>CM062816.1:49394183-50660849 GCA_031772625.1 Pinus tabuliformis | reverse complement strand
GAAATTCCTAAAAGTATTCCGCCCCTTGAAGACGTAAGCCCAGTTGTTGAGGAAGGGACTCTTGGTGCCACAAGTCACTCCATGGCGATCCCTATCAGCGAAATGGATGGCAATGAGAGTCTGAGGACCGGCAGTGCGTGTCTGGTTGAGGAGAAGACTCCTGGTAAGGTTAAGGAAGTCTAGCGCCACCTGGGACCGCTTTTTTCCTTTTTGTTTTTGCTACTGCTCAGATGACCACCTACAGGCATCTTCGCTCACAGTCAAGGTTCAACACTTATGGCCTGTTGTTTTGGCATCCCATTGGGGAAATGGCGATTCACTTACTGGCTGGTTTGCAATGATTTTAAGCTTCTACTGCCAATGTATCTTTCTCAGCTAAACATGTCATCCTCTGGGTTTTATATCTGGTTTTTTGCTATATGTAACTGGTCTCCCCAGCTTCTTTTTGTAAGGGGGCAGTTCTGCTGTGTTGAGTGCCCTCGAGCTCTGATCTCTGAGGCCTCAACTCTATGTAAAAATATTCTCCTTTTCAGTTAATAGAATTTAGTATTTGCAGAGAAAAAAAAAATATTAATAAAAGCAAAATTACAACATAACAACTTGAATTTTATTTTAATTTATATGGTAAAATGATCTTGATTTATAGCTACTATTTATGTTTGATATTATGATTTTATTTTATTTTAAAAAGGTAGTAGTAATTTTATTAATAAAAACAAAATTACAATATAACAAATTGAATTTTTTTTATTTTTTTATTACTTTTTAACTTCTTATTATTTTAACCTTTTATTATTATTTAATTGAGTTGGCATGTAAATGTTTACACATACTTAAGTCTTGTAAATTTAACATATTAATATAAATTCAACATATTGAATCTACATGTAGCACTATTTACATACTTATATTACACCTACACATCTACCCTATACCAGGTTGTAGAGTGTCTCTTCATGCAACCAGCCTAATCCAACTACACATCTACCCTATACTAGGTTGTAGAGTGCCTCTCCCAGGTTGTAGAGTGTCTCTCTATGCAACTAGCCTAATCCAACTACACATCTACCCTATACTAGGTTGTAGAGTGCCTCTCCACGCAACCAGCCTAATCCAATTTAACTCTGGATCTATCAAGCATCGAGAGGGATCAAATCTCTCGAGTTGCAAACCTATTTTTTAAGTCAAAAACTTGAGGAAATGTTTCTCAGAGCTTGATTGATCCTGAGTAATCTCTTTTCACTTTAAAAGAGGTTTGCATATCAAGAGATTTGATCCCTATTGAGGCTTGGTAGATCTAGATTTAAGATGGATCTAGGTTGATATATATATAATTGGATCGAGTCAAAAAGTTTAGATAGCATAACATAACAAAACATTAAAACATCTCTTAAGCATAAAATAACATGACATTACATCGTCTCTTCCATACTTGGCTGCATAGTGTTTATTGACCCAAAAACTTAATAAAAGTAAATTAAAAAAATATATTTATAAAATTTTTTGATTGTGAAATGAGAGACGGTTATTGGGCATGTGGTATTGATAAACCCTGGAATTGTAACAAAGCCTATTTACAAGTTAATAATATCGATGGTAAAGTAGGGGTGAATATCCATGGAACTTTATATTACTTTTAACCTTTTATTATCATTTAGTTGAGTTGACATGTAAATGCTTACAAATCCTTATGTCTTGTAAATTGAACACATTAATACAAATTCAACATATTGAGTCAACATGTAACATAACATTGTTTGCATACTGTTATACTCCTATAGTTATAGGTGTCATATTTCATGATTAACTGGTTGAGCTCTGTAATATGTTCATCCTTTCCTTGCTGTAAAGGTTTCCATATTTAAAAAAAAATCAAAAAAATAAAAAAATGTAAAGAGGGTATACCCTAAAAGAAAAATCAAAGGGTGAAAAAAATAAATGGTCAAAAGAAAAAATTAAAAGAAATGAACCCTAAATAAAAATAGACCAGGAAAGTGTGCAAGTCCAAATGCCACTACTATTTCATTTTCTGTAAATAAGGCATCATGTACAACTTGTTGAAACTTTTTGCCACAATTGATGAATGGCCAAACAGCTTAATGTTGGCCAGTTCATGTTTGAATTTCATGTTTTAGGGATAGAGAATAAAATCTGTCCAAACTGTTTAATCTTGGCAGAAAAGTAGATAGGTAGAGAAGCAAAGGAGCTCAACTGTTTAATCTGAGCCCTTGGAAGAAATAAGTGTAGACTTAGGTAGGATTCCCATGAAAAGAAAAAGAAGTTTTATGAGGGTTTGCTAGTCTAAGTGCACCCAAAGAAAGAAGAAAAAATGCTAGGCAAAGTAGGCAGGGTAGGTAGATTGATGTTGCAGAATGAGACTTGTGATAGGTTTTGTCTCTTAAAAAATGTGTTAACTTACACTTCTATCACAAAGTGCTATGGCAGACATTACTCTTGGAGCAGCTCAAGCGAGGCATGACTAACTCCCCTTCATCCTTTTTCCCCAGTCATTCACTAACTTCCCCAATGATATTAAGATCTGCTTAATATCACCAAACAACTCCTTCCATCCATCTCATTTCACAAACATTGCCTAAGTGAATCCACTTTTTTTACTTAGAAAATTGACAAAAACTCCTTGTAAAAACCCCTTTTTCTTCCCTTTGGCCTAATTTTTTATGTAAAAAATCCAAAAAATTATGCTTAGCGCTTTCCATTTCACAAAATTCATATTAACTCTTGACTTTATTTATATAAATCCCATGTAAATATCACCCTTTCCCGTGTTATATTTATATTGTAAAAACCCCAAAAAAAATACATATCTCCCGCCCCCGGTTAACTATAACCATAGCATTGATAAAGCATGGATCAATGGTTCATTTGGAACCTTTAATAGCCTTCCCGCCGCGCTCAAGGGATTAATTAACCTTTGGTTAATTAATAACCTAACCAATCAGCCCCGCGAACCAATGAAATGCGCTCGATGCATTTAAAAAACTTTAAATAATTGATCTGGCCCGCAGCGTTAAACCTCTGCCATCTTCGTAGAGCACCCACCATCTGATCGACGCCCTCGCATCCGATGACGGATATTCATTTCGCACCTCTCTCCCACCGCGTTAACTCCCCACCATCTCCGTAGTGCGCCAACTGTCAGATCAACGACCCCACATCCAACGGTCCATAATCATATCGCGACCCCCCCATCAGCCGAACGTTAATGTTGGCATTATGTTTCTGGTATGGCTATATGTTACAGATGTTGTACTTGATGGCAACTCCCGTGGCAAGGCTTGAAAAATTAAGAAGTACGCAGGAGATCAGTTCAGAAGGTGCGTACCCATAGGTACACCGTGAAGGGACCGCGGCCAGACACGCAGGTCAACTGTTCAGGAGGTGCGTACCCCCAGTGCACTCATTTCAAGGCAGAGAAAAGCACACATGGGGTTTCTTATGTTTAACCTTTGATATTTAGCCGACGGTATTTGTGTTATCATGGTGTCGGCCTGTGGTATTGATCCATGATTTAAGGAAGAGCTTTCCTATATAAAGCAAAGGAGATCATTTGGCTTATGTGTGTGCTTGGGTTGAACATCTTATGAGAGCTAGATCTGAAATATTATGATCTCTTGGGAGTAATGTCTAGATCTAAATAAGGTGAATCTACTGATGGATTGAGATCTCTTCGGCGCATGATCAGATCTGTAGATCTGACTGTCTGGGTTATTCTTGAAGTCTTGAAATCATCTATGCCCGAAGGTACGCAAGTACAGTGAAAGAAAAGTGCGTATATACGCTGGAACGAAGCGTTTCAGGTGCGCTGGTACGCAGGCACAGAAGGGTTGCAGGTGCGGAGGTCCGCAGGCAGTTCAATGGACACAGAGCGTTGGTAAGCAGGTGAGCAGTTGAGTACAGTGCGTACGTAAGCAGGTGAGCAGTTGACTACAGTGCATACGTAAGCAGGCGAGCAGTTGAGCAGGGTGCGTACTGTAAGCAGGCAGTACATGGGTGAAGCTGCTTACTTCTCTTGAAATCTCTGTTTATCATTGCTGTGTTCTGGGTTTGGTTCTATTATTGTTGATCTGGTTACTACAGTTGACTGGGTGATTTTCTTATACTTGATGATCATTTGATGCTTATGGATCCAGTTTGAAAATTTATGAAAAGTGGTCCTTGTAAGAAAAGAAGTAGGGGGTTGTAGCTCCCTTCCAGGAGAGACTGGAAAATGAGAGAGAGAGTTGTAGCTCTCTGCAGGTTGCAGCCTGCGTACTGATAAAGGACTGCACCAGTACATAACCATTGTAAAAGGAGTTTCTAATTTGAAAGAAGATAGAGACATATTGCAGCAGGTGGTTTTCACCCACATTGGGTTTCCACCTTACATCTTGTGTTCTTTGGTGTGACTATCTGTTTTCTTTGTTCATGTTCATTATTTTATGGTACTGACATGCAAAAATAATTCAAAGAAAAAATAAGGAAGATTTATTAAAAGAGTTAGATAATACTGATTCACCCCCCCTCTCAGTATTATTTCCAACAATTGGTATCAGAGCAGGTCCTTCAGAGAAGCTTGATCGCTTGAAGGTAGATCGTTCATCATGAGCAACTACGAGAGAGAAGCATCAATCAGGCCACCGGTTTTTGATGGGACAAACTTCAATTATTGGAAGGTAAGAGTTACTGCCTATCTTCAATCTCTTGGTACAGAAGTTTGGGACATCGTAGAGACAGGCTACGCTTTTCCTTCAGCTACTCCTACAGATGCAGCCGAGAAAAAGAAGTATGAAACAAATGTGAAAGCAATCAGTACTCTATTAGGATGTATATCCCAATCGGAATTCATGAAGGTAATGCACTATAAATCCGCAAAAGAGATATGGGACAAAATTGTCACGAGCTATGAAGGAGATGAACAGGTAAAGCGTGCTAAACTTCAAACTCTCAGAATTCAGTATGAGACTCTCAAAATGTATAATGATGAAAGTGTGGCTAACTATTTTCTTCGGGTAGATGAGTTTGTTAATTGTATGAAAAATTTGGGTGAAGAAATAAAAGAGGCTATTGTGGTTGAAAAGGTTCTAAGATCATTGTCCCCCAAGTTTGAATCTAAAGTATCTGCAATAGAAGAAAAGGAAAATCTACGAATTCTTACTATGTCTCAGCTACATGGAATTATAACTGCTTATGAAATGAGAAAGGGAGGTCCATCAGACAGAAGAGAAGCTGCTTTCAAGGCATCAGGCAAAGGAGATTATTATGAAGCAAGTCACGTCCCAGAAGAAGAGGAAGAAGAATCAAATTTTGTCAGAAATCTTCAAAGGGGTTCTGGAAGGTTCAGAGGTAAGTTACCTTTTAAATGCTTTGCTTGTGGAAAAGTAGGTCATTATGCTGCAAAATGTCCTTATAAGGATAAAGGAAAGGAACCTGCTAGATGGAACAAGAAACAGAATGCAAATAAGAAAAGCTACTACACTCATGAAGATAGTGATGGTCTATCAAACAGTGATGAAGATGAACAAGGTAATGAATATAAGTTGTTAATGGCATTTGAAGATGATGATTATATGGATGCTATAGATGTGGATAACCTTTATAATGAAATTACTAGACTCAAGAGATGTATAGAAGAAAAGAATATGATCATTGATACTCTACAATTTCAAATTGATGAAAAGGAAAAACATCTTGAAAAATTAGAAGGTGAAATTGTTGGTCTTAGAAAAGAGATTGAGAAAACAAAAGTTGTTAATCTCAAGTTTGTCAAAGGATCTGAAACTTTGGATGAGATTATCAATGTGCAGTGGTCTCCACTAAACAAGACAGGTCTGGGCTATAATGGAGAAACTTCTCAAGCATCCACCTCAAAAAGTTATCTTGATGCAGCAAGAAGAAATGAGCAAAAGCACAATGAAGATCATCAGGTAAAGCAGGGACGAATTACAAACAGAAACTATCAGGGGCAATCCATCTTAAGGGTGAACAAAAGCTACAACCAGCCACAGGTAAAATCTTCTCAATTTGGTTCAAGAATAGATGACAATAGAAATTACAATCAATTGGCTGGTAGATTCGATAACCGTAGAAGTTTCTTCAATGGACAATGCTTTTTTTGCCATAACTTTGGTCACAAAGCAGCTCAATGTGTTGCATATAAAACGATCATGACTAGGGAAGCTCAAAAACAAAGAAGTATGACCGGGATTACAAAAAGGACCTATAACAACTTTTTGGTTCTTGAAAATGAAGTTGAATGTTCTATTTGCAATAACTTTGGTCATGAAGACTCTGAATGCAGGAGCAAGTTTCAGCAGAAAAAGGAACAAGCCTCAAGCACCAAAACATGGAGAATAAAGGAACCACAAATAGAAAGATGTGGGATAGCATTTTATGCAGAGGGACAGGAAAATCTATGGTACATTGACAGTGGATGTTCGAAGCATATGACAGGTGATAAAGAAAAACTTGAGTCATATTCTGCTCTAGAAAAAGGAAAGAAAGTCTCTTTTGGAAATGATACTCCTGCAACTATAAAAGGAAAAGGCATTGCTCAGTTAAAAGAAAAGGTCAAGGCTGGAAATGTTTTGTATGTTGATGGATTGAAGCATAATCTTCTAAGTGTCAGCCAGATGTGTGATCAAAGAACCGAGGTTATATTCAGATCAAATGGATGTCTTGTTCGTGATCTTGATACAGGTAAAACAGTGATCAAAGGCAAAAGAACTCCAAATAATCTGTACATATTTGAAGAAGGACAACAACAATGCTATCTGAGCAAGGATGATGAGCATTGGTTATGGCATCGGAGGTTCGGACATCTAAGATTTTCACAAATAAGGAAAGCATACAAATATCAGGCAGTTCGCGATCTTCCAGATATCAAAATTCCTGACAACACCATATGCAAATCATGTCAGTTTGGAAAACAAACCAGAACTAACTTTCCAGAGAAAGAAGGATCAGCTAGCATGCCTCTTGAGCTAGTACATACAGATACATGCGGTCCTTTCAGGAAAAGAACACCTCGAGGAGAAGAATACTTGATATTATTCATTGACGACTTCTCCAGGTTTGTCTGGTTAGGACTTATGAAGCACAAAGATGAAGCATTCGAAAAATTCAAATCCTTCAAAGCCTTGGTTGAAAATGAATCAGGTCACAAAATTAAGTGCCTCAGATCCGACAGAGGTGGGGAATTTACTTCAAATGAATTTTTCGATTTCTATGAAGAACATGGGATAAGAAGAGAATTCTCTACAGCAAGAACTCCTCAGCAAAATGGAGTTGTGGAAAGAATGAACAGAACAGTCCAACAAATGGCTCGTGCTATGCTTGATGAGTCAGGAACTCCCGCAACTTTTTGGGGTGAAGCTGCACATGCTGCGGTTGTTATTCTCAACAAAACAAATGTCCGGGTGAACAGCACTCAAACTCCTCATGAGCTCTGGAGTGGTAGGACTCCTTCGGTAAAGCACTTCAAAATCTTTGGGAGCAAATGCTATATCAAGAATACTGATGAGCAACTTGGAAAACTTGAACCTAGAGCAGATGAAGGCATTCTTCTTGGTTACTCTCCACATAACAAAGCATACAAATGCTACAATAAAAGACTTGGCAGAATTGTTGACAGCATTGATGTAGTGATTGATGAGAAGGGATACATTCCTAGGCAAGTACATCATGAAGACATCGAAGAAGATGAAGGCTACCCCCAACGACAGAATGATGAAGAAGAAGAACCTCAAGAAGAACTAGAGGAGAAAACAAGAATAGAAGAAAAGACTCCATCCAGATATGTCCAGAAGAATAATCCAGAATCTCAGATTATGGGGCAGAAAGAAGCAGGTGTACAAACAAGAAGAACAGTTGCAGAAGCTTCAAGCTATTTGGCATTACTCTCCTCTACTGAACCACAAAATGTGAAAGAGGCATGCAAAGATGAATGTTGGGTGAAAGCAATGGATGAAGAACTTGAGCAGATCGAAAAGAACAACACTTGGGAGCTAGTTCCTAGACCAAAGGATAAGAATGTTATCGGAACAAAATGGGTCTTCAAAAATAAATTGAATGAAAATGGGGAAGTAATTAGAAACAAAGCTAGACTTGTTTGTAAAGGGTATGCACAGCAAGAAGGAATAGACTTTGAAGAAACCTTTGCTCCTGTTGCAAGACTTGAGGCCATTCGAATGTTCCTTGCTCTCTCAAGTTTTCAAAACTTCAAAGTATTTCAAATGGACGTGAAATCAGCCTTTCTGAATGGAGACTTGGAAGAAGAAGTATACATTGAACAGCCAGATTGGTTCATTCTTGGAAATGATCCAAATCTTGTATGCAGATTGAAAAAGGCTCTCTATGGTCTCAAACAAGCTCCAAGGGCTTGGTACTACCGTTTGGACAAATATCTTCATCAACAAGGCTTTTCAAAAGGATCAGCAGATAGCAATCTTTATATAAAAGTTGAAAATGACAAATTGCTAATACTTGTTGTGTATGTAGATGACATTATTTTTGGCAGCAATGAAGAAGCTATGAGTCAAAGCTTTGCCTTGGTCATGCAGAAAGAATTTGAAATGTCCTTGCTAGGAGAACTGACATATTTCCTTGGTTTGCAAATCCAACAAAAAGAAGGAGGAATCTTTTTATCTCAAACCAAGTATCTCAAACAGATTTTGAAGAAATATGGCATGGAAGATGCAAAACCAGTATGTACACCCATGGTCACAGGATGTAGCCTCAGTGCAAATGATGAATCTGCAGCAGTACATCAACCAACCTACAGATCTATGATTGGAAGTTTACTTTATTTAACAGGTATCCGACCGGACATCATGCATGCAGTTGGAATAGTTGGAAGATTTCAGGCAAATCTGAAGGAGACTCATCTTCAGGCAGTGAAGAGAATTTTCAAATATCTTCAAGGGACTCAAAATTATGGCTTATGGTATCCTAGAGATACAGATCTTACACTTCATGCTTATACAGATGCAGATTGGGCCGGAAGCGTGGATGACAGGAAAAGCACAAGTGGTGGTGCATTCTTTATGGGTTCCAGACTGGTATCTTGGTTCAGCAAGAAACAAAGTTCGATTGCCTTATCTACAGCTGAAGCGGAATATGTTGCTGCTGCATCTTGTTGCACCCAACTCCTTTGGATGATGCAGACTTTGCAGGATTTTCAAATCACTTGTACACCACCTATCCCCATCTTATGTGATAACACAAGTGCAATCAGCATCTCAAAGAATCCTGTTATGCATTCAAAAACCAAGCACATACCAATCAAGTATCATTTTCTCCGGGAACAAGTGCTTGAACAGAAGGTCAAGTTGGAGTATGTTCCTTCTAAGGAACAAGTTGCTGATATACTCACCAAACCATTGCCCAGGGACACTTTTGAATACCTCAGGCAAAAGATGGGGGTTGTTGATGCATCATCTTATTGTTGAACCTCTTCTGATTGATGGTACAGGTTTAGGAGGAGCATATAATGCATTGTTGGCATTATGGAGGATGTGCAGAAGGAGATCTTGGAAGTAGCTGCAATATGTCTCTATCTCTTTCATGGTGGATTATGGTTCGTCGCTGCAGATCTGGTTCATATTCAGGGGGAGCATGTTCTTAGGGGGAGCATAACCCTTTGCCCTTGATGTCAAAGGGGGAGAATGAAGCTGAAGTTTGTGAGGTTGCCATCAAGTCCAAAGGGGGAGATTGTTGGCATTATGTTTCTGGTATGGCTATATGTTACAGATGTTGTACTTGATGGCAACTCCTGTGGCAAGGCTTGAAAAATTAAGAAGTACGCAGGAGATCAGTTCAGAAGGTGCGTACCCGCAGGTACACCGTGAAGGGACCGCGGCCAGACACGCAGGTCAGCTGTTCAGGAGGTGCGTACCCCCAGTGCACTCATTTCAAGGCAGAGAAAAGCACACGTGGGGTTTCTTATGTTTAACCTTTGATATTTAGCCGACGGTATTTGTGTTATTATGGTGTCGGCCCGTGGTATTGATCCATGATTTAAGGAAGAGCTTTCCTATATAAAGCAAAGGAGATCATTTGGCTTATGTGTGTGCTTGGGTTGAACATCTTATGAGAGCTAGATCTGAAATATTATGATCTCTTGGGAGTAATGTCTAGATCTAAATAAGGCGAATCTACTGATGGATTGAGATCTCTTCGGCGCATGATCAGATCTGTAGATCTGACTGTCTGGGTTATTCTTGAAGTCTTGAAATCATCTATGCCCGAAGGTACGCAGGTACAGTGAAAGAAAAGTGCGTATATACGCTGGAATGAAGCATTTCAGGTGCGCCAGTACGCAGGCACAGAAGGGTTGCAGGTGCGGAGGTCCGCAGGCAGTTCAATGGACACAGAGCGTAGGTAAGCAGGTGAGCAGTTGAGTACAGTGCGTACGTAAGCAGGTGAGCAGTTGACTACAGTGCGTACGTAAGCAGGCGAGCAGTTGAGCAGGGTGCGTACTGTAAGCAGGCAGTACATGGGTGAAGCTTCTTACTTCTCTTGAAATCTCTGTTTATCATTGCTGTGTTCTGGGTTTGGTTCTATTATTGTTGATCTGGTTACTACAGTTGACTGGGTGATTTTCTTATACTTGATGATCATTTGATGCTTATGGATCCAGTTTGAAAATTTATGAAAAGTGGTCCTTGTAAGAAAAGAAGTAGGGGGTTGTAGCTCCCTTCTAGGAGAGACTGGAAAACGAGAGAGAGAGTTGTAGCTCTCTGCAGGTTGCAGCCTGCGTACTGGTAAAGGACTGCACCAGTACATAACCATTGTAAAAGGAGTTTCTAATTTGAAAGAAGATAGAGACATATTGCAGCAGGTGGTTTTCACCCACATTGGGTTTCCACCTTACATCTTGTGTTCTTTGGTGTGACTATCTGTTTTCTTTGTTCATGTTCATTATTTTATGGTACTGACATGCAAAAATAATTCAAAGAACAAATAAGGAAGATTTATTAAAAGAGTTAGATAATACTGATTCACCCCCCCTCTCAGTATTATTTCCAACAGTTAAGTCCTGGGGAAACGGTGGTATTGCACCGTACCAGATCCACGTGTCACGCGCCTGCGGTGTTCGCTGCCCCTCCGCCTGAAACCGCCCAAGCCCAAAAGCGGTGCGGGGAAAACCATTTACCGCCCTCTTGCTAACCCCCCGCTGATGTCATCCACTGACGTTAACTGTCCTTTGCTGACGTCACTACCACGTCATCCATCCCGTACCCTCGCTGACATCATGTTGACGTCATCTTTCCTTCGAACCAAAGTTTCCCGCCAAAATTCATTTTTGTCAATAAAGGGTAAAAAAGGTCATTTTTGTTATGTTTTCTGCATATAGCGCCCACGCGCTCCAAGCTCAAAACCAACTCAGCTCCAGTTTCGACCGCCTCCTACCAGCATAGCTACAAAAGCGAGCTCCGCAAGACTACCATTGAGCCCACCATATCGCAGTAACACAGTTGAACCAGCAAACACAGGGACTTCCAAGCCCGCAGAAGACATAAATGGAGATTTACGGGGATACTTGCTGCCCCAGCCAGTGTGAACCTTCCGAGACATCAATCACAGAGGAAAAGCGGTGAGCAGGGGTCAGATCAGCATTAAAGAGTATCATATCAAGCTTTAAAGAGTATCAGTGCAGAATTAAAGGAAAATCAAATCAGAATTAATGAATATCAGAGCCGACAAAGAGAAGCAGATTATAAGTTAAAGAACAGTTAATACAAACAGTCGGCACATACTAAAAAGGACAACTGCAAGCCGAACCCTAAAGAGCCAGCCTCCAGCACAGCATGAGTTAGCTGTTTCTACTTTGCTTGTAAATCACTTTAGGTTAAACTTAGATATTATCTCAGAGCTTTTATGAGATATTCTGTTGTACATATTTTTTTGTATAAATACCCCCTTCATCAGAGTTTTGAAGAGGTTGGGTGTATTTTGTAGACTTTACTATAAATACTAAAACTTTGGAATAAAGAGCTGTTGGAATCATTTGTTGTCTGGCCCACTGGATGAAGAATTGACGCAGAGGACTTATCATAGAATTCTTGAATCAACCACCAGATCAATTAGTCCCCTATATCTTATGTTTTACAGTTTTCTGTGTTTTTATATCATCTGTGTTTCATAATCTGAATGGTAAAGAAAAAGGTTAATTCAGAATTTGCTTAACTGCACTCTGTTTTCAGTCTTTATTATTCTCTGTGTTTTCTTCAGAATTAGTATAAACAGTGAATTCTTAATTGCTCTTGTTTCCTGATTCTTTCATGTTGAATATTTGCTAAGGAATTCTTAACTGCTCCTTATCAGTAAACATCCATTTTCCCTCTTTCAATGCGTTGAAGGATTCTTAACTGCCCTTCACCCATTTGAGCCCATTCCATCTGTTTTCAGCTCTTTAATTGTTCCATGTTTGACTACCTTGCTCTGTGATGCCATCCTCTTTGAGAAACCAAATCCAGAAAGCCATCTTCTTTTGACTCCATCATGCCCAATGGGCTGAACTACTCTGTTTTACCTCACTGTTCTATTGAATCTCACCACCCAAACTCAAAACAAAATCCTTGAAGTTCATAACTAGCCTAATATCTTTAAAAACAAAGCTAAATCATAAAGAGAGATCCCTCTCTGGAATGCAGATTGGCTAGAATTTGTATCTAAAAGATTGGTCTATGGTTACCTCGGTCGTATTCCCTTTCTTACAACTTTTGGGAACAACCTGAGTGATAACATCATTGGCGACTCCACTGGGGACTTGAATAGATGTTTGTTACTATTGTTTACTATATAAACTACAGATGGAGCCTGAAGTTAGCCAGGTAGCCTTTGAAAATGATTTTTCTTTGCAATTGCAGAAGTAAATAAATGATGCTTCAGTCTATCTCCGGTCTAGTTTATGGATTAAATAGTTGGTTTCAAATCCTTGTTCAGTTCCTTGTTTCAATAAATCTTTAGGAAAGTTCAAAAATTCCCATATCTAAAAACTTCCTAGAAGAGACTGTTAAATTTGTATTATCAAAACTATTCCAAGAAAAAACCAAAAACATACCTAGAAACCTAGCTTCAGAAAAGGTTCGTTACACCAGATCAAATCTTGATCCTAATCCCCCACCTGTGTTTGAAAATCCTAATTTGATTTCTAGGGTTGTTAGAAGACAAGAAAATTCTGCTAGTTCACACCTTGACAAACATTTGCAGAACCCCATTCAATCTGAGCTTACCTCTAGAAAAACACCAAACCTTTATGTGATTACTGTAGCTTCTCCAAGTTCACCATCAGCACCTCAAGCTATCCTTTCCACTCCTCCATTCACAACACATATTCCCATTGTTGTCCCCACTCCACTAGTTGTCACACTTATCTCTGCAATCATGGCAAACCGATATTCTCCCCTGAACTTACCTGCAAATCCAGGGGCTATGCCTCAAGACTATCAAAGTAAAATCACCTATTTTGATGGTACTAGTACTTACACAGCTCAACAACATACCAAGAAAATGACTGACTATTTTGAAAACTATGAGATTGATGATGATGATGTTAGAATGAAAGTAATTGTTCAAAGCTTAACTGGAGATGTTAGAACTTGGTTTATAGCCCTCCCCGCAAACAGTATCAATGATCCACAAGCTCTTTACTAGACCTTCTTGAATAGATGGGAAAAGAAGAAAGATCCTTTGCACATTCTATCAAAATATGAGAACCTAAGAAGAGGCAGACAAGAAACTGTCCAAGATTACTGTACCAGATTCAACAATGTTTACAATTCTATTCCTCAAAATCTCAAACCTCCTCCAGATTTGGCCTTGATCAAATTCCCTGATGCATTTGATTCTGATATGGCATACCAACTTAGGGAAAGAGCTCCTCGAAACTTAGAAGAAATGCAGAGTATAGCTGTCAGTGTTGAGGCCAACCTGATATCCAAATGATATAGGGTCAGAGCTGAGAGGAGGATACCTTTCAAAGAAGAACCTTCTACCATTGAACAAAAACTAGATGCAGTCATTAATGGAATGCACAGACTTGGAGATAGAGTGGAAACAATTGAGAGAAAATCCCCTTGGGATGGTCAACCAAGTAACACTGGCAGAAACCCAAATTTCAGGAAGAATCAAAATCCTATCACAGGAAAGATAGGGCCTGACCAAAGCATTAGGCCCCCATTTCAAGAAAATCATGATGAAGCCTCAACTTTTGATGAACCAACAGAAGACACTCAAATTAATCTGATGGGACTCAACAATGAAAAACAAGTTTTCTTGACCCAAGAGGATCAAGAAGCTAACATTCTTGAACAATTCCAAACTCAGTCAGGTGAATCATTTGAATTTAGGGAGGGATATGACACAACCATTTATGAAGTCCACAAACAATACAATCTGAGGAGCAGAAGAATAGATGTCCCTAAAATAAAAAAACAGAAAGATACCAAGCAGCCTAAAAAGGTAAAATCAGTATCCCCCCTGTATATATTCTTTCTAAAACAGATCCTAACCCAACTAACCCAATTGTTGAAGATATATTAGACAATCAGACACCTAACAGACAACCTTCCATTGATGTTCCTGCTAAAGAAAAAGAAGAACAACCTCTAGAACATGATTTGGAAACAATTGTAGCCCATAATCCCATTCCTAAAAAGGAGAAAAACGCAGAAAACCCAACTATCCGAAATACAAAGATTCAGACCGAAAAACCTTTTAATCTTGAGACAGAAGGAGGCAAACTAAATATAGCTCTTCCATTGTCAGAATTAGCTAAACATGATGTCTACAGAAGTCAAATCAGCAGATCACTCAAAATTTCTGTGAACGAGGATTCAGAAGATTTAATAAATGTTTTTGATGACCAACCTGAATTGATATTTGGCCCCGAAGTAAATGGAAAAACAACATAGGGACAAGTTCCTCCTTTTTATGTGGCTTTAAAAATACATGATAAGATACTCCATAACACCATGTTCGATTCAGGTGCCTCTCATAACTTAATGCCCAAATCTGTAATGGAGAAACTTGACCTTGACATCACTAGGCCATACAAGGACCTTTTCTCTTTTGATTCAAGTGAGGTCAAATTTTTGGGTTTAATCAAAGATTTGTGTGTGTCACTTGTCCAATCCTGCCAAAACCATCTTAATGGACATAGTAGTAGCTGATATTCCTGCAAAGTATGGTATGCTTTTGTCTAGATCTTGGGGTGCAAAGCTTCAAGGATCTCTACAATTAAACATGTCTTACGCTACTATTTTAGTGTTTGGTCAACCCAAGAGACTATACAGAGAAACCTTAATGAAGTATGTAGTAAGTAGTCAAGAGAAACCTCAAAATTTCCCTATCTACTCAGTACATTTAGATATGGATTCTTTTATCCTTTATAATGCTGA
Organism: Pinus tabuliformis; assembly: GCA_031772625.1. Lineage (NCBI taxonomy): Eukaryota > Viridiplantae > Streptophyta > Pinopsida > Pinales > Pinaceae > Pinus > Pinus tabuliformis. The sequence goes on along the minus strand of CM062816.1, from coordinate 50,645,448 downwards.
AATTGGTCCCCCACATGAAATAAAAGGTTTAACAGATAAAACAGAAGAAACAACAAATGAAAAGGCTAGTGTCTGAATCCAAGAAATTTCTGAAAAACATGAAAAATTAGAGAAATCAGAAGAAACTGAAAAACCAGATCTCCCTACCAAACAAATCCCTGAAACTTCAGATACAAATTTTAAACATAAAATCCTGTGGTACTTAGAATTTAATGGTTCTGTGAACAAATTAGGAGCTAGATCAGGGGTCTGGGTGCACAAGCTTGAGAACAAACATGTTGAAGGTCATGCCTACAAGTTAAAATTTAGATGCACTAATAATATCGCTGAATATGAAACTCTGCTGCTAGGTCTTAAACCGCTGAAGAAGTTAGGAGCTGCTAGAGTATCAGTCCTGGGAGATTCTGATTTAATCATTCAACAGATAAAATGGAAATTCTTGACAAATGATCCCAGATTAAGAGAATATAGAGAAAGAGCCCTAGAGATCCTCAATAAATTTAAATAAGCTCAGCTTGCTGAAATTCCGAGAAAACATGATTCGCAAGTTCATAGCCTAGCAATGTTTTCCAGCACCTGTAAATTGCCATTTGAACCAAATCATCAATTCACAGCTGAAGTTAGACATAGGCCAGCCATACCTGATAATGTGAAGAACTGGAAAGTGTTTGACAGTAATAATCAGATCAACAATTTTTTGACCTTAGAAGAGGAGTTTTCCAGCACTAACGCAGATGAAGTCACAGTTAGTGAGTTTGATCCAGCCAATCAGATACAAATAGACATTTCAGTAGAAAATACAAGTCAAATGCTTCATCCAACAAAATTCACCAAAGAGGAAATACAAGAGCTTAAACAAACAGACATTGATGAAATTATTGAAGAAGAATCTGAAGTTATAAATCTGAAAGACAATCATTTACCCAAGGGATTGACTCCTTTGGAAGATCTCTTTGATTTCAATGACATTCCAAAGAAACCTCAGATGGAACCTCCAAAAGAAGACACTGAAGACTACAACATAGGAACTGAACAGAACCTAAAAATGATTAAACTGTCCAAAACTTTTCCCCCTGATAAAAAGCTGAAGTATGTTGAACTGATCAAAGAATTCCAAGATGTTTTTGCCTGGAGCTATGAAGACCTGAAGTCTTATGATACCTCTATAATTTAGCATACAATACCCCTCAAGGAAAATCAAAAACCATTCAAACAAAAGCTCAGAAGGATCAACCCTGTACTTCTTCCTTTAATTGAAAAAGAAATCAGACGAATGCGTGATGCAGGGATAATTACACCAATCAGATTTTCAGAATGGGTGTCTAATTTAGTGCCTACCAGGAAGAAAACAGGGGAAATCAGATTATGTATTGACTTAAGAAATTTAAACAAAGTTTCTTTGAAAGAAAATTACCCTTTACCTAAGATGGATCATATTTTACAAAGGGTAGTAGGTGCTTCTAGGATTTCACTCTTGGATGGGTTTTCAGATTTTAATCAGATTTTAGTTCATCCTGATGACCAAGAAAAAACTGCATTTACAACACCATGGGGTACATTCAAATATGTTAAAATGCCATTCAGACTTAAGAATGCAGGGGCAACCTTTCAACGAGCCATGGACATAGCTTTTGCTAAAGAAATTCATGATTTTCTGGTTGTATATCTAGATGACCTCATTTTGTTTTCCAAATCAGACCAGCAACATTTAGATCATTTGAGACAATTGTTTTTAAAATGCAGAGAATATGGTATTTCACTGAATCCTAAAAAGTCTTTGTTTGGTCTAGAAGAAGGCAAACTCTTAGGTCATATAATCTCCAAAGATGGCATCAGAATTGATCCTGCTAGGATAGAAGCTATTCTGCAAATACCCCACCCCAGAAATGTCAAAGAACTTCAAGCTTTCCGAGGGAAGATTAACTTTTTGAGAAGATTCATATCCAATTTGGCTGAATTAATCATATTTCTGAACAACATGTTGAAAAAGGATTCAAAAGTTAAATGGACAGTAGAAGCCAAACAAGCATTTGAAGAAATCAAAATGGCTTTGACCAGAACCCCAGTCCTCACAAGTCCAAAGTTTGACAGAGACTTCATAATTTTCTCATTTGCATCAAAACACACCATAGCAGCTGTTTTACTTCAAAAAGATGATCAAGGATCTGAAAACCCATAGTATTTTTTAGTAAAGCACTTAGAGATGCACCTCTGAATTACAAAATCATGGAAAAACAGGCTTATGCACTTGTGAAAGCCATTCAAGACGTCAGGGTCTACATATTGTACTCACATGTAGTAGCTTATGTGCCAAATGATGTTGTTAAATATATCCTCACTCAGGATGGAATTGAAGGCAAACGAGGTAAATGGATAGCTAAGATATTGGAGTATGACATTGAAATAAAACCTACAAAGCTCATAAAAGGGCAGGGATTAGCTAAACTCATGACTGACAAAGACTTTCAAGCCCTAGACATTAATGAACTGGAAAATGAACAGGAGATGGCGACTCCACAAATCAGCTAGGCCTTCTTAGAATCACCTTGGTATGCTGACATAATTCATGTATTATTAAACTTGCAGGCTCCTACAGGGTTATCCAGAACAAAGAAAATATTTTTAAAGATGAAAGCTTCAAAATTTTGTATTCTAGATGGTGTTCTTTTTTGGAAAAATCATGAATGTATTTTATTGAATTGTTTAATAAAAGAAGAAGCTGACAAAGTTCTCAAAGAATTTCATGCAAGGGACTGCGGTGGACACCTGTACTAGAAATCAACTACAGACAAAATTCCAAGGGTTGGGTTTTACTGGCCATCCTTATTCGCTGATGTAAAGAAGTTTGTCACTGCTTGCCACAAATGCCAAATTTTTGAAGGTAAAAGGAAACTGTTGCCCTTACCCTTGAGACCAATTTCCACTAAAAAACCATTTCAACAATGGGGTTTGGACTTCATTGGAGAAATAAATCCTCCCTCATCTGGCCAACATAATTGGATTCTTACTACCACAGACTATTTCACCAAATGGATAGAAGACATCCTTGATAGACAAGCCAATGATACAACGATCATAGGATTCTTAGAAACCAACATCTTGTCTAGGTTTGGCTGTCTTGAAAAGATCATAACCGACAATGATGCTGCCTTCAAGTCCAAGAAACTGATAAATTTCTGCAGAAAATACCACATCACTTTGGGCCATTCCACAGCCTATTACCCTCAAGGTAATGGTTTAGCTGAGTCTTCCAATAAAAGCCTAATCAATATTATTAAGAAACTCTTGGAAGAGAACAAGAAAAGCTGGCACAAGAAGCTTACAAATGCACTATGGGCAGACAAACTGACTACAAAGAGATCTATTGGAACAAGCCCTTATGAGTTAGTTTATGGCATGAAGGCTGTGTTTCCTTCATCCTTAGGAGTTCCTGTGATGAAATTACTGCAAGAAGCTGAAGTGGAACCAAATGAAATTCAAAGAAGAATGAATCAGACCATCCATTTGCAACAAACCAGAGAAGAAGTACACTGAATATCCCAAGTGTTACAATAAAAACTCAAGAAAATATTTGATAAAAGGACCAAAGCGGAAGACTTCTACATTGGAGACGAAGTTCTAAAGTGGGATTCCAAGAGAGAAGACAATGGAAAACATGGGAAGTTTGACTTCCTGTGGAAAGGACCATATATCATCCAGACATTGCAAGGGAATAATACTTACTTTCTGAAGAGCCTGGATGGTACAGAAACAGAAGAAGGACCAGTGAATGGTCGAATGCTGAAACACTATTTTTATCGAGTTTTTTGATATATTTTGACTCTAACATGTACATAAGAAAATTCAGATTCAATAGCCTGAAAGAAGTGATCAGCTTTTTTATTGCAATAAGAATGAGGAGGGAAGTGCAGAAAATTTTGAAATCAGTGAAGGAACTTTACCATTTTTTTTGCCTCATTTCAGTTTATCAGAGATTGCAGAAGAAGACTTGGGAGCAGGAACACATAATCCAAGTAAAAGCTATCTAGAACAGATGGACAGTTGTTTGAATCAGCTCAAGAGTAGTGTATATATTTTACAGCATCCTTTTGTACAGTTTCTACATTCAGCAAAAGAAAATTTCATAGCAGAGCAAAAGTTATGCAGAAGGCCATCTAACCTACTGTTCTTGAATTTCCACCAGGGAAAGCCATCGCCAAGTGGAGCCAGTGTTATACTCCTATAGTTATAGGTGTCATATTTCATGATTGACTGGTTGAGCTTTGTAATATGTTCATCCTTTCCTTGCTGTAAAGGTTTCCATATTAAAAAAAAATCAAAAAAATTAAAAAATGTAAAGAGGGTATACCCTAAAAGAAAAATCAAAGGGTGAAAAAAATAAATGGTCAAAAGAAAAAATGAAAAGAAATGAACCCCAAATAAAAATAGACCAGGAAAGTGTGCAAGTCCAAATGCCACTACTATTTCATTTTCTGTAAATAAAGCATCATGTACAACTTGTTGAAACTTTTTGCCACAATTGATGAATGGCCAAACAGCTTAATCTTGGCCAGTTCATGTTTGAATTTCATGTTTTAGAGATAGAGAATAAAATCTGTCCAAACTGTTTAATCTTGGCAGATAAGTAGATAGGTAGAGAAGCAAATGAGCTCAACTATTTAATCTGAGCCCTTGGAAGAAATAAGTGTAGACTTAGGTAGGATTCCCATGAAAAGAAAAAGAAGGTTTATGAGGGATTGCTAGTCTAAGTGCACCCAAAGAAAGAAGAAAAAATGTTAGGAAAAGTAGGCAGGGTAGGTAGATTGCTGTTGCAGAATGAGACTTGTGATAGGTTTTGTCTCTTAAAAAATATGTTAACTTACACTTCTATCACAAAGTGCTATGGCAGACATTACTCTTGGAGCAGCTCAAGCGAGGCATGACTAACTCCCCTTCATCCTTTTTCCCCAGTCATTCACTAACTTCCCCAATGATATTAAGATCTGCTTAATATCACCAAACAACTCCTTCCATCCATCTCATTTCACAAGCATTGCCTAAGTGAATCCACTTTTTTTACTTAGAAAATTGACAAAAACTCCTTGTAAAAACCCCTTTTTCTTCCCTTTGGCCTAATTTTTTATGTAAAAATTCCAAAAAATTATGCTTAGTGCTTTCCATTTCACAAAATTCATATTAACTCTTGACTTTATTTATATAAATCCCATGTAAATATCACCCTTTCCCGTATTATATTTATATTGTAAAAACCCCAAAAAAATACATATTTCCCGCCCCCAGTTAACTATAACCATAGCATTGATAAAGCATGGATTAATGGTTCATTTGGAACCTTTAATAGTCTTCCCACCGTGCTCAAGGGATTAATTAACCTTTGGTTAATTAATAACCTAACCAATCAGCCCCGCGAACCAATGAAATGCGCTCGATGCATTTAAAAAACTTTAAATAATTGATCTGGCCTGCAGCGTTAAACCTCTGTCATCTTCGTAGAGCACCCACCTGTTGATGGGCCCCGAAATCGGGTCAACAACAAGGGGGATACCCACCCGGTCGGGAACCTGGTTGGCGGCTCCTTGCCCGTTTGGTGTAGCGGGTCTGACTAGGGATAATGGGACCAGCTTCCCAATCTAAAGGGTGTGTGTGTGTAGAGTTTGATTATGTTGATTCTGGAAGTACTTTAGAGCTAACTCAAATCTAACTTATAAACTAAACCTATGTTATTATAATCTAATGAAAACAACACATCTAATCTATGCTAACTCGGGATATAACTCTTCTATCATGCGATCTAAAAAGATTTCGAACAATAACTGGTAATAAAGATCATTCAGCTATTATAAGAATATAAATCAATTAAGATGAACCATTCTGCATAAAAAGTTAGGCAAAACAGTTGTGAACAACATATCGCATAATAAGTCATTCATATGTCAAGCACAAACAAATGATTCCACCGTATAGAAGTGCCAAATGGTAACCCAAACATCCATACATTAACATATAAACAACTAAAACTGCATATCACTTTAAGAATATAAGCAAAAATTCGCCAAGAGATAAAAGTACCATTAATGACTGATTTTCACTCACAAACTTCAAGCAATAACGATTTATCTCTACTTACTTCTAACATCTACCAAGAGTATAGAAGTGCAACATCAGTAGCAGACATTAAAATACAAACATAAATAAATCTCGATCCTTCCATTCATCAAAACCTCCTCTGAGGGTGCAGAAGTGCATGTTCCGAGGACAAGTTTTTGACAAATTTCTGGACCCTTCTCCAATGCAATGAGAAGGGTTAAAATACTAATTCCTAATTCTAATAATAGTATCATTACAAAATTTTAGGATACGGTTTTCAAATGACCGTCCTTTTTCTAATTTAGTTAAAAGGAAAAAACAACATTCTAAATGAAATCATTTGTGAACTTGGTCTTTGAAGTTGCAAGTGTCCAGCATAGGCTTGAGAAGAGTCGACTGGCTGATTTCTGCGCTGAGCTGGGCTGCGAAAACGACATCTATGAGAGCTGGCGCTACCTTCTCGGCTGCGTTCGTAATGCACTTCACCGTCATCCATTGGCTGTGCGGTTTAACCAAGTACGTCCAGTAACCTTCCCAATTCAGCCTAGCCAATGCTTGGATTGCTTTCCCTTTTGCCTACGCTTTCTACCTCCATTCTGTCTCCAGTTGCAACTTTTTTGGTAGGTACCTCGGGGTGGTTTCTGTAATTAAATTGGCCCTGTGTAAATTCTCATTTACACAGTCGATAAGAATGCTTGCCTGTGTCGCCACTGTCTCTGCTGCTTGCTCCGCCTGCGTGATTTGTTCGTCCCATTTATTAAAGAGCAGCTCCTTATGATTTTCATTAATCCTGGGTGCCCCTGCTCTTTTCCCTTCCTCATCATCTTGCCAAGTCAGATATTCTGTCACCCTCTTGTCGTTCTGATCATAGTCGCTCCACAATTCCACCACCTCACTGGTGATTTTGTCGCTCAGCTCACAAAAGTGCCTCCACTGTGATATTTTACGTCCCAACTCTTCCTGTTGCTGCAGTAGTTGCTCGTTCAAGCCGATGGAATCTGAAATAAACTCCGCCAACTTAGGCTCATATTTATGCATTTCTTGCACCGTCTGCAGTTGTTTTTCTTTTTCTTCAAGACTTTTTTGATAGCCTATCTGCATCTGTTGAAAGTCTTCCTGTAGCTTTTCGAGCTGTCTGGAAGCTTCAGTGTTCGCGTTGGCTTGTTGCAACTGTTGTTGTAGCAGTTGTATATGATTTTCTTGTTCCTTTAAAAGTTGCTGAACTTCAGAGGCCTTGTCAATAGTTGCAGAAGCATATGCTCCTACAATCTGAGACAGCTTCGTGAGATTTTCGGTTGGATTATTATTTGGGTCTTTCCACAAGACGTCCAAATGTTCAACATTTTGAGACAGTGTATTCTCAAGCTTTCTCTTCTTTCTCTGTCTCCTTACAACTGCTTTGTGTTGGGGACTATAGAATACATCCAGTGGGGGAATTTCTTCTACGTTAAGTAGAAGTTCTGAGGTTGGAGCGATAGGAAGGTGTTCAGCTTCTGTGGCACTACTGACCATGGTCGAAACGACTTCTTGCACCACCTGTGTATTATTCACAGGTGTTTTCGGGACTTGCCCTTCAAGATTGATCAATTCATTGAAGGTTTCCCACTCTTTATCTAGCTCTGTCGTGACAAGTGGTGCTTCGATGACAGGAGGGGGGACATCGCTTGGTGGTGAGGCGATAACTTGCTGCTGAGACATTGTACTCGACTGAGCTGTGTCTTTGGTTGTTTCTTCGTTTTTTCCTTGTTCATGACCAGAATCTTCAGGATGCTCAGATACTTCTTGTGCGGCGTTGGACTTAGATCTGGAAGTGCTGGAGTTTTCACTGAGGCTGATGCTCGGAGTCGGTTCTCTAGTAGGTATTCGCAACCTCTCTAGTGGAATACTAGCCATCCTTCTTTCTCTGTATAACGTGAATTTCTGTAGGTCACCTGAAGACAACCTCGACTGAGCTTCCCGCAAAATTTCTTTGAGCGAGCTCTTACTCTGAAAGAGATCATCAAACAGATCTTTCTTTCCAGAGAACACTCTTATTTTGACGTTCGTTGTGAATTCTTGGGCCACATTATTTGGGTCGAATGGCCTCGCTGGGAACTTAAATAATTGAAGACACGACACATTCTCCACCTCGCCAAAAGCGTGTCCTACATCGAATAAAGAGAAGGCCCCACAAGTGACAGGAAATTGAGACCAAATGGCCTTCTTCTTGTCCTTTAGGTCCTTGGTCAAGCCGCCTTCAGAACAGGTTTGATAAGCGATTTCCCGAGCCAAAAGTTTATCAGGGATATATAGGGGTAGGACATGCAGAGGTACAGTGCTTCCAAAAACTCTAATGTAAGTAAACCATTCTTCCCCAAACCATATTGCGACGGGGATGATGTCAATTTGGGCCTCGGGGGAGCACCTTGGGGGATCCTTATCGTATATCATTCTATATAGGGGCAAAATAACCCCATGGCAAATCTGGTAAAAATGAGGGGCAAACTGGGAATCCCATAAGGTCTTATGATAAACATGGATGGGCAATGGGTCTTGGGTAGTCCATTTCCAACCCATAGCAGGAAAATTAGATACAAGACAAACATGATCCATAATATAGGCAGACAGATAAAAAGGAGAATAGACCCTTTGAGAGAAGGATCTTTTAGACCGGTAACTGAGAACAGCCGTGTATAGAGTATCTGAAAGGATTTTGGCCCAATCTAGGATGTCGGCGTTAGTGGCAGCATCAATTAATGGCAGCCATTCAGATGAAAACTTGTTGATATCGGGCATACCAAATAACCTACAGAGCATGGCTGCAGCAAAACAATATGGAGAGGTAAGGGAACCAGTGCTGTACATATCCTTTTTATCCTTTTTTAACGGCTCGTCTCTTCTAGACCATTCTTTAGTGGTGTCTGATAGATCTGGATTCTCTACCGCGAACTTCTTAACAAATTCTGCATTATAGGTCGCTTGCGGTTCAGGAAGATGATACATAAGCTTCAGATCTTGGGCAGCAAACGATCCCACGAGCCCATGTCCATGAACTTTGAATTGTCTGCCCTTCAATTCTGCATCATCCAATATCCACTTGATCATATCTGTGTATGGTAGAATTTTGGGTCTTGCCGCTATTTTGTGAAGGAATGAACATACTAGGTCCTCCAAGGACGCCTCAGAAGAGCGTGGTGCGCCCGCGACAGTAGTCACCTTCATTATTCTAGGCTTTTCTTCCTCTAGCAGCCTGTACATGCCTTCCCATGTTGATATCCCTGCGTCTTTGTTGCAGGCTGTGTCTGTGTATAGGGGCGCCATCTCCTTGGTCTTCTCCCTCACTTCGGAGCTTTGAGCTCTATTTTTCTTTCCCATTTCTCTTTGCGTTTGTCTGAGACGTCTTAGCATTTTGTTCCTGCAGATTACGAGTGAAATGGAAATGACTGATCCAGAAAGGTGATGGGAGAGTTTTAAATGCAAGAGATAAAACAAATATGCCACCTTACGTGAAGTAAATCTCTACCAAGGCACGCGTCTTTAATCCATTTAATAACTGACAACTAATTCATTTACTATCATTAAAAGCGCATGATTTCGGGTCAGATTATAGTAAGTGGCTTTTCTTTGAATGGCGCGCCCGAAGGATTCGTACTAAGGTGGTTTATGATTTGCTAACATACCCTCGCATGTCGTGCAATCGCAAATCGCACCGTCACAAATCGCATGATCGCAAATCGCATGGATGTGGCATCGCAACGATCGCAATATCGCAGATCGCAAGAATTTGATGTTCACCAAATCTTGCCTGGCTCATTTCTGCGATATGCGATCTAGCGATCGGCGTTATCGCAGATCGGCGAATCTTTAAGTTTTTTCTTTATGAGCGTTACCAATTTGCGATGCGATGTCATTATTAACACGAGGATGTTGCGCATAAAAAGGAAAATGAAGGTGTTTCCTATCCTTTTGCAACACGACCTTAAAGGTCTTCTCTTTTATCATAGACTTAGGCTTTAAAATATCCAAGAGGCTTTTTCTAAGCGTATGATTGTGACTTCAAAAAGAAACTCTTGCTTTTCCTAAAAAATTAACTAAGGGTCCCCATTCATTCAGTATCATGGCTGATACTTAATTGAATAAGGGGGGGGGTGTTGCTGGCCATAACAATTGGCGATTCACTTGGGAGAACCAATTATCTCTGCTTTTATATTGACGCTTTGAAACTCCTAAAAAAATTTTCTTAAAGAAAAACTTGAACTTTATTATAAAAAGATAAAGCAAATGATACTTCAAACTGTCAATGATGTTTCGTTTCAACCTCTTTCTATTTCAATTACTTGCATCTTCAGCTTGTGCTTTGCATTTAAATCAGTCATTACTTGGTCTTGTAAATCGTAAAATAAATTCTTCTCTATGTATCAGCTCTTTTTTAAATATGCTCCTTTGTCGCAGGTAGAGCCTCTGCTGCCAACAAGCGTCCATAGCCTCGACAGGGTTACCTATTATCCAGCAATGATCCTTTATCCTGCTTAAGGTTATTTACAACTTTTTCAGAGAAAATCCTTTTTTGACACTTTTTCCTTTTTATTCTCTAAAGAACAATGTCTTGGTTTGGTGGCCAAATTATGACACAGTCATTCACTTGATTTACACTTTTGCTGAACAAGCTGGCTCGTGATGAGACCCCTTGCCTTTTGATTGCAACAATCTTGAGTCATTGCCCTGTTTTGGTAGACAGTTTTGGCAAAGTCAGCAAGTTATAATATCTGTGATCATGATAAGCCGGCTCGTGATGAGACCTCTCATTCTTTGAGATATAGTGTCTTTTTAGATTATTCCTCTGAATGCTGCATTTTCCTTTAGCAGGGAGGAAGTCAAATTTTCTTCCCTTAAGAAAGTTATGGACGACAATGATAGGGTTGTTTTTGATAATGGCTGCTTTCACAGAGAATTTTTATTTTAATATTGATACCTTTCATTGTGCTGACCTAAAACAAATCCTTCACTGAGATAGCTTTCTTTAAAATTTTTCGACAGTTGAAACTATCATCATATCTGGATTAAAGTTCTATTGATAATAAAGATCAAATTCCCAAAAGATTTGTTGTTTATAGAAGCAGAAGTTCAAAATCTTTAACAGAGACAAGGTGTCTTTAGTAAATGTCAAATGTCGTTTAACCAAAACAAACATTATTATGAGAGGCACACATTCCCTAGGGTTACGTAGAGAATATGAATAACTTTGCCTATCGATTTATTAAAAGCAAACCTAATAACCTAGCTAAATTACTCCTACTCCTATTCTAGCTATATACAGGAAATAACTATGTGAAATGATATTTCCAATGGAACCATCTATTCATTATTATTCCTAGCCGTATGAATCTTCCAAGCATGAGTAAAAAGAACCAAACTTTCCTTGGATCATAAATATTGGCTGTGGAATAAGAACATACAACCTCAATTGGAATTCTGTCTGATTTTCTTTTCTCATGAGAGCTCTTTTCCAACTGGATACCTATTGGATCATAAAAATTAGGATGAATTTCTGTTATGAATTGATGATCTCTCAATAGGAAGGATAACAAGTCAAATTGTGAAAATGGTTTTTTAGTTTCAATGGCTTGTAACCTGTTGTTTTTTAACGCTGAGTTTTTAGCGATTTCGTTTGAAATGAAAGTTCTCATATATAAATCGCTAAAACATAATCTATCAAAAGTTTGAAAATTTAAAAAGAAATCCGATTTTGTACAAAATGAGTGCAAGTGAGAAAGAAATGATTGGGTATTTATACAAATAGTGTTACAGCACAACTGGGATTTACTTGTAACATCTTGCTCCTCACAAGAACTGGCCAGGTTTTGTGAATCAGGAACTAAGTTATGATTGCGAACAGGGATGAAGCTTTCCTCATGATATGAATCATAGATCGGGGTATTGTCTTGGATAGTAAAATTATTCAAATGAGCTTTTACTTTGAGATGAGGGTCGGCTGATATGATTTCTGATTTAAGATGTTCCTTATTATCTGACCCTAGTTGAGTTACTTGAGATAACTCAACAACATCATCATTGTCAAAGTAACTATCGCAAAAGACTCTACAGATTTCCCTAGGTTCCTCTTTTTCATTATATATTTTCAGACAAGGGAGGTCAGGAAGCTCTTGTTTGACATTGATCAAAGGTTGTGCTAAAGCGGTCTCTTTATCTTGAAAACCTAATGATGAGTCGTTTGAATAACCCTCTGTGTTTTTTGAGATATGCTTGATATTGAGAGGGGAAAAATTGTCATCACTAAAAACATTGGGATAAAGAGAAAAATGTGAATCTGGAATAATGCATTTAAAACATCATGAAAAAAAATTTGTTCATCAGATTCATCATAAACATCGGGCTTTAGATCATACCTTTGTGCGCTGATACTTTCTTAAAGAGAACCAGTTGGTTGATCTAACCTTGGCATCAGCATTCGTTGATTTGAAATGATATTGTCTGACTTTATGTCAGAGTCATCTTCTGGTTCCAAGGTAGTCTCCCTTTCAGCATTTTCGTCTTTATTTTCTGGTATTAGAGCATGCATGACTCCTAGGCTTTGCAGATTTTCTTCATTATGGATGATTTGCGTATTTGACTTGAAATGCTCATCTATATTAGAAGAAAACAAAACAAAGGTCGAGCTACTTTCTGCTTGGTCAGATATAGGAGGTAGGAAATACTCATCATAATCTGAAGATTCTTCATCTGTGAGCTCATCTTCGAGATCACACTGTAGACATTTAAGATGAAATCGCATATTGAAATCCCTTACAGGTTCATCTTGTTTTCGTAGATAATCAATTTCATCATATACCTGGTCGTAGTCATAACAATCAAATTCCAAGATGAAAGTCCTAACGAATTGGTCCCAGCTGTGGATTGATGCAACTGGGAGGGTTCTGCACCATTTTCTAGCTTCCGCTGTGAATGTAAGAGTAAAAATCCTGCACAAAACGCCTTCATCAATTCTCTGAATATCAGAACTCGAAACTTTTTGAATGAACTAGAGGGCATGATTAAATGCAGAAGAATTATTCTTACCGTTGAATTTTACCTGAGACAAGAGCCTTACCACATCTGGTGGAGTGTTGGAAGAGGCAGGAACATGGATGCAACTCCAAATAGGAATTCTATGAGCAGCCATCCTGTTTCAAGATTTATAATTTGGAAAACATTCCAACAGACACTATGCTCAGGCCCTCCTTCTAGCGCCAAATATGTTGAGGGCCCGGAGATCGGGTCAACAACAAGGGGGATACCCACCCGGTCGGGAACCTGGTTGGCGGCTCCTTGCCCATTTGGTGTAGCGGGTCTAACTGGGGATAATGGAACCAGCTTCCCAATCTAAAGGGTGTGTGTGTGTAGAGTTTGATTATGTTGATTCTGGAAGTACTTTAGAGCTAACTCAAATCTAACTTATAAACTAAATCTATGTTATTATAATCTAATGAAAACAACACATCTAATCTACGCTAACCCGGGATATAACTCTTCTATCATGCGATCTAAAAAGATTTCGAACAATAACTGGTAATAAAGATCATTCAGCTATTATAAGAATATAAATCAATTAAGATGAACCATTCTGCATAAAAAGTTAGGCAAAACCGTTGTGAACAGCATATCGCATAATAAGTCATTCATATGTCAAGCACAAACAAATGATTCCACCGTACAGAAGTGCCAAATGGTAACCCAAACATCCATACATTAACATATAAAAAACTAAAACTGCATATCACTTTAAGAATATAAGCAGAAATTCGCCAAGAGATAAAAGTACCATTAATGTCTGATTTTCACTCACAAACTTCAAGCAATAATGATTTATCTCTACTTACTTCTAACATCTACCAAGAGTACAGAAGTGCAACATCAGTAGCAGACATTAAAATGCAAACATAAATAAATCTCGATCCTTCCATTCATCAAAACCTCCTCTGAGGGTGCAGAAGTGCATGTTCCGAGGACAAGTTTTTGACAAATTTCTGGACCCTTCTCTAATGCAATGAGAAGGGTTAAAATACTACTTCCTAATTCTAATAATAGTATAATTACAAAATTTTAGGATACGCTTTTCAAATGACCGTCCTTTTTCTAATTTAGTTAAAAGGAAAAAACAACATTCTAAATGAAATCATTTGTGAACTTGGTCTTTGAAGTTGCAAGTGTCCAGCATAGGCTTGAGAAGAGTGGACTGGCTGATTTCTACGCTGAGCTGGGTTGCGAAAACGACATCTATGAGAGCTGGCACTACCTTCTCGGCTGCGTTCGTAATGCACTTCACCGTCATCCATTGGCTGTGCGGTTTAACCAAGTACGTCTAGTAACCTTCCCAATTCAGCCTAGCCAATGCTTGGATTGCTTTCCCTTTTGCCTGCGCTTTCTACCTCCATTCTGTCTCCAGTTGCAACTTGTTTGGTAGGTACCCCGGGGTGGTTTCTGTGATTAAATTGGCCCTGTGTAAATTCTCATTTACACGGTCGATAAGAATGCTTGCCTGTGTCGCCACTGTCTCTGCTGCTTGCTCCGCCTGCGTGATTTGTTCGTCCCATTTATTAAAGAGCAGCTCCTTATGATTTTCATTAATCCTGGGTGCCCCTGCTCTTTTCCCTTCCTCATCATCTTGCCAAGTCAGATATTCTATCACCCTCTTGTCGTTTTGATCATAGTTGCTCCGCAATTCCACCACCTCACTGGTGATTTTGTCACTCAGCTCACAAAAGTGCCTCCACTGTGATATTTTACGTCCCAACTCTTCCTGTTGCTACAGTAGTTGCTCGTTCAAGCCGATGGACTCTGAAATAAACTCCGCCAGCTTAGGCTCATCTTTATGCATTTCTTGCACCGTCTGCAGTTGTTTTTCTTTTTCTTCAAGACTTTTTTGATAGCCTATCTGCATCTGTTGAAAGTCTTCCTGTAGCTTTTCAAGCTGTCTGGAAGCTTCAGTGTTCGCGTTGGCTTGTTGCAACTGTTGTTGTAGCAGTTGTATATGATTTTCTTGTTCCTTTAAAAGTTGCTGAACTTCAGAGGCCTTGTCAATAGTTGCAGAAGCATATGCTCCTGCAATCTGAGACAGCTTCGTGAGATTTTCGATTGGATTATTATTTGGGTCTTTCCACAAGACGTCCAAATGTTCAGCATTTTGAGACAGTGTATTCTCAAGCTTTCTCTTCTTTATCTGTCTCCTTACAACTGCTTTGTGTTGGGGACTATAGAATACATCCAGTGGGGGAATTTCTTCTACATTAAGTAGAAGTTCTGAGGTTGGAGCGATAGGAAGGTGTTCAGCTTCTGTGGCACTACTGACCATGGTTGAAACGACTTCTTGCACCACCTGTGTATTATTCATAGGTGTTTTCGGGACTTGCCCTTCAAGATTGATCAATTCATTGAAGGTTTCCCACTCTTTATCTAGCTCTGTCGTGACAAGTGGTGCTTCGATGACAGGAGGGGGGACATCTCTTGGTGGTGAGGCGATAACTTGCTGCTGAGACATTGTACTCGACTGAGTTGTGTCTTTGGTTGTTTCTTCGTTTTTTCCTTGTTCGTGACCAGACTCTTCAGGATGCTCAGATACTTCTTGTGCGGCGTTGGACTTAGATCTGGAAGTGCTGGAGTTTTCACTGAGGCTGATGCTCGGAGTCGGTTCTCTAGTAGGTATTCGTAGCCTCTCTAGTGGAATACTAGCCAGCCTTCTTTCTCTGTATAACGTGAATTTCTGTAGGTCACCTGAAGACAACCTCGACTGAGCTTCCCGCAAAATTTCTTTGAGCGAGCTCTTCCTCTGAAAGAGATCATCAAACAGATCTTTCTTTCCAGAGAACACTCTTATTTTGACGTTCGTTGTGAATTCTTGGGCCACATTATTTGGGTCGAATGGCCTCACTGGGAACTTAAATAATTGAAGACACGTCACATTCTCCACCTCGCCAAAAGCGTGTCCTACATCGAATAAAGAGAAGGCCCCACAAGTGACGGGAAATTGAGGCCAAATGGCCTTCTTCTTTTCCTTTAGGTCCTTGGTCAAGCCGCCTTCAGAACAGGTTTGATAAGCGATTTCCCAGGCCAAAAGTTTATCAGGGATATATAGGGGTAGGACATGCGGAGGTACAGTGCTTCCAAAAACTCTAATGTAAGTAAACCATTCTTCCCCAAACCATCTTGCGACAGGGAAGATGTCAATTTGGGCCTCGGGGGAGCACCTTGGGGGATCCTTATCGTATATCATTCTATATAGGGGCGAAATAACCCCATGGCAAATCTGGTAAAAATGAGGGGCAAACTGGGAAACATGGATGGGCAATGGGTCTTGGGTAGTCCATTTCCAACCCATAGCAGGAAAATTAGATACAAGACAAACAAAATCCATAATATAGGCAGACAGATAAAAAGGAGGATAGACCCTTTGGGAGAAGGATCTTTTAGACCGGTAACTGAGAACAGCCGTGTATAGAGTATCTGAAAGGATTTTGGCCCAATCTAGGATGTCGGCGTTAGTGGCAGCATCAATTAATGGCAGCCATTCAGATGAAAACTTGTTGATATCGGGCATACCAAATAACCTACAGAGCATGGCTGCAGCAAAACAATATGGAGAGGTAAGGGAACCAGTGTTGTAGATATCGCTTTTATCCTTTTTTAATGGCTCGTCTCTTCTAGACCATTCTTTAGTGGTGTCTGATAGATCTGGATTCTCTACCGCGAACTTCTTAACAAATTCTGCATTATAGGTCGCTTGCGGTTCAGGAAGATGATACATAAGCTTCAGATCTTGGGCAGCGAACGATCCCACGAGCCCATGTCCATGAACTTTGAATTGTCTGCCCTTCAATTCTGCATCATCCAATATCCACTTGATCATATCTGTGTATGGTATAATTTTGGGTCTTGTTGCTATTCTGTGAAGAAATGAACATGCTAGGTCCTCCAAGGATGCCTCAGAAGAGCGTGGTGCGCCCGCGACAGTAGTCACCTTCATTATTCTAGGCTTTTCTTCCTCTAGCAACCTGTACATGCCTTCCCATGTTGATATCCCTGCGTCTTTGTTGTAGGCTGTGTCTGTGTATAGGGGCACCATCTCCTTGGTCTTCTCCCTCACTTCGGAGCTTTGATCTATTTTTCTTTCCCATTTCTCTTTGCGTTTCTGTCTGAGACGTCTTAGCGTTTTGTTCCTACAGATTACGAGTGAAATGGAAATGACTGATCCAAAAAGGTGATGGGAGAGTTTTAAATGCAAGAGATAAAACAAATATGCCACCTTACGTGAAGTAAATCTCTACCAAGGCACGCGTCTTTAATCCATTTAATAACTGACAACTAATTCATTTACTATCATTAAAAGCGCATGATTTCGGGTCAGATTATAGTAAGTGGCTTTTCTTTGAATGGCGCGCCCGAAGGATTCGTACTAAGGTGGTTTATGATTTGCTGGCGTACCCTCGCATGTCGTGCAATCGCAAATCGCATGGATGCGGCATCGCAGCGATCGCAATATCGCAGATCGCAGGAATTTGATGTTCACCAAATCTTGCCTGGCTCATTTCTGCGATATGCGATCTAGCGATTGGTGTTATCGCAGATCGGCGAATCTTTAAGTTATTTTCTTTATGAGCGTTACCAATTTGCGATGCGATGTCATTATTAACACGAGGATGTTGCGCATAAAAAGGAAAATGAAGGTGTTTCCTATCCTTTTGCAACGCGACCTTAAAGGTCTTCTCTTTTATCATAGACTTAGGCTTTAAAATATCCAAGAGGCTTTTTCTAAGCGTATGATTGTGACTTCAAAAAGAAACTCTTGCCTTTCCTAAAAAATTAACTAAGGGTCCCCATTCATTAAGTATCATGGCTGATACTTAATTGAATAAGGGGGGGGTGTTGCTGGCCACAACACCACCATCTGATCGGCGCCCTCGCATCCAACGATGGATATTCATTTCGCACCTCCCTCCCACCGCGTTAACTCCCCACCATCTCCGTAGTGCGCCAACTGTCAGATCAACGACCCCACATCCAACGGTCCATAATCATATCGCGACCCCCCCATCCGCCGAACGTTAAGTCCCGGGGAAACGGTGGTATTGCGTCGTACCAGATCCACGTGTCCCGCGCCTGCGATGTTCGCTGCCCCTCCGCCTGAAACCGCCCAAGCCCAAAAGCGGTGCGGGGAAAACCATTTACCGCCCTCCCACTGACATCAGCTGTCCTTTACTGATGTCACTGCCACGTCATCCATCCCATACCCCCCACTGATGTCATCCGTCCTTCGAACCAAAATTTCCCGCCAAAATTAATTTTTGTCAATAAAGGGTAGAAAAGGTCATTTTTGTTATTTTTTCTGCATATAGCGCCCGTGCGCTCCAAGCTTAAAACCAACGCAGCTCCAGTTTCAACTGCCTCCGACCAGCATAGCTACAAAAGCGAGCTCTGCAAGACTACCATTCAACCCGCCATATCGTAGTAACATAGTTGAGCCAGCAAACACAGGGACTTCCAAGCCCACAGAAGACAGAAATGGAGATTTATGGGGATACTTGTTGCCCTAGCCAGTGTGAACCTTCCGAGACATCAATCACAGAGGAAAAGCGGTGAGCGGGGGTCAGATCAACATTAAAGAGTATCAGATCAAGCTTTAAAGAGTATCAGTGCAGAATTAAAGGCAAATCAAATCAGAATTAATGAATATCAGAGCCGACAAAGAGAAGCAGATCAGAAGTTAAAGAACAGTTAATACAAACAGTCGGAACAGAGCTACAAAGGACAGCTGCAAGCCGAACCCTAAAGAGCTAGCCTCTAGCACAGCATGAGTTAGTTGTTTCTACTTTGCTTGTAAATCACTTTAGGTTAAACTTAGATATTATCTCAGAGCTTTTATGAGATATTCTGTTGTACATATTTTGTTGTATAAATACCCCCTTCATCAGAGTTTTGAAGAGGTTGGGTGTGCGCGATTTTCTAGACTTTACTGTAAATACTGAAACTTTGGAATAAAGCGCTGTTGGAATCATTTGTTGTCTGGCCTACTAGATGAAGAATTGATGCAGAGGACTTATCACAGAATCCTTGAATCAACTACTGGATCAATAAGTCCCCTATATCTTATGTTTTACAGTTTTCTATGTTTTTATATCATCTGTGTTTCATAATATGAATGGTAAAGAAAAAGGTTAATTCAGAATTTGCTTAACTGCACTCTGTTTTCAGTCTTTATTATTCTCTGTGTTTTCTTCAGAATTAGTATAAACAGTGAATTCTTAATTGCTCTTGTTTCCTGATTCTTTCATGTTGAATATTTGTTAAGGAATTCTTAATTGCTCCTTATCAGTAAACATCCATTTTCCCTCTTTCAATATGTTGAAGGATTCTTAACTGCCCTTCACCCATTTGAGCCCATTCCATCTGTTTTCAGCTCTTTAATTGTTCCATGTTTGACTACCTTGCTCTGTGATGCCATCCTCTGTGAAAAACCAAATCCGGAAAGCCATCTTCTTTTGACTCCATCATGCCCAATGGGCTGAACTACTCTGTTTTACCTCACTGTTCTATTGAATCTCACCACCCAAACTCAAAACAAAACCCTTGAACTTCATAACTAGCCTAATATCTTTAAAAACAAAGCTAAATCATAAAGAGAGGGCCCTCTCTGGATGCAGATTGGCTAGAATCTGTATCTAAAAGATTGGTCTGTGGTTACCTCGGCCGTATTCCCTTTCTTACAACTTTTGGGAACAACCTGAGTGATAACACATACTTACGTTTCACCTACACATCTACATCTATCTATATTGGGTTGTAGAGCGCCTCTAAATACAACAATAATTCTAAATTTAAAATATAAATATTTTATCTTGCAATGGCAAGGACAAATATGCCAAGAATGGAGGGTGGGTAAGTTTAATGGTGAGAGAACCAGGCCCATAAAAGTCATCATGCCTAGCTTACGTGATAAATATATCATTCTAAGTAAGAAGCATCTCTTGAGGGGTTCTCGCTTTTTTCTAGAAGAAGATTTAATTGTAAGACAACAGGAGGAAAGGAGGGAGGAAATGTTAGAGGTTAGGGCAGCAAGAGATGAAAGCAAGTGTGCATGGATTTATAAAGATAAAGTTGTGATAGTGCGATTTGAACCTCCTTCCAAAGCAGAGTAGCAAGATGGTAATAAAGAAAAGGCAACAAACTCTTAAACAGGAAATCAGGAAGCAAGGTTAGTATGGGAAAGCAAGAACAAAGACTCAAATGTGAGTCTTGCATGTCAAAATAAATAGCAATCTAGTCATACCCAGGTTTCCTTAAGATTAGTTTGTTGGAACTGCAGAGGTTATCCATGGAGACGAGGACCTGGGTTAGGGCCTATTGCAGAAGATAGAGACATAATTTGCCTCATAGAAACACATGAGCATGAAGGATGCAATACACCTCTATTTTGGGGATACTGGAAGATGTTAGTGTGGAACAAGGCAGTAGAGAATAGAAAAGGGAATGAGGGTATCATGGTTTTAGTGAGGGAGAAAGAAGTTCATCTCATTCAGTTAGAAAAAGAAGACTCAAATAGACAATTCATTTGGTTTAAAATGTCAGAAAATGGAAACCACATCTTAATTGAAACATGTTATTTTGCGTTGTAAGTTTCAAAAATCTACAAAGGTAGAGGGCTTGACCACAAAGATCCCTTTGCAGCCTTAAAAGAACATATTGCAACATATTCTCAGCTAGCTGAAGTCCTTATAGTGGGTGATTTCAATGCTAGGACTGTAAGTGAGCAAGCTAGAATTCTTTGTTGTAAAGAAGACTGCGACCCTATTTGGCTTACAGAAGAGAGTAATCATCAGTGGGAAAGAATTTCAAAGGACAAGGGCTGCAATCTATTTGGTGAACAATTTCTTACTCTATGTGGGGCCTTTGATTTAGTCATTTGTAATGACTTGACTAGATGGGAAAAGTTTGGTAATTTCACTTGCAATACTTACAATGGAGCAAGTGTAATAGATTATGTAATTTTCTTGCATGGTTTGTGTGAGAAAATGGAGGAGTTTTTGAATGGAGATCAACTTTGGGACTTAAAATCAGATAACAAGCCAATTTATTTAAGTTTCTCTTGGACTGGAAATAAACAATTAGAGTAAAAAAATCAGCATGTCCAACAAAATCCTGAAAGGGCATAATTCTTTTAACTCTAGAAAATTGTAATACCTTCAAAATGAAGCTAGAGAGGCTCTTCAAGAAGGAGAAAATCACAATTCACAGCCTTCATAGTCATGAATTAACACATTTAATTCAATGCACACTTGCAGAGTGCAAAAGAGCAAAAATTAAGAAGTCTGAAACAAATTGCTTTCCGGTTAATGCTTGGTTTGACAAGGAATGCAAAAGGGCAAGGATAATGTGGAAAGAGTCAAACAAGGATAACATAAAGCTAAAAGATTGCAAGAAGATATTAAGCAATAAAAAGGTTGATTTCATAGTTTCAAGGAGGGAAGAACTAATCTTCCTTGGGAAAAATAATCCCAAATTATTTTGGAAGGAGCTCCAACCGAGAAAAATACAAACTAGAAATAGTATTACAACTTCTAAATGGTTTGACTATGCAAGACAACTCTATGAACAAGATCCCAAGGTTGACCCCCCACCCCCTTGGTCAACATTAATATTGAACTCTTCACAGTGCAAGAGGTAGAGATGGGTATTAAGAAGTTGGGTGTTGAAAAACAAAAAGACTTAGTTGAACTCCAAGCATAATATCTAAAGTGGGGCTCAAAGATTCTTGCACTTGACATTACAAAAAAGTTCAACAACATCATACAACAGGGGCTCCCCACGGATTGGAAAACTAGTCTGGAAATACCTCTTTTCAAGAGTGGTGACATCAATAATCCCTCGAATTATAAGACCATAATGATCATCCCTTTGTTTGTAAAGCTATTTGGAAGCATGCTAGAAAATAAAATTAGCAAGTGGGCGGAAGAAAGAGATAAGCTTGTTAAAGGGAAATCAAGTTTTAGATCCAAACATTCCATAGTTGATCATTGTACAAATTTAATGCACATCATTGAAAAAGTTTGGGAGAAAAAGGAAGAAGTGTTTTGTTGCTTTGTTGATTTCAGAAAAGTGTTTGACATGGTTCATAGGGATAAGATTTGGCACAGAATGGAAGAACTTGGGGTTCCTAAAAATTTGAGAGCAGTTGTGCATAGGCTGTATGAAGAGGTGAAAGTCAAAATTAGAATTTCAACAGGCATTTCTGAAACTTTTAGAGGAGATATCAGGGTCAAGCAAGGTTTCCCATTGTCTCCTAGCCTTTTTGGTTTATATATCAACAAGCTTGAGGAGTGATTAAATTCGCAAGGGGGTGATGGTATCTATTTGGGCAAGTTTGTTATAAGGCTTCTTTTGTATGCAGATGACCTTATTCTGATTGCTAACTCGGCTCTTGGTTTGCAAGAGCACTTACAATCCCTTGAGCATTTTTGTAGAAGAGTGGGGATGCAAGTCAATATCAGCAAAACAAAAGTAGTGGTTTTCTCTAAAAAAAGAAAACATAACCAGCATAAGTTCTACTTTGAAGGAAACATTATGGAAGAAGTTGTGGATTACAAATACCTCGTAATTGACTTCAGCAAAAATCTAAGCTAGGATGGTTGTAGAAAGAAAAGAACTTTGGGGGCTTGGAAAGCATTTTATGCTTTTCAAAATAGGTGTAGAGAGGCAGAGTTATGGGACTGGAAAACCACTCAAACTCTTTTTGGGCTTCTAGTGATTCTCTATGACCATTGTGAACTATGGGCTGGCAGTACATCCGACATGCAGTGGAAACAAATTGAGAAAATTCAGAAGCATTTGATTACAAACAAATTCAAGATTAAAAGTGCAGTTCCTTATGCTATCTTGTTAAGTGAAATAGGGGTTGCTCCTATTGAATAAATTGCTATGGTATAAGTCATAAGGTATTTAAAAAAAAATTGAGCAAATTGAAGAGGGTATATGGCCTAAGGTTGTCTTAATGACATATTGTGCAACAGAAAAAAGACTTGGATGCAGCAAAATAAAAAATGGTTTAGTAAATGGGGTATTTGCTTGAACACGTGTCCCATAAATAGCAAAGAGATAAAAGCTTTTGTTATGGATAAGTTCCACAAGTGTACTTGGGATAAGGAGCTAGGAAGAAAGAAAAAACACTATATTGAAGTGTATAATCCCACTCATAGTCATCAACCAAAAGAATACATAGAGACCAATATCTCTTGGAGAGAAAAATTTCTTATTGCTTAGTCAAGGACTAATTCTCATCAACTCCGTTGTGAAACAGGGTGCTCGAAAAGGCCAAAAGAAGTGTGGGAGGAAAGAGTATGCATTTTTTGTTCTTCCAGAAAAGTGGAAACATAAAAACATTTCATTTTAGAATGTGAGGCTTTTAAATATAACAAGGAAAGTTATCGTTATGCAAATATGGTGGCAACTAGCTCTTGGAATAATCTATTTAGCAAGGGATTTGTCGAAAACCTCAGAGCATTTATTGTGAGGCTTCACAGAAAAAGGGTCGAATACATTAAGTAGATGAAGAAGCAATCTGTCTCATAGGCTATCT
The DNA here is from genome assembly GCA_031772625.1 of Pinus tabuliformis. NCBI lineage: Eukaryota > Viridiplantae > Streptophyta > Pinopsida > Pinales > Pinaceae > Pinus > Pinus tabuliformis. The sequence goes on along the minus strand of CM062816.1, from coordinate 50,621,762 downwards.
TTAGCCTCACGTTAAAAGAATTTTCTTTCTTTCTTTCTAAATGATAGAAGAAGGAAAATTACATAAAATACAAATAGAATGACAATAAAAAAATATAAAATAGAATAAGTAACCTAAAAAATATATTGTGAATAAAAAATAATAATAATATAAAAATAAATAATTATAATTGATATAAATTAAAAAATATAAATATAACCCCTCTATCCTTTAAACTATATATTTCTATATTAAGTATACATCATAAACTTTTAAAATATACCCATTTACATTCAAATCAAACTATAACACCATCACACATGGATGCCAATTATACCACGCTACCAATATTATAATTATAATGTTGATGCATAAACTTTTAAAATATATCAATTTACATTCAAATCAAACTATAACACCATCACACATGGATGCAAATTATACCATGCTACTAATATTTGAGCCAAGAGATGCTCTACAACCCAATATAGAGTGGATGTGTAGATGTAATGTAAGTATGTAAACAATTTTAAATGTCCGCTTAATTAAAAAATAGAAAAAAATAAAAGCTAAAATAGAAAAAAAATAAAAGTTAAAAGTTAAATGGTGGTTCAATTAATAATAAAAAGTTAAAGTAATAAAAAAAATAAAAATCAATTTGTTATATTTTGATTTTGTGAATAGGCTTTGTTACTTCACCATGGGCCAATACCATGGCTTATCAATAGTGCATGCCCAAAAAGCATAACTTATTTCACAACTAAAATATTTTATAACAATATGAAAAGATTCTTAACCATGGATATTTACCCTCATTTTACCGTGGATATTATTAACTTGTAATTTAATTAGTCTTTGTTACAATACCATGACTTATCAATACCACATGCCCAAAAAACACAACTTATTTCACAATAAAAATATTTTATAACAATATGACAAGATTATTAATCATGGATATTCACCCCTACTTTGTCATTGATATTATGAACTTGTGAATAGCCTTCGTTATAATAGTATGGGATAATACCATGGCTTATCAATACCACATGCCAAAAAATCATAACTTATTTCACAATCAAAATATTTTTCAACAATATGACAAGAACCATGGATATTCACCCCCACTTTACCATGGATATTATTAACTTGTAAATAGGCTTTGTTACAATACCATGGGCCAATACCATGGCTTATCAATACCACATGCCCAAAAACCATAACTTATTTCACAATAAAAATATTTTATTTTAATTTAATTTTATAACATTTTTTTAATTGAAGCTAAAAGGAAAAATGTTATAATTACTTTTGAGATATATCTAAATCCTCTATCCTCATGACTACTAAAAATATTCCCATAGAAATTAAATTAAGGTTTTAATAAAATTGAAAATGAGAATACTTTCATATTTAAAGATGTGGAATTTATATAATATAAATAATATTAGTAAGAACCAACATAGATCCATCTTACCTAAGTTGGAGGGCAAAGAGAGAGAGAGAGTTGGAGGGAGAGAGAGAATGAGGAAAGAGCAAAGGAGAGAAAGTGAGGGAGAGAGGAGAGGAGGGAATATAGAGAGAGGGACTTAGGAGGGTAGAGAGAGAGAGAGAGAGCTGGAGGGAGAGAGAGAATGAGGAAAGAACAAAGGAGAGAGAGTGAGGGTGTCACACATCCATATATTAGAACACCTTGTAGTAATAAAACATTTAACTACATATATATCCAAAATACATAATATATAAAGTTTTGAACATTTAATATATGACTTTAGTATAATGGTATATCGCTTGGACTTAAGCACTATGCATATTAGATTCTTTTAATCAAAAGAACTAATGTTATATTCCATCGTCGGTTTAACGTTTTGCAGTGTTAACGTATACTGAAATACTGATGAATAATTATCCAGCACCATTATATGTTTAATCACTTAATATTAGTCCTGCCTTATATTCAATGTTACCCGCCTTGACATTATAGCCATAACCAAATCTTTATGGTGCTAATTAATTCCTCTGGGCGGTGGCATGCCCTAGGGCTGTGATCCGGTCTCTAGTGTATTCGTTGTGGTGCCTCCAGCTGGCTTCTTCATGCGAGTCGATGAGCAAGATCAATGGTGTGCAAGTGATCACCAAATCGGACAGTGAAGGCGTTGATCCGTTGAGCAAAGTATGGACCGAGAGTGGAAACCTGACATTTGGTGATTTTGTCGAGTTGCTGGTTTGGCCTCTGGAGTAGTCGGGCACTCTCCCTTCTGGTAAAGGCTTTTGTGTTGGAAATAATACTGAGAGGGGGGGTGAATCAGTATTATCAAATCAATAAAACTTTTTCATTTCCATATTAAGATTCACATACACTACTTCAGTTAAGGATACCCGCGTATATACGCGACTGTGTTGAATGAAACTAGCGTATATCCAGTAAACTTATGATTCAGTTAGTTGATCTTCAATGAGTGCATCAGAACATTATTAATCATATGAACAGTTAACAGGTGCAGTAAGCAGAACAGATCATCATACACAAAGAGCACACATGAACACCATGATATAAGGTGGAAACCCAATGTGGGTGAAAACCACCTGCTTCAATTTGTTTCTATCTTCCTTTAATAAGAAACTTCTTTTATAATGTACTGGTGCAGTCCTTTACCAGCATGCAGGCTGCAACCTGCAGAGGGCTACAACCCTCTTAGCTCTTGTACTAGCAGATCCATTTACTAGTACGTAGGCGCCGACCTACTGAAGGCTCCAACCTTCACTCGTTTTCCAGTTGTTCCTGGAAGGGAGCTACAACCCCCTGGCTCTTGTACTGGCCAATATGTTTACCAATACGTAGGCGCCGGCCTACAATCATCCAGGGACCATGTTTCATACATTTTCATACTGGATCCATAAATACAAAATAATCACCACTGCAAGACATCCATCAATTACACCTGCATCACCGATCTCTGAATCACCCAATACTGAAACCCTGAAATCCTGTCAACAACACAGTCACCAGAATAGACAACAGAACTCTGAACAATAACCAGAACATATCTCATAATGTATACGCTACTATGATGAACCAAACCCGCGTACATACGTGCTTTTACCAAAGCCAACCCGCGTACAGATCTGCAAATATTTACTCATAACATTGCAGCTGTTCCAAACACCAACCATACCCAGATCATAACATTCATACAATAAAGATGTGTCAATAGATCTAGTCTATTCATAATCAAACCATATAATGATAATCATTCAAAGCCTTAAGATCCCAATCCATTGTTCACCATCCTTCACATGAGTGCCTCCTTGGTTCAGATCAAGCAAGGCATCACCAACCCATAAACAGCATCTAGATCTCACACTTCATCAAATATTCATCACATGCATACTTCTCCTCTTGGCCTAATGATCTTCTCCTTATATAGGTTTAGGCTTCTCTCAATACCATGGTCCAAAACCATGTAGAACCAATACCTTGGACCCAATACCTGGGGTCGATACTTCGGACCAAATACCATGGACCAATACCAAAATACCATGGACCAAATACCACGGACCAAAACCATGGTTTCGGACATGTACGCGCCTTTCCTTCTGTGAACCTACTTGTGTACGCGTACGTGCTTTTTTCTCCGCTAACCCGCGTGTATACGCACTTTCATCATGGTCAACCTGCGTATACCTCTCTCTTGACTTGCTGCACTATGATTTGTCATCTGAGTAAGTTGCCATCAAGGACAACACTTGTATCATACCTCTGAGTGAGTTGCCATCAAGGACAACACTCGAATCATAATGCCAACAATCTCCCCCTTTGGACTTGATGGCAACAACCACACCAAGTCACTCTCCCCCTTTGACATCAAGGGCAAAGGGCGGACCAAGATATTCTCTTCTTTGATCTCCATCTGCTGTCCATACTCCCCCTGAGTACCTGCTGAAATCTCTGATTGAGCTCCCCCTTTGTACATGCCAAGATGTACCAATCCGTCCATGCTCCCCCTGAGCACATGAAAGGTCTGCAAAAGCATAACATGACTCTATACATACATCAATCTCCCAATCAAGTGGGAATACACCATTTTAAACTTATCCTCCCAACCAAGTGGGGATATACCAATTGTTTATATATGACTCAACGACGAGAACCATTACATTATCCATCTCATGCATAGTGGGGTAACAATGATCAGCAACTATTATACCATGTACCATCAGCATCCATACCTGCAATACCATTCTTTTGACCAACCAATAATGAGTAGCAAGTTGTATCATTTAGCTACATAAGCATCATCACCAAAGACTTCTCATCAAAGTGCCAACAATGCATTATTTTAAGTATATACTCCCCCTGAACCTGTGCCATGCCATCATCAAATAGTGACTGAACCATATCAGACTTCTGTATTGCTGCTTTTCTTCAGATCATAATATACGCGACTGTGCAACGTCTAACTCGCGTATGTACGCAACTTGTCTTCATGAAACCTACGTATGAGATTTAGAACACTAATGTTCCACACTTCCAGCTTCCTCTAAATCTGCCATGTCTGTGTACTCTGCTATGCCACATCTTTCTGGCTGTACTTCCTTTTTCTTCCATATCTTCAATTGTGATGATGTTTTCTCCTTTTGGTATGGTGCCCAAAGTCTTCTCCTGCATTCCTTTGCTATGTGTCCAAGCTTGTTACATTCATAACATCTTACATGTTTCTTATTCCTTCTGTAGCAATCAACAGCTTTGTGACCAAACATATTGCAAGAAAAACAATATCCCTTGAAGTACCTGGAACGTGAAGATCTTTCTGTGTGATGGTCTTGAACCATTCTACTTCTACATCTGGCTGCAATATGTCCAAGATTATGACATACATAACATTCAACATTATTCAGTGGAGGAAATAATCGTCTATCACTTCCATAGTTAGGAGCAAAGGATTTTCTTTGAGGAATTTCTTTCCTTGGTTGTTGATGGGATTGTCTTCTCATCTCCTTGTTGAGAATTTCAGATTTTGCATTAGAATTTCTTGTCTTACTTTGTGAACTAGATTCACATTCAATAGATTCATGAAAACCAAGACCAGTTTTGATAGTAGGAGACCATTGACTACTAAGAATATCATCCAAGATCTTAGTACTATCTTGAAATCATATTAGATTATCTTTTTCTTCTAATTTACCTTTCAAGATATTTACCTCAACTTGATGTTGTTCTTCCTTTTCCAGACATTGCTTCTTCAAAGTTTCTTCAGACTTTCTTCCTTCTTCCACTTGTTGCCTTAGTTTGAGAATCTCATTTTCTTGTTCTTCATTCAACACCTGCAGCATTTGACGAACTCTGAAGGCACATTCCAGCTGAGCTTTTAAGCTGATAATTTCTTCCTTGAGGGCACTCTCCCTTTTGCTAGGTATATCTTGTTGATCTATGACTTCATTTGCTTGTCCATCTTCAATCTGAGGTGATTCAAGATCTGAATACTTGCTTCCACTCAATGGCAGGCTGTCATTGTTCCTTTGAGCTGTCTTCTTCTTTTGCCGCGCTTTCTTTCCCATTGTTCTATGAATCTCCTTCAAGCGATCAAGCTTTTACCGAAGGACCTACTCTGATACCAATTTTTGGAAATAATACTGAGAGGGGGGGTGAATCAGTATTATCAAATCAATAAAACTTTTTCATTTCCATATTAAGATTCATATACGCTACTTTAGTTAAGGATAACCGCGTATATACGCGACTGTGTTTAATGCAACTAGCGTATATCCAGTAAACTTATGATTCAGTTAGTTGATCTTCAATGAGTGCATCAGAACATTATTAATCATATGAACAGTCAACAGGTGCAATAAACAGAACAAATCATCATACACAAAGAGCACACATGAACACCATGATATAAGGTGGAAACCCAATGTGGGTGAAAACCACCTGCTGCAATTTGTTTCTATCTTCCTTTAATAAGAAACTTCTTTTACAATGTACTGGTGCAGTCCTTTACCAGCACGCAGGCTGCAACCTGCAGAGGGCTACAACCCTCTTAGCTCTTGTACTAGCCGATCCATTTACTAGTACGTAGGCGCCGACCTACTGAAGGCTCCAACCTTCACTCGTTTTCCAGCTGTTCCTGGAAGGGAGCTACAACCCCCTGGCTCTTGTACTGGCCAATATGTTTACCAGTACATAGGCGCCGGCCTACAATCATCCAGGGACCACGTTTCATACATTTTCATACTGGATCCATAAATACAAAATAATCACCACTGCAAGACATCCATCAATTACACCCGCATCATCGATCTCTGAATCACCCAATACTGAAACCCTGAAATCCTGTCAAAAACACAGTCACAGAATAGAAAACAGAACTCTGAACAATAACAAGAACATATCTCATAATGTATATGCTACTATGATGAACCAAACCCGCGTACATACGCGCTTTTACCAAAGCCAACCCGCGTACAGATCTGCAAATATTTACTCATAACATTGCAACTATTCCAAACATCAGTCATACCCAAATCATAACATTCATACAATAAATATGCGTCAATAGATCTAGTCTATTCATAATCAAACCATATAATGATAATCATTCCAAGCCTTAAGATCCCGATCCATTGTTCACCATCCTTCACATGAGTGCCTCCTTGGTTCAGATCAAGCAAGGCATCACCAACCCATAACCAACATCTAGATCTCACACTTCATCAGATATTCATCACATGCATACTTCTCCTCTTGGCCTAATGATCTTCTCCTTATATAGGTTTAGGCTTCTCTCAATACCATGGTCCAAAACCATGTAGAACCAATACCTGGGGTCGATACTTCGGACCAAATACCATGGACCAAATACCACGGACCAAAACCATGGTTTCCGACATGTACACGCCTTTCCTTCTGTGAACCTGTGTGTGTACGTGTACATGCTTTTTTCTCCGCTAACCCGTGTGTATACGCACTTTCATCACGGTCAACCTGCGTATACCTCTATCTTGACCTGCTGCACTATGATTTGTCATCTGAGTAAGTTGCCATCAAGGACAACACTTGTATCATACCTCTGAGGGAGTTGCCATCAAGGACAACACTCGAATCATAATGCCAACATTTTGTTGCTCTTACTTCTTTCATTTCATTAACTATTCTTCTAGCTATCCTGATTTTTGTCTCTGGAGCTGAGTTTTCTTCGGTTTCCACAATTCAATGCTTGATTCATTCCTTACTTCGAGAAGGGGTTTGTTGGTTTTGTTCACTATTCGAACAGGTACCGATTTCTGGCTTAATTCCTTACAGGGTTATTTATACTTCTTTTTTTGAAACAATATTGCTATCTAACTCCTAGTTGTTGCCTTGTTTTTCTTTGGCAGGACTATTCGACTCTAGTGCGAAACCATTGGGGTTTTTCGATTTTGACTATTGCATTCTATGTCTCTCGGCATTTCCCTTACCGGGTATGTGGCTTTAGATAAATTTAGCTTAGATGTTATATGTTGGTTGTTATCTGTCCTTGTATGAGCATAAAATGTTGGCTCTGATGGCCTAAGGGCTTTCTCAATTTTTGATAGTCTCAGGCTTAGAGCCATGGACTCATTTTCTGGTAATTTCGAGAAGAAAATGTTATATAATAGAGGGTAACCCTCTTATGATTTTAGTTATGTAAGATTTAACTCTTCTTTTTTGTAGACTGATACTATATAATTGATTCTGGGTTTATAATAGATTGGCTCTGTTCTATAATGCATCATTATCATATTCAAATATTGAAGACCTAGAAGTTCTTTTATTCGAAGTGTTGTAGTTGTCGAGTGTTCTTAAGCATCTCATGAATGGTATTTTGTATACTCGAATTTCTAGTTACATTACTTCTTGTTTTGATAGTGTCTAAGTGGAAATACTGAATTTATCTCCAGCTCTGTCTTTAAGTTTTGAGTGGCTATAAAAAAGGTCCTAGTGTTGGTTCTTTCTGTAGGCTATGAACTGTTTTTGTTCTAGAATTGGGATAGAATCCCTATTTCCTTCTGATTAGGAATGTTTACCTCTTTATATATTGACACTGTAATTTTATTAACAGAAGAGGGTTTTGTTACAGTATTTTCTCTTGTCTTTAATAATTATCAATGAGCAATTTACTCTAGTTTTCTTGTATAGTAAGCTCAATGATTGGTATTATTATGCCACATTTTTCTTTAAGGTCATATAATCCGAATGAGGGTAAACTATAACCATGGTTTTCTATTGTTTTAACTATAATGAATGATAGTGAATACCTCAGTATTCTGCGGTTTTACCATTCTTACATTTAGAAGCTATTCTCCGTTCTGTTTCTACTATTTTCCTGAAATGACAGTACATAAGTATATTATTTCTATAGGGTTGTTGTTTCTGTGAAATAATGTTGATGTACAGGTGGTACTACTTTTTTTTTTAAATAAATAATAACATTCTTAATCAATGCTATTTCTAGCTCTATCCTTCTTAACTACAGAATAGAATAACGTTTCTAACACTTAAACATAAGAAAGGTACTATCCGTATCCTACTAACTGGAAGATACATTTTGTAGCTATAAACAGAGGATTCATATTTTACTTATCTGTTTCTCCTTTTCCAGGCATATTGGATTAAATCTTTTGATTGTCTTGCCTCCCAACCTTGAGACCAACGTTGCTCCGCTTGAAGTCTCCCACCGAGCTACTATTCACAGGGTTCTCCTCAAGAATCCATGTTCTTGATTAGTAAGAGCTATCTGGTCTTAACCAGACATAGCCATGCTATCATTGTCTGTCCTTTCAGTGCAGTTTATCTATTCTTTTCTTAGAATCTTGAAAATTTCTTTCCTTAGGTCTCATATGCCCCCCATCCTCTTTATCCCTGGAATAAATCTTCTCTTTGGAAGTAGTTAGGGCTGGGGTAACCACCCAGCCTAACTGTTTGAGAATAAACTGTCATCCTTGGATAACTCATTCTCACTTTAAGTTAAATTCAATAATATTTCTATAATTCCAGCCTTCCGATTTTCATGCATTTAAACAGAATTACTATTTATATAAAATTTAATCAGTATTCATTTTGTCAAAAAATATAGTAAATAAATATTTACATATATGAGGGACATCACATCTTCCCCTTCTAAGATTGAACATCATTCCGATGTTTTTCTGTCAGAAATAACTTCGGAAAAAATTTCCTTCATGGTCCGTTCATCCTCTCAAGTAGCCTCTTCAGGCCCAAAATGTTGCCACTATACTTTAACTTGGGTGATAACTCGTCTCTGCAGCATTACTTCTCTCCGATCGAGTATACCCATTGGTTCGACCAGGAACTCACCTTCCGGTTCTACCTGTATTATCAAAAGTAAAAAAAAAAATACTTTAGTTACTTGGTAAGATCAGAATATAAATATACTATGCATACATATTTACAAGATAAGTCGATGAGGAATTTTTTCTTTTAGCTCTCCCCATTCACCTGTATTTCTTGCCAGTTTATTATGTGTTTGGGGTCATAAATATATTTCTTTAATACTGAAACGTGAAAAACATTGTGCACCCGAATATGGCTTGGTAAAGCAAGTTGATAAGCTACTGGTCCAATCCGTGCTAAAATTTGGAAGGGACCACAGAATCTGGGTGCCAATTTGGCACAACCCATCCATTGTAGTGTACTTTTCTTGGCCCCAACACGAACATAGACATGATCCCCTACTTGAAATTCCCGAAAAATTCTTTTCTAGTCAGCAAAATTCTTTTGTTAGTCTTGGGCAACCTTCAAATTGGATCACACTTCTTTGAAAATCTCTTCCATCTATGCTAACATGTCAGGCCCCAACATTAACTTATATTCCGGGCCACCCTAGTTTGAGGGAGTTCTGCATTTACGCCCATACAGAACTTCAAAAGGTCTCATTTGTGTAGAAGTGTGATAACTGTTGTTATAAGAAAATTCCACAAGATGTAAATACTCTTCCCACTTAGATTGTTGGTTCATCACATATGCTCGTAACATACCTTCCACTACCTAGTTTACCCGCTCAGTCTACTCATCTGTTTGAGGGTGGTAGGTGGTACTGAAATGTAGTTGAGTGCCTAGTCCTTCAATCAAGGCTTTCCAGAACGCTGATGTAAATTTTACATCACGATCTGAAATTATAACTTTTGGTATGCCATGCAGCCTGAAAATAGTTTGCATAAATATATTAGCAATCTGTAATGCCTTATAAGTAGATTGTATAGGTATGAAGTGGGCAGATTTGCTCAGCTTATCCACAACCACCATGATTGAATCGTTCTGCTTTCTTGACCTGGGCATGCCTGTTATAAAATCAATGGACATAACTTCTCATTTCCAGTCCGGAATAGTTAATGGGTGAAGTAAATCAGTTGGATGATAGTGTTTTGTTTTGACTTGCTGACATTTCATACAGCGAGTCAAATATTCAACTACCTCCTTCTTCATGCCGGGCCAAAAATATTATTTTCTAAGAGTGGTTATCAACTTATAATATCGAGGATGGCCGGCATAAGAAACCTTGTGATATTCATCTAAAATTAAATCCTTAATGGATTTTATATTGGGTACATACATCCTTGTTCTATAAATCAACAAACCTTCTTGATTTACTTCATATCCAAGCTGTTGTTCCTTGTTGTTCAGAATTTTTGTTTGTTGCCACAAAGTTTGATACTCTAGGTTTGGCATCACTACCTCCTTGATCTATTCCTTAAATGTGTTTTGCGCTTCACTGAATGATATTTCATATAAACAATTAGCTTTTTTACTTAATGCATCTGCGACATGATTCTCCTTACCTTTTAGGTGTTTAATCTCAAAGTCGAATCCGCTTAAAAAGTCAACCCAACGAGCTTGTCTAGCATTCAAAGTGGGTTGTTTAAAATAATTAGTCAAGATATGATGGTTGGTCATTACAATAAATTTCTTACCCATTAGGTAGTTTCGCCACATTTTTAAAGTATGAATAACTATTGTTAGCTCTAAATCGTAGGTTGAGTACTTCTTCTCATGCTCCTTAAGGTTTCTAGATTCATAAGCGATGACTCTGCCTTATTGCATTAGTACGCCGCCTACGCCTTCTTTGCTAGCATTCGTACACACCACATAATCTTTATTTGGATCAGCGATGCTTAATATGGGCACACTGGTGAGTAAATGTTTAAGCTGATCAAAACTATTTTGGCATTCGATACTCCGTTTAAAGGTTTTACCCTTTTGCAGCGAGGTAATAGAATAAGCTACCTTGTAAAAGCTTTCAATGAATCGCCTGTAATATTCAGCTAGGCCCATAAATGATCTTATATCAGCCACATCCTTTGGTACTAGCCACTCCATTATGGTCTTTATTTTCTCCGAGTCCACAACTATTCCTTCTTTGGTAATGACATGGCCAAGATATTGGATCTATCCTTTAAAGAAATCACATTTACTATATTTGGCATATAGTTGGTGTTCCCTTAAATTTTGCAGAACCATCTGGATGTGTTCTTTGTGTTCCTCTACCGTCCGAGAGTAAATTAAGATATCATCGATGAAAATTAACACAAACTTGTCCAAATATTGATGGAATATATTGTTCATAAGGCACATGAAGGTTGCAGGTGCATTGGTTAACCCAAGGGGTAGCACAACAAACTTGTAATGCCCATATCGAGTTCTGAATTTTTTTTTGCTATAGCTTCTTCTTTGATTCTAATTTGATGATAGCCCGATTGAAGGTCGATCTTGGAAAACACAGTTTCCCCCTTCACTTAGTCAAATAATTCATCTATGCGAGGTAGGGGATACTTGTTTTTTATGGTTAACTTATTTAGTTGACGGTAGTCCATACACATTCGCATGGTCCCATCCTTCTTTTTGACAAAAAGTATCGGGGCTCCCCAGGGTGATACACTTGGTCAAATATACTTTTGTCAAGAAGTTCTTGCAATTGCATTTTCAGCTCTATTAACTCTAGTATACTCATACGATAAGGGGCTCAAGATACCGATGTAGCTCCTGGTACTAATTCAATAGTGAAATCTATATCTCTTTTTGGTGGAAGTCCTGGGATTTCCTCTGGAAATACATCCGAGAAATTCTGCACTACTGGTATATCTTCTAAGGATGCAGATTTTTATTTTGAATCAAAATATTCTACTTGTATTGCAAAAATCTGGCACCCTTTCTGGATGCATTTGGCCAATTGGGAAGTTGTCACAGATCTCAGTTTTAAGGGTCTTATTATCCCTTGAATTTCCTGCCTCTTCGCGTCCTCATGCATATAATTAATGGTTTTAATTTTACAGTTGAGGAAAAATCAATGTTTTTCCAACCAGGGTATTAAGTTTAAGAATTACATTGTTTTACTATTTTGGGGCTAATATAACTTAAGGTAGCTCCAGGGTCAATTAAAATAGACACGATATGGTTGAATATTTTACCTTCAAACTCTATCATAGTCAGTTGGTACTCTGCCTGGTGGTCCTCAAGAGTTGCATTGATTTTTGGCATGCTTCTTGCCACTTCTCCAACTGTCGATTCCTCTTGAATCTGTGTTACCTGATCGGTTCCTTTGTGTGATCCAGGTGACTCCAGGGACACACACAGGACAAAGAGGGCTTATGAAAGCTCGAAAATCAAAGTGATCAGAATGCTTTCAAACTAGGACTAAAGCGTAGATCTCGTCGTCCTGTTCGTGGCGCTGTAAACAATTCATCAATTTGAGCTCGTATGAGGGAGAATGAGCTAGTCAAATTTCTGGTCAAAGTTGGACTGTGGGCCAAGTTTAAGTGTCCTACAATTTGACCGACCCTAGGGCATGAAACTTAGCTCCTGAAAGCGGGAAAAATTGTGGCCTCTTTAATTTGTCTAATAACCCTTATGTTAGACAAAATTTTAAAAATGCCCCATTTTAATATATATATATAGAAGAAGTGGAGGGCCACCATCCCCGCCACCCCAAACCATATAATAACAAAATCAAATATATTTTTATTTGCCGATGGGCCATGACCCCCGCCGGCACTCCCTCACACCGCATAACAGAATTAACCTTAAACGTGGCTAAGCGGCCATCACCCCACCGAGCCTCCAACCCACTCCTGCACATATATTGTTAACATTAAAGGGGGTTGTGGGCGGGTCACCCCCGGTGGACCCGACCCACGCCCTGCCACACTAAACGATATGCCATGTCGTATTAAAGTGGTGCCAACGGGGATCGAACCCACCTAGCCCATGTGGATCGGCCCCCCACTGAGCGGCCCCATATATAGAGCGTATCACACACCCAACCACCAATCTCTAAAACTAATGTGCCACTGCATGTACCAACGACCCCATTAAATGCGCTAACAAAACAAATAACATGCCATTCCAAGGAGTTGCGGGGAGTTAAGGGGAAGGCCACCTAATGCGGACCCGACCCCCCTAAAATTAATACATTATGCAGTTAATGTGGTAAAAAGCGAGGGGCAAGATTTGATCCCCCGACCCCTCCTCAACAACTTCACTACTTTTACCACTGCATTAAACTTACTTGTTTGTAAATTTTGCCCTCAAAATTTAATATAAACTTTCATTTGCATAGTGTGCCCGGGCCAGATGGAGGAACCAGGAGTGGGCATAGAAAATGAGGCAGAGTTAATTTTTAATTAATTTTTAATGTAGGTGGAACCATGAAGGAGAAAAATTTCCAGGAGGGTGAAATTTTTGTAGTGTCCAAATTGGACAAATTTTATGTCGATTTTACACCTCTCGACGACATGAACCCGATGGCGCAGTCATTTTCTTGATATGAGTAGCTGATTTGTAGAGGACCCAGAGGAGGGAATCTTTGAGGAATCTAGAGGGAATCTAAAAGATTCCTTAAGCCCCAGATTCTCACTTTCTCAAATTCAGAAATTTGACAGTCAATTTTGCAATATTTGATGCCACAAATCTGATGGTGTGTTCATATTTTCCATTTTCTCATTCTACTTTTTGGCCACTTTTCTAAGTGGAGTGCAGGTGTCAGCGCTCATGTGCGAGCAACCATTTCCATGCGATTTGATTCCGTGAGATCGATGGTTCGAACAACTTCAGCAATCTGACATCCACCTCTTCAGATGGCCCCTAGATATGAGGTATATGCAGTGTTTTCATGTACTTCTTTTGCTATGCATTGCGTTGCACAGATCCCTGTTTGATGCTTGATATGGGATCTTGTTTCTTACTTGTTTTCATGATTCCTGCTTGATGTGATGCAGAATCATCTATGTGATGTACTTGTTGTCATGATACGTCATGTTTTATTTGAGATCCCTTTGTCATTATGTTGATGGAATACTCATGTGTCGCCATGTATGATTGCACTGAAATCCCTTTTATGCCATGTTGGCAGGATGTTCATCATCATCATGCATGGGTTTATGTCACACTGATAGGAGTCCTTTTTGACTGAGAGTTCATGTAGCGGAACATCTCTTGGAGCCACTCCTGTGTGAGGGCATTTTCCTTGTATGATAGCGACATCATTTCTTATGTACATCATCACTATTGACAACACTTAATGTAGTGACCTACACCATCTTGACACCGGGGCCCGGAGATGTAGTCCCTCCTAGACAAACTCCGTTATCAACGACTTATGTTTTCATGTGTTGATGATTGACATGTTCCTCTTCTTTACAACATGCAGATGTATTCACTTATGTTCTTTTAAAAATGCAATTTAACACATCACAAAAGTAAAAGGTCTTGGAAGTGTCCTTTGTCACACCTAGACCTGGGTCAAGTGGTATCAGAGCGGTCTTTGTGTGGATGTGAATTGCAAGCGTGAACAATGGAACGTGCAATGACAGAGGATGAAAAAGCGATGTACGAGACCATGGTAAAATTTTCCAAAAGGGTGGAAATAATGTATGAAACTCTACATAAAGAGACAGAGGAAAAGAAGCGATTACAACTTCAATTGCGAGCCATGGAAGAGGCCTTGGAAGAACTGAAGTGCAACAACCAAAACCTTCAAACAGAGAACGTTGAATTGAAGATGCGTCTACATAAAGAGGAAGAGGAGAAACATAGTTTGCTACGACAGCTGTAAGCAAAGGACGAGGCCTTGGAAAAGCTTCAGCGTGACCCATGCGAGGTAAAAAGTAGTTCTTTGAATTCATGTATGTGTCCTGATGATGATTTTGTTGTCTTTGAAAATCATACCATAGGAATTGGCTCCAAACCGTTGAAGAAATGGGGTATGAAGGAAAAGGCTTGGGAGTTAATGGCCAAGACATTGTCAACCCCATCAAAGTAGAGGAATTAACCTGTCGAACAGGACTTGGGTATGTCAGAAAGGAAGTTGGGGAATGCATTGAGACAGCTAGCGAAACACCAACAACAGATGATGAGAATCCCTCATCAGTTCATTCCAAATCGAAAAAGGAGGTAAAAGATGTTGATTTCATTTCGGTTTCATCGTCACATAGTATGATTTCTGTTGGAGATGTGGAGATCCCAATTACAAGGAGAAACATGAGGATCCTTACCATGACAAGTCACGAGGAGGAAAAAGAACTCGATGTTAATAACCAAGGCATAACTCAACCATTGGAGGATGTGCCGAGATCTTGATTTGGAGGCTTGAGATACATCGAGGGAAATTTCTCAAAGGTTTCATATGCTTCTGAGACATTGTCAAAATCGTCGAGGAAAGAGAATGATGAGAACCCATCCCCATCATCCCATGGCAGTTTCCATTGCAAGGAAAGAGATGAGGTAAGCTCTCATCGCCATACTTACACCAGAGATGGCAAGGAAAGGTATAACCACTCTCGACATTCGAATGTTCATTTCGGTTATGATCATGTTGTTAATGATGAGTGTAAAACATGGCATTGAAAAACATGTACCTTTTGTGGATTACATAACCATACATTTTCTAAGTGTTGGAAAAGAATGGCAGCACACAAAAGGATGAGGCATGAAAGACCCTCTCAACAATAGGCAAAGAAACATGTTAAGAAGATTTGGAGGAAGAAGATGTATTGCAGTCATTGCGATAGAAGTTTCCATCAAAGAGCCTGTTATCTCAAAATCAAGCCCTGGAAGGCTGCAAACCAGGAAGACTTCAAGTAACTATTTCAAACCAATATTTAGACTAAGGCTTAGCCTCCCTAGCCTGAGAGGGCTCTCTCAAAGGGTTATTGATTTTGACTAATAATAAGATGGCTAACTCTTGTGGAATAACATTGACAAATATGAAGGCTGGACAAATATTAAACTAATTTCCATTGGGCCTATGGAGTCAATCATACTTCAGTAAATAATGATACTGCCTTTACATAGAAGTCAGGGCATTTAGCATTTAGATGTTCAGCACACAACTCATATAAAACCACAGTTCATACATGCATACAGGAAGTCAGAGCACAATCAGTGAATTCTGAGTGATTATACATATATGCAACTGTAAAAGACATTAAGGAAAGAATAAAATCACACATTCTAAACATGGAAATCCCTCATGAATCCTGAGAAGAAAAACAGTCAACTTATATTACTGAATTCTGTCTTTACATAAGCCAAAACAGTCCTCTGTTATAAAATTTTCCAACCTCTATTACATTGTTGTTTCAGCTATATATAGAATTCTTATTCTAACTGATTCGAGCTTCCTCCTCCAGCATGAGGGGAGCTCGAAAACTACTTCTAATGACACCTATCAACCTTTAACTAACTAATAAATATAATTGATTGTTGACTGAAGTTTTAAGAGATCTAAATCAAGTAGGACTCTAACACCGTTTTCCATGTATAATGGCCTCTCCTTGTTCTTTGACACCTGGTCCTCTTTCGATTTGGCTAAGCTGGATGTTTAATGTTCCATATTGACCTTGAACGCTGAATCTTTTAACTGCTCAGAAGTATTAGGAGATTTCCCTTGCTTCTCGGCTTCAGTTTTCTTCAAAATGCTTGAATGTACAGAAGTATGTCTTCTAGCTTTTAATAACCCAAAACATGGAACACTGCCACGTTCTTGATGTGCTGTGAGCTTCATCGATGGACATGTGTGCAGGCAAAAGTTCCTTGTATTCACATCATTTGATATCTCCTGAACGTTGATAAAGGGACTTTATGACAAAAATCCAAAATTGGATTTGAATATTGAAGCCTTTAAAGCATCCACCTGTCTTGATCTGATTGGCTATTGTTGCTCCAGCTGATGTCTCGCATACCCTTTTGGTGTTTCCCTTTCAAAATCCCCGCTCATAATACAAAACTGCCTGTCTGTGTTAAAATCATCACCTACAGCAGTTTCGTAGCGCGCTACGAAACTGCTGTGTAATTTCAAAAACACAGTCTTCCTTTCATAGCTAAATGATCGCCAGTGTTCATGGCTTAAGCACCTTACACCCTTGATTGTTTTGAAAAGATTTGCTTGCAACTTTTCAAGAAACAGATATTTCTCCTGAGGAAAAGATGCAATGACACCAATAACACCATTCACTGTTCCAAATATAACTGTATGAATCTGGCTAATACCTCACGTGAAAATTGTATAGGCATCTTCTCTTCAGGTGTAAGGGGATGTGCTAATATAGTTCCCTCTTGATTGCAACCAAAAACAGGGCTGGCAGCTGTGAAATAATTCCCTTGAAAATGAGACTGGAACACTGAATAACACAGCAAAAATCCTGATATTCTTGTATTTGTCTGCTTTAATCACCCACTGCACCCCTGTGTTACAGAGATGGCAAACCCCATCATAGATGACCACGCAGGATTTGCAGCACAAAAGAATCCGATGCTGTTTTGGGTGTCCCAAATCCTGTGGTATCGTACCCTACAAAGTATGCAGTGTTTGAGGGACAGTTCACAATGCCATGCGAATATAAGTAATCAATGAGCAGGCAATGACATCTAAAATAGCTTACAAGCTTCATTTTAGCACTCGTTAAGTTGCTTATGAGAAACCATTTAATTCCTTTTAACTTAACATCCAAAACCTCCCTCTTCAGAGGAGTAGCTATTGGATAGACATGTAATCCACATACTTAATTGTAGCCAGATTGCAGCAGTCTGCGGCAAATATTTATCCCTGTAGCACTGCTCTAAGTCATTTTATTCAGCACGGTTGAACAGTTGTAGATGTATGCACTGGCCCAGAAGACGTCCACTGATTTTTATTAGAGATCCTCTTAGAACTTATGATTGAAGCTGGTATTGTCCAGTAAGCCGGAAATGGAATGCTCGTTAACTCACCACCTGAGAATCTTAGAAATGTATGCACATGAAGTCACAGAGCCTTGGACATGCTTTCGAATGTTTAATGAAAAGAGGTAATCCAGGCTTAAGTTTGATCAGTTCCTTCCCTTGCATGGTTGATTTTGTGGAAAACTTGTTGCAGTGTTGGTTGGCTTACAACGTAATCCTGGATTCCAAAGGTATGGCGCTTCACTTCTAGTTCATGCAAAAGCATGGCCAATTCAGACAAGCTTCTGATAGGGATTTGAAATCTTCTTTGTACCCACTTCCCTATTACTGGACTGTCGTCTTTGTAAATTGTTTCATCAGGTGAATGAGGAAATAAAGTTGAGACAAACTTATCAATTGATTCAATTTTATCCACTTCGGCCATGACTAGCAAAGAATATGCAGACCCATAACGTCGTTTTAGTTCTTGTGGTGCAGCAAGGCATTTGAGTTGGCCATTGACAAGTATTACTTCGATTGCCGTCGTTGTAAGTGCCTGTGCGTATGAAATTCAAATGATTTCTTCCCACACTGAGAATCCTTTGCCTGACGGCCTCTCTCATCTTCACTGCTCCCTGCCAAATAAGCTTGCAGCGCCTTCTGAGCGTACAGTTTTAGGCAAGTTCTCCACACCCTTGTCTACAAACAATCCCCGATGATAGTCATGTCTTTCCACCCTCTTGTATTGGAGTTTGATCACCAGGAAACCTTTATTTTCTTTTAGGTAATCAGATAAGTACTGGATGCAAAGTAAGAAATAAAAACGAGGCTATGCAGAACTTGCATTAGCACAGCAAATGATTCTGATCTGCGTTCCAAAGCCAATATGACTAGCAGGTGCTCCTACAAGCTGTGCAATGAAAATACTTGATTAAATGACCTGCCTGTCCATTCCAAAAATATCGAATCATTTACTCTGCGCTGTTCTATTATTTGTAGAAAACCCACCATGACATGATCCTTGAATGAAAAAACCTGTTTCCAACATGAACCAGTGTAACAGAATATGCCGACCTCAAATTTGCCTAGTCTTGAAAATAAAACAATTGAACTCCCAAGGCCTGATGCCGAGCTCTTGTCAAACGATACAATAATGCACCTTGGAGCCTGTCAAGGACATTTTTACAGTTGATATCGCTGAGCAGGCTTTCTTCACATGCATCCTTCAAATCACCGATGTCATATTTATCTGCTGCTCGAAGCAGAGCCAACCTGTGTGTGTAAAACTCATTAGGAGTAAGACATCCATATATATATAGCTCAAAATAGCCTTGCATGCATCAATGGATATGTCATCGATATTAATTGTCGATGATTCCTTTTCCTTCAAGTCATGAGCAAACATACTTTCAAAGGCAGGTGGTCTAGCAGCTAGAATAGCCCGGTGAGCACCAATGCTTCCATCAGAAACATTTATAGTTACATCTGCATGTAATCTGTTGGTGAATTTGGATGGATATGACAGCTGTGAAAGAATGGCTAAGGATTCGGACAAATCCCCAATCTCGTAGCGCAGCCAGTGCAAAATATGAATTATGCGCTACGAAACCACCTAAAACATGTTGCGCTGCGAAACTGCTAAAAAGGATTTATGTGCCTTTGGCAAACAATCGAACTGATGTGAACAATTTAGAACTTTTTCTTGAGTGATAACAGTGGATCCACTTGGGATAGTGTGCTCCTGTAGTACACTAAGAACTCGCAGGTCCAGTGCTTTATCTTTTTTATTACAAACGAAAATTTGCTTGACAAACATCCCTTTCCAGCGTCTTGGGCCTTCACCTCGGGCTTAAGCTTGATGATCACTGTAGGAGAAAGAAATCTACATCTACTGAAAAAAATTGCTGAGTCAACCTTGAGCTTATTTGCATTTTCCTACCTACCTACCCTAACAATTCAAATTTCTTTCAGCTCAATCAATGTGAAATTTCCAATGTAGCCAATCATTTGTCTTATCTGATATTTGAGTTTTTTGACTACATCGGAGTTCAGAGCCACAATGATATTGTGATGACAGCTGCCATTGAAATTGCCTCTGATCTTCATAGAAAAACTGAAATACTGGAGAGTAAAACTCTTCCATGTAGTCAGCTATAGGATCCCAGAATACATGATCAGCTTGATGATTCTTGTAACTTTCTGGGTGTGCAAACTGATCTTCAACAGCAGTGTATAGTTTCTCAATCATGAAATAGAAAGGAAGCAACACTCTCTCCTTGTGTTCTGCCATAGAAAGCTTCTGAAAATAATGATCATGATTATGAAGACTATATGCCTGAATTTGACCTTCTAAACCTTCAATGTCTTTCTCAATGTCATTAGCAACTTCATCCAAAAATTTCATCTTATCCTCTGCCTTACACTCAAATGATTTGAGATACGAGGACAAGGACAAAGAAAAATTTTCATCTGTTTCTCCATTACTATGATCATTATTCCATTGTTTGAAACCTTGAATTGAAGGAGATTTTGCCACCAACTCTGATCTATCTATCCATTCCTCCAAAAACATAAACCAAAAGTCTTCAAATGACTTAATGGATTTGGCAGGAAAGCTTTCAATCCACTGTTTGCATTTCCCTTGAAGTGAATCATAGAACAACATAATGCAAACATCCTCATGCTTAACTCTAAGAAGCTCTGTAAAATCACAAAAATCTGATATATGCTTCAAAGTTAAACTCAGATCTTCTCCATTGAATCTTGGACCATTCCTTAGAAAATATGCATCCTTGGGAAAATGATTTGGGAAACCATGAATTCCTGAAAAATTTATGCATGCATACCTTGAAATAAGGATGGTAGCATCTGGGTCCTTCATAACTCCAGTGGAATCACCATGAATGTATGAATTTTGAATTCTTCAACAATGGAGTCGCCAAGGTAGATTCGCAGCCTCAAAAACCTTCTAAGCTCCTGCTACCTTTAAAAGTTCAGCTTCATGATTTCGGGAATGAATAGACTTCAGGCTCCCGGCAGACGCACCAAAATGTTATCTCAAAATCAAGCCCTGGAAGGCTGCAAACCAGGAAGACTTCAAGTAACTATTTCAAACCAATCTTTAGACTAAGGCTTAGCCTCCCTAGCCTGAGAGGGCTCTCTCAAAGGGTTATTGATTTTGACTAATAATAAGATGGCTAACTCTTGTGGAATAACATTGACAAATATGAAGGCTGGACAAATATTAAACTAATTTCCATTGGGCCTATGGAGTCAATCATACTTCAGTAAATAATGATACTGCCTTTACATAGAAGTCAGGGCATTTAGCATTTAGATGTTCAGAACACAACTCATATAAAACCACAGTTCATACATGCATACAGGAAGTCAGAGCACAATCAGTGAATTCTGAGTGATTATACATATATGCAACTGTAGAAGACATTAAGGAAAGAATAAAATCACACATTCTAAACATGGAAATCCCTCATGAATCCTGAGAAGAAAAAAAGTCAACTTATATTACTGAATTCTGTCTTTACATAAGCCAAAACAGTCCTCTGTTATAAAATTTTCCAACCTCTATTACATTGTTGTTTCAGCTATATATAGAATTCTTATTCTAACTGATTCGAGCTTCCTGTTATAGACATTTTTGTGCCTTACAGCATGAAGCATGAAATGTCAATAATCTAAGGGATCCAAAGTCCCTAAACATGTTGTTCCTACCCCTAGAGGAACAAGGTCAGCAAACCACAGCACTAAATATCAGTTCTCCACCTGAAAACACTCAAAAACAAGCTAATTCTGGATCATGTCAACTGCTCCACTGAGCATCTGCGCTGAATGTCAATTGCTCCACTCTGTACCTGCGCTGAATGTCAACAGTAATGAAGGCTACCTGCGCTGGGCGAGATTGGCCAAGTGGCACAGTCATTCCTCAAGGTGTCAATGCCCAGGAAGCTTCCAAAATGACACTTGGATCAGAGAATTCGCCTAGTGATGAGTAAGAGGGTCTAGATCTCCAAGTGGAAGCAAGAACCTCCAAGTGGACTCAAGAACTGAAGAATAACTGAAGTGGGAGAGGACACTAGTCAGCTCCATGCCAAGCTCAAGCTGACTCATCCTTTCTCCAAAACTCCTATATATAGAGCTATCTCATGAGGTCTAAGGAGGCTGGAATCTTGTGAATGTAAGGAAGTGTTGTTGGTTTGAGTATAGAACTATTGGGTGATTTGCTTGAAGGAGGTGAAGAGGAGATTTCTTTCTGCTGGGAGGTGATGCTGGATTGGGCCTTTTATGGTTGTATCACTTCCTGAACTTTACTTCTTCCATTAATAAAGCATGTGAGGTTCTTCTATATGCATGTGTCTCAATGGTGTATTGTTATACTTGTATATTTGATTTATTCTAATCCTTGAATCAATTATGAATGTATGCTTCTTGTAGTTTCCCTCTCTTGCCATTTTGCAGGATCTTAGTGTAGCTGGGCCAGTGAAAGAGCAAGGAGCTGGGAGCAAGCAGCAAAGAGAGAAGATTGGATCAATCATTAGCGAAAGACAACGGTTAGTGGATCTCTTTCTCCCCTCTCTTACATCTCATAAAGAAGTAATCTCGAATAGCTTTGCTTCGATTGTTTCTGAGGTACTATCACCCTTAGAGTGGGATAGGGTCATTCCGTATTGGATACTTTTCCCAACAACAAATTGGCGACTCCGCTGGGGATCGTATCTTGTTGGTTGTTTGTGTTTTTGCTATTCATTTCATAAACACAGAGAGTACCGAATCGAACTGCATTTGGATCTTTCAAATGCAAAGTAGAGGGCAGCTACTCTAGCTCAGTTTCTGGGCATGTTTATGATTTGAAGAGCTGATACACAAGGACTCTAATAAGCTCTTAGTGATAGCTTTTCATCCTCCTTTTCATCCCTTAGTGTGTACTTGACTGATAGCTTCTGATTTGGCCAAAAACTGTGAATTTTTGAGCAATCTGTGACCCGGAAACCAAGAGAAACGAAAGTTTTGTTCTTCAGTGCAGGTTGTGTGAAGGCTGTCTACATTTCAGCACAGTTCCCGAAGGGGCTACCTGCGCTGAATGTCAAAGTGACAGTGTACTACCTGCGCTGAACCAGTCTTGCCTTGTGCTACTGGGGTTTCCTGCTGTTTCTTGCCTTGTTTTCACCCTTGTTTTTGCAGCCTGTTACCAGTCAATGTACCTATCTGAAACCAACTTTCCTTGCCACTATTCCGCCTCGGTTGTATAAAGAAACTGTATTTGTTCTTTGTGTATTTCTTACATCATTTGCAGTTTCCCATAACGAAAATGAACTAGTCTTGTTGTGGCCTCTTAGATCTAGACCTGTGATAAAGTGTCGTTTTGATCTTAAGAGTTAGTTTGTTTGCTGTTCATAGCTGATTGAGCTTTTGCTTTCGTCATATGGTTTGAGTTTATATATTTCTAGTGTCGAAACAAGTAAATCTTAAGGTGTCTTTTGATTTTGGACAAACTTGTTTGCTTTCACTTGAAATTGAATTCAAAGTTATACAACAGCTTTCTTTTTGTATCGCACAAACATTAAGAAAGAGAAAAGAAATACCTGCATTGTGCATGTGCATTATGACAGTTTTCATGTTGATTTAGGGAAAAGTGCATTAGTGTGTGCTCTATGATCTGTGTGAAAAGATGTTGTCTTTCTTTTCCCTCAGTAGTTAAGATTTTCAAAGTTGAAAGATTGAAAAGCTTGCTTATCATCTTAGACTGCATTTAGGAGTGTTACTATACATCTCGTGGTGATCCATAAAGGCAAACTGCTAAACAAGATCAACCTTAAAATAAATTGAATTTACATAACAACGCATTGAAACATAACGCAAACACATAGAGGTCTAAGCTAGAGACGTGTTCCGGCGTCGTTAAACGTGATATCTTAGCGTTGAGTGGTTGGGTGATTCCTCCACGGTGAAGCGATAAGTATCAATACGGACTTGTGCTCCCACGTACCGTCGCGTATATATTGGGAGACCCCTATAGGAACAAAGCCTTTATCCATAGGAATCCGTGTCGGCCGCCCTACTGATCGCAATGCAGTGAACACAGCATTCACGAAGATCGACCACTCGTACCGTAAAACGTATTCTGTGGTTTTGCGAAAAGTTTGGCACACCCTCTGCCTAGAACTCCAGAGCAGTTTCTTTTGGCCTTTTTCAAACTCTATAACTGAAAAATTCCATCCGAGCATTTGTCACTTCGGGCTCGTTAAAACATCGAAGGAGACTAGAGTCATCTTTAGCTTTTTCTCGACTCTTAAAAAGTGAAAAAGCAAGTTGTGTCTAAAGCGTCGTTATAAAATTTATTTTAAACGGAACATAATCACCTCCTATTCCCGCGTTGATCTTTAGGTTGAGAACATGGAACGCCCCAACCAAGGAATTCCACAGGATGGAAATCCTAGTCCTTTCTCCTCTTGGGGAGAAGTTGGTGCGCCCCACACAGCCACATTGTCGCTTCCAGGACTGACAATTGGCCTGCCAATTTGGCTATTCTCAACCAATGTAGTTCAGAACACCATGGTTCCTGAACAGTCGAGTCAACAGTCAGATCAGTCTAGAGCTGCCCACCAGCCTTCTACTTCCTATAACTCTTCCTCCAATCCTTCATCTTCGCAAGGTAGAGCCGGCAAAAGCCAAGCTCCCATGGAGAAGAAGGAGAAGAAGAAGAAGGAGCCTAAGGCGACTGGGGGCAAGCAAAAGACATCTGACAAAAATCCACACACAGCACAGACCGGGCCTAAATCGCCATGTGTCATATGTAGAGGAGACCACTTCCATAGAGATTGTCCCTGTATTCCCCGGATACTAAGGGACTGGTCACCTCGTTTGCACAATTCGGGAGCATCAACCTCTGATAGCCATGTTGAATGCTTACCGTCAACCAGCGAAAGTGAAGGTTCAAGACAAAGAGGGGGAGCAAGATCCCCCTGCAAACTGTGTAAAGGCGATCACGCCATCCACCGTTGTCCCTTATTAGACGAAGCGAAGAGAGTTTTGGAAGATCGCCCGGTTTCACCGATGAGACTTCCTCCTGGATACAAAAAACTCGTGCCAAGTCCTTCGTTGGTTGAAAATATAGCTGGCCCACTCAAGTGGTCAGCTGAAGCGTCAGTCATTGAAAATGAACCTACTGAATCCAAACCAGACGAAAGTCTAAAGGTCAAAATGGCAGTTGACCCGGTTCCGCCTTCAGAGGTTTCATCTTCAAATGACACCCTCACTGAAGAGAATAAGGATGACACCATCCAGATTCTTTTCATCAACACCAACTCTGATGAGCATCAGGGCAATGTGCCCATTCCTTTATCGCAGGAAGGAACATCATCAGGGTCATATCCGGCCGTGTATTCGGTCCCACCACCAAGCAACCTGGTTGTATCCTTTGATTGGAACCAACTAGGCAGACCCCGGTTACCAGCCAGTATACCATTCAGAATCATAGTCCAAATCTACAGAATGGTAATGGTTGGAACTATCATCGATGAAGGGGCATCTGTGAGTATCCTTTCCTCTATTGCTTGGAAAGCACTGGGTTCCCCGGAGCTTTTGCCTGAGATAAGAAATCTCTCGGGTTTTGATAAAGGAACCAGTCGACCATTAGGGATCCTCCCCAATGTGCCTGTTACATTGAAAGGGAAGACCGTTCAAATGAACGTGATGGTTGTTCAAGGACCCTTGGATTATAACCTACTCCTTGGACGAGACTATATATATTGCATGGGAGCTATAGTCTCCTCACTCTTTAGAGTAATGTGCTTTCCACACGAAGGAAGAATGGTCAAGCTCGTAGACCAACTTTCATTTCCGGGATCACGCATCGCAAATAGTCACATACCAACCCTCAATGGTCTATTCACCCAAGAAATGTCTCCACCCCCAGTCCTCCTTCCCGATGAGTGCGAGTGATTCGGAAAGATGGGACTGGAACCCAGGGGGCATGCATCCTGGTCTGCTTCGGGCAGAGGAAACCCTGGGTATAAGGTAGAATTTCCGCGAAAGAATATGACTAGTCCGTACCCCGTCCGAAAGAAGGAAGAGGGATTGTTCTGGAACAGGATTCTTTTGTCAAGGTTACTTGTTTGATAAAGGTCATTCACCATTGTCTACTTCGGTAGACAGTGCCGAGGAGATGTTTTCGTTTGATGGTGTTAACAAAACAATCTTTGGGTAACCAGAAAGAGGCAAGCCTCCCTCAATAACATTAATGTTTTGTCTTTGAGTAGTGTTCTTCTCTTGTCGCAAGTAGCTGCTCTCTTGTCGCAAGTAGCTGTTCTCTTGCGATCTTGCAAAAGAGCTGTCAAAAGTTGGGCCGACGGGAAGACAAGTACCGCGTAAGACCCGTTAAAAATAACGAGAAGACAAGTATCGTTAACATTAGACTAGAAAGACGACAAGTAGCTGTGAACACCCAAAGAAAAACAGAGGTGGAGGAGAGGAGGGGCAGCCTTGAAACTGTATTTTATACCTGGGGGCATGCGAACCTTTTGGAGTGCAAGCAAAGAGCGGTTATTTATCTGTTTTTTGGATTAGTCGTTTCCGAACTTGCATAAAGAAAGGATGTGGGGCAAAGGTCAAAATTTGCCAAATGAGGAGCATAGCTTCGTGAGATAAAGATCCATAAAAAATAGCTATCTCACAGGAGACATTTCTTATCTTATGACTGGTATATCGAGCAGTTTTACCGCGGAATTTATGCTCGTTAAAAAATAGAAAAGCGAAGATCCGAGCAGTTTTAGCACATAGTTCATGCTCGTTAAAAAATAAACATAAGATTGAGCAGTGTTTTGGCACATTCAAGCTCTTTAAAAAATGAACCCAGTACCGGTAAATAACCATTTGTGATCGTAAATTTATTAGCCATAAAAAGCCTTGGTCGTGTTTGCACCCGCCACCTCCATTCCATTTGGCCAATCGTTCACCTCCATATGATTGTTTACCCATTTTGAGGAACAGCTGCGAAGAGTGATTTCACCTAGCCATCCTTGTGACACTGCCGTGATTGGAAAATTCCAACCTGTACCTGGAATCTGCTGTTATCCCTGTTTATCACTCGTTCCTCAAAAGACGAGTCTTCTTTGAGCTCTTTTCTCCTGACTCGTAAAATATGAAAAGTTTGCCGAGTTTTGGCCTCCCAGCTCGTTAAAGTGACCGGAAGAGCTATCCCTCCTCTAGATTTTAATCTTTTTGGACCTGAGGGATTATTACACAAAAAGGTCGAGCGCTTGTTTTATTCGGCTCGTTAAAGTTATCGAAAACTCATCCCTTCTGTATTGTTTTATACTTTTTCGGACTTAAGGGATTAGATGACGAAAAAGGAATTTTGGAGTTGACTTTCTGTACCTTTTCAGACTCTCTAAAAATGAAAAGGACCGAGTTTTCTTTGTCGTTAGACTCGTTAAAATGATTAAATAGCGACAAACTTGTCTTTAGACGAGAACGAGTTTCCCTATCGCTAGGCTCGTTAAAACATAGCGATGGGCTTGCCCAAAGGGCAGGTTATAGAACAAGCATATGTTATCCTCCTCAAGCTTGACAAAAATAAAGAGGTACTGGTCAGAAATGACTGGGGAAAAATTGGGAGAACCTCAAAGCTTTAATGGTAGCAAGTCGCTCTTAAACATGACACTTTGTCCTCCGTATCACATCGGGTTGGGTTGTTTCATTCACCGGTCTCATCACCATGGTCCTCGCCAAACCATCCACATTTGGGGTAATGCTACCGATCCATCACAT
This sequence comes from Pinus tabuliformis, assembly GCA_031772625.1. NCBI lineage: Eukaryota > Viridiplantae > Streptophyta > Pinopsida > Pinales > Pinaceae > Pinus > Pinus tabuliformis. The sequence goes on along the minus strand of CM062816.1, from coordinate 50,593,825 downwards.
CAGTGTCGTTATATGTTCAAGAGATGTTGTTCAGAAAGAGTCAACCGTGTCCCATCCACTGCCATACATTATCCTTCATCCACCCATGGTCGCCACCCTGAATCATATTTCACAGATTGTTTTCACCTCCACTAAAATCATTAGCTCCGTTCCGTGTCACTGATGTGGGATTCATTAAGGCCTTCCTTTGACGGATCGCTTCTTGTCGACTTCAGCTCATTATCCAAGAAGTTGATCTAGGGACAACCCCCCCAGTACTTTGAAGCTTGCATGCCTCAATGGCAAGTTTCTCACTTCCGGCGACAGGTATACATCAATGACCTTCGACCAGAAGATTTTGCGTGGTGTTCGACGCCAAGTCCTTTATTCACACCACGTGAATTGTACTGCAGTACCTTGAGGGTCATTATCATTATCGGTGATTCCTCTCGCGCTTGGTAACGGTTTACATTATTGACCGGTAATCAAGCAATGTCTTTCCATGTTCGACTTCAGCGCAATTCTCACATGGATCGAATTGTACTTAGAGTGAAGATCGAACGAGTTTGAAGACCCCGGATCTAGTTTCATCCATCCAGGCTGCGATATATATTCAGGAAATATAAAGACATTTGATATGTACATCATTGCAGCAGATGATCATCCTACTCAAAGGATGATAATTTCAGCAGAGAATTATCAGTCTACCATCAGACGATCGTCTGTTCTATGTACCCAAAATGAATTTATAAAGCTGAGCATGGGAATGCCCGCCTCAGCTAGATCATGAAAGCAGAATGAAAAATAATGTATTGTATTGTATTTTATTACAGGTCACCTCTCAGCGATTGAATGAACTTCGGATCCTCCTGATAAAGCATTTCACCCGATAAACGACCTCATACTTTAGGGGGCAACTGTTATAGACATTTTTGTGCCTTACAGCATGAAGCATGAAATGTCAATAATCTAAGGGATCCAAAGTCCCTAAACATGTTGTTCCTACCCCTAGAGGAACAAGGTCAGCAAACCACAACACTAAATATCAGTTCTCCACCTGAAAACACTCAAAAACAAGCTAATTCTGGATCATGTCAACTGCTCCACTGAGAATCTGCGCTGAATGTCAACTGCTCCACTCTGTACTTGCGCTGAATGTCAACAGTAATGAAGGCTACCTGCGCTGGGCGAGATTGGCCAAGTGGCACAGTCATTCCTCAAGGTGTCAATGCCCAGGAAGCTTCCAAAATGACACTTGGATCAGAGAATTCGCCTAGTGATGAGTAAGAGGGTCTAGATCTCCAAGTGGAAGCAAGAACCTCCAAGTGGACTCAAGAACTGAAGAATAACTGAAGTGGGAGAGGACACTAGTCAGCTCCATGCCAAGCTCAAGCTGACTCATCCTTTCTCCAAAACTCCTATATATAGAGCTCTCTCATGAGGTCTAAGGAGGCTGGAATCTTGTGAATGTAAGGAAGTGCTGTTGGTTTGAGTATAGAACTATTGGGTGATTTGCTTGAAGGAGGTGAAGAGGAGATTTCTTTCTGCTGGGAGGTGATGCTGGATTGGGCCTTTTATGGTTGTATCACTTCCTGAACTTTACTTCTTCCATTAATAAAGCATGTGAGGTTCTTCTATATGCATGTGTCTCAATGGTGTATTGTTATACTTGTATATTTGATTTATTCTAATCCTTGAATCAATTATGAATGTATGCTTCTTGTAGTTTCCCTCTCTTGCCATTTTGCAGGATCTTGGTGTAGCTGGGCCAGTGAAAGAGCAAGGAGCTGGGAGCAAGCAGCAAAGAGAGAAGATTGGATCAATCATTAGCGAAAGACAATGGTTAGTGGATCTCTTTCTCCCCTCTGTTACATCTCATAAAGAAGTAATCTCGAATAGCTTTGCTTCGATTGTTGCTGAGGTACTATCACCCTTAGAGTGGGATAGGGTCATTCCGTATTGGATACTTTTCCCAACAACACTTCCTCCTCCAGCATGAGAGGAGCTCGAAAACTACTTCTAATGACACCTATCACCCTTTAACTAACTAATAAATACAACTGACTGTTGACTGAAGTTTTAAGAGATCTAAATCAAGTAGGACTCTAACACCGTTTTCCATGTATAATGGCCTCTCCTTGTTCTTTGACACCTGGTCCTCTTTCGATTTGGCTGAGCTGGATGTTTAATGTTCCATATTGACCTTGAATGTTGAATCTTTTAACTGCTCAGAAGTATTAGGAGATTTCCCTTGCTTCTCGGCTTCAGTTTTCTTCAAAATGCTCAAATGTACAGAAGTATGTCTTCTAGCTTTTAATAACCCAAAACATGGAACACTGCCACGTTCTTGATGTGCTGTGAACTTCATCGATGGACATGTGTGCAGGCAAAAGTTCCTTGTATTCACATCATTTGATATCTCCTGAACGTTGATAAAGGGACTTTATGACAAAAATCCAAAATTGGATTTGACTATTGAAGCCTTTAAAGCATCCACCTATCTTGATCTGATTGGCTATTGTTGTTCCAGCTGATGTCTCGCATACCCTTTTGGTGTTTCCATTTCAAAATCCCCGCTCATAATACAAAACTGCCTGTCTGTGTTAAAATCATCACCTACAGCAGTTTCGTAGCGCGCTACGAAACTGTTGTGTAATTTCAAAAACACAGTCTTCCTTTCATAGCTAAATGATCGCCAGTGTTCATGGCTTAAGCACCTTACACCCTTGATTGTTTTGAAAATATTTGCTTGCAACTTTTCAAGAAACAGATATTTCTCCTGAGGAAAAGATGCAATGACACCAATAACACCATTCACTGTTCCAAATATAACTGTATGAATCTGGCTAATACCTCACGTGCAAATTGTATAGGCATCTTCTCTTCAGGTGTAAGGGGATGTGCTAATATAGTTCCCTCTTGATTGCAACCAAAAACAGGGCTGGCAGCTGTGAAATAATTCCCTTGAAAATGAGACTGGAACACTGAATAACACAGCAAAAATCCTGATATTCTTGTATTTGTCTGCTTTAATCACCCACTGCACCCCTGTGTTACAGAGATGGCAAACCCCATCATAGATGACCACGTAGGATTTGCAGCACAAAAGAATCCGATGCTGTTTTGGGTGTCCCAAATCCTGTGGTATCGTACCCTACAAAGTATGCAGTGTTTGAGGGACAGTTCACAATGCCATACGAATATAGGTAATCAATGAGCAGGCAATGACATCTAAAATAGCTTACAAGCTTCATTTTAGCACTCGTTAAGTTGCTTATGAGAAACCATTTAATTCCTTTTAACTTAACATCCAAAACCTCCCTCTTCAGAGGAGTAGCTATTGGATAGACATGTAATCCACATACTTAATTGTAGCCAGATTGCAGCAGTCTGCGGCAAATATTTATCCCTGTAGCACTGCTCTAAGTCATTTTATTCAGCACGGTTGAACAGTTGTAGATGTATGCACTGGCCCAGAAGACGTCCACTGATTTTTATTAGAGATCCTCTTAGAACTTATGATTGAAGTTGGTATTGTCGAGTAAGCCGGAAATGGAATGCTCGTTAACTCACCACCTGAGAATCTTAGAAATGTATGCACATGAAGTCACAGAGCCTTGGACATGCTTTCGAATGTTTAATTAAAAGAGGTAATCCAGGCTTAAGTTTGATCAGTTCCTTCCCTTGCATGGCTGATTTTGTGGAAAACTTGTTGCAGTGTTGGTTGGCTTACAACGTAATCCTGGATTCCAAAGGTATGGCGCTTCACTTCTAGTTCATGCAAAAGCATGGCCAATTCAGACAAGCTTCTGATAGGGATTTGAAATCTTCTTTGTACCCACTTCCCTATTACTGGACTGCCGTCTTTGTAAATTGTTTCATCAGGTGAATGAGGAAATAAAGTTGAGACAAACTTATCAATTGATTCAATTTTATCCACTTCGGCCATGACTAGCAAAGAATATGCAGACCCATAACGCCGTTTTAGTTCTTGTGGTGCAGCAAGGCATTTGAGTTGGCCATTGACAAGTATTGCTTCGATTGTCGTCGTTGTAAGTGCCTGTGCGTATGAAATTCAAATGATTTCTTCCCACGCTGAGAATCCTCTGCCTGACGGCCTCTCTCATCTTCACTGCTCCCTGCCAAATAAGCTTGCAGCGCCTTCTGAGCGTACAGTTTTAGGCGAGTTCTCCACACCCTTGTCTACAAACAATCCCCGATGATAGTCATGTCTTTCCACCCTCTTGTATTGGAGTTTGATCACCAGGAAACCTTTATTTTCTTTTAGGTAATCGGATAAGTACTGGATGCAAAGTAAGAAATAAAAACGAGGCTATGCAGAACTTGCATTAGCACAGCAAATGATTCCGATCTGTGTTCCAAAGCCAATATGACTAGCAGGTGCTCCTGCAAGCTGTGCAATGAAAATACTTGATTAAATGACCTGCCTGTCCATTCCAAAAATATCGAATCATTTACTCTGCGCTGTTCTATTATTTGTAGAAAACCCACCATGACATGATCCTTGAATAAAAAAACCTGTTTCCAACATGAACCAGTGTAACAGAATATGCCGACCTCAAATTTGCCTAGTCTTGAAAATAAAACAATTGAACTCCCAAGGCCTGATGTCGAGCTCTTGTCAAACGATACAATAATGCACCTTGGAGCCTGTCAAGGACATTTTTACAGTTGATATTGCTGAGCAGGCTTTCTTCACATGCATCCTTCAAATCACCGATGTCATATTTATCTGCTGCTCGAAGCAGAGCCAACCTGTGTGTGTAAAACTCATTAGGAGTAAGACATCCATATATATATAGCTCAAAACAGCCTTGCATGCATCAATGGATATGTCATCGATATTAATTGTCGATGATTCCTTTTCCTTCAAGTCATGAGCAAACATACTTTCAAAGGCAGGTGGTCTAGCAGCTAGAATAGCCCGGTGAGCACCAATGCTTCCATCGGAAACATTTATAGTTACATCTGCATGTAATCTGTTGGTGAATTTGGATGGATATGACAGCTGTGAAAGAATGGCTAAGGATTCGGACAAATCCCCAATCTCGTAGCGCAGCCAGTGCAAAATATGAATTATGCGCTACGAAACCACCTAAAACATGTTGCGTTGCGAAACTGCTAAAAAGGATTTATGTGCCTTTGGCAAACAATCGAACTGATGTGAACAATTTAGAACTTTTTCTTGAGTGATAACAGAGCCACTTGTTGGAGGCTCCATCCAAAGCAGCGCCTTAAAGACAAAATGTCGATGCATGAACCAGGTGAAGCAGTTGTTCAACCATCGAATGCGCCATAAGGAGGCAACCCATTCACCTTGATAAGTGAAAAATGGTTTCTAGATATGTTAGAATTTCATGGTCATCCTTTTGTAAATCATTTGTTGCATTTTAAAATGTAAAAGTGATGATGTGTTTTCCATCACTTGTTCAACAACAATTATGTCTAGTATTATTTTGAGTTGCATGATAAACTGTGAAAGTGATGTTGTGTTTCCAGCACGTGTCAAAGAAACAATAGTATTTGGCCTTATTTTTGTAAATCATGTGTTGCAGTGATGATGTGTTTTCCATCACTTGTTGAAGCAACAATGATATGTTGGCTTGGTTGTCGTAGCTGGGGTATTGTGTCCATCTTGATGTAAACTTGAGCACTAATCATGTGTAATAAACTCATGGCAAGTGTGGGACGCTTGGGTCATTGGTTGGTCATGAAAGTCAAGCATGTAATTTGCAAAACAATGTACTACGGGTTGCAGAGGTTGCAAGTGTCGGTTCATCGCTTAAGGATCCGAAGAACAAAGGTGAAGGAGATGGAAGTGAGACCTTTCAGGACGCTTGTGATGCAGACAAGGTACAGAGAAGTTGTAGATTATTTTTCATGCTTTTGGAGGACCAAAAGCTCCTCAGTGGGGAGGATTGATTCAAGTGGCTCCAGGGACACACACAGGAAAAAGAGGGCTTATGAAAGCTCGAAACTCAAAGTGATCAGAATGTTTTCGAACTAGGAGCGTAGATATTTTCATCCTGATCGTGGCAGTGTGAATGGTTTGTCAATCTGAGCTCGTATGGGGAGAACGAGCCAGTCAAAGTTCTGGTCAAAGTTAGACTTTGGGCTAGATTTAAGTGTCCTACAATTTGACTGACCCTAGGGCATGAAACTTAGCTCCCGAAAGTGGGCAAAATTGTGGCCTCTTTAATTTGTCTAATAACCCTTATGTTAGACAAAATTTTAAAAATGCCCCATTTTAATATTAAAATTTAAAAAAAAGATATATGTGTGTGTGTGTATGTATGAGGTGGCGAGCCACCACCCCCGCCACCCCAAACCATATAATATCAAAATCAAATATATTTTTATTAGCCGACGGGCCATGACCCCCATCGGCCCTCCCTCACACTGCATAACAGAATTAAGCTTAAATGTGGCTCGGCGGCCATCACCCCGTCGAGCCTCCATTCCACTCCCGCACATATATTGTTAACATTAAAGGGGGTTGTGGGCGGGCCACCTCTGATGGACCCGGCCCACATCCCGCCACACTTAACGATATTCCATGTCGTATTAAAGCAGGGCTAGCGGGGATCGAACCATCCCAGCCCACGTGGGCTAGCCCCCCATTGGGTGGCCCCATATATAGAGCATATCACACACCCAACCACCAAACTCTAAAATTAATGCGCCACCGCATGTACCAACGACCCTATTAAATGTGCCAACAAAACAAATAACGCGCCATTCCAAGGAGATGCAGGGAGTTAAGGAGTGGGCCTCCCAATGCGGACCCAACCCCCTAAAATTAATACATTATGCAGTTAATGTGGTAAAAAGGTAGGGGCGGGATTTGATCCCCCAACCCCTCCTCAACAACTTCACTATTTTTACCACTGCGCTAAACGGACTTGTTTGTAAATTCTGCCCTCAAAATTTAATAAAAACTATCATTTGCACAGTGCGCCCAGGGCAGATGGAGGAACCATGAGCGGGCATGAAAAACGAGGCAGAGTTAATTTTTAATTAATTTTTAATGTAGGTGGAACCATGAAGGAGCAAAATTTCTAGGAGGGTGAAATTTTTGCAGTGTCCAAATTGGATAAATTTTATGTCGATCTTACACCTTTTGGTGACACAAACCCGATGGCCAGTCAGTTTCGTGATCTAAGCAGCCGATTTGCAGAGGACTCGGAGGAGGGAATCTTTGAGGAATCTAAAAGATTCCTTGAGCCCCAAATTCTCACTTTCTCAGAATTCAGAAATTTGACAGTCAATTTTGCACTATTCGACGCCACAAATCTGATGGTGTGTTCAAATTTTCCATTTTCTCATTCTATTTTTTGGCCACTTTTCTAAGTGGAGTGCAGGTGTCAGCATTCATGTGCGAGCAACCATTTCCATGTGATTCGATGTCGTGAGATCGATGGTCCGAACAGCTTCAGCAGTTTGACATCCACTTCTTCAGATGGCCCCTGGATGTGAGGTATATGTAGTGTGTTCATGTACTTCTTTTGCTATGCATTGTGCTGCAAAGATCCTTGTTTGATGCTTGATGTGGGATCTTGTTTCTTACTTGTTTTCATGATTCCTGCTTGATGTGATGCGGAATCATTTATATGATGTACTTGTTGTCATGATACATCATGTTTTATTTGAGATCCCTTTGTCATTATGTTGATGGGATACTCATGTGTCGCCATGTATGATTGCACTGAAATCTCTTTTATGCCATGTTGGTAGGATGTTCATCATCATCATGCATGGGTCTATGTCATACTGATAGGAGTCCTTTTTGACTGAGATTTCTTGTAGCGGAACATCTCTTGGAGCCACTCCTGCGTGAGGACATTTTCCTTGTATGATAGCAAAATCATCTCTTATGTACATCATCATTATTGACAGCACTTAATGCAATGGCCTACACCATCTTGAAATCGGGGCCTAGAGACGTAGTTCCTCCTGGACGAACGTCTTATGTTTTCATGTGTTGATGATTGACATGTTCCTCTTCTTTACAGCATGTAGATGTATTCACTTATGTTCTTTTGAAAATGCAATTTAACACACAACGAAAGTAAAAGGTCTTGGAAGGGTCCTTTGTCACACCCGAACCTGGATCACTACGATGTGGGCAGTTTTTAACATAATGAGGCCCTCTGCATCCCCAACATTGTACTGGTTGTTTGGCTGCCATTTCTACTTCAGTCCTCACTGATTGTTCATTTGTCTTGGTCTCACTGGGAAATTTGAACTTGGGTGGATTTCTATTCACATTTCTATTCATATGTCCTCTAGGAGTCTTATTGATCACAAACTTATTTATTTTATGGCTGGAGGAAAATTTACTCCCCTTTCTTTCATTCCATTTCTTCCCTCCTTCCCCTTTCTGCTTATTTTGCTAGTAGCACACCCAAACCTTTCGTATGACCTCATCCATAGTTTTTGGGTTATCGAACTCGAGGAATTCTTTCATAAACAGTGGCAAGTTGTTGACAAGTCGTTGTACCTTAGCCTTCTCTTCTCGTATGTATGGGACATATCACAGTAAGGAGGTGAACTTGGTTATGAATTCATCCATAGATAGTTGTCCCAAACGAAGGTCATGAAACTCCTTGGCCTTCTCATCATAAAATCTTTCGGTTATATATTTTTCCTTAAAATATTTTTGAAATTTATCCCAGGTTATGCTTTGTTCGTTTACACCACGAACTATCTTTACCTCCTCCCACCACAGGGTGGCTTTTCCCTGCAACTAAAAGATTTCCAATCGAGCCTTTAAATTATGATCATATTCATACAACTGGAAATACTTGTTCATGTTAATGAGCCAAGCTTCTGCTACCTCCTCTTGTTCACCATCAAAGAGTGGAGGCTTTATCTTCCAAAATTCTCCCTGAAGTTCTACTTTTTGTCTCTTGTGCTTGTTGTGTTTTGATGCATTTCCATATTCTTCTTCCTGGTTCTCTTCACCACCTTTAGTTTCTGCTTGTTCGGTATGATATTCCTGTTCTCCAGTCATATTTCCCCACTCAGGACTGGGGATCATTTGTCTCTGATTCTGTCTATCTGATAGACTTTTCATGATCTTTTCTTGTTCCTACATCAGTCGTTCATTATCTGCTCGCAGTCGAGCCATTTCTGCTTTTAGCTCTTGCACAGTTTCCAAAATCGTGGAATTAGTGTTTCGTGGTTCTTCTCTCAGCTGCACCCACACTTCATGATTTGTCTCTTGAAAGGTTGTTGCTCATGTTCCTGTCATAGTCTGGTGTGTATGGTTCCCATTCTTCTCATACTAGTTCTTTCTGTCCTTGGCTCTTTGTTGTGCAAATACACAAATACCGTCAATTATTATTTTTCCAGAGGCCTTAGTTTTGGTAACCTGAGTGCTCTGATACCACATGTCACATCCATATATTAGAACAACCTGTAGTAATAAAAAATTTCACCACATATATATCCAAAATACATAATAATATAAAGTTTTGAACATTTAATAGTTGACTTTACTATAATGGTATATCGCTTGGACTTAAGCACTATGCATATTAGATTCTTTTAATAATAAGAATTAATGTTCTATTCCATCGTCGATTTAACGTTTTGCGGGGTTAAGGTATACCAGAATACTGATGACTAATTATCTGGCACCATTATATGTTTAATCACTTAATATTAGTCCTGCCTTATATTCAATGTTACCCATTGTTATAGATCCATTTGGGCACATCACTCCCATCATCCAGATCAATGTTTTAAGGCTTATCAAACCCTAATTTCTGTTGCTACATGCCCTAAACAAGTCAACCTATTGAATTCCTCCTTCCCAGACAGTTTCATGACCTGAAGACATCCTGAAATGACCTCTAGAGGGACCAACGCAGGTAGGCACGTGGAAAGGGTGCGTTGCAGAGTAGTTAAGCCCATGTCAGGGTGCTCTGTAGAGAACTTAGGCCCACTTTGACTTGCGCTGGGCGAGTTTGAGCGAAATTCACATAGGGTTTGGGGAATATTATTATCTTCTGGAGCCTTCTAGAAGATTCCCACACTTATCATCTCCTATGAACTCGAAAATGGATGAGGAATGACTTAAGATACCTCCTATCCTCTCACCCCTTCCTCCATGGAACTAATTCTAAGAATGGGAGGCCATTCAATACCCTCATTGATGACAAGACCTCCTCTATCTTCCTATAAATTGAGCACTCATCTAAGTGATCAGGGGCTGGACTTTGATGAATTGTAAGGAGATAATGTTAGTTTGAGAATTGAAACTATTGTAAGTGTTGTTATGCTACCGGAATGTCATGCTTATGATGTGATGTGGATGGAACCAAAGCTGGAGGAGTGTCTTCGAATCAGGCTTCATGGTTGTAATTCTTCCTTCTATTCAATAAAGTATTTACACGTTTTTCCATATGCTTATCTTGATATATGATGTTTATATGTGTGAATGTATCTGATTCCATTTATTTGTCATCAATAGATCTTTTGCTTTGATCGGTTCTTTGTCTTCTGTTTATGTTTATAGGTACTTCTCAAGCATGCTAAGTACAGGAAGGAGCGACAAGACTGATATAAAGGAGACAAGAGGAAAGCGAAAGTACAAGTAGGTCCTCTCATTTTCTTTGTCTTATCTATTGTTTATAGAAAAAAGGTTAAAGTGCTTTAAATTGTTGTTCTAGATATGGCTACTTATCTAGGGAATTAGTGTTTATCCGTAGATACCAAATTCTTCATAACACCCACCTTGACATTACTGCCATAACCAGATCTTTATGGTGCTAATTAATTCCTCTGGGCGATGGCATGCCCTAGGGCTGCGGTCCGGTCTCTGGTGTATTCGTTGTGGTGCCTCCAGCTGGCTTCTTCACGCGAGTCGATGAGCAGGATCAACGGTGTGTAGGTGATCACCAAATCGGATGGTGAAGGCATTGATCTGTTGAGCAAAGTATGGACTGAGAGTGGAAACCGGACATTTGGTGCTTCTATCAAGATGTTGGTCTGGTCTCTGGAGTAGTAGGGCAACCTCCCTTCTGGTAAAGACTTCCGTTGCTCTTACTTCTTGCATTTCATTCACTATTCTTCCGGCTAGCCTGAATTTTGTGTTTGGAGCTGAGTTTTCTTCAGTTGCCACAGTTCAATGCTTGATTCATTCCTTGCTTTGAGAAGGGGTTTTCTGGTTTCGTTCACTCCTTATAGGGTTATTTATACTTCTTTTTTTGAAACAGTGTTTCTATCTAACTCCTAGCTGTTGCCTTGTTTTTCTTTGGTAGGACTGTTTGTCTCTAGTACGAAACCCTTGGGGTTTTCCGATTTCGACTGTTGCATTCTCTCTCTCGTCATTTCCATTATCGGGTATGCAGCTTTAGAGAAATTTATCTTAGATGTTATATGTTGGTTTCTATCCATCCTCGTATGAGCATATAATGTTGGCTTTGATGGCCTAAGGGTTTTCTCATGTTTTGATAGTCTCAGGCTTAGAGCCATGGACTCGTTTTCTAGTAATTTTGAGAAGAAAATGTTGTATAACAGAGGGTAACCCTCTTATGATTTTAGTTCTGTGAGGTTTAACTCTTCTTTTCTATAGACCGATACTATATAATTGATTCTGGGTTTATAATAGATTGACTATGTTCTATAATGCATAATTATCATATTCAAATCTTGAAGACCTAGAAGTTCTTTTATTCGAAGTGTTGCAGTTGCTGAATGTTCTTAAGCATCTCATGAATGGTATTCTGTATACTCAAATTTCTGGTTGCATTACTTCTTGTTTTGACAGTGTCTAAGCGGAAATACCAAATTTATCTCCAGCTCTGTCTTTAAGTTTCGAGTGGCTATAAAAAAGGTCCTACTGTCGGTTCTTTCTGTAGGCTATGAACTGTTTTTGTTTTGGAATCAGGATAGAATCCATGTTTCCTTCTAATTATGAATGTTTGCCTCTTTATATATTTACACTGTAATTTTCTTAACAGAAGAGGGTTCAATTACGGTATTTTCTCTTGTCTTTAATAATTATCAATGAGCAATTTACTCTAGTTTTCCTGTATAGTAAGCTCAATGATTGGTATTATTATGCAACAATTTTCTTTTAAGGTCATAGAATCTGAATGAGTGTAAACGATAACCATAGTTTTCTATTGTTTTAACTGTCATGAATGACAGTTAATACCTCGATATTCTACGGTTTTTCCATTTTTATATTTAGAAGCTATTCTCCATTCTGTTTCTACTATCTTCCTGAAATGATAGTACATAACTATACTATTTCTCCAGGGTTGTTGTTTCTGTGAAATAATGTTGATGTACAGGTGGTACTACTTTTTTTTTAAATAAAGAATAACATTCTTAACCAATACTATTTCTACATGTATCCTTCTTAACTACATAATAGAATAACCTTGCTAACACTTAACTTACATAAGAGAGGTACTATGTGTATCCTACTAATTGGAAGATACTTTCTATAGCTATAAATAGAGGATTCAGATTTTACTTCTCTGTTTCGCCTTTTCCAGTTGTATGGATTACATCTTCTGATTGTGTTGCCTCCCAACCTTGAGAACAGTGCTGCTCCGTTTGAAGTCTCCCCCCGAGCTACCCTTCACAGGGTCCTCCTCAAGAATCCATGTTCTTGATTAGTAAGATCTATCTGGTCTTAACCAGACATAGCCATGCTATCATTGTCTGTCCTTCTAGCACAGTTTATCTATTCTTTTCTTAGAATCTTGAAAATTTCTTTCCTTAAGTCTCAGATGCCCCCCATCCTCTTGATCCCTGGAATAAATCTTCTCTTTGGAAGTAGTTAAGGCTGGGGTAACCACCCAGCCTAACTGTTTGAGAATAAACTATCATCCTTGAATAACTCATTCTCACTTAAGATAAATTCATTAATATTTTTATAATTCCAACCTTCCACTTTTCATGCATTTAAAATAGAATTACTATTTATATAAAATTTAACCAGTATTCAGTTTGTCAAAAAATACAGTAAATAAATATTTACATATATGGGTGATCTGAAAATCACTCATATGTGACCTCAGTTAAATAATTATTATATGACCGTATTACAGACTCATGTGTTGGTGTGTGTCTATGTTATTTTAGGCAACGGATCGATCAGATTGCAAAATACACAGACACTGGAAAAATGGAAAACGGTAAGGAAAACACAGTAAGCAAATGCAAGAACACAACAATTAATAAGGAGTTCACCCTATTCTCCAGGGCTACATCTCCGGTCCAGCTCTCAGTGGTGGCCTTCTTTTATTGTGTCTTTAAAGCAAAGAATTATAATGAGGAGCTCAATTTGAGTCTCCTGAAACAGAGAATGTTTGGTAGGGTGGTTCTTGGATCTCCCAAGCCACTAGAGTGCACAGACTCTTTTCCTTGCTAAATATTGACCTCTCTGGTCTTTAATGGGAGGAGCCCAATGTGGTACTCAATTCCCAAAAGATCCTCACGGGGATTACTTGTCTGCTCGATGTTGCCTTACACTACAGGTCAACTCGGCTCTTTGTTTTTTTGCTTCTTGCTTTACTGTTCTTTCGTCTCCTCTCTCTATCCTCTCTGTCTCTCTGTGCTGTGTCTGTTTAGGGCTTAAAGCCAGTTTGTATCATGACTGCTCACCTCCTCTTCCGCCCCTTCGGTTCGCCTGCTGCTGTTCGCTTGGAGTTCCCTGCCTCTGCGTCTTCACCAACGTCTCATAGGGAGTGGCCACTTGTCCTCTCACAAACTGTGCCAGCTCGTCCTCAACGGTTCGGTAGTTTCGGTTACACTGTGGAATGAGTCATCTGCCATATCAGTGGTCAAATCGGACCTCAAATTCTTATGTGTCGCAGCTTAATCCCCTGTCAAATCCAGTTCCTCCATCGAGCGCGATCTCCACCATCAGATCTAGAGCCCCCAGATCCTATGACAATCGCTCATTTTGCACAGTTGACTTGCTTGACCGTTAGTGCGCGATGAGCGGCGGTTTTCTCTCTCCTCCGTCAGACATGCGTCGGGCGCTGAATGGAATCACTCGTTTTTCTCCAAATCCGTTTACCACCCAAGGATGCCTCTGATATATACTGCCGGTTTTCGGAGCATGAGTCCCGCCTTTTGCCTTAGTGCTTTCCCCACGGTTTTCCCGACTTCCATGCGACTGAATGCTTCAGGGATTTTCCTTCTCGAGGGGTTTTGCCCAGCGATGCACGATTAGCACTAATCGCGCATCAGAAATGCCCTCTGTTTCCCGATCTGGGCTTCCCAAGTGCCAGTTTTGCCTCCTGCGCGGTCTCCATGGGCCTCGGTTAGCGCGCTTTGACTGAGGTCCTTGTCGTTCCTCGCTGGCTGCAAACTGCCATTGTCCAGAGGTCTTCCTGATCGCTCTGTGCTCATAATTCGAAGTCTATCTTGTTTTGATACAGCCATGGCTCTTTAATAATATTCATGGATTCAATTCGGATCACAACCTTCCCACTGAAGAAGCTTTTAGACCACCAAAAGTTGGTTTTTTAAGCATCGACTAAGTGAGGGTACAATTGTCTCACTTGTCCAATCTATATCCACTTTGCATTGCTCGGCTTTGAACCCTTGAGCCCAATTCTGAGGTACTCAACATGTCCCCTACACGTCGTCCTCACCTTCCTGTCCAGAACTGTGTCTTCCTGCAATTCATTAAGATATTCAGGTAGTAGGTCATCAATAAAAGGTAATTGACTCTGCTCTTCGAGATCCTCAATTAGTGAACGTTCAAATAGCCTCAAGCAATCTGCATTCACAACTGAGTAGATGTACATGTAAGCTGGTAGATCAAGATGAAAAGCATTTTCACCAATCTTCTCAAGTATCTTGAAAGGTCCATACTTGATAGGTTTCAGCTTTTTATCTTCACCTTGCATTTTGTCCTTGCTGATATACAGCCAGACTTGGTCACCAACTTGGAAACTATGCTCCATCTGATGCTTGTCATGCCTTGCCTTGTATTTGGCTTGGCTCTTTTCCAGCTGTTCTTGTACTGCCTGGTGGATCTCTTGGATCTGTTCAATGAACCTAGTTGCCCTATCCACATCACTGTGTCCCTCAACTGTGGTGTCTTTACCAAAGACAAAATCCAAAGGAGACCTTGGTGTGAAACCGAAACAGGTCTCGAAAGGAGATCTCTGTGTAGAAGAATGTTTTTCTCTATTGTAAGCATGTTGCACATAACACAAATGTCCATCCCAAAGCTTAGGATGCTTGCTGCAATATCCTCTCAGTAACTGGATCACTGTCCTGTTAACTACTTCTGTCTGGCCATCAGTTTGTGGATGAAAGGTTGTGCTTTTCTTCAGTTTGGTGTCCATTAGTTCCCACAGACTTGACCAAAACTTCCCCACAAATCAAGTGTCTCGATCAGATACAATGGAAGTGGCTAATTCAAAATGAACCCATACATGTTCAAAAAATAGTTTTGCAGTTTGTTCAGCTATAATCTGTTTATTACAAGGTATCAAAATACACATTTTGCTAAACCTATCCACAACAACATACAGATAATCATGACCTCTCCTAGATTTAGGCAGTCCTCCCATAAAATCCATGGAAACACTTTCCCAAGGGTGAGAAGGAACTAGTAATGGAGTGTACAAGCCTAGTTTTTTGTTATTGGGCTTGCTTTTAGCACACATAGTACACCCTCTTACATATCTAGAAATTGTCTCATTCATTTTTGGTCAATAACAAAATCTTTGCAGCTGTGCAACTGTTTTACTTACCCCAAAGTGACCTGATATTAGAGAAGTGTGTGCTTCTCGAATTATCTTTACTCTTTCAGTTTGTGGAATGCATAACTTCCCACAATGGTATAAGAGTCGGTCCTTTACATGATAGTCCAATTCTTCTACTCTTTTGCCTTGACTTAAAGTTGCATATACATCTTTAAATTCTATATCTTGAGCATATTGTTCAATGTAGCTTTCATGTAGCACAGAATTATGCTTAAGTATTGTAGATGCATTTATAATGGGTCTAGATAACATGTCTGCAACTTTATTATGTATGCCCTTTTTATATCTGATGACTAAATGAAACTGTTGTAGAAAACCCATCCATTTATAGTGTCTTGATTGCTGCAACTTAGTTTGGGAGTGTAGATATTGAAGTGGTTGATGATCAGTATGTATTACTGTCTCTTTTCCCATTAAGTAATGTTTCCACTTTTTCACACTTTGTACTAATGCATACAATTCTTTATCATATGTAGGATAGTTAACTACTATAGAATTAAATGTCTCAGAATGATAACATATGGGTTTACCGTGCTGTGTCAACACTGCTCCCATGGCATAGTCACTGGCATCTATTTAGATCTCAAATGGTCTCTGAAGATCAGGCAGTGCTAGTACAGGTGTTGTACTAGTCTTTCCTTTCAAGGTGTCGAAGGCTTTCTGCTGTTTGCCTCCCCACTGAAACACCTCGTTTAATCCTGTTAAAGCATGTAAGGGAGCTGCAATTGAGGAAAAGTTAGAAATGGACTTCCTCCAATATTGTGCTACTCCTAAGAGGCTTCTAACTTCTGTAGCAGATTTGGGTTTAGGCTAGTTTACAATAACTGCCACCTTAGAGGGATCTATCTTCAATTCACCACCCCCTACTATATGACCCAAATAATTTAGAGATGTTTTGCCAAATTCACATTTTGAGAGTTTAACATGAAGTTTTTCTCTTTTCAAAACATCTAGTGTCTGCTTAACATGCTTTAAGTGTTCTTCCCATGTTTTGCTAAAAATCAGAATGTCATCTAGATACACAATAACAAAATCATCAAGAAAAGCTCTGAGTACATCATTCATTAATCTCATGAAAGTAGCAGAAGCATTAGTTAAGCCAAAAGACATAACCAGCCACTCATACAATCCCTGCTTTGTTTTGAAAGCAGTCTTCCATGCATCTTGCTCTGCAACTCTGACCTGATGATATCCACTGTGCAAGTCTAATTTGGAAAAATAAACAGCTTCCTTCAATTGATCTAAAAGATCATCTATGCGAGGAAGGGGATAACGATTTTTTATTGTTATCTTATTCAGTGCTCGGTAATCAATGCACATTCTCCACGAGCCATCTTTCTTTCTCACCAAAACAATTGGTGACCCACATGGTGATGTGCTAGGTCTGATGAACCCTTTCTCGAGCAACTCTTGCACTTGCTTCTTGATTTCAACATTCTCTAAAGTGGACAACCTATACATTCCAATGTTAGGCAATGGAGCATCTTGCTGCAAAATAATATCATGTACTATTTCCTTTTTGGGTGGTAGACCTTTAGGTTCTTGAAACAAAATATCACACTCTCAAACAACCTTTTCTAAATTAGCTTGTTGTTCAGCATTACAACCTTCAAATACATTGGTTTTATTAGGTTTCTTTTCCTTTACAACCATCAATAAGAATTGTTTACATGAATTTATCATTCATTTCATCTGCCCTGAGTTTATGAGAGTATAATTATTCTTCAGCTTATGAACTCTTACAAAGTATTTGATTCCATATTTAACAAGTAGATACTTGTTCTCAGCTTTATAGAAGATAGCTTTTCTGTCATACAAGTAAGGACTCCCTAAAACAATTCCACATATATCCAAAGGAATTATGTCTAACTCAATCTCATCTACAAATGCCGACCCAAAAGAAAACTTGAGTTTGCGCTGTCTAGTCACTTGTAGCTGTGCTTTATCATTCAACCATCCTAATGGGTATGGTTTCTTGTGAGGTGTAGTTACTAATCCCAATTTCTTTACAATTGCTTCAGAAATTAAATTTACTTGTGAGCCACTATCAAACAAAGTATCAATCTTTTGATGTTTGATAATAACTTGAATATGGAAAAGCTCATGTCTTTTTCTCTCATTTTCTTCATCAATAATAGATTGTGCAGAATTACTAGTAGATGCTTCAGAATTCTTACCTTTTATACCTGTGGCTGCAATAGTTGTTTCATCTCCTGAGTTTGACCCCAAATCCTTCTGAATAGCTGCAACAATCTTCTTCTTCTTGCCCTCGAACTTCTTAGGTCTTAACTCTAGATGAAAAATCCAACAATGCTCATAATCATGCCCATCCTTTTTATAGTGAGTGCATGAAGCTTTGCTCTTGTGCAGTATTAGCCTTCCTTGCTTTCCATTTCTGCTTTCTTTTCTCCTTATTCTTGCTTGCAGTGGGTTGGGATAATCCCCCAACTTCTGGATTTCCATTCTTTCCTCTAGCTTCTAGATGAGTAGCTTGTACAGATACCTCATCTATACTAATGGGATTAAACATGAGGATAGTGTGCCTCATGTAGCTGTGTAGACCACCAATGTACTTCAACAAAGTCTCAGGTGAGTCTAATGAGATTCTTAGAATCAATGCTCTCTTTCTAAATTCTTGAGTATACCCTTGCACACTTTTCCCTTTCAACTGTCGAAGAGTTTGCCAACTCATCATGGCTTGCTGCATGTAGGCCAATGGATAGAACTGTTTTTTTATTGCAGAAACAAATTCACTCAAGACATAGATAGTCTTACCATGTCTCTTCAGATTATCTTGGGTCTTGCCTTCCCACCAAACCAAAGCAGTGCCTCCAAGGCGTAGGCTTGCCAGCTGAATCTTGCTCTTATCTGATTCAATACTCTACACTCTGCAATAAACATCAATTTGTCTAATCCAATTGTCCAGCTTTTCTGCATTCAACTCTCCATCATATATAGGCAAATCAAATTTAACATCTAGTTTGATCAAAGATGCTTTCTTTTTATGTTCAGGGCTATTAGGAGGCGTGAGAAAGTGTTCTTCTTTCCCTTTTCCTTTTGAGTGGTCATGGAAGTGATACTCATCTTCTCCTTTGTCTTGTTTAGAGCCTGATGAATCTTCATCCTTGTGTTTTCTAAAGTCCCTATACATTTCTTCTACCATGGACTTTAGGGCTAGGAAACTATCTATGAATTGAGGGTCTGGCCCCATAGAACCTTCATCTCACATTGTCTTCCGAGGATAGACTCTCCCAATTTCAGGATTAGTTCGACCAACTCTCCTTCTCCTAGTTTGAGCTTTGATCTAATTAGCATTCAACAGTTAAACCAACACAAGCTTATCTAACCTTAATAGCCTACAGCTTTGATACCACTTGATCTGAAAATCACTCATATGTGACCTCAGTTAAATAATTATTATATGAAGGTATTACAGACTCATGTGCTGGTGTGTGTCTATGTTATTTTAGGCAACGGATCGATTAGATTGCAAAATACACAGGCACTGGAAAAATAGAAAACAGTAAGGAAAACACAATAAGCAAATGCAATAACATAACAATTAATAAGGAGTTCACCCTATTCTCCAGGGCTACATCTCCGGTCTAGCTTTCAGTGGTGGCCTTCTTTTATTGTGTCTTTAAAGCAGAGAATTACAATGAGGAGCTCAATTTGAGTCTCCTGAAATAGAGAATGTTTGGTAGGGTGGTTCTTGGATCCCCCAAGCCACTAGAGTGCACAAACTCTTTTCCTTGCCAAATCTTGACCTCTCTGGTCTTTAATGGGAGGAGCCCAATGTGGTACTCAATTCCCGATAGATCCTCACAGGGATTACTTGTCTGCTCGATGCTGCCTTACACTGCAGGTCAACTCGGCTCTTTGTTTTTCTGCTTCTTGCTTTACTGTTCTTTTGCCTTCTCTTTCTGTCCTCTCTGTCTTTCTGTGCTGTGTCTGTTCATGGCTTAAAGCTAGTCTGTCTCATGACTGCTTGCCTCCTCTTCCGCCCCTTCGGTTCACCTGGTGCTATTCACTTGGAGTTCCCTACCTCTGCATCTTCGCCAACGTCTCACAGGGAGTGGCCACTTGTCCTCTCACGAATTGCGCCTTCTTGTCCTCAACGGTTCGGTAGTTTCGGTTACACTGTGGAATGAGTCATTTGCCATCTCAGCGGTCAAATCGGACTTCAAATTCTTATGTGTCGTAGCTTAATCCCCTGTCAAATTTGGTTCCTCCATCGGGTGCGATCTCCACCATCAGATCTGGAGCCCCCAAATCCTACAACATTCACTTATTTCGCGCGGTTGACTTGCTCGACCGTTAGCGTGTGATGAGCGGCGGTTTTCTCTCTCCTTCGCCGGACACGCGTCGGGCGTTGAATGGAATCCCTCGTTTTTCTCCAAATCCGCTTACCGCCCAAGGATGCCTCCGATATATACCGCCTTTTTTCAGAGCGCAAGTCCCAACTTTCACCTTAGCGCTTTCCCCACGGTTTTCGCAGCTTCCATGTGATCGAATGCTCCGGGGCTTTTCTTTCTCGAGGGGTTTTGCCCAGCGATGCGTGATTAGCACTAATCGCGCATAAGAAATGCCCTCTGTTTCCCGATCCGGGCTTCCCAAGTGCCAGTTTTGCCTCCCACGCGGTCTCCATGGGCCTAGGTCAGCACGCTTTGACTAAGGTCCTCGTCGTTCCTCGCTGGCTGCAAACTGCCATTGTCTAGAGGTCTTCTTGATTGCTCTGTGCTCATAATTCGAAGTCTATCCTGTTTTGATACAACCATGGCTCTTTAATAATTTTCATAGATCCAATTCGGATCAATAGGGGACATCACATAGGGAGAGAGGAGAGGAGGGAATATAGAGAGAAGGGGACAACGATGGAAGGGAGAGGGAGGGAGATAGTGATAGAGTTGGAGGGAATAGAGAGAGAGAGAGAGGCAGAGGGAGGTGGGAGAGAAATGGAGAGAGAAGACTCGAGAGAGAAGGTGATAGAGATGTAGTTGCAGGGGGAGAGAGGGAAAGAAGAAGAAAGACATAGAGGAAGAAAGGTGGAGAGAGAGAAGGTGTGACAAGGGAGAAATGAAGAGAGAGTGAGGGAGAGAAGTGAGTGGGAGGGAAGAGAGAGAGAGGAAGAGAGACAAGTAGAGAGGAAGAGGGAGGCAGGTAGGGAGAGAGAGAGAGAGAGATTGAAAGAGAGTGTGTATGTTTGGTGGTGAGATAGAGAGAGTGAATAAGAAAGAGACGCATATATACAAATATAAATATTATATAGTTTTATATGACTAGCCTAGATCCATCTTAACCCCTAGATCTATCAATCGCCGAAAGAGATCAAATCTCATGAGGTGCAAACCTCTCCTCAAATTTTATGCTAAAAAAAAATTTACACCTCAAAAAATTAAATCCCTCTCGACACTTAATAAATCCAAAATTAAAATAGATCTATACTAATATAGTATTAGTATAAGTTATAATTCTGATACCCATTGCTAAATCTTAACTAAACATACCCCATTGCTAAATCCCTATAAAAAGAGTACGAAGTACTATATTTATTCTCGTCCCTCATAAGCCAATGTTAATAACACCCCATCCAACCTTGGCAAACACTTAAATTTCTTAAAGTTTACGAAATTAAAAAATATGTCGTCAATCACACATGTAATTTGATGCTTTTCAATTACAAAGCAGAGCATTGCCCACAATGGCAATGGCACATCCAGCACAACAATCAACACATGGAAATATGAAAATCGGCCTTGTTTCTCGAACAGATGTTCCATCAGAAACGTATAAACACTACTACTAGATTTCGCAGAAGTGGGCGGATTGTCCACAGTGGTTCTCATGATTTCGGGCTTTCCTGTAAACAGGACTTAAGCATTCTGCAAGTTTTGAACCAGCGCCTAGAGAATTGTACATATGATTATCTATTGCAGGGTTGCCATCATCGGAAGGCTTTTCCAGAAGCCAGACTAGTTCATGCCCACATGATTCAGACGTCATTCCAATGTGAAGATATATCCACAGGGAATAAGCTTGTAAGCCTGTATTCCAAGTATGGGTATCTGGCGGACGCTCGCAGAATCTTTGATCAAATACCTTACCGCGATGTCATTTCATGGACCACCATTATTTCGGCATATTCGAGGCAGGGTCATGATGAGGAAACCCTAAAACTGTTTTATCAAATGCAGGAAACAGGCATTCAACCCAATCAATTCACCTTTGCCAGTGTTCTTCGGTCCTGTACAGGCTTGGCAGCTCTTGAGAAGGTCCACCAAGAGATAATCAGAAGTGGGTTTGAATTTGATTTGTTTGTGGGCAGTGCCCTCTTGGACATGTATGCAAAATGTGGGAGTATTGAGAATGCACGCCATGTGTTTAACAAAATGTCTCAACGAAATGTGGTAACTTGGAATGCTATGATTGCAGGATATGCACAGAATGGTTTCTTGGATCAATCCATGGAACTCTTTCAGAACATGCCTGAACGGAATGTTGTGTCTTGGACAACTATGGTTGCAGGGTATGCACGGAATGGATATGTTGACAAAGCCCTGAAGCTCTTTTATGAAATGCCTGAAAGGAATGTTATCTCTTGGAACGCGTTGATTGCAGGATGTGCACAGAATGGATATGGCGAGGAAGCCTTGAAGCTTTATCAACAAATGGCACTGACGGGTATGATGCCAAATTCAGACACGGTTGCTAGTGTTCTCCTAGCATGTGGCAACTTGGCAGCACTGGAATGGGGTAAGGAGATCCATGAAGAAATATTTAGAAGAGGATTTCAATCTGATGTTTTTGTGGGCAGTGCCCTTGTAGACATGTATGCAAACTGTGGAAGCATACTGAATGCACGATGTGTGTTTGACAAAATGCCTCAGCGTGATGTGGTCTTGTGGAATGCCCTTATTACGGGATACGCACTGAATGGCGATCTTGATGAGGCCTTAACGCTTTTCCAGCAAGTGCCTGAACCAAATGCAGTCTCATGGAATGCAATGATCACAGGATATTCACAGAAGGGGCATATTGATGAGGCCTCGAACATCTTTTGGCAAAGTCCTGAACGAAATGTGGCTTCTTGGAATGCAATGATATCAGGTTACATGCAGAATGGGTATCCCAATGAGGCCTTGAAGTTTTTTGAGAAAATGCCTCAACAGAATATGGTCTCCTGGACAACAATGATTGCAGGATATGCACAGAATGGGTTGATTGATGAAGCCCTGAATCTGTTTCAGAACATGCCTAAACGAAATGCGGTCTCCTGGACAGCGATGATTGCAGGGTTTGTACAGAATGGGTATGTTGACCAGGCTTTGAAACTTTTTCACAAAATGCCATACCAAAACGTTATTTCGTGGAATATTATAATTGCGGGATGTACACAGAGTGGACATGGTGAGGAGGCTCTTAAGCTTTATCAACAAATGAAACAA
Organism: Pinus tabuliformis; assembly: GCA_031772625.1. NCBI lineage: Eukaryota > Viridiplantae > Streptophyta > Pinopsida > Pinales > Pinaceae > Pinus > Pinus tabuliformis. Next base: position 50,570,631 of record CM062816.1, on the reverse strand, counting down.
GCAGGTGTGAAGCCAAACCCAAAAACCTTTTCCAGCGTCCTCTCAGCATGCGCCAACCTGGCTGCCCTGGAACAGGGAAAAGAGATCCATGAATTAGTCGTTGAAAGTGGATATCAATCTGACTTATTTGTGGGAAATTCCCTAATAGACATGTATGCAAAATGTGGGAACATAAACAATGCTCGAATCGTGTTTGAACAAATGCATCAACATGATGTGGTCTCCTGGACTACAATTATTATAGGATATGCCGTGCATGGTCATGGCAAGGAGGCCCTTAAACTCTTTGAACGAATGCAATATTCTGGCACAAACCCAGACGATGTCACCTTTCTAGGTGTTTTGTCTGCATGCTGCCATGCAGGTCTAGTGGATGAGGGCAAACAATACTTCGATTGTATGAAAACATATTATCACATCATACCTGCAATGGAACACTATGGTTGCATGGTTGACCTTCTTGGCCGTGCTGGCCGCCTGGACGAGGCACAAAACTTTATCGACAAAATGCCAATAAAACCTGATGCTAGTGTGTGGGGATGTTTGCTAAGTGCCTGCAAAATTCATAACAAAGTTGAACTAGGTCAGCACGCGGCAAGACACCTTTTTGAGTTGAACCCTACAGATCCCACACCTTATGTATTACTGTCAAATATGTATGCTACAGCTGGCAGGTGGCTTGACATCGGAAAAGTGAGGGGAATGATGAAAGACAGGAATATTAAAAAGAAGCCTGGATGCAGTTGGATTGAGGTTAATAAAGCGGTTTATGCATTCATTGTAGAAGATAGTTCAAACCCGTAACACAAATATATCATCCACAGTTGGAGAATTATTTGGACGTAATATAAAGGCATAGGATACTGCACAAAACACTAAATGTGCTGAATCATATTGAGGAGTAATAGACAGAGGTGCCACCATAGTTAGAAGTTGGCAACGGGTTTTGGGCATATTAGCATGTGCCTTAGGGGAGCTAGTCAGACCATCAAGAATGATTGCTTTGAAGAGCTATTCAGACCATCAAGAACAGTTGCCTTTTTTTGACAAAGTTTGTCACCGAGATAGTTGCACCAAAAATCTGTTTGAAGGGATGTCCATCATTTCTATGATTTCGTGGATCGATTGCATTCTTGTGGAGATTATTGATGAAACTAAGCAGAAAAGTATTCCATGTATTACATTATTCTCAAGAATGAGGTATTATTTTTTATTCTTACTTATTTAAAGCTGGTTATGTTGTGTAATGATTCAACCATTTAGCCTTACAAAAGAGAGAATCAACCTTCGACACAAAAATGGGATAACCTCAAAGGTCAGGCCTGTTATTGAGCTAGCTAGAAGGTAAGGTACCTTTATTAGAAAGGTTGACAGTCCTTACAGCTCTGGATTTTTGACTTTTGATCTTTTTTGCTTTTATATCTTGCATCACCACTAAGTTTCATTGATTTGCAATATTGCCTTTTTTTTTTTTTTTTTTGCTAAAATGTGTGAGTTTTCTAATAAGTATTCTGAAATGAAAAAACTGAAAACTGAATTATCAAATTCACTTACTAAATATGTTGAGTATTCTAACATAATAATAGCAGCGGAAAAATGAATTTTTGAAGACACAAGTGCACGACAAAACAATACACCAGAAATTTACCCAGGAAACCCAAACTGGAGAAAACCTGTCAACTAGTGTGTTTTTATTATTCTGCTCAGCAAAATCTTCAAATAATGATTACAAATCTGAGGGAAAATTTCCCTTCAATTTGCTAACCCTCAACACCGCTGGTCTGCACACTCTTTCCCTACTCCGCCTCCCCGCATGTGCATTGTACAAACTTGTACAGGCTAATTCAGCCCTTTTGCACAAGCTAATTTTTCCTTGGAAGAGAGTGTGTTGGCTGAAGAAATACGCTGAGGCTGTTCGGCCTATCTTCCTGCCCTAGTGTGCTGATCTCGAAAACCCTTCCTGGGCTAAACACACAAATCATCTACTGCATACTAGGTTGACCTAGGCCCACAAACTCCACAAATGGCTGAGATTAAATTTCAATGGATGGCTGAGATCGTTTCACTTTTTGACTATAGGAAAATATTAATTTTCCTAAGTCAAAATAATAAGAAAAAGTAAAATGCGCCTTCGCATCACTTGTGGGTCCCTCTGCCAAATTTAGTGCATCTCTAAATTTAGCAGAACCATTCCTTCTCTAACTCCATTTAACACTCCCTCTTAGAGAGGAAGGTTTCTTGAGCTACACCCAGTTTGTCCCTGAAATAGACAAAGCTCCCTCTAGTCAAAGCTTTGGTCAATATGTTTGTTCTCTGCTTTGCTATAAGAGTGTGCCAAAATCTAATCTTGCACCTCTGAACACAATCTTTGATATGGTGGTACCTGATCTCGATGTGCTTGGAGCGGTCATAGAACGTTGGATTGTCAGAGAGCTTAATGCAGTTTTGATTGTCACATTGTATGATTGTAGGCTCCAACTTCTCACTGAAAAGTCCAACAAGCAACTTCCTCAACTAGATAGCCTCTCTAGTTGCTAGCCTGAAAGACATGTATTCAACCTCGGTTGAGCTCAGTGTCACTAATCTTTGCTTCCTACTGAACCAGGCAACAACTGTTGACCCAACATTGAAGGTGCAACCTGAAGTATTCTTCCTATATATGGAACCTTCTGCCCAATATACATCTGTGGAGCCTTTTAGCTTCACTCCATCAATTTGTCTCTACAACAAACCATAATCCACTATGCCTCTAAGGTACTTGAGGATGTGGCAGCAACCCAGTGCACTCTAGTAGGTTCAACCATGAAATGGCTCAACTAGTTTAGCGCATAGCAAATGTCAAGTCGTGTGTTCACAATATACATCAGCGACCCAATCTATTGTCTAAAAAGTGTGGCATCAACTCGCTCTGCTCTGCTAGCATATACCTTCCTCCAGTTTGTCACCAAAGGTGCAGCCATGGGCGTGTAGTCCTACATGCGAAACCTCTTGCGAATCTCTAGAGCATACTTGTCCTGTCCCAAGAAAATTTGTCCATCACCCTGCCAAACCTCCAACCCAAGGAAATAGTGCATAAGCCCTATATCCTTCATGTCAAACTCTGTTGCAAGATCCTTCTTGCAGTCATTGATGAGCTTCTCGTCCCTTGTCAGTATGAGGTTGTCTATGTACAACACAAGAATGAGAAGTTGTCCACCAACCATAATGTAGTATAGGTTAGGGTCAACTTCACTCTTGGTGAAGCCTAATCCCAAAAGATAGTTGTCAACGCGAGAGTACCACCAATCGTGGGCCCTACTTGAGCCCATAAAGAGCTCTCTTGAGCTTGCACACATGTGTCTCCTTGCTATGTGTCTCAAACTCCTCTAGCTTCTTTATGTAAATCTCTTCCTCAACAACTCTGTTAAGGAAGGCAATCTTCACGTCCATTTGGTGGATCTTCCACCCCATTTACATTGTTAGTGCCAATATGGTCCTAATGGATGAATAGTGGGCCATGGGTGCAAAAGTCTCATCATAGTCAATGCCCTCCACCTAAGAGAACCCTTTGGCCACGAATCTAACCTTGTACTTCACTACACTCCCATCAGCTTTGTGCTTAATCTTGTAGACCCACCGAGATCCAACCACAGATCTGCCCTTCAACCGTGGCACAATCTGCTAGACATCATTTTGCATGATGGAAGAGTAGTACTCCACCATAGCATCATGCCAAACTTGCTGAGAGGTGAGTCTAAAGACTTAGTCATCAATGCCATATAACCTGTGTATCTTTGTGGTTGTTTTCTCTACCTGAATATAGAGTTGGGTGCCCCAACCATGTACTGAGCCTCCTGAATCAATTGATCAACCCACCTCGACTTTCTTATGTCTGTGCGAGATGTTACTACTAGAGTGGGCCCTACTCGTTCCTCTCTCTCCTCTTGCTCCTGCGTTGCCTCTTCATCTGATTGGCGCATGGTCTTCCCAACAACTAGTTGTGGTGTGGTCTAAGGTGCAGGTTGAGCCTCTTGCTTAGGAGCTTGCAACTCCACCTTTGATGTAGCTTGGTCATGCTCTAAGGACTTCCTGAGAACCCTTTCCTCCTCAAACTTGACATCATGCCTGATAACTATCTTCCTCAGTGCTAGTACGTACGCCTTGTAAGTCTCATTGTAGCCCACGAGAATGCTTCGCTGTTGTAGGCTCCAACGTCTTTCGGCTCTCTGAAGGCACGTGGTAGTAAACCAAATTGCCAAAAATCAGGAAGTGAGAAACATCCATCTTCTTGCTGGTGAATGCCTCCTCCGGTGTAACTCATCCAAGCACCTTATGTGGATTCTTGTTCTACAAAAAAACTATAGTGTCGTATGCCTCTGCCCAAAGAAATAATGGCAGACCCTGGTCATGCAACATGGCCTTGGCTGCTCCAACAATGTTCATGTTCTTACGCTTTGCTACCTTGTGTTATTGAGGGTTATAGTGTGTGGTGAGCTCCCTCTTGATGCCCTGCTTGGCATACAAATCCTTGAAGTCATTGGAGATGTATTCTCCACATTATCTAATCTCAATGCTTTGACCTTCTTTCCTGTCTGGTTCTCCACCAATGCTTTGAACTCTAGGAACTTTGAGAATACCTCGTCTTTCTTCTTCATGAAGAAGATCCATGTCTTCCTTGAATGGTCTTCAATGAAGGTGACGTAGTACCTGTATCCTATGAAGGATGGAGAAGAGAATGGACCACAAATGTTTGAATGAACCAAGTCCAAGGTGCCCTTAGCTCGGTTTTCACTACTAGGAAAGGATGTCTTGGCATACTTGCCAAGTGTGCAGCCCTTGCACACATCATGTTGGGACGTGTTGCATTGTGGCAACCCTGTGGCTATCTCCCTGATGATTTTCAACGCTCCCTGGTGTAAATGGCCCATACGCCTGTGCCTTAGCTCCCCAAGGTCTCGACCCTGCTCATGGCCCTCTCTACTACTCAAGGTCACGACTGTGCCAAACTGTAGGTTGTAGAGGTTCTTCACCCTCACTCCAATTTTCTTTGTTGCTCCAAAATTTAATGACTTGAGGAAGGCCTTTCCTATGCTAAAGATAACCTCATATCCCTTGTTCTCCAAGGTTGACACTGAAGCAAGGTTTTTCTTCAACCCTGGGACGTAGATGACATCTCTAAGGTAGAGAGGATTCCCAAATTCCCTCTCAAACTTGACAGTGTCCACGCCCCGTGTTAGGTACCTTCCATCATCTCCCATCTCTATGTGAAACTATGTGTCCTTTTCCATCAGCTAGCTGAAATATTCCTTGTTTCCAGTCATATGGCGGGATGCTCCACTATCAATGTACCATATGATGTTGGCTACTGAGCTTTCCATGTAAGCTATGAGAGAGAAATCCTCAAATTTGGAATTGAACTATGTTGAAATATGTAACTAGGTTCAGTCTTCATAATGACATATGTAATCGTGTTTTTATGTATTTAATGTAAAATAGAAAAAAATAAAATTGTTATTGTCATTCTTGAGGCATGGGTTTCATGCTCAAGGAAAAATTATTTATAGGTCAAGCACCCATTGAGTGCTTCTAGGCTTTGTCATTGAGTCTACAAGTCAATTGAGTCATTGTCATGTATGGAAGACCCTTTTAGGCATGTTACATCTTGTAAAGAAAATTTATGTAAAATCAAAAGTGTTAAATAGACCCTCCAAGACCTTGTCATCATCAAAAGAACAAGTTTGCCTTCATGAGTGGACAAGTCGGCCTAAAGGAAGAAATTCGACCTAGAAAGAAGCCTATATATAAGAAGACTTCAGCCTCATTTGAATATCATCTTGTTAAAGTTGACAACTAGGGATCAAGGATTCACTCATCCACTATGTAGCAAAGATGGAAACATCGAAGGAAATCTAAGAAAAGTTGGTAGAACTATTTTCCGTAAGCACTGTAAGAGAGGTTATATCTTTGAGAACCGAGCTATACAAGGTGAAGGTATCAAAGGAAGAATGGGTAGCCTCATACCTTATGAGGGTGTCACAAATAAGAGACCAACTACAAGAGTTGGGGGAAATAATGTATGATAAAGAAATGACCACCGTTGTGCTCAATGCACTACCTGATGAATGGGTCAACTTTCTATCTAGTATCTATGGAAAGAAGGAAGTCATCACATTCAGTGAACTCTGGTCACTATGCAAGATTGAATGATCTAGGAGGATCCATCGATCCAAATGCACGTGTTTAAAGTGTCGTCATTAGTGTTCATAAGTGTCGTTCAGTGTCGTCATTGCTTCAGTTCAGTTTGACGTTCGATAGTGTTGGTAATGATCAGGTTGTTCAGGTAACATTATGGTTTCATGGCGTTCAGTTGATGTGGTGTTTTACCTGGTTGTCTACTTATGTCATCGACAGTTCCGCCAGGGTTTGGTCGACGGCACGTGTTTTGTTGTTCGACTTTGCATGATTTATGGTTGATATAGTTGATTGTGTAAAAGGGTTCGAGTTAAAGTATCTGGTCGACGACATAGTCTTGTCATCGTTACCAATGTCAGTTTCAAAGATGTGATGGTCGTCGTTGTGCAACGTTGACGAATGGCGCACGAAGACCACAAGGATGTATCGGGGTCGATCGTCTAGTAAAGGCTTCAGTTTCACCGATGTCGCTGTGCAGAGCCGACATGGGTCTTTGAAAGTTAAATGAAACCTAAAACCTAAGCCTAGACCTAAACCCTAACTCCTAAGCTATCTTATTCATCTTTGTTACCCTGAGAATTCTATGCAGATAACCTATTTCTAAACCATGTTCAAGTCCTATTCTACACATCCAAATCCTATGCTAAGCCATTAAAAGAAAAACCTAATGCATTACATTTATGTATTAAACCTAAGCCCTAATCCTAAACCTATGGCATTCAAAATACATTACATCAATATGTATTAAAATACATTTCAAAAAAGCCTAGCCTACATAACTCTTGGTCTATGTATTAATATTAAACAAAACAATACAAATCAAATATCATAACAGTGCTAAACTGCACGGGTTATAGACCGCAACGGCATTGTAAGGTCATGTGACCACATGTTAAAAGACCATCGGAGGACCTAAACCGCGTATTGAAAACCGCCAACAACTAACTTGTCGGAGCACATGTGAACAGTGCAGAGGATTAACCGCATCGGGTTTCTTAACAATTAAAGTTAACCGAAAATTGTAGCCGCATCGGAACAGTCGGCATGTGGCCGCCACTATCACCATTACCGCGCTGTCATCTGGAACGGCTGGCATGCTAACCGCGGTCAGTTAGGTGTTCATATGTGACAGTTAGCTAGAGCGCCTAGTTAGTGCTGACAGCTAACGGTTTCAGGGTTTCTAATGTTTATTTTGGGTTTTGTTTGTTTAAATTGATTTGTAATTAATTCAACCTTGTGAATAAACCCTACGGTGTCCAACACCTAACCATATCAACCCCAGAAGTCAACCATTTGCAACCAAATTCATTCCTAATTGAGCCTGAGGAGGTTTTAATGCATCTACAGGCTTATAAAAGATAGATTTGTTCATTGAAGAAAAGAGGAGAGTGTTTTCAGTTTTCATGTGCAGGTTTTGGAGGTTAGAGGCGGATTTTGTTTTCTGAGTTTCGAGAGCATTGGTAGTCGGATTTGGAAACCGTAAGCGGCGTTGGAAAGTTGGTTCAGAGAGCCATCTGATGACAGAGGTTAGAATTGCCTGTGTGCAAGTTCAGTCTGACTATATCACTGTGTAATCCACTTCTTCTTCTCATTCCTAATAAAACAGTTGCCCATCTTGAAAGCGGACAGGGAGACGTAGTCCATCAGAGATGAACTCCATAATCAATATCGTTGTCTGATATATCTGTGTTTTCGCTATTTATACTTCTGTTTTGCATATTTCTTATGGTTTATCAGCTGTCGTAAAGTGTTCTGCTCCAGCTATTTTCCTCGTTTTCCGTGCTTTCGGTTTTCATTCAATTCACTAATGGCTAATCAACTCTACATCAGTATTTAATATATGATCATATCAGATCATATAATTTGGTATTAGAGCAGGTTTTCGTTTGTAGAGTTGCCATTGAATGTTAACCAGGTCTAAGTCGCAACGAGGAGAAGGAATCCTTGAGCAGATCGATCCAGAGATTGGAAAGTGACGAGTCGTCAGAAATTGACCATGTCAGGATCTGATGCAGGTGAAAACACTGAGACTAAGATGAGTGAGGAACAGTTTCAGCAGGCGTTCTTAACTATGCAGCAAATGTTGGGAGAATTGTACGAAGACAAGAAGGCGAGAGATGCAGCATCCTCTTCGAAGGCATCGAAGAAGGACAAAGGTAAAGGAAAGAATGATAAACCTCCTTCACCTCCATCATCTCCATCATCCTCTTCTTCTTCTTCTTCTTCCAATGCAGCATCTGAAACGGATAAGAAACCTAAGAAATCATCTCTTTTGAAACTTGATGTTAAATTTGAGTTACCTGTTTATGATGGTGAAATGAATCCTAAAAAGTTAGATAACTAGATAAAGCAGTTAGAAGTGTATTGTCGCATTCAGAACATTTCTAAAGATAAAACTAAAATTCAGTTAGCTACACTTAGAATGAAGGGAACAACTTTAATCTGGTGGGAAAGCAAAACTCAGTTAGATGTAAAACAAATAGGAAAAGTCATCTCTTCATGGTCTAAGTTTTTGAAAGCTCTTAGGAAACAATTCTATCCTTTAGGATACATGCAACAAGTTGTTATTGATTGGCAACATCTGAGGCAAGGTAAAGGGCAGAGTGTTCAGGAGTTCAGGAAGAAAGCATTGGTGCTTAGTATTTCATTGGATACACGTGAAACTTTGTTAAAATACATCGGCAGTTTACATTCATATTTGCAGCATACTTTATTAATGTTTAATCCTGATGATTTTGACGAGGTGTGTGTTCAGGCCATACATATTGAATCAGGTGGCAGACCATTCAAGTTGTCATCTCAGTCATCCAAAGAGATGGAAAACAGAGAATCCAGAGACAGTAAGGGGAACATTTCGAAGAGAAAGAAATCAACAATCGTTCAAAAGGAAATACCTACCTGTTCTCATTGCCAGAGAATCGGTCATGATGAATCGAAGTGCTAGAAACTTCATCTAGAACTTAAGCCCAAAAAGTTCCTTAAGGCAAAGGATGAAAAGAAGGCTAATGCAGCAATCCAGCAAGACCTCGGTTCAGATTCAGGTGATGAATGGAAAATAACCGCCATGGTTACAACAAGTAAAACTTCTGATACTGGTTCAAGTTCGAAATCTAATGTATCTTCTTCAAACATAAATCCTCCACATGAGGATAAACGAGTTGAACTCTTCCACATAAGGATAACTTCTAAGCATACAAAGATTGACACAATGTTTGACAGTGGGTCGCAAGCAAATTTAATATCTGAACATATAGTTAATCAATTGGGATTGGAAACACAAAATCATCCAAGACCATACCCATTAGGTTGGATTAATAAATCAACTCAGATACATGTCACAAAGCAATGTCGGTTAAAATTTGCAATTACATCTAAGTACATCGATGAAGTGGAATTAGATGTGGTCCTAGTAGACATTTGTGGAGTTGTCTTAGGGAGTCCTTATCTTTATGATAGAGATGCAGTGTTTTATAGAAGAGAACATAAATATCACCTAAAGAAAGAAGGGATCGAATTTATTGTTAGGGCACACAAAGTCAAATCAAACTTGGATTTAATTGTTTCAAATCAAGTTAAGCAGTTTATAAGTTCAAGTAAATATGTACTCATGGTTATTAAGGAACAACATCAGGTTGATTGTTCGAGATGCGAGATTCAGTTTATAGATCAATTGGTTAAGGTGGTTAATTCTTTTCCAAGAAGTCTTATTCATGAACAGGATAAGCAACATGAAATACATTTAATGTCCTACGAACATCTTCTTAAAGATAGAATGAATCTCAATTCATTCATTCAACTGAATTATAGAAACTATCATCATTCGCAGTGTATTGCAAGGAATGGTACATGTGAGTCCAATCAGAGACTTGTTTCAGATGGTATGTTTATTTTCATTTTTAGGGGTGCAGGTCAGTATTGGGAAAAGTCAGTGTCGCATTTCTTTAGTATTGCATCATCATTTCATGCTTTTAAAAGTAACGAAACCTCTCTTCAAGTGGAGAGAAAGTCTATAAGTTTTTATGACAAAGCATTTTCAAAAGTAGATCTAAAGTTTCCTTACCAAGTTTTGAAAACTAATGCATTAACTGGAAGTGTAAGTCAATGGAAAAATTAGTTAATAGACATAGTGATTCAAGTAAATCAACAATTACTTAGATACTTTCATAATCAAACTAAGTTGTAGCAGTATTTCCATCACAACTGGATGAGTTCTGTGCAGCAAGTTCACTTAGCAATCAGTCAACAAGAAGGTAAATCAAGTCAAGTAATTGATATGAAGTCAAAATCAAAGGAGTCTTTGAATATTTTAGTTATTCCAGAAAGTAGATAGTTAATACCCATCAGATGTATTGAACAAAGTTCTACAAATATTGTTTTCAAAGATGTTTCTGAATCACTAACTCATGATTCTTCGTGGAAAGAATCCAATTGCCATGTTGATAACAGGTTGTTTTCCCATCGTCACAAGTTGGCCATACAGCGGATGGAAGAAACAGGTCACCGAATCAAAATGTATCATGGTCAGTATCATCACGGCCATCACATGCATGTGATTGATCAAATACATTGGTACATCTTCAGGTAAATATGGAAAGAGAGGGAATTCTACCCTCATCGACTATTTAATTAGTCAAACTTTTGTGGTCCAAAAGCTTTCAAGTGGAGAGGAATGATCCAAGAGGATCCATCGATCCAAATGCACGTGTTCAAAGTGTCGTCATCAGTGTTCATAAGTGTCGTTCAGTGTCATTCAGTTTCGTCGTCGCTTCAGTTCAGTTTCGACAGATCGACAGTGTTGGTAATGATCAGGTTGTTCAGGTAATGTTATGGTTTCATGGCGTTCAGTTGATGTGGTGTTTTACCTGGCTGTCGACTTATGTCATCGACAGTTCCGCCAGGGTTTGGTCTACGCCATGTGTTTTGTTGTTCGACTTTGCAGGATTTATGGTTGATATAGTTGATTATGTAAAAGGGTTTGAGTTAAAGTACATGGTCGACGACGTAGTCTTGTCATCGTTACCTGTGTCAGTGTCAATGATGTGATGGTCACCGTCGTGTAACGTTGACAAATGGCGCATGGAGACCACAAGGATGTATCGGGGTCGATCGTCTGGTAAAGGCTTCAATTTCGCCAATGTCGCTGTGCAGAGCCGATATGGGTCTTTGAAAGTTAAATGAAACCTAAAACCTAAGCCTAGACCTAAACCCTAACTCCTAAGCTATCTTATTCATCTTTGTTACCCTAAGAATTCTATGCAGATAACCTATTTCTAAACCATGTTCAAATCCTATTCTACACATCCAAATCCTATGCTAAGCCATTAAAAAAAACCTTAATGCATTACATTTATGTATTAAACCTAAGCCCTAATCCTAAACCTATGGCATTCAAAATACATTAAATCAATATGTATTAAAATACATTTCAAAAAAACCTAGCCTACATAACTCTCGGCCTATGTATTAATGTTAAACAAAGCAATACAAATCAAATATCATAACAGTCCTAAACCACGCGGGTTATAGACCGCAGCGGGACTGTAAGGTCATGTGACTACATGTTAAAAGATCGTCGGAGGACCTAAACCACGTACTGAAAACCACTAACAGCTAACCTATCGGAGGACATGTGAACAGGGCGGAGGATTAACCACAACAGGTTTCTTAATGGTTAAAGGTAACTGTAGATTGTAGTCGCGTCGGAACAGTCGGCGTGTGACTGCCACTGTCACCGCTACCGCGCTGTCATCCGAAACTGCCAGCGTGCTAACCGTGGTCAGTTAGGTGTTCATATGTGACAGTTAGCTAGAGCGCCCGGTTAGTGCTAATAGCTAACGGATTCGGGGTTTCTAATGTTTATTTTGGGTTTTTTTTTGTTTAAATTGATTTGTAATTAATTCGACCTTGTGACTAAACCCTAAGGTGTCCAACACCTAGCCATATCAACCCCAGAAGTTAGCAATTTGCAACCAAATTCATACCTAATTGAGCCTAAGGAGGTTTTAATGCATCTACAGGCTTATAAAAGACAGATTTGTTCATTGAAGAAAAGAGGAAAGTGTTTTCAGTTTTCATGTGCAGGTTCTGGAGGTTAGAGGCGGATTTTGTTTTCTGAGTTTCGGGAGCATTGGGAGTCGGATTTGGAAACTGTAAGTGGCGTTGGAAAGCTGGTTCAGAGAGCTATTTGATGACAAAGGTCAAAATTGCTTGTGTGAAATTTCAGTCTGACTAAATCACTGTGTAATCCACTTCTTCTTCTCATTCCTAATAAAACGGTCGCCCATCTTGAAAGTGAACCTGGAGACGTAGTCCATCAGGGACGAACTCCGTAATTAATATCGTTGTCTGGTATATTTGTGTTTTCGCTATTTATACTTCTGTTTTGCATCTTTCTTATGGTTTATCAGCTGTCGTAAAGTGTTATGCTCCAGCAGTTTTCCTCGTTTTCTGTGCCTTCGGTTTTCAATCAATTCACTAATGGTTAATCAACTCTCCATCAGTATTTAATATATGATCATATCAGATCATTGAAGAAACTAGGTTGAAAGTAAAGAGCGATGTTGGATCAAATGAACAAGTTCAAGCATTTGCTGCCATGGCCAAGAAAAAATGAAATTTTGGTCCTTATAAAAAAAAGAAGATTGATATGTCAAAAATCCAATGCTATGGATGTCAGGAATATGGGCATTTCAAAAGAGATTTTCCTAAAATCAAGAAGGGCAACAAGAAAAGGAAATAAAGGAATGAAGCCCATATCATCGAAGAAGTAGAAGAACCTAATGAGGAGAAACCCAGGAAGGAAGAAGGGATATATTTTCACTATTAAGACTTATCACACATTTTATCTTCGGGTACATAGCAAAGAGAAGTACGAGGTGAAAAAACATCTACTATGGTGAAAGTTTGTAGTCATGATGAGAAGCATTGTAAGTATGATATGATGCATCATATTAGAAGCATATGATTGAAGAAGAAAAGTGCTCATGACATCATTATAGAAGCTTGAAAGGATATTTGAAGTAGAAGTCTACATGATTGTAGCAGTCATTATGATAGAAAGAAACTAGTTCATGATATCCTCGTTGAAAGCATGTAAAGGCAACTGAAATAGTAGTATATGTGATTGGAAGAAAGTCATATAGCATGATAAAAGATAGAAAGAAATCACTTTACATCATCATCATTAGGAAGGAACATTTGCAGGATGAGGATAATCAATATCCTCCATTGGAATCTTCATTAGAAGGTTCACCTCTACTTGGAAGAAGAAAATGTCTTGTTGATAGTCAACATTCCACCTTGTGTGGAATCCATTGTTCAGAAGGATGATGGTATGGTGACAAAGGAGTGCAACATTTCAAGATGGTTGAAGTACTTTCAAATAAGGAAGTTGTCGAAGGAAGTCTAGATGACCAAGAGGAGAAAAGAGATATGTATGTATTTGATAGATTAATTCATGTCAGCATATAGTTGCAAATAACATGGTTGAATGCTCTATCTCATGAGCATGATCGAAAAAGACGGATCTCTTCCTTTAGAAAGATGCATGAAGGTGTATGTCTTGAACTAGTTCACACATTGATAAGATGAAATCAACATAATATGACTTCATATGGAAGATGAGGTGGTTGACAATGATGGTTCATATGATGAAGGAACTATGTATAGAATTTTCTGGGAAAACAATATGTGAAGAAAGGAGGAAGAGTTCGTGAAAGATGCAACTATTGTCATGTAATATGAGATAAGCAACCAACTATAAGACTTAGCTATGACATCTCCATAGAGAAAGATATGAAGACCTTGATAAAATTTGTAAAGGAAGAAGACCCTTGACATTTAAAGTCTTGGACATGTGTTTATGAATGTGCAGGATGTTGTTGTTGCAAGAAGCAGATGTCATGATGAAAGACCATCATAAAAAAGTAATCTTGATTTGATGTTTGTTTTTCATTTTTGAAAACATCTGGTTGGGTTGTTACAGGGATACCAAAGTGAGTTGTAGATGTCACCTACAACTAGTATTCATGTGATTGGATGGAAGATCTTGAAAGAAAAATGACTTGGAAGAGGTAATTGTACGAAGAAAAGCCAGATGTGGACTAGAAATATCACTTTCCGATGAAGAGAAAGATGACATGACTATTGGTTAAATCTTATGGTTAATTGAAGGAAAGTGATGGATAGTCGATGCCCTTCGAAGAAGATCTAGAAGATGAATGCTCCATAATGAAGAAGATGAAGTTCATGACATCAAAAGGAGGAGCCCTACAAGTAGCTGATAGTACCATGATCTCCACCAAAGAGCATATAGTTGTTGTTGATAGCAAGCCCCTAGTCAAGAGGGATCTTAGGCAAGTCCCTAGGTAAGAGGGAGCTTGGGAAAGTCCCTAGGTAAGAGGGAGCTTGGGTATATTCCTTTTATAGGAATGAGTATATCTTCCCTAGTTGAGAGGGAGAGATAGACACATCATTCTTGTCTTCATGTTATGAAGAAAGAATGGAGGATTGGGTAAGCATCTAACATTGATTTTGATACTCTTTGAGGATGTGGTAGGGCATCCAATAGGCAAGAGTAGTTGAAGAGGAAATTCCTTGAGGATGTGTTATTCCAAGACAGGAATTGTCCTAAAAGGACATATTATTTGAACACCCGAGTGGGGTATGTGCCTTGAGAGACAATGATGATGGCGTCTATTAGTCATTGGTCTCACCAACATTGTGCTCTGATCTTGTGGAGAGATAGAGTTGTTAGTCAAGGCCTTGTTATGTGACAATATTCAGATGCAATGAGATAAGCTAAAATAATAGTTTATGACATGGCTTACTAATTTGACTCTTCTTATGTGAATTCCTTAGTTTGAGAATGTCCAAGTACCATGTATGGATTATGAATACCTCCCTAGTTAAGAGGGAGTGTTGAAATATGTAACTAGGTTCGATCTTCATAATGACATATGTAATCATGATTTTATGTGTTTAACTTAAAAGAGAAATAAATTTATTATTGTCATTCTCAAGGCATGGGTTTCATGCTCAAGGAAAATTTATCTATAGGTCAAGCACCCATTGAGTGCTTGTAGGGCTTGTCGTTGAGTCTACAAGTCAATTGAGTCATTGTCATGTATGGAAGGCCCTTTTGGGCATGTTACATCTTGTAAAGAAAATTTATGTAAAGTCAAAAGTGTCAAATAGACCCTCCAAGGCCTTGTCATCATCAAAAGAACAAATCGATCTTCATGGGTGGACAAGTCGTCCTAAAGGAAGCATTTTGACCTTGAAAAAGGCCTATATATAAGAAGACTTTGACCTCATTTGAACATCATCCATTCGACTCTCAAGAAGTTCGATCTAAGAAGAGAAGAGGATGAAAATGGAAGTTGAATACCTAACAAAGGAGAAGGAGAAATCGAAGAGGGATTGTTTTTGGGCTAATATCCTTCACATGTGCGAGAGAATTAGGGCACCTATCGCAGTAGCTAGACGAATTGCAGACTTGTTAAAAGAAGTCAAGTTAGGGTATACGTTGCAAGTTGAGTTCTATAGAAGGAAGAACCAATTCAATGGAAGAAAAAGAGAGGAAGAAATCACCATCTTCTCCACATGTGCAAGAGCTATGGTTTCTGTAGAAGAAACTAATGGGGGTCGAAGTTGCAGAAGAAATTGTTGGGGGTCGAAGTTGCAGAAGTTGTTGGGGTCAAAGTTGCTAGAGAAAAAGAAAGCTCATCAAGGAGGAAGATTGTCTTGGTCTTGGATGGGACTTTGACAAGGGTCCTAGGTCTTGGAATTCGTCATTTGAATTTCTATAAGAAGAGAAGAATTCTTGTGGGTTTTCCTATCCATAGGAGAGGTTTTAGCTCTGGATGATAGCCTATATCTTGTGTCCTGAATTGATATTCATTGTTTGGTAGTTATTTGATGATAGAAAAAACTAATAATAATCAAGTGAAAGAAGAAGCCAATCAATTTAAGTAAAATTACATCACAAGCAGTGATCAAAGTAAGATAAATCACCTAATCTAGCTACCCCTATATTTCTCAACAAACTCGTCCATCTCGGCCGAAGTTGCCACTTGGTCCTTCTTGGACCCTTTCTTCCTCTAAGGACACTTGGTGGCATAGTGTTTGAATTTATGGCAGTGGAAGCATTTTATCTTGCTGATGTTGAAAAATGTAACTAGTGTCGGTCTTCATAATTGTATTTGTCAAAATAAAGAAAATGAATTTTTTATTGTAAAAGAAAATTGACTTATTAAAGCATGGGTTTCATGCTTGGGTCATTGGTCATTGATAGGTCAGAGCACCCATTGTGTGCTCTAGGATTTTTGTATTAAGTCAAAGTCAAAGTCATAATACCCTTCATGGGATCCTTATGTCAAAGAAGAAAAAAATGTTTTGTGTCAAAATAGTATTTTCCACCAAGTTGGCTCTATATCCTTCAGTTTGGCCTACCTTTCATCAAGTCGGCCTCATAAAGGATGTCACAACCACTATAAATTACAATGTAACTCGACATATTGAAGGAAAATCATCAAGTTTTCCATCTAAAGTTGAAGAAGACAGAAAAGGAGAATAAAATCCCGAGAAAAAAAAGAGAAGCTACAACAAAGAAGAAGGAGACCCTATTCCATCTCTCAAGTGTAAAGGATGAAAATTCTAATATGTTGAAGGATCAAAAAAGGTTTTCCCCTTCATAGGGGTTTTTCCCCGGCTGAGTGCCTACATCTTGTGTTCTGTTGTTGACTTTGTGATCTTCTTGTTTGGCATTTATCTTGATGATGAACAAAACGTAATAATGAAAAACTAATATTATCACAATAACTTGTCAAAGTATAAGAGAAATCAAGTTAAGGATAATCAAACTATATGTTTCCCTAGATTTCTCAACATTGTATCAAAGCTTGGTTCATCTGCATAAGGGTGGTTAGAAGGTCACTATAGTGGTAGAAGGCTTCAAGATAACGGAGAACGAGCTCCTAAAGGAAAGGAAAACAAAAAATTGGGCACATTTGTAGGTCTCATACCACATTATCTAGGTCGTAGACCTCAACAAGAATATCAAAGGAATTTAAAGAGTTTATTAGCATCATTCTTAAAGACCAAGAGGCTAGATTAATAGCCTAGACAAAGTCGAGATCTTTGAAAGGAAAATCACAGTTATGTGCTCAAGTATAGAGTTATGAAATCTCTATTAAAATCTGAACATTGTGTCACCTTAGAAACTCGAAAACCTCAAAATTATGTACATGTTTGTGGATGGTCCATTCAAGAAAAAGAGTGTCTCATTGTGGGCTAGAAGAAGCATTTTTCAAGCGAGCATAAAGTTCTCTTGTTGATTAGTGAGGACCAATTTTTTTAGAAGCCTTATAAGCCTAGCTAGAAGGCCGAATTTAAAGTCACAAACCCCTGAAATAGAAGCAATGACTCTTGTGGTAATAGAACATAGGTCTGAACATATATATGAAGGAAGGTCAAGTCACGACAATCTCATAATAGTTGACCCAAAGAAGCAAAGGAAATATCAATGTTTACCTATTGCAGTAATAAAAAATAGTCCTATAACAACTTTTCACCAACTATTGAGAAGAAGCAGTCTTTATCAGTCTATAATAGTCTTTTTTGGAGGCCTGTAACAACTTCTCCATTACACAAGTTATTCCAACCCTCGTTTAAGAATCAAAGAAGGCTACAGGAATCTTGAAAGAAGGTTATTTGTGAAGCATTGAAGAAATTTTTCATCTTCAGCTTGTGAAAGAAGGCTTGAAGTTATCATCAAATACAAGCACTAACATTACTCTCTATGTTATCTAACAATGTCTTCAGTATGCAAGAAAAAGGGAAACAAGCTCAATGGAATAACAATCTTTCAAGCATGAAAGACAAAGGTATGTAAGTTTAGAGGTATGTATATCATATTTATTTAAGAATCTAGCATAAAATGTTTAGTTGCTTAGAATGGCAAGTTCTCATGGTGTTAAAGGTTATTAATATCTAGGATTGTAAACCATTGATAGCATATATATAAAAACCTTTTCTTCTTCTTTTTTGTTTTTTACCTATCTCATAATGCCTAGGGCTTATAAGTAGTACAACGTATATGACAATCCCTTGCAAAACAAGAATTGATTGATGTTTAGTTTTCTTGACATATTGATCTTTAGACCTAGTAAGGGTTTGTACTTGAGATCCCTTGGAATCCATTCTCCAAAAGGATAATAATAAAAAAACCCAAATAATCAACACACTATTGTACTTGTATATTTTGGTTGTGCTTGTCAATATTGTAGATAGAATTGTTGATCTTAAGAATGGAGACTTGGTAAATCGAGTTGAATTCTTAGACACTATAATATAATTAGACTCATATGGCAATGAACCATGAAGAAGCTAAGAGGGAGCCCTTCAATTAAAATCCTACAAGGTTTGTAAAGGAAGAATCTCAAGGTATGTATAAATATTTGTTGTAAGTCTTCTTCATATTACAAAGTACAGTCATTTTGAAATTTGTTTTATATTACTAACTCTCTCATGTCTAGGATTTTGAATCATAAAGATTCTTGTTAGGGTGATTAATATCTAGATTGAATCTACCCTTGTCGTGTTATCTTTTGCCATTTATTCATTTTTGTAAAACCCTAACCTTTAGGATTCACTGTAAAACCCTAGATTTTTATGCTTAGGGTATGTTGACTATAATGATGATACCCTAGTCTACTTAGGGTTTGTTGATAAAATCTAGAACATATAATGATATCCTACTCTCTTGATATTTAGTATTTTTGATAATGTTATGAAGAAGCCGTAACCCTTTTAGGGTTTGTCATTGATATCTAGGTTATATAATGAAACACTAAATTTTTAGGGTTTGTTAAATTATGGTTTATGACAAAACCCTTGAAACAATTAATGATATATGCTAGGAATGAAATCTTAGGTGTATGTATCAAAGAGATATAGAACAGTCAGTGAAGGAGCGCACTATTAAGGCGCTCCATAAGCAAAGGTCACCGGTTCTAGTCTCGCTGATACCAAAAATCCAGCTTGGTTTCTGCTGATGCGGCTCAGGCCGGGTGCGATCCCCAGGTGACTTTGACGGCTTAGATGCCCCTGAGTCGTGGCCTCTCAGCCACAGGGTAAGCGTGATTTTCAGGATTCACCCACTTATCAACCAAAAAAAAGAAATCCTAGGTGTATGTACGTTTGTCTTATCGAAACCCTAGCTTGGCCAAGTTGTTATATATCTAACGTTGAAATTTTTTATGTTTGTATCTAGGGATTACGACAAACCCTAGTAGAGTTTGACAAAAATTCTATGGCATGATAATAAAACCCTAGATATGGAAATGCTTTCATTATGATTGAAATATTATCTCGATACAATCGCTGACATCTAAGCCTTTAGTCTTAAAGATGGAATCTAGGGTTTGTGACAAAAACCCGAGCATAAATGGATTTAGGGTATGAAAGATGTAACCCTTTGTTGATTATGGACCTAACTAGATTTAGGTTTTGGATATATAAATCTTGATTGTTTTGATGCTTCCATTATAATAACATGCTAATTTTGATAAAGTTAACTTCATGCTCCTGTAAATTTGTACTTGGTTGTACTTGTTGAAAATTTGCAGGTACATAATATTCAAGATGTTGAAGATGTTCACCTACCTCATAATTGAAGATGACCTCATAATAATGATGAGCATGATGGAAAGAGGGAGTTGTTAAAGATGAATATATGATCTTGTTTCCATAGAAAGAATGGTTTTCCTAAAGGAATGAAGCTTTGAAAGGTTGAAGTTTCTCCGATCATATGATGATACAAATAAAAAAGCTTGTGTGGTTGGAAGAAAGAGGCTTTTGTTATAAAGAATAAGCTTAGTTAAAGAAAGGGTATATCTCCCCAGTTAAGAGGGACGACATATTGTGATAACTATAGTAAAAGACCTTGAAGAAAAAATGAAAATTGGATAATAACTAAAGCACTACAGATGATTGTTCATGATTCATGAAGTTATAAAAGAAATTTAGATATTTTAGAAGAAGTGTTGAGGTTGAGTTTGGTGTTGCTGGAAAAATTGAAGTAGGAAGCTTTCGACAAGATATGAAGATGACCTAAGTAGCATCAGAATATTTGAAGACCCTAAAGGCTTGTGCTAACTTGTATATATTTGAAAATTTGTTAGTAATTGGGGTTATGATTGTATAGGCAGATCTCTCCATAAGAAGGTTGAACATTTTGAAGCACGCTTAGACTGGTGGATATATCTGATTTAGTTTATAGGGAGAGATGAAGCATCTTGGGGCGATAAGATGCTTGGGAGGAAATATGGCCAACGTGTGATGATGTATAGATCCCGAAGTAGGAAGGGTATTGTTGGAAATAATATTGAGAGGGGGGGTGAATCAGTATTAGCAAGTCAATAATATTTCATTTCCATAATTAGATTCATATACGCTACTACAGTTAATGAACTTGCATGTATACACAACTGTATTTAAGGAAACTATCGTATACCCTGCAAACTTATAACTTAGTTAATTCGTCATATGTTGATCTTTAATCTGTGCATCAGAACCATATAAACAGTAACCAGGTGCAGTAAAAATATAACAGACAATCACACACATGAACACAAGATATAAGGTGATCTTTAATCTGTGCATCAGAACCATATAAACAGTAACCAGGTGTAGTAAAAATAGAACAGACAATCACACATGAACACAAAATATAAGGTGGAAACCCAATGTGGGTGAAAACCACCTGCTGCAATTGTCTCTATCTTCTTTTAATAAGAAAATTCTTTTTACAGTTTTTGTACTGGTGCAGTCTTATACCAATACGCAGGCTTCTACCTGCAGAAGGCTAAAACCTTCTCTTGTTCTCCAACTTCTTCTGGAAGGGAGCTACAACCCCCTAGGTCTTGTACTAGCTGATGTGTTTACTAGTACGTAGGTGCTGGTCTACAAAAGGCTACAACCCTCTCTTTTCTTCCAGGGACCACGTTTCATAAATTTTCAGACTGAATCCATCAATAACATCAATCAAACATCAAATATATCTGCATCAACCATCTCCCTTGCACCAATCAAAATTGAATCAGTCAATCACTTCTCAGAATGTTGTAACCAGAATACAGTAACAGTGACCAAAACCCAAGCCAGAACCCAAAACACTCCGACAGCAAACAGAAGTAGCTAAAGCATATTTGATGAGGTATACGCTACGTCACTGTGTTGAACCTGCCTACATATGTTGTTTTCTCAAGGCGAACCTGCGTACAGATCTGCAAATCAAATTTAAGATGTATACGCTGTTTTGATATGCAAAACCAGCGTGTATATGAACCTTTGCTAAAGTGAACCTGCGTACAGATCTGTAAATGATGATTTAAACTTTACAACAATCCCATACATCAGTGATACCCAGATCATCATATTTACAGATTACAACATGCGCCAGTTATTCAGATAAAAGATCAAAACCACACAAAGATACTTCTCTTCAAGCCTTAAGATCTTGACCCATCATTAGATCTTATCCTTCATCAAGTGCTAAGGTTCATCCTTGATTCAGATCTAGCTATGCCCAATAACCTGTATTTTGGATCTTGCTCTTCATCAGATATTCAATACTTGAGTGCCTTTGCCTAATGATCTTCTCCTCCTTTTATAGTCTTAGGCCTTACTCAATACCATGAACCAAAACCATTTAGAACCAATACCTTGGACCAAATACGTGGGGTCAACACTTTGAATAAGATACCTTGGACCAATACCATGGATCACAATACCACGGACCAAATACCACGGACCAAAAATAAGTTTTCCAACATGTGCATGCCTTTCCTTCCGTGAAAGTGCGTGTGTACGCTATACATGCCTTTTGGTCTATGAACCCGCGTGTACACGCGGATTGGTCAATGGGGAACCTACGTATACCTCTCTCTCTTCATTTTGTGAGTCTAAACTGTGATCTGTCATATGAGTGAGTTGCCATCAAGGACAACACCTGTGTCATAGTGCCAAATCTGTGTCATAATGCCAACAGGTATCGTTAGCCTTGTGGAGCCTCAACCTTGGATATGATAACTAGATCCCTAGGTTGGTGTTAGAGTTGAAGCCTAATGGTATCTATAGTAGCTAAATCTTGGAACACACCTTAGTCTCAACCGGTTAGATACCTTGGTCAAGTATCTAATTTGTAGCACTGTGTGTGTTATGACTCTTTGTAGAACATATCATTTTGAGTTCATGATCCAAATCGGATCCATAAACGATTGACACAGAACCGTGACTAAAACAGGTCGAACAAATCCTTGAAGAATCTAAAATAGCGATCGAAAACAACCTGAATCAGTGGCCATGGCAGCGGGCGTGGAACGACGAGGACCTCAGTCAAAGCGCGCTGACCGAGGCCCATGGAGACTGCGCAGGAGGTCAAAATAGCCCCTGGGAACCTCAGAATGGGAAAAGGCACTGGTTTTCGATGCGCGTTAGCGCATCGCTGGGCAAATAGGGCCGAAATGGTAGGGCTTAAGCACTCGGTCACATCAGGGAGTCAGAGGACCACGGGTGGAAAAAGGAAAAAGCGCCAATGTACGATGGTGGGACCCACGGCCTGGAAACCGGTAGTTGATCGGGACGCCCTTGAACGGTAAGAGGTTTTGGAGTAAGCGGAGCGATCACAATCAACAATCGATGTGTGGTAGTGGAGGAGAGAGAAAAACCACCGCGATCGCATGTTATCGGTCGAGCAAATCAACCGTGCTCGACGTGCGAATGACGTTGGATCTGGAGGAGCCCAGATCGGACAACTGAGATTGTGCCCGATAGACAGAGCGGAATTGACAGGGGATAAAGCCACGATTTAAGAGGATTTGGAATCCATTGACCGCCACGGTGGAGAAAGCAACGAATCGATAAGCGGGCTGGCGCAGTTCTGATGGAGACACGTGGCTACTTCCTGAGCATTATGCTGATGCCGAACAAGGAATTCCAAGCACACAGGCGACAGGCGAATCGATGCAGGAAGAAGAGGAAATGAACAGGCCGAGGATCGAATGACTAAAGCCATGAACGGAGGCAGTCGAATGGGAGATGAGAGATCAGAAGGGAGATTCAGATCGAAGAGTCCAAGCGACTGAGAGAGGCAGTGAACAGTGAACCCTGAGAGGAGGAATGAGCACAGAGAGCAGTAAAGCCAAGCAGAGGAGACAGAGGGCCGAGCTGACCACAGGCAGCATCGAGCACCAGAGAGCTTGAAGAATCAAGCCTTCCCATAGAGGAGTCTGTCTGGATTGAACATCACAGTTGGCTCTTTCCACTATAGACCGAGGGTCACAGAGCGGGTAGGAAAAACAAGAGTTTGTGTACTCCAAGTGGCTTGGGGAATCCAAGAAACACCCTGCCAAGAAAACTCTGCTTCAGGAGAACTCATGTTGAGTCCCTGTATTGTAATTTCTCTACTCAAAGACATAATAAAACAAGGCCACCATTGAAGTTGGACCGGAGACGTAGCCCTGGAGAATAGGGTGAACTCCTTATTAAAAATTGCTTGTGTCTTTGTGTCTGCTTACTGCATTTCTATGTTGTCTTTCCATTCAAAATGTCTGTGTATTGGCAATCTGATCGATTCGTTGTTTCAATAACACAAAACACACACACCAACACATGAGTCTGTAATACCTTCTGTTAAATAAATCTTTACTAAGGTCACTCATAGGGTGATTATCAGATCAAGTGGTATCAGAGCTCTAGGCTGTAAGGTTAGACAAGCTTGTGTTGGTTTAGCTATGAATGGTCACTAGATCAAATCTCAAATTAGGAGAAGGAAAATTGGCAGAAACTAATCCTGAAATTGGGAGAGTCTATTCTCGAAAGACAATGTTAGAAGAAGGTTTTGTAGGGCCAGACCCTCAATTCCTAGAAAGTTTCCTAGCTATAAAGTCCATGGTCGAAGAAATGTATAGGGACTTTAGAAAGCATAGGGGTGAGGATTCATCAGGCTCTAAAGAAGATGAACCTCATTCCCGTGACCACTCCAAAGGGAAGGGAAAAGAAGAAAGCTTTCCTACACTTCCTAGTAGCCCTGTGCATAATAAGAAAGCATATTTGATTAAGTTAGATGTTAAATTTGATTTGCCTATATATGATGGAGAGTTGAATGCTGAAAAGTTGGACAACTGGATAAGACAAATTGATGTGTATTGTAGGGTGCAGAACATAGACTCAGACAAGAGCAAGATTCAGCTGGCAAGCCTACGCCTAGGAGGCATTGCCTTAGTTTGGTGGGAAGGCAGAACCCAAGCTGACATGAAGAAGCATGGTAAGACCATCTCTGTCTGGAGTGACTTTGTTTCTGCCATCAAAAAGTAGTTCTATCCATTGGCCTACATGCAACAAGCCATGATGAGTTGGCAAACTCTTCGGCAGTTGAAAGGGAAAAGTGTACAAGGGTATACTCAAGAGTTCCGAAAGAGAGCATTGATGTTAGGTATTTCATTAGACTCACTAGAAACTCTTTTGAAGTACATTGGGGGTCTACACAGCTACATGAGGCACACTATCCTCATGTTTAATCCCACTAGTATAGATGAGGTATCTGTACAAGCTACTCATCTAGAAGCAAGAGGAAAGAATGGAAATCCAGAAGTTGGGGGACCATCCCAACCCACTGTAAGCAAAAGCAAGGAGAAAAGAAAGCAGAAATGGAAAGCAAGGAAGGCCAACACTGCACAAAAAGGCAAAGCTTCATGCACTCACTGTAAAAAGGAGGGGCATGATGATGAGCACTGTTGGATTCTCCATCCAGAGATGAGACCTAAAAAGTCTGAGGGCAAGAAGAAGACGACTGCTGCAGTTATTTAGAAAGATTTGGGGTTAGACTTGGGAGATGAAACAATCATAGCAGCCACAGGTATAAAAGGTTATCTGCTTTAGAGAATGCTGAAATCAAGAAGTAGGTGCAGGAGTTGCTCGAGAAAGGGTTCATTAGGCCTAGCACATCACCATGTGGGTCACCAATCGTTTTGGTGAGAAAGAAAGATGGCTTGTGGAGAATGTGCATTGATTACCGAGAACTGAATAAAATAATGATAAAAAATTGTTATCCCCTTCCTCGCATAAATGATCTTTTAGATCAATTGAAGGAAGTTGTTTATTTCACCAAGCTGGATTTGCACAGTGGATACCATCAGGTCAGAGTTGAAGAGCAAGATGCATGGAAGACTGCTTTCAAAAAAAAGTAGGGATTGTATGAATGGCTGGTTATTCCTTTTGGCTTGACCAATTCCCCTGCTACTTTCATGTGATTAATGAATGATGTACTCAGACCTTTTCTTGATGATTTTGTTATTGTGTTTCTGGATGACATTCTGATTTTTAGTAAAATGTGGGAAGAACATTTAAAGCATGTTACGCAGACATTAGATGTTTTGAAAAGAGAAAAACTTTATGTTAAACTCTCAAAATGTGAATTTGGCAAAACCTCTCTAAATTATTTGGGTCATATAGTAGGGGGAGGTGAAATGAAAATAGATCCCTCTAAAGTGGCAGTCATTGTAAACTGGCCTAAACCCAAGTCTGCTATAGAAGTGAGAAGTTTCTTAGGAGCAGCATAGTATTGGAGGAAGTTCATTTCAAACTTTTCCTCAATTGCAGCTCCCTTACATGATTTGACAGGATTGAACAAGGTGTTTCAGTGGGGAGGCAAACAACAGAAAGCTTTTGACACCTTGAAAGATAAAATTAGTACAACACCTGTACTAGCATTGCCAGATCTACAAAGAACATTTGAGATACAAACTGATGCCAGTGACTATGCCATGGGAGCAGTGTTGACACAACACGGTAAACCCATATGTTATCATTCTGAGACTTTTAATCCTGCAGTAGTTAACTAGCCTACCTATGATAAAGAACTGTATGCATTAGTTTAGAGTGTGAAAAAGTGGAAACATTATTTAATGGGCAAAGAAATAGTAATACATACTGATCATCAGCCACTCCAATATCTACACTCCCAAACTAAGTTGAAACAATCAAGACATTACAGATGGATGGGTTTTCTACAACAGTTTCATTTAGTCATCAGATATAGAAAGGGCATACATAACAAGGTTGCAGACATGTTATCTAGACCCATTATAAATGCATCTACCATCCTTAAGCATAATTCTGTACTACATGAAAGCTACATAGAATAGTATGCTCAGGACATGGACTTTAAAGATGTATATGCAACTTTGAGTCAAGGAAAGAGAGTAGAAGAATTGGACTACCATGTGAAGGACTGACTCTTATATCATTGTGGGAAACTCTGCATTCCACAAACTGAGAGAGCAAAGATAATTAGGGAAGCACACACTTCTCTGATATCAGGTCACTTTGGGATAAGTAAAACAGTTGCACAACTGCAAAGGTTCTGTTATTGGCCAAAAATGAATGAGACGGTTTCTAAATATGTAAAGGGGTGTGCTATGTGTGCTAAAAGCAAACCCAGCAAAAAAAAACTAGGCTTGTACACTCCATTGCCAGTTCCCTCTCACCCTTGGGAGAGCATCTCCATGGATTTTGTTGGAGGACTGCCCAAATCTAGGAAAGGTCATGATTATCTATATGTTATTGTGGATATGTTCAACAAAATGTGTATTTTGATACCCTGTAGCAAACATATTACAGCTAAACAAACTGCAAAATTATTCTTTGAACATGTATGGGTTCATTTTGGATTACCCACTTCTATTATATCTGATTGAGACACCCGATTTGTGGGGAGGTTTTGGTCCAGTCTGTGGGAACTAATGGACACCAAATTAAAGAAAAGCACAGCTTTTCATCCATAAACAGATAGCTAGACAGAAGTAGTAAATAGGACAGTGATCCAGTTACTGAGAGGATATTGCAGCAAACATCTTAAGCTTTGGGATGAGCACTTGTGCTATGTGCAGCATGCTTACAATAGAGCCAAACACTCTTCTACACAGAGATCTCCTTTTGAGACCTGCTTTGGTTTCATACCAAGGTCTCCCTTGGATTTTGTCTTTGGTAAAGATACCATGGTTGATGGGCACAATGATGTGGACAAAGCAACTAGGTTCATTGAACAGATCCAGGAGATCCACCAAGTAGTACAGGAACAACTAGAAAAGAGCCAGGCCAAGTACAAGGCTAGGCATGATAAGCATCGGATGGAGCATAGTTTTCAAGTCGGGGACCAAGTCTGGTTGTATATCAGCAAGGACAGGATGCAAGGTGAAGGTAAGAAGCTAAAACCTATCAGGTATGGACCCTTTAGGATACTTGAGAAGATTGGTGAAAATGTTTTTCGCCTTGATTTGTCAGCTTACATGCAAATCTACTCAGTCATGAACGCAAATTGCTTGAGATTGTTTGAACCTTCAATGATTAAGGACCCTAAAGAGCAGATTCAATTGCCTTTTGTTGATGATCTACTACCGGAATATCTTAATGAGCTGCAGGAAGATACAGTGCTAGACAGAAAGGTAAGGACAACCTGTAGTGGACAGGTGGAATACCTCAAAATTGGGCTTAAAGGTTCGAAGCCGAGCAATGCAAAGTGGATTGAGATTGGACAAGTGAGACAACAATTTCCTCACTTAGTCGATGCTTAAAAGAAAGCCAACTTTTGGTGGTCCAAAAGCTTTTCAATTGGGAGGCCGTGATTCGAATCAGATCCATAAATGACTAACATAGAACCGTGACTAAAACAGGTCGAACAAATCCTTGAAGAATCCAAAACAACAATTGAAAACATCCTGAACCAGTGGCCATGGCAGCCGGCGTGGAACGACGAGGACCTCGGTCAAAGCATGCTGATCGAGGCCCATGGAGACTGCGCAGGAGGTCAAAATAGCCCCTGGGAACCCCAGAATGGGAAAAGGAGCTGGTTTTCGATGCGCGTTAGCGCTTAGCGCGTTATGGGAAAATAGGGCCGAAATGGTAGGGCTTAAGCACTCGGTCACATCGGGGAGCCAGAGGACCACAGGCGGAAAAAGGAAAAAGCGCCAATGTACGATGGTGGGACCCACGGCCTGGAAACCGACGGTTTGATTGGGACGCCCTTGAACGGTAAGAGGTTTTGGAGAAAGCGGAGCGATCACAATCAGCGATCGACGCGTGGTAGCGGAGGAGAGAGAAAAACCACTGCGATCGCGCGTTATCGGTCGAGCAAGTCAACTGTGCTCGACGTGCGAATGACGTTGGATCTGGAGGAGCCCAGATCGGACGGCTGAGATTGCGCCCAATAGACAGAGCGGAATTGATAGGGGATAAAGCCGCGATTTAAGAGGATTTGGAATCCGTTGATCACCACGGTGGAGAAAGCAACGAATCGACAAGCGGGCTAGTGCAGTTCCGATGGAGACATGTGGCTACTTCCTGAGCGTTATGCTGACACCGAACAGGGAATTCCAAGCACACAGGCGACAGGCGAATTGACGCAGGAAGAAGAGGAAACGAATAGGCCGAGGATCGAATGACTAAAGCCATGAACGGAGGCAGTTGAATGGGAGATGAGAGATCAAAAGGGAGATTCAGATCGAAGAGTCCAAGTGACCAAGAGAGACAGTGAACAGTGAACCCTGAGAGGAGGACTGAGCACAGAGAGCAGTAAAGCCAAGCAGAGGAGACAGAGGGCTGAGCTGACCACAGGGAGCATCGAACACCAGAGAGCTTGAAGAATCAAGCCTTCCCATAGAGGAGTCTTTCCGAATTGGGCATCACAGTTGGCTCTTTCCACTATAGACCGAGGGTCACAGAGCGGGTAGGAAAAACAAGAGTCTGTGTACTCCAAGTGGCTTGGGGAATCCAAGAACCACCCTGCCAAGCAAACTTTGCTTTAGGAGAACTCATGTTGAGTCCCTATATTGTAATTTCTCTACTCAAAGACATAATAAAACAAGGCCACCACTGAAGCTGGATCGGAGACGTAGCCCTGGAGAATAGGGTGAACTCCTTATTAAAATTTGCTTGTGTCTTTGTGTCTGATTACTGCATTTCTCTGCTGTCTTTCCATTCAAAATGTCTGTGTATTGGCAATCTGATCGATCCGTTGTTTCAATAACACAGAACACACACACCAACACATGAGTCTGTAATACCTTCTGTTAAATAAATCTTTACTGAGGTCACTCATAGGGTGATTATCAGATTAGTTCATCCATGTACCCATGTATATATGTAATTATGTGTACCTCCCTAGTTAAGAGGGAGTGTTGAAAAATGTTACTAGTGTCGGTCTTCATAATTTTATTTGTCAAAAGAAATAAAAGAAAAACTTTTATTGTAAAAGAAAATTGACTTATTAAAGCATGGGTTTCATGCTTGGGTCATTGGTCAATAGGTCAAAGCACCCATTGTGTGCTCTAGGATTTTTGTATTAATTTAAAATCAAAGTCATAATACCCTTCATGAGATCCTTATATCAAAGAAGAAAAAATGGTTTTGTGTCAAAATAATCTCCTCCTTAAAGACGGCTATAGAAAATTTTAGGGGCGAAATTTCACCCATGGGTGAAATTAGGGGTTATTTATTTTTATTGGAATTTTTTTTTATAATTAGGGGTTTGAATATGTATCGCCCAATATTTATTTAAAAAAAAATAAAAAAATTGTAAACCATTAGCCCATGGGAATTTGATGGGGAGAGTTTAAAAAATTATTTTGCCTTGCAAAATTCAAACTACATTCTCCCATTCGCCCTATTTTTATGGTAATGGAAAGTATCAAGATATATTTCACCCTATTTTTATGGGAATACCAATTATTTGGATTTGTTTTTCCTCGTGGAATTTATTTTCACTCTATATATTTTTCTATTAACCCAAAATTGTTGGAATTTGTTTTTTTTGTTTTTTCTTTTGTTTTTTTGGTTTTTTTTGTTTGTTTTGTTTGTTTTTTGTTTTTTTGTTTTTTAGTAAAATTCAAACTACATTCTTCCATTTGTCCTATTTTTATGGTAATAGCAAGTATCAAGATATATTTCACCTTATTTTTATGGGAATGCCAATTATTTGAATTTGTTTCTCCTCGTGGAATTTATTTTCACTCTATTATATTTTTATATAACCCAAAATTGTTGGAATTTGTTTTTTTCCAGTAAAATGTATCCCACTTCATGGAATGTGGAATCATGGGTTTATAGGAATTGGGGGTTTATATGAAAGTCATTCCATCACTATTTAAACAACCATTGCAATGGAGAGATCAATTTGTCAATTCTTCCCTGTTGATTTGGCATTTAGCAAACACAGTTATTAGACTATCTGTGTTTTAATTTGGTAAGCATTCACACACATTCGTGTTCTTTAAATGTTCAAATGAAAAAACTATCTGGCATGAAAATATGAATATGATTATTAAAATTTTACTTTTTATTTTATTTTTTACCTAGATAAACTATTATAATTTTTTCTTATTGTAATAGTAGAGACTATCAATAAAGCTCTATATAAATAGTAGAGGATGTACCATATTTTTATATTTTTATATGTCTAGATTGAAAAGTTGTTTTATCTACTCCCTGATGGGGGTGTCGGTCCCCAAGATAGGCCCAACACATGGGTAATAGAAAGAAGCATAAGGCAGTTGAGGAGGCAGACAACGTATTTGACTTCCCATCAGATAGAACGTAAAGTGAAATGCTATGCGTGGTGTGTGAACTTTCATTCGACCTTCATCAGAAGTTGTTCTGGTAAGGTGAGGTCCTTAATGGTGCATGAAGGGGCTTCTAAAATGTATACTAGACCTGTTGAACACAGTGTGCTTGAGATTGGTCTAATATTTTTTAGTTTGGTTGAGTCTTTTGTCTCTCGACTATTCTTGGGGTGGTGCCAATTTCGACGTCACCGATCGATCCAATGGGTTCGCTCTTCAAACGTTTCAATTTTGTCTGTCAGTGCTAATTTCTTCGTTCCAGTCAGTGAGTTATGGGATGGTTTCTGGGAAGGGGAGCTTGTATTGGGTTCCGTTGTAGTGGCGCTCGACAGAGTGTTGCTGAAGGGTCTTTTGTGGTCAAAGTGGTGTTTGGTGCCCTCGCTTGCGATGATTCGTATAATCTTTCTCCTTTCTTCGGTCGTGTCTTTGTTCTTTGTGGAATTTGCTAGCCGGGGGACTCTCTTCTAGGCCTCGGGGTGGAATTCGGTCGATATAGGTGATAGAGGGGTTTTGGCTTGGTCTTGCTTTGTGGGCAATCAGGTGCTTAGTTGGTTGTATATTCAATTGGGTGCATTTTTTTAGTTTTAACGGATCTCTAAAAGGTCTGGTAGCGTTGGTTCTGGATGCAACTTGGCTCCAGTTGGGCTCTCGAGGTTCTAGGATCCGCGGTGTCATCCAGTGGCCTGTGACTCTGCCCTCTGGATTCCCTTTTCCAGTACAGTGGGAGAGGCATTGGTTGGGCTAGTGTGGAAGCCAATCGTGGTTGAAGTCTTATCCTTTCAAGTCTGTGGGTGGTGGTGGGCAGCCTTGCAGGGTGGTTGTTGTTGGTTGATGCGTGGTTGGCGCCCAAACTTCACTAATGTCTGGGTTGGTGGAAGTGTGTGTGGCATAAAGTGGGTCACGTCTTGAGGGTGTCCTTCTATGTTTTCAGTATGCAACATGTTCTGCAGAATTCTCGCTCCAACCCTCAGAAGTTGGGTGCCTCGGCCAACCAAAATGGCTCAGGCAGCTTGATGAAGGTGACACGGGGGGGCAGGAATATCGTAGGTTTCAGGTGGGGAAGGAGCATTGTAGGTGGTGTAGGTCGGATTCCGGTTGATGTCTGAGGTGGAAGGGGGAATGCAAGCTCTTGTCAGGGTGGTCATGCAATCTGTGGTCATGGAGCGGGAGGGTAAGGACCGAGTAATAGGTCGGGGCATGTGGGTCTTTCAGGACGTACTGCTGTTGGCCGGTAGATAATTCCTGCGACCCTTCGTGACATGTTTTAATCCGTTCTAGATCGTATGGAAGCTTATGACAAGACCAGAAAGGAAGAGCACGAGGTCTTCATCGCTATGCTTAATCAACTACACTACTTTTGATGCCATGTCAGAGAAAGGATCGTAGTGGTTTGACGAGGGAAAAACTTGCTAGTAGAAAAGGTTGAGAACCTGGAAACGTGGTTGACTCACTTCGAGCAACATGTCAATTTTCCATATCGCCCTCCTCCCCCTCCAGGGACTGGGCCAGATAATCCCTCGTCAATTAATTATGATGATTGAGTATGGTCACTAGTTTCCTTATGGTTTTGTTTGTCTTTTTGTTCTTTTGGCATGTTATACTTTGGAATATTGATCTTCATCTCTTACTATTTATTTGTAATATGGTGATAACATTGGTCAATAAACTCGGTTGAGGTGAGACCACTCGCATTTTGATATCTATGTACTGTTCTTTTGACGAATGAATAAAATCTCGACTTACAAAAAAAAAATTGTTTCATCTACTAAATCATTTAACCCTCTATATAAAAGAGAAATCTGATTTTATAAACATAAAATACCCTGGTTGTAAGAAAGAGTTAATTGTATGCGTTACTGCATTCACCATCGAAGCCGTCAAATTTGTTCCGGAATCAATAAAATAATAGTCCAACAAAGATTGTTGTGGGAGTTCACAAATTTCTTTAACATGGACACTCCAGGACATTCAATGGGCTTGATCCACCATATATCATAAAAGGGTGATTATTCTCATAATTGTAGCAATCTCTCCTTTCTAATTAAATTATCTATAAATTATGAAAATGAGGGTGGTGGAGATATATTTCAATGTATATATAAAAACTACTAACTTGTAACGTCTCCCTTTTACTTACCATAGCGTTTTTTAAAAGGTTACAAAATAGTTAGTTTCTACATGTTGAGATTCACATTAACTCATTTTCATGCAGCTTTAAAGGTTTGAAATCACCTTTAGAAATAACAATCTCTAAATTCCTTTGATTTTACATCCACCTTTGTGTTTTACTTGAGTGTAACAATGTTATATGTTCCGTTAAAAGCTTATTCATGTTGAAGGTATAGTGACTATCAATCCTAGATCTTAAAAAGTTCTGCACAATAGGTTGCAGATATTAGTTTTACTCACTTCTTAGAAACATTCTATTGCTTACATGTTGTAGTTTTTTAGTGAAATTGTGTATAGAATTAAAAAATATAATTAGCAAACATATATAGATAAAAAGAATAATAATCAAACCCTGTTTACAAAACATTATCAGAGATACTAAGTTTGTGCACGGAATAAAAAATTATAATTACTTACATAAATGAAAGATAGTAAGTTTGTGCATGGAATAAAAAAATATAATTACTTATATAGATGAAAGAGATACTAAGTTTGTGCATGGTGTTAATTTTCTTAACGCTATATTGTTCTTCGCTTTGATAATTTCATTTATTCATTAACGCATTAGGTTCACCCCATAACATCAAAACATTATTCAAATATATATCATTATTCATCATCATAAGAAAATATGTAGAAAGAACAATATCATCATCATCAATGCAGCAGAACATAAAGGAGAAATAGAAGAAAAGTATTCACACATAGAGACTCTGGGATTGGTCGGAGAATAGCGAAAAACCCACTACAGGGAAAACCTTTTCAAATTATTCTTCTTATATATTGTCATCAAATGGTTCAACAAAAGATAGTACAATGATCCATATCTTCATCTATGCAACTAACCAGCAAAAACAACTACAACATCCATAAAACAAACCCAACAAATCTTATACTCAAAATATTGGTTCTGAAATATGTATTGAACTTTCACTGACTACAGTCAACTGTTGAACCTTGCGGTCACTGAGCGAAATCTTTGGACAACTGAGATTCCATCAATATAGTCTCGGTCGCACGGACGAGGAGTCATCCAAGTGACTGTGGCTTCCTGGTCGCTCTCTAAAGCACTGTAAGAGAGTGACTATGGTTTGATCTACCCAGATATATCTGAGTCTTGTCCGCACCCTTCTAGATGTTATGTGAGCAATTGTAGTAGCCCAATCGCTCCCTTCAGCCTGGCATGCGAGCGATTGGGGTCAGATCTGATCTGAGGCAGGCGTGCAACTGTGATTATAAAACCTTATTCCTTGATCACATGCATGGTGAGATGTCTGTGTGACTGGAAGGCTCCATTCGCACTCATGAGCCTCTTTGGGAGCGACTGGGTTGAGATCCTTCTGTGATGTGCGTGCAACTATGACCCAAAACCCTAGATCTAAAATGCGAGCTTCAGACCCTGTAATTTTACCTCAGAGTGGACCTATTCTTTTGTGCATGAGCCTTAGACCCGTTCAATCCAAAAACTAAGATATAAGAGTGTCTCATGATTGTGTCCAAATGAGGTAGAGGTCATTTATATTGATAGCCTTCTAAGAGGGTCCACTTTACTTTAGGTCCGACCTTATCAAATATGCACGTGTGTTTTTATTCATAAATACACTTTCCCTTATTCGATTTGAGTGATATTTAGGTCAATTTTGGTCCTCTCGAAAAGAGGAATTCAATAAAATTATTATCTCCTTCAATTAATCTTTCTCAACTAGGGATAATCCCACCTGACAATATCATACCATCAATTATCATGTCACCCTGTCATCATATCCCATCTAGTATTAAGTATCTCATCATCATGCATCATCACAGATCATCTCAATCCATCTCTTGCTTATTCTTGCTTATCTCTTGACTATCCCTGCTCATATGTTGAACATTCTCGAATCTAAAAGAAGAATAATTTTGACATCAGAGGGGAGCTCAACCTACCACCTTTTGTCCATCAGAATACTACCTGGAATATCTGCGATGAGCTAAATATGCGATTTGTATCATCATCAGACAACATACCATCGGGAGCACATCTCAGCTTGGAACCACATCAAGGAGCACATCTTGATCCGGAAACTCATGGGGGATCTACTACTACAACCCCATATCGAGCAATAGGATATCCAAACACACAGGGGAGCACATCTCAACCTTGGAATCACATCGGGGAGCTCATTCTCAACCCAGAATCGCATAGCAGAGAAAATCTCAATCCAATCCTATTGCTTGTTGATCTTCCCATCGATGATTCTAAGTAGTCATGTGGTACATATGCATCATAGTTGACTTGGTTTGTACACCCCAATTTCACTCTCAACCCGTTGGCAAAATAGGGAGTGGTATTCCCAACAAGCCCTACTTGTGGGTATGATGCCAACTGGGGTATACTCTGCATAGACCAGATAGTGGATCAACATCTGTGACCCTATGAAGATAGGGGAGAAGCATATCCAACATGTTGTAGCAGCTACAACCACCCTCCAAAAATTTTCACATGCTTCATTTTGGAGCCTCCCTTCTAAATCACAACAACTCATATTGCACTGATCCAAGTACTTGTGCTTTGATTGAGCCTCATCCTTTGCATATTCACTTGTGTTTTTTTACTTGGTTTACTATCTCATCCATATTTTGATCTGTTGACTTGGTTTCCATCCAGTTCTGGGCTTGCCTCAGAGAACTGCACAATCCTTGAGGGAAACCAACCTTTCTCTCGGGAATTGCGCAGTCCAAATTGACAGTGAGCCTTGAGCTAAATAATTGTGTAGTGCTATTTGACAACCATAATCATAGTGTTTTGTCTTGTTAGGTTGTCTCTAGCCTATTTTGTCTTACATGGGTACATGTGGAAATTGTAATATTATTTATAAATATGTTGTAAGTGAAATTCCAAGTGTCATTAGTGGAATGTGAAAGGTCATCATGTTATGTAATTAGTTATTTGTAAAGAAGTTGAAGAGTCATGAGGGTATTCAAAGAGTCAAAAAAGGGAATGTCAAGGATCACCCCACCCTTTGTTATAAATAGAACCTCATAAATCATAGAAGATGGATTTTGGGAGTTAAGCTTTCGGCTAGGCTTAGGCTTAGAAAATGCTTGGGAGTACTGTGACAAGCCTTGGCTTCTCCACAATGTAAAGCGAGTATATTTATTTGGAGGAGCAAGTGTTCTTGACGGTAATGTTCAAGTACTAGTGGTCATAAATGGTGTATGAATGAATGAAAATTTCACTTATAATAATAATAACAGATTCAACACATTTTTATGCATATGTTGTTATTGTAGTTGGACTATTCTGATTGCTTTAGCAATGTATGTTGTTTAACTTACGCTTTTTCTTATGAACTACTTTATATGAAATTGTATGAATCTTGTTGGATGTGTGTTGTTGGATTAACTCATCACTTTAATTTATGGACTATTCCGCATTTTAGCTTGTGATGTCATTCTGCTCGTGTGTTCCTTTCAAGCTATGTACTATTACAGGCTTCTAATGAGCACACTTCTTTTTCCCCTTCGTGTATCAGACTTCATGCATCGCACTTTACTCTCTACAGAGTCACGCACTTTCTCTCGCCTAAAGTTACCATACTTATACTTGCGCGCTACCGCGGTCAAGGCATTACATTACCGCCCACTGCTAGGACTCCTACTCCAAATGGTTTGAGGTCTAGTTGGGACTTCTTATCGGGGAGATCCCCTGAATGTTAGAGGATCCAGCACCATCAACACAACCCTATGGATAACAATAGGGGTAATACCCTATTGTCCAGAGTTCCCTCAACCCCAAGAGCCCTCTATCTCAATTCCACACCTTGGGAGCTTAAACAGGGGAGGAAGAGTTGGCTCAGTTTCATCAATTAGCGATGCTCTCATCATACTCATATCTAGTATCAACTTGATCATCATGTAGCAATAGTAGTTGTATTTTTTTCATGCAGGTCATTGAATCAAATATAATATTAAAACATAAATAATCATATAAATCATAAAAAGATACCATATTCAATCTCCCTCTCAAGGAGGTGCCAACCACAACCCTAAGCTTGTCTCGTACAGTTGCATTGTCTTAATATATGAAAGTATCTTAGTCCCAACTATATATGGGATTCTCTGCCAATTAGATCCCACTCTTTGTCTTTGCAATGTATCCATGTGATATCCATAATTGTTCAGACGACTCCCTAAGGAGCTTCTTCATCATGCCTCATAGATACCCATGCTAGCAACATTGTAATCAACCTCGGTCGAGCTATGGACCTCTCATCCAAGATATAATGGAAGATATCATTCTAAAGTAGCATCTAAATGTGCTCATCAATAATAATCCCAAACATCATCATTACATTCATGTTGTCGCATATTGTAGGATGAATATCTTAGATCAAAATTGATCATCTCATGCAAGTATCTCGAAGGATGCTTGGTGGCAACTCAATGTGTATGAAGTAGCTCAATCGACTCAGGTTCTATGCACATCATATATATATATATATATATATATATATATATATATATATATATGGATGGACGTTCAAAATCAGAACATCAATGCTTCAATCAACTGATGATAACCAAGTTGAGTTCAACAAGATTTCTTCACAATATCTTGAAATTCAATCAGAGTGTCCAAGGATTTTCATTTCCACTTTCCAATACTTCTTCAATAGCTTCACAATATATATTATATTTTCCCAACTTCAGAAATAGATGCCATGATTCATCATTTCGAGCTTCAGAATCCATATCCTTGTTACTTAGATCATCATAGACTCATTACCTGTCAATAGTAGACCATTTTTATATAAAATCAAAACAAAAACAAAAACCAAAACCAAACCCAAAGTCATACCTTGGAACAATTCTGAAGTAGAGGAATGGATCAACACATCATCCTGACTTCACTAGATAACTATCAATGCTGACATATCTGGATTGAGGATCTTGCTTCATACAATGCTCTCTGCAAATATAACACTTTTTCAAACCAATATGCTCAGAATCACATTATTGTACAGTCAAATCAACTAAGTTAGTTCATCAAAGTTTAGAAGCTAGATCAAAACGGATATCAAAGTCATGACAATTTCATTCTTTAGAATAGGTGATAGGTAGGGCTCATATCAGGTCTTGAGTTCATCTATTTATCAATGTCATCTATCGCGCAATATCAATCCAAACTTCATCAAGTCATTCTCATTATCATAATACAAGTCAATTCTGTCACTAGATGCAAATTCATACACCAAGGATAAGTCATGCTTGTTCCATCTTCATACTGAATCACAACTATCAATACTTCAAGCATTGTGCTAGGAACAAGGAGGCCAATACAAAATCATTTTCGAATACCCATATAAGTCATTGGAAGTCATTATGCTCATATATCATTGTCATCAAGACAAATCATCAGTCATCAAATCAAATCATTAGTCATCATGTCAAATAAAAAATTTGTTATCATAGAGAGATCTATATTCCAAAACATATCTCAATCATCAAGTCAAAGTTCTAAGTCATTATCAAGCATCATGTCAAAACTCCAAACAATTCTCATCTATATAAATCAGCCAAATCATGTCAAACTCTTGTAGCACAAACTTTAAACATAATGGCATATCTGTATGCATGTCTTAGTCACTTGCAAACAAAAGTTAAATATATATATTCATATTATAGCAAACATTCAAACTTTCCATCTCACAGATCGTTCTGATGTTTGCTACACATATGTAAGACTGACATCCTTCAGGTGAAAATTTGATCTCATGTACAAAACTTCATTTGTATGTCTAGTAGGCATAGATGCACCAATAGGCCTACCTATGAGCAGTTGGGAGATTACAATCGCACTCTTAACGATGTTATGTGAGCGACTGCGGCCCCCAACTACCAAACTCTAGCTCAGAAATGTCTTAGTGCCTCGATCACACCCTTGATCTTGCATCTGTGCCACTAGGAGGCCATAGTTGCACCTGTAGGCTTTCTTCTGTGGGACTGGGGCTTAGAGTGAGCTAAAACTATCTCACCTCATATCAGTCCTTTGTTGTAGGTGAAAAATGTCAAATATTTGTCTATTCATGCCCATAAATCATATTTCAACAATAAAGAGTATATAATGCAAATGCAAATAGGATAAGGGATATTATGGAGAGGTTCTCCCTCTAAATAGTAATCCACTTTAGTCATCTTCATTCATGCCATCAAACTATCTATAATGAATCAACGGATCTATTAGATCATAAAGTCAAAGTTATAACATGCTAACATCAGCTACTTCATCATCACATCATGACATCAATATTTTATCAAGGGATAGAGTCAAACTATTAGGGCAACTAATAGATGCAACATCATACTTTAATGGTCATGAACACAATATTTCTTACATCAAGTTAGGGCATTCAATTTTATCATATGTCATAGTTACTAATCACATCAAAACATAACTACAATTAATAGAAGATCTAGAATATCAATCTCACAGTTATACTTATATCATCATGGCTACCATGCTTATCATTGTAAATTGGATCAAATCAAGTCATTCAATACCAAAACAATAAGAATGTCAACCCTTTTTCCATACTTCCATCATGCTCATCACAAGCATTATCAATAGTATTGTATATAGAAATCAATTAGCTAACCCTCTATGTGAAATCCATCATGTCTTATGATGAAAGATGCATGTCAAGTGTCAAGAGTATCATCTACTAGAATCAAGGTGCTATCCTTGTTTATGGGATCAAGATATCCAAAAAAGTTAAGTGTTAGCCAAACATCAAGTATGCCACTATATCAACGATCAACATTAAGTAGCCTCGTAGAATCAAGAAGTTCATTATGTCTAGAAAGTAAGATACTTTTTCAATATCAAGTGCACCATTTCATCATAAGAACCATGAATCTAAATTAATTTCATATGCATGCATGAACCATTTGAGAAGGAGACATTCTCATCAAACGTTAGGTCTTACCTTGCCATTACAACTAAAAGATAACATTGAAACAATATACAATGCATAAATTGTAGTGTTCAAATACTTGTGCACCTTTTCATTTGACATAGGCAACTTGTAGCACTTTTCCACCATTTCATCATATGCCTCTTCCTGCACTAGCCATGATCTTCAATAAGGATCCACTTGTCACATCTCATTAAGGAGTTTAGAAACATCCATATACTCAAATATACATGCAGGAAGTATAAGAAATGATCAAAATAATAATCAGATCAGTAGGTCTAAAAAAAAGTAAAGACATAAAGGAGCATCATAAGTCAAGAAATACTCATCTTCAATGAGAGGTGATCCTCTCCCTTTTGAACCAACCTTTAAGATCCATCACTGTCTATTGTCCACATAACAATGTTGCCTTCAATCATCTTTATCAACAACTAGGTCTACCAGAGACTATCCCATCTAGGGCTTCATCAAATCTATCAAAAGTGTTGGAGCATCTTCATATTGACCATGTTAGGTTTCATATATCATATATTTTCCATAAACCAGGGTTTCTCTCAAAACCTAACCTCATAATATCCATAAAATCCTAATACACAAATTTCCTAAGGTTTTCTGCAAACCCTAGAATTATTTAGGTCTCCTCCATCTTCTCTTGCTTCCATCAAAGATGTCTCTATGGGGGTGATCTCCATGACTTTTCTTCAGCCAAGCTCCGATACCATGTTAATTTTTCTTAGGGCTATATTGTTCTTTTCTTTGATAATTGAATTTATTCATTAGCACATTAAGTTCACCCCATAACATCAAAACATTATTTAGATTTACATCATTATTCATCATCATATGCAACTATGTAGAAAGAACAATATCATCATCATCAATGCAACTATCATAGAGACACCAGGATTGGTTAGAGACCAGGGAAAAACCCACTATGGGGAAAACCCTTGTAAATTATTCTTATTATAGATTGTCATCAAATGATTTAGAAAAAGAGATTACAGTGATCCATATCTTCATCTATGAAACTAACCAGCAAAAACAACTACAACATCCATGAAACAAACCCAACAAAGCTTATACTCAAAATACTGATTCTGACATTAGTATTGAACTTTCATTGATTGCAATCAACCGTTGAACCTTGCGGTCACTAAGAGAAATCTTCGGACAACTGAGATTCCATGATTTGAATCTCGATCGCACAGAGGATGAGTCATCTGAGCGACTATGACTTCTTGGTCACTCTTTGAAGCACTATAAGCGAGCGAATATGGTCGCATCTGCCCAAATCTATTTCAGACTCTCAGTTGCACCCTTCTAGATGTTATGTGAGAGAATGTAATAGTTCAGTCACTCCCTTAAGCTTGGCATGCGAGCGACTGGGTTTGGATATAATCTGAGGCAGGCGTGCGACTATGATTCTAAAACCCTAACCCTCGGTCGCATGCAAAGTGAGATGTTTGTGTGATTGGAAGGCTCCAGTCACACTCATGAGCCTCTATGAGAGTGATTATGGTTGAGATCCTTCTGTGTTATTCCTGTGACTATGGTCCAAAACCCTAGATTTGAAATGCGAGCTTTGGATCCTGCAATTTCACCTCAGAGATAATGTTAGGCCCATATACTACTAGTGTAACCCCTTATTGTTATTAGTAAAACCCCCTTATTATATTTTTGTACCCATGTAGTCCCCATATTGTTATTATTGTGCCCCATAGAAGCCCACTATTGTTATTATTATGCCCTTACATTATTATTGTTATGTCGACTCTGATTATATTATGACCCCTTACACTCCTATATATAGAAAGGAGGTATTTTCATTTGTATCATCTAAGAATTGTTCATTTGTGTAATGTAAAGGAGGTTGCCCCCTTGAAGAGGCTTATTTCTAGAGGCGTTGATATATCTTTTCTATCTTTTTGTGAGCTGGTTTCCTAACATTTGGTATCAGAGCTGTGGATTCTAGGGCTTCGCTGCTCCAAATAGGTCATCGTGGGATTTTCGCTATAACTATTTCGCTACGAAGTTTCAGAAGCTAGGAAAAGAACCCATTTGAAACAAAATCATTATGAACCTTGGCTCCAAATTTCAGATCCTGTCTCGCTATATTTTCGAAGATATAGTCTGAGAAAGTTAGGGTTTTGCAGACCCCCGAATTACATTCCAAACAGATGACCTGGGGAAAATCGTCATAACTTTCTCTTTGAGAATCAGATTGAAATTTCATAAGAAGTTACAGAAAGAGGACGAACTTTAGTTTCTTGTGTACATTTTTTAGATCCAAAGGTCGAAACAGTGACACGTGTCACATCGTACAAGTTCACTCTACTGAACTAGTCTATAATCAGGGCACTGTGGGAGATTTGGCATAACTCTTCCTTGGAGAATCTAATTTGGATCAGACGGGTGGCATTGGAAAGAGGACTCAAAGGGCTACTGCAGGTCACAATTTCAAAACTGGAAGATCTGAAATTACAGAGTTACAGTCATTTCAAGATCGAGCTCCTAAAATCAAGAAAAAGTGAGATGCGGAAGTTTGATGGAAAGGATCTGGTAAATTAGATACTACAGATGGAGAAATATTTTGATCTACATGGTGTACCAATGTTACAAAAGGTATGTATTGCATATAATTATTTAGAACCGAATCAATTTTTATGGTATAAAGGGCTTTGTTCTCATAAACCACTTGTCACGTGGTCAATTTTCACGGAGGAAATGATAGCGCATTATGAGGATACAAAGAAAAACTCCTTCTTTAGCCAATTGATAAATCTCAAACAAAAGGGTTCAATGGAAGAGAACATTAAAGACTTTCAAAAATTGAATAGAAGGGTAAATTATATTCCAGAGAAGCAAATGATTGATGTCTTCATAGGGACTTTAAAGGATAATGTTTAACATGAGGTTCGTTTTTGGGAACCTGATTCATTGGAGGAGGCATTTGAGTTGGCAAGAAAAATTGAAAGCGAAATTATGAAAACAAGGAATCCCACCACTCATGACTATAATTATGGAAGTGTTTCTTCTCCTAACCTTCCACAACCTACAAGGCTTACACCACAACAATTGAAAGAAAAAAGAGAAAAAGGGATTTGTTACAATTGTGATAGAAAATGCACTGAAGGTCATAAGTGTGCCGAGAAGAAATTATTTTACATAGAGTATGAAGAGGAGTGTAGAAATTTTGAATAATAAACACTTATTCACAAAGATTATCCCGATTATACACTATTGTGGAATACATGCATAATACATAACCTCCTCTACGTTGATCATCAATTTAGCAGCATCAAAAACAATGAAACATCAATAACATGCACACATTAACACAATATGTAACTCGGGGAAAGCTTACAGATGAAAACCCCACACTATCTGTATATTAATGATTGAGAACATGTAACAATACATAGTACAATACTCCTCACAAGTATCCGGCACTATCTCCACCTGTTACACACAAAACTAGCTCAGATCCGAACAAGTCACAGGTTCAAATCTTCTCCACTGCTTTGCCTACATCTATTGCACACAACCATGTGAAAATCACTCACCCTGAAAATCACGTGAGCACAAGCTATTTCACTGGGCATATACTGAGCAATCCTCATGGGCATACTCAATCCATTGATTGTGCAAGATCTCATGCACAACTATAGTCACAACTGATAGCAATCTCAACCTCTAACACCTGTCTCCACTGAACTTTACATGCACT
Organism: Pinus tabuliformis; assembly: GCA_031772625.1. Lineage (NCBI taxonomy): Eukaryota > Viridiplantae > Streptophyta > Pinopsida > Pinales > Pinaceae > Pinus > Pinus tabuliformis. The sequence continues at coordinate 50,526,931 of CM062816.1, read as the reverse complement.
GAGTTAACTGATGTATTCTTCAGTTGCATTATGAGTTAATAATTAGTGAATTAATTTAATCAATCAATTCACATCACTCAACACTAGTCTATTTGCAGTTAGACTAATTACAACTAGTTTAACCAAGTCAAACTGCACACAACTCCATCAACTCCACATCCAACTCCACATAACGCACATGCATGAGTTCTAACTGATGTCATGCATGCAATAGCTCAACTGACCCACAAAGAAAAGCGTATTTCATTCTGATAGCTGCATGTGCCACATCTGTAGCTCAAATTGAAGTGCTCCAAGAGGATAAGATAAAGTTTATAGTCTAAATATTATTATGAGACAATAACATTTGACTTTTCTATTTTTAACCTGGCAGTCTAAAAATAGACTTTGATCACTCCTGCTGTGAACCAGAAATAGAAGTCCATCTATTTTTCCCAACATGACCAATCATCCATAAACAACATCCTGCAACTCATAGACCATGATCCATATGTCTAAAAATAGACATAGTCTAAAAATAGACTTTGCACCATAATTTGCCTACGGGCCCACTTAGTGAAGGCGACTCCTTTCCACTAAGCTCCATCATCTTGTTGCATTCTCAACACTCCCTCTCAAAAAGATATGGATTATCAGCAACCCCTATCCTGCCTCGGTGGTATTCGAATTTGCTCCTGGTGAGCGCCTTCATCAAGATATCAGCATCCTGATCCTCCGTTGGAATGTATGAAAGTAACATGATTCTCCGCTGCACACAATCTCTGATATGGTGGTACTTGATGTAATCCATTGAGCTCCCTGCCTAATCTACATCCTCCTGTCTGTACCAAGGTCCATATCCCAATGTGCCTCTCTTGAGCCTGCACACATGCGACTTCACCAACTGTCGATAAACAGTGGCATCCACTACCTCGGCTGAAGTAGCATCCTCCTTCCTCCAACCTTCAGGAAGGAATGCAGTCTTCACATCCATCTGATGGATGTGCCACCCCATCTACACCACTTTGTAGATCCATCTCGAACCCACCAGTGATTTCCCTTTCGGTCTTGGGACAATCTCCCATGCACTGTTTCTGACAATCGAATCATACTCTTCCACCATGGCGTCTACCCATGCGGGATCCTCCACAGCTTCCTCGAAAGAGGATGGCTCAGTCACAACACATTTGCTCATAAGAGCCATGTATCCAGTGTACTGATCAGGTGATTGTCTCTGCCTGCGTTGGGCTGTAGGTGGTCCTACAACTTTCTTTGCATCTTGAGCCAGTCGCTCAGCTTTTGTCAAGTGCTTTCGCCCTCTGATGGTTGGCGCTGCATGAGTGGTCTCTTCCACTCCATGAACTTCGTCCTCTGGCTGATCCACGTCCTGAAGCTCATCCTTAGGAACTAATAGCTCCTCATCTGCATGCAAGTGTAGCTCCCTCTCAAGCGAACACTTCATGGCTTTCTCCTCCTAAAATTTTATATCCCGTCGCACAACAGTCTTACCACTGTCTAGCAAATACACACGATAGTTGTGGGGCGTATCAGTGTACCCCAAAAATATCCCAACCTCTGTGGTTGGCTCCAACTTCTTCCTGGCATCCTTCGTCACATGCATGTAAACGTTAGCACCAAAAATCCTCAAATGAGAAATATCAGGCTTCTTACCAGAATAAGCCTCCTCGGGTGTACTCATGCCAAGTATCCTGTGAGGACAATGGTTCTGCACATATACTGCAGTATTGCATGCTTTCGCCCACAAGTGAAGGGGTAGGCCCTTATCATGCAACATCACCCGTGCAACACCCACGATCGTTCTGTTCTTTTTCTCAGCAACCCCGTTCTGTTGTGGGTTATGGGGAGCTATGAGCTCTCTTCGAATCCCTTCTGCACTACAGAAATCCTTGAACTCGCCAGAGATGTATTCACCACCATTATCGCTCCTAAGAGCCTTCACCTTCTTCCCCGACTCCTTCTCGACCAGTGCTTTGAACTCACAGAACTTTGAGTATGTCTTGCTCTTCTTCTGCATGAAGAAGATCCAACACTTACGAGAGAAATCATCAACAAAGATCACATAATACCTGTGTTTTGCTGTCGAAGCTACTGAGAAAGGTCCACACATGTCTGTGTGAATTCTCTCAAGGATCGTTGTGGCGCGACTATCCTTCTCATGAAAGGTGGCTTTCACAAACTTTACCAAAGTACACCCCTTGCGCTGATCTGACTGCGCAAGAGTGCCTTTAGGAAGCCCTGTAGTGATCTGCTGCAGTATCTTCAAGGCTCCATGGTGAAGGTGACCCAATCTCCTGTGCCACAGCTCGCCATCATCCCGGCTCACCAATCCTTCTGCCTTGCATGCCATTGTTGCGCATCCATCTACATGCAACTGATAAAGGTTCCTCACTTGAACCCCTATCTTCCGGGTTTCTCCAGTTGTCTTGCTGCGTAGTAAAGCCTTTCCCTCGCTGAAAACAACATCATATCCCTTGTCTTCTAACATCGCCACAGAGGTAATATTCTTCTTCAATCCTGGAACATGCATCACTTCCTTCAATACGAAGGGTTTACCAGACTCTCTCTCAAAGGAAATAGTACCAATACCGGTCGCACTGTATCTACCATCATCGCCCATCTCGATGTGCACTCCAAGATCTTTGTCCTCCAAATCAGAAAACAAATCTCGGTCTCCTATCATGTGAAAAGACACACCACTGTCCAAGAACCATACCGATCCCATCACACTTGAAACCAAGCATGCGATCAATGAAAAATCAAGCTCAAACTATGAGGCTAGAGCCTCTCCTGCTGCAGATCCAGCAGCTTGCTTGTTCTTCTTCTTCTGCGGACAATTAGTGGCATAGTGTCCGTGCTGGTGACAGTGAAAACACTTCAACTTGGACATGTCCTGCTTCTTGCCTTTCACACCAGACTTAGAAGCTTTCTTGCTCTTCCCCTTCTTTTCTTTGGCAGCCAAAGCGCAATTTTATTCATTAGGTACCTTTGATGAAGATCCGTCCCTGGTATTCCGCCTGATCTCCTCCTGCACAAGATCTGACCAAAGTCGCTCCCATCCTGGCAATTTCTCCCGACGATTGACAGAGTCCTGATAGGAATGCCAACTCTTCGAAAGACCAAGGAGAGCCAAGCTCACCAAGTCCTCATTATCGACAGTTACCCCCACACTTCCCAGCTCATCCCTGCACTGAGTGAACTTCGTGAGATACTTGGGCATACTGTCTCCCTTCTCACATTTGATGTTTCTGAGTTTATCCTTGAGCACTAGCTTCCTCTGATCGCTCTTGCTTTGGAATAGATCTGTCAATCTTTCCACATCAAGTATGGAGAAGTCTTACCATGCAGGCTGGACACAATGTGATCCTTCACGCCCTCCAACAGAATCCTTCGACACTTTGTTGTCTTCTTTTTCCAAGCATCAACCTGCGCAACATCAGTAGGCTTTGAGACATCAGCCTCTATGAAATCCTTCAACCCATTATCATCCAACACTGCCTCCATCCTGTCCTTCCATGCAATATAGTTTAAGCTGCCCTCAAGAGCATACTCCAATCGCAATCCGTTGAAAGACATTGCCACGTTGATACCAAGTAAATACTGCTGCAAATTCGAATTCCACCAGCTCCAAACTCAACCGCCTTTGATCTAAGATTCGTGAGAACAAAGTATTTCTCGTACAGAGATTGGCTATATGGGCTTTTACCAGATATCTCACCTTCCAAAGGAAGGATGAATCCAGAGGCTACCTAGCCCGATTACAGACTTTGCCTAAAGAAATAAGATGTAAACACTTCCTGAATAGTAGATTTGATGATCAACTGCTCTGATACCATGTAGAAATTATTTCTACAAATCATCTAGCTCCGATACCATGTAGAAATTTTGAATAATAAACACTTATTCACAGAGATTATCCCGATTATACACTATTGCGGAATACATGCATAATACATAACCTCCTCTATGTTGATCATCAATTTAGTAGCATCAAAAACAATGAAACATCAATAGCATGCACACATTAACACAGTATGTAACCCGGGGAAAGCTTACAGATGAAAACCCCACACTATCTGTATATTAATGATTGAGAACATATAACAATACATAGTACAATACTCCTCACAAGTATCCAACACTATCTCCACCTGTTACACACAAAACTAGCTCAGATCCGAACAAGTCACAGGTTCAAATCTTCTCCACTGCTTTGCCTGCATCTATTGCACACAACCATGTGAAAATCACTCACCCTGAAAATCACGTGAGCACAGGCTATTTCACTAGGCATATACTGAGCAATCCTCATGGGCATACTCAATCCATTGATTGTGCAAGATCTCATGCACAACTATAGTCACAACTGATAGCAATCTGAACCTCTAACACCTGTCTCCATTGAACTGTACATGCACTGAGTTAACTGATGTATTCTTCAGTTGCATTATGAGTTAATAATTAGTGAATTAATTTGATCAATTAATTCACATCACTCAACACTAGTCTATTTGCATTTAGACTAATTACAACTAGTTTAACCAAGTCAAACTTAACAAAACTCCATCAACTCCACATCCAACTCCACATAACTCACATGCATGAGTTCTAACTAATGTCATGCATGCAATAGCTCAACTGACCCACGAAAAAAAGCGTATTTCCTTCTGACAGCTGCATGTGCCACATCTGTAGCTCAAACTGAAGTGCTCCAAGAGGATAAGATAAAGTTTATAGTCTAAATATTATTATGAGACAATAATATTTGACTTTTCTATTTTTAACCTGGCAGTTTAAAAATAGACTTTGATCACTCCTGCTGTGAACTAGAAATAGAAGTCCATCTATTTTTCCCAACATGACCAATCATCCATAAAAATCATCCTGCAGCTCATAGACCATGATCCATATGTCTAAAAATAGACATAGTCTAAAAATAGACTTTGCGCCATAATTTGCCTGCGGTCCCACTTACTGAAGGCGACTCCTTTCCACTAAGCTCCATCATCTTGTTGCATTCTCAACAAGGAGGAAGAAAATGATCAAGAAAAATCAAAAGAAGAGGATATATGCCAAGACCCAACCCCAGAGAAAGAAGAAATGGATCCGACTATATCTTGTAAAGCATTGGCAAGAATTACCACTCAAACTCTCAAGAGAGAAGGACATATCAAGAAGAAAAAGGTTCAAGAAGTGAAAGATCACATCGAGAAAGAAGAAATGAATCCAACCATATCTTGTAATGCATTGGCTGTAATTACTACTCCTCAAACTATCAAGATAGAAGGACATATCAAGAAGAAAAATGTTCAAGAAGTGAAAGATCACATCGAGCATCAAGAAATGAATCCGACCATATCTTGTAAAGCATTGGAAAAAATTACCACTCAAACTTTCAAGATAGAAGGAATTATCAAGAAGAAAAAGGTTCAAGCAGTGAAATATCACATTGAGCATCAACAACAAGTTCTCCAACTTTTAAAGGATAACGCCACTTTGGTGCAGAATTGAATGAAAACACAGATAAATCAACATCGCAGTGAAAAATGTCTTGATGTAGGTGATTGGGTATTTTTACGGTTACATCTCAAGCAAGCTATTTATGAGAAGGAAATGTTGGCAATATTACATGCACTTAAGAAATGGAAACCTTACCCAATGGGAAGACACTTCAAGGTAAAATTGGATCATGATAGTCTTAAATACATTTTAGAACAAATATTATCATTAGAAGAACATAAAAAATGGGTCAGAAATATGTTGGGTTATGACTTTGACATCATCTACAGAAAAGGGAAGAATTATTTTGTTGCAGATGCACTCTTAAGAAAGGATGAGGATGTGGAAGCATTGTTTTGTGCTATTTCTATTATCCAACCAAATTGGATAAACGAAGCAAGGGATGAATGGAAGAAGGACAAAGAAGTGTGGCCACTCATTCAAAAGTTGCAGAATATCTCAATTTAAACAATATTTCCAGAACTTGAAGAGGAAGGAAAAATCATATTGGAACCTGGAGCAGTCACAGAAACAAGAACCCAACAGCTAGGAAATCAATCAATTTCAGAGTATCTCATCAAGTAGAAGAACTTACCTGATGAAGATTCCACACGAGAGGACAATTTTTTTATACAGAAGCATAAAAAACTACTCAAGCATTGAGGACAACACTTTTTGAAGGAGAGGGGCATGTTAGGCTCATATACTACTAGTGTAACCCCTTATTGTTATTAGGAAAACCCCCTTATTATATTGTTGTACCCACGTAGTCCCCATATTGTTACTATTGTGCCCCATAGAAGCCCACTATTGTTATTATTATGCCCTTACATTATTATTGTTATGTCACTTCTGATTATATTATGACCCCTGACACTCCTATATATAGAAAGGAGGTATTTTCATTTGTATCATCTAAGAATTGTTCATTTGTGTAATGTAAAGGAGGTTGCCCCCTCGAAGAGGCTTATTTCTAAGGCGTTGATCTATCTTTTCTATCTTTTTGTGAGCTGGTTTCCGAACAGATAACCTATTCTTTCGGGGACGAGCCTCAGACCTGTGTGAACCAAAAATCAAGATAGACGAATGTCTCATGATTGTGTCCAAATGAGGTAGAAGTCATTAGTATTTATAGCCTTCCAAAAGAGTCCATTTTACTTTAGTTCTGACCTTATCTTATATTCATAAATATACTTTCCCTTATTCGATTTGAGTGATCTTTAGGTCACTTTTGGTCTTTTTGAAGAGAGGAATTCAATGCAATTATTATATCCTTCAAGTGAGTTGTCCAAAGTGGATTTTGACCACAGTTGCATATTTTTAACACATGGAATAAAAAATATAATTATTTATATAGATGATTTGCTAGTGGAGATGAAGGGGGGTGATTCCTTCCCTTCCTTCTACTTGTAAAGGTAGATTGACTATGTTTTCTGGTGCAATTTAGATAAATTTGTTTAGAATTCAACCCCAGATTTTCTCACCTATATATATATATATATGAATATGATGTAGTTCAGTGCTGGAATGTTTTTAAGTGAATTTTGATGTAAAAAATCTAAATCGGTTTTGATGCAAAATTATAGTAGCACTTGAATCTATGTTTTTCTTAATCAATTCACTTGTTCCATTTCATTTTATTGCATTGTATTTGAAAAAAAAAAAAAAGTAAAACTATTTATTGCTCATATTATTATTATTATTATTATCTACACTATTTTGAGCAAAGAAGCAAGTGTCTCGCTATTTTTCTCATTTTAAATTAATAATTTCATAAATTTGAAAACACCTAGTAGTGTAATTTTCTTTTTTAAGATATTAATTAAATATTCTCAAATTTCTTTAGTGATATATATATATATATATATATATATATATATATATATATCAATGTCATTTTCTAAATTCATTTGTCTAATTTTCTTTGTATTATATCAACATTTAAAATATGTATTTGGACATAGCTATTTAATTATTTTAATAATTAAAAAGACAAGTGATATAAAAATGAATTTAAAGAGATACTAGTAATATAATTTATATTCTAATTAGATTAGAACTTTTTTATAGTTCATAAATAATATATATATATGATGTCAATAATATTATTTATATTTTGATCAAGTTAGAAAATTACTATGAATCGGAGGGAGGTTATAGAGGTGTGAGGACATGATGGCTAGGGTTTCTGGACTTCTGAGCGCCGCCGCTATGCTGCAGAACAACGATGGGGAAGTGTTAGCAGCTAGCCCCCTCAGGAAATCAGCTGCAGGGTCACCGGCATCGAATACATGAACAAGGATTTGGCTTCGCGGTGGATCAGATAACAAAACCCCTGTGGCTAAACGGTTCCCTACGGCAGATCATTCTTCACACAGGTCACAGGCACATACACTGTTTCAGGGTTTATCACGTTGTGTGCCGTCTGAACCCACTAAAACTCGTCATGGCATGGATGATGCAGCCCGTCACCGACCAGATCTGCAAACCCACCCTGATTCAGTCCTGCTTAAAGACAAGGGAAAAATGTTCAGGTCGAGAATGACTGTGCAAATAAGGGAAGAACAGAATGATGCGCCACTACCTCCCAGTTGGCCAAAGCGAGGGCTCCACAAGACCGATCTACTTTGCATGTGCGCAGATCCAGTTCAGTAAGGGCTTTACAAGACTGGTCTACTTCGCACGGACGCAGATCTGGTTCAGATCTTCATCAAATCGATTGAGGGCAAACACTTATGCATGCGGCTCAGTAAGGGAATGAGCATCCTTGAGTTAAAAAAGGAAATCCAGGGTCTTCTTGGAACCTTAGCACATTTTCAAAACCTCATATACTCAGGGTACAATATGCAGGACTATCAAACCCTCCAGTACTACGGCATTGCTAAAGATTCAACCATTACTCTAAATCTCCGACTGCGGGGCGGAAGCACTGAACCAGCTCAAAAAATACAGGTTTCTTTCGGGATGTAGTAAAAGGGAAGGAAAAAACGAAAAATAAAGCAACACCACCATCAGAATTACCAGGACCCTACATTGTTGAACAGAAGCCAGAATCACCAACGCTACAAGTATCTATGCCAGAGGTAACGAGTTTACACAACGAATTATCTAATAGTGCAGTAATTTGTAGATTTAATGGTTTCTGGCCAAAATCAGATGCCCTGCACCAATGGATCTTCTCAACATGGACATCTAACTGTGAAATTTACCTATGCCCTAAAGGGTTTTTCATAGTTAGATTTAACACAGAACAAGAAAGAGACAACATTATCAATCAGGGGCCTTGGTTCTGGGGCAGTGCTAGCCTCTTCACCACCCCCTGGTTTTCTGATTTCGACGCCAATACAATGATAGTCTCAACAATGCCTGTATGGGTAAGGCTACATGGGCTCCCTCTACACTTTTGGCATCACAAAGTATTAACAGCCATTGGGAATACCCTCGGGAAATTCCTAAAAATGGATGAAGACAGAGCTATCAGGGGAATTTTTACATTTGCAAGAATATGTGTAGAAGTGGACTTGAGTCAGGGGCTACCTGACCACATCACGCTGAACTTCAATAATTCTCAATGGATACAACAACTTGACTATGAGAACACAGCGTTCCGGTGCAGGGGCTGCATGCAAACAGGGCACCTTCAATACGACTGCCCTTTTGCTCGAAAGGACCCCAGGAGAACTAAGAAACAACAAAAAAAGCCCAAAGGCTGGCAGCACACCGACCCATTGGAAGAAGAAGACATAAATGTGGAGCCTACAGAGAACCAGACAGAACCAGACACTCAAATGAGACAAAAACAAAATCAGGAAGTAAATGCCCCAACCACTCATTTGGGGCCACACATTTCAGATCTGCAACAAGGGCTACAAATGGAAGTAAGTGGCATCAAACGAACCCATGGATCAGAGGGCTCGGAATCTGACAAAGAACTTCAATTGATCCCAATGGAAAATCAGCTAGCTATTATTACACCCACACCTGACTCTGGAGGATGGCGACGGGTGGAGAAGAAGAAGGGTAGGAAAGTTTAGGCTTGCTGGAACTTATTATTTTTCTGTTATTCTATTTCTGTTGCCTCTTGTCATTACATGAACAGTCATCTGCTATTTGGTGTTATTTCTCTGTTTGCTGCCTGTCATTACAGGAACAGCCATCTGCATATGCCTCTGGCATCTACAAAATGTAATTTTATCAATATGAATAAAATTACGGCTTTTTTCTACGGGAAAAAAAAAAGTTAGAAAATTACTAGAAAATCCTTTTTAAAAAAATTATACATGTAACGAAAATTCTAAAATTTTCCAAAATTATGCAAGAGGAAGAAAAAATATTAATACTATCCAGCAAATGCCGAGAGCAGATGGTAGTATAGAAAAAACTTTTGAAGAATTAGCCTCCTTGGGAAAATACCACTTCAAAGCCCTTTATAGAGCACTTGAACAAGCAACAATAGCAAAAATAATATAGGTTGCCTAATTTTTCCCAAAATTTGTGGAGGAGGAGGACAATAACCATCTAATGGACGAAATCACAAAAAGAGAGGTGGAAGGCGTCATCAAATCCATGCAGAAGGACAAGAGCCCAGGCCCTGATGGTTGACCTATTGAGTTTTTTCAACACATTTTTTAGCTTATAGGAGACGACTTACTCTGGGTTGTGGAGGACTCAAGGCTTAAGGGACAAATCTACAACCCCTTTAATTCAACGTTCTTGGCCTTAATTTTAAAGAGTGACGATCCCCATTATTTTGAAGAATTTAGACCCAAATCCCTGTGCAACTGCATTTACAAAATAATAGCCAAAATCATTTCCATTCGCCTCAAACCCATTTTATCCTAGGAAAAGTTTGGATTTCTAAATGGGTGCCAAATTCTTGAGACCATAGGAGTGTTAGCTTCATACTCACAATCAATATGTCCAAAATAATAAAATTATGAAATTTGGAAAATATATTTCCTAATTGTCTTTGATGTGCTCATCAACTAGAATGAGTTTGTTCCTAATACTTGGGAGTTTGTTGAGGCCTAGTAAGTTGAGAGATTATTTCCAACTAATTAACCTCCTAGATTAGTGTGTGGTTGAGATATTCACTCAAATAAGAAATTGCATGTCCAAAATAGACTACCTATATTGAAACATAGCTTAATGTATTTATATTGTATCATCATTCTTTGTAAATATACAATACATTCAGGCTTAAAGCCTTTTCCCCATGTTTCCGTCTCTTGAATTAAGTTTTTATTTTATTTGATATCTTCAATTGGTATCAAAGCTTGAAGATATTTTGGGAGTGATTAAAGGACAAATGAATCTGATTCTATTACTAACATGTTGGTCGTTGTTATGGAATAAAGCTATCATGTTAAAGTGAGTTATCGTTGCAGAGAAAGGAGATTACATTATTACCGGAATGTTCCATCGAGCTTTGAACCTACGTTGGGATGTTGAAGATAGCACGTATAGTCTTTAACTTGATTGTGCATTGTGTTTATGGAGCTAAAACTTGCAAAAACTTGTGTGATTTCTATTGATAGAAATCCGCCCAGAGATCTGGAAATCCTGCATGAAATTGCAAGAATGCAATATCATCTACAATGAAGCCTGTGCGTGATCTGTAAAGAGTCAGCATAGGAGAGCAATAATCTATGTGGCCACATAGATGAATGATCCAGCCAGCCATAATTACTGATTGGAATCACACAGATAAAATACAACTCGGGAGGTTTAGTTACGTGTAAGACAATTCCAATCCTGAATCTGAATTTTATACAATAGCTTTCAATCATGAGTCGAAGTCTAGATTTTTCCACTTTGGCACAAAATTCAGTCTTGTTGCTACATTTAGAGAGGTTCTTAGAAGTTAGAGAGAGATTGGAGAATTCAACACAGTAATAAAATAGATAGAATTTTATGTGATTTATTTTTTTGTCTGCAATTTATCATCTGTAGAATCTCATTGATTACTGTGGATTTGTAGTTCACGGTGAATTGTGTGAGGTTGAATTTTGTACTCACGCTCTACTAAGAATCAACTATGTGTGATGATTTGGTGAACATTTTCTATGGGGAATTTCAACCTAAGAGGAGTGATATTCTCTTGGGGTGAACACAGGCTCAGGTATAGACAACGTCTCTACTTGCTGAAGAAGTACAAAAAGCTTGAGGATCGTGGGACAAGAGCATTTATCTCCTTGGTGTTAGTGAATTGGCTATGGTTCCACTCCTGCACTAGCTATAATTTATAGACTGGATCTACTTATAAAGTTTGAAAACCCATTTGTAGGATTTGCAACCACAGTTCAAATCCAAATAGAAATGAGTTCACAAAATTATCATTTCCAGATTAATTTATATCCATTGGATCTACGACTTGAACATTAAGGATAGTATTTGAATAGTCAAATCTTTGTTATATGGTATATTGAAATTCCTATGCACAGAGATTGTCGATTGGAGGAGTGAACAACTAAGATCGAGTCAAAGGTCGACGAGTGTTGGGATTTAAGTACTAATCACCGTTGGCAGCGGGATTTGTCGAACCTAAAAGGGAATTTCTAGATGATAGCCCGACCCCACACAGTTTGACCCCTTACCATCATTGCAAGTCACAGATATGCGACCAGTTTCATGGTTCGACTTCGAGCTAAGTCGTTGGTCGCACGTTCTATTCTCCCCCGATGCAGCACATCAATCAATTGTCTTGCATATTTCCGCTGGAAACCGGCTCCCCTTGCCGTCTCTTGTTCACCTCCAGAAGGCAGTTACATCACATCTCAGAAAATTATAAAATATCACCCGCTACAGATAACGTAAAACCTTCTGCCAAATCTCACGTTTCTGGATTGTGAGAGAGAATCTCAGTAATGTGTTAGGATTCTCCTGGGATTTGAAGGCTCGTGAAGTTGAATTGAAGTCATAGTTAGACATCCCATAAATCGGTAACCTTAAAAAATGTGTTGATTTTTTCCATGCTTTTATGCGTGATTTTGATGTACCTTACGCCATTGCACTCTTGATGTTGGATGATTTGTATTTTGATACATTTGAGATCAAAGATGTGAAAACTCTCAAAGGAGAGCATCTTTCTCGAGTTATCGGCAGGCTGAGTGGGAAAGGTGGAGTGGTGGTAGTAAATGATTGTTGTTTGGATCCAATCTAGACTGTTACCTTTGCATTTGCAGAAATTCCATTTGACAGGAGGCCGAGTCAAAAGATTGAACCTGTGCGTTGGAGCGTAGAGCATTGATGGGAACAAATTTGTGTTGAGCGTCGTTGAGCATATGTTTGTTGTCTGTATTGGTGAGAGTGATCAACGTGTAACAGTATTAAAGATATCGTATTAAACAAATTGGGATGTGTGCTCGGCCTTGGAGATCCACGCGAGTCAAGTCTAAATTTATTTTACCAATACGGATTTCCTTTGCATGCCAATCCTTCACCATATTTCGTTTATCACATGGATAAAGTTCCACTCCTTATTTTTAAAATCACCGTATTTCGTGTTTATCACATGGATAAAGTTCCGCTTGTGAAGTGTGAAAAAGAGTGGTAATAGTTCTTGTTTTTAAGATAATTAATCATATGGTGCTCGTTGAGAAGAAGCTTGGTAGTTTATGTACCACAATATTTAATAAAATGGATATTTTTTTTGTAGTATTGAAGTGTTTTAGATCTATTCGAAATTTGAATAAGGGGATCTTAGGTACACGTTGCTAATATGTGATCTTATGTTTAGTTTTGACACTATAATTGTCATTTTTTCATCATATAACAATACACTCAAGGAGTTTAAGCATATGTGATCAAGTAGCTACAAGTAAAGACAAACAAGCAAAGCACATATGTTCAAGTAGCTACAAGGAAAGACAAACAAGCGAAGCACATATGTTCAAGTACCCACAATTAAGAATCCACAAAGAACAAACTCAAACAATCATCAGCATTCCAACACAAGTCTACATCAACAATCAACTACATCAACAACATTTGCATCAATTAAACATCATTTTTTGAACAATGCACTTGCAAATTTTTTTGTAAGAGTCAAATCAAATCACAATTGAATTGTATTGTAACTTGCAAATCATCATATTTTGTAAGTTAATAGGGTGCATTCTCGGTTGAACCCGACACCCAAGCTAGTCATTAAGTCGAAATCGATAGGAGGTTGAGTTCTTTCAAGAGAAGTCATTTGAATGTGTCATCTAATATTTGTAAAATCATTAACTTGAGTGCATTTTTAGTGGTAGTCAACACCCTAAACTTGTTAAAACCAAAATCAATTGAGCGTGAAATTGAAATAAGAAAAGTTGAAATTTAATATCAAGCAAGTGTGAAAATCAAGAAAGTATTAAAAGAAAACGAGCATGAGTTCAAGTGAACGAGTTCAAATGGAGTAAAGTATTTAATTGTTAGAGTTTCTGAACAATATGATACTATCCACTACTGAGGACATGGTGAAAATCAACAAAGCCACTCTTGCTAATATTAAAAGGCATTTACATTATGCACATTAGACCGTTAGATTTCTCCAACTTGAATCACAACTACAACGTGATGAGCTACAACATAAGAGTCATTTTTCTGAGCCATTCAAATATACAACTTCAATTGATGAAAATGATTCGAAGCCACTCCATGATACAAATTCTAATGTAGAAGTTGTACATGATCAAGTTCAATGTTCTTGTTCCAAACCAATCATCAAACCATGGGAGGAAATTCAATACAAAAAAAAAATCAATGTGGTTTAGGATATGAAAATGATGACAACAATTTGCATATTCCTAATTATTCAAAACCAATCAAGTTCACTAGTGGAGGATTGCTTGATCAAGCAACATCTATAATCAATGAGAAAGTTGAAAAAAATCCAAAATGTCGACACTGTCAAAAAGGAGTTTATATGGAAGATCATTGTTTTGATCTTCATCTTTGTCACCATTGTGGTAAGAAGAATCACTCATCAGAGAAATGTTACAAACAAAAGAAACCAACCAGATTAAAGATTAATTATGCATGGATTGATACTTGAGAGTGGTTATTTACAAGTAAATGATTGTATAAGTTTTATCGCAGAATTCAATCTCACATGAAGACAAATATTTCAGTCAATAGTGAAAAGATGATACTCATGCACTTGAAAGGGGGAGTACAACAGTGAAACTCTCATACATCTTAAGGGGGGTTCAAAACAAATGCATATGGTTATGGTCTCTCCTTTCAATTAACAATGGGGATAATTGATAATGAAATTGAAATTGAATTAATGATGATGGTTTTCAAACTTAAATTTTTGACAACAACACAATTTTCCAGGGGGAATCAAAATTTATCAGTGGACAAGTGATTGGGATGTTGATTGAGAGAAAATGTGGGAATTTTTATTCACTTAGATGGTCATTGGACCCAACAAAGGATAGAAATATCCTTTTGCATTTTAGCTTGGCATTAGATTGAGTTGTCAAGCATTTTCAAGGATGTGTCAGACTTGTAGTTGATTCACTTCTCTTGGTTCGCTCTCTTCATATTGGAGTTTTCGACATCCAGTTTTGGCAGTTTTTCATTGAGGCTCAGCTCAGCAGTTTCATCTTGAAGACTTGGAGATGGTACCAAGTTCTTACTTTAGACTTATGCTTGAGGGGGGGAATGTCAGCCTCATACTCACAATCAATAAGTCCAAAATAATAAAATTATGAAACTTGGAAAATATAATTCCTACTTGTCTTTGATGTGCTTATCAATTCTAGAATGAGTTTGTTCCTAATACTTGGGAGTTTGTTGAGATCTAGTTGGTTGAGATATTCTCTCCAACTAGTTAGCCTCCTAGATTAGTGTGTGGTTGAGAGATTCTCTCCAACTAGTTAGCCTCCTAAATTAGTGTGAGGTTGAGATATTCACTCAACCATGAGATAGCATGTCCAAGATAGACTAATTATCTCGAGACATAGCTTGATGTATTTATATTGTATCATCATTCTTTGTGAATATACAATACATTTAGGCTTAAATCATTTTCCACCATGTTTCTGTCTCTTGAATTAAGTTTTTATTTTCTTTAATTATCTTCAAGGAGTTGCACAAGAATAAATTTATGACCTTAAAAAGAGAAAAAGGAAAGCTTTGATCGCAAAAATTGAAATGTTCAAGGTGTTAGAAAATTATATATTACAGAGAAATGGAACACATAAAATATTGCAGAAATATAAACACAGAAAACGCATAAAACAAGAGAGACACAGATATATGTGGTTCACCCAGTTTGGGCTATGTCCATGGAGAAACAGTCATTCTTTCCTTTTATATTATCCAGCAAACTGAAGAGATACAACCTATAGCAGATCCGTTGTAATTCCCTCTTCTCTCTCGCCCAATATCCTCTCTCTTCTCGCTCAGAATACAGATCTACTTAGATACAATACAATTCCCTCATATATAGCGAGGGGTTGCCTTCTAGGGAAAAAAACCATAAATTAAACATAACTTCTACCGTCAGATCTCCACCTAATGAACGGCCCAGATTGACTACGAAATTACAACATTTTACAAGGAAAATTTACATATATTTCTAGCTTCGGGGGCGCTGCCCCCGATGCCCCCGTCAGGGGGGGGGGATCCCAAAGGTAGCTACCCCCCCTGGACCCCCCCTGCAGCACAAATATTACAGGCGGCATTGTTGCCCCATTACGAACTGGGGTCCAATGCAGTGATACCTTTGAATAAAGAAGATAATCAAGATCCACACCCAACACAAGGCATATGATAGAATTAGTGTAGAAAATTTGATGTAGGTTAACCCGATAATACAATATGAATCAAAGTAGAATATTATAACCTACTTATACTATCAATTTGCAAAAGCTTAAAGATCGAGCTGAACAATATAACCAAAAGAAGAAGAATCAATCGCACAATACACATGAAAATACTTTGGGGAAAGCCTCAGCTAAAACCCCACTATCTGTATTATCATACAAGGTGGAAATACATAGGAATTATACAAAGCCTTACCTCTCACATCTAGCCAGCTCTCAGGACAATCCTCACAGATGCTCACAGGAAATCTTGGCTGCTCTCCAACCTTCCTCTCTGCTCTCCAAGCTCCTATTTCCTTGCGTTGTTCCTTGTGGATGATTCACCTATTACCAAGTGGATGATCTCACACACTTCAAAACTACACAATCCTCAAGGATTTATCCTTGACTGCATGCATGAATTTTCTCTTTGAGAAAACACATGCAATTGATAGTACATTGTCCTTAACTTTAATCTCAACTGGGTCTTTCTCAGAATAGACATGCATGAGTTTCTGATGAGGGAATCTTCAGTTAACTGGAGTAGCATTAGTTGAGTGCATGCATGCATCAACTGACTGTTAACTCTCTATTAGTTCCGCAAACAGTTTGGAACTAATTTAACTGGACTTAACTCAGCACACTGAGTTAACTAATTACACCTCAAATATAACTCAATCTTATCTCCTTAATTTAAGGAATAACTCTTGCATGACTTCGGAAAGACTTCTAACTTGATTTTCTCCAACTAATTAATTTAAAATTAATTAATTAATTATTTCCAAGTAGCTGTTAAGACTAAATTCGATTTTAATTCACAATTTAATTCAAGGACAAATTAAATTGGAATATTCCTGTTGCCATATTTCGACACTCTCCCCCAACAAGAAAGGGATTATCTACCACCCCAATCCTGTCTCTATGGAATTCGAATTTACACTTTAACAACACCTTTGTCAAAATGTCAACATCTTTGTCCTCTGTTGAAATACACTGCAGCAACATGATCCTCTCGACCTGTGAAAAGCCACGGGAAACAAATCCTTCCTTCTGATTCTCCACACTACCATCAGCAGCGTGCTCTACCTTGTAAATCCAATAGGAACTCACAACTGACTTGTTCTCTGATCTCAGAACCACGTCCCAAACACTATTACGAACTATGGAGTCATACTCCTCCACCATAGCATCAACCCAAATCGGCTGTTGCACTGCTTCCTTAAAGGAAGATGGCTCGGTCTCAACACATTCCCCAGCAAGGGCCATGTATTCAGTGTAACTCTCAGGTGACCTCCTCTATCTGCACTAAGAAGATGGTGCTCCCACATTCTCTCTCGCATCCTCCAACAATCTGTCAGCTTCTCTTGTGTGCTTCTGTCCATCTCTGAAAAACTTTGCTTGAGTGGATGTCTCCACTCCTGGAACTTTTGCATGTTGCTGCTCTGCATCAGTCTGAGGCTTCTCCTCCTTAGGAACCAGTAATTCCTCCACAACTTGTAGTTGGATCTCCCTCTCAAGGGAAACTCGCATGGCCTTTTGCTCATCAAACTTGAGATCTCTGTGAACAACTGTCCTCCGACTAGTAGGCAAGTGCACCCGATAGTTGTGAGGTGTATCAGTGTACCCCACAAATATCCCCAACTCTGTTGTCGGCTCAAGCTTATTTCATGCATCCTTTGTCACATGGAAATATACCTATGAGCTAAAGATCCTGAAGTGACCCACATCTGGTCTCTTACTAGAGAAATCTTCCTCTGGTGTCTTCATCCCAAGTATGCGATGTGGCTTCTATTCTATGTAAATAGATCGTTGTGTTGCATGACTCAGCCCACAAGTGAAGTGGTAGGCCTTGGTCATGCAGCATTGCCCGTGCTGACCCTACAATAGTTCTGTTCTTCCTCTCGGCCACCCCATTCTACTGTGAGTTATGAGGTGCCATCAACTTTCGTTTAATTCCTTCCACTGCACAGAAGTCCTTAAACTCTTGAGAGACATATTCTCCACCGTTGTCACTTCTCAAGGCTTTGATATTCTTCCCTGACTCTTTCTCGACCAAAGCTTTGAACTCACAAAACTTTGTGAAAGTTTGGTCCTTCTTCTGCATGAAATAAATCCAGCATTTATGAGAATAGTCATCAATGAAAATCACATAATACCTTTGCTTTGCTATGGATGTCGTCGAGAATGATCCACACAAATCAGTATGAACTCGCTCTAAGATAGCCTTTGCTCGACTATCTCGATCATGAAAGGAATACTTGGTGTACTTTCCCAAGGTACAACCTTTGCATGTGTCAACTTGCTCAAGTTTACCTTTGGAAAGTCATGTAGATATCTGTTGTATTATCTTCAAAGCCCCATGATCCAAATGGCCCAACCACCTGTGCCACAACTCGTTAATGTCTTGGCTTTGCACCAATTCTGGTTTCTTACTCAATGTTGCACAATCATCTACCTCTAGTTCATAGAGATTCTTCACCCGAATCCGTATCCTCTTGGTCTGACCCGTGTCTATGTGTCTTAGGAACGCCTTTCCTTTACTGAAGACAATATCGTAGCATTTGTCTTCCAACATCGCGACCGATACCAAGTTCTTCTTCAGTCCAGGCACATACTTCACATCTGTTAAGGTGAGAGGAGCTCCATGCTCCCTTTGAAAAGCAAACGTGACAACTCCTGAAACACTATACCTTCCATTGTCACCCATCTCTATGTGCATCTTGAGGTCTTTCTCCTCCAAGGCACTGAATAAATTTTTATCATCGGTCATGTGGAATGAGGCTCCACTGTCAAGATACCAGACACAACCCATCATCGATGACACCATGCATGCGATGAGGGTAAAGTCCATTTCAAACTGAGAGGCTAATGCCTCACCTTCCGATCCTTCCGAGGATCCCTTCTTGGACTTCTTCGATGGGCAATTAGTTACATAATGTCCCATCTTGTGACAATTAAAGCATCTTACTTTAGACATGTCACCCTTCTTCCCTCCATGAGAAGAATTTGATTTGAAATGGGAAGCCTTCCCCTTCCCTTTCCTTGCCTTACTTGCTAAGGCCAGATTTTCTTCATCATCATTTTTGGATGAAGAACCATCTCGTGTGCTCCTCCTGATCTCCTCCTGCATAAGATCTGACCACAGTCGTTCCCAATCTGGCAGTTTCTTCCTTCCATTCATAGAGTCCTAGCAGCTATTCCAACTCTTTGGAAGACTAAGGAGAGCGAGGCTCACCATATCATCATCGGCAGTATTTATTCCCACACCGCCAAGCTCATGGCTGCAGGTGGTGAGCTTGTTTAGATATGTGGAAATAGTATCTCCCTTCTCCATCTTGATTCTTCAAAGCTTATCCTTGAGTGCCAATTTCCTTTGGTCGCTACTGTTCTGGTAGAGGTCCTTCAATGTCTTCCACATTGAAAATGGAATATCCTTCTCATGGAGATTCGAGACAATATGGTCTCGAACTCCCTCAAGGATGATCTGTCTCGCCTTCGCCACACACTTCTTCCACTCAGCCAACTCTTGTGCATTAGTTGAAGTTGGCTTTGGGATTTCTTGATCAATGAATTCCTTCAAGCAATTGTCTTCTACTATAACTTCCATTCTATCTTTCCATGCTATGTATTTCAAGCTACCTTCCAAGGCATACTCGAGTCTCAAGCCATAGAATTCCATTGGCCAACCTTGAAGTATGATATGAATTCGATTTTCACTTGCAACCTCAAAATCAAACTTCGAATTCTCTTCTCAGTATATTGTTCACAGCTCCGATACCATGTAGAAAATTTATATAAATCTCGCTTTGATACCATGTAGAAAATTTCTACAAATCCAGCTCTGATACCATGTAGAAAATTTCTACAAATCTCGCTTTGATACCGTGTAGAAAATTTCTCCAAATCCAGCTCTGATACCATGTAGAAAATCTGAGGTAGGTTAACCCAATAATGCAATATAAATCAAAGCATAATTTTATAACCTACTTCTACTATCGATTTGTGGAAGCTTAAAGATCGAGTTGAACAATATAACCAGAAGAAGAAGAATCAATCACATAATACACATGAAAATACTTTGGGGAAAGACTCAGCTAAAAACCCCACTATCTGTATTATCATACAAGGTAGAAATACATAGGAATTATACAAAGCCTTAGCTCTCATAGCTAGCCAGCTCTAAGTACAATCCTCACCGATGCTCACAAGCAATCTTGGCTGCTCTCTAGCCTTCCTCTCTACCCTCCAAGCTCCTATTTCCTTGCACTATTCCTTGTGGATGATTTACCTATTACCAAGTGGATGATCTCACAGACTTTAAAACTGCGCAATCCTCAAGGATTTATCCTTGACTGCATGCATGAGTTTTCTCTTTGAAAAAACACATGCAACTGATAGTACACTGTCCGTGACTTTAATCTCAACTAGGTCTTTCTCAGAATAGACATGCATGATTTTTCGATGAGGGAATCTTCAATTAACTGGAGTAGCACTAGTTGAGTGCATGCATGCATCAACTTACTGTTAACTCTTTATTAGTTCCTCAAACAATTTGGAACTAATTTAACTGGACTTAACTCAGTTAATTGAGTTAACTAATTACAGCTCAAATATAACTCAATCTTATCTCCTTACTTTAAGGGATAACTCTTGCATGACTTCAAAAAGACTTCTAACTTGAATTTCCCCAACTAATTAATTTAAAATAAATTAATTTCTTCCTTGATTTCTTTTCATTCCTTTCTTATAGGGTTAAATTATATAGCATAAGATATTTAAATTACAAATTTACGTAGACGGCTTTTCTAATAAATCTATGTTGGTTAGTTACCCATCCCTTAATAGAATACTATTATTATAACACTATTACATTATTAATAACAATACAATAAATCCTTAATATTACTAAATTCCCTAGAAGTAGAATACTAATATATTGATACCCTAACTAGTAATAGTAAGAATGATACCATTATTATAATGAATATTACTTTTAATTCCAATATTAATATTAATAATATAATAATACTAATCTGAATGATCTAGTATATTTAATATAACATTTAATAATATACATCGATCTATTATCACTTATTCCTTTTTATTAGATTTATATTTTTTTCCGGGGAAAGAAAATTCATAATTTCATAAATAGAAATTACATGTTGTGGATGCCCGAAGGCATATGCTGTAAACGTGGCTATGAAGTCCACTGTCAAAAATAAAAAAATAAATATGCAAGAAACCCAGAAGGTGTACTGTTTTGATGCATATCCGCTATGTATAAAACCCAAATATAACCCACGCAGGGGTTGACAATCATATAAGCTATTCGTTTTATGTACAAAGCAAAAACTAAAAAGGTTCAGATTCATATAGCTGTAAAATTAGAGGCTGTTGCTCCTCAGTGGTCCTTCATCTATGTATGGTCTGTAGAAATAATGATAGATCCCTACAGGAGTATGTTTTGTGATCATCCACTCCCTTAGAGGACGATGCGTCGCTTCTTTTGATAGCTTGTCAGCGGTTTCATTTCTTTCCCTGTAGATGTGAGAAACAGAAATCTGATCAAAGAAAGTTTTGAAAAAAACAATTTCTTCCAATATAGATCTCAGAGTGTATGCAGTGCAATCAGTTGTATTGGTAAACCAATCAGTCACTATCTTTGAATCACCAAATATTTGTATATTTCGGCAATGTTTCAGGATAGCAAAGTATAGAAGATGGCAGAGTGTTATCAATTCAGCATGATTGTTAGTGCCGGGTCCCAAGCCCAAACAGATCTGGAAGTAGTGTGTTTCAGAAAGGTAGAGGAAGATGCTGCCCCCACAGCCGTGATGTTGGGCAGCCCCGTCATAATAGGCCCACGAGATCGCTTTGTTGATCTGTTCCTGTTGTATAGTTCTTTGTCTTTTTTGGCTGTCATCATTTGGAAGCTCTTCGTATGCAGCACATATCTGTGGGGGGTGAAGATTCCAGTTAACCAAAATATCATCAAAAATATTATTATTTCTTTTGAGCCAAATATACCATGAAACGAAGAGAGGTAGGTTTCTTGATTTGGTGACAGCTGATTTACACCACCAGTTCTCCCAAGCTGATATTGATATCAACCCCCTGCCAGTTTCTAGTCATATTTAGAGATAGAAGGACTTGAGTCCATATGCTTCTGGTGGTAGGGCAAGTGAGAAAAATATGTTGGGTTGTTTCTTCTTCTTGGAGGCAGAGTACACATCGGGTAGGCCCCATAAACACTCTCCTTTTTAGATAGGAGCCCGTGGGGATCTTATCTTCTAAAATATTCCACATCAGCAGTCTGGTACGTGGAGGAGCTTGTAATTTCCATAGATTAATCCACCAGCTTCTGATGATCTCTGGTTTCTTGTCTGCTATGATTATGTTATACCCCTGTTTCGGTGTGTATTGCCCATTTTTAGAGTGTGCCCAGATTAGTTCATCTTCAACATTTCTTAATCTAACATGAGTTTCTGTGAGAGCCTGAAGGTAGTGATGCCAAGTTCTACTCCAATCATCTGGAATGTGCTAGTTCAGATCAGTCAGCTAGGCTTGAGTATGGAAAGTGGTATTATGCTGGTCCCCAATCTGTCCCAGATACTTGATACCTCTATTGTTTAGGAGCTGGATCAGTCCATCAGGTAGTATATGGGAGTTACCACATCCAATCCAAGGATCAATGCCAATGTAGATAGAAGCACCATTGCCAATCTTCCATATTAAGCCATCATTAATGATAGAAATAGAATTTAGAATGGCTCTCCAAATCACCGATATGCCTTTCCTGTGCCAAGATGGGCTTCTGATCCAGTCTATGATAGATAACGGCCAGATGTATTTATGTTGAATAACCTCAGCCCAGAAGCTGTTTTGTTTGAGGAGGAGCCAACTCTACTTGGCTGCCAAGGCTTGAGCAAAAGTCAGAAGAAGTTTAAGTCCCCGGCCTCCCCACTGCTTCAGAGTAGCAATTCTAGTCCATTTAACCTAGGCAAAAGGTTTTCCCTCCTTGCTACCATTCCAAAGGAATCTACAACAGATTTTTTGAATTCTATGAAGTGTTCCTCTAGGAATCCAGGCGAGAGACATCGAGTACACCGAGGTGGCTTCAAGGACTGTTTTGATAAGGACAAGTCTGCCTGCCCTAGACAGGAACTTGTGGCACCAACATCTAATTCTCTTCTCCACTTTTGTGATGAGCCAGGTCCAGTTTGCAATCTTGTAACCATCTGGTTTTAGTCTGAAGCCCAAATATTTTAATCCCTCCATCAAATTAGTAGCCTGAAAGGGAAAATATTGAGTGGCCAACTGAGATTCCTGTAGGGTGCAATCAGATAGAGAGATGGTGGATTTTTCTCTATTGATCTCCATTCCCGTGGCTCTGTAGAAAAGGATCAGAATCTCATTCAAAGAAATCGAGTCCCGGACACTGCCATTCATGAAGATCAAAATGTCATCTACAAAAAGTAGATGTGTCAGGTAGAATTGTTCCATGATTTTTAGGCCTTGAAGGCCCCCCCTTCTTTTTTCCGTAGTTATAAGTCTGCTCAATCCTTCCATGACTAATAAGAAGAGAAGTGAAGATAAAGGGCATCCCTGCCTGATCCCCCTATCAATATTGAAGGAGGGCGATGCTGAACCATTTATGAGAATAGAAAAAGAGACAGAGGATATGCATCCCATGATCCAGCTGATGAGTGCTGGGGGAAATCCCAAATGAGTAATAATCATCTTGATGTATAACCAATTTACTTTGTCAAAGGCCTTTGCCAGATCAATTTTAAGAGTGAGTCCCTTGAGATTTCTGAGTTTGATGGAGTGGAGGGCTTCCTGGGCTGTGCCAATGGCATCCTGAATATGTCTATGGTGGAGGAAGGCAAATTTCTCCTGAGAAATGTGATTGGATAATATGGGCTTGATGCGATTGGCGATGATTTTAGATATGATTTTGTACAGACAGTTGCAAAGGGATATAGGCCTGAAGTCATTAAAAGAGGATGGCGAATCAGTCTTAGGGATCAAGGCCAAGTAAGTGAAGTTAATTATTGTTGTAACAAGATATGACTCTCCAAATGTGTCGTATCTTAGGCTCTATTTTAGGAGATTAGTTAGCTAGTTGGTTTGAATAGCATTTAATGTAAATGGACACTTTTTATTTAATAAGTGATCCATAATTAGAGGTAGTTAGGACATGGAGCTTATAAATAGCTCATTGCAAGAGTGTTTGGTTGTTCAGGTGTAAACTCTTGCAACATCAATTATGTAATTGTTTTTTTTCTTATTAATAAAATTACGTGTCTGAGGACACTTCTGCCATTATTGTGGTATCAGAGCTCCAGTAATGCAGCTGATATGAAGAGGAGATTCTAGCTCTACAAGTTCTTGGAAAACTCCATTGAATTGATCAACAAATGCTCGGTATGGAAATTGTCTAGTTTTTTGTTTAAAAGGAAAAGGAATTTTATTATTGATTTTAGATTTTTTTAAATCTGAAAATCATTTTTTATTATTGTAAAAAATTTTGCCTCTGCCTCAAATATGCTGTAAAAGTTCTCTGATCCTCCAATGGCCACCAGGAAATATCCATTAGTAAGTTTTGAAAAGACACCAATCTCACTGGAATTTTCAAACGAGCTCGAATAGCGTTGAGCAGGAAATTCGAAGCAAGGTCCTCACACCAAATCTTGGATCTATCGATTTTTGATGGGTAGATCCCACATTGTCCTTTCTTTCTGCCGATGAGCTTGTCAAACCAGCCGACGCTCCTATCAATCTTGATGTATCCCTTTTCTCCCCAGTCAGTACCCCATGAATTCTTTGCGTTAATGTATTCAGACCCTTCTTCCTGGCCAAAACCAATTGCTATAAGACCATGATTTATGTGGGTTCCACAACTCCCTGACAGCACGCCGCCTTGGTAATTATGGAACTTTCAAACTGAGTTTTGGTAGCCATGATGCACAACCAAAGAGATTATTTACTCCACAGAGTATTATAGCTTTGAGCTTACAGCCGTAAGTAGATAGCAGTGTGTATTGCTGCAAGCTTAAAGTGATGTTCGTCCTGGCAAATTCGGCCTGAAGAGGTATTATGAAGGTAAAACACATGTTAGTGGCGATTAAGTTTTTGATCTATGTTCTGCACCTGAAATCTGAAATTTCATGCTGAATAATAATGTCTCTGGCATACATTTAACATCATGATCCTCCGTGATTATGCCTACCTATTTAACGGGTGTATCTTTGGAGTATAAATACAATTTATTGCCAGAGGTTTATTTCACTGGGCTCCATTTTGTCTACTTCCTATTATTTGTGTTTGAACCTATATTGCATGGGTATGGTTGGATACTGGTGCGTGTATGGCCACGAAAATGATGGAAATGTTTTAAACTATGGAGATCATCAGGATGCGGGTATTACAGGTATGGGGACAATAACACAAATCAAGCAAATAATAAAAAGCAATATCAACTAGACCTGGACAAAATCATGCGTGGCATTTTTGCACAGACAACATTTTTTTGGACAACAATATTTGGAGAAAAAGAGTGCCCAATTTCAGAGGGCAAATTTTCGAACAGAACATCTATGTCACCTTGGAAGTTCAATTGAATATTCAGTTTGTTCCATTTCATCAATCCAGATTGAAGAATGAACAAGAGGATTTAGATTGATAAATTTGGCCATGAGAAAGCCAAGAAAACCAACGTCAAGCCAGCGTGAGCCAACCTGCCAGCAACAAGCCAGCGTGAGCCAGCCTGCCAGCAACAAGCCAACATGCCAGCAATTAGAAATATTTTTTAATTTTGTAATGTTAATGGAGTGATAAGGTTTTTCGATTGTTTGTAATTCTTGTGGAGAGATAAGGAATATTATATTGTTTTTTTTTTTTGGGAGAAATCTGGTGAGTTTTTAATTTTTTAATTTATGATTTGTGGAGTAATAAGGTGATTTGTAAATTTTTGGAGTAATAAGGGGATTTTAATTGTAATTTTTTAAAGGGGCTAAGTGTAACTCAAAGTAATTTTACTTTGAGGGGGGGTAATTTCTTTTTTACCATATTGTGCAAAAGCACCATTGTAAAAAGTCAAATTTTGAAAGTTGCCTTGTAAAAATTTGAGAAATTGACTAGAGCCAAGTGCAAAGCTCAGTCAATTTTCTCCTGTTTTGACGACTATTCGAGGGTCAAGGCCAAGCCCCGATAGATCGTGTTGTTTTTTGCGTGGTGTGTTGTGTTGACTATCTTTTCATTTCTGTTCTGATTCTTGGTGCGATGCTTCAACGCTAAAATGTCTAAGTTGATTAATTTGTTTTCTGATTCCGACAAACTTGAAGGCACAAAATCATAGAAAACATGGCATCGACTCATCGAAAGCACTCTCATTTACAATGAATTATGGCAGGGTATATGTGATGGAGATGTTAAGCCAAATAAACCCACAGATGTAGCTGCACTAGCAAAATGGGAAATCAAGAATGCTAAAGCCTTAGCTCTTATTAAATCGTCTGTGAATGATGAAATGTATGTCCATATAGAAAATGCTTTAGATGCATGGACTGCTTTGAAAACTTTTAAAGACCTCTTTGATACTCAGCCTGAATCAAAGAAAGTCGATCTACAATTAAAATTGTTGCAACAAAAATTAAATGAAGGCGGTGATGTTCTTGAATATATCTCAAGACTTAAGAATATCATGCAAGAAATTATTAATGCTGGTTTTCCCGCAATTGATGATAGCTTTATGGTCACAATTGTAATTGCTGGGCTTCCTTCTTCCTATACGCATTTTTTAGAAACTCTACAAGTAACTGGGAAATTAGAGAAACTAAAGTTTGATGAGCTTTGTGAAATGTTGAGTCAACATGATAAAACTTTTGGGAAGAAGAATAAAGTTGGTGAAGATGTTTTTCTCACAGAGGCCAGCACAAGTAAGTCATCAGCAAATAGTTCTCGAGGAAGAGGCAGATGGAATCAGAATCAAGCAACACATAATCGAGGTCGAAGCCAAAGCAGAGGAAACAATTTTAACAGAGGAGGAAGAAATAATTTTCAAGGTAGAGGAAACAACCAAGGAAGAGGCAATTTTCAAGGACAAGGATATAATAATCAAGGTAGAGGACAATCTCAAAATAGAGGTCAAAGCAGAGGCAGAGGACAATCTTCAGGAAGAGGAAGAGACTTAAGTCAAATTGTGTGTCGAAGATGTAACAAAGTTGGCCATTATGCTGAAGATTGTCGAACATCACTTAATAAAATTCCCAAGTTTCAGCAGCATTCAGCACAATTCTGCTTTCTTCGATGACTGCAAGTAGATCCTCTCCCAGAAGCTCCAGAAAAGCCAAATAGAACTCCACTGGCCAGCCATCCGGGCTAGGTCTCTTATCCTTTTTGGACCATTTGAGAGTTCCTTCCAATTCTTCTAGAGTGGCTGGTTGATTTAAGTCTTTTGCCTCTTCTTGATCCACAAACCTTGGAAAATGACCAGCTAAATTGATGATATCCGGGAGGTTGATGGCTGCCGGCACTGTGAATTGTCTCTTGAAATGTGTAATCCCAAATCTGGCTAATTGTGGGTGAGTAGAGGCCCAACCCCTAGACTCACAGGGCATCTGCCAGATAGTATTATTGGCCTTTCTTCCATTTGCAAAGTTGTGGAAGAATTTCGTATTACCATCACCCGCTTGGAGCCAGGTGGCTCTACTTTTCAATCTCCATTGTTCTTCTTTTTCTAGAAGCATCTTATTTTTTTGGTTCTCCAACGTGACTAGATTCATTTTAGTCTCCTCTGATAAGAAACCTAACCCCTGTTCATCCATTAACTGTGCAATATGTAATTCAATATCAACAAGTTTCTGATCATCACTTGTCTTCTTCCTCTTAGACCACTCCTCTGTCATTGACCTAAGTTTATTTAGCTAAAAACAGAAGTCTGCAGCCACCCTCTATTCCCTCAGGCGGGGTTGAGCTCTCCAGAATTCAGTCACCATGTTGATGTATTCAGGATCTTTTAGATGCCCAGCAAAGAATTTGAAGGGGGAGCGCGGCTTTCTTGATGGTCCAGTAATTTGGAGAAAAATGGGTAGATGATCAGAAGATCCCCCAGCTCCCACCCATTATCGATACAGGGGGAGGTACCAGATGAGGTCTTCATGAATCAAGAACCGATCCAATGTTCGGCCCAGGGCAGCCTCCCCAGTCCGCCTATTGTGGCAGGTGGGCAGCTTCTTATTCATGGGAACGTCAACTAAATTGTAGGAATCCAGTAAAGTACTCATCTAATCGGAAATAGGATCGACTTGAGCTTGGTGTCCCCAGAATTCTTCCATACCCAATGAGAAGTTTAGATCCCCCCATGATGGTGGAGTTAGTGACAAGATCATGTTCCAACAAATTGTTCCAAAAATCCATTATGTTTCGATTAGGGGCATATATGTTAATCACTTTTAACTGAAGTCCCAACTCCCCTACGAAGATGTCCATGCCCATGAAACCCATGCCCCCCTAGGTGGATATAAGTTTAACTGTTTTAGGGTTGATGCCAATTGCAAGTCCACCTGATCTCCCTATGGCATCCATACCCTGAAATGTCCAGCCCAGCAGAATAGAGTGAAGGGATCGGATAGTATTTTCAGAAGAGCCCAGAGTTTCTTGAAGGAAGAGTATGTCACAGAAAGTATCCTTTAACAATATTTTGAGATCCAAATCCTTTTTGGGGTTGGCTAGTCCTCGGTAGTTGTAGGAGAGCCAAATCATGAGGGACCATGGGTAGTGGGCTCCAATGCTCTAAGTGCCCTCTCAATGGTATGCTGTCGGCCCCTTGCAATATCCGCCACTGCAGACTTGATGGTAGATTTGATCTTTGATGGGCACCCTCTGGCAGTTTTATGGAGCTTGGATCTTCCTGGAGATTGGCCCAATCCAAGATGCAGGGTTTTAGGTCGAAGTCTGGAGCGGAGGTTGTAGGGATGGGGATCCGACCTAGAAGAGGAGGAATTGTGAGATGGGGGAGTGGAGAAATCCTTGAGGGATGTAGGAGTAATGGAAAAAGTGGGCGGGGGCATAGATAATGAACAGGGGATGGAAGGAATAGTGCAAAATGCAGATGGGGGGGAATGCAGAGATGTATGCAATAAATTTAACATAACATCTGAAAAAAGAGCAGCAGATGTGGGGAAAGACTCATTACCCAGCTGAGGAGTAGCTTCCGCTGCAGATTTGGATCGAGTCCTGGGAGGAGATGGTGGATCTTTTCATTGGTTCCCAGTCTTCTTTGAAGTCACCACCGCAGCTTCAGTCAGTGCCCCTCCTCATTCCTGTTCACCCTTGTTCAGTTCTACAGAGGTCTGTTGCTTTGTCCCCTTTGAGATTTCCGTGGTGACTGAAGAATTCAGAGGGAAATATTTGTATAGGTGACCCACTTTGTGGCACCTCCTACAGTGAAATGTGACTCCTTCATAGTCCAAAAGTTGTTTGCGAGAGAAATTCCTCCTGTGGAGAGTGATTTTTTCCTCCAGCCTAGCCCTGGTGTCAAGGTGAACCAAAATCCTTGCCATTGTCATAATTCCAGTTTTTTCAAAAGACTTGTCATGTTCCAGGTAAGTTCTCAGGGCATCTCTGGGAGTTCAAAATTGCATAGGCAGTCCGGGTAGTCTGACCCATATGGGTCCAGCGTCGAGATGTTTGCGTTCAGGATCGAAAAGAGGATCCCAACATTTCAACAAGACAGGTGCGAGCTCAATGTGCCAGTAACGTGACAATATCCATTCCGTGTACTCCTCCCTATGAAAGTGGAGGGCAAACCATCCTCTGGCTAGCACCCGGATTACAAGGAGTTCTTTCAGCAAGGAACCCCAAATCTCCACAATCCAAAGACGCAATCTCTCCACCAAGTAGTTTCTACCTCAAACACGGCCTACCAGGACTTTTCTCGCTGTATCCATTGCGTCTGCCATATGGACGTCCTCTCCAAAGGTCAGGTTGATATCATTGTCGACCACTCTGAGACACCGGCCCCTTTTTAGTTTGTTTGAGCGCCATCCAATAGGGTATTCCTTCAGAGGGTTCCTGCTCAGTTCCGAAGAGCTATGTTGCGCCGAAAAAGAGGGTCTAGGGTTAGGTATGGGTCTAGGGTTAGGTATGGGTGTGCTGAAACAACCAGATCAAACCGGGGAGAGGGGGTTGAGACTGCACTCACTCGGGTGAGAAAAGGCATGCGCAGGTCGCGGGGGGTTTGACGGGCCAACCTGTGCAAGGGAGATGGAGGGAGGGTACATAGGCAGGGAGAGCTGCGGGGGAGGTGGAGGGGGATGTTGCGTGTGGTAAGGCGAGGGGGAGTCAAAGGTAGGGGAGGCCTGTAGGCAGGAGCCGAGAAGGTTCAAAGTAGTTGGGGAGAGGGGGGGACATTCCAATCTCAGAAGGTCTGCTACATTGACCATAGGGTGTTGGCGCTTCTCGGAGATAGGCGAGTGTGTCTTCGTCTGTTTGGCAGCTGTCGACCGATCCAGCTTATCCTGCAAGGGGCCCTCAACTGATGTGGAATTGTGCGCCCATATTTCTTGTTCCGGCATGGGGTCCTCCTCGTAGTCCACGAGGTCCTCTTCCACCATTTTAGCTGGTTGCAAACCTGACCTCCGTGTGACCAGGGGGGGCATGCAGTATTGAACGGGGATAAACAGTCTTAGAACCGGAGGTGAGTCCCAGATTTACATTAATTAGTTACACTACACATTAATAATAAGTTGAATACTATGACATTATTATAATAATAGTATAATATTTATTTTTAATTGTTATTAAATCCTTCCGATTACTAACAATGAGTATCCCTAGATATATTATTTCTAGCATTTTTAATATAATATTCCCTAATATTATTATTAAATATGATTATCTTTTCACCTAAATAACTCATGATAAATATTAAAATAATATTTTAACATAATAATATTATTTAATTAAACATGTTGAATAGTCAAATCTAACTGTTCTTGGTCATTCTTAGCCGTTTATCAGGTCTATCCTAATATAGTTCATTTTTTCAATATAGCCGTTTTTAGTCAAACCTAGCCGTTGGATGATCTGCTCTCCCTATTTAATATGCATCCATGATCTGGTTCTTCAACTTGTCTTGACGATGAATCACACTTGTTGGTTAGAAACGTGTCGACAATTATTCTATCATGTGATTTACGCCGAAATTTTTTTCTCAATCTTAAAATAAATAAATTAATTAATTCCAAGTAGCTGTTAAGACTAAATTCGATTTTAATTCACAATTTAATTCAAGGACAGATTAAATTGGAATATTCTTTTTGCCATATTTCAATAATTAGTTAGATCTATCTTCGACTATTGCTCACTCATTTGAGATTTGATATTTATTTTATTAACTAGATTATGGGGTGCATCACTTATGTGAGATTTGTTGTGCTAATAAATGGGTTGCATCCCCCTTTTTTCATGCTCAGAGAGGCCTCAGACAAATATGCCCTTTGAATCCTCTCCTATTCTTGTTGGAAGCAGAAGGTTTAAGCAGGTTGATACTTGCAGCGAAGCACAGAGGAGATGTGAAAGGGATTGAGGTAGCCACAAACTTATTCATAATGCATATCATCTTTGTAGATGATATTCTCTTGTTCAATGATGGGTCGAGAAGGGAACTTCAGTAGTTGAAAGGGATACTCAACTTATTCTTAAAAGCTACTAGTAAGTGTATAAATGAACAAAAGTGTACTTTGGTACATGAAGGTTTATCATAGGAAGAAATCTACAGAGCACAATCATTCCTTCCTCTTGAAGAAAAACATATGAAGGATAATCTAAAATAATCGGGGTTCCACCTGAAACTTGACTCTTATAAAAAAAATGTCTGGAAGTGGCTCCTGGCCAAGATTGAAAAAATAATTAACATTGGAGTTTCAAATGGCTCTCGAGGGTTGGGAGACTGTTGTTGGCCCCTAATCTTGACCCTTTTCACCATGCACATTCCACCATTCTATCATCCCTTACCTTCATATCATGATCATATTTTTCATATTTTGGCCTCTTTTTGCACATTAAAGTAAAATAATCATGTTTTTTAATTTTTAGTAAAAATTGGGTATTAAAATATATTTTTGGCAGAAACTGAATTTCTCATAATGGCTCCATTGAAACCTATGTGCAGGACACCTCGACACAAACTAAAGATAGATTCAAGAAGTACATGAACCAAGGATGAACATACTCCTATTGGCACACTCCAAATGAGTCAGAATAGGTCTGGTCAAACTTGTCAACCAGTCATTCAGGAAATCCCCTAATTTAGGGGCAGTTTTGTGATTTTGTGGAAACTTCTCATATTTTGTGTAACAAACAGATGGATTTGACCGTAGTAGGTGCAATAGGAATCTCATTGGTAGTTAAAGCCATTATATCCGATTTAGTTATACTTTTAACATAATTAAGCACAACAACTAAACAATTATGAACATATATTATTATCATTGCGATTACTCTCTTTTGGAATACATTTGAAGACTTGCTCTATTTTTCTTATGCTTCATTGTTGTGGGATTTGAATGGCGAATTGTTGTAGCTTATTGTTTTAGAGGTGTAGCAAGCAAAGGTAGAGGGCCCCCATGCTAAGCTAAGTACACTATTTTGTGAATTAATGTGCATAATTGTGAATAGCTAGCATTTTAGTTTTTTGTATAGTCTTGTGAATATTTTCATGCCCATTTAGATTTTGGAATTGATCTCTTTTCAGTGACTAGTTTGAGTAAGGAAGGACAACCCAAGTCTCCAAGTTGGAGCCTCTTCCTTGTGAACTAAGAATTGGATTGAAATCTCTTTCTATGCATTCATCTTTTCTTGCTTTCTTAAATCAAGTGTTATGCTTTATGGTGTGTTTGGTTTTAGTTGAAAAAGAAATCGAAGGAAGGACAGCTATGATCTCGAGAATTAGAGCCTTTTCTGTGTTGATTTTGATTCAATTAAAATCATTATTTTCTTATTCATGCTTGTAAATCAAATTTTTATGCTTTCTTTGCAATTAGAATTTATATTTGTAATATACATTTCCATTCTTTTCATCTAAACAACTACTTCCTATGCTAGTTTAGTCTAAGATTCCATAAACTTTGGTTTTATTTTAAGTCTACCAACCCATATTGATAAGTAAAATATATGCTTTAATGTATCTTAGTAAACTGGACTGACAACTGGTAATGATCAAATCAATCTTAGTGGCATTCCCAATTTACTA
This sequence comes from Pinus tabuliformis, assembly GCA_031772625.1. NCBI lineage: Eukaryota > Viridiplantae > Streptophyta > Pinopsida > Pinales > Pinaceae > Pinus > Pinus tabuliformis. Next base: position 50,493,379 of record CM062816.1, on the reverse strand, counting down.
GATTTCTCACGTGGATTCCAAAAGGGATCCTGAATTCTATCACGAAGTTATGCGGACATTTTCTATGGACAAGAGCAAAGGAAGGAGTTCTCCCTTGGGTGGCATGGGAAAAAATGAATTTTTGGTTAGAATTTTGTAACGAATGTAAAGTCTACGCGAAATATGGAAGTGGAGCGTGCATCTAAGTGAGAGTCAAAGGAGCTTTAGTCCCTTGTATGGGTAAGTGATAGGTCAGTTTTGAGACTCACCCATGGGTCGCGAGCCATGGTATTGTAATAGAAAGGCTATAAATATTTGATTCATAGCGAGTTTAGGATAACTTAACTGTTGATCAAGATCTAATGAAAAGGAAAGGTGCTAAGGCATGAAAGGGTTTTTTCATGTACTTAGGTGAAAGGGAAAGGCTCATGCAGTAGAGTGAGCGGGCCCTTGCAGCTGAATGCGCAGAGTAGAAAAGTTTGTAATTTGAACGTTGAATTTAATAAAGAAAGTTTTGGGTTGAATTGAATGCATTTGTTCCTTGTTCTTTAATTATGCTTAACTTAATGCATCTTCTCTCTGTAAGTTCTTTTCTATAAATTAAAGTGTATTTTCTATGTGAATCTGTTGGATCTTTAATGTCTATGCATGAAAAGTGTAATGAACTATTTTCACGAAGATATTAGATAGATTTGTAGTTATAACTGTTCGGAATGAGTAGATATGTGTGAAAGCAGATCTAGGGTTGCTATTTACTGAGAAAAAGTCGTGAATCTGCCTCTTTCATGTATGATAAACACGATCGTATACCTTCGGGAAGACCTAGAGGTCAATAGGATAGGGTTGTAATCGTGGACAGTAGGAAGGTATAGATCTGTGCGAAGGCAGATCTAAGTTACAAGGTTTTTTGAATACACATCGCATGGTCTCTGGATGCAGAAACCTAGTTCTGGCATCTCCCAATATTGCTTTGGGTGAGACTGCAGCCTGTGCTACGTAGGTTGTTGCCAAAAGGGCCAAGATTTAGGGTTTTGTTGGTTGGCGTGAATAACTCTGAACCTGGGTCAAGCCCCCTTAAGCCAACAACTTCCTACACTAGTTTAGTCTACGATTCCATAAACTTTGGTTTGCTTTAAGTCTACCAACCCAGATTGATACATAAAATATATGCTCTAATTTATCTTAGTAAATTAGACTGACAATTGGTATTGATCAAATCAGTCCTAGTGGCAATCCAAGTTTACTAGATTTCTCTCACCTGGATTCCAAAAGGGATCCTAAATTCTATCACGAAGTTATGCAAACATTTTCTATGGATAGGAGCAAAGGAAGAAGGAGTTCTCCCTTGGGTGGCATGGGAAAAAATAGATTTACCAAAAACATGGGGTGAATAGGGAATAAAAGATCTTGTTTTTCTAGCTCTCTTACAGCCAAATTTGGGTGGTGCATCCTCTCTGTGGAGAACCTTTGGACATCAGTGGTAAAATTAAAATACAATTATCGGCTCTTCATTGAGGAGTGGGCACGAAGGATGGACAAGAGAGTCTCAAATGCTTCAGCAATCTGGAAAGATACAATGGATTCCTTCAAGGAAATTGAAGCAGACCTAGCTTGGAAAATAGGAAATGGAAAAAAAGTTAGAATCGATATTGACCCATGGGTGGGGTGTAGAGCAGAATATGAACTCCCAAGGGATCTAGTTACAACTCTTAATGAACAATGGATCATTTTCCTAAACTTGGTAGAAGATGAAGAGGGCTCCTCGTTTTGGCATCAAAGTTTGAAATTGACTAATACTTACATCTAGATGCAAATTTTGAAGCTCCTTGGTAGGATTATATTTGAGAATTACATAGATCCCAAGTTAGGATTTGGGATAGGGAAGATGTTCTCATATGGATTCATGCACCTATAGGAATTTACTCCCCAAAATACGGGTACAACCATCAAACCAAAGAAGAGTTTGGGGCCATCAACTATGGTGGTGGAAGTATTTGTGGAAGCTAGAATGCCTAGCTAAGACAAGGTTCTTCCTTTGGTGTCAACTCATGAACAAAGTCCCAACATGGGATAATCTTCAGAAAAGAAACAAACATGGGCCAAGTTGGTGTATGTTGTGTAAAATGGGGAAGAAGCATTTAACCATCTTTTTATAAATTACCCTTTTACATTGAAAGTATGGGAAGCATCATTGAGTCTTTTGGACCTTAGACTTGAATGGAGAGGTTTAAACATAGGGGAATCCCTGAAAATTTGGTGGAATTTAGTGAGATGATCAATTAAGGAATGTCCCACCCTTAATAAGTTGGGGAATATGGTTGGCAAGAAATAAAGGAATATTTAAAGACAAACCTTCGGCACCAACTCTTACAACTTATGAAATTGCAGCAATCTACTCTTTACTCCCAACATCCCAAATGATACAAGCACCACGTGTTATGAGGGAAGAACAAATCAACCCGGAAATCACGTGGTCCTACTTTGATGGAGTATCTGATACACAGGGGCAGTGTGGGGGTGGAATCATAATTCATTTCAACAGACAGAGGCACCTAAAATCCAAAATAGGCTTAGGATATGGAACAAATGATTATGCATAGCTTCTATCTTTGAAAGTATTTTTATGTTGGGCAAGGGAACAAGGCTTAATCTCTTTGCAAGTTTTCAGGGACTCTTTGAATGTCATAAATTGGTTCAATGCAGTGTAGAGATGTCAAAATCATGTATTACAACCAATCATTGAAGAAATTCAGTTCATCAACCAAAATTTTGATTTTATTTATGTTTGCCACATCTATAGGGAACAAAACTCATAGGAATACCTCTTATCTAATGAGGGTGTTTAACAAGATTTGGGAAATTGGCACGTCCGAGAGAAAATATATGGGTCGATCCAAGAGTATGATCATCAGCATTTTATTATTTAACAGACCATCTAGTGTTTTTGTCTATCATACATGTTTCATCTGATGGGATCCAGTTTTATTTCATGAGTCTTTATACCTCCTTTTTTACAGAACTTTAATCTCTAGTTTGTCTTATATGCATAGCAATATATATGTTTATGACAATAAATGTGGGTTGTTTTCTCCAGTATGAGAGGCTTGGATTTTTATTTGTTTGGGTTTTTTGGACATATCATAGACTCATATGTTCCTGTCGAAGAGTACTCAGAAACAATAATACTTTTACATTTGCAGATGTAAATTTGTATTATCTTAATAGAAAGTTCAATTTTTCCTTAGAATAAAAAAGTAATTCTTTATATAATTAATTAAAAATTTTATTATATAACTATAATAATTATTATTAAACTTTAATTAAAAATATTTATATAGGAAAGATTATTTATTATATTTTATGTTTTAATGTAAAAATTATATAGATTCTATCTATTGTTGTAAATATTAAAAAATAAGAAACACAAAATAATAAATGTTTTTTATTATTTATTTATTATTATTAACATAATAATAATAAATATTTTAAATATTTTTTTATTTTTTATTATCTTTATCAATGTATTTTTTTAGAATAGGGTTTCTAAAATTTTGATTTAATTATGAGTAGTGATTTGGTGGAACAGTGTGACCTACGCTAATATATAGTACTAACCGTGATAAGGGTTTGAGATTTATCTCAAAAAAATAACTCCTAACTGTTGCAATGAAAATTACATGCAAGGAACTATTGCTCAATGATCTATTGTCTGAATAAGATCATCGGACAACAAGAGAAGAATAGTCAATGTATAGACAATCAAATCCCAACCCAATGCTCATACAAGCAACAAGAAAATGATTCTAGATGCTATAAAAGAAAGAGCATGCACATGGCATCCTCGTAGGTCAGTGAAGTATTTTGAAATCATAGCATAATCCTCATGCTCCACTCATGTGATCTACTTAATTTTCACTCGATCTCAACACCTACACACGACCATAACCACTCAAGGACGACAAGTGATCTTCCTCTCGTTAGCTCAAAACATCATAGAAATCACGTTTAGGAGAAGAGCACTAGTGTTGGGTATAGATTTGTCATCTCAAGACACTTTGTTAAAATATATTTGAGGTTTACACAACTATGTTAGGCACACTATTCTCATGTTAAATCCCACAAATTTAGATGAGGTTTGTGTTCAAGCCACACATATAGAACAAGAGGGAAACATAGTTCAGATGAGAAAAGTGAGAGTTCCCTTGAGTTTGGAGAAAAAGGAAAGGGTAAGTTTAAGGGAAAAGGGAAGAAGAATGCTTCTATTAAAATGGAAAAAGAAAAAATCACATGCAAACATTGTTTTAAAAATGGCCATGATTAAGATCATTGCTGGAAATTCCATCCAGAAATGAGACCCAACAAGCTTAAAAACAAAGAGAAGGAAAAAACAATTGCAATTATAGAACATGACTTAGGTTCGGATTCAGGAGATGAAACCAAGTTTATAGCAATGGGTTTGAAAGGTAAGAACATAGCAAGCACTATTTCTTCAAGTTGTTCCAATGATACTCAAAATGATGAAACAAGAATTGAACTTTTCCACATTAGAGTTGTTTCAAAGCATACCAAAATTGACACACTATTTGATAGTGGTTCTCAAGAAAAAATGATTTCTGAAGACTTGGTCAAGAAGTGAAACTAGAAACCATTCCACATTGAAGACCTTATCCTTTAGGATGGATATGTAAGAATGCAAATTTGCAGGTGACAAGGAAGTGCATCCTTAGATTTGCAATCACTGCAAACTTTCTTGATGAAGTTGAACTTGATGTAGTTTCACTTGAGATTTATGGTATTATTTTGGGAAGCCCATATCTTTATGATAGGAGAGAAATCTTTCATCTCCATGAGAATAAGTATCACTTATTCAAGAATGGAATTGAGTACATAGTTAGAGTGCATTGTAAGAAGATGAATTTGTCTCTTATGCATGCTGGACAAATGAAGAGAATTGTGAATGCAAGTCAATTTTTTTTATTAATGTTCAAGCATCAAGATGTTGTGAATGAGGCCTTTCAAGGAAATGCATCAAATGAAAAATCTGATTTCATTAAGGTTGCTAATGGTTGTAATAAGTTTTTTTTGGGTTCTAACATGTTGCCTCCTAAAATAGGTAAACAAGATGAGGAAGAATTGCAGCAACATACATCATTAGTTGAATTGAGGCTTCTGTGATCCACGTTAAGATTAAGAGAATTCTTCAGCTTAAATCACATGATAGAATATTTGTCGACGTGTTTCGAACTAACCAGTGTGGTTCATCATCAAGACAAGTTGAAGAATCATATCTAGATTGCATGTTAAATAGTCAGAGCAGAACTTCCAACGACGATAATTTTTGACCAGGCAATGACTAAATTGACTAACTAACGGCTATATTAGACCAGGAAACGACCAGTTGGACTGGACCCGGGAAAAAGGGGGGGGAAATTATATTTTAAATTAAGTTAAGGTTAAATTAATAGTTAGTTATACTATTATTAAATTAAAAGTAAATTTACATAAAAGGTATATTTATTTTAATTTTTATTATATATGTATATACATAAATATTAATTTAAGTATTATATAGTAAGAATAAATCTTTAATATTTTAAATTTTAATTATATTTAATTGTTTATTTAATTGTTAAATTGTTTAATAATAAACCATGATTACAATATTAAAGAAATTATTTTTCTTATATTAATTAAGTCAAATTATTAAATTAATAGCTAGTTATACTATTACTTATCATATGTGATTCATGTGAAAATATAATAATAGAAATATGGAAAATTGCTAGAAATAATATATTTAGGGACAATAATTGATGTAATAATAACTAATAATAATTAATATATTATTAATCTAATGAAGTTAATTGTGTTAACCTTATTGTTAATGACATGTGTAACTAATTAAACTAAATTTAAATAAATTTAAGGATATTATTAATATTAACTAAAATGATCTTATAATAGATCACTACTATCACAATTATTATTATATTAATATTATTACTATTGGTTTTAAAAGCAAAATGATAATGGTATCTTCCTATCAATGGATAGGGTATCAATTTCTTAGTAATCTACTAGGAACCTGAGTTACTAGATTTAGGGAATTAGTAATTGTAAGGAATTAGTAGTGCCAAAGCAATTTGAAAAAGAAGGCATAGGTTCCATAAATTATTCTTGGGGGTTTCAAAATGGTGCATGGCAATGGCGAAAACACTTGGTCAAGAGTCGAGCCAAGTACAAGGCAAGACAAGATAAACATCGTCATGTTGACAGTGTTCAAGGTGAGAAGAATTTCAAGTTGTTTAAGTTTCCTTTGATTGACGACCAAGGAAGGAATATGTTTGTTCCTTCAAGAAAATTTTGTCGTTCTACAAATTCTACGAAATTGCATCAAGATGATATCTACAACGGCAAGACAAGTTCTCCAAAATCAAGGAAAAAGATCAGTTTTCATGAAAAGCTCAAATTGTTGAATTCGGGAAAATTTCGGTGGGTTGAGACTGGAAGGGTGAGGGGGTTGTACCCTCATCTAATTGTTCAGTAATAAAGAGATTTTGGGGTCCAAAATATTCCAGTGGGGAGGAGTGATCCGTTGGATCAAAAATATGCTCAAATTTCAAAGTTGTCGGAATCAATTGAAACCTAAGCGAACGTGTAGATCTCGTCATCCTGAATCTGGCGCAACTAGTTTCATGGAAAACAAACATCGTATGCGCCTAGAAATAGGTTTTTATCGATTTGGCAAAAAGGCAAAATTTTGTGCAATTTTTCCCAGTCAACAGTCCATATTGCTCATGTGGCATGCTGACTAGGCCTGTTGACTATGCAAGGTTGAATGAACTTCAAGATCCAATCACTGTGTGACAAGTGTCAAATCTTCATTGATGTTGTGTTGGTGATTTCGTATTGGGTGATGGTGTTGGTTATGTGGACCAACTAGAGGCTACCATGTGGCCCTGCCGAAGGTTGCCATGTGGCACCTCAATGGCCACAAAAACTTGTTTGAATTTTGGACTGCACTTCATGGGAATCGAACCGTGAACCTATCTCCAACAAACTACTACCATTACCGTTGGGTTATGGGTGGGCCTTGTGTATAGGGCCCACGATATATGTATTTAAACATTAAGGTAATGAAAAAGGGCTGAGGGCTAGCCCAGCCCCAGTCACCATGCCCAAGCAGACCAGGGGCGAGACCAAGGGCCGGGGTTTAGCCCCAAACCCCCCCAACCTTAAAACACACCCATGTGACCATAGCGCCGAGACCAAGGGCTGATATGGAGGGGAGCTAGAACGCGGGGCTAGCCCAAGGTCACGTGAAGTGCCCATGTGACCACTGACATGCACATGATTTAATGTAGAAACTAATGGTCCCATAATTTTCTCTGGTGGTTTTCCGATTTGTCGCCTCGTTAGCGAAAAATGGGGCGAAATTGTAGGACAATTTGCTGGACTTAGCGAATTTGTGTGTTGAGTAGCAGCAAAACTTGGGAAGCTCATAACTTTCTCATTTTTTGGTATTTTGGGAGTAGAAAGAGGCTAGACGAGGGTTTTTTATAGCTCTGAAGCCATTGGAGCTATTATTGAAGCCATTTGAAAAATGTAGCTTGATGTAATTACTAGTTTTATGAGCATAATGATAGAGGCCCAAGCATTGGAAGATGGACAAGGAGACGTAGCCCAGGAAGGGTGAACTCCTTCATCACTTGTTGTTTTGTGTTTACTATTATGGTGGTATTGTCTACATTATTCTACAAATTCTGAAGTTTAAATTCATGTTTTATGTGTTTATGAATTTAACATAAGAGCCTCAAAACTCAAATTTAATCACTTGCAATTTTACATAAACCTCAAGTAGTTTCATATATATATCATCGACATAACCTCGATGGTACGAATATACATCATGTGAATAGAGGAGATGAAGTCGAACATGGTAGAAACTGTCTAATTACCAGCTAATGAGAAAAACTAGTAACAAACACAAGGGAATCCATCAATGAGGGAAATGGACCCCAAGGTACCTAGTACAATCCACTAATTGTGAATGAATGAGTTGATGTCACCACTGAACTCGACCAATCAGGAGCCAATGATGTAAAACCATTATCAATCACGAGGAAGTCTGCCACTGAGGTATGCAAGCTCCACGGTACTACGGGTTCCTAGATCAAACTCCTAGATAATGAGTTGAAGTCAATAAGAGAATATCCATCGAAGGAATGCCTTAATGTATCCCCCATAAATCAACACAGAACAGACTAGGATGTTGTGATGTATGGATGAAGTTATGAGATGATGAAGTACAACTGACACAGGAATGGCTAACTCAAAAAGGTCAATAAGCTACTAGAGACGGCCAACACAGGTTGGGACTTTCCTTGAACACTTAATGATAAGACACAAGAGTGACTTGGCAGCATGACTGATGAGCACCATGTGATATCATGCAACGACGCTGGAAGCATCGAGGCATGCTCCATATGATTGGAAGAGCAACCAGCTAGAGGAGTAAATAGAATCATCTAGATGGTATGGCTTCTAGGCAACCTAAAACCCAACTGTGAGATTTTGAAACAAATGGGTGTCATACTTAAGGGTGATGCAAAGGATGTTGTAGTTTTATGACTAATGGAAATAAATTTCCCCTCCCTTATCTTTTTATAAGTTCCTTTCTTGTAAAGTTGTCCCCCAAGTCCGAAGAAAGAGAAAAGTATACAAGGGAGAACCTCTTAGCCATAATAGACTAGGGTATTAATTTTTTCATAACTATTTTATCCCAATCCGGAAAAGGGTTAAACTTATACTGGGTAGGTGACCCTTCAAAAACTTTAACGGGCATGAAGGAGACAAGTTAACTCGACAATCTTTTCAAAATTAAGGAGTCTAGAAAGAGCTTAAAGGAAATTCCTCCTGGAGGAATGAATGGTATAGAGGATAGCAATTGGTTTTGGTGATCATGGAACTATTCATGACATAATGAGGACAAGGGGCTAGCTAATAACACCACTCATCACAACAATTCCTCCAAGAAGGGGTAAAAAACTAAGTGAAAGTGAATGATGGGCCAAGAAGGTGATGACGATGGAAGAGAGAAACCAAGGCTCAATCTGCAAAAATAGGCTGATAAAAAGTGGCAATCACAAGGGATAAAATGATGGAATCTACCTGGGATATAACCATAAATAAGACAAAGAAGATGACATGAGGCTCAGATTCTAAGTCATGGCGGGTCAAAAGGAGGAATTCCAAAAAGAGGATAAAATGACTGCATGGACACCAAAATGAAAAAGGGTTTTAACTAGGATATCCATTATCAAGTAAGTTCTACCGCCAAGTGACAACATGCATAATGGAAAATGGCTAAAGTCGAAACTTGACGGGTTCAAACCTAAGGCATAAATATGTCACTGATGGACAAAATGCAATGAGGACACTAATAATGACCTACCCCTATATCAGGTTCAAGAGAAATGCACCTAAGGTCCAATGGATGTCACAATAAAAATGCCACCCTATCTCATAACAATTGTTCAAAAGGACTAGACCCATGGTTAAATCACATAAGGACAGAAATAAACATGGAGGAGGTAAAAATAGGACCATATATTTTTTTTATTATTTTGGTTTTATAATTTATTTATTTTTGAAATAAATAAGGCATTAAAAATACTTGCATCGCACCCCAAACCAAAAAAAATAAAAATCATAACACTCCTATGTACAATATGTACAAGCGCAAAACAGTCTAGTAGGTCACTCTAAAGGTTTCCCACAGTTAGGCACATGCCAAGGGTTTCTATACACAAACTTATGGAGGGTGTGGGGACCATATGGATTATCAATGTAGGGACATGCCAAAGGAAATAAAATTTCCCCATCCGGAAAGGTTGACCATGCCAGGGACATTATAACATAGTCACACTATCCAAATTAACCTGAGGACATAAGGGAGGATCAAGGCATAAAGAAGGTACAATATGCTCGTCAAGAGGTGGTAAGGAGTTGGACAATTTTTTGGCAAGTTTTGTAGTAGAATCCCAAGACTTAACTCGCTCGATGGGTGGTGCTTCCAAGGAGGGTTGAGGAGGTGCCCCTTGAATCTCTACCTTTTCCAATTCGGAAAGACTAGAGGCATGAAGAGGCATAATCTCCTTATGATGATCAATAGGTGAATCCATGAACTCCAAGATGACTTGTCGAGAATAAGACTTGTCATCAAGGGGGTCTCGTGGAATAGGCGGAGTGACGACCCGTGTGGGCAAAGTATCTTGGTTATATTCCATATTATGATGGATTTTCTGACCCATGTCAGCAGGTACTAACGAGACTACCACAGAGACAATATTTTCCACAATAGGTGGCAAAGGATACTCACTATCTTGATCAACTTCCATAGGATCAGGTGACACAACCCAACGATCATGAGGTCTATGGGGTCCATAGGTGTCAGAAGAGATCATATACATAGGAGCTTTAGAATAGGAGGAAGCAATGTTGTGCGGTGGTAATTGAGGAAATACCTCAAAAAGGGATGAGCTTTTAAGTAAGCCTACACCAACACCTTGATACTAACTAGTGTTATCTCCCACAAGTGGCATGGAGTTTCTCATAGTGGAGATTTGGGTTGATGGAATGCAACAGTCAATTTGGTCAATGGTAACAATATTTCCTTCATGAGGAAAGCATAGGAAATGGAACATGGATGAGACAATTGTAGTCATGGCATAGAACTAGCCACAACCAAGGAGTAGGTTGTAATCCAAAGAAGCGTCGACGAATTCAACATCGAAATAAATCGTTTTACCTCATAACTCAATGGTGAACTTGGGAAGAACCCCCATTTAAGCAAGCCCACACCAACACTCTGATACTAACTAGTGTTATCTCCCACAAGTGGCACTGAGTTTCTCGTAGTGGAGAGTTAGGTTGATGGAATGCAATAGTCAATTTGGTCAATGATAACAATATTTCCTTCATGAGGAAAGCATAGGAAATGGGTCATGGATGAGACAACTATGGTCATGGCATAGAACTAGCTACAACCAAGGAGTAGGTTATAATCCAAAAAAGCGTCGACGAATTCAACATCGAAATAAATTGTTTTATGATGCAAGAGCATTCAGCTCAACATTATCATTGTATTTTAGTAGACATAGGGGGTCTTGTGTTTCAAGGAAGTTGGTTTCTTAAGTATTGAATTAATGTAATTATTTAATGTTTTGAGTGATTTTAATGAGAATAGGAATAAATTGAATATTGTGAGGCATAATTGTAAATGTCCTCGAATGTAGGAGAACATGAGTGATTTAGTATAATTGAGTGATGAGAGGATTTGAGAATTGATTGTAAAATCCAGATTAGGATTTAGTTCATGATTTTGTGGATTTGAGAGAATACTTAGGGATAAGAAAGAGATTTTAGGATTTTGTTGAGAAGCTTATGGATCTAAACTAGGAATTGGTTTTAAAATCCCTTTTTATATAAATGTAAGCCTAAAAGGCATAGACAGGGGTAGACAAAGAGAGAGAGAGAGAGAGAGTTAGATATTTAGCTAGTGTTTGTAAGCCTACGGGCAGTTAATGAACAGAGGCCATTAAATCAGAAGATCAGGCCGAGGAAAGACAGAGTGTCTCATTATGTAATTGTTTGTTGATATATATATGCACAGAGATTCAAATTCCAATTTGTATAAGTGTGTTATCGAATATTGAATGATGCATGAATGAATTAGCATATCCAGTGTAATAGAGAGTTGCAGGCAAAGTTTGGCGATTACACGGAGAAATACATGGAGAGGAGGATCATAATGGATCATTGAATCCATTAGAAAGATCAAAGCCAAAGCTCAGGAGGAAGTACGCAGTGAACCAACCGAAGGACCGAAACACCGAAGAGGAGTAAAGTGTCAATGCACAGCAACCATTAGATCTCATAGATAAATGGCCAGGATTAAATCGCAAGAGTGGACAAATCGGGATCGCATCGCAATCTTTCAAATGGAGGAAGCGAAGTGTGATTGCAACATGCGATGCATAGGAAGCGAAGTGCGATTTTGCAGTGTCTTGGAGCATCGCTTCTGAATTTTCATTACCCCCTTGATTTGCAGTCGCTACTGCTGACCTTGAGTAATCTTCCTTTGGTAATTCCTCTTCAAGGGTCTTGTACATTGTGTTCCAAGGCAAGGTCCTAGAGTCCCTTGTGCAAGCAGTATTAGAGAAGAGGAAGGAATCTAGAAATTTCTTATCAATTTCTTCCTGTAATGGGCCTGTTGGAGGTTAAACTAGTGCTTTTTTATTGCCTTTCACCATCTTTGCAGTTATATTAGAGCTTGTAGAGGTATTGTATCATTACAGAGAAAATTAGGGTTAGAATGTCACTCGCACAATAATACCCATCAATTCATATAACTGCTTACAACTGTTAAATGATTAAGTTCGCATGCAAGAGTTAAAATGCATAAAAGTTGGTAAGTACAAAAATTGAATTATAGGCACACCTTATGATTTTCCATGTAAATATGATTTTTCCTCGAGAGTGACATGTGGCGCGATTTGATTTGAATGAGTGGTGAGTTTGCAGTCGACGTGGCTCTTTACGTCAACATGGGGACTATAGCCTAAAAGAAACCAAAGGAAAGCTCAAAGAAATAGAAAGGGTGACTAGATCTAGGATGATGCAAAAGAGGAAAACAAGAGGATCTAATGGGATCACTTGTGAGTTAGTATGAATGTTGAGTAGAGAGGTTGAGTCATCCCAAGAATGGGATCCTAGAAGAAATGGGAGGTATGTGCATTGAAATTTTGGCGTAGCCAATTCTGAAATTACATGGAAAGTCAAAGTATTAAGGCCCAATGAGAATATAGAAGTGTAAGTGAGATAAGGTCCCACTAGAAAATGTGTCATGGTGAGTTGTCCCAGGAGTTCATCCTAGGATAATTTGAATGGACAGGCACTTAGAAAATCCAGGGAAGATTGATCCAGGATGACATGTATATGTGAGGGAATGAAGGACAAATGGAAGAGGTAGACTATGTCATGTGGATGAGAGAGGGGCCTGCTATACCATGCCTTTGTGGATGCTTACATCACCACAGAAGGTGATCCCCAAGAGAATGGAAAGAGGTGTTTGTGAAAGCTCCAAGGAAGAAACTTTGGGCGATGTGTGAAGCGATAATAACAAGACATGTGATGGTTTAATAAAAGGTTTTATTAACTTACATAAGCATTATAATTTGGCCATTTAAAAAGTGCTCAGTTGCAGTTCTTCTGGCCTTTGGAATTATTAATATAATTTATTTAATAATACATGGAATCAAGCCTTAATGTTATATAATAATAAAAATATAAAATTAAGACTTTTTTGAGTTTTTTAAAGAAAGAAATATTAATGCAAAACAAAAATTATAGACACATATAAGCTAAAAAAATTAAAAGTGTCCTTGTTTTTTATTATGGTTAGATCCAAAATGGGGGTGGGGGGGGGGGGGTTGTTTTCTATAACACAACCCAGCCCATTAGAGGATTGAAAAAGGGTCATCACATGTCTCCTTATTTTTCCTTATGTGTTCCTAAAGGACTGAGTAAGATAATACACCAGGATAGAACTCAAAGACAACTACATGGAGTGGAAATTGCTAGAGTACACTATATCACATCTACTTTTTGTAGGTGATGCTTTTCTCTTTAAGAATGGTTCAAAAAGGGGAAGTAGGGTGAATGAAAGATCTCTTGACTGTTTATGCCACTACAACAAGGATGATGGTCAACTTGGGAAAGTTAGGCATGCATACTTTCGGTCTGAATACTATGTTATCTAAAACTATTGCACTAGTCTTCAATAATTTGTTGAAATATATTGATACATGGATGAAATATATTGGTTACTACATTAAGCCCAAATATTACAAAAAATATGATTGGCAGTGACTTATTGCAAGGATATAACGTTGTATCAACATGTGATCCAATAGATGGATATCGAGAGGTTGTAGACTTGTGTTGATAAAATTAGTTATTGAAGCAATACCCATTTATTGGCACACACTTGCATATATCCCAAAGGGGATCTTAATAAAAATCAAGAAACTATGTGTCAACTACCTATGAAAAGTGCTCCTAGACTATAAAGAAACTCACTTGGCTCATTGGGGTCTATTAGCAAGGCCAAATATATATGGTGGATGGGGTACAAAAGACTTGCTACTCCTTATTCAATATCTTGCTGCAAAGTCATTTTGGTTGGTATTCACTAAAATTAATTTATGGATTCATATCATTCATTAGAATTATATTACACCCAAAAGAATATTGGATTCGATTTGATGAGAAAGAAATTCTACACATCATACATCTTACCATTAGAAGTTGCTTACTCTTACATTTCCAATATTTGGTACTCACTTGGCGTGGGAGGTGGTGAACAATGGTCAAGATTGGGTTGCATCTGATGCAATATTTTAATGTAGTTGCTATATATTTTTATCTCCTAATATAATCTCACCCATCCAAAGAAGAGAATTTTGTACCTTAAACAAAAGTGTGAAGGTGGAAGAGACATCCATTCATTCCCAACACTAGCTCTTGGCTCAAAACTTTGGCTTAGAAGGTCAATGTGTATAGAATTGGAAGACTTATAAATGATGTTTTTATGTTTAGGAATGGTTCAAAAAGGGGAATTAAGGTGAATGAAATATCTCTTAACTCTTTATGTCACTACAACAAGGATGATTGTCAACTTGGACAAGTTAGGCATGTATACTTTTAGTGTGAATGATATATTATCTAAGACTATTGCACTAGTCTTAAGTGCTCTATTGAAATATATTGATATATGAATGAAATATCTTGGCTACTACATTAATCCAACATCTCGCCCATCCAAAGAAGAGGATTGAGTACCTTAAACAAAATTGCAACGACGGAAGAGACATTGATTTGGTCCCAGCACTAGACTTTTATTAATGAACCAAAGCGAGCTTTAGTTAATTAATAAAAGGGAAAGCTACTTTTTTTATATGGTGATTTTCTATTTAGGAATGGTTCAAAAAGGGAAACTAGGGTGAATGAAAGATCTCTGGACTCTTTATGCCACTGCAACAAGGATGATGATCAACTTGGGAAGTATGGGTTGCATCTGATGCAATATTTGGATGTAGTACCTATATATTTTTATCTCCTAATATAATCTCACATGTCCAAAGAAAATGATTGTCTACCTTAAACAAAATTGTGAAGGTGGAAGATACATCCATTTGGTCCTAGCACTAGCTCTTGGATCAAGACATTGGCTTAGAAGGTCAATTTGCACAAGTTACATTGGAAGACTTTTATTAATGAACTAAAGTGAACTCATATCAGACTAATTGAAGTTGAGGATGAGTTAGCATGGGCTTGTAACCATGAAGGTGGTGAATATAGAGTTAAATTGGGTTAAGAATCCATATAATACCCTTTGATAGTACCAAAGAATTGGTGGTGGGCTAAAACATAAAAGGTAAACCTTCCCACCAAATTAGTCCTACTTATGTGGCTAGCTCTAAATAATCAAATTATCGATGGGATAGACTTCAAAAGAGAAATCATAATGGCCTTTAAAGGTGGTGCATTCTTTGCAAGGAGAGTATTGAGACCAATATTCACTTATTTTGTTCTTGTTCCTTTATTGCACAGTTATGGTTAGTATTTGGCGTGTCATTGGGACTCCAAAATCTGAGAACAAAAGCGATTATTTAAAAAAAAATAAAGGATTGGTTTGCAAGGTGTGAGCTCAAACAATATTGAGCAGTGCCCTTCTTGGTCATCATGAGAATAAGGCTCGCAAGGAATGATTATATTTTTTAAGATAGATATACTCCTAGCTTCCAAGTATGTGCTCAAGTACTTTCATTATTTCCAAGTCTAGAGTCAACTCCAAAAATATGCAAAGAAATACATTTATACACTCTTGAAATTGATAAATCCCTCCTATGGGGATTTTTTTATGGTGCAAGTCATGGAGATGGATAGTTCTATGGAGCAAGTTGTATCTTTTTTTCAGAAGTTAATCACGTTACTAGAAGCCCATTCTTAGGCCCTAGATCAAATAACAATGGTGAGTTAAAGGCATTATTCCTATTGCCAAAATCAACCTTGGAACAAGGCATTATTGCAAGTCTTTGGTGACTTTGAGCTCATGATTAGATGGATGAATAGTGAAATTCCAATCCAAAGTGTGGGTCTACAACATATGGATAATCACTTAAAAAATATTGCAAACCTTTTAGCAAATTTCATTCATTCATATTTTCAAGCAATATTTAGAGACATATTTTTTGTCCAAACAAGGGATCAAAAGCATCCTTTTTCAATTGATTGAGAAGGAATTAGGATGTGGTTCTATATTACTCTCAAATTGTTCAAATTTTGGATCTAGAATCGGTGAAGGTATGTTAGGTCCCTATAATACTAGTTTATTCCATCATTGTTATTGTCAGTGTAGCCCCCTTGTTGTTATTGTTGTTCCCATGTAGTCCCCATATTGTATTATTGTGCCCCATAGAATCCCACTATTGTTATTGTTGTGCCCTTACATTATTATTTTTATGTCGTTTCTGATTATATTGTGACCCCTTAGACTCCTATATATAGAAAGGAGGTTTTGTCATTTGAATCATCCAAGAATTGTTCATTTGTGTAATGTAAAGGAGGTTTCCCCCTCGAAGAGGCTAATTTTGAAGTTGTTGATCTCTCTCTTCTTCTATTTTATTTGTTGAATAAAATTTGGAATCAAATTTTATTATCTAAATCATATTGGAACCTAAAACAGTCACGAAAACAAGAACTCAATAGCTACGAAATCGATCAATTTTAGAGTATCTCATCAAGCGAAAGAACTTACTTGTTGAAGATTCCACATGGGAGGATGAGAATTTTACACAGAAGAATCCATAACTACTCAAACGTTGAGGGAAACACTTTTTTGAAGGACAAGGGCATGTTAGGTCCCTATAATACTAGTTTATTCCCTCATTGTTATTGTCAGTGTATCCCCCTTATTGTTATTGTTGTGCCCATGTAGTCCTCATATTGTATTATTGTGCCTCACAAAAACCCACTATTGTTATTGTTGTGCCCTTACATTATTATTGTTATGCCGGCTCTGATTATATTGTGACCCCTTAGACTCCTATATATAGAAAGGAGGTTTTGTCATTTGAATCATCCAAATTTTTTTCATTTGTGTAATGTAAAAGAGGTTACCCCCTCGAAGAGGCTAATTTTGAAGTCATCGATCTATCTCTTCTTCTATTTTGTGAGTTGGTTGCATAACAAGGTCTCATCATTATGTAATTTAAATAATGTGGTGTTGTTTTTAATCTTCCTATGGTCTTTTTTATTTTTGTAAATGGTATCCTATGCTAAATTTTCAATGAAATTTAAATTATGTTTGGCACCGGTATCTCAAGTATCAGAGCAAATATGGGGGTCAAAAGATGGATCTATGAACAATTGAGCTCATACAAAGGGCTCAATCGTTTTCGTGAATTGATGAAGATTGTATTTTCATTTCTTTGCTAGAAATAAAAATATATTTTTCTTGAATTAAAAAAAAAAAAAAAACAAAAAAAAAAAAAAAAAAAAAACAAAAACAAAAACAAAAACAAAAACAAAAACAAAAACAAAACAAAACAAAACAAAACAAAAAAACAAAACAAAAACAAAAACAAAAAACAAAAACAAAAAACAAAAAACAAAAAACAAAAAACAAAAAACAAAAAACAAAAAACAAAAAACAAAAAACAAAAAACAAAAACAAAAACAAAACAAAAAACAAAACAAAAACAAAAAAACAAAACAAAAGCAAAAACAAAAACAAAAACAAAAAACAACAACAATAACACTTGAAGTATTCTTTGCATAAAGTAAGTCTTTATTGTATGACCTCATATCCATGAATATTAGTCACAATTAAGCAACTTCTCATGATTTTGAATTGTCCACTTCGCACTCATCGCATAGGGTCACAGTCACACAAGTGAAGAAGTGGAATCAAAACTAGATAAATAAAATACTCACGGATTGAAAAAACAGAATCTAAAACTAGCAAAAATAACATTAATCATCACTTCCTGAGCTTGCTACCTCATTTGCAAAACCTTAACAAATATTAAAACAAAAGATAAAAAACAATAATAATAATAAAACCAAGATTTTATTTTTTCTCTTCTTATTTATTCAAAATTTTAACATATATTATTTGTTTTTTTCATTATTTATAATTTTTTTCCTTTTTCTTATTTAATTATACCAAATTTTACTTTCCTTTTAAATCAAAATTTTATTTTATACAATTTATTATTTTATTTTATTATAAGGCATAGTATATTCTAGTCAGTTTGGGTCAAATTTCTTTGACTCTTAATTATATTACAATTTTTTAGAGACTATTTCCAAAGTTTATTAAAATTTTGATAAAATTAAATATTAAACTTATTTTTTAGAAATTTAAAAATAACTTCTTAAATTTTTTAAATTTAAATTTCTAATTTTTTATTGGTGGATGACTAATTTTATGTGGTTTAAAATCAAATTTTCAAAATTAAAAATTATTTAAAAAACCAAAGATGAAAAAAATCCTTTAATTGCCAAGTGTCTTCATAAATTAGTTATTGAAAAAAATCCAAATTTATGGATTTTTCCATGATTAATATTTTTTTTTACAAAATAAAAAAAAATAGTTGCCATTACATTTAGGGCTTTTACTAACCATAGAAACTGGTCGATTTAAAAAACAAAAGCAACATGGTCAGCATCAATATTACAGCAATAATGCTACAACTCCTAGGGCTTCCTACTTTACTTTTATCAACCCGGTAGTTCGTAACAAACTTGGAAGTGACGGCGCTGTATGCACAAGTACTAGTTTTACTGTAGGTTGTCACTTGGTCGGCTGGCGCAATATCACTAGGAGCTCAAGCCAATTTTTATGAGTTTCTAGAAGAAGTTTTTAACTATGATGAAAGAAAGCTAACTCTACATAGACTATTCTACTTGCAAAAAGGGAAAGAAGACTAGAGTGTAAAGAAAACCCTAGCAAACCCTAATTTTTCCAACTAACCCTACTTTTGCATAAAAAAGAGATGAAAACTGATGAAATGAGTGCCATTGACTACAAAAAAGGTAAATTGCATCTATTCAAGCTATTCCTAAAATAAAATGAGAAAAGAACATCTTTTTGCGTTTTTATGTGTTTTATGTGAATTTGTTATGCATGTGATCTTGTCTGTTTGTGACTGTGGCAGAGGTTTGGTGGCGATGGAGGGCAGATTTGGTTTTTGCAGACGTGTAAGAAGGTGTGGAGGGGTCCTAAGAAGCCTCTGGTAACCTTTTGAAGACTTCCCATGCAATCAGACTTTGAAAAATCACTCACAGTGAATTCTACAAGAGGTTGTAGGGGATCTACAGGAGGATGCCGAGAGCTATTGTTAGAGGTTTTAAGAGTGGAAAAATGGTGGGAAAGGGTAGTTGAAGACTAGAGGGATGTGTTGAGGTGTATGGGGCTTAACAAGGAGGATCATGAAAGAAAATGATGGTTGGATTTGTTCAAATGATGAGAGGAAAACTTATGGAAAAAGTGCATAAATTAGGGCAGATTCGTGAAGGACTGTGAATGACTTGTGAAACCTGTGAGAAATGAGATGATATTGGTTGCTTTATTGATGTATTGTGAGCTAAGGTGTGTCGTAAGATATCTACACATCTAACTACCGAAACTGAGCAAGAAAAAGACTAGCTACACCAAGAAAATAGAACCATATCTCTTGTTAACCTAATTTCTGACCTAGAAAAATGAAGTGCTGAACAATACCCTATGAATAGAAAATCTTGCAAAGAGATTTATTATAGAAACAGGAAACAATATTGGCAAAATGAATCTGAAGCAACCCTTTAACTTGTCAAATCAAATCATCACACTAGAAATTGCATGGAAGAAGCAAAACTGTGTTTTTGGTGGTAGCAATGGTGCCTTGACCTCAAATCATGGTCCTAGGAAGGGAGAAAGGAGATCAGGGCCTATTGTTGGCCTTTTTGAATCTTAGCCTATCACTATATTAACCTACTTCAGCAACTGAAACAAAAAGCAGCTATGCAAACCATCAAAAACAACCTATTCTAAACAAGGTAAAATGAATCTATGTAACAAAAATTAACTCATGAACTGAAGAAAAAACATATAAGTACAAAGAAAGAGGTGTTGGGCAGCTTGGGTTGGGCCCTAACCCAAGAGCTTCAGCCCTCTGGAAGAAATCAGTGCTGGCTCAGAAAATATGTCATCTCCATTATCAAAATAAAAGTCACATTACATAAACTGTTCACAAAAATAAGCTCGAAAATGAGCTGAACAAGAGCTGCACAAAAGTGCAAAAATTCTACTAATAACTGGCTAAACTACTGAGGCTCTAAGCCCCCCTATTTATACAAATGGAGTCCCCCAACAACCCTCCTAAAATCAAGGGGCTCGGCTTCCCAGAACTAGAGATAGACAACAGTTCTTCTTGACTTGCTCGGCTGCCCCTTGGATGCATCGATGTGGCTATTTGTGCTCCAAGTTTCTGATGGAGGATTCGAGGTAGGGAGTCATAAATGAGGGGGACACCCTCCTACAAATCCTCTCCCTTGTTTTCCTCGAATATTGGCTGCCAAATGCTCATTAATCCTTTGAATTTGTCCCAAAATTGACCAAAAATCTGCATAAAGCACACATTAGACTTCATGGCATAATGACTAACCCAATTCACTCTATTAGCATAAATATAATAAAAAACATGCAATAAACTAATGAGAATGGTGGATTAAGCTGAGTTAGGAGGCCAAATGAGCCCATATAATTACCCATTTTTGGGGCTCATCATCACCCCCCTACTGAATGGGTTGCTCATCCTCTGAGCAACTAGTCTATCTCCTCATCCTTGATGGCTCTGATGGATTCCCTGACATCCCATGCTTCTGATGTGATATCCTCCTCTTTATCATGGAATCCTGCCTTTCTATCCACCTCTTCCCACTGTCTTTGTTCTTCTTCTTCTTTTACACCTTCCAATAGTCCTAGCAGCAGTGGAGGACTAAATTTGAGGCCAATCCAATTGGCCTTCAAAATTTGCATAGAGTGCTTATACAATGGCACTCTCCTCAAGGCTTTTCTCATTTTGGGGAGTGATACTCCCTGATTTGTAGGCTATGTGGCAGTGTGTTCCACCTTCTTATGTAGGCATGAATGCAGTCATCTCCAAACAATCCCTCCATGTCCTCAAAATGTGCAATAGCTTGGGCCTGCTCATTGATATACTTAGGGACACTTTGAGGATTATCTGTAAGGTTTTGGTGGGCACTGATGAGAGCCATGGGGTCTACTGGCTCAGCTCAGATCATTAAGGCTTCATTTAGCTCTTTTTCCATCAACTTCTTTATTTATGTTGCCCTTTTCTCCTCATGGCTCATCCAAGATGCCATGGCCATCAGTTGCAAGTCTCCTAACACAACATTGGGGTCCCATAGGTTCATATCAGTAAGGGCCATGTTATGTAAATAAAACTCTACCAACTTTGCCTTGTTCCCTGCTGAACTGTGGTCACATAGATCCATGAATTGTCCATAATCCTGAAAAGGTGTGGTGCCTCTCTGGGCCAGAGTCTTGATCTGGAACTGGAGCCATTGATCTTTGAGGTATACTCCATATGATTTGGCTGGTTGCTTGCACTGAAGTGCTTCCATCGCCCAGCTGGCCATGCATGCTAACTAGGTTTCCCTGTCTTGCAGCTGTTTTCTCAACATTTCAGTCTCTACCTGGGTTTCCCTTTCCTGCAACTGTTTTCTCAACACTTCAGTTTCTACCGGGGTTTCCCTTTCTTGCAACTATTTTCTTAACATTTCAGTTTCTACTAGGGTTCCCCTTTCTTGCAGTTGTTTTCTTAACATTTCATTCTCTGCTTCTAAGTGAGATATTTGATTGCTTTAGCATGTTTTACAGTGGCCAACTCTCTGCCCATCTCTCTAAGCTTGCTCTCCATGTGGACAATGTCTTCCACCCCTTTGGACTTTGCCATTTGCATCCATCTATGGCTCCTTACTCTTTCTTTTTCTAGCTCAAAGAAAAGAGGGACTGCAAACTTCTGTGGGATGATTTTCCCTCCTTCCAGAAGGTTATAATAAGAGCCTAAACTAGGTTGTGGGTCAGGTTTTGGTATCCCTGTTGTTTCATCCTTCCCCTTGATCTGCTCTTTTGCCCTTTTCACAAGTTTCTCAGTCTCCTCTAGCTTTGTCAAGGTCTCCTGTAGAGCAGTCTGTGCCTCCTATACGACAGTTTTGGAGTCCTGAAGTTTGATCCTTTCTTTCCAAGTAGAAGATCTAGGGCTTCCTCTTTCATAAGTAATGGGGGTTTTGGATGGAGATTCCTCTTTTTTGGTAGTAGGGGAATCTTCAATGATGATAGGCTCTTTTGAGGGTGGCTGAGGCTTTCCCATCTTTATCCTGACACTTTTTCGAGCCTTGAAGTACATGGATGGTTGCCTTTTCATTTTTTCCTTGGGCTTGACTGGAGTGCTGAGTGCAGCAAGACTAGTTGCTACCTCCCTTTCTAGTGTCTCAGGAGACACTTCTGCCTGTTGTGCCTATGTTTCTTCATCTATTTTCTTTTTGTTTCTGCCTTCTCTGTGGTAACCTTTTTTTGGACTGTCTTAGGCTTTTTCCTTTCTGTTCTAGGCTTCTTCTTTTTTTCTGTTGTGGTCTTATCCTTCTCTGTTTTTGGTTCCTTCTTCTTTTCTGTTTGAGACTTATCTCCCTTGATGTCATGTCTCTCCTTCTCTGTTTGGGTTTCCTCTTTCTCTGTTTTAGACTCTTTTGTTTCCACTTGGGTGTTCCTTTCCTCTTCTTGGGTTTCCTTCTCAGCTTCCCCTTTTTGTTCTTCCTCCTCACTCTCAAATGGACTGAGATCATGATCTGATAATCACCCTATGAGTGACCTCAGTTAAATATTTAATAAAAGAAGGTATTACAGACTCATATGATGGTGTGTGTGTCTATGTTATTTAGGCAACGGATCTATCAGATTGCAAATACACAGACACTTGAAATGAGAAAACAACAGAGAAATACAGTAAGCAAATACAAGAACACAAGAAATTAATAAGGAGTTCACCCTATCCTCCAGGGCTACATCTCTGGTCCACCTCTCAGTGGTGGCCTTATTTTATTGCGTCTTAAGAAGAGAATTACAATGCAGGAGCTCACTATGAGACTCCTGAAACAGACTTGCTTGGCAGGGTGGTTCTTGGATTCCCCAAGCCACTGGAGTGCACAAACTCTTTTTCCTACCAGCTCTTTGACCTCTCTGGTCTGATAGATCCTCTCAGGGATGGCTTGAATCTCTCAAGCTCTCTGGTGCTCGACACTGTCTTTGGTCAGCTCGGCCCTCTGTCTTCTTTCTGCTTTTTTTTGCTTCACTTTCTTCTTCGCTTCTCTGTCTTCTGTCTTCGATTCTTCCTCTCCGTGTCTTTTGTTCTCTGTTCATGGCTTTAAGGCCAATCGAGCTCATGGTTGTTCAGTTCCTCTTCCACCTCCACCGGATCGCCTACTGCAGCTGCACTTGGAGTTCCCTGTTCGCTGTCATCATCAAGCTCATAGGGAGTGGCCACATGTCCTCCCGTAAACTGTGCCAGCCTACTTCATCGGTTCAATTCTGTAGCTACGTTGTGGAATCAGTCTTTCGCCACCATGGCGGTCAAAGCGGACCTCAAATCCTTATAAATCGTGGCTTATTCCCTTGCTAAATCTAGTCTTGCCGTCGAGCACGATGTCAATCGTCAGATCTAGATCCCCCATATCCAACGCCATCAGCTCATTTCGCACGATTGACTTGCTTAACCATTAGCACACGATGAGTGGCAGTTTTCACTCTCCTCCACTTGCCATGCGTCGACCACTGAGTGGGATCGCTCTATTTTCACCAATTCCTCTTACCGCTTGAGGATGCCCCGATCAATACCCTCGATTTTTTGGAGTGCGGGTCCCACCTTGTCCTTTAGCTTTTTCCCCGCACGGTTCTCCCAGCTCCCACGCGACTGAGTGCTCGGGGCTTCTCCATTTCGAGTTTTTTCACCCAAAAACTCCCTCTGTTTCCCGATCTGGGCCTCCCAAGGGCTAATTTCGCCTCCCGCGCAGTCTCCATCGTCATTCCACGCTAGCTGCTAACTGCCACTGGTTCAGAGGTGTTTTTGATCGTTGTTTTGAATTCTTTGATGTGTGTCCTGACCTGATACAGTCATGGTCCTTTTTATTATTCTTCATGGATCCAATTTGGATCACGGCCTTCCCACTGAAAAGCTTTTGGACCATCGAAATTTGGTTTTCAAGCATCGACTAAGTGAGGGTATTGTTGTCTCACTTGTCCAATCTCAATCCACTTTGCACTGTTTGGCTTTGAACCTTTGAGCCCAACTCTGAGGTACTCAACATCTCCCCTGTGCATTGTCCTCACCTTCCTATCCAGCGCTATGTCTTCTTGCAATTCATTAAGATATTCAGGTAGCAAGTCATCAATAGAAGGCAATTGACTTTGCTCTTCAGGATCCTCAATCATTGAAGGTTCAAACAATCTCAAGCAATCTGCATTTACGACTACATTTAAAACTGAGTAGTTGTGCATGTAAGCTGGTAGATCAAGGCGAAAACCATTTTCACCAATCTTCTCAAGTATCCTATAGGGTCCATACCTGATAGGCTTTAGCTTTTTACCTTCACCTTGCATCCTGTCCTTACTGATATACAGCCAGACCTGGTCACCAACTTGAAAACTATGCTCCATCTGATGCTTGTCATCCCTAGCCTTGTATTTGGCTTGGCTCTTTTCCAGCTGTTCCTGTATTGCCTGGTGGATCTCTTGGATCTGTTCAATGAACCTAGTTGCCTTGTCCACGTCACTGTGTCCATCAACTATTGTATCTTTACCAAAGACAAAATCCAAAGGAGACCTTAGTATGAAACCAAAATAGGTCTCAAAAGGAGATCTCTGTGTAGAAGAATTTTTTGCTCTGTTGTAAGCATGTTGCACATAACACAAATGTTCATCCCAAAGCTTAGGATGTTTGCTGCAATATCCTCTCAATAACTGGATCATTGTCCTATTAACTACTTTCATCTGGCCATCATTTTGTGGATGAAAAGTTGTGCTTTTCTTCAGTTTGGTGTCCTTCAGTTCCCACAAAATTGACCAAAACTTCCCCACAAATCGGGTGTCTCGATCAGATACAATAGAAGTGGTTAATCCAAAATGAACCCATACATGTTCAAAGAATAATTTTGAAATCTGTTAAGTTGTAATCTGTTTATTACAAGGTATCAAAATACACATTTTGTTGAACCTATCCACAACAACATATAGATAATCATGACCTTTCCTAGATTTAGGTAGTCCTCCAACGAAATCCATGGAAACACTTTCCCAAGGGTGAGAAGGAATTGGCATTGGAGTGTACAAGCCTAGTTTTCTATTGCTGGGCTTGCTTTTAGCACACATAGCACACCCTCTTACATATCTAGAAACTGTCTCATTCATTTTCGGCCAATAACAAAACCTTTGCAGTTGTGAAACTATTTTACTTACCCCAAAGTGACCTGATATCAGAGAAGTATGTGCTTCCCTAATTATCTTTATTCTCTCAATTTGTGGAATGCAGAGCTTCCCACAATGATATAAGAGTCGGTCCTTTACATGATAATCCAATTCTTCTACTCTTTTGCCTTGACTCAAAGTTGCATATACATCTTTAAAGTCTATATCTTGAGCATATTGTTCAATGTAGCTTTCATGTAGCACAGAATTATGCTTAAGTATAGTGGATGCATTTATAATGGGTCTAGATAACATGTCTGCAACTTTGTTATGTATGCCCCTTTTATATCTAATGACTAAGTGAAACTGTTGTAGAAAACCCATCCATCTATAACGTCTTGATTGCTGCAACTTAGTTTGGGAGTGCAGATATTGAAGTGGTTGATGATCAATATGTATGACTGTCTCTTTGCCCATTAAGTAATGTTTCCACTTTTTCACACTCTGAACTAATGCATACAATTCTTTATCATATGTAGGATAGTTAACTACTGCAGGATTAAAAGCCTCAGAATGATAACATATGGGTTTACCATGTTGTGTCAACACTGCTCCCATGGCATAGTCACTAGCATCAGTTTGGATCTCAAATGGTCTTTGTATATCTGGCAGTGCTAATACAAGTGTTGTACTAATCTTTTCTTTCAGGGTGTTGAAGGCTTTCTGATGTTTGCCTCCCCACTAAAACACCTTGTTCAGTCCTGTTAAAGCATGTAAGGGAGCTGCAATTGAGGAAAAGTTAGAAATGAACTTCCTCCAATATTGTGCTGCTCCTAAGAAGCTTCTCACTTCTGCAGTAGACTTGGGTTTAGGCCAGTTTACAATGACTGCCACTTTAGAGGGATCTATTTTCAATTCACCACCCCCTACTATATGACCCAAGTAGTTTAGAAATGTCTTGCCAAATTCACATTTTGAGAGTTTAACATAAATTTTTTCTCTTTTCAAAACATCTAGTGTCTGCTTAACATGCTTTAAATGTTCTTCCCATGCTTTACTAAAAATCAGAATGTCATCCAGGTACACAATAACAAAATCATCAAGAAAAGGTTTGAGTACATCATTCATTAATCTCATGAAAGTAGCAGAAGCATTAGTTAAGCCAAAAGGCATAACCAGCCACTCATACAATCCCTGCTTTGTTTTGAAAGCAGTCTTCCATGCATCTTTTTCTGCAACTCTTACCTGATGGTATCCACTGTGCAAGTCTAGCTTGGTGAAATAAATAGCTTCCTTTAATTTATCTAAAAGATCATCTATGCGAGGAAGGGGATAATGATTTTTGATTGTTATCTTATTCAGTGCTCGGTAGTCAATGCACATTCTCCACGAACCATCTTTCTTTCTCACCAAAACGATTGGTGACCCACATGGTGATGTGTTAGGCCTAATGAACCCATTCTTGAGCAACTCCTGCACCTGCTTCTTGATTTCAGCATTCTCTAAAGCAAATAACCTGTACATTCCAATTTTAGGCAATGGAACATCTTGCTGCAAAATAATATCATGTACTACTCCCTTTTTGGGTGGCAGACCTTTAGGTTCCTAAAATAAGACATCATACTCTGAAACGACCTTTTCTATATCAGCTTGTTGTTCAGCATTACAACCCTCAAATACATTGGTTTTATCGGGTTTCTTTTCCTTTACGACCATCAGTAAGAATTGTTTGCATGAATTTATCATTCTTTTCATCTGCCTTGAGTTTATGAGAGTATAATTATTCTTGAGCTTATGATCTCTTACAAAGTATTTGATTGTCTTTAACAAGTAGATACTTGTTCTCAGCTCTATAGAAGATAGCCTTCCTATCATACAAGTAAGGACTTCCTAAAAAAATTCCACATATATCCAAAGGAATTATGTCTAACTCAACCTCATCTACAAATGCTGACCCAAAAGAAAACCTGAGTTTGCACTGTCTAGTCACTTGTAGTTGTGCTTTATCATTCAACCATCCTAATGGGTATGGTTTCTTATGAGGTATAGTTGCTAATCCCAATTTCTTTACAATTGCTTCAGAAATTAAATTTACTTGTGAGCCACTATCAAACAAAGTATCGATCTTTTGATATTTGGAAACAACTCGAATGTGGAAAAGCTCATGTCTTTTTCTCTCATTTTCTTCATCAATAACAGATTGAGTAGAATTACTAGTAGATGCTTCAGAATTCTTACCTTTTATACCTGTGGTTGCAGTGGTTGTTTCATCTCCGGAGTCTGACCCCAAATCCTTCTGGATAGTTGCAACAGTCTTCTTCTTCTTGCCCTCGGACTTCTTAGGTCTCAGCTTTGGATGCAGAATCCAACAATGTTCATCATCATGCCCATCCTTTTTACAATGAGTGCATGAAGCTTTGATTTTCTATGCAGTGTTAGCCTTCCTTGCTTTCCACTTCTACTTTCTTTTCTCCTTGCTCTTGCTTGCAGTGGGTTGGGATGGTCCCCCAACTTTTGGATTTCCATTCTTTCCTCTAGCTTCTAGATGAGTAGCTTGTACAGATACCTCATCTATACTAGTGGGATTGAACATGAGGATGGTATGCCTCATGTAGCTGTGTAGACCACCAATGTACTTCAAAAGAGTCTCTGGTGAGTCTAATGAGATCCCTAGAATCAATTCTCTTTTTCTAAACTCTTGAGTGTACCCTTGCACACTTTTCCCTTTCAACTGTCAAAGAGTTTTCCAACTCATCATGGCTTTTTGCATGTAGGCTAATGGATAGAATTGTTTCTCGATTGCAGAAACGAAGTCACTCCAGACAGAGATAGTCTTACCATATCTTTTCATATCATCTTCGGTTCTGCCTTCCCACCAAACCAAGGTAGTGCATCCTAGGCGTAGGCTTGCCAGCTGAATCTTGCTCTTGTCTGAGTCTATGTTCTGTACTCTGCAATACACATCAATTTGTCTAATCCAATTGTCCAACTTTTCAGCATTTAGCTCTCCATCATATATAGGCAAGTCAAACTTAACATCTAGCTTGATCAAACATGCTTTCTTGTTATGCACAAGGCTATTAGGAGGTGTAAGAAAGCTTTCCTCTTTCCCTTTTCCTTTTGAGTGGTCATGGGAATGAGACTCATCTTCTTCTTTATCTTGTTTAGAACCTGATGAATCTTCAGCCTTGTGTTTTCGAAAGTCCCTATACATTTCTTCTACCATAGATTTTATAGCTAGGAAAATTTCTATGAATTAAGGGTCTGGCCCCATAGAACCTTCCTCTGACATTGTCTTCCGAGGATAGACACTCCCAATTTCAAGATTAGTTTCGACCAACTCTCCTTCTCCTAATTTGAGCTTTGATCTAGTGAGCATTCAACAGCTAAACCAAGACAAGCTTGTCTAACCTTACAGCCTAAAGCTCTGATACCATTTGATCTGATAATCACCCTATGAGTGACCTCAGTTAAAGATTTAATAAAAGAAGGTATTACAGACTCATATGCTAGTGTGTGTTTCTATGTTATTTAGGCAATGGATCGATTAGATTGCAAATGCATAGACACTTGAAATGAGAAAACAGCAGAGAAATGCAGTAAGCAAATACAAGAACACAAGAAATTAATAAGGAGTTCACCCTATCCTCTAGGGCTACATCTCCGGTTCAACTCTCAGTGGTGACCTTATTTTATTGTGTCTTAAGAAGAGAATTACAATGCAGGAGCTCACTATGAGACTCCTGAAATAGAATTGCTTAGCAGGGTGGTTCTTGGATTCCCCAAGCCACTAGAGTGCATAGACTCTTTTTCCTACCAGCTCTTTGACCTCTCTAGTCTGACAGATCCTCTCAGGGATAGCTTGAATCCCTCAATATCTCTGGTGCTCGACACTGCCTTTGGTCAGCTCAGCCCTCTGTCTTCTTTCTGCTTTTTTTTGCTTCATTGTCTTCTTCACTTCTCTGTCTTCTATCTTCAGTTCTTCCTTTCCGTGTCTTCTGTTCTCTGTTCATAGCTTTAAGGCCATTCGAGCTCATGGTTTTTCGGTTCCTCTTCTACCTCCGTCAGATCACCTACTGCAGCTGCGCTTGGAGTTCCTATTCGGCGTCATCATCAGGCTCACAGGGAGTGGCCAAATGTCCTCCCATAAACTGCGCCAGCCTGCTTCCTTGGTTCAATTCTTCGGCTATGTCATGGAATGAGTCTTGTGCCACTGTGGCGGTCAAAGCGGACCTCAAATCCTTCTAAATCACGGCTTATTCCCTTGTTAAATCCAGTCTTGCTGTCGGGCACGATGTCAACCGTCAAATCTGGATCCCCCAAATCCAACGCCATCCGCTCATTTCGCGCAGTTGACTTGCTCAACCATTAGCGCGCGATGAGCAGCGGTTTTCTCTCTCCTTCGCTTGCCACGTGTCGACTGTTGAGTGGGATCACTTTGTATTCGCCAATTCCACTTACCGCTTGAGGGTGCCCCCAATCAATACCGTCGAGTTTTTGGAGCGCGGGTGCCGCCTTGTCCTTTAGCTTTTTTTCCACATGGTTCTCCCGGTTCCCACGCGACCGAGTGCTCGGGGCTTCTCCATTTCGAGGGTTTTCGCCCAGCAATGCTTGATCTGGGCCTCCCAGGGGCTAATTTCGCCTCCCACACAGTCTCCATGGGCCTCGGTCAACGCGCTTTGACCAAGGTCCTCGTTGTTCCACGTTGGATGCTAACTGCCACTGGTTTAGAGGTGTTTTTGATTGCTATTCTGAATTCTTTGATGTCTGTACTGACCTGATATAGTCATGGTCCTTTTGATTATTCTTCATGGATCCAATTCGGATCAGGTCATAAGTGAGGGCTTTTATATCATCCTCCTTGGTCATATTTCTGAAAATCTCCCAAGCTATGGGGATTTTGAAAGTGTGGAGGGCATCTTCCACCACCAATTTAATTAGCCCATGGTGAGCCAACTGATATGGACCTCCTGCCTTCAATTTTATGTTGGATTCTATTAACGATTGGAGGAGAAAATAGGGAATACTGAGTTTTTGGGTGCAGGAAGGTCCATGACATGCCTTAATTCATGAAAAAGTATGAAATGGTACCCATAAACTATGTTGTACCTTCCTTCACAAGATATGTACTTGATAATCTGATAGCTGACCTCATCCCAGGGGTAAGGTATGCTTGTTCTCCTGATGCGATTTTTGTCCTCCACAGGATGCTCATTAGGCTGGAAAAATGTTTTCTTAGCAACTTGACCCAGTGGTTTTTCTTCCTTTCTCTAAGGTAGTCCAAGTGGGAGACTGGTAACCCTACTGATGAATTCTGGGGTGATTTCCATAGTGAGACCCCTGAAACTGACAGTGGCATGAGTTTTTGAGTGAGGTGTCAAAGACAAGTCAAATTCCTCTGTTACTTCTTCATCATACCCATGAAGCTTTTCAAAGAAGGGCACCCAATTTTCTCTAGTAAAAAGCGCTACTACCTCTGGGTGTTCATGTAGCCTGGTTGAGTTCAAAGGTTCCTTCCTCATAAATCCCCCTGTCATGATGTTCATAGTCTTTTGGGATATCTCAGGTGAAGAGGGAGACAACAAATTTCAAACCCGAAAACAGAGAAAAAACTGAGGTTTTCTCTTAAGAAACAGGGAGAGTTTTTAATGCAATTTTCTTTCCTTCCAGGCTCAATTTTTCTAAACTTGCATTACTCCTTTGTATATGTGAGTATGAAGGTGGTGAAGGAGACAATATCTTAGAAACAGAGAGCAGATAAAACTGTGTTTTTTTTTAAGCAATAGGCGGACCTTTCAATACAATTTCCTTCTTTACAGGCTTAATTTTTCTAAAATTGCATCACTCCTTCTTATATGAGAATACCATGGTGGAGAAAGAGACAGCGCTTCAGCACGAAGAGCAGATAAAAAGACTGTGTTTTTTTAAAGAAACAGGTAGACTTTTGATTTCAATTCTCCTTCCTTTTCACTCAATCCTTTGCTTGAAATCACATCACCCCTTGTATATACGAATATGCAGAGTGGGTTTACTAGAGCCTACCTCTTCGAGCTCGAATTTGCCATAAAACCCCGATTTTTCCCCTGTGAGACTGCTCATTGGCCCTCCTGTAGAAAGGGCTCCTGTAGGATCTATTTCTGTTCCTGTAGATCCCAATAATGTTCTTGTAGAATCCGATAGGCAGAAGGGTTCTGAAAATGACAGAGAGCGACTGTTTCGAGGCTCTAGAGGTGGTAGGTAGCTTGTTGCAGTCGAGAGCACGATGATACAAATGAAAAAAAAGGTGGTGAGTGCGGTCGAGTGAGCGTACTTAAACTTACAGGAGAGTTTTGCAGTGATGAGATGAGGTGGCAGGAAGGCTACGTTACCCTCGTTCGAACTGTTGGTCCCCACTGCAGTGTCATCATGAAACTTTATGCCCCCTACCCGCAATCATTTCCATCATTCACATTGGAGTTCAAAATATTCACCACTACCTGTTTTGAGATTCTTATGGGTTGACTGGACACACGTGCAAAGTGAACTCCGGTTGAGCATTGTTGAACTGGATGAGGGTGGCCAATTAGCTGGCCACTGATCTAGTTTAATCTCAACCATCCCATTTGTTCATGCATTTTTGGATCATACAGATGTAATAGAGGAACAAGTTTAGACACTTACCTGTAAGTCGAAATGTGCACGCTACAGTGCTGCTGCATGCCTAGACTTTGGTGTTATATCCATGTATTTCTGCTGCCATATGCTTGTGGCTTCTGGATAGGTAGCTCAATTGCCTTGTACAGGTGATCTTCGATCAGGATCTGGCTTCTTACGTGTTTTACATACCTGTGGCTGCACCGATTATGCTTCTGGAGCTTTATTTTTAAGGGGATCAGCTGCTACAGGAATCCTACAGGAGTTCCTGTAGCTGCTTCTCCCTCTAGAACTTTTAGTTGAGGTTTATGCAGGGACTTGGGAGGAGTCTATTGAAGATTCTGATGATCATGGAGAAGCAGTCGGTAGGCTGTAGGTAAGTGGTAGGGGTGCTGTTTTTTATTTCCCTTTTTTTTTAAACAGAATTTCTGTGTTTTATTTGCAAGGAGGAAAGAAATGATTAGACATGTGGTGGTGTAGGTATGGAATGGAGGGTTATGATGATAGATGGCCATAGGATGTCCCACAGGCCTTCTATGAAAGTTTCCAGCTCTTCAATCCCTTCTTTGACTTGACTTCGAGCTCTCTGTGATTTCTATAGGAACCTCCTGTAAAACATATAATGCCTCCTGTAGGATGCACAGATTTCAGAAATAGCAATACGAGGGGATGGAAAAAGAAATAAATGATGGAAGAGGGTCTAGAAGAGATGTAATAGTCTTGTGGCATGTCCCTTTTCCTTCTATGGTCCTCCTGCAACCTGCAATGCACTCAAAAGAAGTTAATTTTTCTTTTTCTTTTTTTCTTTTCTTTTTTTTAAGAGACAGCTAGGGTGCCTCCAGGAGGTTTTCACCATACCTGCCTGCCCTGGGCACCTCCAAGGGGAGTTTTTGACCCAGGGATCTTTATTTTCCTCACTTTTTCTAATTTTTTAAATTTTTTAAATTTTTTTTTTTTTTCATCTCTGGGTTGCCTCAATAGAGGTTTTCAACCCCAAGATGGGACTCAAGCACCTCATAGAGGTTTTCACTTGAGTCCTTATTATATTTTTCTTTTTTCTCTTTTTTTTTTTTTAATGAGTGGGTGAAGTGGAGGCAGAGGTTTGCTCCACTACCAACACTGTTTTACTCAGATCTTCAACGAATTCTTGCTTGGAGAGGGCCTTCTTGTAGATTTTCAACCTATGCCCATTGACAAGCATGGGTATGTCTTCCTCATCAATTGTTCTGATCAGAACTGAGCCATTTTCATTGCATTTTTCTATAATGTATGGTCCCAGCCATCTTGTCCGCAGCTTTCCCTTAAAATCTTTATACCTTGAGTCATACAGCAGCGCCCAATCTCCTTCTTGGAATTGTTTCTCTTTGATGTTTCTAGCATGCCATATCTTCCTCTACAACTAGATTACTTCTATGTGGAGAAGGGCCTGCAATCTCTGTTCATCCAATCCATTAAGCTGGAGTAACCTTTCCCTTTGTGTTGGGCTAAGATCTAGGTCCAGCTTGGATGCCATCCTTAGTGTATTATATTCAAATTGTATTGACAACAGAGCCTTCTTTCCATAGACTAGCTCATAGGGTGTGAATCCTGTGGTGGTCTTCCATGTGGTGTTGTAGGCCCAAGTGGCCTCAACCAATCGATCTGCCCAATCTTTCCTACTGATGCTCACTACCTTAGTCAAAATTACCTCCAAAGCTCTGTTGGTGACTTCCACCTATCCATTGGCTTGTGGATGGTAGGGGGTGGAAGTCCTTGATTTTATGATGGATGAGCAGATCTTCAATCAGATTGGAGGTGAACTGACTGCCTTGATCTGTAACCAGTTCTCTTGGGTACCCGAACTTATATAATATGTTCTCTCTTAAAAACTCAGTGACTTTTTATTCAGTTGTTGCCTTGATTGCCTTTGTCTCTGCCCATTTTGTCAGATAATCGGTGCACACAATGATGTATTGTTTCTGGTTTGAAGGAGGCTTGATAAGACCCACAAAGTCCATGCCCCACTTCTCAAATGGCTCAAAAGTCACTTGAGGCTGCAAGGGCATCTCATCCTTTGGAGTAGGTTTCCCCATCCTTTGACACCAATCACATTGGCTAATATATCTCCTCACATTTTGATGAAGAGTGGGCTAATATTAACCTGCTTGTAGAATTTTGAAGGTAATCCTCTTTGTTGCAAAATGGCCTCCACAGGGCCTATCATGACAGGTCAGGAGAATGTCAAAAAATTCCTCCTCCCTGACACAACTTCTCAAAACTTGATCTGGGCCAAGTTTGAAGAGATTGCCCCCAATGTAAGTGAAAGGGGCACTTTTCCTCATAATCTTGCTCTTCTCTTTTGAGGACAGGTGTGGTGGGAACTATGCTGAAACCAAGTAATTCGCTATATCAGCAAACCATGGAGAGAGTACTGAGATAGCGAATAGGTGTTCATCTAGCATCTAATCATCCACCATTCCTTCCTCACCTGCAGGCAGATTTACTCTAGACAAAAAGTCAGCAACAACATTTTCCTTACCTAGCTTATCAAAAATGGTTAAATCAAATTGCTGTAATAAAATCAACCACCAAATGATGCAAGCATTTACATCTGGTTTGTTCATTAAATACCTAATTGTAGCATGATTAGTGTATACGAAGGTCTGATAGCCTGTGATGTAATGTCTGAATTATTTAAGGAATGGACTACAGCTAAGAGTTCTTTCTCGGTTACAGTGTAGTTTAACTCTGTCTTTGACAAGTTTTTACTTATAAAGTATATGGCATAAGGTAACTTTTCATCAATTTGTCCTAAGGCTGCTCCTATTGCTTTGTTCGAGGCATCTGTGTGAATGTGGAAAGGTAGGGCCTAGTTTGGACCTCTCAAAATTGGGGCAATCACAAGTTTACTTTTCAAGGTATCTAAGGCTTCTTGACAGTTTTCAATCCATATGAACTCGACATCTTTCCCCAAAAGGCCAAACAATGGAGAGGCTAGCTTACTGAAATCTTTAATGAATCTTCTATAATATCCCGCTAAGCCTAGGAAACTTCAGACATATCTCACCTTTTGAAGAGGTGGGACCCTTTGGATGATGGCAATTTTGTTGGGGTCCACCTGTAATCCTTGCTGAGAGATTGCATGAACTAGCACAGTCCCTTCAGTCATCAAGAATTCACACTTTTCTAGACTGAGGGACCGGTTCATTTCAACACACTTGTCCAAAAATTTTCCCAGGTTAGACAAAGCTTCCTAGAAGTTAGAACCATAAGGAGTAAAATCATCCATATATATTTCCACTGCATCATGAGCC
This sequence comes from Pinus tabuliformis, assembly GCA_031772625.1. NCBI lineage: Eukaryota > Viridiplantae > Streptophyta > Pinopsida > Pinales > Pinaceae > Pinus > Pinus tabuliformis. The sequence goes on along the minus strand of CM062816.1, from coordinate 50,457,883 downwards.
AGTTCAGAGAATATACTCAATATTGCTCTCTGGAAAGTGGAGGGAGCATTGCAAAAACCAAAAGGAAGGACCCGATATGCAAAGGTACCCCAAGAACAAGTGAAAGTGGTCTTATCTTGGTCTTCCGGGTTGATTTGGATCTGATTGTACTTGCTAAACCCATCTAGGAAGGAGAAAAACTTTTTCCCCGCCAGACCATCTAACACTTGATCTATGAAAGGCAAAGGAAAATGGTCCTTCTTGGTGGCCTTATTCAGTTCTTGATAATCGACACAGATTCTCCACTTACCATTTTTCTTTGGCACTAGCACCAAAGGAGAGACCCATTCACTGTCAGAGATGGGGTAGATGAATCTTGCATCCAATAACTTTTGCAATTCTTCCTTGACAATGTCTTTAAGTGCTGGATTCATCCTCCTTTGAGGCTGCCTGACTGGTTTACAATCTTCCTTAATGTAAATGTGATGAGTACAGACCGAAGGGTGCACTCCCTTCATCTCCTTATAGCTCCAAGCGAAGGCATCCAAATGGTTTCTCAATAAGCTACACAGTTCCTTCTCCTGAGAGGTGGATAAGGATGAGTTGATTTTCAAGGTTCTTTCTGGGCCAAACTCTATATTCTTAACTCGGAGAAAGGTCAGGTCGGCCACACAGAAATCAACTAAAGGATTGTCTTGGGTTTCTTTCACTAGCTCTTCTAATGGCAACATATCGGGGGTGGATTCTAAATTAAGTTTTAAATGATATAATCCTCAATTTGTGGTTCCCCCCCATGGTAGCTTCTACTGCACATAGTGGTGCAGAATAGACTTCATCCTCATCTTCCTCCTCCAACAAGAGAGGTAGATCATGTTCTAACAAAGGTTGGGCAGGAGGGTATAGGACTACCTGCTTGGACATATGCCCATTATTGATTGTCATGTTCTCAACTCAACAACTGATGTAGGCATCTGCAATAGCCAACCAGGGTCTTCCCAGGATGAGAGGATACCCAGTGAGCTTTTCCTTTGGCTAGAGAACAAGGAAATCAGCAGGGTACTCCCAAGAATCGATGGAGACCATTACATCTTCCACAATCCCTTCAGGGGTCACGGTGGAGTGGTCTGCTAACTGCAGTACTATTGTGGTCTTTCTCAGGGAGCCCTAGAGGTTGAGCTTGAGCATAGTGTCCTTGGTCATCACATTAATGGCAGCCCCCAGATCAATTAGGGTATGGGGGATCATGGTGCCATTGATGTGGACATCGACTACTGGGCTTCCAGGGTCTAGATACTTCGGACAGATTACCTGCCCCAACATCAGGTCGAACAGTTGTCCTATGACATTGATGGTTGGGGCATCTCTCTTGTGCCTACCTGGATGCCTGAAGCACTTCTCTTTGATCATCTTGTTGTATATAAGCACATCCTTTATGGCTTGGAGAAGTGGTATCTTTATACATAATTGTTTCAATTCTCCCAGAAGTTCAGTCTCTTCTGGGGTAGGTTGGGTTGTTCCGGATAATCTCTCAGGAAAGGGTGGAATTGCTTTCAGTTCACTTTCCTCTATATCTTCCTCATCCTCCTTAGAGGGAGGCTGGCTATCTAGGAGAACCTTCCCAGATCGTAAGTTAATCTCCTGAATCTCGACAACATAGGTTGGGCATGATGGTTCCCCACTATATACTTGCTGAGCCTGTCTGTTATTCGGGTTCAGGTTCGGTTGAGCAGGCATTTGGGGTTGCCTTGGTGGAGCAGGAGGCAATGGTTGTAGTTGAGCAGGTGGTGGAGGAAAAAGAGTGGGAGGAGAGTTGCACTAGGGCCTCCACCCTTGATGAGGTGCATTCCACTGAGGCTGTGGCTGAGCATAGGAGTGAAATGAATGAGTAGCTGGTTGAGCATGATATTGAGATGGATATGACCAAGGAGGAGGTGTGGACTAGGAAGGATGAGCAGGGGGGCCCCAAGAAGGCATGGAAGTGGTTTGATTGGGGTTGTAGTATTCCTAGGATGTCCCTTGCATTACCTGCTGGTAAGGTCTAGGTCCATGCGGCCTCCTTTGGTTTATAAAATAAAGTGGTTCAGTGGCTCCTTCGGTCCCTTGGTATACAGCTTTAAGTCCGAGCAAGGAAGGGCACTTATTTGTAGGATGATCTTCTTCACAGACTGAACATACCTCTATAGTGTTCAATGGGAATTCGTTCCTAGCATGCCTTTTGGTGCACCTGGGACAAAAAATGGCCAAAGCCCTCTTTGCTTCCTCTTGTTTCCTTTTGACATACAAGGTATCCATTTGCATGGCAAGAGTCTGCAACATCTCTCTTGAAATCTTCCAGCATGTTTCAAAATTCACCTTTGAGGGATGAACTAGAGGAGGAGGTACTGGCAATGCATTGACTCCCCTTACCTCTCTTTCTGACTGCCCTAAAATGGTTTCTAAAGATAGTCTTGATGTCTTCATAAGGTCGCTGGTAGATGTCTCCCCCAACCAGTAAATGGAGGGTGTCTAGAAGGTCTTCCGGAATTCCACTGAGCAGGACCAACTTCAAAGATTTGGGGTCAAGTGTGCACCTAGCCCTTTTATAACTGAGTTGGAATCTCTCTTCATAGTCCTCCAAGGATTCATCACTTCCCATGGTCATTCGGAAGATTTCTTCCTTGGTATATTTTGACCTACAATAGTCCCAATATTTGTTATTAAAGGCTTGCTGCATCTGAGCCCAAGTTGTGATGTTGTTTCCAGGTAACCCCATGAACCAGCACAATGCTGCATCCTTGAGGGTAGAAGGAAACAGTTTCAACTTCTACTCGTCTTCTGCATAGTCATAGGTTCGACAGATAACAACAAACTCAAATATGAAGGTGTCAGGATATTCTGTAGTTAATCCATGGAAGTGAGGTAGGGCTAAAGGGCTTATGTTCTTCATTTTAGTGTCCCCATTGGTCTCTCGGATGGGAAAGGTACCCTCTACTCTTTCTCCATCCCCCTAGCATTTCTGTTTTCAGCCATGGTCTCAGGAGGGATGGTTTCTTCCTCTTCTTCTCCTATATGTTCTTCAAATATTTTAGGTTGTTCTCCTAAAGGATCTTTTGGATCACTACCACCGAAGAAGAGAGCAGGGTGGCTTTGTGATGTGGTGGGGGTGTTGGGTAGGAATTTCCTTGAATTATCTCTGTTCCTATGAGGCATGAAAGGGAATCTCTTTTTCTTTTTTTTGGTGATTTTTGTTTTTTCACTGCTTGTACCTGCAAAACTAAAATTGATTGAACAAACAAATTGCAACTACTAGAATGAACTTGCTGAGATGAAAATTGCAGAATGGAAATGAAAGCAAGAAAATGACTAATCTACTTTTGCTGAAATGGAAATTGCAAAATTGAAATGACTAATCTACTTTTGCTAAAGGGGAAATTGTAGAATTGAAATGACTAATCTACTTTTGCTGAAATGGAGACTGCATAACTGAAATGAAAGCAAGGAAATGCATAAATTGAAAGAACAACTACTCTACTTTTGTTGAAATAAACTACTTAGCAGAATGTTGCAGTAGAAAATAGAAGAAAGCAGTAATCACAAAATACTCTGACATTTTCCCGACAACGGTGGCAAAAAGTGGTGAGCACCAGTATTGCAGCAATAATGTTGCAACTCATGGGGCTTCCTACTTTACTTTTATCAACCTGGTAGTTCGTAGAAAACTTGGAAGCGACGATGTTGTATGCACAAGTACTAGCTCTTACTGCAGGCTGTCACTTGGTCGGCTGGCGCAAGATCACTAGGAGCTCAAGCAAACTTCTATGAGTTTCCAGAAGAAGCTTTTAACTGCGATGAAAGAAAGCTAACTCTACAAAGACTATTCTACTTGTAGAAAGGGAAAGAAGACTGGAGTGTAAAACAAACCCTAGCAAACCCTAATTTTTCCAACTAACCCTACTTTTGCAGAAAAAGAGATGAAAAATGATGAAATGAGTGTCATTGACTACAGAAAAGGTAAATTTCATATATTCAAGCTATTCCTAGAAGAAAATGAGAAAAGAACATCTTTTTGCGTTTTTATGTGTTTTATGTGAAATTGTTATGCATGTGATTTTGTCTGTTTGTGACTGTGGCAGAGGTTTGGTGGTGATGGAGGGCAGATTTGGTTTTTGCAGAGGTGTAAGAAGGTGTGGAGGGGTCCTAAGAAGCCTCTGGTAACCTTCTGAAGACTTCCCCTGCAATCGGACTTCAAAAAATCACTCACAGGAAATTCTACAGGAGGCTGCAGGGGATCTACAGGAGGATGCCGAGAGCTATTTTTAGAGGTTTTAAGAGTGGAAAAATGGTGGGAAAGGGTAGCTGAAGACTAGAGGGATGTGTTGAGGTGTCTGGGGCTTAACAAGGAGGATCAGGAAAGAAAATGATGGTTGGATTTGTTCAAATGATGAGAGGAAAGCTTATGGAAAAAGTGCAGAAATTAGGGCAGATTTGTGAAGGATTGTGAATGACTTGTGAAACCTGTGAGAAATGAGATGATGTTGGTTGCTTTATTGATGTATTGTGAGATGAGGTGTGTTGTAAGAGATCTGCACATCTAACTACCGAAACTGAGCAAGAAAAGGACTAGCTACACCAAGAAAATAGAACCATATCTCTTGTTAACCTAATTTCTGACCTAGAAACATGAAGTATTGAATAGTACCCCATAAATTGAAAAGCTTGCAAAGAGATTTATTACAAAAACAGGAAACAATCTTGGCAAAATGAATCTGAAGCAACCCTTTAACTTTTCAAATCAAATCATCACACTAGAAATTGCATGGAAGAAGAAAAACTGTGTTTTTGGTGGCAGCAATGGTGCCTTGACCTCAAATCATGGTCCCAGGAAGGGAGAAAGGAGATTAGGGCCTGTTGTTGGCCTTTTTGAATCTTAGCCTATCACTGTATTAACCTACTTCAGCAACTAAAACAAAAAGCAGTTATGCAAACCATCAAAAGCAACCTATTCTAAACAAGGTAAAATGAATCTATGTAACAGAAATTAACTCATGAACTGAAGAAAAAACATATAAGTACAAAGAAAGAGGTGTTGGGAAGCTTGGGTTGGGCCCTAACCCAAGAGCTTCAGCCCTCTAAAAGAAATCAGTGCTGGCTCAGAAAATATGTCATCTCCATTATCAAAATAAAAGTCACATTACATAAACTGTTCACAAAAATAAGCTCGAAAATGAGCTGAACAAGAGTTGCACAAAAGTGTGAAAATTCTACTAATAACTGGCTAAACTACTGAGGCTTTAAGCCCCCTATTTATAAAATTGAAGTTCCCCAACAACCCTCCTAAAATCAAGGGGCTTAGCTTCCCAGAACTAGAGATAGATAGCAGTTCTTCTTGACTTGTTCGGTTGCCCCTTGGATGCATCGATGTGGTTGTTTGTGCTCCGAGTTTCTGATGGAGGATTCGAGGTAAGGAGTCATAAATGAGGGGGACACTCTCCTACAAATCCTCTCCCTTGTTTTCCTCGAATATTGGCTACCAAATGCTCATTAATCCTTTGACTTTGTCCCAAAATTGACCAAAAATCTGCATAAAGCACAAATTAGACTTCATGGCATAATGACTAACCCAATTCACTCTATTAGCATAAATATAATAAAAAACAAGCAATAAACTAATGAGAATGGTGGATTAAGCTGAGTTAGGAGGCCAAATGATCCCATATAATTACCCATTTCTGGGGCTCATCACAACACACTGCATATTACACTAATTTTTTCTTTGTTGATTTCTTCATATTTTTTCCTTGGTGTTGATTTCATCATATTTTTCCCTTGTTGTATAAAAATAAGTTTTACAACATGGAATCTGAGAGGCTTCCTAAAATTTCTTCTAACTTTAGTCAAAACCCCCACCCTTGCTTGGCATAAGGATGTCCAATCTTGGCTCAACCATTGGGGGTAAACGAGGAGATCATCTTGGAAAGCAAGGATAGTGTCAAAGATACTATCACCTCCAAATTTAAGGTTAAGTTATGGGATGATAAGGAGTTGGAGGGTAAAAGGAAGCTAAGATATTATAAGGAAGTGATGAACCCTACCCTTAAGAACCAGAATTATCTTTATGTTTTGACCAACTTGAAGAAAAAGATGAACATCGGTAACATTAGAACCAATTCTCATGAGCTTCAAAGTGAAACTAGGTGGTGGTCTACTCCTAAGACTCCCTGGGACAATAGAATTTGTCAACTTTGCCATACTAAGAGGGTGGAGGATGAAAAGCACTTTCTTTTAGATTGTCCGACCCTTACTCATATCTGCTTTCATTTCCCTAACATCTATCACACTTCCAATCTTCTTGACTTGTTAAGTCATCTCAACTATAGTGATCATGGTGCACTTCTTTCTCTTATTTTTTAGCACAGAAATAAGATTCTAAAGAATTAAAGTTATATCATTTTTCTTCTTAAGGTCAGGTAGACTGCATTGGTCTTGGTGGACGCTAATCATCATCATTATTGAATAGATTTTGTTCAATCATTTTCCTCAATAAACGTTACCTATATTATATATTTTCACAATTCAATTTTAAATCATGATGTAATATAAAAAATAAAGTTTAAGTCAACACAACAATAAATAAAATTTTCTTTTTTGTCTTCACAATTTTAATCATAACTTAAAATATATATATATATATATATAGATATATAGATATATATGTTGTACTCACACTTAACCATTGTGTAACTAATTTTTTTATTTTAATATACTAGACATTTTAATTTTTTATATTAGATATTTTATTACATATGAATTCTTCGGCACACGATTAAGAAGACACAAGATACTTCATATCAATTTGGTTTTTTCGGTATAGAAATTCAACCATAGATTATTTTTTTGTCATTAAATTAGGATGAATATAAAATTAAAGTTAAATAAACAATTTGTTACAATAATTAGCTTTTATATATATATAATTTCTCCTCCTTATTTGGTCCCATAAGCTAAAAATAGAATAAAATGTGCACAAACACATTTGAATAAACTCTTAACTTTTGTAACAAACGAGAGCTAATGTTTCATCAAAAATTATCTATTCACCTATCTTTATTTCGCTCCAAAATTATCTAGTCACTTGATTGCTTCTATTACTTCCTTCATCCAAAATTATCTATGTACCTATCTTTATTTTGCTCCAAAATTATCTAGTCACTTGATTACTTCTATTACTTCCCTTAATTGGATTCAAATGTATTTCATTATTAAATTTATAAATTATTTAAATATCAATTAAATAAAACATATACTAAATAACAACTATACATATTAGACTGGTTTTATTTTATTTATTCTAAACTTGTATTCCTATTTTATTTTTATCTATCCTTTTTAATTTATTCAAAACATATTCGCATTTTATTTTTTTCCCTATATTCGAGATTTTTTCGTCACACATTCTGCATTTGTATATTAAATCAGTTTAGATACATAAACCCTTTAGTACGCTCTATCTTTAATTTTATTATCATCTCTGGCTTAAGATAAAGAGATACTCTAGTTTAGCTCTTTTGGCTGTCTCTTTCTAAACGATGATGTTTGCCGTTTTTACTCACGCCTTTTACTTCAATTTCAGTTTTAACGTTACACTTCCTCTACGAAGCTCTTTGTAGCGAGATTCCAATAAATTAATAAATTTATTTTTATAATAAGGTTAATTTTATATGATAAAAAGGTTATATAGTCACTTAGTTTAATTATTGAATTTCAAAAAAGTAGGAAAGAAGTCTCAAATTCGAACAAAGATTTAGTTTAAATATAATCAAATTAAAGTGAAAAACAATAAAATATATATTAATTTAATTATTGAACTTCAAAAGGTATGAACGAAGTCTCACATTTAAACAAAGACTTAGTTTATATATAATTAAATTAAAATGAAAAGCAATAAAGATATAATGAAAATTGACCCATTTTTCCAAAAAAAAAAATATGTGCAGTACATTGTACCACAAATCTGGATAAAGTAGTATTCATGGTGTGGATTTCCTTAAAACACTCTAATTTAATGTTTGGTCTCAGCGGACGTGAACCATCATCATCATAAAGTAAGATTTTTTAAATTATTAAAATTTAGTTTAATCTTTTTTTGCTTCTTTTATAATTTTCTTAAAGAGAAAAGATAATAATAATGTGATCTGTCATTTTATTTTTTAAATAAAAATTGTAATTTTCATTATCATATTTTAAATATATGATAAATGTTTTTAAATTATCAAAATTTAATATAATTGTAATAAATGTGAATAAATTAATTTAAATTTTAATAAAAATTTTAAATTTACTTTTCTTACTATGTAATCTTCTAAAAGTAATAAAATTTATTATCATAATCAACAATAATTATGCTATTTAAATTTTTTGGTTCATAATTATAATATTATATTTATATAAAAAACATATAACAAAATCAACTACAATGTAACTACTATTTATATCACAAGGTTTTTAATATCAAAATGTTTTTCCATGATTTAAAAGACTTTGTGGTGATTAAATTAAGTTCATGGATAGATGGATTTATTTTTTCAATACATGTTTTAAGTACTTTGACTTTAGAGGTGAGTAAAAATCATAGTGTTCATAATGTTGGATAGTTTACCTATTCTTCACTTGGTTTTGAATATCAAAAAGCTTTTCCATGATTTAAAAAAAAATGTCTTAATTAAAGTTTTAGATTTATTTATTTCCCAGAACATTCACTAGAATTAATGTTTTAAGTACTTTGACTAAAAAAAGATATTATGTTTATATGGAGTTTTCTTAAACTTTTAAAGTTTGCATTAGTATGTTTCCACTATGCCAAAATTCACTTGTTTGAAGAAGATCTCTTGCAATTAGAATTTTGGTATCTAAAGTCATATTTGTCAATTTTTTTATTGTACAAAATGAAAATTTAGGAAATTTATTATATATAATAAACTTGACATAAAAAACTATATATATATATATATATATATATATATATATATATTACTTATTCACTAAAAATAGTAAAAATCTCTTAGGATGTTGATTAAACGGTTAAACTATGCTACATAAGTGAACTATGCTTAAAAGTCATTGGATGCATGTGAATCTCTCACACATACTAGTCCCTCTCTTCCTACTTTCTTAAAATAAAACTTTTTCTCAAATGATTAGTGGTAAATGGGCAAAATGCGGTGGTAAAAGGGTGGAGTGCAAGAAAACTACGGGATCAAATTTACATTGGGATTCGCCCTAGCTTCATTTAAAATTACCAAAGTCCCTCTTTTCCTACCTTCTTAAATAAAACTTTTTCTGAAATGATTTGTGGTAAATGGGCAAAATGGCGTGGTAAAAGGGTGGACTGCAAGAAAACTACGAGATTACATTGGAATTCACCATCACTTCATTTAAAATTTTACCAAAGCTACATATTCTATTGCGAATACATTCACTGCTGCTTAAAACCAGGAAAAGAACAAGTCGTACATATGTTGTTAATTGATACTCTATATGGTATCTCATGCCATAATATCTGAAATTTAATGGAGGAAAAAGTTGCAACATCACAATGGTTAAAAATATATATATATATATATAAAACACAACATAATAATGGTAACAATGGCTTTAAAAAAAGATCAAAAAAACATACAACACTACAATTACTAAAAAAAATATAATAAAAAAATTAATGTGACACAATATAAAAACTATGAATACATACGTCATCATAGCAAATTTTTGTAGTCTAACGAGGGGGAAGAGTTGCCCGAGAAGTTATGGAAATTCTGTTTATATTTAGAGAAAATCTAGCAAGGATTTTTGTAAATCCAAGTTATAGTTGTTAAACTTCAAAATTTGAGGTGTCTTAGATGTTTTTGATGGTGCTGAATCCATTTCCACCATCAAAAACACGATTCAAACATTGCCTCTACAAGATTTTTTGAAATATTTTTACCAGGATTCCAGCCACTTTTGGCCGTCCGAGCAATTCCTCCGCCTTGTTAGACGAATCCAATTTTTGTAGTTTAACGAGGCGGAGGAGTTGCCCAGGAAGTTACAGAAATTCCAGTTATATTTAGAGAAAATCCGGCAAGGATTTTTATAAATCCAAATTATAGTTGTTAAACTTCAAAATTTTAGGTGTCTTATGCATTTAAAAAAAAAATTGACAATTTATAAGATTCTATTTGCATTTTATTTTTTTAATCAGATGTTTCATTCAAAATATGTATATCTTTTTTGTTTGATTTTTTTTAATGATCCAAAGTCAAAATTTCAAATTCATTTAAATTTATTCACGTACTGTATTGAATGAGTGTACCTCGAATTTTATAAAGGTGGTGGAAATCATCGAGATTAGCAAAACTCCATTTGACACGCGACCGTGTCGTTGAGACATATTCAGTGATCGCGTCTTCTATGTTTGAACCAAAGCTCGCTACCTGGAGAACCGTTTTTACCAAATCTAGCATCTACACTGTGTTTTTGAACGACCTATATGACGCTCATGGATCTGTAACTAGATAACTTTAAAATTTGATAAGAACTTTGAAAATAAATAAATAAATCCTTACAAATTTTATTTATATGATTGTTTATTATATGTATATTTTTTTAATTAAAAATTAAAAAATACTTTTTATTATTTAAGTATTTTTATTATATTTATATATGGTTATTTTCAATAAATTTATTCAACCATGAAACTGCTCAATGTTCTATTTGTAAATGGTATTAAAGCAAAGGTTTTTTTTTTTATCATTTCATGATCTAGAGTTGTTTAGTCTTATTATTGAATTCATTTAACTAGTCAAAGGTTCAATCCCCATACTAGTTCTGTCAATTTCAAGGATGGCAAATAACATTTGCATTCATGCAATGTTTACTTTGAAATCTATTGTTATTGATCAACTTAGATGTTATCACCACTTTGAGACCAAACTAGCAACCATTGAGGAACTCAAAAGTGGAAAAGGTGAATTCATTTGGCTAGTTTTTCCCAAAGCTAAACCCTATTAATGACATGGAAACAAAATCAAATTAAACTCTTCTAGTAACAACAAGGATGTTGAATGCATAACAAAAAGCTAGAACTAAAGCAAATCATTGATGATTTTCTATGTTGATAGAGAAAAGAAAAAGAAAAAAACTAAAACAATTATACACGAACAGGAAACCTTAATCTACTATATCACTCGTTGAAAGACAAATTTCAGGAATTTGAAACATCTGAGAATTTTCATCTATGGATTGATAATGAAGCTCTATCTCATATTGGCACTTTCCATACTAATAATGGGAGAGTATATTCTAATGTGTTTGAAAGTTAACTTCACCAAATTGGGATTAAGCATCAAACGTTGTTATGTACAATCATCAATAGAAAGGTGTAGCAAAAAGAATGAAATTGATACTCTCTCATACATTCAATGCCATTTTTCAAGAATCTAAAGTTGATTGTTTGGGCTAATGCAATGGTATGTGCAACATATGTGAATTTGAACAAGGGTCCATTCATGCTCTAAAACAAGACCCTTTATGAAATATGCTATGGTCATATTCTTTCAATAAGGCATATAAAGTTTTTGGTTCCATGATGAGCCTCATCATTGGGTAATTATATGGGCCTTAATTCACCTCCTAGCTTAGTGAAACCAACTATTCTCACAACTTATTGCATACTTTTGATTGTATTTTGTTTATGAGATGAGTTAGAGTCGGATATTTTGCTTTATGGTCTAATATCCATTTAACACATGATTAAAGGATAAAAGCAAGGAATTTTGGCAAATACCTTGGTCAAAACTCAAATGGGACAAGGCAGACGAATTATAGGAGGTAAATCATCCTCGTCTACTACCCCTCCATTAGAATATTCCTCCATCAGCTCGAAGTGCAAACAGCCAAATCATGAGGACTAGAAGGCAGCCGAGAAAGTGAAATTCAAAACACCAGTTTATCTCGAGTTTGGGAGTTGAGCCTCCCTAATTTTAAGGAATTCGTTGGAGACTTTAGTGGTATAAGTAGAGAGGCCTAGGACCTTAGTAGGATTCGGAATTTTGATTATAAAACTTTACTTTATTTTCGAGCTGCAAGACTTGTGATAGTTTTGATATAATCCATTGTTTGATAATAAGAATGAGTTTTGTTTTGAGCCAGCACTGAGTTAACTTAGAGCGTTGAAGCTCTTGGGTTAGGGCCCAACCTTAGTAGCTAAGGCTCCTCTTTATTGTACATGTATGCTAGCGTAGATTCATGGTTTAATCGCTCACTTGCTTAAGTAGCTGCATTTCCATTACGATAGTGTAGCATAGATTAGTTGTGTTTTAGTTTGCTTCCATTTGTGCCTTCTTTCAATTAGCAAGTTAGCCAGGAGTTCTTGCATGAAGTTTGTTGTCTTGATTCAGTACAAGGTTCATTTCATTTTCGTCTTTTTCCGTCACTTTTTGCTCATATGCTCATTTCCTTTGGCACAAAATGCTTAAGCGGAAGCTAATAAAACACGTCTTGATCAGATTATACCTGTGTATTTCCTTACCGTCTGATCCACAACAAACCTTACCAATCACCATCCGATTCATTTCAACGCTTGACTTTATGTGCTCCAGATCTCCACCGTCGATCTGTCTAGCTTGATCCAATGACTATCATGAATTCTTCCACCTACTTTATGCACTCCAAATCTCCACCGTTGATCTATCGTGCCCTCAATCCAACGGCCATCGCGTCACCCGATCGCCAACTAGCTTGGCCAATCTCCACCATTGATCAATCCTACATGATCCAACGGCTATCGCATAATCTCGTGCGAATTATTGCACGACTGATATCCACTCGAGAGCACACAAGAAAAGTGGTTTTCCCGTGCTACGTGTCGCTCACTTATGCTAATCGCGTGAAATTTAGAAATACATCTTACAGCTCTTAGGGCACGTGAGATACTGCTTACCACCTTTATTGATTTCAACGTTTGACTTTACGTGCTCCACATCTCCACCGTTGATCTATCTTGCTTGATCCAACTGCTATCGCGTCATCCGATCGCCAACTATCTTGGCCGATCTCCATTGTTGATCAATCCCGCATGATCCAACGGCTATCAGGCAATCTCGCGTGAATTCTTGCACGACCCTATATACACGAGAGCACGCGAGAAAAATGGTTTTCCCATGCTACGTGTCACTCACTTAGGCTAATTGCGTGAAATTTATAAATACAACTTATAGCTCTTAGGGCACGTGAGATACTGCTTACCACCTTTATTCATTTCAACGTTTGACTTTAGGTGCTCCACATCTCCACCATCAATCTGTACTGCTTGATCCAATAGCTATCGCATCACCCGATCGCCAACTAGCTTAGCCAATCTCCACTATTGTTCAATCCCACCTGATCCAACGGCTATTGCACAATCTCACACGAATTCTTGCACGACCAATATCTGCCCGAGAGCGCGCGAGAAAAGTGGTTTTCTCGTGCTACGTGTCACTCCCTTAGGCTAATCACGCAAAATTTAGGAATTCCACTTACAGTGTTGAGGGCACGTGAGAAACTTCTTACCACCTACGAAGATCGCTCCATCATTCCGCACATTTTTTTACTTCTGTCACCATGTGACTTAATGTGATCCATCCATCTATTCACTTAATCCCCACGATAAGATATCCACCGCTCATCTTCCGTTAATCCTACTCATCCATCTATTACCTTAATCTCTTGCGATAAGATCTCTGCCATTCATCTTTCATTAATCCTACTCGTCCCTCTATTCACTTAATCCCTTGCAATAAGATATCCGTCATTCATCTCCCGTTAGTCCTGTTCGTCCATTTATTCACGTAATCTCTTGCAATAAGATCTCCACCGCTCATCTTCTTTTTTTACTGTTCGCAGATTGATCCAATGGTTCCAATGCACTGCTGCTTCATCACGTCTCCCTTTCACTGATTTCAATATTCTCTTGATCTTCCGCTTAACTCCTTGCATGCTTGAATTTACCAAAAAAACCAAAAACGCGAAAACAAATTTAGTTTAGTTTCCTTGCTTACACATTAGTTTGGGTTGATGCTCTTTGCTTCTGTAACGTAGATAGCAGCATTAGGTTAGTGTTGATTCAACAATTTTGCTTAGCATAGTTGTTTAAATGGTTAATTAGGATATGGTGTGATTTAGCATTACATGTTGTTTTCTTCATTACTGCAGTAGAGTAGCTCTCTTAGAATAGATTTGTTCTTCTTCCATCAAAGAATCAAGCTTCTTCTGAATCTATAGAAGTCTGGCTTGGAACCCCTGGGGTCTCTCGCCAGGTGAACAAGTGAGAATAGGTAGGACCTTCACTTCTACTTGTGCATATAGCACTGTCACCTCCAAGTTTGTACGAACCTCGAGTTGATATGTAAAGTTAGTAGCCTAGGAGTTGCAGCATCCTTGCTACAAAACTTGCACTCATCACTTTTTGGCACCGTTGCCAGGGAGGTGTCAGAGTGGAATGTGATTATTTCTTTCTTTTCTTCTATTTCTAGTCTTCAGCTTTCTTCCATTATTTTATTTCTGCAAAAGTAATCTAGTAGCTTCCTTTCTTTCACTTGTCATTATCTGCTTTCCTTTCCATTCTGCAAGTAGAATTTCAATTCAGAAAGTAAATTTTCTTTCTGCTAGTAGTTTTCATTCAGTCAACAATTTCATTCTGCTTTCTTTTCCATTCTGCAAGTAGAATTTCAATTCAACAAGTAAATTTTCTTTCTGTCACTAGTTTTCATTTAATCAGCAATTTCATTTCTGCAAAGTACTTTCCAACTTAAAAATATCTTATAAAATCCAACCCAAAAACATTTCCTTTCATGCCTCGTAGGAGTAGGGACAATTTAGGGAAATTCTTGCCAAATACCCCCACTGCATCCAACAGCCAACCTTCTCTCTTCTTCGGTGGCTGTGAACTGGAGGAACCTTTAGGTGAGAAACCTGACATATTTGAAGAACCTATAGGGGAAGAAGAAGAAGAAGAACCCATTCCTACTGAACCAATGGCTGAAAACCGAAATGACAGAGGAAAAAGAGAGAGAATTGAGGGTGCATTCCCCATGAGGGAAACCAATGGGGACACCAAGATGAAGAATATAAGCCCCTCTTCTCTACCTCATTTACATGTCCTGACCACAGAGGACCCTGACACTTTCCTATTTGAGTTTGATGTTATATGTCGAACCTATGACTATACAGATGATGAGCAAAAGTTAAAAATATTTCCATCTACCCTCAAGGACGTAGCATTGCGCTGGTTCATGGGTTTACTTGGAGATAGCATCACAACTTGGGCTCAGATGCAGAAGGCTTTTAACAACAAATATAGGGACTATTGTAGGTCAAAGGATACTAAAGAAGATATTTTTAGGATGACCATGGGCCAGGATGAATCCTTATAAGACTGAAGAAATATTCCAGCCCAGTTACAAAAGGGCCAGGTGCACACTTGACCTCGAGTCACTAAAGTTGGTCTTGCTCAAAGGAGTAAAGGAAGATCTTATGGATACCTTACATCTGTTAGCAAGAGGAGATATCTACCAATTACCCTATGAGGATATCAAGAGTGCCTTTAGAAACCATTCTAGGGTAACCAGGAAAAACGGTAGGAGTAGTCAACCTATGGTCAGTACATCATCTTCCAACTCATCCATCAAGGGTGAAATTAGAAATATGTTGGAAGATTTCAAAAGTGAGATGTTGCAAACCCTTGCCTTACAGTTGGATACCATAAACATCAAAAGGAAGAAAGAAGAAGCAGAGAGAGCCCTGGCTATCTTTTGTCCTAGATACACCAGGAGGCATCCTAAGAATGAATTTCCATTGAATTGTATTGAGATTTGCTCTGTCTGTGAAGAAAACCACTCCACAGACAAGTGCCCTTCTTTACCCGGACTCAAAGTTGTATATCAAGGAGCTGAAGGGGTCACTGAGCAGCTTTGTTACATCAACCAAAGGAGACCTCCTGGGCCTAGACCATACAAGTAGGGTATGAAAGGGTCATCCCATGCATATTACAAGCCTAACCAAACCACAACTATACCTTCTTGGGGACCCCCTGCTCATTCTTTCTGGTCTACACCCCTTCCTTGGTCCTATGCATCTCAGTATCATTCCCAACCAGCGAACCAGTCATTTCAACCTTATGTTCCGCCACAACCTCAGTGGAATACCCCACACCAGGGGTGGAGGCCCTAATACAACAATGCTCCATCTCTATTGCCTCCACCACCTACCCAACCACAACTCCTACACTCTGCTCCACCCAAGAAACCCCAGGTGCCTGCCCAGCCAAATTCGAACCCGAACAATAGGCAGGCTCAACAAGTATACAATGGAGAAACATCATACCCAGCTTATGTTGTAGAAATCTAGGAGATCAACCTAAGATCTGGGAGAATTCTCCCAAATAACTAACCTCCCTCCTCTCCACATAGGGAAGTTGAGGAAGAAAGAGAGGAAAGCAACCTTAAAGTAAATCCACCATTTCCTGAGAGATTAGCCCAACCACTCTAGCCTACCCCAGAAGAACTTGAACTTCTGGGAGAATTGAAAAATCTATGTGTAAATATTCCACTCCTCCAAGCAATAAAAGATGTTCCCATTTACAATAATTTGATTAAGGAGAAATGCTTCAAGCATCCAGGAAGAAGAAAAATGGATGCCCCTACCTTTAATTTCATTGGGCAGTTGTCTAACTTAATGCTGGGGCAGGTAATATGTCTAAAATATTTGGACCCTAGAAGCCTTGTAGTAGATGTGCACATCAATGGCACCATTATCCCACACACTTTGATCGATCTTGAGGCTACCGTTAATGTGATGACCAAGGACACCATGCTCAAGCTCAACCTCCAAGGGTCATTGAGGAAGACCACAATAGTTCTGCAACTTGCAGACCATTCCACAGCCACCCGTGAGGGAATTGTGGAGGATGTGATGGTCTCCATTGACTCCTGGGAGTACCCTGCAGATTTCCTAGTTCTCCAGCCTAAGGCTAAGCTTACTGGTTACCCTCTCATCCTTGGGAGGCTGTGGTTGGCCACGTCTAATGCTTACATTAGCTGCAGAGCTAGGAATATGACCATCAAGAATGGGCATATGTACAAGCAGTTAGTCTGATACCCTCGAGCTCAACCTTCTCTAGAGCATGATTTACCTTTATGGTTAGAGGAGGAGGAAGAAGATGAGGCTTATTCAACCCAAATTTATTCTTTGGAAGCAACCATAGGAGGAGGATGGCAAGATGAGGATGACTTAATTGAACACCTTCTCCAAAGTACAACTCCTAGTTCATTACCATTAGAAGAAGAAGTAAGGGAAACCCAGAACAATCATCCAATTGACTTATGCTTGGCCAATTCCAACCCACTCCGTGCCAAGACCATAGAATTCATCCCAGAGAAAACTTTGAAAATTAATCCATCTCTTTCTACTCTTGAAGAGGAAAAGCTATGCAACATGTTGAGAGACAACCTAGAAGCCTTCACTTGGAGTTACAAGGAAATGAAGGGAGTACACCCCTCAATGTGTACTCACCACATATACATTGAAGAAGGTTGCAAGCCAATTCGGCAACCATAAAGGAGGATGAATCCAGCTCTTAAAGATATAGTCAAAGAAGAACTGCAAAAAATGCTAGATGCAGGATTCATTTACCCTATCTCTAACAGTAAGTGGGTCTCTCCTTTAGTGTTAGTTCCCAAGAAAAATGGTAAGTGGAGAATTTGTGTTGATTACAAGGAGTTGAACAAAGCCACAAAGAAGGATCATTTTCCCCTACCCTTCATTGACCAAGTGCTAGATGGCCTGGCAGGGAAGAATTTTTTTTCTTTCCTAGATGGATTCAGTGGGTACAACCAAATACAAATCTGCCCAGAAGACCGGATAAGACTAGATTCACCTGTCCTTGGGGAACTTTTTCCTATAGGGTCCTTCCTTTTGGCATATGCAATGCTCCTGCCACTTTCCGGAGAGCAATCTTGAGTATTTTTTTTGAATTAGTACATGATGCGGTGGAAATTTATATGGATGACTTTACACCTTATGGCTGTGATTTTCAAGAAGCCCTGACTAACCTAGGCAAAGTATTGCATAAATGCATTCAAATGAACTTGTCCCTCAGTCCAGAAAAATGTGAATTCTTAATGACTGAAGGGACTGTGCTAGGTCATTCAATATCTCAGCAAGGACTGCAGGTGGACCCAAACAAAATAGCAATCATACAAACGGTCCCACCTCCTTAAAAGCAGAGGGATGTCAGGAGTTTCTTGGGGTTAGCTGGATACTACCGAAGGTTCATAAAGGACTTCAGCAAGTTGGCCTCTCATTTATTTGGGTTGTTGGCCAAAGATTCAGAGTTTATATGGTCAAAAAGTTTTCAAGAGGCCTTAGCTATTTTAAAGGGTAAGTTAACCACTGCACGAATTCTTCGATGCCCAAACTAGGCCCTCCCTTTTCATATTCATGATGATGCCTCACACAAAGCCATAGGGGCAGCCTTAGGCCAGGTAGAGGATAAATTTCCTTATGCCATCTATTTTATCAGCAATAACCTGTCAAAGGCTGAGATAAATTATACTGTGACCGAAAAGGAACTTCTGGCTATTGTGCATTCATTAAACAAATTTAGGCATTACATTATAGGCTACCAAACATTTGTTCATACTGACCATGCTACAATTAAATATTTAATGAAAAAACTAGATGTGGATGCTATAATTATAAGATGGTTACTTTTATTACAATAGTTTGATCTAACTATTGTTGATAAGCCTGGTAAGGAAAATGTTGTTACAAACTTTCTATATAGGATGAATCTACCTGCAGGTGAAGAAGGAATGGTGGATGACCAGTTACCAGATGAGCATTTGTTTGCTATTTCAGTTCTCTCCCCATGGTTTGCTGATATAGAAAACTATTTGGTATCAACACAGTTCCCACCAAACTTGCCCTCCAAAGAAAAGAGCAAGATAGTCAAAAAAGCACCCCCTTCACCTGGATTGGGGGAAATCTTTTCAAACTTGGCCCAGATCAAATCTTGAGAAGGTGTGTAAGGGAAGAGGGAGTTTTTGACATCCTTCTGACCTGTCATGATGGACCTTGTGGAGGTCACTTTGCAGCAAAAAGGACAAAATTCAAAGTGTTACAAGTGGGCTATTATTGGTCCACTCTTCATCAGGATGTGAAGAAGTACATTAGTCAGTGTGATCGGTGCCAGAGGATGGGAAAGCATACTCCAAGAGATTAAATGCCCCTACAACCTCAAGTGACTTTTGAGCCATTTGACAAGTGGGGCATGGACTTCATTGGGCCTATCAACCCTCCTTCAAAGAAAAAACAGTACATTATTGTGTGCACTGATTATTTGACTAAGTGGGCTGAAACTAAGGCGATTAAGGCAGCAACAGAAGAGAAGGTGGTTGAGTTACTAAGGGAGAATGTATTCTACAAATTTGGGTACCCTAGAGAGCTAGTCACAGGCCAAGGCAGCCAGTTTACCTCCAACATGATTGAAGAACTACTCAGCCATCGCAAAATCAAGCATAGGACCTCCACTCCTTATCATCCACAAGCTAATGGGCAAGTGGAGGTGACCAACAGGGCACTAGAGAGCATCTTAACCATGGTAGTGAGCAGCATCAGGAAGGATTGGGCAAAGAGACTAGTTGAGACCACATGGGCCTATAATACAACATGGAAGACCACCACTGGATTTACACCCTATGAGTTGGTGTATGGGAAAAAGGCTTTGCTGTTATTGAGAAAAATAAATAACATATATATATATATATATATAAGTAAAAAATAAAAAATAAAAAAAGGGCTCAAGTGAAAACCTCCATGAGGCGCCTGAGTCCCATCTTTGGGTTGAAAACCTCGTGAGGCGGCCCAAGGATGAGAAAAAAAATAGAAAAAAGAATAAGAAGATCCCTGGGTGAAAACCTTCCTTGAGGCGGCCAGGGAAAACATCTAGGGTGAAAACCTCTCTGAGGCAGCCTAGTTGTTTTTCAAAAAAAAAAAAGAGAGATAACAAGATGCAATTGTTATTTGCGGGTGGATGAGAAAGACAGTCAAGGAGCAAAAAGAGGATACAAAGGGAACCCTTCCTCACACATATCCATCTCCTCCACTCCTTACCATGCATCACTCCATCAATTCCATTGTTTTTTCACTTCATTGCTTCAATTTAGGCAAAGAATTTGTTTTCTACAAGATCCCCTGTATTCCTATAGGACCCCCCGAAAACCTATTGGGAACAATATGAGGGTGAATGGTAGGTTGGTTAGGTCCTGTAGCAGCCTATCCCATAGAATATCAATCATCAGCTATAGGTCTTCACTAGGATGATCCAGGAGCTCTAGACAGCAGAGGAGGAAGAAGAATGACCATGCAGCAAATAAACAATGCAGCACATTTGATCTTTGACAACTGCAGCATGGCATCGAGACCATAGGTAAGTATCCCACTCACTCACTCATATGCATAATTTGATCAAAAGTTGTAAAGGTTATGAGGTAGTTGGTTTATAAGTGAAAAGGTGGCCAGTTAACTTGGCCACCTTCGTTCAGTCATCACATACAAAACCAGGCTTCCTCTCACATGTGGCTGCAGTCAACTCAAAGACAGAGGAGGAGTAGGACAAGAAGTGGTTAACTACGGATCTACGTGGTGGGGGTTGATACTAGGAGTGGGAAACAAAACATCATTTGCATGCATTCATGCATTCCACCTCCTCAAAACTCCCTCACTCAAGTCGCGCTTATAACTTTGGCCACCCACTGGAAGCAAGGATCCATCGTTCTGCAAGAGAATTTCTACAGGAGCATGCACAGGAATTCCTACAGGAACAGTCTATAGGAGCAGTCTACAGGATACACAGAGGTAGTCCACAAGATAGGCAGAGAGGGGTTCACAAGGGAATATCACGATAATTGTCCATTGCCACCATTCTAAAGAGGTAGGATCTAAAAATCCATCCCTATTTACAAGCAAATGAACTAGAAATGCTCTAAAAGCTAGTGGATATAACAACTGTGGGAGGTAAATTACATACACAGGAAACTCTATTTTCTCCTGAATTTAAAATTCTTGTGTCAAAACTCTCATTTCCTCCTCAAGCCTCACAAGCAAGATGACAAGAGGGTTTAATAGGAGAGAACCCACAAACATTGTGAGGATACAACAACACCCCAAAGTGCTTGAAATCTTTATAAGACACCAATGGATGGGGTTTTTCGAAAAATTCACAGGGTATGATGATGAGGTGGCTCAAGAATTTTCTCATTCCATCACTCCACATAGCAGAATCCATGCCACTGTTATAGTTAGAGGGCTCACTATAGATCTCACCCCAGAGCTCATCAATAGGGTCACCACACTTCTTCTAGGAATTCCATGGAGAAAAGAAGACAAAGCAGACAGTCAAGTGGTAAAAAGTAAATTCTTTTTAGGAGGTGAAGAATCCACAGAGGATAAAAATGGAGTGAGGTAGGTTACCAACTTAACAAATATATCTCATGTGAGGGTAGATACAGTGTTGTTTATGGCTACCATTTTAGGATGCTTGAAGAATTAAGATTTGGGGTAGAAACATCAGTTCACCAAAGACTCAGCATACCCTATTTCTTGATGCAATCACTCATAAACTCCAGCAACAAAGTAAAGGAAGGGAACTCCCAACAATTGGCTCACCATGGGTTGATCAGGATCCTCATTGAGGATGCCCTCCAAAACCTCAGGATCCCTATAACATGGTTAGTCTTCAGAGACTTACCAACAGAGGATGACATCAAAACCCTCACCTATAATGTTAGTCCTTCTCTTAGTGAGGTGGAGGAAAAGCAAGAAGAAGAATATACAAAGCTAGATGGGGATGAGATGGATGAAGAAGAAACTAATACAGAGGAACATGATGAAGTATAAAAGAAGAAGGATGATGTTGAAACAAAGGAGGAAATGAAGGAAGAAACTGATGGAGATAAGAAATAACATCAAGAGGAAGAAGATAAGAAAAACGGAGAGGAAGAAGGCACTGAAACAGAAGGGGAAGAACACAAGGAGAAGTCACCTAGGGTATCTCCAGAGGCCCCTGAGAGGGAGGTAGCAGCTGCCTTCACTACTCTCAACACCCCAGTCAAGAAAAAAGAGAAAAGTAAGGAGGCAAACCCCTATATATTTCAGAACAAGAAAGAGCACAAGAATCAAACAAGGGAAACCACAAACATAAAAAAAACCCCTATTGAGATTGAATATTCTCTTACACCAAGGGACAGAGAAGCAATAATGAGAGATCAACTTGAGAGGGAAAATGCATGGATAAGAGGACAGTTGCAGGAAAGGGAAAACCAATTAGCATGTATGGTCAGCCTCTCCTTGGAGGCCATCTAGTGTAGGATGCCAGCTAATCCTATGCTCTTTACTTCAGAGAACAATGGCCACAATTTCAAATTAAAACACTAGCACAAAGGGGGACCATGCCATTTCAGGACTACAGGCAGTTTATTGATCTTTATGATCAAAGTACACTAGAGAATAGGGCCAAAATGGCTGAGTTTTACTTGCACAACATGGCCCTCACAGACATGAATGTTTGGGATCCTAATGCCGAGCTAGGAGATCTGCAATTAATGTCTTTGGCATCATGGATGAACCACGAGGATTCAAGGGCTGCAGAGATGAAAAGAACATTGGCTAGAGATCAGAATGAACCTCTTTTCATCAAAGCTGAACAATCAAATCCTAGGGCCCTAATCGACACCCATAATCTAATTGTAAATTATTCTCAGCTGGCACCTAGATATCTTGCTGCCCAAGAGCAAGCAATTTCACATTTTGAGGATATGTTTAGGTTGCTAGGAGATGATAGTATACATGACTTCTTCAGGAGATGGAACACACTGCCACACAGCTTGAAGATCAGAGAATATCACTCCCCTCAAAGGTTGAGAGAGGCACTCAACAGTACACCTATGTATAAGTAATCAATACAAAGGTTGAAGGTCAATTGGATAGGCTTAAAACTCAGTCCACCACTACTCCTAGGGATGCTTGTTATAGACATTTTTGGGCACTGCAACCCCAAGCATAAAATGTCCATAAACCAAGGGCTCCTAAGTCCCTAAAAGTGTTGTTCCAACCCCTTTAGGAACAAGGTCAACTGATTACATCTTCTCCCAGAAGTTCTCCATGAAAAACTACTCATAACTGGTCAAAACTGGATCATTTCACCTGCTCCATAGGCAAAGTGCGTTGCATCTCACCTAAATACACACAGTGGGTGCGTTGCATTTCAAAAAGCCCTTTTATGGGGTGCGATGGGCGAGAAGAGACAAATGGCAGTGTCAATCCGCGAGGTGGAGAAGCATGGAATCTTCCAGAAACTTCTCCTGTGACACTTGCCTCTCTGAATTCGACCAAGGATGAGTAAGAGATCATCAATCTCCAAGTGGAAGCAAGAACTATCAGAAGGAAGACAGTAATCAAATCACAAGCTGACTCGTCTCCCTTACAGACATCTATATATGGATCCCTCATCCTAGAGATCCAGAGGCTGGAATTTTGCATCTTGTAAGGAATTGTTGTTGGTTTCTTGAGGCAACATCATAGTGTTGGGTGATCTAAGCTTTTCATGAGGTGAAGAAGGGCTTACTTGCTGAGAGGATGATGCTGGGTCAGAACAACTGGTTGTAACTCTCTTGGCTCTTTCTTGATTATCAATAAAGCTATTCAAGTTTTCCTCCATACTCTTGTGTAATTTATGTTTTGTGCATCTGTATGGTCAATTTACATCTGATCCTAGATTGTTTATGATAATAGATCCATGTTCTTGTATGGTGTTATGCTGCTTTGATTCTATAGGTACTCTGTGAAGCTGGGTATATAAGAAAGCAAGTAGCAAAGGACTATCAGAAGAGAGAGGAATCGAGCAAGGAACCAAGTGCAAGACAGAGGTTGGTCTCCTTTATTCTTCTCTCATCTATCTTTCATAAAGGAAACCAAAAGTAGTTTTACTTTGTTTGTTTCTAAGGTAGTGTTGACACCTAATCTTCATGATTGGGGGAATTTGTAAATAAATAAATCAGGAATGTGAACAGTCATCAGGAGATGAACTGAACAATCACTCCTAATGTATATAACAATAACCTACCTATGGAATAATCAGACGAATCAGTTTTACTGCCTTTGGAGAGTTACTGCCTGGCCTGACATGGTATCAGAGCCAGTTCTAAAAATAGTTGTAACTCCCTTCATTTTTGCCACTGCCTCTGTCCTGAGCGCTGCTCTGCCTCTGTCCTGAAATAGTTTGCCACTGCCTCTGTCCTGAGCGCTACTCTGCCTCTATCCATTGCCTGACCAGATATAGCGCTGCTCTGCCTCTGTCCACTAACATGACCAGATATAGCGTTGCTCTGCCTCTGTCCATGGCCTGACATGCCCAGATATGCGTTGGTGCCTGTAACGGTAAGAGGGTCGTGAGATTTGATCACATCAAAAACAGTGGTGCTGATCGCTATAGCTTGCTCGGGCTGATCGCTATCCATTTCATGTTGAATGCTCATTGGAATATTCGTGGTGAAAGAGTTTGTTGGATTTGCAGCTAATGAAGACATCGCGGAGGGCGCTCTGGAGAGGAGCCAAGGGCGTAGAATGTTTTCCATGGAATTTTATCAGGGGAAAACTGGTCGTCTTCTCGGCCTCCTCGGTGTTCTTTTCGTCATCTGATTTTTGGTTTACAGCAGATACAGCAAGCCTTCTATGCTTTGAACATAGAGGAGGGTGCCCGATCCTATTGCAATTCCAGATAGGCAAGCCACCCCTAAATGTCGCTGCGGCACCAAAGCTCTCAACAGCCATTGTCTTGATCCAATCTCTGTCTATTGTCCTTCCCCTGTTGTACTTGCAATTTAAACAAGATCTAAGACCAAATTCTACCTTATTTTCCGAAACAGAAAACAAGGCCTTCGAAGCTCGGCCCCCGCCCTTGGCTCCCCTCCAGAGCGCCGCATAGTGGCAACGATCCCCATTGAAGGTGTGCTCGACACAGATTTCCCCGCTCTCCAAAAGCATCCGGGCTGCGTCCAAGTGCCCGGCAAGACCCTAAATCTTTGCACTCGCCAGCTACGATTTATTCTGCCTCCAGCCACACTTCTGCAACAGTTTGTTGTCTCACTTTCATTCGTTGCTGCGCTCATCTCTGATTTGTGGATAGTGATAATCTACTCTAAATACGTGGTATATGTGCTTTGAGTACTGTTATACTTCCTTGTGGATCAAACAACTGTTTATTAGCATAGTTCATATGGATCTACTTTGAGAACACTGGGCAGTGATCGTATAACTATATTCATAGCATGATACCAATGTTCTGGTTGGTTATAATACTTCACTTTGAATATATGACGACAAATGCATCTTGAAGGTTGGCTTCTTCATGGTATTTTTGAGCATTGTAGACTTTTTCATGGTGTGTTGATGCTTTTATCTAACATTAGAGGGATTTGAAGAAAATATAATGCATAAAGTTGTAGCGTAAGGAAGAGATTTGAAATCCTTTGAGAATGCCTTTTTGAGTGCAATTTCACTGTATATCAGCAGAAGTTTTTTTTATCAGCATAAATATTTTTTACAGAATGCATTCAATCATCTCTATGGTAGGAATAATTCTCACTGGCAAGGAGAACTATCCTGAATGGTCCCGGATGATAAAACACACCCTCATCTTCAATGAGTTGTGGAAAGGAGTGTGTGTCGGAGAAGCAAACAATGACCCAGTGCAGCCTACATCAGACAAAGAGCTCGTCATTTGGGAAAACAAGAACAACAAAGCCTATGCATTAATCACAGCATCTGTAAATGAAGAAGTAAGTCACCATATTTCATCATATTCAACTGCCTTTGAAGCTTTACAAAAGCTGAAAGAACTCGATGACTCACATTCTGCACTTGAAGTTGTTCAGCTCATGATTAAACTCTTCACTCTTGAACTGAAAAATAATGATCCTCTTGCTCTTGCATCTGAAGTAAAGTCTATAATGCATGATATCAAATCCACTAAGGTTGAGCTAGATATCCCTCTTATTGCTTTTCTCAAGGCACTCTATCCTACTTACTCCAATTATCTTGAGTCTTTACAAGCAAATGGAAATCTTAAAGATATAACCTTTGACTCTCTTGTGAAAAAGTTTGTTGAAAGAGAGAAAGCCATTGGAAAGAAGACATCCCCTGAATCTTCTGAAGAGACTGTGTGCCTTGCTCATAAAGAAAAGCATCTTGCTCAAGATTCTACAAGAGGAAGAGGTGGACGAAGAGGAAGAGGAAGATACTTCAGAGGCAAGGGGGGCAAACATTCTCAAGGAGAAAAGGCATATCTGCATTGCATTCGCTGCAAACGAAATGGATCACATGATGCTTCTACATGCAAGCTACCATGGGACAAAATTAAGCAGAAAAGAAACCAGCAGAAAGGTAAAACTGATGATACAGACAAAGGTAAAACACCTGAATCCACTCACTATATTGAGGCACAATGTAACATTGGAGTAAATGAAGATTTGTTTAATTCTTCACTTGCTTCTTCGAAAAATGATTGGTTGCTTGATTCAGGAGCAACCTGTCATATGACTCATAGAAAAGATTTTTTTGAAGATTTCACTGACAATGTTGATGGAGCAGTATACTTTGCAGATCAGTCAAAAATCAAGCCATCAGGGCTTGGCACAATCAGGCTTAAACTGCCTGGTCTTCCAGACTTTCTTTTGGATCATGTTCTATATCTCCCACAGCTCAAGAGAAACTTGCTTTCCTTGGTCCACATCCACCAGCAAGGTCACTCCATTCATATGTTTGATGGCAAGCTTGAGGTAAGAAAAGCATCTGACCACTCACTTGTCATGAGGGTAATAGAAGAAGAAAGGCTTCTCAAACTGCAAGGAACCTCTGCTCATGCACAACATTTCTCATATATTTCTCATCATGAAGAAAGTACACTTCCATCAAGTTTATTATGGCATGCTAGATTTGGACATTTAAACTATGACAGTCTCCGCTTATTGAAGAAAAATGGTGTTGTTGGTTTGCCTACAATTCCTAGGAAACATAAGAAATGTGATGCTTGCATTCTAGGAAAGCATAGCAAACAGTCTTTTCATGATTCACATTCAAGAGCACATAGGAAGCTTGAACTCATTCATTCAGATTTATGTGGTCCAATGCCTATTCCTTTGGCAAATGGAAATAAATATATCATGACATTTATTGATCATTACACCAGAATGTGTTGGGTTTATTTATTGAAGACAAACCTTTCAAACATTCAAGAATTTTCATAAATGGATTGAAAATGATGCACAATCTCATATTGGGTCTATTCACACTGATAATGGAAAAGAATATACATCAAATGAATTTGAAAACTATCTTCGCCAACATGGGATCAAACATCAAATAACTGTGCCTTATAATCCCCACCAGAATGGTGTAGCTAAAAGAATGAATAGAACAATCTTGAATATGGTACGATCCATGCTTTTCTTCAAAAATGTAAAGATAATGTTTTGGGCTGATGCTGTTCTATGTGCTACATATATAAAGAATAGATGTCCATCTAATGCTATAAGAAACAAGACTCCTTATGAATTGTGGTATGGACATGTTCCTTCGGTAAAACATCTCAGGATCTTTGGTTCCACCTGTTATGCTTTGATACCAAAGGTACATAGAAACAAACTTGGTGCTAGAAGTCGTAAGTGTATCTTCCTGGGGTATTCAAACACCTCCAAAGCATACCGTCTCTATGATGAAGTAAATAAAAAGTTTGTTGTATCTAGAGATGTAATTTTTCTTGAATCATCCAAATCTGACAATGTTGTTGAGCGGCAACTTGATCGCTTGGATAGATTCACAAAAAAAAAATCATTTCAAGAGTTTGATAATCAAATTCCACATCTTGAAGGGGGGATTCCTATACTAGATCAACATGTGGAATCTTCTTCTGAAGAACAATCTCCTCTGCACGAAACTCCAACAATGGATGATGCTTTAAGTGATGTAATTGATAGAATTGGGAGACTCAATCTTGATTCAGTCCCAACTCAATCAACAGAGCAGCCTGGACCATCTCATAAAGGTCCCCCAAAGTGGCTGACAAAGACACTTGAAAGTGTTCATCCTGATGAAATTGGAAAAACAGGAACCAGAAATTCAAACCGACAAAATGGAGGTGATGTAGATGACTCTAATTCACCTGTTGATATGGATGTTACTTATGATTGTGAATTGAACTTGTCTACAGATTTTGAACCAACTTCCTTCAAATAAGTTGCATCTCATGATGAATGGAAAGAAGCGATGCAAAAGGAGTATGATTCTCTCATAAAAAATGGCACTTGGAAGCTGGTTGATCCTCCATTTGGAACCAAACCAATTGGCTGCAAGTGGGTCTACAAGAACAAGTACAAAGCTGATGGCTCACTTGACAAGCACAAAGCTAGGCTTGTGGCAAAATGTTTTGCACAGAAGGAAGGGGTCGATTATGAGGAAACTTTTGCCCCCACAGCAAAATGGGCCACCATCCGGACACTCTTTGCACTAGCAACTCAGAACGGTTGGAAAGTCCATCAAATGGATGCAAAAACTGCATTCTTGAATGGAGATCTAAAAGAGAATGTTTTTATGTCCCAGCCTGAAGGATTTGCTGTGAAAGGACATGAACATAAAGTATGCAAACTTGTGAAGTCCTTGTATGGCTCAAACAAGCACCACGAGCCTGGTATGAAAAACTAACTGAGCATCTTCTGAGACTCAACTTCAATCATTTTGATCTTGATGATGCAACTTTATTTGTCAAGAAAGTTGGCAAAACAGTTGTGTATCTTGTGGTATATGTAGATGATCTTTTAATGACAGGGAACAATGAAAGCTACATTGCATCCATAAAGAAGGAATTGGGGAAAAGTTTTGAAATGACTGATTTGGGCTATGTTCATTACTATCTTGGCATTGAAGTAACCCAACATCTAAAATCCATATTTCTTTCTCAAAAGAAATACATTGGAGATTTGTTAAATAGATTTGGCATGACAGAGTGCAATCCTCTTTCTACTCCAATGGAACAAAACTTAAATCTCACATCTGTTGAAGGAAAGGAATTTGAGGATGCAACAAAGTATAGACAGCTTGTAGGAAGTCTCATCTACCTCACTACTACCAGACCAGACATTTCATTTACTGTTGGAATCCTCTCCAGGTTCATGCAAAAGCCTTGTGAGGGACATTGGTCTGCTGCAAAAAGAGCTCTAAGGTACTTGAAGGGAACTAAAGACCTTAGAATCAAGTATACACAGGTGGACGACTTCAGCTTAATTGGATACTCTGATTCGGACTTCGATGGAGACAAAGAAACTGGGGTATCTACTTCAGGATATGCTATGAGTCTTGGATCAGGAGCTGTCTCTTGGAGATCACGCAAACAATCAGTTCCAGCAGATTCCACAACAGAAGTAGAATACGTGGCAGCAGCTGAAGCAACGAAAGAAATTGTGTGGCTCAGGAAAATTCTTGAAGATTTGCAGGTAAAACAAGTACAATCAACTCCACTCATGATTCATAACACCTCTGCAATAAAGTTGGCCAAGAATCCAAAGTTCCATGATCGAACAAAGCATATCAATACTAAATATCATCTGATTCGACATCATGTTGAGGCCAAAACAATCCATCTCCATCATTGTTCCACAAATGAGCAAATTGCAGACATCTTCACCAAAGCACTTGGAAAGGAAAAGCTTGAACGATTCAGAATGATGCTTGGACTCACCAACATCCCTTCAGATTAAGGGGGGGAATGTTGACACCTAATCTTCATGATTGGGGGAATTTGTAAATAAATAAATCAGGAATGTGAACAGTCATCGGGAGATGAACTGAACAATCACTCCTAATGTATATAACAATAACCTACCTATGGAATAATCAGACGAATCAATTTTATTGCCTTTGGAGAGTTACTGCCTGGCCTGATAGGTAGCTACTCGCCTTAGTGGGATTAGCAGTCCTACATAGACACTTTTCCCTGTAACAAAATGGCGACCATACTGGGGAGCGACTAGGTTGTTTGTTTATCTACATTTGTTTACTTTATAAACTTACAGACGGAGCCTGAAGTCGAGCCAGGTAGCCTTCGAACTGCATTTGCTATGCAAATGCAAAGTAGATAAATTCCACTTCAGTCAACCTCCGGGTTTTGTTTATGAATTAAACAACTGATTTACAAACTCTCTAATTGCCCTTGTGGTGGCTCTAGTAACCTCCTTGGATCTACCCCTATGATTGATTTACTGATTACCACTTGCTCGGCCAAAATCCCTGAACTAAACTGCAAACTGTGACCCGGAACCCAATCAAAGTCTCGTCCCTGGCCCAGCGCACTGTCTGTTCTGTGAATCTCAATTCAGCGCACTTCCCGAGTGTAGTAGGTGTGCTGCATTTCAAACTCACTGTGTTACAGGTGCGCTGATCAGACTAGGCATTGTTCCTAAATTTTGGTTTCTGTGTTCACTCTTTTCAGATCTATTCAGGAGTTTTGCTGCCTGTAGTCAGTACACCTCTGTTTGAAAACCCTTTCCTTGCTGTTATTCCGCCTCCATTGTGCAAAGAACTGTAAACGTTTTTATGTATTTGTTGAGTCATTTTCAGTTCTCCCTTACAAAGAAGTAATGTAATTGTACTGTTGTTTCTTGATTTGAAAGTGTCGCAAGTGTCGTTTTCAGTCATAGAAGAGAATTTGATTGTTCTTGATAGTCGATTACCCTGTTACTATTGTATTTGATCTGAATTAGTAGTTTTTCTAGTGTTGAAAGCAAGTCGCAAAGTGTTGTCATTGTCTTCATTTTGATTTTGAAAAGAAACTTGTTAGTAATTGTCGCTTTGAAAAATAATTCAGATTTGCGCATTAGCTTTCTTTTTATCATTCACATATTAAGAAGGCTGAAAACAAATACATGCATGTGCATTTTCATTTAGACTGTTTGATTGGTTTGATTTAGGACAGTGCATATGGTGTGTGCTCTATGCTCTTTGCTGAAAGAATACTGTCTCTCTTTCCTTAGCAGCTAGGATTTTAATTACACAAAGAAGATAAAACGACTGTTTATCATCTTAGATTGCATTTTAGGAATTGTATATCTACATCACGTAGTGAACCTGAAAGGAAAATTTCTTAAGCAAGATCAACTATGAAATAAATTTAATGAATCTAACAACGCTTTGGAACCTAACGCGCAACATCTAGAAGTCTAGGCTAGAGACGTATTCCGGAGTCGTAAAGCCTGGTAACTATTGTTCTCACTATTGGTTGGGTGATTCCTCCACTTTGAGACGATAAGTGCCAGTACGGACTTGTGCTCCCATGTACCGTCGAGTATATTTTGGGAGACCACAATAGGCTTAATCCTTTATCCATAGGAAGCCGTGTCTCCCGCCCTATCGATCGTAATGCACTGAACACAGCATTCGGGAAGATTGACTGTTGTACCGTAAAAAGTATTCTGCAGTTTTGCGATTGGTTTGGTAATCCCTCTGTCTAGATTTCCAGAGCAGTCCCTTTCATTCCTTTTCAGACTCCTTAACGGAAAAGGTCCATCTGAGCACTTGTCACTTCAGACTCATTAAAAATCGAAGGCAACTAGAGTCATCTTTTGTTTTTTCTAGACTCTTAAAAATTGAAAAAACAAGTTGTGTCAAAGCGTCTAAAATTTATTTTAAACGGAATAATCATCACCTTTCCTACGTTGGTCTTAGGTTGAGAAAATGGAATCCACCAACCAAGGAGTTCCCCTTGAAGGAAATCCTAGTCCCTTCTCCTCTTGGGGAGATGTTGGTGCACCCCATATGGCCACATTGTCGCTTCCAAGATTGACAATCGGCTTGCCCGTATGGCTTTTCTCAACCTCTGTCGTTCAGAACACCGCAATTCCTGAACAATCGAGTCAGCAACTAGACGATTCCAGAGTTACCCCCCAACCCTCTACTTCGTCCAATTCTTCCTCTCCTCCTTCCTCTTCGCTTGATGAGGCTGGTAAAGAAAAAAATCAAGTACCCAAGAAGAAGAAGGAAAAGAAGAAGAAAGAGAAGAAGAAGAAGGAGCCAAAGGCGAAAAGGGGCAACCAAGCGTCGTCTAGCAAAAATCCACACACTGCACTGACCAGGCCTAAATCACCATGTGTCATTTGCAAAGGAGACCACTATCATAGAGATTGTCCTTGCATCCCTCGGATCTTAAGGGACTAGTCTCCTCGTTTGCACAACTCGGTGTCGTCAACCTCTGATGATCATGTTGAAAACACACCGTCGACTAGTGAAAGTGAAGCCCCTAGACAAAAAGGAAAGTGCAAATTTCCTTGTAAACTGTGTGAAGGCGATCATGCCGTCCACTGTTGTCCCTTCTTAGACGAGGCTAAAAGAGTTTTGGAAGATCGTCCGGTTTCACCGTTACGACTTCCTCCTGGATATAAGAAACTCTTGCCGAGTCCGTCACTAATTGAGAATCCGGCTGACCCGCCCAGGTGGTCAGTCGAAGCGTCTATCATTGAAGATAAACCATGTGAACTCATACCAGACGAAAGTCAAAAGGTCGAGGCGGCAGTTGACCCGGTCTTGCCTTCAAAGGTTCCATCTTCAGATGATACAGTCACCGAAGAGAACAAGGATGACACCGTCCAAATTCTTTTTGTAAACACAGACTCCGATGAACATGGGGGAAATTTACCCATTCCTTTACTGTAGGAAGGAATTTTGTCAGAGTCGTACCCGGCCGTCTATTCGGTCCCACCTCCAAGCAACCTAGTTGTTTCCTTCGACTAGAATCAGCTAGGCAGACCCCGTTTACCAGCTAGTGTACCATTCTGAATCATTGCTCAAGTATATAGAATGGTTATGGCCGGTACCATCATAGATGAAGGGGCTTCTGTGAGTATCCTTTCCTCGACTGCTTGGAAAGTGCTTGGTTCGCCATCGCTTTTGCCTGAGATGAGAAATCTAACAGGCTTTGACAAAGGAACCAGTCGACCGTTAGGGATCCTTCCCAATGTGCCCATAACATTGAGAGGGAAAACCGTTCACATGAACGTAATGGTAGTCCAAGGACCCCTGGATTATAATCTACTCCTTGGGCGAGACTATATTTATTGCATGGGAGCCATTGTCTCATCACTCTTTAGAGTAATGTGTTTTCCGCACGAAGGAAGAGTGTTCAAGCTCGTAGACCAGCTTTCATTCCTCAGTTCAGGCATAGCAAATAGTCATATACCATCCCTGAATGGTCTTTTCACGCAAGGAATGTCTCATCAATCCCCAGTCCATCCACCTGATGAGCGCGAGTAATTCGGGGGACATGACTGAAACCCAGGGGGCATGCACCCTGGTCTGCTTCGGCAGGAAAACTTCAGGTATAGCATAGGTTTCCGCGAGAGATATATGACTAGTCTGACACTCCCGTCCGAAATTGGAAAAGGGGGTCGGACTGGAACAAGATTCCCTTGTCAAAGTTATGTGAGTGGAGGCGTCTACGCCATTCACCTTTGTCTATTTCGGTAGACATCGCCGAGGAAGTGTTTTGTTTGTGGTACAAATAGAACAATCTTTGGTAACCTGAAAGGGGCAGGCCTTTTTGGCAAAACAAATGTTTTGTCCGCAAAATTGCGAGGTAACCTTGAAACTCTATGTCTCTATACCTGGGGGCATGCAAACCTTTTGGCATGCAAGCAAAGAGCGACCATTTATTTTTTAAATTTGTAGGTCCTCTAACCCTTTAAACTCGTAAGATTGGTCGTTTCCTAACTTGCATAAAGAAAGGATGTGGGGAAAAGCTTTGAAATAATGTCGTTTTTATATATGAGACATTCTTATTATACGACTGGATTAATCGAGCAGTTTTAACGCGGACTTCATGCTCGTTAAAAAATAAACATAATCAATGAGTAAATGTTTCCCCCAGCGTTTAAGCTCATTAAAAAATGAACCAATTTCCGGTAAATAACCATCGTGAATGTAGTACTTCAGCCTTTGAAGCCTTGGTCATGTTCTCATCATCACCTCCACTTTGTATTGGCCGATCATTCACCTCCATTTGATTGTTTACCCCTTTTGAGGAACAGCTGTGAAGAGTGATCCTGTTAGCCATCCTTGTAACACTACCATGATTGGGAAATTCCAAACCTTACCTGGAATCAACTGCTACCCAAATTTATCACTCGTTCCTCAAAGACGAGTCTCCTTTAAGCTCTTTTCAACTGACTCGTAAAATATGAAAAGATTGTTGAGCCATTGGCCTCTCCAGCTCGTTAAAGGGACCGGAAGTGCTATCCCTCCTTTAGATTTTAATCTTTTTGGACCTGAGGGATTATTACACAAAAAGATCGAGCGCTTGTTTTGTTCGGCTCGTTAAAAGTATCGAAAATTCATCCCTTTTGTATTGTTTTATACTTTTTCGGACTTAAGGGATTAGATGACGAAAAAGGATTTTTGGAGTTTCCTTTACGTCCCTTTTTAGACTCTCTAAAATTGAAAAGGACCGAGTTATCTTTGTCGTTAAACTCGTTAAAACCTAATAGCGACAAACTTGTCCATAACAGACAAGAACGAGTTTCACTATTGCTAGGCTCGTTAAAACATAGCGATGGGTTTGCCCGAAGGGCAAATTATAGAACAAGCATATGTTATCCTCCTCAAGCTTGAAAAAAATAAAGAGGTACTGGTCAGCAATGACTGGGGAAAAATTGGGAAGAAAACTTGAAGAAACTTTGTTGGTAGCAAGTCGCTCTTGAACATGACACTTTCACTCCGCATCCAAGTCGGGTTGGGTTGTTTCATTCACTGGTCACATCACCATGGTCACATCACACCATCCACATTTGGGGTTAATGCTACCAATCCATCATGTCAGTGTCGCCGGTATGTTCAAGAGATGTCACTCAGAGAATTCACTTGTGTCTCGCCCACTGCAATACATTTACGCTCCATTCTTTCATGACCGCCACCCTGAACCTTATATCACCAGATCATTTTCACCTCCATTAAAATCATTTGCTCTATTCCGTGTCATTGATGTGGGATTCATTAACGCTCTCCTATGACGGATCGCTTCTTGTCGACATCAGCTCATTATCCAAGAAGTCGATCTAGGAACACCCATTTCAGTACTTTGAAGCTTGCATGCCTCAATGGCAAGTTTCTCACTTCCGGCGACAGGTTTACACCAATGGCCTTCGACCGAAAGATTTTGTGTGGTGTTCGATGCCAATTCCCTTATCCACACCACGTGAATTATACTGTAGTACCTTGAGGATCATTATCGTTATCGATGATTCCTCTCGCGCCTGTTAACAGCTTACATCATTGGCTGGTAATCAGGCGATGTCTTTCCATGTTCGACTCCAGAACATCTCTCACATGGATCGACTTGAACTTTGAGTGAAGATTGAACGAGATTGAAGACCCCAGATCTAGTTTCATCCATCCAGGCTACGATATATATTCAGGAAAAATAAAGACATCAAATGTACATCATTGCTGCACAGATAATCATCCAATCTATGGGATGATGGCTCCTCCAGAATCATCAGTCTACACTCAGACGATTGTTTGTCCTATGTACATGAAAATGAATTTATAAAGCTGAGCATGGGAATGCCCGCCTCAGCTAGATCATGAAAATATTATGAAGATAATGTATTTTATTGTATCTTATTACAGGTCTCCTTCCAGCTTGAAAGAACTTCGGATCCTCATGATAAAACATTTCACCCGACATCAAAAAAGATTAACAACCTCATGCTTTAGGGGGCAACTGTTATAGACATTTTTGGGCACTGCAACCCCAAGCATAAAATTTCCATAAACCAAGGGCTCCTAATTCCCTAAAATTGTTGTTCCAACCCCTAAAGGAACAAGGTCAACTGATTACAGCTTCTCCCAGAAGTTCTCCATGAAAAACTACTCAGAACTGGTCAAAACTGGATCATTTCACCTGCTCCATAGGCAAAGTGCATTGCATCTCACCTAAATACACACAGTGGGTGCGTTGCATTTCAAAAAGCCCTTCTATGGGGTGCGATGGGCGAGAAGAGACAAATGGCAGTGTCAATCCGCGAGGTGGAGAAGCATGGAATCTTCCAGAAACTTCTCCTGTGACACTTGCCTCTCTAAATTCGACCAAGGATGAGTAAGAGATCATCAATCTCCAACTGGAAGCACGAAATATCAGAAGGAAGACACTAATCAAATCATAAGCTGACTCATCTCCCTTACATACATCTATATATGGATCCCTCATTCCAGAGATCAAGAGGCTAGAATTTTTCATCTTGTAAGGAATTGTTGTTGGTTTCTTGAGGCAACATCATAGTGTTGGGTGATCTAAGCTTTTCATAAGGTGAAGAAGGGCTTAATTGCTGAGAGGATGATGCTAGGTCAGAACAACTGGTTTTAACTCTCTTGGATCTTTCTTGATTATCAATAAAGCTATTCAAGTTTTCCTCCATACTCTTGTGTAATTTATGTTTTGTGCATCTGTATGGTCAATTTACATCTGATCCTAGATTATTTATGATAATAGATCCATGTTCTCGTATAGTGTTATGCTGCTTTGATTCTACAGGTACTTTGTGAAGCTGGGTATATAAGAAAGCAAGTAGCAAAGGACTATCAAAAGAGAGAGGAATCGAGCAAGGAACCAAGTGCAAGACAGAGGTTGGTCTCCTTTATTCTTCTCTCATCTATCTTTCATAAAGGAAAACGAAAGTAGTTTTACTTTGTTTGTTTCTAAGGTAGCTACCTGCCTTAGTGGGATTAGCAGTTATGCATAGACACTTTTCCCTGTAACAATGCTAGAAGGGAGAAAAGAAGAAGAGGAAAAAAGGCAGTGGGAATAAGTAGGAAGGAAAGCAGGCTTCTACGAACAAGAAGAAGAGACCATAGCAGAGGCATGGGATGTCAGAGAGGCTACCAGAGCTATGAAGGACATGGAAATCGACTAAGTTGCTTAGAGGATGAGCAACACTTTCAGTAGGGGGGTGATGATGAGCCTCATCATTGGGCAATTATATGGGCCTTAATTCACCTCCTAGCTTAGTCAAACCAACTATTCTCACAACTTATTGCATACTTTTGATTATATTTTGTTTATGAGATGAGTTAGAGTTTGATATTTTGCTTTGTGGTCTAATGTGCATTTAACGCAGGATTAAAGGATAAAAGCAAGGATTTTGGCAAAGAACTTGGTCAAAACTCAAATGGCACAAGGGAGAGGAATTATAGGATGTAAATACTCCTCATCTACTACCCCTCCATTTGAATAATCCTCCATCAGCTTAGAGTGCAAACAGCCAAATCATGAGGACTAGAAGGCAGCCGAGCAAGTGAAAGTCAAAGCACTAATTTATCTCGAGTTTGGGAATCGAGCCTCCCTAATTTTAAGGAAGTCATTGGAGACTTCAGTGGTATAAGTAGAGAGGCCTAGGAGCTCAGTAGGGTTCGAACTTTTTATTGCAAAAATTTACTTTATTTTCGAGCTGCAAAACTTGTGATAGTTTTGATGTAATCCATTGTTTTGATAATAAGAATGAGTTTTGCTTTCAGCCAGCACTGAGTTAACTCAGAGGGCTTAAGCTCTTGGGTTAGGGCCCAACCCTAGCAGATAAGGCTCCTATTTATTGTACATGTATGCTGGCATAGAGTCATGGTTTAATCGTTCACTTTCTTAAGTAGCTGCATTTCCATTACAGTAGTGTAGCATAGATTAGTTGTGTTTTAGTTTGCTTCCATTTGTGGCTTCTTTCAATTAGCAGGTTAACCAAGAGTTCTTGCATGAAGTCTTTTGTCTTGATTCAGTGCGAGGTTCATTTCATTGTCGTCTTTTTCCATCACTTCTTGCTCATATGCTCATTTCCTTCAGCACGAAATGCTTAAGCGAAAGCTAATAAAACATGTCTTGATCAGATTATACCTGTAGATTTCCTTACCATCCAATCCACAACAAACTTGACCAATCACCGTCCGATTCATTTCAATGCTTGACTTTATGCACTCTAGATCTCCACTGTCAATCTATCTAGCTTGATCCTGTTATCACCGAGAATTGCAGTCACATGTATATAAGTTTTGTCCAAAGTTTCATTGTCAAAAATGAGTGTCAAATGGTTGTTATCCTATGTTTACCACTTAGGGGTTATGTTTTTCAATGATATTAATGAGAATCATTTTCAAAACTGTTAGTCTTCCTTCATCGTGATTGAATAAGACATCTCTTATCTTGTATATGTCATGTGTCCTTTTCGCATTTTCGCAGCGCAGTTTGATTGGTTGATTTTGCAGTGCAATGATGTTTTAGCCTTTTCGTAGCGTCAGCCATTTCGCAGCGCATGTCGCTAAATTATAACTGTCTGCGCTACGAAATCGCGGATTCGGAGATTTTCGCAGCGCAGATTCGTAAAATGTCATGTCCAGGGATGAGTCATTGTGTCCGTTCGGTTGTTGTCAGTTGGTGTACCCTCCAAGCACTTACGAGCCATCATTCCACCAATAGGTTCATAGTCATGCACATTAAGTTCATTTAAACGGTTTTGTCATATATGGTTGTGTCATGATGTTTGTTAATATTGCATGGAGTGGCCAGCTTATATGATAAGACATCTGAATTGAAAATGAACCCGAGTTTCTTCTTCAAGAGAGCCTGGCTGCAAGCGAGCTTGCATTCTAAAATTTGAATTTGCTTTTCGAGTTGAGGCTGGTGGTGTCTTGCTGTGCGAAAGATTTCAAAGCATAATGGAAAAGAAGGAGCATCGGTCTGGAAGGTGTCAAAGGGCAGAACCTGAAGGATTGGACCTTGCATTGAAGGATGAAGGTGTTAAAAGGGCCTTCAAGGATGCTGGTTGCTGGAGTTTCTGTGAAAAGCTGAAGGGAGGACACACTCAGGTAACAAAAGAGTTTGCCTTGAATTTTACAGGCTTAAATTCCAAGGTATCTATGTTAGAATTCCCAGTATCTCCAGAGGCTATTGCTAGTGTGACTGAGATTCCCAAAGGGGGGCAGGAGTGGTTTAAAAATTTCAAATTTGATATGAGCCCCTGTAAAGAATTCTTGAAGGAAGCCTATGCGAATGAAGATTTAACCAAGGTTGTGCCTAGAAGTTATGTTAAAGAACACTATGCTATGCTTCTTTCCTGTATTCAAAAGTATTTAACTTGTGAGGGCAGATATAACAAAGTTTATTCCTATCATTTTAAGTTGTTGCTGCATTTTACGGGTAAAACATCTATAGACATCCCATTTTACCTGTTTCGAAGCCTCAGCAAGATGTGTGACAATGTTCAATTGAGAAAGGATGATTGTGAGACCTCACTATTTCATCATGGTCTAGTCAAACTGTTAGTGCTGGATGCTCTGCAAAAAATTGGTAGGGATTGGAATTCTTTCATCTATATGGCCGGTTTCCAGAATAAGACAGGCCTCACCCCACAGCCTGTTAGGGAAAGAGAAGAATCAATGGAAGAACCTACAATAGCTGATCTTAGGAAGGAGGCTAGGGAGAAAAAGAAAGTTAAATCTCAGTTAAACAAACCAGTCAAGCCCTTGGTTATTAAAGAGCCACCTCAGCCACCTCAGTCATCATCAAAGGAAAAGGTCAAGCACAAGAAAGATGTACATGGATCAGCTGTGTCCGAAAGAGCATCAAGAGTTAAAACAAGGGGTCAATTAAGCAAGGAGAAAGGTAAATCAGTAGCTGTTGAGGAAAGTCCAATTTCGAAAGCCAGCTTAAGTGATTTACTTGAGGCAATTGAATTTGAGCAGGAAGAACCAGTTCATCTTGAACCCATGCATATTGACTTGACCCAATCTTCTCCTGAGAGCACTAAGAAATCAAAAGCTTCAAAGAGATTAAGGTTTGATGAGCCTAGTGAGGAGTTTATGTTCAAGCCAAGAAGACCAGTTACAAGGAAACAAATTAGAGAAGCTGAGAAAGTGCATAAAGAGGGAGAAGCTGTAAAGGAGAAAGTGCATAAAGGAGAGAAAGCTGTAAAGTCACCCAGAACAGAGGTAATTGAAGTATTGACCAAAACAGTGGAGGCAGTCAAACATAAAGACAAGAACAGAAAGGTTATCATCACCCAAGGAGGAAATGTGATTGCCATAAAGAATCAAGTAGGAGCAGCCAAAGAGGAAATTGTCAAAACAAAGAATGTGATTAAGGAGCGTGCAGTTAGGTATGCCAACTATAGAAAAGCTGTGTTAAAGGGTAGCAGAAGCCTAGTGAGTCATGTAGATTCAGTGGCTGATGTGTATACCTGGACGGTTCCAGCCCTCAAACAAGCTAAACATATCAGGAAAATGAACATGACCCTGAGAGCTAAAAACAAAGCTTTGAAGAAGGAGATTGCAAATTTGAAGACACAGCTAGGTCAACTAGCTCACTGATTTGAGGAAAAGGTGATGTTCTTAGTTTTGGTCAATTTTGTTTAAGTTCCACTATTTTGAGATTACCTAAGTCTTTGACACCTGTAGAAGAAGTTTGAAAAGTCATAAGTTCAAACAAAAGACGCTTTAGTGCAAATGTACTCTGTTTTAGCAAAAACAGCAGTTTCGTAGCGCGCTACGAAACTGCTGTAGGTGCTGTTTTATAAGAAAAACAAAGAGTTTAATGATGAGGTCAGCAAATTTTTAAAGGAAATGCCTCAAGAACATAATGGAGACCATAAAAGACTCTCCTAGCTATTCAGAGAATGACAGATGTACATTTTGGGAAAGGTGAAATATTTTGTTTTTAGCTAAAGCTTCGTTAAAGGTACTTTATGACCGAATTGTTAGGGTTCTGGTTAAGATTACCGGAGATTTTGGTTTGTACACCTGTTCAGTCCACAAGGCTTCCAGCTCATTGGGGAGTATGGTGATATGCGTTGTTTTTGAAGAATTAAAGAGAGGGGAACATGTTCTTTAAGTAGTGAAGAATGATGGGAGACAAGGACCGTGAAAACATGGCACTTATCTTGATTGATTAATGAGCCATCTACGCAGCCAGTATCCAAAGCCAGCTCGTTCAGTGTATTCTCCTCCAACATATCTCGGCCAAAACAAAAAATATACAGGTGTCAAGGATCAGAAAGTCATCATGCTACGAGGAGGACAGATTTGAGTTTTGAATTAAGTAGGATCTTTTGTAATTATAGTTCAGCAGTTATGTAATTAATAAATTAGTTAAACAGCAGATAGGGATAGTTAATAGCAGCCTTCGATGCTCCCCTCATGCTGGAGGAGGAAGCTCGAGGTGGTTAAGCATGTATTCCTATATATGGATCAGACTTGGATGTAATTAGGGTTGGATGTTTTTGAAGAAACAGAGTTTATATTGGCTTATGTAAAGACTTGTTACAGTGATATAAAAGACTACTTTTTCTTCTCAGGATTCATACTTTGTTCAGATGCTCAAGATGTATGTGGCTTTGTTTTATCCTTTATGTTTTACAGCTTTATAGATACACAATCACTCTGAATTCACCTAGCTGCTCAGATTTCCTGTGTGTATTTATGAGTTGAGGTTCATTTGAGAAATGTTTTGAGTGTTTAAACATTACATGCCCTGACTTCCATGAATGAGTAGTTTTATGGTTTACTGAAATGGTGTTTGACTCCATGAGCCCAATGGAAGAAATCTTATGTTGTCTGTCCAACCAGCATGTTTATTAAGTCTTCATTTCAAGAGTTAGCCCTGTTAGTGTTAATCAAAATCAATAGTTTGTTTTGAGAGAGCCCTCTCAGACTAGGGAGGCTAATCCTTAGTCAAGAGTCTGGTCTGAAATAGTTACATAGAGTCTAACTGATAGCAGCCATCAGTACATGATTTTGTGATAACAGATCCAACGGCTATCGTGAATTCTTCCACCTACTTTATGTGCTCTAAATCTCCACCGTCAATCTCTCACACCCTCGATCCACTAGCTATCGCATCACCCGATCGCCAACTAGCTTGTCCGATCTCCACCGTTGATCAATCCCACATGATCCAATGGCTATCACGCAATCTCGCACGAATTCTTGCACGACCGATATCCGCCCAAGAGCATGCAACAAAAGTGGTTTTTCCCATGCTACGTGTCACTCACTTAGGCTAATCGCGTGAAATTTAGAAATACAGCTTACAGCTCTTAAGGCATGTGAGATACTACTTACCACCTTTATTCATTTCAACGTTTGACTTTAGGCACTCCACATCTCCATCATCAATATGTCTTGCTTGATCCAACGACTATCGCGTCGCCTAATCGCCAACTAGCTTGGCCGATCTCCACTGTTGATCAATCCCGCCTGATCCAATGGCTATCTCGCAATCTCACACGAATTATTGCACGGTCGATATCTTCCCAAGAGCACGTGAGAAAAGTGGTTTTCTCGTGCTACGTGTCACTCCCTTAGGCTAATCATGCAAAATTTAGGAATTCCACTTACAGCTTTGAGGGCGCAAGAGAAACTGCTTACCACCTACAAAGACCGCTCCATCATTCCACACATTTTTTTTCCTTCTGTCGCCACATGACTTAAAGTGATCCATCCATCTATTCACTTAATCCCGTGATAAGATCTCCACCACTCATCTTCCATTAATCCTGCTCATCCATCTATATCCTTAATCTCCCGCAGTAAGATCTATGCCATTCATCTTCCGTAAATCATGTTTGTCCCTCTATTCACTTAATCCCCTACAATAAGATCTCTGCCATTCATCTCCCATTAGTCCTATTCGTCCATCTATTCATGTAATCTCCTGCAATAAGATCTTTGTCACTCATCTTCCATTTTTACTATTCGCTGATAAATCCAACAGTTCCTATGCATTGTTGCTTCATCACATCTCCCTTTCACTAATTTCAATATTCGCTTGCTCTTCCACTTAACTCCTTGCATACTTGATTTTACCAAAAAAACCAAAAACATGAAAATAGACTTAGTTTAGTTTCCTTGCTTACACATTAGTTTGGGTTGATGCTCTTTACTTCTGTAACTTAGATAGCAGCATTAGGTTAGTGTTGATTCAGCAATTTTGCTTAGCATAGTTGTTTAAATGGTTAATTAGGATATGTTGTGATTTAGCATTACATGTTGTTTTCTTCATTACTGCAGTAGAGTAGCTCTCTTAGAATAGATTTGCTCTTCTTCCAACAAAGAATCAAGCTTCTTCTGACTCTAAAGAAGTCTGGATTAGAACCCCTAGGGTCTCTCGCCAGATGAACAAGTGACAACAGGAAGGGCCTTCACTTCTACTTGTGCAAATAGCACTGTCACCTCCAAGCTTGTACGAATCTCAGTTTGATAAGTAAAGCTGGTAACCCAGGAGTTGCAGCATCCT
Source organism: Pinus tabuliformis (assembly GCA_031772625.1). Classification (NCBI taxonomy): domain Eukaryota; kingdom Viridiplantae; phylum Streptophyta; class Pinopsida; order Pinales; family Pinaceae; genus Pinus; species Pinus tabuliformis. The sequence goes on along the minus strand of CM062816.1, from coordinate 50,414,487 downwards.
TGTTGTAATACTGGCGCTCATCATTCCACTTGCTATACTTTAATCCCTAAGGAGCAAAGAAACAAACTTCGTGCAAGGAATTGAAAGTGCACCTTCTTGGGATAATCAAATACCATGAAGGAATATCATCTTTATGAAGGTAAACAAAAGGTCCATTATTTCCAAATATGTGATTTTTCTTAAATCCATTAAGAATGATAGCACTATGGAGTGACAAATTAATCATCTAGATAGATTCACCCATGTAAAAGAAAATCATGACTATAATTATGAGATTCCATATCTTGAAGGTGGATCCCTATCTTAGGTCAATATTTAAAATCTTCGTTTGAATTTTCATTTACTCATCATGAAGAAAATCCAACCACTTCATCAGAACAAGGAGTTCAATTGGACAATGAGATTGAGAGAATTGAAACGTTGAACTTTGATGGAAATGCAACACCATCTCAATCGATGAAGAAACCTTGACCATCTTAAAAAGGTTGAAGCGGCTCATAAAAACACTTGGCATCATTGTTCATCCTAAGGAGGTGTTGGAAATATTGAGAGTGGGGTGAATCAGTATTTCTTAGCAATTAACACTTTTTAATCATTTTCAGAGCATTATTTATTCTTCAATTATTATTAATATTCTTCTTCAACAATTATAAATAATAATCAATAGTAGACAACACCATACAACAATGCAAGAAGATACAACAATAGACGCAAATATTTTTAGGTGGAAAACCACCTAGGTCAAAAATTATCGAACACTTCTCTAGTAATTGTCTTCTTCTCTCTTTAAAACAAATATTAATTACATCAAGATTTCAGCTACAACTGAGGGATGTGTCAACCCCCTAATTCACAGGACACAACGTGTAGGATGCTACTAAACCCTAATATCCTGTTGCAACCAGAAGGGCGCCCCAACGCCTTGTAGATCAAGCCATAACCTGATGATTTCCCCAACACTCTGTTTACTAGTTGTTTTTAGAAAGGATGCTTCGTTGCCTTATTAGTTTATCAGCCACAACTGAATGGATGCCACAATGCCCTGTGCAAGTCACAACTTGCCCTAGAAACACCTTGCCACCCTGAAGTGTTCTCAGGCCACAACTTGAAGGTGACTCTAATCACCCAGAAGATTCGGTAGATCACGTTTCACAATTTTCACACTATATCTCCTATACTCTAAATAATTGTAACAAAAATGTAGAATAAATGTCGAATCTTGGTACCCACTGGTCATTGTTCCCACAAATTGATCATTGCACAATGTTACACATCAAGCTATCATTGTTCAATTGTACATCATTGTCACTACAAATCATTGCACAATTGTTGGTTATCATTGCATGTCACAACTCATGAATTAATAGTCATCAATGCACAACCACTGCCCAACTAACTATTGCACAATATTGTCCCAACTGACCAGTGCACAATATTGATCATTGTCCCTGCTCAAAATGATCACATCATATCATTGTCACATTTTTTCACTACTCATGCATGAATAATAATTAGGAGCTCATAAGCAGTTAACCATATTACTGCACTAAACTTCCTGTATTGGTCACTGAAGAGTAGGTATACCTCAACCCAAGGTGCATCAGGTCATCCCTATGACTTGCTTCCAATGCTATCAAAAACTGCCCATGAAGAGCTAGCAGCATATGTCTTATTATTGTTGTTGATCACTAGTCATACATTGTTATCCATATATCATGTCAATAAGTTGTACAACAAAGTCATTACATGTGTTAAGTCTATGTACCAAGTCACTATGTCAAGTATACAAGATTAGTGTAATCTATAGGTTAGGTATCTATGTTAAGTCTCTATATCAAACGTTAATTCATCGTTAAGTCATTCTATTAAGTCAAAATCTCATCATAACATCAACAAGAGTCACTTGTTAATCAATGTCGTTACTCCTCAAGGTTATTTAAACCATACCCCTAAAAGTAGTAAGTCAAAGTAGAACATTCAAGTTACCACTCATCAAGGAATACAATTATGTCAAGCTGCAAGATCATTACCCAGGTCACTAACTTGTTGATAGTCATATCTAAATATATAATCACCAATAGGCCAAAGTTAAGACATTAAAAGGTCTATGTCAAGTATAATGTCATGTCTAAGTGTCACTGAAATTCACATGTCAAATCACCACATACAAGTATTGTTGTTATTAATTGATCTGAAAACACAGAATTGACTATTTGCTCAATTTCACCAAATATTAACTAAGGTTGCTTTTATGTGAATGAGTGAGATAAAATTGATTTTTAAGTGCCTTTAAACTTAAACTTGAAATCTGAAAATGAGCATGAACAACAGAAAGAAAATAAGCAAACACATAAAACTTTGATGACAGAGTTCGTCCCTCCTGGACTACATCTTCGGGTCCGCTTCCAAGTGAGTGTCTGTTGTATTAAAATGCTCATAAAATTCTCTTTACATCTACTTTTCCATTATGGATTGCGCACGCAAGAATCAATAGCTACGGTGAACTGATAGGCCTCTACCTCATCTCTCCAACGCAACTTATAGATTTCAAAAAGGCCCAATATTGGCCAAGATATGCCCAAAAAGGCATTTACATGCATTGATAAAACTAGGTTATGAACTTCACATTACAACTTCATTGACCTTGGCACAGTGGTATAACACTATATAACCCATGGGAGGTCCAGGGATCAAACCTTCGGGCCCCCCGAGATCCAATTGCAATACTTGGCAAATGGTTATAACATACATATTATCATATATGTTATATGGTTTTGGACCGACATTTTTTATAGGATCGGTAGATAGTTGGCGGACCCATGGCATATATTTCCCCGGTGGTGATAACATATAGTTCAAACTTTAGTTGACGGTGATATGAATCTTAACCTGTGGCATTTTTTTATCCAACCGATGGTAATATACTATATATAGTATGTAATTATATCATATAGTTTCAACCCCAGACGGTGTTATAACTACCTCCGATCGTGGCATATCATATATGATATGTGACCATATATGGGGGTGAATTCCCGTGGTTTACCATAACTGTCATGCCATTTGTGGAGATACGATACCTTGTTTCCAAGTTAACTGCAAGTTTGGCAGACCGTCAAACATGGCGGCTCTGCCAACCCTTCCCCCCATATACAACAGAACTTACATTCAAATATAAGTTTTCGCCATTGCATATTAAACATAGCGTTGTGGGATGATGGTAATGTTTTGTGCTATTGTATGGGAGGTCGCAGGTAAAGCCTAACCTGCCCATCTGACCTTTGATTGTGTTTACTTTGACCTCTACGTGTCATGATGTGAGGTTTCCACTTGGCCTGCAAAGGCTCATTTTTTTTCCTATTGGAGGAAAACTTTAGAACATGTTTGCTCCCTCATAAGGAGGCCATTTTCGAAACAGAATATACCACCCGAATCAGTGTGACAAGCTCTTCGACTTGGTGTTGGTTTCATAAACATATGATACTTTTGAAATTTGAGCATTTCAAGGATCCTCTTAGATCATTAATGTTGTAGGTGCCACTGTAATATGTCAATTCAAGACATCAAGTCTAGGAGTCAAGTCATTATCTAACTTTTTCACATGCTCAAGATGATCCAGAAAGATTGTCGGCATCATTATCAAGACATTTCACAAAAACTCAAGTCAAATAGTCATCAATTTGAGAGTCATATGTTAATCAAAGGATTGTTGTAGTTAGGATTAATAAGTGTTGTAGGTATCACCGTAATAGTCTAGTCAAAATTCCATGACATGTTGTCTCAACATCCAAAAATAAATTACCTCGCAACCCTAACCAGTCTACGAAGAAGGACGAGGAGCAAGCGATGGAAAATTTCCATAATCAAGACACTTTGTTTCCTTAGATGTCTTGAAAAACAACACAAAACTAAAAGGACAAATATTTATTCATAACAAAACTGTGCCCTAAAAAGAAAGGATGGCCAAAGATACAGTCCAGGAATAGAGCCCGAGTAGTGTAGAAGAGAGGGTTTTCTAGAAACAAAAGAAACTTTGGTACAACCATCCCTAATATCATTTTGAGATACTAAATCAGAACAATACCAAGAATGTCAAATTTATGGAGAAATAAGCCCTAGAAAATTTCGTTGTCATTGGAGATTTATGGAGAAAAGGCCACAAAAATTTCATGAAGAGATTGCTAGGAATTTTGTTGCTTATGATGAGAGGAGACAAGCTAAATTTGTTGTCTTTTGTGCCACAAAAACTAAAACATAAATCCTCACTACTTTAGAAAAGGAAGTGTGCCCTAGATTATTAAGAACATGCCACTAAAACAAACAAACAAAAAATGTCAAACAATACCCAATCAAGAAAAAACAAAAGGTTACTTACCTCCTGCAACTTCGCTACCCTAAAAGAGATTCGAAATTCAAACTACCTCAATAAAATAACTTTGTTGATATACCACATAATAATGGAGTGATTTCAGAGCTTAGGCATGGAAATATTTGTTGAGACGTTATGTTTTGGAGGTTAGGAGGAGTCTCCTTTTATAGTGTGTGATAAGGCTAATTAGGGGCTTCATTTGGTAGGCCTTTTAGGATATTTACGAACTATTTAATTATTAATATGATTAATTTTAATTTAGTATTTATTATCTACTAGTTTGTTTGAATGATAAGAAAATTGTACACTAACCCTCTTTGGTGTGTTGTGTAGGTGACACATGGGTGTGTGAAGTCAATGATTGATTTATTGTCTTTGGTTCTTGAATTTATGTAACTTATATGTGGTGAGATTAAAGTGATAAACAATGTAATTTATTGACAACCTTAGGAGGAGGTGTCATGTCACTACCCCTTGGGGTTTTAGTCTAGAAACTGGGGTCACCAACTTCAATTGAGAATATCTCTCAAATCAGGAGGCCTCTCGGGGCGTACCACATATCAACAGAAACAGTTTTTCAAGGAGAATCTAATGATATAGATCTTAGACCGAAACTCAATGATTTTACTTACCAAAAACTCTTGACAAAGTCGAGGTACATCCATAGTCCAGGGAACCCAAACCCTAGGACTTGGGTTTTCAACCATCCAATAGTATAGTTTTCATCTTGATGTAATCTGAAAATTACTAAGAAGCGTTCATTAACCATTTGAAATCAATGGTTGGTATTTTTGGTCAAAGTCAAACCCAGCCAACTCCATGGTTGACATTAATGACAACACCATCCAACAAGAGGTTGAAAAAATAGAAACCAAAAATCAAAAATCAAAAAAACAAGATGGATGTGATCTAGATAATTTAGATTCAGGTGGCATAAATGACATTAGTTGTGAATTAAATTTATCTACTAACTTTAAACCAACTTCCTTTGAAGTTCCTATGATGAACGAAAAGAACCCATGTAGAAATATGATGTTCTCATCAAGAATGGGACGTGGATTGTTGGACCCTCCTTTTGAAACCAACTAATTGGTTTCATGTATATCTAAAAGAATAAGTACAATCAAACGGCTTATTTGACAAGCATAATGTGAGGCTTGTGACGAAAGGATATGTATAAAGAAGGCATAGACTATGCGGATATTTTTTATTCCAAACGAAATAGGTTATTATTCATGCATTTTTTGCTTTCATTGTACATATGGGGTGGATGATTCATCACATGGATGTGAATAAAATGTTCTTGAATGGAGACTTGAAAGAGAATGTTTGCATGTCTCAATCAAAATGATTTCTTGTAAGGATCAAGAACATAAGGTATGCAAACTCATCAATTCTTTGTATGGCTTAAAGCAAGAATTTTTCACATATGGAATGAAAATATAACTAATCATCTTTCACACATGGTACAAAAATCTAACTAAACATCATTTAAAGATCAATTTCAAGCATCTAAATCTCAAATACAACTTTGTTTGTTAAGAAAGTGGCAAAATTGTTGTACAGTTTGTGTATTCAGATGATTTTTTAATAAGGGAAAATGAAGCATGTATTTTATCTATAAAGAGAGAATTGAAGGACTTTGATATGGAAAACATGGGACATCTTCACTACTACTTGGATATTGAAATAACTCAAAATCCAAAGTATGTATTTATCTCTAAAAAAATACATCAAAGAATTGTTGAAAAAAATGACATTTTTTATTGTAATCCTCTTTACTTCGATGGAGGAAAATCTAAAGTTAACATCAAGAAAAGGGAATTAATTTAATGATACAACTAAATATAGATATTGTGTGGGGAGTTTTATCAACCTTGCTGCTACAAGAATTATCTCTTTAGGGCCATTTGAAAACTCTGTAAAGGACATTGGTGTATCGCAAAGAGAGTTCTAAGGTACTTCAAAAGAACTCAAGATTTTGGGTTCAAATAATTTAAGGTGGAAGACTTCAAATTAGTTGGACATACAAATTTAAATTTTGATAAAGATAAGGAGAATGGAGTGTCTACTTCAAAATACCACAAAAATCTTGGATCTGCATCTCTCTCATGAAAATGATGTAAACAATATCTTCCAGCAAAAGAGATTATGTGACTCATAAAGATACTAGTGGGAATTTGCAAGAGAAACAAGTAAATGCTACTACACTTTTGATTGACAACACTTCTGCAATCAAATTGGCTAAGAATCATAGATTACATGTGTTATCACTTAGAACTAAAAATTGCTACATGTAATTTTCTATCCTAGCCCGATGACAAAGGTCTGTGTTAGTTTAATTTCAAATTTTCATTTTTAATTTTATTCCCGTAGGATTTGGAGTTTTTAAAAGAGTTTTTAACTCAAGTTGTTCTCAACTCCCATTGGTTCCCCTCTACCCATCATTGTTCTATAGTCACCTATTGTCTTATATGAGTCACCGTGCCTTTTCGTGATTTCGTAGCGCAATCATGATTAGGCAGTTTCGCAGCGCTTCATGATTAGGCAGTTTCGCAGCGCATCATCAAAATTTAAACTGACTGCGCTGCGAAATCATGGATTCGTACTTTTCACAGCGAATCTTTCCCGAAATATCAAATCCGTTAGGTGAGTCATAGGCCATGTCCTCTCATGTCAGCTCATGTACCTCTCTTTACCACTCATTGCCACTATCACCACCACTAGATCTGTTGATATGCACAAGTTATTATTCCCAAGAAATTTTACCGTGCATAAACCATAATGATGGCCGTAAGTCCTGCATGAATGACAAAATCTGCAAGATTATATCTTGAAAGGTTTTAAACGGAAGAGTTTAAAATTCAAGCGAGGCTGATAATTCAAGCGAGGCTGAATTCAGAGAGAAGCTGAAATACAATTCCAACCGGAGCTGGTAGTTATTGCTTGCGAGGATTTGGAAGAATCAATGGAGAAAAAGGAGCACAGATCCGGCAAACCTCTAAGGACTGAGCCTGAAGGCCTGGATATAACGCTGAGAAATGAAGAGGTGAAGAAAGCGTTTAAAAAGGCTGGGTGCTGGAACTTTTGCAAAAAGTTACAAGGAGGACATGCACAGGTAACTAAGGAATTTGCACTTAACTTCACGGGTTTGAATTCAAAGGTAGCTATGTTAGAAGTGCAGGTTTCTCCAGAAGTGATATCTGCTGTGACAGAGATCCCAAGAGGACAAGAGGAATGGTTCAAAAATTTCAAATTTGACATGAATCCTTGCAAGGAGTTTTTGAAGGATGATTATGTAAATGAAGATTTAAGTAGGGGAGTGCCCAGGAATTATGTCAAAGAACATTATGCTCTCTTACTCACTTGCATACAGAAATATTTGACTTGTGAAGGAAGGTATAACAAGGTTTGTTCTTACAATTTCAAACTACTTTTGCATTTCACCGGGAAGGTCTCCATAGACTTACCGTTTTATCTTTTCCGTAGTTTGAGTAAGATGTGTGATAAGGTACAGCTGAGGAAAGAGGATTCTGAAACCTCTTTGTTTCATCATGGTTTGATCAAATTACTGGTTTTAGATGGGCTTCAAAAGATAGACAGGGATTGGAATTCATTCATTTTTATCACTGGTTTCAAAAGCCAGACTGGCCTCACTCCCCAGCCTGCCAGGGATTTTACAATAGCTGAGCTTCAAACAAAAGCAAGAGCTAAAAGAGTTACAAAGTCACAAATAAGATCACAAGTAAGAAAACCAGTGAAGCCACTGAAGCCACTCATCATCCAAGATCAAGCTCAGCAATCAACTAAGGAAAAGGCTCAGGGTAAAAAGACTATACCTGAAACAAGCACATCTGAAACAGTCTCAAGGGTAAGAACAAGAAGTCAAATAATGAAGGAAAAAGGTAAAGCTATAGCAGTTGAAGAAAGTCCAGTGTCCAAGGCAAGTTTAAATGATTTATTGCAGGCTATTGAATTTGAGCAATCTATACCAGTTCAAGTCGAATTGATGCAGTTAGAACAAGAAAGCACCAAGAAATCCAAGGCCTCAAAAAGGCTTAGATTTGATGAGCCAGCTGAAGAGTTCGTTTTTAAACCAAGAAGACCTATGACAAGAAGGTTCCAGCAGGTACAGGAAACACTACCAAGAACAGAGGAAACAGGGGAAGAGATACAAAAAGAAACGGGCAAAACAGTCATTGCATCTCAAGAAGATAATATAGCAGCCATACAGAGACAATTGGAATCAGCTAAGTATGAAATTGCTAAATTGAGGAAAGCCGCTAGAAAACATGCAGCCATACATGCAAAATATTATAAAACCCTATGGGAAGGGAATGAAGCTGTAAAAGCTCAGCTGAATTCAGTGGTTGATGGCCATTCACAATTTCACACATGGACAGTACCAGCAATCAAAGAAGCCAAATACATAAGAAGGATCAATATGCAATTGAGAGCTGGGAATAAGGCTATGAGGAAACAAATTGAAGACCTGAAGGCACAGCTAAGCCAGCTACCTGCTAAATAAAGCTTTCATTTTAAGTAAGGTTTTGTTTCCAAAATTTTGACAAATTTGCTTAATCTTATCTTTCTGAGGAAATATAAATTCCTGTTCGGCATGTGGAAAGTTCAGGGGAGTTTTTGGCAATCAAATACTCGGCTAATAAAGGTCTCGGGTCAAAAGCAACCTGTTTTAAAAAAAAAAAAACTCAGCAGTTTCGTAGCGCGCTACGAAACTGTTGTAGGTGATGATTTTTACGCAATTTAAGCAGTTTGAATCATAAGCGGGAATTTTGAAAGGAAAACATCTAAAGGGTATGCAAGACATCATCTGGAGCTGTCAACAGCCAATCAGGTCAAGACAGGTGGGTGCTTAAAAAGGTTGAAGAGTCAAATCCAATTTTAAATTTTTGGTGTAAAGCCCCTTTATCACCGTTCAAGATATATCAAATGGGTTGCTTGCAAGAAACTTTGGCTTGCACACATGTTCATGGACAAAGCTTACCACGCATCAAGAACGTGGCAGTCTTCCACATTTTGGGTAATTAAAGGCTAAAGGACATGCTTCTGTGCATTCGAATATAATGGAGAAAACTGAAGCCGAGAAGCAAGGGTAGTCTCCTAATATTTCTGAGCAGTTAAAAAGATTCAGCATTCAGGGTCAACATGGAGCATTAAACATCCAGCCCAGCCAAACTAAAAGAGGACCAGGTGTCAAAGAACGAGGAGAAGCCATCATGCATGTAATATGGAGTTAGAGTCATAAAGGATTTAGAACTCTAAAAAAACTCCAGTCAGCACTTTGTTGTATTTATTAGTTAGTTAAATGGTTGATAGGTGTCATTAGAAGTAGTTTTCGAATTCCCCTCATGCTGGAGGAGGAATCTCGATCAGTTAGAATAAAAACTCTATATATAGCTGAAACAGCAATGTAATCAGGGTTGGAAAATTTTATGACACAGCTTATATTTGGCTTATGTAAAGACTCATTTCAGTAATATAATTTTGATTTTACTTCTCAGGATTCATGAAGGATTTCTTATATTCAGAATGTGTGATTCTGTCCTTTCCTTAGTTTTGTTTGCAGTGGTATGGATGTATAATCACTCAGAATTCACTGAATGTGCTCTGATTTCCTGTATGCATCTATAAACTGTGTGGTTCTATATGAGTGTATGTTCTGAATATTCAAATGCTGAATGCCCTAACTTCCATGTAAGGTCAATATCTTTGTTATGTGAGGTGTTGTTGACTCCATAGGCCCAATGGATAGTTGTTTAATATGTTTCCAGCATTCATATTTGTTACAGTTGTTTCACAAGAGTTAGCCATCTTATCTTAATCAAAATCATTAACCCATCTAGAGAGAGCCCTCTCAGGTTGAGGAGGCTAAGCCTCAGCCTAAAGTAGGTTTGAAATAGTTACTTAGAGTCAACCTGACCAGCAGCCTATCAGGGTCTGATTTTGAGATAACAACATGATTGAACCATTTGCTTCAACCTCATGTAGAAGTCAAGACCCTTCCACTAATACATCATTCCACTTGTGAGTAAACTATAGAGATCTCCATCAAAGCACTTGGAATGGAAAAGTCTAAGAATTTCAAAAAGATGTTCTCCCCCATAATGATCATTTGGAAATATTCCAAGATCATATATGAATTTGTATAACTTTTCCTTAGATAGTGCTTTGGCGAATATATTGACTACTTTTTCATTTGTTCTATGTACTCAATCTCGATCACTCCTTTTTGAATCAAATCTCAAATAAAATGATATTGAATATCAATATGCTTGGTCTTCTAATCAAAAATTGGACCCTTGGTCATTTGAATAGCACTTTGACTATTGCATATTAACTAAGTGGGTTGCTCATATAGATCCTATAGAATTCTTCTCAACAAAATTGCTTCACATTTTGTTGCCATTGCTACTTTATACTATGCTTCTGTTGTGGAGAGAGAAATTGTGGGTTGCTTGTTATTACTCCAAGAAATTGTTGTTGAACCCATGTTGAATGAATAATGTGAAATTGATTTCCTATCATCCATGCATCCAACCCTGAATCTATATAACCAATCAGTCTAAAATCTTCTTTAGACCTATATACCAAACCATAACCAACTGTTCCACATAAATATTATTAGATATTTCCTCCATGTTGTGAAAAATAAATGCAACGAATCAATGATTATCAAAATTTAAAACATTATTATATCCATGGAGTTAGCAGTGAAGTGTGCAGTTGATTTATTGTGGAGACATGCATACAAAATGTGTATGGAGTCCTATTTCATTCACATTATAGGGTGAATAAATTTAGAGTGAAATTTTTGGAATCAAAATAAGTTAAGTGTTATCACTCATGTTGTTCCCCAAAAGCAGTGGGAAAGGGAATACGGCCGAGGTAACCACTAACCAATCTTTTGGATGCAGATTCTAGCCAATCTGTAGCCAGAGAGGGCTCTCTCTTTATGATTTAGCTTTGTTTTTCTTTATGTTAGGCTAGTTATGAAGTGCAGATAGTTGTTTGATGTTTGGATGGTGAAATTCAATAGAACAGGGTTGCAAAGTATGAGAATTTTAGACCATTGGGTTAATGGAGTCAATGAAAATAAACTTCTGGGTATGATTTCTTTGGCAAAAGGAGGAACTACAGAGCAAGATGATTAACCATGGAACAATCTTCAAGCTGGAATAGGATGAAATGGAGTCAGGGAATGAAAGGCAATTAAGGATTTCATTATGCTAACATAGGGAAAATGAATAAATATTACCAAGGAGCAGTTAAGAATTCCTTAATTATATTCAGAGTGTAAGAACCAGGGAGACAGGAGCAGTCAAGAATTCCTGCCTATGCTAGTCCTGAAGAAAACATAAAAATGACAGGAATTGAACACAAAGTATAGCAAATTAAATTCTGGGATATTCCTTTTTCCTGCAATTTAGAACATGATACTTAGATGATATATAAAACACAGATATAGTAAAACAAGAGTTAAAATACTTACTGATCCATGAGATAATCTAGGAATTCTGCAACATGGGCTTCTGCCATCAATTCCATAACCAGAGAGTTCATCAGCAAAGCGTTCCAGCAATCTTTATTCAGAAGAATTTTCAAAATTTACAGCGCGGGTCCAGAATGATATTCACCAACCAACAATACATCTCTAAGGGAGGTATTTATAAAAAAAGAGTTACAAAATATCTCATAGAGAAAATATCAAGCAATAACTTTATCCATCTACTTCTTCAAAGGAAGTAAATGACATTGAAAACAGAGCGCAATGAATGTAGGAGTAATTTCCGTTGTACTAGCTACCTTAGTTGGTCTGATATATTTGACTTTTTAACTCAACAAGTCAGTTGGTAGCTGTCTCTTTATTTCGAGTTCATGCGTTGCTGTCCCGGCTCTTTCATCTGTGCCTGATTCCACTTTTATGCATTTTGGCGTGAATTCCTTCCTCTGTTGTTTTCATTTTTATGATAGGTGGCACGTGCATTGAATTTGATTCAATGCAGATGATCAAAAAGAGAACTAAAACTACATTGGTAAAATCTCTAACATGCTCTGCCACCATTGGTCTGTTGGCAACTGGTGTATTTGTAGTTTTATCAATATTTCACCAGCTTCAGTATACCTGTAGAAGTTGGGCTAGACTTCAAAAAGATGTGTTATTTCATGGTCAATATATAACAAATTTTCCAACTTGTCATATAAGCTCTGTCCAGAGGGAGGTACTATGTCCTATGAAGTGCTTGATGATGTTGTGATCTGATTGGTAACATATATATTCACCCTGTGAGCAAATTGTTCATGTGTCAACAGCCTCTGATTGCTGGTTAAAAAACTGGGTAGACCCTTTTGCTGCACGACTGTAAACTTTTCTGTAAAAGTATTTATTTCTATCTGCATTTCTTGACACTTTCTCTCCAGATTTTGTATAAAATTCTTCATAGTCGGCACCTTTTTAACTGTCAAAATGGTACCTGTTATGTCCCTTATATCTACAGCTGCTAGTTGTTCTCTAGTATGAGTATTCAAAAAATGAATTAGTCTATTGGCCTGTTCGGGCATGTTTCTCAATAATGCTCGGGCCTTTTGAATCTCCACTTGGGCTATTTCTATCAATTCAATTTGCTCATGGATAGTTTGTATTGATCTCCATTGATCAGTGATGGACTGGCCAATTTTAGTCCACAAAATTGTTTTGATTTCTGATAGAGGTTTATGAAGAGTAAGATCTTTCTCCAAGGATTTTACCTTATTTTCCAAGGCCTTTACCTCTCTTGTTTTTTTAGCCACAGTTATTTTAGATTTATCATAGCTTACCTCTAACTTGGCCAGTTTTTCTTTGGCTTCCTTTAGCTCTGCCATTTGGAGTTCTAATTCTTTTATTTCCTTCATCATCTTTTCCATGCTCATGCTGGTATCTGGTACTGTTGTTGTTGTTGCTGCTGAAGTATCTGTGACTGATGTACCTATTGTCGATGCTGGGGCAGTGGGAGGGACTGCTATTGTTGCTGTAGGAGGAGCAATTGTAGCTATTGGGGCTGTTTGAGATGGCTGAGAGGCCAACTCTCCCTGTTTTTCCTGCAATGCTTTCTCCAAAGCCTGCTCTGTTTCACTTAGCCTTTGATTCATTTTTATTAACAACTCCATCATGTCTTCTTCTTCTTTTTCTTTCACTATCTCTGTGGTCTGCGGATGCATAGTAACTGGCAGTTTTAACTACTTCTTGAGGGCAGCTATGTCATCCTCCTTTTTCTTTATTAGTGCTTTTATTGCCTTAGGATCCTTGGGATTATGTCCCAGCTCAATGATGATTTCTTCCAAGGACTTTATCCTATTTTCCTTGGCCAGAGAGGATGCCTTTTCCAACTCTAATTGGGCAGATGTATTGTTTAGTGAATTATGCAATTGTTGAGCTTGTATGGCTTTATCTGCCAAAGTGGAATATACCATTTCACCGGTTTGCTTTTGCAACTCAACCTGGTCCAAAGGGTGAATGTCTTTGGCAAGAGCTTCCAGATTTTTTCTAATATAATTGGCAGCTGACTGTGGCTGCTGCACTTTGGGCTTGAAATGACTCAAGATCATTTTCCCTTCCTTGATATCATAGGTAGACATCAATCTCTTCTGTTTGGCAGGAGTCATTTTGAGGAACTGATCGTAAAGCTGCATTCTTATTGGTTCATTTTGTGCTTTGATGTCCATGAATGGCCTCTTAATATCAGAATTTTGTTTGCTTTGGGGCCGTGCTGATGAACTTTCCATACTAGGTTGTTTTCCAAATTGCTGTCCATGAGAACTGGTAGGTGATTCTATCACTGGGAAAGTTAGTGGGATGGCTTCCCTTTCACTTCTTGGACTTTCAATGACCTCCTCTATAACTTCCTCTTCAGGTAGAGGATCCACTCTCTGCATCTTTGCTTCTGGCTGCTCTTCTGGCCCACTTATGGGTGTGGCCTCTTCTCGGTCCCTTTTTCTGCCCTTCTCCTCATTGAGAGGAGTCTGTAATGTTGGTATCTCTGGTGCATTGGTCTGGGCAGGAGGAATTTTCCCTTGGCCTTGCTATTGTGATGATGTTGGTTGATCTGTCATTTCTTGTTGTTCTGAATGCATCACTTCTTTGCCTTTGGATGTCCCTGTAGGAGGAGTATTTTCTTGGGCAGGTTGTTGTGCGGTTGTAGCAGATGATGTGCCCGCTCCAATGTGTTGAGGAAATTTGAAAGAGACCTATCCAAAAGAGTCCAGGTCAAGAGTTTTTTCAAGGTTTTTCATTGCCTGCTCCATTTTCTCTTCCTCAGTAATCTGTTCTACCAATGTGCCCTCTACCCATTCATCTTGATTAGCATATTGTTCTATATTAGGGATTCTACAATGATCATAGCCTAATAGCCTATTTTTTGTCTTTCTATCATGGATAAATCCTTTTGGGTCATAGGGTACCCACCAAAAACTCCTTTTTAGTTTGAGTTGCTCACCTAATATCTTTTCAGCATCTTTCCACCCTTCCTTTTTGTTAATAATGAAGGGGCCTAGTTGGTTTCTTAGCTTCAACTGAGCCTTTTTCTTGGCAGCATAAAAATGAGTCAAATCTGAGCTAATAAATTGCCTAAAGTATTCAAGGGCAAACAGTCTCATAGGTACATACTTTGGCAGCTTGTAGGGGCACAATTCACAGCCATAAATCCTGATCTCTGTGTGATTTTGGTAAAAGTACCAGTCACATATTTTTTCTGCAGAGGATAGTTTGGAGCCTTGGTCCAACAAATATTTCATTGATAGAGGTGCCAGAGGCTGATTAGGCTTGAAATGCAACATCTCATTGATTGAGTCAGGAGTGATACAGAACAGGACAGTGCCATTTGGGGACATGACTGCTCTTTGGGTAGGCTCATAGTTAGCACAACACAAGCGGATTATATCTGGAAATACATTAACTGATGGAAGATAATATATGGGCAGATTGAACTCCCATATGCCATAGAGATCAGTCTTGTTTAGGTAGCTATTTCTAATTTCGCAAAATGTTTGCAGATGGTCTTTGATACCCATTAAGTCTTGTATTTGGAAGTCCCTATCAGCTAAGGGCAACCATTCCAGCTTCTTGTGAGGTGCATTAACGGGAGCAACATTGAGGGCCACTGGAGCCTCCATTTTTCAATCTTTGGTGATTTTTGAATTTGAAATTTGGGTTTCCACAGCAATAGTAGGTAAAACAATGCTTTTGGGTTCTTTCTGCGGGAATTGCAGGCCAAAATGAGCTTGAACTTTAGCTAAACGGGTAAATTTTCAGAGGGAGTTACATTCTGAGGAATTTCTCGGAAAAAAATTGGCAGAACAGAGGTTAAAATGCAGCGGTTCGGGGGCAGCACTATGTTTTTAGTTATGGAACTCTGGTTTTCTGCAAAAACATGGATAAAACAGGTTATTTTGTGGAAATAATGTGAAAAACAGGGATAGTTATGGTATATTTCTCAAGAGCTGTTGACTGGATTTGTACAATTTTTGGTTTCACGGATTTAACTCAGAGAAAAAGAAGAAATACACAGGGTTCGGAAGCAATTGAGTAAATACATGCTTTAATGGGCGCTCTGTGCAAAATGCAGGTGGTGGGCCGAGCTTGAAGATTGGTTTGCAGGCTGGAGTTAGCTGGGTGGCGGACTGTGTAGTGAAACAGGTATTTTGGTTGAAAATCGCATGAACGCGTCGCATAGAAAAAACCAACACAAATGGACGAAAATGACCTTTTCATGCCAATTTGACAAAAAAATTGGTTTTGGCGGGCTTTGGCGCGCTTTGGTTGGGTGATGTCAGCATGACACAAGGATTTTGTCGTATAGCGGGGGTACGGAGGCCGACTTGGCAGTGACGTGGTGGACAAGGCGGATGATACAGAGGCAGGGTGGCGGATGACATGTGTGATGACGTGAGGGTGACGAGAAGGTAACGTCAGCGGGGCGGGGCATAGGCGGTAAGTGGTTTGGCCCCCCACCGCCTTTGGGCCATAATGGTATTGGAGGAGGGCACAGTGATCACCCCAGGCACCCGCCACGTGTCTGTTGTACGGCGGAAATACCGCCCATCCCCCGGACGCTATCGTTCGGCATATAAAGGCTTGCGATATGCATGTGGGCCGTCCGATCTGGGGGATCGGATCTAACGGTTGGCGGTGTTAGTGTCGGTCATGATGCCCTCCATCAGTGATCAAAAAACTCTTTGCATATGCATAAGTAGGTGTCTCATCGATGTCAGTTTTGCATTCCATTAGGCATGCCATAAAACTGATGGAGGAGCTGGTCCTTGTTCCCTTCTTGGCTTTGCTGGATCAGGTCATATCAGTTAATGAACTTGTGTCACACTTGTTTTGTTTTGTCTTGAAGTCCAAAGTCTTAGGTCTAGGGTTTCGGTCAAATGTCATTGCAAGATCATGAGTCAGAGGTCCATGGGTCCCCAGCAAGCCGGAAGGAGGTATGTAAATATGTTTCATTGATATTTTCATCAGGTACAGCTCATTTATACCTTGGATTTAAAAACCATGTTTTTAAAGCCAAGGTCATGTCAATTTTGCAAAAAATAAGGAAATTTTCAAAATTCTTCAAAATGTCGGCAATAACCCTGGTCTCCTCACTAGAGTCCATCAGATGGTCAACCTACAAAAAGAACGGAGTTAAAGCACCCAAAAAGTCAAATTCAGGACAAAGCAAACTCAAAACAGTGTTAAAGAGAATGTCAAAACAAAACATTAGAAAGTGGGTTTGGTAAGTAAATTTTTTCAAATTGGGCTTATAAAGAGTCAAATTCCCTCTAAAACACCCTCATTGTGCATCTAAGAGCTTGCAAAGAAGAGTGAGAGGGCGAAGAAGGCGAAAGGAGGCGAATTGCAGAGAATTTGGGTCATTTTCAGGTGCGCGACCACTCAGGAGCTGTGCGCGACCAGTTAGCAGCTCCTCCACAGTGTTAATTCCTAACGGGCGCGACCAGTCAAAGCCCGTGCGCGACTAGTCAAACTGTCTTCCACAAAACCACTTCAAATTTGCTCAAATCGCCCTCTTGCTTGCTAAATTGATCGAGGTAGGGTCTTCTAACATGCTGGATGTTTGAAATCAAGGATGTTGGGCTTGTGCTTATATATATTTGCTACCAAGAATGTAAAGAGGAATGGATTTTAGTTATTGCTTGTCAATGTGGGCAGAATGTTAGGGTTTTATGTTTGTTTCAAGGTTTTTTTTGGTCCCATTTGATTCCCTCCCTTGTTCCCCCTTTTCTTCACAAAGTCATGCTTATGTCTCTGCCCTTATTATTTGCAAAGAAATGTAAATTTTCCCCATGGCCTAATATGTAAACCCTATCCCTCCCCCAAGCATATGCAAACCCTAATTCCCTACACCAACACCCTACACATATAAAAAGCAAAGCCAAAAGAAAAAGAAATATGTGCAATGAAGAAAAGAGTAATGTGACAACAAAATTACAAAACATGTTGCTGTGTATATTGTAAAAACACATGTACATACTGTTTTCCCCTTGTATCCATTTGACATCCTTTGCTTAATAAAACCCTTCCCCCTATGTCAAAAATGTACATGACCAAAAGTTTGCCTTATTATGCACATGAAAATCCAATAAGTAAATTGTGTATGGTTTCCTATGTCCCTATTCACACATGTATGCTCCTTCCATGGTCATTATCATACATGCTTTTTCCCTTACAAGATGTTATTTGCAAATGATTTCCCAATGATGAAAATGAGATTCTATATGCATGAAAATTTGTGAATTTTCCCTTAAAAAAATCCCTGTCATCTCACGTGTTCCCATTCCTTGTTGAAAGATCCCTCCCCTAACATTTCCCTCGTGTCTTTTTCCCCCTTGAAACAGCATAGAGTTCAACATTTTTGCAGGCAGAGACAGCAGTTCACTTTGTCCAATTTGCTCCTAAACCATGTCAGACACCGAAACCTGTGAGCAAAGTGATGACCATTCATCTTCTACAGAGGTTGAGGTACAGAGGATGAAAAGGAGCTTGATGAGCTGTGGAGGATTCGAAGTAACCGAGTCATCAACTGTTGGAGGCCCAGAGACCTATTGCCCAAGGAGAGGGAGTCCATGCTCATCCGAGAGAATGCTCGCTTGGAGAGGCTGTTGGAGAAGGCCAACCAGGACAAGAGGCTGCTACGGAACATGAAGAATCATTATTGGGCGAGGATGCATGTTTGCAAGGCGAAAATGAAGATGTTCCAAAGGAGGTTGTCCGAGGCCCGTAAGAGGAAGAAGAAGACCAACCCACTCCGTATCTTGGCTGAGGCCTCTCTCACTCACCATGATACTCATTAGCATCCTCCTAGCAGCAAACCCAAGAAATTTTGAGAGTTTTGAGGCAGTTTTGGCATTTTTGGGAATTTTACAGGTTTTGGCCATTTGACTGGTCTCACCCCGCGCGCGACCATACATGGGGGCAACTCAGAACGGGGAAAATTTTGCATTTTTGGAAATTTCATGCAAAAATACACTTGCCTATGGATGGGTTTCAGATTTTATGGAGATTTGGGCTTCCAAAAGCTCAAAATACATGCAAATTTTGACTTTTTGCCCCTATTTTGAGTTGCAGAAAGCTGTCTTGGGAGAAATGACTTTTGAGGGGTCAAATCAACTCCAAATTCAGAAATTCCAGTGGGGTTGGAAAGTAGACTCGCAGACCTTTCCAACGAACTATCTTGCACCTGATTTGGACACCGGGAAGGCCCTCAAACAGAGCTGTGAATGTGCGCGACCAATCAAAGTGATGTGCGCGACCAGTCAGGGAAATTTGCCTGTTTTGACCAGTTCTGCCAGCAAAACACTGTTTTCATCTTGGTTGACTTTTGAGGCATGTAAATGATGGATTTTTGTGTAATTTTCATGGCATTTAGATGCTTTCACTCTCCTTCATCACTTCTAGAAGATTCTTTGATGTAAATGGTAAATATTTAATGCATGGATAGGTTCCCTAAGTTTTAGAGGCAAGTTGTTTTGACTGCCTATTATCTAGTGCTCAGTTTAGAATTAGTTGAAACAGCTCCTAGGAAGCTGAGCTCGACCCCTAGAGGTGGGGAAAGGAGTTAGATCATCTATATTATGCCTTCTCTTGCTCATTTTCATGGTTGGACTCTTGAGGGAGAAGCTCCTATTGTATATTTTACTGGTATCTCTGCAATTTGAGGAAAATGAAGACCAGGGTTTTGCAGACATCATTGGGATTCTTGTGGACTTTTGTGTTGATGGTGTGTTCTCTTATTGTAATTGTAAGTGTGTTTATGTGTTCCATCCCTTTCTTTACTGCTGCTAATTAAACAAATGAAGTAATAAAGTTTGAATTCATGCTTGCCATGCTCAGCTTTCAAATTTGTTTAATGTTTATGTTTTCCATTGTCTAGAGAGGATTCAAAGTCATTTTTTTCCCTCTTTAGCTTCTCTTTTTTCTTCCTTGATCATCCATCTCAGCTAAAGGCATCAGCACAAACTCCTACCTTGCCCCAAAGACCCACCTGCAAAAAACTGAGCTCAATCCCCGCACCCTGAATTGCACTCCCTCCATTTGCCACCAAAAACCCCAAAAAACTTTAAATCAACCCTCCTTATCAGTTTACTAGCCTAATATCAGTGTTAACTTGTTGGTCATCTCACCCCATTGAAAATTTGCCGAGATAGACCGGAGAGAGCCTTCTCATACCCCGTAGGGCTAGCTACGAGGTGAAATGGTTTGATGTTGCCTTGAAGGTTTACCTTCCTCAGCCTAGGGTGAAATCTCAAGCGCTAACAGGCGGCATGTAAAATAGGCGGAAGGCTATGCTACGGGACCCGCCATAATATTTGAATGCTTTTCAATGTTTTTTGGGTGTATTTGTTATGGGTTGTCAGGCAGGTTAAGTTAATTAACCAACCAAATTTCGATTAATTCCTTTTAGGCAGCGGACCATGGATTATTTCAAGGGTTTCAGATATGCCTTTTGACTCAGATTGGATTATAACATATGGCCTATAGTGTAGCCGGGAGTGGGATATTTAAGGTTTTGGGATTTTTTTATGTATTTACATAGTATGGGTGGGGAAAACTTTATATGGGAGCTATATAATAGAGTTAGAATGTCAATATGAAAGGGATGTTTAATATGAAAGGTAAATTTAGACAAAACACTAAGTTTGAAGGTAAACTTAGGCTTAGGGGATAAAGGGATCTGGGTGGTGAAATTGGAGAACTTAGTATAAAGGAAGAAAAAGATTTTTACACAAGAAATGTGGCTTTTTTCTCTTAAGTAAAACCATAATTTCACTTGGTCTTTGCTATAAAATGAAGTGAACTAGGTGCACTGAGCTAATCTCAGTGCCCTTGTGGGGAGGTTAGTAAGTGATTTTTTTGGGGAAATGAGAAGGGAAATTAGTCATGCTCCACCTGAACTGTAACCAAACAACTGCCATTGCACTTATGATATTCATGAGAGATGAATTACCTCTTATAGACAGCACTACTAACCAACCTGCTTCTGCAACCTCAAAACTGCCTACCCAGCCTAACACACCTAAAATTTTTTCTTCTCTTTTGATTGGGTGCATTTGGACTAGCAAACCCTTTCTCTTTTGTTTTCTTTTAGCTGTCCTCCTATCTAAGTCTACCCTTATCTCTTCCAGGGGCTCAGATTTAGCTGTTAAGCGCCCTTGTTTCTCTACCTAACTACTGATCTGCCAAGCTTAAATTGTTTGAACAGAGCTTATTCTCTAATGCTAAAACAAGAAATTTAAACATGGACTGGCCAAGATTGAGCCGTTGGGCCATCCATCAAGTGTGACAGAAGTCACTGATTGCATAATTTGAACTAGTGTGCAAAAAATATGACAGTAGTGGCATTTTGACTGGCACACTTTCCTGGTCTTTTCTTTGGGGTTCATTTTCTTTCTTACTTGACCAATTCATTCTTTTTTCCCTTTGATTTTTCTTTTAGGGCATACCCTCTTTACAATTTTTAAATTTTTTGGTTTTTTTAAAATATGGAATCTTTGCAGCATGGAAAGGATGATCATATTTGGCATTTCCACAGTCAATCGTGAAATATGACACCTATTGGTATAGGAACCTAACAGTGGCTCCACTTGGGGATGGCTTTTCCAGGAGAAAAGCCAAGAACAGCAGGTCAGATGGACTTATATTCAACTCTTTCTATAATCTGAAATTTCCTTTTGCTGAAGACATACAAAACTGTATCTTTGTAACATATATGCTTTTCCCATAAGATGGTTTGAATAATTACAGCTATGTATCTTACAGTTTTTCTGAGTATTTGTCATCATTTTTATAGCTCCCAAGTCTTCTTCTTCACTTCTTTTGATAAACTTAAAATGGAATACAAAAAGGTGACATAGATCCTTGCTTTTCCTCAAAATTTGCTGCATGTTATTCCCTATCTTATCGCTGTAATAAAGTGCAGAAAATAGACACTATTATTTACAAAATGCAGTCCTAACACTTTAACCAAGTGGATAAAAATAATGCTTGAGCATCCGACCATTGACTGGCCCCTCCTCTGCTTCTGTACCATCCAAACTTCTCAAAAAGTAAGTGTTGTTTCCTTGTACAGCCTGAATAGCAAAAGGTCCTTTCCATAGGAAATCAAATTTGCCATGTTTTCCTTTATCTTCCCTTCTGGAATCCCATTTCAGCACTTTGTCTCCTATGAAAAAATCCTCTGCCTTTGTCCTTTTGTCAAAAATCTTCTTCAGTTTCTCTTGTAGGATCTGAGATCTATGATACACTTCTTCTCTGGTCTGTTGTAAATGAATTGTTTGATTGATTCTTCTCTGAATATCATTGGGTTCTGCCTATATTTCTTGCAGCAATTTTATCACAGGGATTCCCAAGGATGAAGGGAATACTACCTCCATACCATAAACCAACTCATAGGGGCTTGTTCCAATAGATCTTTTTGTAGTTAACCTGTCTGCCCACAGTGCATTAATAAGCTTTTTGTGCCAATTCTTCTTATTTTCCTCCAATACTTTCTTTATGATGTTGATCAAGCTCTTATTGGATGATTCAGCTAGACCATTACCTTGAGGGTAATAGGCTGTGGAGTGGCCTAAGGTAATGTGGTACTTGTGGCAAAAATTGATCATTCTTTTGGATTTAAAGGCA
This sequence comes from Pinus tabuliformis, assembly GCA_031772625.1. Taxonomy (NCBI): domain Eukaryota; kingdom Viridiplantae; phylum Streptophyta; class Pinopsida; order Pinales; family Pinaceae; genus Pinus; species Pinus tabuliformis. The sequence goes on along the minus strand of CM062816.1, from coordinate 50,391,943 downwards.
GCAGCATTATCTGTTATAATCTTCTCCGGACAGCCAAATCTAGATAGGATATTGGTTTCTAGGAATTGCATGATGATTGAGTCATTGGCTTGTCTACAAGGGATGGCCTCTATCCATTTGGTGAAGTAATCTATGGCAGTTAAAATCCACTTATGCTGGCCAGAAGAGGAAGGATGAATTTACCCAATGAAATCTAAACCCCATTGTTGAAATGGTCTCTCAGTGGAAATGGGTTTTAGGGGTAAAGGTAACAGTTTTCTCTTGCCTTCAAAGATTTGACATTTATGGAAAGAAACTACAAATTTCTTTACATCAGCAAACAGGGAGGGCCAATAAAAACCAGCTCTTAGGATTTTATCAGCTGTTGATTTCCAATACAAATGTCCACCACAGTCCCCTGCATGAAATTATTTCTACACTTTGTCAGTTTCATCTTTTGTTAAGCAGCTTAGTAAAATCCCCTCATGATTTTTCCAAAATAAAACATTGTCTACAATACAAAACTTTGAAGCTTTCATTTTCAAGAATCTCTTTTTAGTTCTGGATAACCCTGGAGGAGCTTGCAGGTTTAACAATACATAAATTATATCAGCATACCAAGGTGATTGTAAGAAGGCTTGATTGATCTGTGGAGTCGCCATCTCCTGTTCGTTATCCAGTTCATTGATGTCAAGGGCTTGAAAATTGGTTTCAGTCATCAATTTGGCTAATCCTTGTCCTTTTATCAGTTTTGTTGGCTTAATTTCAATGTCATATTCCAAAATGTTAGCTATCCATTTGCCTCTTTTGCCTTCAATTCCTTCTTGAGTTAGAATGTCTTTGACCATGGCATTTGGGACATAAGCTATTACATGAGAGTACAAGATATAAACTCTGAAATCCTTGATAGCTTTCACAAGGGCATAAGCTTGTTTCTCCATAATTTGATATTTTAAAGGTGCATCTCTAAGTGCTTTGTTGAATAAAGCAATGGGCTTCTCACATCCTTGGTCATCTTTTTGTAATAGGACAGCAACAATAGTATGCTGAGATGCAAAGGAAAAGATTATGAAGTCTTTATCAAACTTCGGGCTTGTGAGGAATGGTGTTTTGGTTAAGGCTATTTTGATATCCTCAAAGGCTTGCTTAGCTTCTATTGTCCATTTGACTTTGGAATATTTCTTCAGCATATTATTCAACAATATTATTAGTTCAGCCAAGTTGGGAATGAATCTTCTCAGAAAATTGATCTTTCCTAGAAAAGCTTGCAATTCTTTGATATTTCTTGGGTGAGGCACTTGCAGAATAGCTTGTATTTTGTCCGGGTCAATTCTGATGCCATCTTTTGAGATTATATGACCTAAGAGTTTGCCTTCTTCTAGGCCAAACAATGATTTCTTTGGGTTCAATGATATGCCATATTTTCTGCAAATTAGGAACACTTGTCTGAGATGTTCTAAATGTTCTTGATCTGATTTGGAAAAAGCAGTGAGGTCATCAAGATATATGACTAAAAAATCATGAATCTCTTTTGCAAAGGCTATGTCCATTGCTCGTTGAAATGTGGCCCCTGCATTTTTAAGTCCAAAAGGCATTTTTACATATTTGAAGGTTCCCCAAGGTGTTGTAAAGGCAGTTTTATCTTGATCATCCGGGTGAACTAAGATCTGATTAAATCCTGAGAATCCATCTAACAGTGAGATCCTAGAAGCTCCCACTACCCTTTGTAAAATGTGATCCATCTTGGGTAAGGGGTAATGATCTTTGAGAGAAACTTTATTCAGGTTTCTTAAGTCAACACATAGCCTTATCTCTCTCGTTTTCTTCCTAGTGGGCACTAGATTTGAGATCCATTCTGAGAATCTAATAGGTGCAATTATTCCAGCTTGGTACATTCTCTTGACTTCCTTTTCAATGAGAGGAAGGAGGACTGGATTAACCCTTCTAAGTTTTTGTTTAAAAGGTTTTTGATTTTATTTTAAAGGTATTGTGTGTTGGATGACCGAAGTATCATAGGACTTGAGGTCCTCATAGCTCCATGCAAAAACATTTTGAAATTCTCTAAACAACTCAATATATTTTAGTTTTTGGTCGGGAGGCAAGGCTTTGGACAATTTTATCATCTTAGGATTTTGTGCAGTTCCTATATTACAGTCCTCAATTTCTGCATTTAAAGGCTGCATTTTTGGCCTTTTTGGTATATCATTTGAATCAAAAATATCCTCCAAAGGAATCAGGCCTGTGGGCAAAAAATTATCCTTCAACTCAATTACTTTAGATTCTCCCTCAGCAATTTCATCAAAGTCCATATGTTTCAGCTATTGTAAATTTTTGCTGCTAAAGATTGTTGGATGCAAAATGTGATTTGCTGCTTCAGCTGATATATTTTTCTCAATTTTGTCTATTTTTTGTTCTTCACAAATGGTGCTTGTGTCTATGTTTGTGCTTGAAAATTCCTCTTTCAAAGTCAGGAAATTATTGATTTGTGTGTCATTGTCAAACACCTGCCAATTTTTAACATTGTCTGGAACAACAGGTCTGTGTTTAATCTCAGCAGTAAAGTGATGGTTGGGCTCGAATGGCAGCTTACAAGTGCTGGCAAATGTTGCCAAACTGTGAGCATGTAAATTGTGGTTTCTCGGAATTTTGGTTAGCTGAGATTCTAAGAAGGTGTTGAGTATTTCAATTGCTGCCCCTCTATAAGCCCTTAGCCTGAGATCGTTTGTAACAAAGTTTCCCTTCATCTGTTGGATAATCAAATCTGAGTCCCCTAGAATTGAAATCCTAGTTGCCCCTAGACTTTTAATCAGTTTGAGACCTAGCAAAAGGGCTTCATATTCGGCCATATTGTTTGTACATCTGAAATTCAGCCTATATGCATGTCCTTCAGCATGATCATTTTGCATATTGTGTATCCAAATCCCTGCCCCTGCTCCTAGATTCACTAACCCATCAAACTCTAAGTACCATAAGATTTCTTGATTGTAACTAGCATTAGTAGTTTTGAAAACTTGCTCAGTGGGAAGATTTGGATTTTGTAACTCATATGGTTTGGCTTGTTTGTTTGTTGCATCAATCACTTCAACAATTTTTTGATCTTGAGTAGTGGATTGTTCATTTATGTTTCTTGCTTGTGCTGATTCTAGCAACTTGCCATCAGTTTTAGGACACATTTCAGCATTGTATAAGATGAACGAATCCATATCAGAATGCATGGAGTAAATGGGGAAGTTTTGGGGTTTCTCTTGACTGCTGACCACATATTTCATCAATGTTTCCTGGTACAATCTCTTTGGCTGGCCAAAGACTGAAATGGTGGCATAAGACATATCTAGCTGTAAATATCCTTGGAGTTTTGCACCCCGAGATCTGGACAAAAGCATTCCATACTTTGGTGGGATATCAGCTACCACTACATCCATTAAAATAGTCTTGGCAGGGTATTTCACTAGAGATACACACAAATCTTTGATTAGGCCTAGACACCTGACCTGGTTGGAATCAAATGAAAACAAGTCTTTATATGGTCGTGTGATATCTAGGTCCAATATTTCCATCACAGACTTAGGCATCAGATTATGGGAAGCTCCCGAATCAAACATTACATTATGTAGTACTTTGTCATGAATGTTTAAGCTTACATAGAATGGAGGGACTCCTCCATCTACTATTTTACCATTTGTCTCAGGACCAAAAATTAGTTTTGGCTGGTCATCTAAAACATTCACTGCATCTCTATTCTCTGATATTTGAAGTGACCTGCTGATTTTTTCTCTGTAAACCTCATGTTTAGCCAATTCGAACAGTGGAATGGCTATTTTTAACTTGTCTATTTCTGTTTCTAGGTTGAAAGGTTTTTCCACTTGAATTTTTGTATTTTGGGCACAAGGTTTTCCTTTTCTGTTGTGTTTTCAGTGGTTTTTTCTCTATCAGGAGTGCTGTTATGAACTAAATTTGTTTTAAAGTTTCCTTCAGGAGAGCTATTTACATTTTATTTTAGAGGAAAGGAGGTGGATGGTTGACTATTGGATGACTATAAGTCTGATATGTCCTCAACCGTGGGTTCTTTTGGGTTGAGGTCTGTTTTAGCAAGGAGCTCTGTAGGGGAAATTTTATCCTTTGCTTTCTTAGGTTGTTTGGTATCTTTCTGCTTGTTGGGTTCAGGCACATCTATTGTTCTACTTCTTAATTTGTATTGTTTGTGAACCTCATAGACAGCTGCATCATATCCTTCTCTGAAATCAAATGATTCTCCAGATTTGGTTTGAAATTGGTTGAAATTATGAGCTTCTTGGTCATCTTGGGTTAAAAAGATTTGTTGTTCACCATTCAAACCCATTAGGTTGATTTGAGTATCCTCTGTTGGCTCACTAGAGGTTGAAGCTTCAGCATAATTTTCTTGAAATGGAGGTCTGATGTTCTGGTCAGGACCAGCTTTCCCAGTGTTAGGATTTTGATTTTTCCTAAAGTTTGGATTTCTAGTGGTGTTACTTGGTTGACCTTCCCAAGAAGATTTCCTTTCAATGGTTTTCACTCTATCACCAAGTCTATCCATTCCTTTGATAATTGGATCTAGTTTTTGCTCAAATGCAGAAGGCTCTTCTTTGAAGGGAGTCCTTCTTTCAACTCTGGCTTGAGCTCTTTTAGGGATCATATTGGCCTCTACACTAACAGCTATGCTCTGCATGTATTCTAAGCTTGGAGGAGCTCTTTCCCTTAGTTGATATGCCATATCAGAATCAAATCCATCAGGGAATTTGATCAAGGCTAAGTCAGGTGGAGGTCTAAGGTTCTGAGGAATAGCATTGTACACATTATTGAATCTAGCACAATAGTCTTGGACAGTTTCTTGTGGTCCCCTTTTCAAACTTTCATATTCTGACAGGATGTGTAATGGGTCCTTCTTCTTTTCCCATCTGTTCAAAAAGGTTTGATAAAGGGCATATGGATCAGCAATTGTGTTTACAGCAAGTGCCTTGAACCAGGTCCTTACATCACCAGTTAAGCTTTGGACAAAAATTTTCATCCTGACATCATTATCATCAATTTCATAGTTCTCAAAATAGTCCATCATTTTCTTAGTGTGTTGTTGTGCTGTGTAGGAGCCAGTACCATCAAAGTATGTGATTTTTCTTTGATAATCTTGAGGCATAGCCCCTGGGTTTGCAGGCAACTGCAGAGGAGCATATAGGTTTGCCATATTTACAGGTATAAATGGGACAACTGGAAGCACAGGGATAACAGCTGAGATAGACGAAGTGGATGGAGGAGTGGAAAAGGCACTTTGAAGTGATGATGGTGGAATAAAAGAAGCTGCAGCAATAGTAGAAAGGATTGTTGCTTTTCCAGGAGGCGGTTGGGAAGGTTTTGCTGAAATGTATCAGAGTTTGAGTCAGCAGAATTTGCTAGACTGTCTTGTCTTCTAAGGTTCTGTTGTGACCACCAACAACCCCTCTCCTTCTTTAGTATTAGCAATAACACTAAAGAAGTGGGGACCCTTAGTAAAAAATTCAAAAAAAAATTATAAAATTTTTTGTATTATACTCCTCAAAAAATACATCGCACGGAGAAGAGTGAAACATTTCTTTATGAGCACAATAAAAAACTGCGAAGAAGCGATGCGAAATTCATCACATCGCATACATTAAGAAGCGCCCATAAATGAAAATCTTAAGAAATCTCCGATGGCCGATATGCGACATCGCATATCGCAACATCGCATAAACAGCACACAATAACTTAACAAATTGCAACGATATATGCGATCTGCGATAAATGCGATCTTGCGATGTTGCGATCCTGCGATCTGCGTGATTCTCCGCTAAACTGATCAGGAAACTCTGCGATGACACATCTTGATAATGCGATCCGCGATGCTGCGATGCGAGTCGCAGAAATCACCCATCTCAAATTTTCCTTGGCTTGACATTCAAGAAAAGCTGTCCCTAAACCAAAATTTGGGCGTGTGCCTTAAAGAAAATTAATGAATGTATGCCAAAGTATTCATGAAGGATAGTTTTGTGTTTTTCGAAGAGTCAGTTCACTGTGGGTGTCATGATTTTATACATTCATAGAGCTTAAAGCTTTCGTGTCAAAATTTATTATCATTACTCTTTTCCTTTGCGTGAACTGCAAGAATAAAAAATAGGAAACAACATGAAGCAATGTGTAGGAAACATCTAAGGAAAAAGGGAAAGCGTCAATGCTCGAAGAACAGAGAAGAGATGCCCTCATAAACGGATATCGCATGCAACAGAAACGCAGATTTTAGAGTATTACTGAACAGATGCTGATATCAATAGGCGATTCGACACTCAAGGTCAAAAGCTCACAAAAGCAGCATGTTTACAAAATTCTGAAGCTTATGCCCGGTAAAGAAAAAAGCGCTAAAATCGGAAAACGCACCAGAAAGACCCGGATCAAAGAACTGAGGCAGTTTTTGATGCGCGATTAGCGCTAGGCGCTAATCGTGCATCGCTAAGAAAATTGTTCAGAAAGCAAAGTCCCTAACTTGCTTAGTCATCCACGAGTCCGGAAACCGAGATAGCAAAAGCAGAGGCAATTTAAGAGGAATTTGGGTTGTTACCAAGTATATACGCAGTAAATTTGCCCAGCCAGAAGATGATTCCCAAAAATATCTTCTAGTTTACTAAAAAGTGGTGCCAGCGCTTGCCATTTCTATTTTCGTAGCCCAAGCAAAAGCAGAAGACAACCAGCCGACTCTTCCCAGGCAAATGTTGCATGCTCGCAACACTAAGGAGCAAATGCAGAAATAGTTAGAAATTAGATTCAATTTTTAGAAATAAGTTTGCTTAGATAAAGGGCGGTCATTTAAACCGTATCCTAAATTTATGTAATTAATTTATTTAGTTAGCAGTATTTAAACCCTTCTCAGGCATTTAGAGAAGGGTCCAGAAATTTGTCAAAAACTTGTCCTCAGAACATGCACTTTTGCACCCTCAGAGGAGGTTTTGATGAATGAATGGATCAAGGTTTATTAATGTTTGCATTTGATATCTGCTACTGATGTTGCACTTCTGTACTCTTGGTAGATATTAGAACAAGTAGAGATAAATCACTGTTGCTTGAAGCTTATGAGTAGGACCAGTCATAAATGGTACTTTTATCTCTTGGCCATTTCTGCTTATATTCTTAAAGTGATATACAGTTTTTAGTTGTTTATATGTTATTGCATGAATGTTTGAGTTACCATTTGGCACTTTTGTATGGTGGAGTCATTTATTTATGTTTGATATATGAATAACTTATTATGCGATATGCTGTTCACAACTGTTTTGCCTAACTTTTTATGCAAAGTGGTTCATCTTAATTGATTTCCATTCTTATGATAGCTGAATGATCTTTATTACCAGTTATTATTTGAAATCTCTTTAGATTGCATAATAGAAGAAATACATCCCGGGTTAGCATAGATTAGATGTGTTGTTTTCATTAGATTACAATAGCATAGAATTAGATTAAAGTAGCTTAGATTAGAACTCTTAGATCAGCATCATCCAACTCTGCACACACACACACCCTTAGATTGGGAAACTGGTCCCATTATCCCCAGTCAGACCTGCTACACCAAACAGATAAGGAGCTGCCAACTAAGGTCCGGACCGGGTGGGTATCCCCCTTGTTGTCAACCCGATTTTTAGGGCTTCAACAGGTTCTTAGAGATCAAGTTGGGATTTTCGAAAATAGCTGGAGGATTAGGATCCGGATTTGATCTAGTGTAACGAGTTTTCTTCTTTGGAGCCAGCTTCTAAATCTGTTTTTGGTATTTTCTGAAAGTATCTGAAGGACACTGCTTTTGACAATATCTTTCTAGGAAATTATAAATTGTGAGGGTCTTGAATTTTCCTGAAGATTTTTTGAAAATAAGAGGAAACTGATCAAATTTTTGAGACAACTATTTAAAGCCTAAAGCTATACTGGAGATAGACTGAAGCAACTTTTATTTACTCCTGTAATTGCACAGCAAAGACAGATTCAAAGGCTACCTAGCTAACTTCAGGCTCCATCTATAGCTTTAGGAAATAAACAGTTGTAACAAACACAGTCATTCAAATCCCCAGTGGAGTCGCCAATGATGTTATCACTCAGGTTGTTCCCCAAAAGCAGTGGGAAAGGGAATACGGTCGAGGTAACCACTAACCAATCTTTTGGATGCAAATTCTAGCCAATCTGCAACCAGATAGGGCTCTCTCTTTATGATTTAGCTTTTTTTTGCTTTATGTTAGGCTAGTTATGAAGTGCAGATAGTTGTTTGATGTTTGGATGGTGACATTCAACAAAACAAGGTTGCAAAGTATGAGAATTTCAGACCCTTGGGTTAATGGAGTCAATGAAAATAAACTTCTGGGTATGATTTCTTTGGCAAAAGGAGGAACTACAGAGCAAGATGATTAACCATGGAACAATCTTCAAGCTGGAATAGGATGAAATGGAGTCAGGGAATGAAAGGCAATTAAGGATCTTTCATTATGCTAACAGAGGGAAAATGAATAAATATTACCAAGAAGCAGTTAAAAATTCCTTAATTATATTCAGTGTAAGAACCAGGGAGACAGGAGTAGTCAAGAATTCCTGCCTATGCTAGTCCTGAAGAAAACATAAAAATGACAGGAATTGAACACAGAGTACAGCAAAGTAAATTCTGGGCTATTCTTTTTTCCTGCAATTTAGAACATGATACTTAGATGATATATAAAACACAGATATAGTAAAACAAGAGTTAAAATACTTATTGACCCATGAGATAATCTAAGAATTCTGCAACATGGGCTTCTGCCATCAATTCCATAACCAGAGAGTTCATCAGCAAAGCATTCCAGCAATATTTATTCAGAATAATTCTCAAAATTTACAGCGCGGGTCCAAAATGATATTCACCAACCAAAAATACATCTCTAAGGGAGGTATTTATAAAAAAAGAGTTACAAAATATCTCATAGAGAAAATATCAAGTAATAACTTTATCCATCTACTTCTTCAAAGGAAGTAAATGACATTGAAAACAGAGCGCAATGAATGTAGGAGTAATTTCCATTGTACTGGCTGCCTTAGGTGGTCTGATATATTTGACTTTTTAACTCAACAAGTCGGCTGGTAGTTGTTTCTTTATTTCATGTTCCTGCATTGTTGTCCCGGCTCTTTCATCTGTGCCTGATTCCGCTTTAATGCGTTTTGGCGTGAATTCCTTCCTCTGTTGTTTTCATTTTTATGATAGGTGGCACGTGCATTGAATTTGATTCAATGCAGATGATCAAAAAGAGAACTAAAACTACATTGGTAAAATCTCTAACATGCTTTGCCACCATTGGTCTGTTGGCAACTGGTGTATTTGTAGTTTTATCAATATTTCACCAGCTTCAGTATACCTGTAGAAGTTGGGCTAGACTTCAAAAAGATGTGTTATTTCATGGTCAATATATAACAATTTTTCCAACTTGTCATATAAGCTCTGTCCAGAGGGAGGTACTATGTCCTCTGAAGTGCTTGATGATGCTGTGATCTAATTGGTAACATATTTATTCACCCTGTGAGCATATTGTTCATGTGTCAACGGCCTCTGATTGCTGGTTAACAAACTGAGTAGACCCTTTTGCTGCACGACTGTAAAATTTTTTGTAAAAGCATTTATTTCTATCTGCATTTCTTAACACTTTCTCTCCTGATTTTGTATATAATTCTTCATAGTCAGCACCTTTTTAACTATCAAAATGGTACCTGTTCTGTCCCTAATATCTAAAGCTGCTAGTTGTTCTCTAGTATGAGTATTCAAAAAATGAATTAGTCTATTGGCCTGTTCGGGCATGTTTCTCAATAATGCTCTGGCCTTTTGAATCTCCACTTGGGCTATTTCTATCAATTCAATTTGCTCATGGATAGTCTGTATTGATCTCCATTGATCAGTGATGGACTGGCCAATTTTAGTCCACAAAATTGTTTTGATTTCTGATAGAGGTTTATGAAGAGTAAGATCTTTCTCCAAGGATTTTACCTTATTTTCCAAGGCCTTTACCTCTCTTGTTTTTTCAGCCACAATTATTTTAGATTTATCATAGCTTACCTCTAACTTGGCTAGTTTTTCTTTGGCTTCCTTTAGCTCTGCCATTTGGAGTTCTAATTCTTTTATTTCCTTCATCATCATTTCCATGCTCATGCTGGTATCCGGTACTGTTGTTGTTGTTGTTGTTGAAGTATCTGTGACTGATGTACCTGTTGTCGATGCTGGGGCAATGGGAGGGACTGTTGTTATTGCTGTAGGAGGAGCAGTTGTAGCTATTGGGGCTGTTTGAGATGGCTGAGAGGCCAACTCTCCCTGTTTTTCCTGCAATGCTTTCTCGAAAGCCTACTCTGTTTCACTTAGCCTTTGATTCATTTTTATTACCAACTCCATCATGTCTTCTTCCTCTTTTTCTTTCACTATCTCTGTGGTCTACGAATGCATAGTAACTGGCAGTTTTAACTGCTTCTTGAGGGCCGCTATGTCATCCTCCTTTTTCTTTATTAGTGCTTTTATTGCCTTAGGATCCTTGGGATTATGTCCCAGCCCAATGATGATTTCTTCCAAGGACTTTATCCTGTTGTCCTTGGCCAGAGAGGAAGCCTTTTCCAATTCTAATTGGGCAGATGTATTGTTTAGTGAATTCTGCAATTGTTGAGCTTGTATGGATTTGTCTGCCAAAGTGGAATAGACCATTTCACTGGTTTGCTTGTGCAACTCAACCTGGTCCAAAGGGTGAATGTCTTTGGAAAGAGCTTCCAGATTTTTTCTAATATAATCGGCTGCTGACTGTGGCTGCTACACTTTGGGCTTGAAATGACTCAAGATCATTTTCCCTTCCTTGATATCATATGCAGACATCAATCTCTACTGTTTGGCAGGAGTCATTTTGAGGAACTGATCGTAAAGCTGCATTCTTATTGGCTCATTTTGTGCTTTGATGTCCATGAATGGCCTCTTAATATCAAAAAAAAATTTGCTTTAGGGTCGTGCTGATGAAATTTCCATACTAGGTTGTTTTCCCAATTGTTGTCCATGAGAACTGGTAGGTGATTCTATCACTGGGGAAGTTAGTGGGTTGGCTACCCTTTCACTTCTTGGACTTTCAATGACCTCCTCTATAACTTCCTCTTCAGATAGAGGATCCACTCTCTGCCTCTTTGCTTCTGGCTGCTCTTCTGGCCCACTTATGGGCGTGGCCTCTTCCCGGTCCCTTTTTTTGCCCTTCTCCTCATTGAGAGGAGTCTGTAATGCTGGTACCTCTGGTGCATTGGTCTGGACAGGAGGAATTTGCCCTTGGCTTTGCTGCTGTGATGATGTTGGCTGATCTGTCATTTCTTGTTGTTCTGAATGCATCACTTCTTTGCCTTTGGATGTCCCTGCAGGAGGAGTATTTTCTTGGGCAGGTTGTTGTGCAGTTGTAGTAGATGATGTGCCCGCTCCAATGTGTTGAGGCAATTTGAAAGAGACCTGTCTAAAAGAGTCGAGGTCAAGAGTTTTTTCATTGCCTGCTCCATTTTCTCTTCCTCAGTAATCTGTTCTACCAATGTGCCCTCTACCCATTCATCTTGATTAGCATACTGTTCTATATCAGGGATTCTACAATGATCATAGCCTGATAGCCTTTTTTTGTATTTCTATCATGGATAAATCCTTTTGGGTCATAGGGTACCCACCAAAAACTCCTTTTTAGTTTGAGTTGCTCACCTAAAATCTTTTCAGCATCTTTCCACCCTTCCTTTTTGTTAATAATGAAGCGGCCTAGTTGGTTTCTTAGCTTCAGCTGAGCCTTTTTCTTGGCAGCATAAAAATGAGTCAAATCTGAGCTAATAAATTGCCTAAAGTATTCAAGGGCAAACAGTCTCATAGGTACATACTTTGGCAGCTTGTAGAGGCACAATTCATAGCCATAAATCCTAATCTCTGTGTGATTTTGGTAAAAGTACCAGTCACCTATTTTTTCTGCAGAGGATAGTTTGGAGCCTTGGTCCAACAAATATTTCATTAATAGAGGAGCCAGAGGTTGATTAGGCTTGAAATGAAACATTTCATTGATTGAGTTAGGAGTGATATAAAACAGGACAGTGCCATTTGGGGACATGGCTGCTCTTTGGGTAGGCTCATAGTTAGCACAACACAAGTGGATTATATCTGGAAATACATTAACTGATGGAAGATAATATATGGGTAGATTGGACTCCCATATGCCATAGAGATCAGTCTTGTTTAGGTAGCTATTTCTAATTTCGCAAAATGTTTGCAGATGGTTTTTGATACCCATTAAGTCTTGTATTTGGAAGTCCCTATCAGCTAAGGGCAACCATTCCAGCTGCTTGTGAGGTGCATTAAGGGGAGCAACATTGAAGGCCACTGGAGCCTCCATTTTTCAATCTTTGGTGATTTTTGAATTTGAAATTTGGGTTTCCACAGCAGTAATAGGTAAAACAGTGCTTTTGGGTTCTTTCTGAGGGAATTGCAGGCCGAAATGAGCTTGAACTTTAGCTAAACGGTTAAATTTGCAGAGGGAGTTACATTCTGAGGAGTTTCTCGGAAAAAATGGGCAGAACAGAGGTTAAAATGCAGAGGTTCGAGGGCAGCACTGTGTTTTTAGTGATGGAACTCTGGTTTTCTGCGAAAAAATGGATAAAACAGGTTGTTTTGTGGAAATAATGTGAAAAACAAGGATAGTTATGGTATATTTCTCAAGAGTTGTCGACTGGATTTGTACAATTTTTGGTTTCACGGATTTAACTCAGAGAAAAAGCGGAAATACACAGGGTTCGGAAGCAATTGAGTAAATACCTGCTTTAATGGGCGCTCTGTGCAAAATGCAGGTGGTGGGCCGAGCTTGAAGATTGGTTTACAGGCTAGAGTTAGCCGGGTGGTGAACTGTGTAGTGAAACAGGTATTTTGGTTGAAAACTACATGAACGCGTCGCATAGAACAAACCAACACGAATGGACGAAAACGACCTTTTCATGCCAATTTGACAAAAAATTTGGTTTTGGCGGGCTTTGGCGCGCTTTGGTTGGGTGACGTCAGCATGACGCAAGGATTTTGTCGTATAGCGGGGGTACGGAGGCCGACTTGGCAGTGACGTGGCGGACAAGGCGGATGATACAGAGGCGGGGTGGCAGATGACATGTGTGATGACGTGAGGGTGACGAGAAGGTAACGTTAGCAGGGCGGGGGCATAGGCGGTAAGTGGTTTGGCCCCCGCACCGCCTTTGGGCCATAGTGGTATTGGAGGGGGGCACAGCAATCACCCCGGGCACCCGCCATGTGTTTGTTGTACGGCGGAAATACCGCCCATTGGATGCTATCGTTCAGCATATAAAGGCTTGCAATATGCATGTGAGCCGTCTGATCTGGGGGATCGGATCCAACGGTTGGCGGCATGTAAAATAGGCGGAAGGCTATGCTACGGGACCCGCCATAATATTTGAGCGCTTTTCAATGTTTTTTGGGTGTATTTGTTATGGGTTGTCGGGCGGGTTAAGTTAATTAACCAACCAAATGTCGATTAATTCCTTTTAAGCAGCGGACCATGGATTATTTCAAGGGTTTCAGATACGCCTTTTGTCTCAGATTGGATTATAACATATGGCCTATAGTGTATCCGGGAGTGGAATATTTAAGGTTTTGGGATTTTTTATGTATTTACATAGTATGGGTGGGGAAAACTTTATATGGGAGCTATATAATAGAGTTAGAATGTCAATATGAAAGGGATGTTTAATATGAAAGGTAAATTTACACAAAACACTAAGTTTGAAGGTAAACTTAGGCTTAGGGGATAAAGGGATCCGGGTGGTGAACTTGGAGAACTTAGTATAAAGGAAGAAAAAGATTTTTACACAAGAAATGTGGCTTTTTTCTCTTAAGTAAAACCATAATTTCACTTGGTCTTTGCTATAAAATGAAGTGAACTAGGTGCACTGAGCTAATCTCAGTGCCCTTGTGGGGAGGTTAGTAAGTGATTTTTTTGGGGAAATGAGAAAGGAAATTAGTCATGCTCCACCTGAACTATAACCAAACAACTGCCATTGCACTTATGATATTCATGAGAGATGAATTACCTCTTATAAACAGCACTGCTAACCAACTTGCTTCTGCAACCTCAAAACTGCCTACCCAGCCTAACACACCTAACATTTTTTCTTCTCTTTTGATTGGGTGCATTTGGACTAGCAAACCCTTTCTCTTTTGTTTTCTTTTAGTTGTCCTCCTATCTAAGTCTACCCTTATCTCTTCCAGGGGCTCAGATTTAGCTGTTGAGCGCCCTTGTTTCTCTACCTAACTACTGATCTGCCAAGCTTAAACTGTTTGAACAGAGCTTATTCTCTAATGCTAAAACAAGAAATTTAAACATGGACTGGCCAAGATTGAGCCATTGGGCCATCCATCAAGTGTGACAGAAGTCACTGATTGCATAATTTGAACTAGTTTGCAAAAAATAGGACAGTAATGGCATTTTGACTGGCACACTTTCCTGGTCTTTTCTTTGGCATTCATTTTCTTTCTTTCTTGACCAATTCATTCTTTTTGCCCTTTGATTTTTCTTTTAGGGCATACCCTCTTTACATTTTTTTAATTTTTTGGTTTTTTGAAAATATGGAATCTTTGCAGCATGGAAAGGATGATCATATTTGGCATTTCTATAATCAATCATGAAATATGACACCTATTGGTATAGGAACCTAACTTTAAGAATTAAAAGTTTCTTCAGGGATTTATAAAAGACAAATGTTTTTTGATATAACAGAAAAAGACAAAAGAATTTTTTTAATTTAATATTGTATGAAGGAGAATTAATGCCTAGAAATAAGAGCAAATATATTAAAATATTTTCTCATCAACCATGGAAAACATATGTTTGTCTCTTATTGAGAATGTTAAGAGAGAGAATTAATTAGTGGGAGAACATGTTTTAAGCATGAGAGAGAATTAGTGGGTTCCTTATATTAAGCTTGTATTTTTATTTGGAAATTATTTGAGTTGGGGAGAATATTTGGATAGAGAATGAGTGTTGTGAGAGAGACTTAGTGAAATTTGAGTTTTATATGAGATTATAATGTCTTTTTATTTGACATATAGTTGGGCATAAATATTTTTATAAAGGGTTTATGCCTTCTTGAATTGCACTGAAACATGTTTGTTGTACCATGGAATTAATAAAAAGTTATTTTGTGGTCGTGGTTGAGTCTCAATTTTTGGGACATTAGTTCTTGTCTTGGGTCGAAGTGGGACATATTGTGTTTGTTTGTGTATTTTATCTTTCTATCGCTCTCTTACTATTGTGTTGCCTAAACTTGTTGGCACAAGCTATTTTTATTGGAGTGAACACGTGTAACCTATAGTCATCACTAAATATTATGGGAACTTGTCACTGATGGATATACTATGCCTTCTCCTGATGAATTCAAAGCATTGAGTGATGATGATAAGAAATATCTTAAGGAACTTATTAAGAAAGATAATGAAGCACTTTCACTTATAGGAAGTGTTGTTGAAGAATCTATATTTCCAAGAATCAGTGGTGTAGTATCATCCAAGGAAGCATGGGATATCTTAAAGAACACATATGAAGGTGTGGTTGTAGCTAAATTTCAAACATTAAGGAGGAATTTTGAAAATGCCCATATGCAAAGTAATGAATCCATTCATGATTGTATCTCAAAATTGAAATATCATGTTAATGAGATGAGGTCATTAAGTGAAGATGTTTTAGAAAGAAGGCTAATTGAGAATATTTTAAGAAGTGTTCCACCCAAATTTCAGATGGTTACCACCAGTATTATGGTCTCCAAAGACTTAAATACAATGAAAAATGGTGAACTAAGTGGATTTGTATTAACTTTTGAAGAAAATCAACCATATGAGCAAGTGGAACATGTTTTTTTTGCAAATCATAAACGAAGAGGAAGGATAAGGGGTCAATATTAGAATCAAAATCAAAGTAGAAATCAGCAAAGTTCACAAGGGAATGCATCTCCTTCGAGAGGAAGAGGAAGGAATCCTAGTCAGTTCATAGGAAGAGGCAAAGATGGATCTCGTGGAAGAGGACAACAAAGAGAAGGAGACATAAATGGAGGAAGAGGTGGAGGACCATAGTGTTATTATTGCAAAAAAATTGGCCACCTTGAAAGAGATTACTATGCAAAAATGTGAGATATGGAGCATAAAGGAGCCAAGACAATTGTTGAAGAAACTAGGAATGAGAAGTTATTCATCTCAAGTTTGATGGCACATAGTAAAGAAAGTCAAGCATGGTATATTGATTTAGGATATTCAACTCATGTGACATCTCAAGAGGATTTGTTTACCAAAATTAATTACAATTATTCTAGTAAAGACATATTTAGTGATGATAGTGTTTCTGAAGTAAAAGGGAAAAGCATAGTTGCAATATCGGCGTTGCATGCTAAAAAGTTAATTGGGGCCACTTTGTTGACACTAGAATTGAAGAAGAACCTGCTTTCTGTAGGACAGATGATGGAGCAAAATTACAAGTTACTGTTTGATAATAAAGAGTGTTTAATCATGGATAAGTTGAATCGAAATGCAGTTGTAGCAAGAGGCGAATTGACTTAACACAGATTTTCAAGCTCTCTTTTGATTCAAGTAATTCATAGAGTTTGAAAGCAAAAAAAAGAAGAAAATAGTAAGTTTTGGCACTTAAGGATGGGACATCTGAATTTTCAAAGTTTGATACTACTGATAAAGCAAAACATGATGAATGGTCTTCCTTATATAAATTTGGATGTTGTATGTGAGGGGTGTATTCCTAGGAAGAAACACTGTGAAAGTTTATCAAATAGAATGTCGAAGGCTAGAGAATGTTTAGCATTGGTGCATTCAGATTTGTGGTCTAATGGAGACTATGTTTCTTGGAAAGGTGTTGGAAATATTGAGAGCGGGGTGAATCAGTATTTCTTAGCAATTAGTACATTTTAAACTTTTTTAGAGCATTAGTTAATATTTAGTTATTATTATTGTTCTTCTTCAGATGATCATAAACAATAATCAATAGTAGATAACACCATACAACAATACATAAAGATAAAACAGAGGACACAAAGATTTTTAGGTGGAAAACCCCATCTTGGTCAAAACCCATCAAACGTTTTTTTTAGTAATTGTCTTCTCCCTATTAAAAAAAAAAATTGATTACATCAATATTTCATCTAAAACTGAGGAAGGCATCAACCCCCTAATTCACAAGCTACAACCTGTAAAACGCTACAAGACCCTAATATATTGTTGCAACTAGAAGGACGCCCCAACGCCCTGTAGATCATGCCACAACCTGATGAGTGCCTCAACACTCTGTTTACCAGTTGTTGTCAAAAAGGATGCTTTGTTGCCATGTTAGTTTACTTGCCACAACTAAATGGATGCCACAATGCCCCGTGAAAGCCACAACTTGCCCTAGCACCATCATGTTTCCCTGAAGTGTTCTAAGGCCACAACCTAAAGGTGACTCCAATCACCTGCCTTGCTCCATCCTGCTACCCTAACGAGCCATAAGACCATGTTTCACAATTTTCAGATTGGATCTCATGTACTGTAAATTAATGTAGAATAGTTGTAAGGAAAATGTAGAATAGATATAGAATCATGTTAGTCGTTGATCAATGTGCCCACAAACTGGTTGTTGCACGATGCTACACAACATTGCGTGATCACTTTTCAACCGCATGTCATTGTCACTGCACACTGTATATATATCATTTTCACTACAAATCACTACACAATTTTTGGCTATGATTACATTTCACTGCTCATGAATGAATAGTCATCATTGCACAACCATTGTCATTGCACACATAGATCATTGCACATCTATTGGTTTTCAATGCACTAAGTTGCTCACAAATGAATAAGCATCAAGACTCAATATATCATGTTGCCACACTGTATCAAGTTGCACACGATGTTGCAACCATATGGAATTGTTATCAAATGATGGCACAAAACAATGTGCCTCAATTCATGATCCTAATTGGATCCTAGAACACTCTCTAAGTTTTCATGAAATCTGTAAAATTCATGCCAAAGTTTCAAAGTCTTATAAAGATCAAGCTTATTAGAGATAACCTCTTAACAGTTGCAATTTGTGATCAGGGCGGAGCAACAAGGACCCTCAGTCAAGCGCGCAGACTGTCGGCCCGTGGTAACGTGCGCTACCACAAATTATCAAAATCAAGATTCAATTCAAGAAACAGGGGTAGTTTCTAATATACGATTAGTGACAAGTTTCTCATCGCATATCGCAGGGCAAACCCCTCAAAGAAGGAAAAGCCTTGAGTTCCCAGACCCGAAATAATTATAAATTGCGGAAAAGTATTGTTCTGATTCCATCAGAAGCGGGGTCCCACAAAAACCGGTAGAATATCTGAAGGGCTTCGAGCGGTAAGTGGTTTCAACCAAGTTTCGCCCCATGCCACACAATGGGTGCCACGCGTCTGGCAGAAGAGGGAGAAAATCGTTCACATCGGACGGGTAAACATCATGTTACTTACCCGCCTGATATGAACGATGACCATAGGATCTGGGGCCCCCAAATCAATGGTAGAGATGCATTCTGATGGATGACCGGACCTGACGAGGTAAACAAACAGAGTTGTATAGGATTTGAAGTTCGACGTGGACGATGCGTTGGCAAAAGGACGTGTTTCGCGGGCATTCTTGGAGTTAATGGAATAAACGGTCGTTTTGAAAACGTCCAAGAGAACTGACACTCTGTTCGTTATGGAACAGGTGGCCACCTCCCTATGAGGCGTTATACAGTGGTGATTACGCAGAATAGATGGATTCAAATGGACAGAGGCAAGGGAACCAGAAAGCTGGGAAGCGGAAACGAATAGTTAGAAAGAAGATTGGCTTTAAAGCCATGAACTGACAGAGAAAGCAGTAAGCAATTTAAAGGAAGCAGTAAAGCAATAAGCGAGTTAAGAAAGCTAAGAACAGAGAACAGAGAGAAGAAGTCGAGCTGACATGGAGAAGCAAAGGCAGCATTGAGACAGAGTCAGAGAGAGTCAGAGAATCTGTGTACTCCAGAAAGGGCTTGAGAGGTTCATGCGAACTCCTCTGTATATGACTGTCATGTATTGAGTCTTAGATTGGACTCATACCATTGATACCAATAGAGGTTGAGATTCAGTAAGGAGAGTCTGTGTACTCCAGAGACTTGGGGGATCCACGTACAGTCTTACTGATTTATATCTGTTGAGTGAGACTCAAATTGAGCTCACTATTGTAAAAACTCTGCTTTGAAAACATAATAGAGAGGCCACCACTGAAGGTTGGACCAGGAGACGTAGCCCAGGAGTATTGGGTGAACTCCTTCTTAAACTTTTTGTGTTTATATGGTTTGCCTGTTGTGTTTTCTTAACTACTTTAGTGTCTGTGTATTTCACAATCTTATTGATTCGCTTCCTAAAATAACATAGCCACATCCATGCACATGAGTTTGTAATACCTTAATTATTTGTCTTAGATCAATTACGGATCAAGTGGTATCAGAGAACTAGTTTACTAAGGTTAGACAAGCTTGTGTTGGATTTTTTTGTTGAATGCTAACTAGGACAAACCTCAAATCAGGAGAAGGAGAATTGGTTGAAGCTAACCCAGAAATTGGAAGAGTCTACCCTAAGAGGAAAATGGCATAAGAAAGTGCCTTGGAATCAGACTCCCAGTTCATGGATAGTTTCATGACCATGAGAGCTATGGTGGAGGAAATGTATAGAGAATTTAAGAAAGGTAGAGATGAAGATTCATCAAACTCCAAGCAAGATAAAGGAGTGGAAGAATCTCTCCTCCATGACCATTCTAAAGGCAAAGGGAAAGAAGAAAAGCTTCCCACACCTCCTAATAGCCCTGAAAATAAAAAGAAAACATATTTTATTAGATTAGATGTTAAATTTGATTTGTCGATATATGATGGAGAGTTGAATGCAGAGAAGTTGGATAATTGGATTAGACAGATTGATGTGTATTGTAGGGTGCAGAGCATTGATTTAGACAAAAGTAAGATTCAGCTGGCCAGCCTACGCCTTGGAGGCACTGCCTTGGTATGGTGGGAAGGCAGGACACAAGCTGACATGAAGAAGCATGGTAAAATTCTTTCTGTCTGGAGTGAATTTGTTTCTGCAATTAAAAAGCAATTCTATCCACTAGCTTATATGCAGCAAGCCATGATGAGCTGGCAAACTCTTCGACAATTAAAAGGGAAAAGTGTACAAGGCTACACTCAAGAATTTAGAAAAAGAGCTTTGATTCTAGGAATTTTCTTAGACTCACCTGAAACTCTGTTGAATTATATAGGTGTTCTAAACAATTATTTAAAGCACACCATTCTCATGTTTAATCCCACTAGTATAGATGAGGTATCTATTCAGGCTACACATCTAGAGGCTAGAGGCAAGAATGTGAACCCAGAAGTTGGGGGATCATCAAAACCCACTACAAGCAAGAAAAAGGAAAAGAGAAAACAAAAATGGAAAGGGAGGAAGACAAATGTTGTACAAAATACCAAGCCTTCATGCACTTACTAGAAGAAGGATGGGCATGATGATGAACACTGTTGTATTCTACATCCGGAGCTGAGACCCAAGAATTTTGATGGCAAAAAGAAGAAGATTGCTGCAGCTATTCAAAAATATTTGGGGTCAGACTCAGGAGATGAAACAACAATCGCATCCACAGGTATAAAAGGTAAAAATTATGAAGCATCTACTAGTAATTCTGCATAAACTACTGATAATGAAGAAAATGAGAGGAAAAGACATGAGCTATTTCATATTCAAGTAATTTCCAAGCATCAAAAGATTGATACTTTGTTTGACAGTGGCTCACAAGTAAATTTAATTTCTAAAGCAATTGTAAAGAAGCTGGGATTACTAACCACACCTCACAAGAATCCATATCCATTAGGTTGGTTATGTGATAAAGCAAAGCTACAAGTGACTAGACAATGTAAACTTAGGTTTTCTTTTGGGTCAGCATTTTTAGATGAGGTTGACTTAGATATAGTTCCTTTGGATATATGTGGAATTGTTTTAGGAAGTCCTTACTTGTATGATAGGAAAGCTATTATTTATAGAGCTGAAAACAAGTATCAACTCATTAAAGATGGAACCGAATATATTGTAAGAGCTCATAAACTCAAGAATAATTATACTCTCATAAACGTGGGGCAGATGAAAAGAATTATAAATTCATGCAAACAATTTTTACTGATGGTTGTAAAGGAAAAGAAAACTGTTATTAAACCAGCTCAAGAAAAGATAGAAAAGATAGATCAACGCCTTAGAATTCAGCCTCTTCGAGGGGGAAACCTCCTTTACATTACATAAATGAGCAATTCTTGGATGATACAAATGAAAAAACCTCCTTTCTATATATAGGAGTCTAAGGAGTCACAATATAATCCAGCCGACCTAACAATAATAATATAAAGCCACAAAAATAACAAGAGAGGGATTCTATGGGGCACAGAAATAACAACATGTGGGTAATAGGGGCACAACAATATAAATAAGGGGTATAACTACAATAGTAATGGGGTAATCACTAGTATTATAGGGACCCAACATGCCCCTCTCCTTCAAAAAAGTGTTGTCCTCAACGCTTGAGTAGTTCTGGATACTTCTGCATAAATTCTCATCCTCCCATGTGGAATCTTCAATGGATAAGTTCTTCCACTTGATAAGATACTCTGAAATTGATCGATTTCGTAGTTGTCGAGTTCTTGTTTCTGTGACTGCTTTCGGTTCCAATATAATTTTTCCTTCCTCGTCAAGTTCTGGAAATATTGTTTGAACTGGGAGCTTGTCGCCTATAACCTTCTTTAAACATGAAACATGGAAAACTTGGTGCAATCGAGAAGCTGCACGAAGCTCCAATTTGTATGTCATAGTACCAATCTTTTGCAACACCTTGTACGGACCATAATACTTTGGTGATAATTTATTATCCTTCTTAACTTGCTTTAGGGACATTTGCTTATATGGTTGTAGCCGTAGAAATACCCAATCACCTACATCAAAACTTATTTCACTGCGATGTTGATCTGCCTGTTGTTTCATTCTATTTTGTGCCAACACGAGTTTATCCTTTAAGAGTTGGAGGACTTGTTGTTGATGTTCGATGTGATGTTCCAATGCCTGAACCTTAGAATTTTCTCTTAAATATGATGTGATGGATGGTGGTTGATACCCATAAAGTTCCATAAATGGGGTCATTTTTGTTGCTGTATGGAAGGAAGTGTTATACCACCATTCAGCTAGAGGCAACCATTTGACCCATTGTGTCTGTTTATCAGATACAAAGCAACGAAGATATCCTTCCAAACATTTGTTTACTATCTCAGTTTGCCCATCAGATTGAGGATGATAAGATGAGCTATGAGCTAACTGAGTACCAAGACAAGAAAATAATTCTATCCAAAAATTTCCAGTGAAAATGGGATCTCTGTCACTTACAATAATCTTTGGGTTTCCATGTAGCTTTTGAATTGTTTCCATAAATGCAGTAGAAACTGTACTGGCTTTAAATGGATGTGATAATGCACAAAAGTGTGCATACTTGGTAAGTCTGTCAACTACCACCATGATGACACTCTTTCCCTCAGACTTGGGTAAACCTATGATAAAATCCATTGAAACCTCCTCCCAACGTTGGCTTGGAATGGATAAAGGTTGTAATAGACCCGGTGTCTTAATTGTTTCAACTTTATTTTGTTGGAAAACCAAACATTCCGCCACAAACTTTTGAATATCTGATTTAAGGCCATCCCAAAAAAATTCCTTTTTAACCCTGTGGTAAGTTTTTAAAAATCCTGAGTGCCCTCCTAAGGGAGAAGTGTGCAATTCCATAAGAATCTTTTGTTTTAGCTGGGAATTCTTACAGAGGTATAAGTGATCTTTGTACCATAAGAATCATTTTGCCAGCTAAATGTATCAGACGTACTGGAATCTTGTTGTATCTTTCGAATAAGTGCCCACACTTCTTCATCATTCTTCCATTCCTCCCTTGCTTCGTTTATCCAATCTGGTTGGATAATAGAAATGGCGCACAACAATGCTTCCACATCCTCATCCTTTCTTGAGAGTGCATCTGCCACCACATTTTGCTTCCCTTTTTTGTAGATGATTTCAAAGTCATAACCCAACATCTTTGTGACCCACTTTTGTTGCTCTTCAGAGGATAATCTTTGTTCTAAAAAGTATTTAAGGCTATCATGATCCGTTTTTACCTTGAAGTGTCTTCCCATTAGGTAGGGTCGCCATTTCTTAAGTGCATGGAGTATTGCCAACATTTCCTTCTCATAAATAGCTTTGCTTAAAAACTTTCCCTTGATTGGACGACTTTCAAAAGAAATGGGTCTTTCATCTTGCATTAGAACAGCACCAATTCCATTTCCTGAAGCATCACATTCCACAATAAAGGTTTTTGTGAAGTCCGGTGTAGCTAAGACCGGTGCTTGGCACATTGCCTCTTTAAGATGTTCAAAGGCCTTTGTTGCTTACGGAGTCTTTGAAAATGCATATTTCTTCAATAATGTTGTTAGAGGTGCTGCTATTCTCCCATAATTCTTAACAAACTTGCGATAATACCCTGTCAACCCAAGAAATCCTCGCAGATGCTTTATGGATGTGGGAATTTTCCATTCCTTAATGGCTTTAATTTTGCTAGGGTCTACCTTAACTCCTTCATGAGATACAATATGACCCAAATATTCCACCTCCTGGACTCCAAAGAAACATTTGGATCTTTTTGCATATAATTGTTTCTCCTCCAATAGTTGTAGCACCCTGTCAACATGTTCAACATGATCCTTCCAAGACTTGCTGTAGATTAGTATATCATCAAAAAATACTAACACAAATTTTCTAAGGAATGGTTTGAAAATTGAATTCATCAAACCTTGAAATGTTGAAGGTGCATTGGTAAGGCCAAAAGGCATGACCAAAAATTCATAATGACCCTCATGAGTTCTAAATGCCGTTTTCGGAATGTCTTCAATCTTCATTCTGATTTGATGATATCCCGAACGAAGATCCAACTTGGTGAAGTAAATTGATCCATGCAATTCATCCAGTAATTCATCAATGACAGGAATGGGGAACTTATCTTTAATAGTGAGCTTGTTGAGCTCCCTATAATCCGGACACATGCGCCATGATCCATCCTTCTTGTGCACCAATACTACTGGAGCAGAGAAAGAACTTTGACTTGGTTGAATTATACCAGCCTCTAGCATTTCTGCAACCATACGTTCAATTTCACTTTTTTGGACATAGGGATATCTGTACAGCCTGATGTTTGGAGGAACACTTCCTGGAATCAGATGAATAGCATGATCATGATCACGCATAGGTGGGAGACCTTTGGGAGTCTCAAATACCTTGGAATGATTGTCCAGGACTTTTTGGAGATCTGGAGAAATAGATGATTCCGATGTGGAAACATCTAGCGAACATAATTGTGCAATTACACCTCTTTGCTCCTTTTTTAGAAGCTTTGTCATACCATTAGAGCTTATTATCTTTCCTGGTTTCCCTGCAATACCCCTTAATTCAACTTCCTTTCCTTCCGTAGAAAATTTGATGAAAAGTTCTTGAAAATTAAAAGCTATTGTACCCAAGGATTGTAGCCATTGGACTCCTAGTACAACATCAGCACCTCCCATTGGAATGGAAAGCATTGGGCTAGTCAATACATATTCTCCCATGGATAGCTTGATATTATGGCACTTCCAGAGCAATTTATTGTTCCTCCATTTGCAATCATCACTTGACACTCTGGTGCTGGATATAGGAAGCAATTCAATTCTTTTGCTACCCTACAATGAATAAAATTGTGGGTGCTTCCTGAATCAATCAACACTATTACCTTTTTCTTCTTGATTTGTCCTTCTATCTTGATGGTTTGAGGAGTGGTAATTCCTGCCAATGCATTACAAGATATGGTTGGATTTATTTGTTCTTCATCTAGGCTTTGTTCCTGGAGTATATCTTCTTCTTTTGACCTTTCTTGCTCCTTTTCTTCTTCCTCTTCACAATCTATGTAGAATAATTTCTTCTCAGCACACTTATGACCTTTAGTGTATTTGCTATCACAACTGTAACAAAGCCCTTTTGCTCTTTTTTCTTCCAATTGTTGTGGTGTCAACCTTATAGGTTTTGGAAGACTAGGGGCAACAACACTTCCGTCTTTATAGTTGTGAGTGGTATGCTTCCTGGTTGCCATAATTTTGCTTTCCATTTTTCTTGCTAACCTGAATGCCTTCTCTAATGAATCAGGTTCCCAAAGGCGAACATCATGTTGGATATTATCCTTTAAAGACCCTATGAACACATCAATCCTATGCTCCTCTGGAATATCTTTTACCCTTATGTTCAATTTTTGGAACTCCTCAATGTGCTCCATTACTGAACCCTTTTGTTTGAGACTTATCAATTGGCTAAAAAAAGTGTTGCTTTTTGTTTCTTCATAATGTGCTATCAATTCTTCTGTAAAAATTGCCCAAGTGATAAATTGTTTACGAGAGCAAAGCCATTGATACCATACAAACTGATTTGGTTCCAAATATACAGTTGCCATACGTACCTTTTGTGCGTTTTGCACATTATTGAGATCGAAGAACTGCTCCATCTGTAATATCCATGTGGCGGGATCCTTGCCATCAAACTTCCTCATATCGATTTTTGGAATATGGTGGGTCTTCGATCCAACATTAGAGTCTATGGAATCATGATTAACATTACTTTTGTTCACATCATGAGTTTCCTTTGCAACCTTTTCACCATTAGTAAGTATTTCTTGTAGAAAATTTGTCAAATCTGTCTTCAAATCTGCCATGTCTGTCTTCAAATCTGTCTTCAAATTTGCCATGTCTCTCTTCAAGTCTGTCTTAAAATTTATCTTCAAATTGTCCATCTTAGCTTCCACGCCATTTATCTTAGATTCCACGCCATTTATCTTAGCTTCTGTTAGCTTTTGTGAACGTACATTTGTTGCACTTGTTCTTGTAATTTTGATATATCATGTAGCATTTCTTCCTCTTCTTCATGAGTCATGCTAGAGCTTTCAGGTTCCTTACTAGGTGTTTTCATTTTCTTTCCTCGGGGCATCAGTTACGGATAATAATGCTTTACTATGCCCTTTGAATTCCGTTAAACCAAGCTTACACAAAAATTTAAAGAAAACTACACACCTTTTTTCACTTTATAGAAGCCTGATATTGAATCTGATGTATCTCTATAATTTCAGATCATCCAATATTGAAATTGTGACCTGTAGTAGCCTTCTGTGTCCTCTTTCCAATGCCACAATTCTGACCCAAATTGGATTCTCCAAGGAAGAGTTATGTGAAATCTCCCACAGTGACTTGCTTTTAGACTAGTTCCGTAGAGTGAACTTTTACGACGTTCCACGAGTCACTGTTTCAACCTTTGTATCTAAAACAAACATAAAAGAAGCTATAGTCCGTCCTCTTTTTGTACCTTCTTAAGAAATTTCAATCCAATCCCCAGAGAGAAAGTTATGACGATTTTCCCCAGGTCACCTGTTTTGAATGTAATTCAGGAGTCTGCAAAAAGACCAACTTCCTCAGATCATATCTCCTCAAATATCGCACTAAAATCTCTAAAATTTGGACCCAAGGTTCAACGCGATTTCTTCTCAAATGGGTTTTTTTTGCGTCTTCTGAAACGTCACAGAAAAAATGTTATAGCTAAAATTCCACGATGACCTGTTTGGAGCTGCGAAACCTTAGAATCCAAAGCTCTGATACCAAATGTTATGAAACCAGCTCAAGAAAAGATAGAAAAGATAGATCAACGTCTTAGAATTCAGCCTCTTCGAGGGGGCAACCTCCTTTACATTACATAAATGAGCAATTCTTGGATGATACAAATGACAAAACCTCCTTTCTCTATATAGGAGTCTAAGGAGTCACAATATAATCCAACCGACCTAACAATAATAATATAAAGCCACAAAAATAATAAGAGAGGGATTCTATGGGGCACAGAAATAACAACATGTGGGTAATAGGGGCACAACAATATAAATAAGGGGTATAACTACAATAGTAATGGGGTAATCACTAGTATTATAGGGACCCAACATGCCCCTCTCCTTCAAAAAAGTGTTGTCCTCAACGCTTGAGTAGTTCTGGATACTTCTGCATAAAATTCTCATCCTCTCATGTGGAATCTTCAGTGGATAAGTTCTTCCACTTGATAAGATACTCTGAAATTGATCAATTTCGTAGTTGTCGAGTTCTTGTTTCTGTGACTGCTTCCGGTTCCAATATAATTTTTCCTTCCTCGTCAAGTTCTAGCAATATTGTTTGAACTGGGAGCTTGTCGCCTATAACCTTCTTTAAACATGAAACATGGAAAACTTGGTGCAATCGAGAAGCTGCACGAAGCTCCAATTTGTATGTCATAGTACCAATCTTTTGCAACACCTTGTACGGACCATAATACTTTGGTGATAATTTATTATCCTTCTTAATTTGCTTTAGGGACATTTGCTTATATGGTTGTAGCCGAATAAATACCCAATCACCTACATCAAAACTTCTTTCACTGCGATGTTGATCTGCCTGTTGTTTCATTCTATTTTGTGCCAACACGAGGTTATCCTTTAAGAGTTGGAGGACTTGTTGTTGATGTTCGATGTGATGTTCCACTACCTGAACCTTACAATTTTCTCTTAAATATTATGTGATGGATGGTGGTTGATACCCATAAAGTGCCATAAATGGGGTCATTTTTGTTGCTGTATGGAAGG
Source organism: Pinus tabuliformis (assembly GCA_031772625.1). Classification (NCBI taxonomy): domain Eukaryota; kingdom Viridiplantae; phylum Streptophyta; class Pinopsida; order Pinales; family Pinaceae; genus Pinus; species Pinus tabuliformis. The sequence goes on along the minus strand of CM062816.1, from coordinate 50,364,138 downwards.
AAGTGTTATACCACCATTCAGCCAGAGGCAACCATTTGACCCATTGTGTCTGTTTATCAGATACAAAGCAACGAAGATATCCTTCCAAACATTTGTTTACTATCTCAGTTTTCCCATCAGATTGAGGATGATAAGATGAGCTATGAGCTAACTGAGTACCAAGACAAGAAAATTATTCTGTCCAAAAATTTCCAGTGAAAATGGGATCTCTGTCACTTACAATAATCTTTGGGTTTCCATGTAGCTTTTGAATTGTTTCCATAAATGCAGTAGAAACTGTACTGGCTTTAAATGGATGTGATAATGCACAAAAGTGTGCATACTTGGTAAGTTTGTCAACTACCACCATGATGACACTCTTTCCCTCAGACTTGGGTAAACCTATGATAAAATCCATTGAAACCTCCTCCCAACGTTGACTTGGAATGGATAAAGGTTGTAATAGACCCGGTGTCTTAATTGTTTCAACTTTATTTTGTTGGAAAACCAAACATTCCGCCACAAACTTTTGAATATCTGATTTAAGGCCATCCCAAAAAAATTCCTTTTTAACCCTGTGGTAAGTTTTAAAAAATCCTGAGTGCCCTCCTAAGGGAGAAGTGTGCAATTCCATAAGAATCTTTTGTTTTAGCTGGGAATTCTTACAGAGGTATAAGCGATCTTTGTACCATAATGAATCATTTTGCCAGCTAAATGTATCAGACGTACTGGAATCTTGTTGTAGCTTTCGAATAAGTGCCCACACTTCTTCATCATTCTTCCATTCCTCCCTTGCTTCGTTTATCCAATCTGGTTGGATAATAGAAATGGCGCACAACAATGCTTCCACATCCTCATCCTTTCTTGAGAGTGCATCTGCCACCACATTTTGCTTCCCTTTTTTGTAGATGATTTCAAAGTCATAACCCAACATCTTTGTGACCCACTTTTGTTGCTCTTCAGAGGATAATCTTTGTTCTAAAAAGTATTTAAGACTATCATGATCCGTTTTTACCTTGAAGTGTCTTCCCATTAGGTAGGGTCGCCATTTCTTAAGTGCATGGAGTATTGCCAACATTTCTTTCTCATAAATAGCTTTGCTTAAAAACTTTCCCTTGATTGGACGACTTTAAAAAGCAATGGGTCTTTCATCTTGCATTAGAACAACACCAATTCCATTTCCTGAAGCATCACATTCCACAATAAAGGTTTTTGTGAAGTCCGGTGTAGCTAAGACCGGTGCTTGGCAGATTGCCTCTTTAAGATGTTCAAAGGCCTTTGTTGCTTCCGGAGTCCATGAAAATGCATATTTCTTCAATAATGTTGTTAGAGGTGCTGCTATTCTCCCATAATTCTTAACAAACTTGCGATAATACCCTGTCAACCCAAGAAATCCTCGCAGATGCTTTATGGATGTGGGAATTTTCCATTCCTTATGTTATCACAAAATCATGCCCCTGATAGGCTGTTGATCAGGAAGACTTTGAATAACTATTTCAAACCAGGCTTTTGGCTGAGGCTTAGCCTCCTCAGCCTGAGAGGGCTCTCTCAAAGGGTTAAAGATTTTGATTAAAGAATAAGATAGATGGCTAACTCTATAGTTTGTGATTGTATATGTTTATAGGTTGAAAGATGAAGGTTGGCTACCATTGGGCTATGGAGTCAAAGTATGTTCAGTACCACAGCAAGATCAGCTTTAACATGAAGTCAGGGCATAGAGAGTTTTTATACATCAACAAAACAAAGATACAATGCAAGGAAACACAGTTTATAAATACATGAAGGAAGTTAGAGCATCATTGATGAATTCTAAGTAACATGTATTCATACCACTGCAAGTAAGTGAAAGAGGAAAGCCATGAGACAATAGGAAATTAAAAACCCTCTTTGAATCCTGAGTAGTGAAGCCAAAACATTCTACCTAGCATGGAAGTCAAGGCATTATAGAGTTCAAGTGCAGAAATGCAAATATAAAACAGTGAAACACAATTAGTTTATCTATGAAGGAAGTCAGAGCATCATTGATGAATTCTGAGTATCATAAGTAAACCTCACTGCAATGTAAGTATTGGAAGATGCCATCAAAACAAGATCATACAAGAACTCTTCATGAATCTTGAGTTGTCTAAGTAGAAATTCTGCATTAGGTTAAAAATATACATAGTCTGCACATAGAGCAGCAATTTAGCCAAAAAGTCTCCAACCCCTTGCTAATTCGACCTCTTGCTCTATATAAAGCATTTACAATTAGGATTCCATCATCCCTCCTCAAGAGAATTCGAATTTTCCATCAGTGACACCTATTCTAACCATAAAACAAACCATTAAATGTATTTGACACCTAACTAGTAGTCCTAGAGACCTAATACAACTAGGAGTGTAACTCCTTATTATGATTACAACAAACTTATCTAAACATTTAAAGCATTCTTTGACACCTAATACTCCATGAGGTCGAATTTGATGAAGCCTCCCACGTGGTCACCCAACTGCTGATGAGAAACCCTAGAATTTAGGGAACATGTTTCCCTGTTTTTAGGGTTAGATCCTTGAAAATGGCAGAGCCTTTATCTCTTCATCCATGACACATTTTATGAAACTGAAGGAGGTTTTTGTAGCCCATGATGTCTAGAACAAAAACCTCTCCTGTTTTTTTAAAATATTTCTCCAGCTGTCCAGAACCTGTCCTTGAAAAACACGTGGCAAACAGGGAAAAATCCGTTTTCTGAAATTAAGGTCTCAATGAAAGCTTCTTATCTCCCAACTGAAAACACATACGAATAAAGTGAGATAGGTTATTGTAGCTGTACATGTTATGAAGAGAAACCTCCTTCAGAATTCCAAGATAGCCTTTCATGGGACCAGAAACTGATTTTGAAAAACACTACTAAAACCAGTAGACAAAGCTTGACTTTCTGCAGTTTCGTAGCGCAAGTTTAACCATAAATAACTCCCACCTCAGAACGAATTTGAAGAAACGGAAAGAGGTTTTTGTAGTGCAGCATGTTAGGAAGAAAAGCCTCTTTCAGTTTGCAAAATTAAGTTTCAGCTGCTCAGGAAAGCTTTTAGAAATTGACTAGTAAAAGCAGAAAACAGAGTTTATTCAGCTGAAACAGGCTGCTACAGGGGTTTCGCAGTGCGCTGCGAAAACACTGACTTCGTAGCGCAAAACAGGATTTTTACACTGTCTGCGCTACGAAAACGTGGATTCGTAGCTAGTTTCAAAATTTCTCCTTATCCTCCTCAAAGCTCTGTCTTTCTTCTTGATTGCTGGCTGCCTTGTTTCTGTCATTCTTGTACATTGGTGATGGTTGTACTGATGATGATATTTTCCTTTCTTTTGACATTTTCTCCTTTGAAATTTCTTTAGACAAAACAACTTGGAAGAAAATACCTTGCTTAATTGAGGAGCTGCCTTGCTTGAATTTGATGAAGATTTCTGCTCTCCTTTTCCTTTGAAATATTTTCAGTGATAACACCTTAATGGCTTTAATTTTTCTAGGGTCTACCTTAACTCCTTCATGAGATACAATATGACCCAAATATTCCACCTCCTGGACTCCAAAGAAACATTTGGATCTTTTTGCATATAATTGTTTCTCCTCCAATAGTTGTAGCACCCTGTCAACATGTTCAACATGATCCTTCCAAGACTTGTTGTAGATTAATATATCATCAAAAAATACTAACACAAATTTTCTAAGGAATGGTTTGAAAATTGAATTCATCAAACCTTGAAATGTTGAAGGTGCATTAGTAAGGCCAAAAGGCATGACCAAAAATTCATAATGACCCTCATGAGTTCTAAATGCCGTTTTCGGAATGTCTTCAATCTTCATTCTGATTTGATGATATCTCGAATGAAGATCCAACTTGGTGAAGTAAATTGATCCATGCAATTCATCCAGTAATTCATCAATGACAGGAATGGGGAACTTATCTTTAATAGTGAGCTTGTTGCGCTCACTATAATCCGGACACATGCGCCATGATCCATCCTTCTTGTGCACCAATACTACTGGAGCAGAGAAAGAACTTTGACTTGGTTGAATTATACCAGCCTCTAGCATTTCTGCAACCATACGTTCAATTTCACTTTTTTGGACATAGGGATATCTGTACGGCCTGATGTTTGGAGGAACACTTCCTGGAATCAGATGAATAGCATGATCATGATCACGCATAGGTGAGAGACCTTTGGGAGTCTCAAATACCTTGGAATGATTGTCCAGGACTTTTTGGAGATCTGGAGAAATAGATGATTCCGATGTGGAAACATCTAGCGAACATAATTGTGCAATTACACCTCTTTGCTCCTTTTTTAGAAGCTTTGTCATACCATTAGAGCTTATTATCTTTCCTGGTTTCCCTGCAATACCCCTTAATTCAACTTCCTTTCCTTCCGTAGAAAATTTGATAAAAAGTTCTTCAAAATTAAAAGCTATTGTACCCAAGGATTGTAGCCATTGGACTCCTAGTACAACATCAGCACCTCCCATTGGAATGGAAAGCATTGGGCTAGTCAATACATATTCTCCCATGGATAGCTTGATATTATGGCACCTTCCAGAGCAATTTATTGTTCCTCCATTTGCAATCATCACTTGACACTCTGGTGCTGGATATAGGAAGCAATTCAATTCTTTTGCTATCCTACAATGAATAAAATTGTGGGTGCTTCCTGAATCAATCAACACTATTACCTTTTTCTTCTTGATTTGTCCTTCTATCTTGATGGTTTGAGGAGTGGTAATCCCCGCCAATGCATTACAAGATATTTTTTCTTCATCTAGGCTTTGTTCCTGGAGTATATCTTCTTCTTTTGACCTTTCTTGCTCCTTTTCTTCTTCCTCTTCACAATCTATGTAGAATAATTTCTTCTCAGCACACTTATGACCTTTAGTGTATTTGCTATCACAACTGTAACAAAGCCCTTTTGCTCTTTTTTCTTCCAATTGTTGTGGTGTCAACCTTATAGGTTGTGGAAGACTAGGGGCAACAACACTTCCGTCTTTATAGTTGTGAGTGGTATGCTTCCTGGTTGCCATAATTTTGCTTTCCATTTTTCTTGCTAACCTGAATGCCTTCTCTAATGAATCAGGTTCCCAAAGGCGAACATCATGTTGGATATTATCCTTTAAAGACCCTATGAACACATAAATCTTATGCTCCTCTGTAATATCTTTTACCCTTATGTTCAATTTTTGGAACTCCTCAATGTGCTCCATTACTGAACCCTTTTGTTTGAGACTTATCAATTGGCTAAAAAAAGTGTTGCTTTTTGTATCTTCATAATGTGCTATCAATTCTTCCGTAAAAATTGCCCAAGTGATAAATTGTTTACGAGAGCAAAGCCATTGATACCATACAAACTGATTTGGTTCCAAATATACAGTTTCCATGCGTACCTTTTGTGCGTTTTGCACATTATTGAGATCGAAGAACTGCTCCATCTGTAATATCCATGTGGCGGGATCCTTGCCATCAAACTTCCTCATATCGATTTTTGGAATATGGTGGGTCTTCGATCCAATATTAGAGTCTATGGAATCATGATTAACATTAATTTTGTTCACATCATGAGTTTCCTTTGCAACCTTTTCACCATTAGTAAGTATTTCTTGTAGAAAATTTGTCAAATCTGTCTTCAAATCTGCCATGTCTGTCTTCAAATCTGTCTTCAAATTTGCCATGTCTCTCTTCAAGTCTGTCTTAAAATCTATCTTCAAATCATCCATCTTAGCTTCCACGCCATTTATCTTAGATTCCACGCCATTTATCTTAGCTTCTGTTAGTTTTTGTGAATGTGACATTTGTTGCACTTGTTCTTGTAATTTTGATATATCATGAAGCATTTCTTCCTCTTCTTCATGAGTCATGCTAGAGCTTTCAGGTTCCTTACTAGGTGTTTGCATTTTCTTTTCTCGGGGCATCAGTTACCGATAATAATGCTTTACTATGCCCTTTGAATTCCATTAAACCAAGCTTACACAAAAATTTAAAGAAAACTACACACATTTTTTCACTTTATAGAAGCCTGATATTGAATCTGACGTATCTCTGTAATTTCAGATCATCCAATTCTAAAATTAGGACCTGTAGTAGCCTTCTGTGTCCTCTTTCCAATGCCACAAGTCTGACCCAAATTGGATTCTCCAAGGAAGAGTTATGTGAAATCTCCCACAGTGACTTGCTTTTAGACTAGTTCAATAGAGCGAACTTGTACGACGTGCCACGAGTCACTGTTTCAACCTTTGGATCTGAAACACACATAAAAGAAGCTACAGTCCTTCCTATTTTTATACCTTCTTACGAAATTTCAATCCAATCCCCAGAGGGAAAGTTATGACGATTTTTCCCAGGTCACCTGTTTTGAATGTAATTCAGGAATCTGCAAAAAGACCAACTTCCTCAGATCATATCTCCGCAAATATCGCGCGAAAATATTTGAAATTTGGACCCAAGGTTCAACGCGATTTCTTCTCAAATGGGTTTTTTTCACGTATTCTGAAACATCACAGAAAAAATGTTATAGCGAAAATTCCACGATGACCTGTTTGGAGCAGCGAAACCCTAGAATCCAAAGCTCTGATACCAAATGTTATGAAACCAGCTCAAGAAAAGATAGAAAAGATAGATCAACGTCTTAGAATTCAGCCTCTTCGAGGGGGAAACCTCCTTTACATTACATAAATGAGCAATTCTTGGATGATACAAATGACAAAACCTCCTTTCTATATATAGGAGTCTAAGGAGTCACAGTATAATCCAGCCGACCTAACAATAATAATATAAAGCCACAAAAATAACAAGAGAGGGATTCTATGGGGCACAGAAATAACAACATGTGGGTAATAGGGGCACAACAATATAAATAAGGGGTATAACTACAATAGTAATGGGGTAATCACTAGTATTATAGGGACCCAACAAAAACTGATAAAACCAGTATATTTGAGGGCTGTAATTCTAAACAGCAAGTTGATTTAGAAAAAGTTGTTTCAGAATATGATATACTATTTCAAGAACCAAAAAGTATGCCACCCCAAAATTAAATAGTACATGATATTAATTTGCAGCAAGATGCTCCATTTCCTAACATCGAAATGTACAGGTTGTCCACTTTAGTGAATGCAGAAATCAAGAAGCAGGTACAGGAGCTGCTCGAGAAAGGGTTCATAAGACCTAGCACATCACCATGTGGGCCTCCAATTGTCTTGGTGAGAAAGAAAGATGGCTCGTGGATAATGTGCATTGATTACTGAGCACTAAATAAGATAACGATAAAAAATTGTTATCCCCTTCCTCGCATAGATGATCTACTAGATCAGTTGAAAGAAGTTGTTTACTTTTCCAAGTTGGACTTGCATAGTGGCTACCATTAGGTCAGAGTTGCAGAGCAATATGCATGGAAAACTGCTTTCAAAACAAATCAGGGATTGTATGAGTGGTTAGTTATGCCTTTTGGCTTAACTAATGCTCCTGTTACTTTCATGAGAGTAATGAATGATGTACTCAGGCCTTTTATTGGTGATTTTGTCATTGTATATTTAGATGACATTCTTATATTTAGTAAAACATGGGAAGAACATTTGAAGCATGTCAACCAGACTCTAGATGTTTTGAAAAGAGAAAATCTTTATGTTAATTTATCAAAATGTGAATTTGGCAAAACATCTTTGAATTATTTGGGTCATATTGTAGGGGGTGGTGAATTGAAGATAGATCCCTCTAAGGTTGCAGTCATTTTAAACTGGCCTAAACCCAAATCTGCTACGAAAGTTAGAAGCTTCTTAGGAGTAGCACAGTATTGGAGAAATTTTATTGCTAACTTTTCCTTGATTGCATCTCCCTTACATGCTTTAACAAGATTGAACAAGGTGTTTCAGTGGGGAGGCAAACAGAAGATTGCCTTCGACACCTTAAAAGAAAAGATTAGTACAACACCAGTACTAGCATTGCCTGATCTTCAAAGACCATTTGAGATTGAAATAGATGCCAGTGACTATGCCATGGGAGCAATGTTGATGCAACACGGTAAACCCATATGCTATCATTATGAGACATTTAATTCTGCAGTAGTTAATTATCCCACATATGATAAGGAATTGTTTGCATTAGTACAGAGTGTGAAAAAGTGGAAATATTATTTAATGGGAAAAGAGACAGTTATACATATTGATCATCAACCACTTCAATATTTACACTCCCAAACTAAGTTGCAGCAATCAAGACCAATAATAAATTCATCTACTATACATAAGCATAATTCAATATTGCATGAAAGCTAAATTGAACAATATGCTCAAGATATAGATTTTAAAGATGTATATGCAACTTTAAGTCATGGAAAACAAGTAGAAGAATTGGATTATCATGTTAAGGACCAACTCTTGTATCATTTTGGAAATTTATGCATTACACAAACTGAAAGAGTAAAGATAATTCGAGAAGCACACACTTCTCTAATATCAGGTCACGTTGGTGTAAGTAAAACAATTGCACGACTGCAAAGATTTTGTTATTGGCCAAAAATGAATGAGACAGTTTCTAGATATGCAAGAGGGTGTACTATGTGTGCTAAAAGCAAGCCCAATAATAGAAAACTAGGTTTGTATACTCCACTACTAGTTCCTTCTCATCCTTGGGAAAGTGTTTCCATGGACTTTGTTGGGGGACTGCCTAAATCTAGAAAAGGTCATGACTATTTATATGTTATTGTGGATAAGTTTAGCAAAATGTGTATTTTAATCTTTTAACAAGTAAATTATAGTTGAACAAGCAGCAAAGTTGTTCTTTTAGCATGTATGGGTTCATTTTGGATTAGCCACTTCCATTGTATCTAATCGAGATTCTCGATTTATTGGGAATTTTTGGTCAGGTCTGTGGGAATTGATGGACACCAGACTGAATAAGAGCACAGTCTTTCATCCACAAACATATGGCCAAACAGAAATGGTCAATAGGACAGTGATCCAGTTGCTCAGAGGCTATTGCAACAAGCATCCCAAGCTCTGGGATGAACATTTATGTTATGTGCAGTATGCTTACAACCATGGAAAATTTTAGGGGTGAATTTTCGCCCTTTGGCGAAATTAAGGGGTTTTAAATTTTTAGTGGGCGAATATTTTGTATCATAGTACATTTTTACAAATCGCCTCAAATTTATTTTATAAAAAAATTAAGTATGGAGGTTAGCCCACCTTATTTTAAGGGAAGAGGGTAAAAAAGGTAAATTTAACCCTTCAAATTAGGAGTTACAACCTTCCATTTGCCCTAATTTTCAAGAATAGGTTTTATTTAAGTGAATCCCATGGGCCAAATACCATATTTATAAAAGAGGTATCGTAAATTAATAAAAATATAAATAAATGAGAGGTATGGTACATAAATAAAACATTTTTTATATTTACTCCATAAGTCACCTTATATACATGGTTGTAAACAAATAAAAATATAAATAAAGTGGAGGTATGGTAAATAAATAAAACCTATTTTTATACTTACTCAAAAGGTATGGTAAATAAATAAAAATATAAATAAACTAGAGGTATGGTAAATAAATAAAACCTCTTTTTATATTTAGTCCATAACCCTTTTTCTATTTATGAAGACTTAAAAAAGAGGTTTTATTTAAGTGAATCCTATGGGCCAAATACCATATTTGTAAAAGAGGTATGGTAAATTAATAAAAATATAAATAAACTAGAGGTATGATAAATGAATAAAACATTTTTTAATATTTATTCCATAAGTCACCTTATATTCAAGGATACTCAAAAAATGCGTTATATTTAGGTAAAACCTATGGGAAAAATACTATGGGCCAAATATCATGGGCTAGATTATTATTAATACCATGCAAAAAAATATTATTAACCCTAATATTAGTATTAATAAAAATAAAAATGGCACATGGTATTGACCCATGGTATTCACATGGAATTTAGCCTATTTAAAGGGGGGAATTAAACCACCATAGATCCATCTTTACTCTGGATCTACTAAGTTGGGGATCAAATATCATGATATGCAAACTAGCATAGAGTGAAAAAATATTTGATCCCTCTCGGGGCTTGGTGGATCAAGAGCAAAAATGGATGTTGTAATTTAATGTATGCTAAACATTTTAACTTGGTTAAAATATAAATATAAATAAAAATCAATTATTAATTTTATTAATTTTTATAAATTACTAATAGTAATTTTTAAGCTCCAGGTTTATGATAACCCGTGGTATTGACCCATGGTAATACCATGGTATTCATGTGAGCATAGACTATTTAAAGAGGAAATTCTATCATCATAAATCCATCTTAATTCTGGGTCTACCAAGTGCTCAGGGATAAATAGATTTCATCCCTCTAAGAGTGGTAGATGTGGAGTTAAGATGGATATAGGTTGGTTTTTATGATAATGAAGATATTAAATAGACTTAGGAAATTATATTGTAAAAACATCTTAAGGTGAATGGTTAAAGCTACATTTAGTCACTTCACAAAATTTAGTAAAAAATACCTATCTCCATTAATATTGTTTTTTTCTGATTTAACCAAAAAAAAATCAAAACAATGAAACCTTATCACTCTTTCTGCATCACCCTCGCAGAAGATTTCCCACCATTTTTCAAACATTCTCAATATGATATCTTCATGAAAAAGTTTAGGTATTGATGTTGGATTAGTTGTTTGAAAAATAAGCTAGTTTGTACAACCTTTCATCTTCTGTGCTATTCTTAGTTTGTCCTAATGATCTGTAGGGGTTGGAGCCACTGCACCATATTTTCCTAAAAGGTGAAGATTGTTCACCAAAAAGGAAATTAATCTACATGTTACAATGTTGTTAAAAAATGGAAGATGTATGAGGGTAGTGAATTATGCTAATAAGCAATTTAGATTGGGAGAGACATAATTAAATTTTATTATTTAATTGAATATTTCCAATTAAAATAATAATAAATCTACATTTATATATTCATATATTGATTGGAAGGCTTCTCACAATGGTCACTTCTTTCAATCAGATCCCCTTCAAGCCTTTGGGATACCTAATACTTTCTTATATAATATAGTTGGGGCTTTCTACTTGTTGGCGTGTTGGGGTAAACAAACTTGATGTGTTTTTTTTAATCTCGCAGTTGGAGTCTACGAAATAAGAAAGAAAAGTGGGAGCTTGATAAAAGTTGTAGAGAAAAGATTAATCTCTCCTACCTTGACAGAACTCATGGTCAATATCAACACCTACAAGAACTTTGTTGTGGAATATTATCAAAACTAATAGAAGGATATGAAAGAGTGTATTGTAAGAACCTTGACAAACATGGCCAATGAAACTTGGAACATTGTTTATAGGAAGAGAAAATTATGTTTCTTTTTTCCAAACATGTATGTTACTATATTATAGTTTAATGAATATGTTTTCTTATTATCATATATGGTTTCATACTATAACAAAACATTCGCCAAGACTTCACAATGTTTTATTATTCAATAAAATATTTTCCAAGATCTTACAAGATTTTATAATTCAGTGAAAGATTCTCCATAATTATACATGATAATATAATATGGTGAGAGATTCGCCAAAAAATTATATATACATATTATATTATTGATAAAATCACCTCCCATTTTTGCTATGTATCATGGGGATTAGCCCATTTATTATACATATAAATTTAGGGTGGTTCTTAAAATTTTCGCTGCTTACAACCGTGCTAAACATTCTTCTACATAGAGATCTCCTTTTGAGACCTGTTTTGGTTTCACACCAAGGTCTCCCTTCAATTTTGTCTTTGGTAAAGACATAGCAGTTGATGGACACAGTGATGTGGACAAGGAAACCAAGTTCATTAAACAAATCTAATAGATTCACCAGGCAGTACAAGAACAGCTGGAAAAGAGCCAAGCAAGGTAAGGCATGATAAGCATCAGATTGAGCATAGTTTCCAAGTTGGTGATCAAGTCTAGCTGTATATCAGCAAAGACAGAATGCAAGGTGAAGGTAAGAATCTCAAGCCAATAAGGTATGGACCTTTCAAGATACTTGAGAAAATTGGTGAGAATGCTTTTCACCTTGATTTGCCAGCTTACATGCACATCTATTCGGTAGTGAATGCAGAAAGCTTGAGACTATTTGAACCTTCATTGATTGAATATCCCGAAGAGAAGAGTCAATTGCCTTCTATTGATGATCTGCTACCTGAATATCTGAATGAATTGCAGGAAGATACAGTTCTAGACAGGAAGGTGAGAACTACGGGCAGAGAGGATGTTAAGTACCTCAGGATTGGACTCAAAGGTTCAAAACCAAGCAGTGCGAAATGGATAGAAATTGGGCAAGCGAGGAATTTGTACCCTCACTTGATCGATGCTTAAAAACCAACTTTTGGTGGTCCAAAAGATTTTTTAGTGGGAAGGCCATGATCTGAATTGGATCCTAGAACACTCTCTAAGTTTTCATGAACTCTGTAAAATTCATGCCAAAGTTTCAAAGTCTTATAAAGATCAAGCTTATCAGAGATAACCTCGTAACAGTTGCAATTTGTGATCAGCGCGGAGCAATGAGGACCCTCAATCAAGCGTGCAGACCATCGGCCCATGGTAACACACGCTGCCACAAATTAGCAAAACCAGGAGTCAATTCAAGAAACGGGGGTAGTTTCTGATATGCAATTAGCGATAAGTCGTTAATCGCATATCGCAGGGAAAACCCCTCAAAGGAGGAAAATCCCCAAGCACCTAGACCCGAAATAATTATAAATTGCGAAAAAGTACCGTTCTTATTCTGTCAGAAGTGGGGTCCCACAAAAAATGGCAGAATATTGGAAGGGCTTCGAGCGGTAAGCGGTTTCAACCGAGTTCCGCCCGATGCCACACAATGGGTGCCACGCGTTCGGTGGAAGAGAGAGAAAACTATTCACATTGGACGAGTAAACATCATGTTACTTACCTGCCCGATATGAACTATGACCGTAGGATCTGGGGCCCCCAGAGCAACGGTGGAGATTTGTTCCGATGGATGACCGGACCTGACAAGGTAAACAGACAAAGTTGTAAAGGATTTGAAGTCCGACGTGGACAATGCGTTGGCAGAAGGACGTGTTTCACGGACACTCTTGGAGTTAACGAAATAAACAGTCGTTTTGAAAACATCTAAGAGAACTGACACTCAGTTCGTTATGAAACAGGTGGCCACCTCCCTATGAGGCATTATACAGTGGTGATTATGCAAAACAGAGGGATTTAAACGGACAGAGACAGGGGAACCAGAAAGCCGGGAAGCAGAAACGAACAGTCAGAAAGCATATTGGCTTTAAAGCCACGAACTAACAGAGAATGTAGTAAGGAAGTTAAAGGAAGCAGTAAATTAGTAAGCGAGTTAAGAAAGATAAGAACAGAGAATAGAGAGAAGAAGTCGAGCTGACCTGCAGAAGCAAAGGCAACATCGAGACAGAGTCAGAGAGAGTCAGAAAGTCTGTGTACTCCAGAAATGGCTTGAGAGGTTCAATTGAACTCCTCTGTATATGCCTGTCATGTATTGAGTCTCAGATTGGACTCATACTATTGTGACCAATAGAGGTCGAGTTTCAGTAAGGAGAGTCTGTGTACTCCAGAGACTTGGGGGATCCAAGTACAGTCTTGCTGATTTATATCTGTTGAGTGAGACTCAAATTGAGCTCACTATTGTAAAAACTTTGATTTGAAACATAATAGAGGGGCCACCACTGAAGGCTATACCAGGAGACGCAGCCCAGGAGTATTGGGTGAACTCCTTATTAAACTTTTTGTGTTTATATGGGTTTCCTGTTGTGTTTTCTTTAACTGCTTCAGTGTCTGTGTATTTCGCAATCTTATCGATTCGTTGCCTAAAATAACATAGACACATCTATGCACATGAGTCTGTAATACCTTAATTATTTGTCTTATATCAATTACGGATCAGTTCATCCCTATGACCTGCCTCTAATGCTCTCAAATTCTGCCCTCGGAGAGCTACCAGCTTACGTTTGAACATTGTTATTCAGATAGTCAATTCGTTGGCACCATCATCACCCACTTCAATCATTGTCCAAGAATTCTATCACAAACCCACTGTAACATTATTACATAAATGTTTTCACATCACATCAATTAGGAAAGCTACAACATGCTTGTCAAGACAAGAATATTAGTCATCACACATACATTCCCAAAAGACATAAGTCACTACAGTCTTAAAGGTTAGATCAAGGTAGTGTGTTGGTATGTCAAATGATATTCATCATAGTTCTATTGACATCAAGTTAAAGTCAAAGTGTCAAATCACTCGCTATGTCTAGGTGTCAAGTCAATTATATCAAGTCACCAAGTCACGTTTCAGGTGAGTGTTATATCATAAGGCTTATGATCAAATGCACATGTTTAGTCACATCACTATGTTTCATTAAGAATTTTCATATGTTAGGATAATCACAACTCAGTTCCATGTCACTAACTTAAAGAAAATTGACACATCAAGCTAAAGTCAAGGAAACATAATAGGTCACTATTTCACTGTTAGTATCATATCATATCCATTTGTAAATTTAATGACAATACTTATCAAGGCAAGAACCAGTGTTTATCACAATGAGTCATTATTGCATATCATAACCTTAGTTGTTACTTATACAAGAAAAAATAATTCAAGGTCATGACAAGGTCACAATAATGGGCCATAAACCATTGCTTTTCATAGATACCAAATATCATTATGAAATCAATTAAGGTTTGTCACTATCAACCCAAATACCACTTTCAAGAATTTACATGCACAATGAATGTTTGTTGTTGCATTAGGACAGTCACAAAGAAAGCCCTAATGTGACCCTAACTAGTCCTAAAAAGGATGTGAACAAACCTAGATCATACCTTAAGTTAGACCTTAACAATTTACTTTAAACCAAACTTTAATACCACTTAGACTAATCCTATTCTACTAAATTTCTGAACATACCTTCACAATCTAGATGCACTGGTCCAAATTTTAAGAATAATTACAGGAACAAAGGCAGAGATAACACTTCAAATAAGACAAATTCAATTGGCTATTCAAAATAGAAATTTTGAGCCAAAGTTCAAACCTATTTTCAAGAGATTTCACCTTAATTCACCATAGACAGACTTACTGGTTCCATAATCTATGCCCTAATTTCTCTATACCATGGATCTGAATACACCTACAACATTCTTGAGATAAATAGTCGTCTCAATATACTGAGATAAAATAGGCCCATACTCAGAAACTATCTCTTTTGGAGGTGATACACACTAACAAGAGACCGAGATATGCCAAAAAAAAGCAGACTCTTATCACCAAGAACTAGGCCCTAAAGGAGGTCAAAGTTTGCACATGAGAATAAACATAAAGCACAATTCAAAAAGAAATTTTCAAATCTTACCTCGGGATTTCGAGTAGGATAACTTCTAAAATAGGCTGAGTCCAAAGGAATTTGCCCCATCAAAGACCTAAAACAAGACCAACTTCAATCCATAGACGGTTATGTGCCTTAGGTGACCAAAAGTTTCAAAGAGATAATTCCTTAAATTATTCGTTCAAAATCTTGTCTCTCAAGTGGTGATAAGGGTTTGTTTTTATAGTCATACGTTTGTTGGTAAGGATGATCGTTAAGGTTTAGGAAGGGACTTTATAGGTGATTGTTATATATTAGAGAGGGTTTCATATAGGAATTATCGTATTAAAATATTAATTTTATTTATGTCTTGAGGGTTTCTTATAGGAATTATCATATTAAAATATTAATTTTATTTATGTCTTGTGTGCTAAGGAAGGGAGGTCATGAGCCTTATGGGAAGAGATAGTATTTGTTAAGATAGGAGGGATACTTTTTATGGGATAGAATTAATTTCAAATGCTTCCTAATATGATGCTTTCATAATTACCTTTAATTTAATTAATTCTTAACACTTGTTAATATTTTTCTAGAAAAAAAAATCGATTCCACTAAAAATTTGAAATCAATGATTGGCTTAGTGTATATGGTCCTACCCAAGTGTGAAGTCAATGATTGGTTTACTTCCTTTGGATAGTGAATTTATTCAACTTATAAATGGTGATATTACAGTGATAAACAATGTCATATGTTGACAATCGTAGGAGGAGGTGTCATGTCAAACCTTAAAAACCTTGTTGCTCTAATACCACTTGATCCGTTAATGAAAAAGGTATTATAGACTATGTGTGAATTTTCTTATGTTACTTAGTGCAACGGATTGAAAATATTGTGAATAACATAAACACATAAACAACTTGAAAACACATTCAAACACATCAACACAGCCAAATTTAATAAAGGAGTTCACCAGACTTTCTGGCTACGTCTCTTGGTCCTTCCACTTCCAGTGTTGACCTCTTTATTTTGTCTTCAAATTGTTGTTATAGGTATGAGCTTGAAAATAGAGTCTCAAATAAGAAAATAGACATCACCACTACGTTCAGCTCGAGATTTCGAGTCAAACGAGTATAAACTCGACCATATTTGGCCACTGTGACCTCCAAACCCCCTAGAATGGTCCAAAACCACCTCTGTCCCTGCAAAACCACCCTCTGTTTGGAAAAAACCACCTCAGCCTGCATAAAACAACCTTAGATTGTGCTCTGGTGGTAGGGTAGGTTCGGCACCTGCAATGGTTTATTAAAAAAATTGGTGGCATGGTTAACCAAGTCCCACCCTTCGGCATGTTCATTTTATTTTGGTGATATGGTATTGATATACCATATGTAGTTGTAATTTGCGGTGAATGTGGGATAATGAGATAACATAAAATCAAAGGATCGACGGTCATGGGGTTGACCCCGCCTGTCTGGCCTTTTTCCGGTGGAGATCCTGACACCAAAATAAATACAAGTTTATCATATCCATTACCAAGTCACGTCCAATCCAACGACTATCATGTCACATGTTCACCAACTATCTTGGCCGATCTCCACCGTCAATCAATCCCACGTGATCCAATGGTTAGCACATCGTCTGCCCGCCAACTAGCCCGGACAATCTCCACCATCGATGTGACCCATCCAATCGAATGGCTATCGTGCAGATTCTTGCACGATCAATATCAGGTCAAGAGTACACGAGAAAAGTGGTTTTATTATGCTACGTGTCACTAAGGTTAATCGCGTGCAATTGAGGAATATCGTTTACCATTTTATAAGCGCGCCAAATACTGCTTACCACTTACGAATACTACTCCTTTGTTTTGCTAACATGTGGCTTAATTTGATCTCTTCATTTCTTAACTTTATTTTGCGCGACTTAATCCTAGCTGTCTATCTCCCTCACTCTCGTTCGTTGATCTGACTGATCCAATGTCTGTGCTTTGATGCTCTGATAACACTTTCATCTGCATTTGAAGACTTTGATCCGAAGGAAAAACTGAATCCATTTTGGATCACTCCTCTCCACTGGAAGCTTTTGGTCCACCAAAAGTTGGTTTTAGTCATCGAGTAAGTGAGGATAAATTTCCCTCACTTTTCCAATCTCTATCCATCATGCTTTACTCGGATTTGTACCTTTGAGTCCAACTCGAAGATACTCAACATTTCCCCGTCGCGAAGTCCTTATCCTTCTATCAAGAACTGTGTCCTCCTTTAGCTCATTGAGATACTCGGGCAAAATATCTTCAATGGAAGGTAGCTGACCTTGCTCTTCGGGATCTTCAATCAATGAAGGCTCATACAATCACAAGTTTTCAACATTTATGACGGAATAGATTTTCATATAAGCTGGTAGATCTAGTCGGAAAGCATTTTCACCAACTTTGTCAAGTATTTTGAAAGGACCATATCTAATTGGTTTCAAAGTTTTACCTTCCCCTTGCATTCTTTCTTGTTGATGTACAACTAGACTTGGTCACCAACTTGAAAACTATGCTGAACTCGATGCTTGTCATGTCATGCCTTATACTTTGCTTGGCTTCTTTCTAGCTGTTCCTATACTGCCTGGTGAATTTCCTGGATTTTTTCAGAACTTTGTTGCTTTGTCCACATCACTGTGTCCATCAACTGCTATGTCTTTACCAAAGACAAAATCCAAGGGAGACTTTCGTATAAAACCAAAATAAGTCTCAAAAGGAGATCTATGAGTAGAAGAATTTTTTGCATGGTTGTAAGCATGTTGCACATAACACAAATGCTCATCCCAAAGTTTGGGATGCTTGCTGCAATATCCTTGAAGCAACTATATCACTGTCTTGTTGATCACTTATATCTGACCATCTGTTTGCGGTTGAAATGTCGTGCTCTTCTTTAACTTTGTGTAGAATTTTTCTACAAATCAGCTAGCTCTAATACCATGTAGAAATTCTCACCTGTAGATCACCTAATAATGCAATATACTAAATAAAAATACTTGATCTATTTCTAAAACCAACTTAGCAGAAGCTTAATCGAACATGAGCAACATCAATAAGAACACATATAACTAATAAGAAGGAATCAATCACACATAACACAGAAGATATAACCCGGGGAAAGCCTTAGCCTAAAACCCCAACTCTGTATTATCAAACAAGTGGAAATATAACCAGTATTACAAAAAGAATTAGATCAAAAGCTATCTTGCTCTCTCTGCAATACCTCTGCTGCTCATAGACAGCCAAAGGCCTCTCTCTAACCTCTCGTCTGCCCTCCAAGCCTCCTATTTCTTTGCGCAATTTTGATTGGGGTCCAGTGCAGCCACTTGTGTGAATTGGCCTCTTCACACACTCACTAACCTCTGATCCAACTACGCAGTCCTGAAGGAGATAAATCCTCATCATGGATGAGCTTACTTTATAGGAAAAATATTCATCCAACTGATAGTACACTGTCCCTTCTTTGATCTCAACTGGGTCTCTGTCTGAACTGACATGCATGAGTTATCATGAGAGAATATTCAGTTATCTAAAGAACAGTAGTTATATGCTAGCATGCATTAACTAACTGAACTTACTTAATTCAACTAACTATTCGAATTAATCTAACTGGACTTGACTTAGTTAACTGAGCCAACTAATTACAACTCATCCTTATCTCTTTAACTGATGGATAAATTCCTTAATTAATAGAGAAATTGTTGCATGTCCCCACATAGACTTCATGTTTGATTTTCCTTACCTAATTAACTCAATATGAATTAATTAATTTATTTTCAAACAGTTGTTAAGTTCAAATTCGAATTTTACTTCCTATTTTTAATCCAGGGACTGACTAAAATAGGAATCCATCCTGAACTACTAAAAACAGAATGCTATTTTTAGCACTTCCATTTTTCATTCCCTGTTTCCTAATCCAGCACTGGTACCCAAACTGCTATTTATAGCAGTGTTGTTTTTAGCACTTCTATTTTTAGCATTTCTTGTTGCCATTTTCAACACTCCCTCTCAATAAGAAAGGCTTCAACTTGAACCCGATTCTGTACCTTTGGAATGTTCTGCATGCAACACTCCTACCAAGTGTGGTTGCTCTAGCAGCTCTCGGAACAAAAAAAAACTCCCAACTGACCTCTTTGTTGGGCTATATACATACTTTGATGCTGAAGCTCTATCTGTTCCTGACAAGTGCTCCCTCTCTGACCTCTGAGCTGCTGCAACACTCCATGCATCTCACACCGTTACACACCTCTTTGTGCCATCCTGTACTGGTGCAACACTCCTGTGCCTCTCACATTGCGACAGCCTACTAGCTCTACAAAAACTTGGGACTCCTGCACTGTAGCTCTCTCTGCCACTCCATCCGCATCTGTCTCTACCCAATCAATCAGTCTTGCTACTCCTCATTGAGGCTCTTGTAGAAAATTTGAATCAAAGAAGTTGGGTACCTCAAGGATCCTGCCCCTCCTCCTTGGGACGATCACTCCACATCGCCCCACCTCCTACCCGGAGGTATGGCTGCATGTGATCCCTCTGCCCACCTAGCTCAAAGTTTCCCCCTACTGGAGGTCTCTGCATGAGTAGATGTCTCTACTCAATCTCCTCTTAGCTTCTCTAGTTTTGGCTGCTCCACAAACTACTGAATCTGCTTCACTAATCGTGGCTCCTCCACAATCGTCTGAGACTTCTTCTGGCACTGCATGTTGAGACGCAATGTACTCTCCCTCTCAACCACCAAGTCTCCATCAATTTCTTTGCTCCTCAAGGCTTTGCATGCATCTTGAACCTCAAGAGCATACAGGTTCTTGACCCGTGAACCGATCTACTTCACCTATCTAGTGATGATGTGTCTAAGGAAAACATTTTCCTTACTGAAGACTACATCATAGCCTCTGTCTTCTAGCATTGTGATCGACACCAAGTTTCTCTTCAGTCCTAGTACATACTTGACATCGGTCAAGGTAAGGCGAGGTCCATGCTCCCTCTGAAAAATAACCGTGCCTACACTTGAGACACTATACTTTTCATCATTACTGATCGCTATGTGTATCTGGAGATCTTTCTCCTCCAAATTACTGAACAAATTCTTGTCACCAGTCATGTGGAAAGAAGCTCCACTATCAAGAAACCAACCACTTACCACCATGGTGTGAAATCCAACTCGAACTGTGAGGCCAAAGCCTCACCTTCATATCCTTCCACGGATCCCTTCTTGGATTTCCTCAGTGGACAATTTGTAACAAAATGGCCCACCTCATGACAATGAAAGCATCGCACTTTCGATTTGTGAAGCTTCTTCCCACCATCGAAAGAACTGGATTTGGAATGAGAAACCTTCTCCTTCCCCTTCTTCACCTTACTCACTAAGGCACAATTTTCTTCATCCTCCATGGATGAAGAACCATCTCTGGTGCTTCTTCTTATCTCCTCCTGCATCAAATCCGACCAAAGTCGTTCCCAATCTGACAGTTTCTCTCTTCCATTAACCGAGTCCTGATAGCTATGCCAGCTCTTAGGAAGATCGAGGAGCGCAAGACTCACCATGTCATCATCAGCTGTCGTAATCCCTACACTTCCAAGCTCATCCCTGCATGTGGTGAGCTTATTCAGATATGTAGAGATCATGTCGCCCTTTTCACACTTGATCTTCCGAAGCTTGTCTTTCAACGCCAGCTTCCTCTGATCACTACTATTCTAATATAGATCTTTCAATGTTTTCCATATTGAAAATGGTGTCTCCTTCCCATGGAGACTTGAGACTATGTTATCTCAAACTCCCTCCAGAAGGATTCTCCTTGCTCTAGCCACACATTTCTTCCATTCAGCCAATTCAGCAGCACCAGTTGGCTTGGGGACTTCTTGATCAATGAAGTCCTTTAGACTGTTATCCTCTAGTACTACTTCCATGCGATCCTTCCAGGCTATATAATTCAAACTGCCATCAAGGGCATATTCGAGTCTCAAACCATTGAATGCCATAGGTGAAATAGAGATGTGATAAGAAATCGATTTCTATATTTATGAATCACAAACTTCAACTTCTCCCTTCTTGTATACTGTTCTTCCTTGATCACCTGTTATGGGGATACCATGTAGATTTTTTCTACAAATCAGCTAGCTCTGATACCATGTAGAAATTCCCACCTGTAGATCACCTAATAATGCAATAGACTAAAGAAAAATACTTGATCTACTTCTACAACCAATTTTGCGGAAGCTTAATCGAACATGAGCAACATCAATAAGAACACATATAACTGATAAGAAGGAATCAATCACACATAACACAGAAGATATAACATGAGGCAAGCCTCACCCTAAAACCCCAACTCTGTATTATCATACAAGTGGAAATATAACCAGTATTAAAAAAAGAATCAACTCAAAAGCTATCCTGCTCTCTCTACAATACCTCTGTTGCTCATAAACAGTGAAGGGCCTCTCTTTAACCCCTGGTCTGCGCTCCAAGCCTCCTATTTCTTTGTGCAATTTTGATTGGGGTCCAGTGCAGCCGCTTGTGTGAATTGGCCTCTTCACACACTCACTAACCTCTAATCCAACTACGCAGTCCTAAAGGAGATAAATCCTCATCATGGATGAGCTTCCTTTATAGGAAAAGTATTCATCCAACTGATAGTGTATTGACCCTTCTTTGATCTCAATTGGGTCTCTGTTTGAACTGACATGCATGAGTTATTCATGAGAGAATATTCAGTTATCTAAAGAACAGCAGTTATATGCTAGCATTGTTGGCTTATATGGGCCTGACCCAAGTTCGAAAGAATTATTTAGCCAAGCAAATCCCACAGCTACTGGCCCTTTCGACAACAGCTCGCGAAGCACGGAATGAGGTCTCACCCGAGGTAGCAGGGGAGGGTGTTGGAACCCATTTTTCACACCCTTGGCATGTATAGATGTGGATCGAGAGGTTCGTGCGCCATCCTGCAGCCTCGCGCTGCGCTAGATCCCCGCAGATCCAGATAATTTAGCTTTTTCTTACCGCGTTGATTACAGATCTAATTTATTTTATTAAGTACTATAACCCAAATCTACCTAGAGAGGTCTTTAAGCAAACATTTATCACTTTCATTTAGTTCACATATTAAGATTAAACCTGATTCACAAGTACTCAATAATCATACGCGCACAGATCAAAACAATTTCATTCACCATAAAAAAAAACAGAGTTGCAATAGTTCAGGATTAACAGAATTTAGAAGAAACTTATCTTTATTTCCACTTGTCACCCTTACATCCAGATCTGCCCTATGCACTCAGCTGCAGGGGTCCGCGCACACAGCTGCGAACTCTTCCAAGCCTCTGCGCACATAGATGCAGAGCCTTTATCCTCTACCCAAACCCCCAACTCGGACTTACAGATGCTTTCAAACTACCCTTCTCAGACACCCATTACATACCCGATCTCCAAAATCATACTCAACCAAGAACTTCCTTTTCCCCTCATAGAGCCATGCTTTATTTATACCTATCTATGGTCCGTGGACTGACTTACTTCCTATTATTTTACATTATTTCTTGGACGAACAACCATTTGACTTCAACCTTTTACATTTTTCACTCCACATAATTCGGAGTTTTTACAATAATTTACTTCTAATCTCTAGGCTTTTTGTCCCAAAACCATTACGCGAGACCTCCGCTACCCAACAGTCTATTCCTAATTTCTAGGATTTTTGTCCCAAAACCATTACGGGGGACCTCCGTACCCAACATTCCCCCAACACAATCATCGTGACTCGTCCTGAGTCACACGCCAGCATGGCGAGACGCTCTGCCTTGGCTTCACGGTTCACCTCCCTTTGAGTGACACTCGTCGTCCTACTACTCCTTTGTTGTCTCCTGCAACACTTCGTCTGGCTCCGGCTTCACTATTTCTCCCACTTCCGGCAACCAATAATGCTCATCTTGGTTTGCTTATTTAACACAGAACACGCCATGATAGGATTTTAGCGTGAGCAAGGAAGCCACCTATGGGACCCCTTGGTACCACCGCAGTCACTTCTGACCTTCATATCTTCTCTTAGCACTGTCTGTTGCAGCCTGTGTTGCAATTTTGCAAGACCCTTGCTGTTGTCCGTAAGATCCCAATTTTGAAGAGACAGCAGAGCTGACTTAGTATCTGCATATCTATCCATGGTCTCGTCTATTGATCCTTTCGCTTTTCTGTTGTAGTTCGTCGACCAAACCCTGGGCAGAGCAAAGGCATCTAGACCAATTCTGCTTCTTGTCTCCCGTTTTCTGGTACATCCCCCACCGTTGATGCTGCCATCTGCGGGACGCCTGCAGCTATCACCACCATACCCCTTAGAGAGTCCTACTTCTTCAGCGGCCATATCACCACCCTCGGGCATACTCCTTGTGCAGAGAGAATGAACAGCCCCATATCGATACCCAATGTATGTTTTCCAGGAGTGTATGTCACCCGGTGGATGCCCCTCAGTGATTTATAAGCCATGCAAATTTGAAATTCACTGATTCCCGCCTATCCTAGCATCTTCATGTAAAATCTGTGGCATCACATGCCATATCTGACTCGTACTTCCATTCTTAATTTCCTGTCTCCCGCTCCCTTTGGCCATAATGCAAACATCATGTCGTGAATAGTGACAAAAACGGTCACCTTTCTTCGTAGCCATGCAGCGATGTACTTTTGATCGCGCGACCGCGAACTTATCACTGATCGAGCTTGACGCGTGGCCTAGTACTCGCACCTTCCTCCAAACTGCTTTATCGTGCCATGCTCTCTTTCAATTGGTTGGAGCAGTGAGACTGTTCCTCGAATAGTTAGTCAGGCGGCCAACCCACCCGTGTAGAGCTTCAGGCGACTGCCATTCACTCGGCCCAGGAAGGGGTCTCCATTAAGTTTAGCTAGTTGAACCACGCCCCCATCAGTAACTTCCTTGACCACATAAGGTCCCAACCAATGCATTCGGAGTTTGCCGAGAATTTTTCAAATTTACTATCGTATAGCAGCACTAAATTGTTCTCCTTGAATGTGCGCACTTTGATATGGCGATCATGCCATGCTTTCTCTCACTGTTTCTGTACTTGCTGATGGAACCCAGCCAAAAACCATTCCTCTTCTAGTTCCTCTAGCTGCGTGAGCCATTCCTCCAAAGCCCCGCGGTCTGCCATACCTGTGATTTCCATGATCCGTAGACTAGGCACAATATATTCCATAGGCATAACGGCCTCTTTGCCATAGACTAACCGAAATGGTGTCTGGCCCATCAACTTCTTGCACGTAGTTCGGTATGCCCATAGCACAGTAGGGATGCGCAAGTCCCAGTCATTGCGTTGCGCGTTACAGACCTTGGTCAATGCAGTCTCCAAGATTTTGTTGAATGCTTCCATGGTCCCATTTGCTTGCGGGTGGTATGGCGTACTCTGTTGGTGATAAATCTGGAATTCCTCTATGAGTGCACTAATTGTTTCATTCAGGAAATGTGTTCCCCGATCGCTCATGAGAATTTTGGGACATCCAAACCTTGTGAGTACATTTTCGAACAAAAACTTTGCAGCTGTCACAGCCATGCAGTCCTTAACCAGCTATGCCTCAGCCAATATAGTTAAATAATCTGTTGTGGTGATGATATAGAGCGTGCCCATTTTTTCTCACGACTGAATAGGTCCTAAGAAGTCGATTGCCCATTTCTCAAAGGGTTGTAGCGTCATCTGCGGTTGGAGCAGCATTTCATCTCCCCGTGACGGTTTTCCCGTCCGTTGATAGACATCGCAGGCTCAGTTGTGGGCTTTCGAATCCTGATGCAGAGTGGGCCACCATAATCCTATGCGAAGTATCTTTTGGGCTATGGCGCAACCCACATAGTGTCCGCCAGCAACTCCCCCATGGGCTTCAGCCAATATTTTTCCTCACTTGAACTCCGGGACATACTGACACAGGATCTCATCGTTGCCCATTTTGTAGAGATGCCCTACAATCATGATGAAGTCTGTTGTGTGTATCACCAATTCCTTCTTCTACTGAATGAAGTATCCCTACGGTGCGGTCCCTGTAGTTAAGAAATGGATTATATCTTCAAAATGACCATCCGCTACGCGCACCGCATATAGCTGAGCATCCAGAAGTTTGTGTTCTAGATTTATGGGTTCTTCACCGGTCCCAATTGGGGATAGGTGATCTGGGCTTGCATTTAGACGTCTCGGCTTGACGACAACCTCAAAGTCATACTCCTAGAATAACAGCAACCATCGACAGATAAGCCCCCCCAACATAGGCTTATTCACTAGGTATTTTAACACCGAGTGATCGGTATACATCTTAAAGTGACCTCCCAGCAGATAATGGTGGAATTTTTGAAGGGCGTATACCATCGCTAATCCCCTACACTCAGTGGTGGAGTAATTCTTTTTATCTTTTGAAAGCTGACGACTTGCGAACGCAATCGAATGGTCTAGTCCCTCCGCTCCTGGTTGAGTAACTACTACCCCCAGTGCGATACATAATGCGTCAACATGCACATGAAACTCAATGTCCCATTTCGGAAAGACTAATATGGGGGCTGAAGCCATCTTTTCCTTAAGCGTATCCAAGCTTTTGTTGCATTCCTCATTCCAGCAATAAGTAGCATCCTTATTCAGCAATTGTTCCATCGAAGCCATGATCTGGGCGTAACTTTTGATGAACTTCTGATAGTAGCCTGTGTGACCTAGAGTGGCACGTAGTTGTTTGACACTCCACGGTGCTTACAGATTGAGTATTATAGTGATATTTGATGGATCCACCATCAAGCCTTTCTTACAAAACACATGGCCCAGCAGGTTCCCAAACGGGACAAGGAAAGTACACTTCTTGAGATTCAGCACAATCTGGTGTCGTCGACAAGTATCCAGCATTAACCGTAAGCTCGCTACATGCTTCTTGACTAGTCCAAACACAGTCCAGTCATCCAGATAGACCTCTAAAAACTTGTGTATAAATTCTTTGAATGTTTCTACCACTATTCGTGGAAATATAGTCGGTGCATTCTTCAGACCAAAGGGCATCACTGTGTACTGAAAGCAACCCCATTCGATGGTGAACTTCATTTTACTCTTGTCTTCTGGTGCAATCTTGATCTGGTGGTATCCTGAGAACCCATCCGTGAACGAGTAGGCTTCCTGCCCCCCCACATTTTCCAGTACCTCATCTGTAAACGGTGTTGGAAATGGGTCGTTCATGCAGGCATCATTGAGCTTCCTGAGATCCATGTAGATCTGAATCTCGCCCTTCTGTTTCTTTTCCTGCACAACCATTGGACTTACCCAATCAGACTCCTCGACAGGCTCAATGATTCTTGCTGCCAGCATCTTGTCCAGTTCTTCGCGGACCTTTGCTTTATATTTTGGATTCAATCGGTAGGGCCGCTACTTAACTAGTTTCACGTCTAGCTTCAATGTTATCTTCATCACTCCCAAGTCCCCTAGGATCCCTTTTAGTTCCGTGATCTTTGTTGGAAACAAGTCTCGATATTCGCGGAGAAATTCGACGACCTTTTCTACTATAGCGTCGTCCCAATAGTCCTTGAGCGTTGCATACTTCGGCTCTTCTTCGGTTCCTATATTGACTTGTTTTGTTATCAACGGCACCATCATATCAAGATCTTCGAATTTGGGTCTGCATACCTCGCAGCTTCCCTCTGATTCTGGAATATTGACGTTTCGCGGATCATCCTCATCATCTTCTACCTCGACATTATAGCATGCAAGGGCCTGGCTCAGCTACCGCGACCAGTCGAGCTCACAGGTTCTTTTGGTTCTATTGGCATCTTGAAAATGGTGGCCTTTACCAGCTAGAGCGCTTCATCTAAAGGGTCCATCCATTGATCTTCAAGGAGGAATGTCGCTAAGAAACCTTCGCACAAGATATCCCACTCGCTTGTGTCATGTCGGAGCTCTGCTTCAGTATACCGATTTCTGGGAATGACATCCAGGGTGTGATAGAATAAGTGTACCCATTCTGGCTGAGGTTCCTCTCCGTAGGCTTTGGTCCATCTAGTAAGGTGTATGCGCAAGTCATCACGTCCATTGTATTTCTCTATTATGTGTACTTCTGGCTTCCCAAATCTGATCTTCATCATATGCCTACAGGTGTGCCAATCTTCAAACGTTCCTTCATGTGTGCTCCCATCGCACAGGCATCGCTCGCAATGCCCATTTCATCACGTCAAATCATTGGTGCTCTGGTACTGTGATTTCAAATTTGGTCAGAAATTCATCTACCATCGTCAACCCATCATACTTTGGCAATTCGCGATCATGGGCCTTTATGCAGTATAGCGATTTCGTCAGCATGTTACAGTGTAGCATGGTTACTCCATTCAACTGGTTTCGCCACCGCTCGTCTTCCTCGTCTGACTCATCAATGCAGTATTCTCCATCACCTCGTGATATGCTTCTATCCTCCAATGTCTTGACCCATCCTCACCCCTGGGCAGTCATTCTATAATTACAATCTTCATTATCATCACTGTGCACCAGTTCGATGTAGCGCGGTCCTTCAGCCGAATCTAGCAGAATAACGAAGCGGAGCGCCTTTGTTTCAAATATCATTTTCCTCTTCTTTAGATTAATAACTCTGTTCATGTCGGTGGCCTAATCTATTCCTAACAGTGCAGGATAGGGCATATTTTTATCCATAAGCTCAATAAATTCCAAATCCGTGCGGGTACCGGCGCCATCAAGGTCTACCGTCACCCCTTGCAGCCTTCCCATGGGCAGCACTTTCTGTTGATTTTCCATCCACAATTGGATAGGGGACCATTGTAGTGTAGGCTTACCCATGCGCTCCCATGTCTGTTTCGGCAATACGTTGGCATCTAAGCCTAGATCCAAAATGACCTGCTCCATCTCATAATCGTTGATCTGTGTTGTTAACCGCATTTCCCTTCCGGTCCATGATGCATGTCTTCCCAACTTTTGAATGACGCGAGGCTCACTCCACCCTGCGCACCTATTTATCAACTCCTATAAGCCTTTAACCGCCCTATTGTCACGAAGCAATTTTATACATGTCTCTAAAAAGGTAGTTATCATCGAGGGATCCTTGTCTGTCTCGAGTTGATCCTTACTACCTGGGGTAGCGACCTCCGCGAAGCTCCCCGAGCTTCCTAATACATCCCCTTATCGCCTCCTATGTTCTGTGCATCCACTCCTGTGGCCGTGCCACTCCTCAGCACCATGTTGACTTTGGGATCTTCCTCACGGGGTTCGGACCTCATCATCTGCACATTCTGGGTCATTGTTGGTTGCACTGCCCTCTTTTCCCAAATCTGTGCTATCAACGAAGGACAATCTAGCAACTCATGATTGAATTGCTCACAATAGCTACACGAAATTCTAGTTGGGTTGGTACAATCTCGTGCGTAATGTCCTGGTCCTCCACAGTTGTAACAGATTAACTGCCCGCGACCCCTTCCTGGTCCCATTCTACCCCGTCCTCGACCGCGCCCTTAGAACCCATCGCCCGCAATTGCCGCAACTGGATCCTGACTTCGCACCTTTGTCTGCATTCTATAGGAAGATGAGTGATCCATCAGCATTTGATAGCTACGATAATCCCTTTCTTCGTGGCCCACTGATCTACAAAAGTTGCAAAAGAGCTACTGGGGGGTCTGGTTGTATTTTGGTAATAGATGACAGTTATCAGTGTTATGCTTTCCTCCCACCTGACAGATTGCGCACCAGAGCGGGGTGGTTGTGCTTGGCCCTGCCTATGCCTCTGGTCACAATGGTGTTGGTCCCCCTGTTACCACAAAATTCACCGAGACCGGACAGTGATCTTTATCGTGTCCCTGGCTCTTACACCTTACACACCATACTTCCTCCCAGACCTCTGAGCACGGTGTCTGTTCTTGTTTTAACTTCTGCATTTCCAAGCATAAATTTTGGACCTGCGCTTGAATTTGTTGAACTCCCAACCCTGGGTCTGGTATCGGGGTTTCGTGCAGCTGCATTGCTGCCTCCAGCGCTTTAGCTTGGGTTGAGATCTTTTGTTGTAACAAAGCTGACTTTAGATATGGCGTTAATGATGCGATGAACCAAGCATAGTGTTGTTCATCTGTCAGTGTCATGTTGGCCTCACGGATAGTGCTTTTCAACCTTTGATCCAAATCCCACGGAGTTTCACCTGGCATCATTACAATCTCTTTGAATCCTACGACCGACTGTTTTCCTGACTTTGGCCAGCTAAATTCCTTTTTTAATTCGGTCTGGATTTCCGCTACCCCCGCCATTGGGTTACTGCTTGAATACTTCATGTACCATGTCAGCGCTCGATCCTGCAATGCGCTAACTAAGGTAGCTTTCCTGATATTATCATCTGCGATTTGCTGCGCGTTCCATACTGATGTTAGCACAAACCAGAATTGCTCCGAGTCTTTGCCTCCTGCTCCCTTGAATACCAGCAACTGAATCGCGCTTGCCATAGTTACCCTTGATCTATTATCGTCCCTTATCCCTTCGATCCTTCAACGTTTTTCTCTCTGCATTCCACACCAGACACCCCTTTGGCAGATCCCAGTCCTGGCAACAAAACCATTTGTTGGCTTATATGGGCCTGACCCAGGTTCGGAAGAATTATTTAGCCAAGAAAATCCCGCAACTACCGGACCTTTGGGAATATCCCGCGAAGCACAGATTGAGGTCTCACCCGAGGTAGCAGGGGAGGGTGCTGGAACTAGGTTTCCACACCCTTGGGATGTATAGATGTGGTCTGAGAGGTTCGCGCGTCGTCCTGTAGCCTCGCACTACGCTAGATCCGTGCAGATCTAGATAATCTTAACTTTTTCTTACCGCGCTGATTACAGATCTAATTTATTTGATTAAGTATTATAACCCAGATCTACTTAGAGAGGTCTTTAAGCAAACATTTATTACTTTCATTTAGTTTTCATATTAAGATTAAACCTAATTCAAAAGTACTCAATAAGCATACGCGCAGATCAAAACAGTTTCATTAACCATAAAAGAACAGAGTTGCGATAGTTTAGGATTAACACAGAATTTAGAAGAAACTTATCTTTTTTTCCACTTGTCACCCTTACATCTAGATCTGCCTTGCGCACTCAGCTACAGGGGTCCGTGCACACATCTGTGGACTTTTCTAGGCCTCTGCACACACAGCT
Source organism: Pinus tabuliformis (assembly GCA_031772625.1). Taxonomy (NCBI): domain Eukaryota; kingdom Viridiplantae; phylum Streptophyta; class Pinopsida; order Pinales; family Pinaceae; genus Pinus; species Pinus tabuliformis. The sequence continues at coordinate 50,333,621 of CM062816.1, read as the reverse complement.
GTAGAGCCTCTATCCTCTACCCAAACCCCTAGCTCGGACTTACAGAATCTTTCAAATTGCCCTTCTCAGACACCCATTACATATCCAATCTCCAAAATCATACTCATCCAAGAACTCCCTTTTCCCCTCATAGAGCCGCGCTCTATTTATACCTATCTATGGTCCGCGGACCGACTTACTTCGTATTATTTTACATTATTTCTTGGGTGAACAACCCTTTGACTTTGACCTCTTACATTTCGTGCTCCACATACTTTGGAGTTTTTACAATAATTTACTCCTAATTTCTAGGCTTTCTATCCCAAAACCGTTACGCAGGACCTCCACTACCCAACAGTCTACTCCTAATTTCTAGTCTTTCTGTCCCAAAACCATTACACGGGACCTCTGCTACCCAGCAAGCATGCATTAACTAACTGAACTTACTTAATTCAACTAACTATTTGAATTAATCTAACTGGAGTGACTCAGTTAACTGAGGCAACTAATTAAAACTCAATATTACAACTCATCCTTATCTCTTTAACTGATGGATAAATTCCTCAATTAATAGAGAAACTGTTGCATGTCCCTATTGAGCCATAAAGTGGTGTCTTTTTAACTCCTATTTATCCTACATTAATTATCAATCCAGGTACGAAATTTCAAGAGTGTACTCAGTCTGAGGCGGGCAATTTATTCCAAGAGTAATATTTTGCAATACAGTGTTTCAAATGCAAGAGTAAACAGATGCGTGAAATAAATCTAATTGCAATTACAAGAAACTTAATGCTCTGAAACTAAATCATTCACTCAAAAAATTATAGCGATCATCAATTAAGGATGCAGTAGTAGTAACTCTTCCCTCTGTCAACTGATATAAATGAAATTAACCATAAACAAGATCCTCAATCTAAGAACTTAGACAGTAATAGCCAATGTCCTTTACAGTTGTTGATCTTACACTCCACACTAAAGTAAATGATTGGAAATGAGAACTGAATTAACTCAATAATTCTGCTAGAGAAAATGGAAAATACGCTCACTGCAATAACACTTAAAAGCATAACCAAATACTTGCAGGAAAGAAATGATCAGCAAAGCTATTTGAATAGAAATGGACAGCAAATCTATCTTAATCGAAATGAACAGCAAAGCTATCTTAGTCAAAATGAACATCAAATCTATCTTAATCCAAATGAACAGCAAAGCTATCTTAATCCAAATGAACAGAAAAGTTATTTTAATGGAAATAAACAACAATCTGTAATGAACGGCGAGGATTTATAACTAAAATGAATAACAATATAACTTGTAAAGGATAATAATATTTGTTATGATGGAAAGGAACAGCAATGCGATTCAATCACAGCTTATGTAATAAAATGATTCCATAAAATGTTAGAACAGTAAACTGTAAAAACAAGAAACTGCAGAGCAATGCGATTCAAGGAAATGAAAAGTAAATCAAACCATCACACGACTGGAATTGTAAAGTAATGGTACAAATAGCAAGTGGATCCACCAAGGTCGGGCCCTTAGCTTCTAGTGAAGCACCACCGGACTACTTCAGTAGGAAGGAATGGAATAACAACCGAATTATATATTAATCATGTGAAAATGTTTACAGGCAATCGTACTCTATTTTGATTAACAAGAGTCCATGATCAAAGTAGCAATACAACAATAGGTTTTGCAAAAATGATAATACATGCCCCTGATCTCTACAAGCGTTGTCCTTTTATAATAGCCAGGTGGACAAAAAAAGAATATAGATGAGCTCTGAAGTAGCGATCCTTGAGGATCAAAGGATCCTGAGGGATTGGCTCTATCTTTTATCTCCAGTTATCTTTTTGTTTTCTTGCGATGATGTCGCACTTTCCATTTCTTTTCATTAACTGTGCGCTCTGATCTCAATCTTCTTGTCTAGATATGGCTTCATGGCGAAGGGACAGTAGTTACTTCTGCTTTGTCTTTTCCTCCCGAATGGTGGCTTTCCATTTCTTCTATTTTATGTATAGAATAAAAGACAATAATTCATTAATTTGTAACAATCACAAATCTCCTTAATTCTACTATAATTCTTTGATATATTACCATCTTAGAATATAAAGGAGTTATGATTAAAGAAAAAGATAAAGAAATAAAATGGAAAATTCATACCTTTTCCATGGCTCAACACACCCCCCTGCTTACCCTTTTCCATGCCCTCATGAAAACCATGTAATTTGCATGCAAAGCAGTTAGAGAATAGGCTAGAGAGGAATTTTCATGAAGTGATCTAAAACCATGATTTGCAGCTAAAGCTTCAAAAATACATCCTGCCTGTCCTTCACGTAATTCATATATGGCCTTATATCATGCTGCATGATACCAGATAATAGGGCTTCTAAATTTACAACGTAGCTAATACGATCCCTCCCTCAAGATGAGGTTACTATATGTGATCAGGCAGTCGGCAGCTAACTTAAAATTTTTGTAATTGAATGGCTCTCTGTCCTAAATATTCCGATTAGAAGTCTTTCATCAAATTTTAGCTACTATGGCATGGTCTTTGATAGACAGGAAATATTCTACCCCTTGCTGGACAATTACTTTGTGGATGGGTCCCAATGTCTGGATCACACCCTCCTTTTTCATTAGGCTTTTATGCTTAGTCCACAGTTGTAATGGGTTTTTCAGTTCACCCCTAACCCAAAGGTATAGCCCATTTACTTGTCTCTGAAAAGTGTTATGGGCCTTGAGCCACTTTAACTGGTTAACAGCAAATGAAATGAATGCTTGAAACTGGACATCTCCCACAAAAGGACTGAGATTCTTCTCTGTTTCCTCTTCCAAGATAAAATTATGCAAATAAAATTCACAGAGTAATCGTTGAACTTTTACTCTATATTGTTTACAGCAATTTATAAAATCATCAACATTTTCTAATTCTATAGGTTTCCCTACCTTAACAGCTTTAATTTTTAACTGCAAATATCTTTCTAATAAAAACATAGCATAATTTTTGGTAGGGGCCCAACATGCTAGGACATCTGTATATAGAGAATAGAGGATATCCATTTGACTCCTGATTGTTTTTAGTCTATTCCTTACTTATTCAACTTTTTCTTCTGCCTTCCGACATTTATCGAAGGCTTCTTCCTCTGCTGCATTGATGTCCCTTAATTGTTGTTGTAACTCTTGGTATTTCTTCTTAGGAACAGTGTCTTCTTCGAGCTTTTCTATAGTCCGCTAAGCCTGTGCCAGATCCTCTTGGAGTTTTACTACACCAAGGTCGTTATCCAACAACACACTTTTGGGTTGAAGAACTACCTGGGATTTCTTATTATGATGTCTAGTCCCTACAGTCTGTGTCTCTTTATCATGAAATGTCGGGTTGGCCATACAGCTGGAGGAAAATGCCTCGGTCTGAACATATTTATTGCAAACTTGTGCATTTTTTGTTTGGGCAGCTGTGTCTGTAACAGTTGTGTGTTTTTCCTTGCTGTCTTGAATGAATATGGGATCATTTTGAGCCTCTGTGGCCCTTGTATTATGGGGTTCAGTTTGGATGGCTGCATCCCTTGTTTTCTGGGTTCTTTTAGAGATTTTCCCCCCTTTTCAGGACCGTTATCTTTTGTCTGAGTTGTTTTACTAACTTTAGCAGCTTTTGTTGTTCCATTCGCAGTCTCTTAATTTTATTCATATTTTTCTTATTCTTGGGAGGAACAGTTGTTTCCTTTTCTAAACTTGGTTGCTCAGCTGGGTTTTGTTCTTCCGGGACTGTGCCCTTGCCCTGGCTTGCCTCCATATCCTCTATTTGAAACACATCTTCATTGTTCGTATTATCCTGACTAGATTCCTCAGGGGACGTAACCCTAGTTTGCTCTGCCACTTCTTGGGAGGCTTCTCCTTTTGCTTCTTCCTCCTCATGCATTTCCTCAGATGTATCCTTGCTGTGGGCAGAGTGGTCCTGCAATTACTCTACCTCAATATTGAGGTTGAGCAGGCTCTGGGGTTGAATATACTCACCCATATTGGCCAAAATTTGGGCCAATTCGTCCTCCTTCAATGGGTTCTGTGCTGGACTTGCGCTGGAGGTTATAGGAAGTTCCTCTTCCTCCCTTTCTTCTTCACTGGTGTGCTCAGTTTCTTCCTCTTCCTGGTTTTCTTCTTCTTCAGGTTGCGGGGGTTGCTCATCTCCAGAACTATGTAATTCTAAGGGTTGGTTGCTGCTACCCTGGAGACTGTCAAACATTCCCCCGCCTCTTTTTAATCTGGAGTATTGTCTACGTTTTTGAGGTCTAGATGTTGTGCTGGTGGTTCTTTTTCATTTCGGGGTAGGTAAGGTCATTCCCCCATCTATTGAAAATACCAATTCTTCCCAACTAGTCTGCTGTTGAGCAAGACTATAACTAACTATTAATCGAATTAAACAATGGTGGCTTACTACCGCTCCTATATAACGAGATTTCCTTATGCTCCGAGCAGCATCATGCAGTAAAAAATTTAAATATGCAGGTAAATTTACAGCACATTTTTGTTTTAGTACTGCTAGTAATTTGAGGTGGCGTGGTCTTACCACATCCTTTCTTCCATCGCAGGTGATGTAGCTCTACACTACTCTAGCTAGTTCTGTCCATGGTTCTCCTAGAGTTGCGGGCTAGACTCCTTTCCCTTTGACAGTTAGGTTTTGTCCCTCGTCCCGAAATATGGCCATGGCATCTTGAAGTCTTACTTTCTTATGTGTCCATACAGGACCAACTGTTGGTAGTCTAGATACTTCTGTAATTATTGTATCTGTCACTGTTATTTACCTTCCTCTTACTATGGAATGATCCTCTTGCAAATTCTGAAAAAATTCGATGGCCACAGTTTCATGGGGCTACTGTAATCGTGTAAGGTAGGCAATCCATCTAGCTCTCACCAAAATTTCTCGTGCAACATCGGAAGCTGTTAGTACTTTTGGTTCGTTGCATACTGATCAACCTCCCATTTTGTCTAAGCTCTGCACAATGTTAATTCTACACAGCAATACACAGAAAGGACAATAGAACAGCAAAATGTGCATATCGGAAAATATCAATACTGTTAAACTTGATATTTCCAAGATCTGATGAATTCGTAGTACCTCCAAAAAGGGAATTGACACGTATTCCAGTGTACTTTGGAAGTCACTCGCACCCCCCTGAAATATGATAGGTCATCCTCGACCGGCAAATGGAGGAGCAGCGTACTAGACGGCAATCATACAGTGTAAAAAAGGAAAGGTGTATGTATCCATGACATGATTGCAAAAAGTAGCGAATCGCTGAAATTAAAGGTTATGATGAAAATTGTGAATAGATATGGAAAAGCTATGAAATGATGCGAAAAATAGGGAAGAGGACAACTGAGGTACGTAAAAATTCTTATGTGGTCATTATTCAATTGAACCATTATGATTTATTTTTAAACAATATTTCATGTGTAAGAGGTTCAAAAGGGTTTAGAAGCATAATCTCATTTGAAATCAAGATAGCGATATAAGAAAAGGGTTTATAGTTATTATTGATGTGTGAAAAATATGACTCCAATACCATCAGCAGAGCTCTATTGCCCATAGGTGTTTATAGCCTTGACAAAGTTGCTTTTTACCCTTGGAACCATAATCCTTTATGTATGTCTAGGAAAGTGCTTTGTGCTGTCAGGATGGAGGTCATTGTGTTGGCTTTGTAACCAGATGAATCACAATGCCATTCACTAGGAAGGAGTGAAAGGTGGGCAGGCCGGCTCGTGATGAGACCTCTTGTTCCAAAGACTTTTTATTTTTCTGATGTGCCCCTTGGATCATATCCCTAGTGTGGTGGCCATAGTGGGAATGCCACTTCACTACTTCCTTATGATCATGGTAGGCTGGCTCTTGATGAGACCCCCTATCCTTCATCTGACAGATCATGGAATTGTTAGTAATCATATATATATATATATATATATTCTTTTCTTTTTCTTTTATATAGCACTTCCTATTTATATATAGAGGATGGCTCAACACTCCTTAAGAGTAGGGATGGTGGAAGAAGTTGAACATCTCAATAGAGGAAAATATGCCCTTATTCTTATTCAAAAGTAATAATCAAAGAAAATTATGAATATTGGGGAAGAACCAACATAATAAAAATAATCAATCAAATTAGTTTTAGTCAAAATAAAGACAGAAAAGTAATATAGATAGTTGTGTCCTTTCCTTTTCTCTCTTATCAATACAAAGCAATTTCTTTAAAGATTACAATTTTTCTTTGATTCGCTGATTTCAGTAATCTCTAATTTTTGTATCCTTGCATAAATTTGTATCTTTTCTTTGAAAGGATCATGAAGAGTGAAACATTATTCCCAAAAAAATCATAAAAATAACGAAAAATGCACTAAAAAATGTTGTTCCTTAGATGGAACAATCGTTGTTCCTTAAGAGGAACGGCAAAAAAAAACATCTACACGCAAAATTGTGGTTCCTTTAAAAGGGACAGCAAACAAAAGAAAAAGATACACGTGAAACTGTTGTTCCTTAAAAGGAATAGTAGTTGTTCCTTAAGTGGAACAACAAATAAAGCAAGTGCAAAATAAAATGTTGATCCTTAAGCTGAACAGCGAATAAAGCAAGCACAAAATAAAATGCTAATCCTTCTGAATCTGATTGTATCCACTGAATCCATCTAGGAAAGAAAAGAATTTCTTTCCTGCTAATGTGTCTAATACATGGTCAATGAATGGAAGGGGAAAGTGGCCTTTCTGGATTGCTCTGTTCAATTCTCGGTAATCTACACATATGCACCACTTCCCATTCTTCTTTGGCACCACTATTAGTGGAGAGACCCACTTGCTGTCAAATATTGGGTAAATAAAATTTACATCCAAAAGTTTTTGTAATTAGGCTTTCACAATATCCTTAAGATGAGGGATCAATTCCTTTCATGTCTAGATAATCCCATGCAAAAACTTCCTTATATTTTCTCAGTACTTGGACTAGCTTTTCTTCTTGTTCAACAGTCAGATTTTTGTTAATGTTTAAAGTTTTTCCTAGTTCAATTTCTATAGTTTTGCTGCTGTAAACAGAGGTAGTAGGTATTGATTGATCATGAGTGTCTTTCAGGGGATCTTATTCTACATCATTATCAAATGCTGCCTCAATCATGTGACATTGCAAATGGGATCTGGTATCTGGTTGGTTAATGAAATTGTTAATGATTTCATCCTCTATTTGGTATTTAAATTCGAGGGCATCTTCTATGGTTAATGGTGATCTAATGTTTTCTGTCAGGTATGATACAGGTTGCTTCTTTGTTTTCATCATTGTGAGGCTAGGCTAGGTTGGAGGGTATAAGGCTAAATTCTTGACATTACTCCCTCTTGCTATAGTCATGCTGCCTTGTCAGTAGCCAATGTAAGCATCAGCAGCTGCTAGCCAAGGTCTACCTAAGATTAAAGGGTGTCCATCCTGTCCGTTTTTGTCATTAATAATCAAAAAGTCGGCAGGGTATTCCCAGGAGTCTACAGATACCATTACATCATGTAGTGTGCCTTCTGACCTGACCACCAATCGGTCAACCAACTCCAATAAGGTTGTGGTTGGGTCTAATGATGTAATGCCAAGCTTTTGACAAGTGGTGGTTGTTAAAATATTAATTGCAGCTCCTAAATCAACTAAGGCATTTGGGAAGGAGCATCCGTTGATTTGCACCGTAACTATAGGATTCCCTGGGTCCTCATGTTTTACAGGTGCTTCTCTTCCTGATAGTGAGTTAGATAGGGTACCAACTACTTGGATAGTTGGCTTAGTTGTTATTCTCCTCTTTGGCTTTTTTATACATAATTCTTTGATGGTTTTTGCATAAATTGGGATATCTTGGATAGCTTGGACGAGTGGAATTTTTATACACAAATTTTTTAGTTCTCCCAGAAGATCAAAATCAGGATATTCTATTGGGCGAGGTATGATTAGTCGTTCTGGGAATGGTGGAGAAGAGGTGGTTCCTTTCTCATGAGTTTGTTGTCTAACCAAATTCTCCTCTTGTAATGTTTGTTCTGAAGGTAACGAATTTTCAACTTGAGAATTTTTGTCTCCATCTGATTCTATTATGCGCCCAGATCTTAATTGAAGGTTGTTGCACTCCCTTAACTCGGTTTCTAGTTCTGGTGCTTCAATTATTTGAACAAATTGAACCGGTCTATTATTAGGGTTTGGGTTGGGTTGGGCTGGGAGTTGCGGTCTTAAGTTGGTCTGGGGATTTTGTTGCAATGTATATGGTGTTGGCAATGTAGGTTGAGGGAGAAGAATCGTTCCAGCTAGCTGATTTGTAGGTATTTTCCAGTTCGACTACCAGGTTTGACTCTGCTAGGTGGAGGGTGACCATTGTGTTGGATATGCATTGTTTTCCCAAAATGGTGGACAGTAAGGAAAGTTCAGCCAATTGGTTTGATTTGTTTGATTTGGCAATGGTGATGCAGAAAATGGTTGTTGTGACCAGCTGGGGAAAGGTGGCTGATTTTTCCACATTCCATTATATTGTTGAGCATTATACTGAGGAGATTGGAAAGTAGAGGATGGATCAACCGGCATACCTATTTTTCATGGCTGCCGTTGATGGTGCTGATTGAGTAGGTACACTGATTATGTTTCTTCTTCCGCTTCCTTGTAGACTACTTTCAATCCCGGGAGTGAGGGGAAGTTTTCTATGGAGTGATCTTTCGTGAAGATGGCGCAGACTTGGACTGATCCAACGGGCATTCTTTATGGTTGTGCTTCTTTCTGCATCTTGGGCAGAATATTGCCAGATTTTGCTCTACTTCTGCTTGCTTTTGTTTAGCTTGCATAATGTTGAGCTGCGTTGTTAGAGTCCCTAGAATATCGGTTTTGAAATCTTCTAGTAGATTGCCAATTTCTGCGCGGGTTACTGCTCCACCAGAGATCTTTTTATCCCTTGTGATCATGTCACGCTCTGTTGGTTTTAATCTTGTGCTGCCTCTAGAACTCCTGATACATAAATCAATAATGTCAGCAAAATTTTCCTGATATATGTCACCTATTCCCATAATGTTTAATGTTTCAACCCATTGTTCCTTCATTCCTTTAATTAATGTAGTTTTTAACACAATTTTATACATGTCTCTAAAAAGATAGTTATCATCGAGGGATCCTTGTCTGTCTCGGGCTGATCCCTATTACCTGGGGTAGAGACCTCCGCGAAGCTCCCCCGAGCTTCCTGATATGTCCCCTTATCGCCTCCTGGGTTCTGTCCATCCACTCCTGTGGCCGTGCCACTCCTCAGCACCATGTTGACCTTGGGATCTTCCTCGCAGGGTTCGGACCTCATCATCTGCACATTCTAGGTCATTGTTGGTTGCGCTGCCCTCTTTTCCTACATTTGTGCTATCAACGAAGGACAGTTTAGCAACTCATGATCAAATTTCTGATAATAGCTACATGAAATTCTGGTTAAGGTTGTACAATCTCGCGTGTAATGTCCTAGTCCTCCTCAGTTGTAACAAATTAACTACCCGTGACCCCTTCCTAGTCCCATTCCACCCCATCCTCAACTGCGCCCTTGGAACCCACCGTGCGCAATTGTTGTGGTTGGATCCTAACTTCGCACCTCCATCTGAATTCTATAGGTAGATGACTGATCCATCATCATTTGATAGCTACGACAATCCCTTTCTTCGTGGCCCACTAATCTACAAAAGTTGCGAAAGAGCTGTTGGGCGGTCTGGTTGTATTTTGGTAATAGATGAGAGTTATCAATGTTGTGCTTTCCTCCCACCTGACAGATCATCCACGAGAGCGAGGTGGTTGTGCTTGGCCCTGCCTGTGCCTCTGGTCACAATGGTGTTGGTCCCCCTGTTACCACAAAATTCACCGAGACCGGACAATGATCTTTATCGTGTCCCTGGCTCTTACACCTTACACACCATACTTCCTCCCGGACCTCTGAGCACGGTGTCTATTCTTGTTTTAAATTCTGCATTTCCAAGCATAAATTTTGGACTTGCGCTTGAATTTGTTGAACTCCCAACCCTAGGTCTGGCATCGGGGTTTCATGCATCCATATTGCTGCCTCCAGCACTTCAGCTTAGGTTGAGATCTTTTGTTGTAACAAAGCTGACTTTAGATATGGTGTTAATGATGTGACAAACCAAGCGCAGTGTTGTTCATCTGTCAGTGTCATGTTGGCCTCATGGATAGCGCTTTTCAACCTTTGATCCAAATCCCATGGAGTTTCACCCGGAATGATTACAATCTCTTTAAATCCTACGACTGACTATTTTCCTGACTTTGGGTTACTGCTTTACGCTACCCCCGTCGTTGGGTTACTGCTTGAATACTTCATGTACCATGTCAGCGCTCGGTCTTGCAGTGCACTGACTAAGGTAGCTTTCCTGATATTATCATCCGCGATTTGCTGCGAATTCCATATTGATGTTAGCACAAACCAGAATTGCTTCGGGTCTTCAACTCCTACTCCCTTGAATACCGGCAACTGAATCACGCTTCCCATAGTTACCCTTGATCTATTAGCATCCCTGAACCCTTCAATCCTTCAACGTTTTTCTCTCCATGTTCCACACTAGACACCCCTTAAGCAGATCCCGATCCTGGCAACAGAACCATTTGTTGGCTTATATGGGCCTGACCCAGGTTCGGAAGAATTATTTAGCCAAGCAAATCCCACAGCTATCGGTCCTTTCGGGAACAGCCCACGAAGCGCGGACTGAGGTCTCACCCGAGGTAGCATGGGAGGGTGTTGGAACCAGGTTTTTGCAGCCTTGGGATGTCTAGATGTGGTCTGAGAGGTTCACGCGACGTCCTGCAGCCTCGCGCTGTGCTAGATCTGCATAGATCCAAATAATCTTAGCTTTTTCTTACCGTGTTGATTACAGATCTAATTTATTTGATTAAGTATTATAACCCAGATCTACTTAGAGAGGTCTTTAAGAAAACATTTATTACTTTCATTTAGTTCACATATTAAGATTAAACCTGATTCACAAGTACTCAATAAGTATACACACGCAGATCAAAACAATTTCATTAACCATAAAAAAGCAGAGTTGCAATAGTTCAGGATTAAAACAGAATTCAGAAGAAACTTATCTTTATTTCCACTTGTCACCCTTACATCCAGATCTGCCCTGCGCACTCAGCTGCAGGGGTCCACGCACACAGCTGTGGACTCTTCCAGGCCTCTGTGCACACAGTTGCAGAGCCTCTATCCTCTACCCAAACCCCTGGCTCGGACTTACAGACGTTGTGATGTAGGAAATTGTTCCCTCTGCGGACAGAGGCAACCCCTCTAGCCCTAGAGTGGGTCTAGTCACAAACAAAGACAGATCAACAATAGCTTTCCTTAAACAATCATAGTTGGAGGCCTACCTCAACCGGTGGTCGATGGAGTTCCGTTGTGCTGCTCCAACTTCTGCTTCCTTCTCCTAATGAGTGATCAACATGAAAAAATGCAAAGGAAATACAACAAAGCACGTAACCGGAACAGCAATGATATATTTACTCACAAAGTCAAGAAGTCATGAGCTATCAAGTACATTACGTACAAGACATAGGAAAACATCGTTGATTGCATTAATAATGAAATAAGATTAAGCTTACAACCAAAGTCTTGACGTCACAAGCCTTCTCAGAAGGGATCCAGCCAGCATGTTCCTCAAGCATTCACTCTTTGAAGATGGATCTCCCAACATACAAGTCTCTCTCACTCATAAGTTTTACACAAGATTATGAGAACTTCACAACCTTCCACAAGCTATCAACAATCCCACACTTGTCACACAGCACTGCTCAACTAGCCAACTATCAAAAACTATCCAAAGACTAGAAATGCATAGCAATGGTGAGAGTTTAAATAGGAGAAGGAGTCTCCATGAAAGGTGGAAGAATGAGCTTATCTCCAAGGAAGGTAGCACAAATGATGGAATAGCCACGCTAGAGAAAGGAGGGCGATACAAACTATGCCAACAACCAGGTCTGGAGTCATCTGGAAGGCCGACTGTTGGAGAAAATTCTCCCAATCTGGATCATCGCGGGGGAATAACTGATCTTCCGCGCTGACCATATTAGTGGGATAGTCTGGTTGTTGCAATAGGCAGCAATGCAACTGCCTTATTGTTTGATGAAATAGTCTCATCCTTGCTGTCAAAGGAGATGAGACAAAAAAATATGGAGGGCCAAAATGGTGATTCATTGTCTATATGATGAAGGTCCCAAAATAGAAACAATAATAAGTCCTCGAGTGGGAGATCTAAATCTAGAGGAAGATTTAAATCTCCAGAAAGACATGTAAAGGTGTGCTCAAAATGCAAAAATGAAGGGCAGTTCAAAAGGGAATGTAAATCTAAATCTCCTGAGAAAGGAAAGGAATCTGATGATATTCATTCTACAGAGGTGAAAACCACCTCAGATGAAAGTGGGTATGTGTACTTAGCTTCTTATTCAACTACACATGTAGATCATAAGGCATGGTTGATTGACTTGGGTGCATCCTTTCACTTCACTCCCCATGGGGAGTGGTTTGTGAGTATGAGAAATATGATGGTGGTGATATCTTCTTAGGGGATGACAGAAAGGCTAGTATAGTTGGTCACGGAAAAGTCAAGTTGAAGTTGCAAGGTGAAAGGATTAGAACACTTTCGGGTGTTCTGCATATTCCTGCATTGGCCAGAAACCTGATTTTTGTAAGAAAGTTGTGTTATCACCAAAATAGGACCCTGATAGGCTACTGATCAAACTATCTCAGTGTAACTATTTCAAACCAATATTTTGGCTAAGGCATAGCCTCCTCAACCTGAGAGGGCTCTCTTAAGGGTTAATGATATTCATTAATGATAATATAGATGGCTAACTCTATCTTGGTTTTGTGTGTTTGTAGGTTGAAAAGATGAAGGCTTGCTACCATTGGGCTATGGAGTCAACAAGTCAATAAATTCAGTGGCAAGGTTTCTTGACATGAAAGCTGAGACAAATAAGGTTCTTAAACAAAGACAATTCACTCAATAACATAGGTCAAAAGATTCATTCCATTACTAAAGGAAGTCTGAGCATAGGGTTATGAATTATGAGTAATAGTAATGAAATCTACTACTGATGGTTCAAAAGGTGGTTTACTCACAAGATTCAGAAAAAACACAATCATCTCATTACTAAAGGAAGTTAGAGCATATTATTATGAATTTTGAGTAATATCAATGAGATCTACTGCTCAACACAATCATTCCATTATTAAAAGAATTCAGAGCACATGGTTGTGAATTTTGAATAATAGCAATGTAATCTAGTGCTGGTGGTTCAAAGATAAAACACAATCCTCTTATTGTTAAAGGAAGTCAGAGCATTAGATTATGAATTCTGAGTATTAACAATAAGATCTACTGCAAGTAATTAAAATAACATATACATCAAGAAAGGATTAAACCCTATCTAAACTGAGTTTTGTTCAAGAAAACCTCTTTGTATTACTGATTGTATTCCTTCACATAAAGCAGCAGCTGGGCCAAAAAGTCTCCAACCCCTTGCTAATTCGACCTCTTGCTTCATATAGCTTTACAAACTTGGATTCTATGATCCACCATTAGAGGAATTCGAATTCCTATCCTAGACACCTATTCTAACCATAAAACAGGCTTATTAATTACAAAATGACAGCTTGACTGTCTTTGAAGAGTCCTAATTCAAGTAGCACTAAAACTCGTAAATATACTTCTAACAACCTTATCTAGTCTTCAATTAATCCTTTTCCACCTGCAACCTCATGAGGTCGAATTTGGTGATGTCTCCAACCTTGTTATGAACCCTGTTGTTTCATGACCTAACTGCCCTGAAAACCAGGAAATCTGTTTTCTGCAATTATGGCTTTACCTTTATTTATGATCTCCAAACCATCTTGTTGGAAATTTAGACTTTTTGAGACAATTGAAATGTGTTATCACTTCCATATAACCTTTCCCTTCCACTACTTTGTTCATCTGTGTTGTAGCTGACCTTCAGACTTTGTTAGTTGAATTTCAAAATCTTCAATTTGCCTCTTCAACCCTAAAAAATAGGTGTTGAGACATAGCTTGTATCTCCTTATCCAAAATGTATTTTGAGAAACTGAAGGAGGCATTTGGAAACCATGTTGTCTTGAACAAAAAAATCTCTTGTTTTTTTGCAATACCTCTCCTACTGCCCAGAAACTGTCTTTGAACATCATGAATAAAACTGGAAAATTCTAGTTTCTGAAAATATGGCTTCAAAGAAAGCCTTGTATCTCCCAACTGGTAACACTTGTGAAAAACATCAGATAGGTTATTTCATTTGGAGATGTTATGAAGAGAAATTTCCTTCAAAATTCCAAAATACTTTTTCAGGTGGCCGAAAACTGATCTTGAAAAATACTGCTAAAAACCGAAAACAGAGTTCCTCTCAGCAGTTTCGTAGCACAAGTTAAACCATAAAATTGTCCCACCTCATACTAAATTTGAAGAACCTGAAAGAGGCTTTTGTAATTTAGTATGTTAGGAATAAATAACTCTTTCACGTTTTAGAAATGAGCTTTCAATTTCTCAACAATCTCCTTGGAAGTTGACTACTAAAAACAAGGAGATAGAGTTCCTCCTTTTTAGGGTTTCATCCTTATGCTTGTCTTCGAATGTTGCTAGCAAAATTGACCCTTTAAGACATATGAAATGTGTTCTATCATCCCTAGAACCTTGCTCTTCCACCTGTACAAAAAAAAAAGCCCCTGAAAGAGCATAAATAAGGTTGATTTGGCTACGCTACAAAACTGTCTGTTGTTTTCGTAGCGCATAAATTTTCCTTTGTACATATCTTTTAACCCTTTAGTTTTTCCTGCCTTGAGTCTTAAATTTTCATTGGTGATCTCTTCACACCCTCTAGCAGCATCATTCTCCAAAAAACCAATTGTTTATTCCCTTTGAAATTTGAGAAAAATACCAAAACTGCACCTACAGCAGTTTCGTAGCGTATCTAGTGTAAATTCAGGGTTTTGCGCTACGAAAACGAGTAGACAATTTCGTAGCGCATTTAAATTTTTTTTTTTAAATGGCTAAACATATGACTTTCAAAACATGATATGGGACCCATAAAGTGTAAAACAAGGTTGTTGAACTTTATTTGATGATGGAAATGAGACTCTAACCCTATGACTTAGAGTATAAAAACATAAAAACGACTTAACCCCTACCTACACTATGACTTAGGAATAAATGTAAATTGTCCAAGTTTAGAGAATTTTTGGGTGATAACAAGCTGGATGATGCAGGTGTAGAAATAGTTTTCAAGAAAGATACCTACAAGATGGTTCCGGGAGCGTTGGTATTGATGTGGGGATTTCGGATTGGAACTTTGTACAAGCTTCAAGGTAGCACTATTATTGATGGGTGCAATAGTTCTGTAGTTCCTGAAAGTGGAGCAGAAAATCTAGTGGTCTCTGGAGAAAAGACCATGCTATGGCATCAAAGTCTTGGACATATTGGAGAGAAGGGCCTTCGAATACTTCATCGTAATCGTATGGTAGAAGGTATGTCTAATAGCTCTCTGTATTTTGATTTCTGTGAAAATTGTGTATATGGGGAGCATAATTGTGTGAGCTTCCCCTATGGTGGTAAGAGGGCGAAACAAATATTAGAGCTTGTGTACAATGATGTGTTTGGACCTGCGTCGGTTCCGTCACTGGGAAATTTTGTGTACTATGTATCATTTATATATGACTTCTTAAGGAATAGATGGTTATATTTCCTCAGCAAGAAATTTGAAGCCTTTGACAGGTTTAAATAATTTAAGGCTCTGGTGGAAAACCAAACAGAGAAGAAGATAAAGGTGTTGAAGATAGATAACGGTGGAGAGTTTTGCAAGAAGGAATTTGAATAATTCTATAAGAAGTGTGGCATAGCAGGGCAGAAGAATACTCCATACACACCTGAGAAAAATGGAGTTACAGAAAGAATGAACAAGACGTTGATGGAAAGGGAAAGAAGCATGCTCAATGGTGTTGGGTTAGGACAGGAATTTTGTGTAAAGGTGGTGAAGACTGCATCTTCCCTAGTCAACAGAACACCTTCATCAACATTGGAGGATAAGACTCCACAAGAGGTATGGACTAGTAAGAAACCTTCTCTTTCACATCTGAGGGTATTTGGATGTGATGCATATGTACATGTTCTAAAGGAGAAAAGAACAAAGTTGGATAGTAAACCTGAAAAGTGCATCTTTATTGGGTATAAGGATGGTTTAAAAAGTTATAAACTTTGGAACCGAGAAACATGGAAGGTTGTGTACAACCGAGATGTGGTGTTTAGAGAGGTTAAAGATGTTATTAAGCATGAATTCCTACCAAAGGAACTTTAGAATATAGAGTTTGAGCTAGAGGAAGAATCAGACTCTACAACAAAAGAGGAATCAGAAGATGAAGAGCCACAAACTCCTACTATGAGAATATCAATTTGAGAAAGAAGGCATCTAGAAAGGTATAGTCCATATGCTTTTTGTTCAAATTTTTATTTATCTATCACTGGTGGTGATCCTATAACTGAGAGGGAAGTAGTAGATTCAGAGGATGACAAACTCTAGAAAGAGGCCATGGTTGATGATGTAGAATTTCCTGCAAATTCTCTACAAATCTACCTCATAGATCTATGTCGAAAATCTGATTTTAGATTAACCCAATAATGCAATATACCGAAGAAAAATAATATAACCTACTTCTACTATCAATTTACGGAAGCTTAAAGATTGAGCAAGATCGAGCTGAACACATATAACTAGAAGAAGAAGAATCAATGCACATGAAACACAGAAAATACTCAATGGGAAGCCTCAACTAAAAACCCCACTATTTGCATTATCATACAAGGTGGAAATACATTAGAATTATACAAATCCTTAGCTCTCACAGCTAGCCAGCTCTCAGTACAATCCTCCTGAATGCTCATAGGCAATCAAAGCTTCTCACAAGCCTTCTCCTCTACCCTTCAAGCTCATATTTCCTTGCGCAGTTTCTCCTGGGTGATCCTCCTGATACCAAGTGGAAGACTGATCACTCACACTGATCTTACACCTTGTTAGAATAGTGCAATCCTCAAGGAACCTTCCCTTGACTACATGGATGAGTTTCCTTTATAGGAAAACGCGTGCAACTGATAGTAACCTGTCCTTGACATTTAGCTCAACTGGGTCTTTCTCAGAATAGACATGCATGAGTTTCTGATGAGAGAATCTTCAGTTATCTGGAGTACACTTGTTGAGTGCAAGCATGCATCAATTGACTGATAACTCACAATTAGCTCCTCAAATAGTTTGGAACTAATTTAACTAGAATTAACTCAGTAAACTAAGCTAACTAATTACAATTCAAATATAACTCAATCTTATGTCCTTAATTAAGGGATAATCTCCTTAATTTAATGGATAACTGTTGCATGACTATAGAAAGACTTCTAACTTGAATTTCTCCAACTAATTAATTAAAGATGAATTAATTAATTATTTCCAAGCAACTGGTGAGACTAAATTTGAATTTAATTCACAATTTTATTTCAAGTACAAAATAAAATTGGAATATTCTGGATTCTATTTTTATCATTTCTTGTTGCTATTTTCAACACTCCCTCTCAACAAGAAAGGAATTCAACTCGATCCTGATCCTGAACCTTTGGAATGTTCTGCATGCAACACTTCTCTCTAGTGTTGTTGCTCTAGCAATCTCTAGAAACAAAAAAAACATCCAACCTGAATCAGTATGATGCATCTGTCTTCAAAGTCTCTGACTGCTATTGCCTCTGTCAACTAAAAGCTTTGTGCTTTTGCTGACTCAGCCTTTCTGCACTGTTGTCAATCCTTCTTTGTGCTCTTCAGTATCTAACTACTCTAGCCTCTGTCACATTGATCTCTGACTGCATCAATCCCACTGATTCCTCCTGCTACTATGTACTTTTGGATCTCGTAGCAAGGTACGATCCATGAGATAAAACCTCTCAATGGACCCTACCCAATTTCATCCTTCTTGAGACTATCACTTCACATCACCCCACCTCACACCTGAAGGTATGGTTGCATCTGATTCCTTTGCCCACTTCTCCAATTGTGGCTCCTCCACAATTGTCTGAGACTTCTTCTGGGGCTGCATGTTGAGAGGTAATTTACTCTCCCTCTCAACCACCAAGTCTTTAACATTTTCCTTGCTCCTTAAGGCTTTGCATGAATCTTGAACCTCAAGTGCATACATGTTCTTGACTCGTGAACCAATCTGTTTCACCTGTCCCGTGGTGATGTGTCTAAGGAAAACCTTTCCCTTACTGAAGACAACATCGTAGCCTTTGTCCTCCAACATCGCAATCGATACCAAGTTATTCTTCAGTCCAGACACATACTTCACATATTTCAAGGTGATAGAAGCTCCATGCTCCCTCTGAAAAGCAAAAGTGCCCACTTCTGAAACACTAAACATTTCGTCATCACCTGTCTCTATGTGTATCTTGAGGTCTTTCTCCTCCAAGGTACTGAATAAACTTTTATCGCCGGTCATGTGGAATGAGGTTCCACTGTCAAGATACCAACCACAACCCATCATCAATGACACCATGCATGCGATGAGGGTGAAGTCCATTTTGAACTGAGAGGCTAATGCCTCACCTTCCGATCCTTCTGAGGATCCCTTCTTGGACTTCTTCGATGGGAAATTAGTCGCATAATGTCCTATCTCGTGACAATTAAAGCATATCACTTTAGAGTAGTCACCCATCCCTATTTTTTTTTAGTATGATATGAATTCAGTTTGCACCTACAACCCCGAACTTCAAACTTCAAATTTTCTTCTCCGTATACTATTCACAGCTCCGATAAACTAAGCTCTGATACCGTGTAGAAATTTCTCTATAGATCAGCTAGCTTCAATACCATGTGGACTTTCCTACAAATTCTCTACAAATCTCCCTCAGAGATCTATTTAGAAAATTTGACTATAGATTAACCTGATAATTCAATATACCAAAGCAAAATACTATAACCTACTTCTACTATCAATTTGTGGAAGCTTAAAGATTGAGCAAGATCAAGCTGAACACATATAACCAGAAGAAGAAGACTCAATGCACATGAAACACTGAAAATACTCACGGGAAAGCCTCGGCTAAAAACCCCACTATCTACTAAAGCATTCATCAAAATATTGATGTTGATAATTGTCCTATCTTCTTCATCTAATAGCAGAGTTCAGGTCACCAGGAGGGATTCTCGTAGCTCGACGATCCAAATCCTCTCACAGAAAGAACACGGATCAGTGGCAATGGCAACATGAAACCAGTATTGAAAAGACACGATTCTCCACAAGCCCTTGAGGGTTAAAAAAGCAAATGAGGGCTTGAATCGTTGCAGGACAACGGAGCTCTGAAGTGGTATCCGGGCACCCCGACTTACAATGTTATACCTGCATGAATGCTAGAGGGGTCCCTCCCCTCCTCTCCCTCCTGAGATCGACTCCTTCAAACGTCTGGTATCCTCCTATGGCAAGAGGAAAGCAAACCCGAATCTGCAGAAGTTTGTAAAGAAAGCCAAATCCATCCCCTCTGTTGAACTGCCTGCGGAACACCTGTGTCGGACTGTGCTGAACCTAGCAGAATGCGGGCTCATTGGTGAATTTACAAGCCTCTAGCCCTCTCCCCAAGCTATCAATGGATGGGTCCAGCAAAACTAGAGGCCCCTTGTCTCTGAAGGAATCCGAAATCATCTGATAGGCAGAGGCTATTATGTTTTTGTCTTCGAATCAGCTGAAGATCGAGACTTTATTTTCCGAAATGGTCCATATTTCATGGGCCCCAAAGGGCTTTATCTGAATAAATGGATGCCAGACTTTGATCCTTCCCAGGATATTCCTTCAGTTGTTCTTGTCTTGGTAAGGTTACCCCACATCCCTCTTCATTGCTGGAACCCGGAATCTATGGAAACCATCGGGAACCAACTAGGAAAATACATTGATATGGCTGAAAGGAGAGAACAATATTCGTGTGCCAAAATATGCATTGAAGTCGACTTGGAGATAGGGTTGCCTGAGGTGATCAAGCTAACCATAGCTAGCTGATCTCATATACAGGAACTTGATTATGAACAGCTCCCCTTCAAGTGTCGACATTGTCACGGCTATGGCCATTTCGCTCGAAAATGCAAGAAGAAAACTAAGGAAGAATCTAAAAAAGAGAAGGGCGAACAGTGGACACAAGCCCGAAAAGAAGGCACATCTAAGTAGACCAACAGAGCAAAAGGGAAAGGAGGGAATACAGAGACCAGAGGACCCTCTTCTGGGAGGAGACTACATGAAGCTCAAGCCACAACAAATGCCATTACTTCAACAAATCCTTTTGATGTTCTAAACCCTCCAGAAGATTAGAACCAACCAGACCTTGAAGAGGGAGAGGTGTAGCAGCATATTGAACAGATAGTAGCCGTAGAAATAAACTCAAGATCTCAGGAACAAACTGGAGTGGCCACTTCAGAAATCTCTTGTGTAGACGCAACCCTAAAGGAAACCCATGGCTCTCCAACAGGTGCCATATCCCCACTCTCTTATGCAAAAATGATCAAAAAGAAAAATCTAATAGACATCTTTGGTTCTTCTAAAGAAGACTCTTTTATGTGATCCACCAACAAGGTAGGAAGGAAGTCTCGTGAGGAGATTAGAGAAGAAGAGGCAAAGAGATTAAAGATGCAGGGCAGTCATTCTACAACTGAAATGTCATTAGGGATAAACACAAGGGATCGACCCACAAAGGGAGGGCCTACTCCTTCCTTCCCTGGAAAATAATGCAGATTGTCTCTTGGAATTGCAGGGGTTTGGGGAACCCATTGAAAGTTGAAGCAGTCAAAGATCTATCAAGAATGGAACCCTCAGATATCCTCTTGCTCCAAGAGACAAATATAGAAGAGGACACTCTTCTATCCTTAAGTCGAATCAAGTGGAATAAGAACTCAAGAAAAGTGGTCAGCGCCCGAGGTACTTCAGGGGGTCTTGCAACCTTATGGTCAGAGGATATGTTTCAGCTGAAAAGCTCCTTCGCAACCCAACACTAGATATACACAGAACTTCAACATCTTCCAAGTAATATTTCTTTGGCTCTCTTCAATATTTACGTCCCAATTAATTTCCTGGAAAAGAAGGACTGCTGAAATTCTCTCTCAGACTTCCTAGAAATATACACTCCCCAAAACATCATACTGGTAGGGGATCTTAACATCACTTTAGATCCGAAAGAGAAAAAAGGTGGATTTTGGGGTAAAGATCCCTTCCATGATTCGGTGGAGTCTATGATTCTTGCTTGGGACCTCCTTGACTTCAAACCTAAGAAAGGTCGTTATACCTAGACGAACAATAGAGTAGGTAATGCCAACATTGATGCTCGTCTAGACCAGTTTCTAGTTCAAAGTTCTTTGATGGAGGGGAAGCATTTAATCTCTTCAAAAATTCTACCCAAGATAACATATGACCATAACCCCATCTCGCTCCTGCTAGAAAAAGAGGAAGACTTAGGCCCTATTCCATTTAGATTCAGTCCTCTTTGGGTAGCGAGAGAGGGCTTTATGGACATAGTGGCTCAAGCTTGGTCACAACCAGTTGATGGATCCCCCAACTTTGTGTGGGAGCAGAAACTTAAGTACACTAAGTATGCCTTAAAAAGTTGGGCAAAAAAACCCATCTCCACTCCAATGAGCAATAGACAAAAGACTGTGCAGGCTTTAGCTGAGATTCAGTTAGGCATGGAAGAAACTGAAACCACCAAAGCTCAGCTGCTCATCAAACAGAATGCCCGACTCAACTATTTTCTCTCCTTTTGCCAGGAAGAGGAGTATTGGCGCCTCAAGTCTCGCAGCCTCTAGATGCAAGCTAGATATAGAAACACTTCATTCTTTCACAGACAATGTAGAGATCATCTCTCTCGGAATCACATCTCGGAAATATCCACTAGTGAGGGGGAAGTCATCAAAGGACAGCCTCTTTTAAAACAGGCTGCCACATCTCATTTTCAGCAACTATTTCAAGAGGATGGTTCTTTTGATGATGATATGGCTACTGCTTTTTTGTCAAACATCCCTTCACTTTTCACTGCAGATTTAAACACTAGGTTGTTGAAGCCTTTTACTGAAAAAAATATTTTGGAAGTCATATGGTCAATGGAGCCAGATAAAGATCATGGACTAGATGGCTTCTCCATCCACTTTTACAGAGCTTCTTGGAATGTCATAAAACTCGATCTTCTCCGAATAATAAAAACCTTCCAAAAGAAAGCCAAAGTGGGAGGGTGCCCCAAATCCACCTTCCTTGCTTTCATCCCAAAATAAGTTAACCCAGATACTTTGACAAGTTCCAGCCTATCTCACTCTACAATGCCTCACATAAGATTCTCACCAAACTCTTAGCCAATAGACTCAAGTCTATGTTAGGGAATCCGATCTCCCGTCTTTAGGGAGGTTTTTTCAAAGGAAGGCACCTCATAGACAATGTGATCCAAGTGCAAGAAGACCTCCACTTGTTAGAAAATTATATATTACGGAGCAATGGAACACATAAAATATTGCAGAAATATAAACACAGAAAACGCACAAAACAAGAGAGACACAGATATACGTGGTTCACCCAGTTTGGGCTACGTCCACCCCGAACAGCCAGTCCTTCCTTTCTATTATCCAGCAAAATGAAGAGACACAACCTACAGCAAATCCGCTGTAATATCCTCTGTTTTCTCTCACAGTCTCACCTCTGTGTTTCTCGCTCACAGAATACACATCTATACCACAGCCGCAAATACAATACCCTCATACAAAGAGAGGGGTTGCCTTTTAGGGGTAAAAACCATAAACTAAACATAAGTTCTACCGTCAGATCATCTGCCTAATGAACGACCCAGATTGACTAGAAATTACTATACTTTTACAAGGCAATTTTAAATTTGTTTTTAGCTTCAGGGGCGCTGCCCCCGAGCCCCCGCCGGGGGACCGCTGGCCCCTGGACCCCCCAGCCAGGGGGGATCGGCCCCCCCGGACCCCCGCTGGGGGGGCAAGTCCCCCCCACGTGGATGGGTGTACAAACTTCCTGGGGTATACATCCGGCTGAAACAAAGACCTCTGAACAATCATGCTCCACACATAACAATCTCCCACTTGGAGAATGATTGTAGAAACTCCACCGCTGCTTCATTTGTTGGACAATGACTCCTCTTTGGACCTGGTTGTTTCTCATCTTCATCGTCATCCTTGAAGACCAATTGAAACTGAGCATGTTCTCAGTTTCTCCCTGGTTACAACTTTTGTTAGCATATCTGCAGGATTCTGGCTAGTGTGTATCTTTTCCAGCTTCAACTCTCCATCTTCCAACACTGATCGTATGAAATGGTACTTGAGTTGTATGTGTTTAGTCCTGGAATGAAATGCTGAGTTCTTTGCAAGATGAATGGCACTTTGGCTATCACTGTATAACGTGCCCATATCATGCTCCTTACCCAATTCACCCATAAACCTTTGTAACCAAATCATTTCTTTACTAGCCTCTGTAGCAGCAACATACTCTGCTTCTGTTGTTGAAAGTGCAACAACACTTTGGATTTTTGAAATCCAACTGACAGTTGTTCCACCAACAGTAAATACATATCCTGTAGTGCTCCTCCTGTTATCCCTGTCACCTGCCATATCTGCATCAACATATCCCTGTAGAGAAATGTTTGCACCACCAAAGCATAATGCTTGATTTGTGGTACCTTTCAAATATCTGAGAATCCATTTCACTGCCATCCAATGTTCCTTTCCTGGATTGTTCATGTACCTGCTTACAACTCCCACTGCATGTGCAATATCAGGCCTTGTGCAGACCATTGCATACATTAAGCTTCCAACTGCTGATGCATATGGAACTTTAGACATATAATCCATGTCTTCTTGGGTCTTTGGGCACATTTCCTTACTAAGTTTGAAATGGCTAGCAAAAGGTGTACTAACTGGTTTTGCATTGTGCATATTAAATCTTTTCAAAACCTTTTGTATGTACTCATTCTGAGACAATGTTAATTTGTGATTTGTCCTGTCTCTAGTGATTCTCATACCAAGGATTTGTTTTGCAGCTCCCAAATCCTTCATTGCAAATGAATTTGCCAATTTTCTTTTGAGTACATTTATTTCCTGCATGTTAGATCCTGCAACAAGCATGTCATCCACATACAATAACAATATAATATAGCTGCCATCATTTTGCTTTTTCAGATAAACACAATGATCAGAGTGACATCTAGTATAACCTTGTTCAGACATAAACTTGTCAAATTTTAGATACCACTGCCTTGGAGCCTGTTTTAAGTCATACAAGCTCTTCTTCAACCTGCACACTAGTTTCTCCTTCCCTTTCACCTCATATCCTTGTGGCTGCTGCATATATATCTCTTCCTCCAAATCCCCATGGAGAAAGGTTGTCTTTACATCTAACTGCTCAAGATGCAAATCTTCAGCTACTACAAGACTTAAAATAGTTTTGATTGAAGTCATTTTAACAACAGGAGAAAATATTTCATCAAAATCAATACCTTTCTTCTGTGCAAACCCCTTCACCACAAGTCCAGCTTTGTACCTCTGTTTTCCTCCATCTTCTTCCTTCAGCCTGTAAACCCATTTATTCTTCAATGTAGTTTTTCCTGCAGGCAACCTGACTAAATCCCATGTCTGGTTATGCATTAAGGAGTCCATCTCTTCTTCCATGGCTACCTCCCACTTCTTCCTGCTTTCAACCTGCATTGCTTCTTCATAACATTCGGGTTCACCAGAATCAGTCAACAATAAATAATATAATGAAGGAGAGTATCGTTCAGGGGGTCTACTTATCCTGGTAGATCTTCTAACACCACTTTCAGGTGTTTGGGGTGCCTGTTGCTGTTGTGGTGGTTGCTGTTGTTGATTATTATTATTTTCAGGCACCTTTACCTTTTCAGTGATTTCATCAAGAACTGCATATTCCTTGTTTTCTTTTTCCTGTTTCTTTTCCTGCAACTGATTCTTATACAAGACCTTTTCATTGAATATTACATCTCTGCTCCTAATGATTTTGTGATTTTCGTAATCATATAAGCGATAACCAAAATCATTAACACCATATCCAATAAAGGTACATTTCTTTGACTTTGCCTCAAGCTTTGTTCTATTTTCTTTATCAATATGGACAAAGGTCTCACAACCAAAAGGCTTTAAAAAGGAGTAGTTTACCTTTTTACCTGTCCATGCTTCCTCTGGAACACCACCATCCAAGGAACTTGAAGGCCCTCTGTTTATAATAGCAGTATCTACAGCATCTGCCCAAAACTGTAAAGGCAATCCTGCATGCAATCTCATGCACCTTGCACGCTCCATGATTGTTTTGTTCATCCTTTCTGACACACCATTTTCATGTGGTGTTCTTGGAACCGTCTTCTCTCTGTGAATTCCATGCTCTGAACAGTACCTATCAAACTCTTTGCTGCAATATTCACCTCCATTGTCTGATCTAAGACACTTCAATTTCTTTTTTGTCTCAATCTCAACCAAAGCTTTCCATTTCTTGAAAGTATCAAATACATCAGATTTATTCTTAATACAATAAATCCAAGTTTTTCTAGTTGCATCATTAATAAAAGTAACATAATAACGAGAGCCACAAAGAGATGATACCTGAGAAAGTCCCCATACTTCTGTATGCACAAGCTCTAATTTTTCATTCTTCTTTTCTTTCCCAACTCTGAGAAATATGACTCTCTTATGTTTTCCATAAATGCAATTCTCACAGAAGTCCAAATCAACATTCTTCAAACCCGGCAACAAATTCCTTGAGTGAAGAATCTTCATCCCCTTTTCACTCATGTGTCCAAACCTATGATGCCATAATGCTGCATCTGCTCCTTTGGAAGTTAAATCATTAACAAAGTTAGAAATACCATTGCATAAATACAATGTACC
Organism: Pinus tabuliformis; assembly: GCA_031772625.1. Classification (NCBI taxonomy): domain Eukaryota; kingdom Viridiplantae; phylum Streptophyta; class Pinopsida; order Pinales; family Pinaceae; genus Pinus; species Pinus tabuliformis. The sequence continues at coordinate 50,307,664 of CM062816.1, read as the reverse complement.
AACCTTTTCGCCTTTTGCTATTACCAGGGCTCCTTTAGTGACCTTCCAAGCTTTATCTGTGAAAGTTGTCACACAACCTTCACCGCCTAACTGCCCCGTTGAAATCAGATTTTTCTTTAGATCTGGAACATGCCTTACCTCCTTTAATAGCCATTGGTTTCCATTCTGCTGTTTTACAAGAACCTTACCCATTCCAACGATTTTACAGGGTTTATCATCACCCAGAAGAACTTGTCCAAAATCTCCTTGAACATAGTCATGAAAGTATTTCTTATCAGGTGTGGCATGGAATGAAGCCCCTGAATCTACCACCCAGGAATCAGTAATATTTTCGAAAGATAGAATCAAAGCATCTTGTAACACCTCACCTGTCACATTTGCTTCATGATTGTTTTCTTGCTGTGCATCTCCTTCTTTTCACTTCCGAGATCTACAGTCTTTCTTTAGGTGTCCTTTCTTTCCACATTTCCAGCACACTATCCCCGATCTGGACTTGAATCAGTCTTTCCTTGATTTACTGCGATATCCTGAGCTCTTTCCTCTTTCCATTTTTCTTCCTCTAGACTCTGCACTCAAAGCATTTCCCGATGTCTCACTGGAGCTTTTCTGTCGCATTTCCTCGCTAAGGATAGCACCGACAACATCATCAAACTTTAAAGTACTAGATCCAGAAACGGAGTTACTAATGGCCATTACCAAACCATTCCAACTTTCTGGTAATGAGCACAACAATAACAGAGCTCTAACTTCATCATCAAAGTTTACCCCTACAGAACTTAACTAACTTGTAACTGTATTAAAATCATTTAAATGTTTTGCAACAGATCCACCTTCCGACATATTCATATTAAATAATTGTTTCATAAGAAATACTTTGTTTGAGGCCGAGGGTTTTTCATATAGTTTCGAAAACGTCTGCATCAAACCCTCTGTCGTGGTTTCCTTCGAAATGTTGAAGGCGACTGACGCAGCAAGGCACAACCGTATTGTTTCGAGTGCCTTTCTATCGAGAAGGTTCCATTCTTCGTCTTTCATACCCGTCGACATCTTTGTTTTTCCGCCCAATGGTAAGTATAGATCTTTCTGATACAGATAATCTTCCATCTGCATCTTCCACAGCGAGAAGTTTTGGCCGTTAAATTTCTCGACCCTAAACTTACCATCTTCTGTCATTGCTCCCACTCGAACCAGGAACCCTTCTTTCCTGCGAGTTTATCAGACAAATAGACCTTCGGCTCTGATACCAGTTGTTAGAAAATTATATATTACGGAGCAATGGAACACATAAAATATTGCAAAAATATAAACACAAAAAACGCACAAAACAAGAGAGACACAGATATACGTGGTTCACCCAGTTTGGGCTACGTCCACCCCGAACAGCCAGTCCTTCCTTTCCATTATCTAGCAAAATGAAGAGACACAACCTACAGCAAATCCACTGTAATATCCTCTGTTTTCTCTCACAGTCTCACCTCTCTGTTTCTCGCTCACATAATACACATCTATATCACAGCCGCAAATACAATACCCTCATACAAAGAGAGGGGTTTCCTTCTAGGGCAAAAAACCCTAAACTAAACATAAGTTCTACCATCAGATCATCTGCCTAATGAACGGCCCAGATTGACTAGAAATTACTATACTTTTACAAGGCAATTTTAAATTTGTTTTTAGCTTCAGGGGCGCTGCCCCCGAGCCCCCGCCGGGGGACCACTGGCCCCCGGACGCCCCAACCGAGGGGGATCAGCCCCCCCGGACCCCCGCGGGGGGGACAAGTCCCCCCCACTTGGAGGGGTGTACAAACTTCCTGGGGTATACATCCGGCTGAAACAAAGACCTCTGAACAATCATGCTCCACACACAACAATCTCCCACTTGGAGAATGATTGTAGAAACTCCACCACTGCTTCATTTGCTGGATAATGACTCCTCTTTGGACCTGGCTGTTTCTCATCTTCATCGTCATCCTTGAAGACCAATTGAAACTGAGCATGTTCTCAGTTTCTCCCTAGTTACAACTTTTGTTAGCATATCTGCAGGATTCTGGCTAGTGTGTATCTTTTCCAGCTTCTACTCTCCATCTTCCAACATTGATCGTATGAAATGGTACTTGAGCTGTATGTGTTTAGTCATGGAATGAAATGCTGAGTTCTTTGCAAGATGAATGGCACTTTGGCTATCACTGTATAACGTGCCCATATCATGCTCCTTACCCAATTCACCCATAAACCTTTGTAACCAAATCATTCCTTTACTAGCCTCTGTAGCAGCAACATACTCTGCTTCTGTTGTTGAAAGTGCAACAACACTTTGGATTTTTGAAATCCAACTGACAGCTGTTCCACCAACAATAAATACATATCCTGTAGTGCTCCTCATGTTATCCCTGTCACCTGCCATATCTGCATCAACATATCCCTGTAGAGAAATGTTTGCACCACCAAAGCATAATGCTTGATTTGTGGTACCTTTCAAATATCTGAGAATCCATTTCACTGCCATCCAATGTTCCTTTCCTGGATTGTTCATGTACCTGCTTACAACTCCCACTGCATGTGCAATATCAGGCCTTGTGCAGACCATTGCATACATTAAGCTTCCAACTGCTGATGCATATGGAACTTTAGACATATAATCCATGCCTTCTTGGGTCTTTGGGCACATTTCCTTACTAAGTTTGAAATGGCTAGCAAAAGGTGTACTAACTGGTTTTGCATTGTGCATATTAAATCTTTTCAAAACCTTTTGTATGTACTCATTCTGAGACAATGTTAATTTGCGATTTGTCCTGTCTCTAGTGATTCTCATACCAAGGATTTGTTTTGCAGCTCCCAAATCCTTCATTGCAAATGAATTTGCCAATTTTCTTTTGAGTACATTTATTTCCTGCATGTTAGATCCTGCAACAAGCATGTCATCCACATACAATAACAATATAATATAGCTGCCATCATTTTGCTTTTTCAGATAAACACAATGATCAGAGTGACATCTAGTATAACCTTGTTCAGACATATACTTGTCAAATTTTAGATACCACTGCCTTGGAGCCTGTTTTAAGCCATACAAGCTCTTCTTCAACCTGCACACTAGTTTCTCCTTCCCTTTCACCTCATATCCTTGTGGCTACTGCATATATATCTCTTCCTCCAAATCCCCATGGAGAAAGGTTGTCTTTACATCTAACTGCTCAAGATGCAAATCTTCAGCTGCTACAAGACTTAAAATAGTTCTGATTGAAGTCATTTTAACAACAAGAGAAAATATTTCATCAAAATCAATACCTTTCTTCTGTGCAACCCCCTTCACCACAAGTCTAGCTTTGTACCTCTGTTTTCCTCCATCTTCTTCCTTCAGCCTGTAAACCCATTTATTCTTCAATGTAGTTTTTCCTGCAGGCAACCTGACTAAATCCCATGTCTGGCTATGCATTAAGGAATCCATCTCTTCTTCCATGGCTACCTCCCACTTCTTCCTGCTTTCAACCTGCATTGCTTCTTCATAACATTCGGGTTCACCAGAATCAGTCAACAATAAATAATATAATGAAGGAGAGTATCGTTCAGGGGGTCTACTTATCCTGGTAGATCTTCTAACACCACTTTCAGGTGTTTGGGATGCCTGTTTCTGTTGTGGTGGTTGTTGTTGTTGATTATTATTATTTTCAGGCACCTTTACCTTTTCAGTGATTTCATCAAGAACTGCATATTCCTTGTTTTCTTTTTCCTGTTTTTTTTCCTGCAACTGATTCTTATACAAGACCTTTTCATTGAATATTACATCTCTGCTCCTAATGATTTTGTGATTTTCGTAATCATATAAGCGATAACCAAAATCATTAACACCATATCCAATAAAGGTACATTTCTTTGACTTTGCCTCAAGCTTTGTTCTATTTCTTTATCAATATGGACAAAGGTCTCACGACGAAAGGCTTTAAAAAGGAGTAGTTTACCTTTTTACATGTCCATGCTTCCTCTGGAACACCACCATCCAAGGAACTTGAAGGCCCTCTGTTTATTAGATAAACAGCAGTATCTACAGCATCTGCCCAAAACTGTAAAGGCAATCCTGCATGCAATCTCATGCACCTTGCACGCTCCATGATTGTTCTGTTCATCCTTTCTAACACACCATTTTCTTGTGGTGTTATTGGAACTGTCTTCTCTCTGCGAATTCCATGCTCTGAACAGTACCTATCAAACTCTTTGCTGCAATATTCACCTCCATACATCAGATTTATTCTTAATACAATAAATCCAAGTTTTTCTAGTTGCATCATCAATAAAAGTAACATAATAACGAGAGCCACCAAGAGATGATACCTGAGCAGGTCCCCATACATCTGTATGCACAAGCTCTAATTTTTCATTCTTCTTTTCTTTCCCAACTCTGAGAAATCTGACTCTCTTATGTTTTCCATAAATGCAATTCTCACAGAAGTCCAAATTAACATTCTTCAAACCTGGCAACAAATTCCTTGAGTGAAGAATCTTCATCCCCTTTTCACTCATGTGTCCGAGCCTATGATGCCATAATGCTGCATCTGCTCCTTTGGAAGTTAAAGCATTAACAGAGTTAGAAATACCATTGCATAAATACAATGTACCAACCTTTTCGCCTTTTGCTATTACCAGGGCTCCTTTGGTGACCTTCAAAGCTTTATCTGTGAAAGTTGTCACACAACCTTCACCACCTAACTGCTCCGTTGAAATAGATTTTTCTTTAGATCTGGAACATGCCTTACCTCCTTTAATAGCCATTGGTTTCCATTCTGTTGTTTTACAAGAACCTTACCCATTCCAACGATTTTACAGGGTTTATCATCACCCAGACGAACTTGTCCAAAATCTCCTTGAACATAGTCATGAAAGTATTTCTTACCAGGTGTGGCATGGAATGAAGCCCCTGAATCTACCACCTGTTGGGACTCACAATTGACCTATTTTTGACCTTATCTTTTGCCGTATTATTACCCTTTTGCAGTCATAAGTTGAAAGCTTTTATTTTACAATGACATAATGACCCCAAGGTATGAAGTAACCTCCCGCATATCTATGTTTAATTGTTTATTTCATATTCGTGAATATCTTTATACTTATCCTTGGAAACGCTGACTAAATTGTCAAGTAATTACCTTAAGCTTGCAGGAATTATAATGTATAGTTGCTGTAACACCAAAAACAGCAACTACGCAGTTGCTGTAACACCAGAAACAGCAACTACGCAGTTGCTGCAACACCAGAAGCAGCAACTCCGTAGTTGCTACAGTCAGCAACAGCAATCACCTAAAGCAAGCTATTTTGTAACAGCCGCAAATAACAGATGGCAACTATTTAAAGAACCTTGACGTGGCATAATCAAGCGGAGATCTAAAGCAAGAAGAACACAGTCAGCATGGCCTAAATCAGGAACAGCATGGGGAAATGGCAAAGGAATATGAAGATCCCGAGAAGACGGTCGAAGTCAGTTACCCGCTGTGTAACAGCTAGAACTCAAGAAAGAATGTATTGTCATACTGTTGTAACAGCGTTCTGAATTGCTTATTTTTGATAAGATGGGTTAACTGAATGGGTTGTAATACCTTATTGTAATAGATGTCTCCTCTATAAAGAGGAGACATCTACATGAAAAAGGTATTAGTCAGTGTCTATGGTCAGTTTGTAAGAAGAGATTCTGAGAACATCAGCAAGTCTGAACTCTATTGTATTTAATCTTTTTGGCAGATGAATATAAAACTGTTTTGAGCACTTAATCCAGTCTTCGTTTTCCTGGGGAATCTTGTGAGAGGGACTGGGCCCACCTTCCTCACAAGATTCACCCATTTACTTTCTTGTCAAGTGTGTAAGTGTGCAATAGTTTCTTTTTGGTACTCTGCTTGGATTTGATAGCATTACCTCTGGTATTCTCTGTTTTGCCAGTACTCTGTTTCATTAATTATTTGAGTTTGTTTCTCACCGGTGAATGAGAGTGCAGTGTGCATTATTAAATCTGATTACAGGGGCAGGTGCTGAACGTCCCCACCTGGAGGATAGGGTCCTGATCCTCTGCCAACAGAGCATCCATCATTTCGTTTTCCAGATTTGTAGTTTTAATTAATTGCTTTTACTTTAACAAGTATTGTAATGACATAGCGTAAGAATCGCGTATACTACAACTTTTCAATGCTTTTAGATTTTGAGTACATACAGTACGCAGTAGCCTTTGGAATAAAAAGACTTTCCCTGGTTGACAATTAATGTGGTACTTGAATGTTTAATTCATAAACAATTCAACTAGCCAACATTTTGGCGTTGTTGCCGGGGAAGGCAACTAAAGAATTCTAAAAGCATTAATGGTTTCTTTGTGAAAATAACAGGTGTATGAGAGGACGCAAGAAACCTAATTTTACAGGCGGTAAAGGAGGAAGGAAGACTTACATTGACGAAATCATCTCTAAGGCCGAAGCATCACAGAGGACGAGTTCCCGGAGACCCCAGATCCAATACTCCTCACAAACAGACCAACAGACGGAGGAAGTAATAGGACCTGAAAGGAAGCTGGAAGCACCAGAATACACTGAGGAACCGGTAGAGGAACCTGAAGAAACAGAAGACACAGAAGATAAAGCGAGTGATTCAGGGAAAAGACCGATGGAGGATAACAGAACAGAAGGGAGAGGGGAAAACTCGCTCTCTACCCTGGAATTTCCTATTGGGGAGCTCCCGAGAGGAACAACCCCCATGAAAAATATTCCACTCTCGGCATTACCCAATTTTCATGGGTTATCCTCCGAAGACCCGGACGAATTCCTCTTTGAATTCGAAATACTGTGTAGAAGCTATGATTACATAAGTCCTAATCAGAAGCTGAAATTGTTTCCAGCAACACTAAAAGGGAACGCATTGAGGTGGTTCATGAGCTTAGGAGCTCAGGCAATCACCACCTGGGACCAGATGAAAGAGGGATTTCTGGCTAAGTATCAAGACTACTGCCGGAAAAGGGGAAAGAGGACGAAAATTTGGAAGATTTCGTGGAAAGATTACAGTATAATCTGCAGCGGTCTGATCATCCTAATATGAGCAAGGACATTTTGAAGACTATATTGCTGAAAGGGGTAAGAGATGATTGCCTGGACATGCTGAACATGCTTGGAAAAGGGGACATTTCTAAAGAACCCTTTGATGAAATTATTAGGCTCTGTATGCGGTGTTCAAGGGGAGCGGCAGGCAGATCAAAAAGCAGAGATAATGTGTATTCAAGGGTTCAGAAGTCAGCCAGTGGAGGAGCAACAAGAGCTGAGATAGGTAACTTATTAGAAGAATTTAAGACTGAAATGCTAAGTTCCATTGCTTCACAAATTGATGCTCTGCAGGTCAAGAAGAAACAGGCAGAAGCAGAAGCTGCTCTGGCAATTTTCTGTTCAAAATGCAGAGAAAAACATCCACTTAGAGAATTCCCACTGGATAGGATGCCTATATGCACAATCTGCGAGAAGGATCATGAAACACAGCAATGCCCCTCTCTGCTTGGAATCAAAGCAGCACTGCAGACAACTGAAGAAGAAGCTGAAGCAGTGTACCTAATGACACAGAGGAGGCAATGGCCGCAAAGACAAGGTACGAGCTCTAATACAACATTCAATCGTTGGAATAATAATTCTCCTTTTTACCCACCCATGAATCAAATGCAATACCCACCCTTCAACACAATGAACTTTCCACTTATGCAGCAACCAAATATTCCTTTTCCTGACCCTACTATGTGGAATCCTTGGGCTCCCCAGCAACCATACTTTAATCAATGGAACCCAAACTGGGCAGCTCAACAGATACCCTTTCCTCAACAACAACAATCTCTTTCCTTACCATCTAACAATCCTCCGAATAATCAGGCAATGAGACCGCAGCTGCCTGTACAACCTAACCCCAATCCAAATAATAATAAAGCCCTGCAAGTTATTGGCATTCAAAATCAGCCTATTTCTCCCCTGCAATGTAATGATATTCACCTTCGCTCAGGGAGAATAGTCGAACCTATTATAGATGATATCACGGACTCTAACAAAGAAGAGGCTAGAAAAGAGAAACCAGCTAACCATAGTGCTGAAATAGTGGAATCAGCACCTAACAATAATGACCAAACGGTAGATCCACCATTCCCTGAAAGACTGACTCTCACTAAAACACCTGAACAACCTACCTTCAATCTTTTAGGGGAGTTACAGAACTTGTATGTCAAAATCCCATTATTGCAAGCACTAAGGGATGTTCCTATATATGCTAGAACTATTAGAGACATTTGTGTAAAGAAACCTGGAAGGAAGACTAAAGACCCCCTCACAGTTCATGTGATGGGGGAATTAACTGCCTTAATGACTGAAAAAGATTATCCTGTCAAGTATGGTGACCCTGGTCACCCTACAGTAACAGTCCAGGTCGGAAAAACCTTTATCTCTAAAGTCTTAGTAGACTTAGGAGCTGCAATAAATATCATGACACTCGAAACAGCTCAATTGCTCCAGCTAAAAAACTTTATCAGGGAAACTCCTACTATCTTAGAATTAGCTGACCGTTCTACGATCAAACCTAAAGGGGTCATTGAAGACCTTATAATCTCTGTAGAATCCTGGAACTACCCGGTTGACTTTGTGGTCTTACAAACTAAAACAAAGTTGGGGGGTCATCCGTTGATTCTAGGGAGACCTTGGTTGGCTACAGCAGATGCTTTCATCAGTTGTAGATCTGGATCAATGACCATCTCCAATGGACAAGAGACTAAACAGCTGACCCTCTATCCTCATGCCACTCCCATGATTAACAGTGACAATTCCACATGGGTAGACTATGAGGATGAGGAAACCCAACCGATATTAACTATTGGGCAAGCTTTGACTTTTAAAGACTCCACCGAAGATGAACTAATTAGCAGTTTTATTTCTGAGCCCTCTTCGGTTAATCCAGAAACATTTAACCACTTCGCTGCAATCCTAGAACCTGAATCCCAGCAGAATATGAAAGATGAAAACTTATGCCAGACAGCATTAGGCAACTCTTCCAAGAGCACAACAGTTGAAATTGAACCTGGTAAAACGCTGAATATAAATCCTGATTTGACTGATGATGAAAAACAGAAATTAATAAAGTTACTCCAAGCAAACAAAGAGGCATTTGCATGGGACCACACAGACATGAAAGGGATCTCCCCTGAATTATGTACTCACCGTATATACATTAAGGAGGGATCCCGGCCAGTCTGTCAACCCCAGCGAAGAATGAACCCTAACCTCAGAGAAATTGTGAAGGAGGAACTCCAAAAACTTTTAAATGCAGGATTCATATATCCAATATCTGACAGTGAGTGGGTTTCTCCACTCGTAATTGTACCAAAGAAGAATGGGAAATGGCGAGTATGTGTAGACTATAGATCATTAAATAAAGCAACCCAGAAAGATCATTTCCCTTTACCTTTTATTGATCAAGTATTGGATAATATAGCAGGTAAGAAATTCTTCTCATTCTTGGATGGGTTTAGTGGATACAACCAAATTAGGATTGCACCCCAGGATCAGGACAAAACCACATTTACCAGCCCATGGGGAACCTTTGCGTATAGAGTACTTCCATTTGGGTTGTGTAACGCTCCAGCGACATTTCAGAGAGCGGTGATAGGAATCTTTTCTGATATGTTAAACGATTCATTAGAAATATTCATGGACGACTTTACTCCTTATGGAGTGACCTTTGAAGATGCTCTGCAAAACCTTGAAAAAGTACTTAAGCGGTGCATAGAAGCACACCTCGCTTTAAGCACTGAAAAGTGCCACATGATGATGAATCAGGGCATTGTATTAGGTCATTTCATTTCATTTTTAGGAATCCAAGTCGACCCAGCTAAGATTCAGGTGATTCAGAACCTTCCTATCCCCAAGACACAAACTGAGGTGAGAAGTTTTTTAGGACATGCCGGATATTACAGAAGATTCATTAAGGATTTTTCTAAAATAGCTTCTCCTTTGTTTGTGTTATTAATGAAAAATGCGGAATTCAAGTGGACTGATGACTGTGAGAATGCATTCAATAAACTTAAGCATCAGTTGTCCACAGCTCCTATTTTGAGAGGACCTGATTGGGCATTACCCTTTCATATTTCCTCTGATGCCTCAGATACGGCAATTGGAGCTGTCCTGGGACAGGAAGAAAACAATCTTCCCTATGCTATCTATTTCATCAGCAAAAACATGACACCAGCTGAGTTAAATTATACAGTAACTGAGAAAGAATTTTTAGCAGTTATTTATGCTATTAATAAATTTCGGCATTATATTACCGGCTATACTACCTTTGTGCATACTGACCACTCGGCCATCAAGTATTTAATGAACAAATCAATTACAAATGCTCGAGTCACCAGGTGGTTATTACTATTACAGGAATTTGATATCACAATTGTAGATAGGCCGGGAAAAGAAAATGTAGTTGCTGATTTTCTTTCTCGTTTAAAAACTGATGAAAATGTTCCAGTAGATGATTCTTTTCCTGATGAGTATCTATTTGCAGTATCTGCTCACTCACCTTGGTATGCAGACATTGCCAATTATCTAGTTGCAGGAAAATTACCATCACACCTATCACACAGGGAAAGAAGGAAGATCATCCAGCAAAGTGCTAGGTACAGCTGGATAAGCGGGTGTCTGTTCCACACAGGAATAGATCAAGAAATCAGGAGATGCGTTGGGGAAGATGAGATTTATGACATATTAAAAGCTTGTCACGATGGTCCTTGTGGAGGACATTTTGCAGATAAAAGAACGGCTCACAAGGTACTTAGAATGGGTTATTACTGGCCATCACTTTTTAAAGATGCTAGAAAATATGTGAAGGCTTGTGACAGCTGTCAGAGAATGGGCCAGCCCAACCATAGGGATGAAATGCCACTCAACCCCTAGGTAACTCTCGAATCCTTTGAGAAATGGGCATTAGATTTCGTAGGTCCCATTAATCCTCCATCTAATCAAAGAGTTTACATTTTAGTATGCACAGATTACATGACTAAATGGGTAGAGGCCAAAGCACTCATTAAAGCTAATGAAGAAGCAGTACTAACATTTTTATTTGAAGAAATCTTTGTTAGATTTGGACTACCCAGAGACTTAGTCACTGATGGAGGACCTCCTTTCAATTCTCACGGTTTCAAAGATACGCTTCAAAAATATCATATCAAGCATAAGATGACCACACCTTACCACCCCCAAGCAAATGGGCAGGTGGAAAGCACAAATAAGGTCATAGAAGCTATCTTAACAAAAACAATAAAGGAGAATAGAAGGGACTGGTTTCAGCACTTGCCCGAGGCTCTTTGGGCCTACAGAACCACTTGGAGAAACACAACAGGATTTTCACCCTATGAATTGGTTTTTGGAAAGAATGTTATTTTTCCTGTAGAGTTTGAAATTAAAACCTTAAGAACTGCCTTAGCTGTTAACCTTGATTTAACTGATGCACAGACAGCCAGGTTGCAGCAGTTGCAGGAATTGGACGAGAAAAGACTGGATGCCGTCCATCAAACAACTATGATACAGCAACAAAGGAGCAGATGGCATGACAGAACCATTAAGCAAAAGCAGTTCCAGAAAGGTAACTGGGATCTACTTTATGATTCACGTTTCGAGAACTTTCAAGGGAAGCTGAGAACAAGATGGCTAGGGCCGTACGAAGTGGATACTGTTTTCCCAAATGGAACGGTTAGACTATTAACAATTGATGGAAGCAGAACACCACTGTTAGTGAATGGCTACCGACTTCGGTTATATCAGCGGCCGGTTTCCAAAGAGGACTTTAAAGCCACTTGCATGGCAATAAAACAGTATTCTTTTCCAGGGGAACTTGTTGTCCCTCAAAGCACTTGAATTTCTATTATTTATGTAATTTTTAGGATTAGACATTTTTTTTTTTAGAAACTAATAAATCCTGCCAAGGATTGCGATATTACATTTCGGTATTTTGCAGATGTTAGCATGAGGAAGTAGCTGAGAACAAAAGTCTCGAAAGGAATTACTGTGTGGACTCCGAATTCCTGTTGCTGCAACACCATTTCCCCGTTGCTGCAACACTATTCCCCGTTGCTGCAACACCATTTCCTGTTGCTGCAACACCATTTCCCGTTGCTGCAACACCATTCCCCGTTGCTGCAACACCATTCCCCGTTGCTGCAACACCATTCCCCGTTGCTGCAACACCATTTCCCGTTGCCACAACACTATTCCTGTTGTTGTAACACTAGTTCCATTATTCCAACACATTCCCCGTTTTCACAAACGTTTTCCCTTAATCCCTATTGCCCCAACGGTAATTTTCTGTTACTGCAACACCAGTCCCGGTGCCACGATATTGCTTCCCGATCACGAAATATCCTTCCCTCACGAAATATACCACCTCTCGTGATAATTACAGCACCTCACTGTCACTTCCCGTCATTATCATTACAAATCACCCATATTCCCGTGCTTTCAGATCCGCGGTAATCATTATAATCTGACAGCGGATGAGAAAAGACTTTTTGACGCAGCGATCAAAAAGGTAAAGTACGAAGGTACGCACGTTTATGAATGAGCATTAAATAATAGATAAGCGGAAAAAGGTTGATAGGTCCATCAAATGATTGCATTCCCAATCATATCATTTACACGTAGGAAGGGGGGGGATTACCGAAGCAATTCCCATAATGACAAACCACGCCAACCACTGCCACCCTAAATGCTCCCGGTTGTATGTAAAAACTATGGCATGTTACCATTTGTGATGTATACTCTGAGTTGAAATCGGTAGCTCGGCTCTGAATTTTGAAGATTTACCGAGACAACAGCCATGGGAGGAACCCTCATTACTCATGAACCAGGCACGACAGCAGTCCTGGAACTCTTTCCAGAAATTTACCAAATTTTCTTGCAAGATGGATGGATAGAGTATTTCAGGAGACTTCCGGACTTTGATGAGCAGCAAGTCCTGGAATTCACATGCAATTTGACAGAAGGATTCTCTGTCGTCCAAGGAATTCAAGTTCCGGTCACGGAAGAAATCATAGCTGAAGTCACCGGACTCCCAGCCACTGGTACACGGTGGTTCAGCAGAAAGCACCTGATTCTGAATGCACAGCAAGACTTTCTCCGACCAGGCGAGGAAGTAGAAACCAAGGGCAGAGGTGTAGCATTGCAGTCGTTACCTCAACCATGGCCAAAAGTCGCTGAATTCGTCAAGCAATATCTGACATGCGAAGGTCGTTACCAGGTAATCTACCAGCACGACTTCGTCCTGTTAAATCATTTAAGAAATGGTCAATTGTTGAACATGCCATATTATTTGCTGGGTTGTCTTAAAAATATGGCACGATATGCTATGAAAGCGAAGCATCCAGTTCTCTCCCTAAAACACCATCGCTTAATCCAATTGCTGATTAACAGATCTCTTGCTCTAAACATCCCTCCACCCCCCATCAATCCCCATCCGGAGGAAAGAATTCCACAGCCTGTGCAGGAAAGTCCTCATCAAGAAGAGGAAACTTCTCGTCAAGCTGAGGACACACCTCAGCGAGACCAAGAGCCTCCTCAACAAACGGACGACATCCCTGAACAAACCCCTTTGGAAAACCCTCAGCAAACAGAGCATATTCCCAAACAACCCCAGCAAACACCCCTGCATGTTATAGAGAATGAACAAGCAGCAGTGGAATTAACCACGTCTCCCAAAAGAACCAATTCTCCCGCTCCCATACTCAGTATTTCTACTGATGATTCTGACGATAATATCCCAATTACACAGCTTAAACGAAAAATGCAGCAGGCAAAGAAAACCCCAGCAAAAAGAAGAAGAACGAGGGTTTCAACCAAAGCACCTACCACCCCGACTATTGTTCCGACCTTAAGGGCCAGCAAGAAGAGAAAAACATCTCAATTCCCTGCCTCTCTACCAAAACGAAAATCGGTAGTAGTTGGATCCCCTAATTCCTCCAGCTCACCACCCATTGCTTTAAAAATCCGCACTCCAGCCACTCCTCGAAACCCCTCCCCCTCACCCACAGAGACTGAGATGCAGAGCGTTCATAGCTTCGTGGCATCATATCTTAAGACAGCTGATACACAAGAACCAGCTGCCAACACCCAGAATGATAGTGAGCAAGTGGCTGCAACACAAGAAACAGCCACTACCCCAGGTGACACACAAGAACCACCTGTGGGGAATATTGATCAAATTGACGTAGCAGAACCTCTGCCCCCACTGGAATCTACTGTCTCACAGGATCAGCCTACTATACCCACCCTGCAAGAAGAAATTGAGTTTCTGAAATCTCAGATTCAGGATTACCAGGAAGAGATAATAAGGGTCAGGGAAGCATATCAGAAAGAATTCAGCCTGCATGTTTTAGCAAGAGTAGCGTCTGCAGCAGAGAAAAGCAAAGATAACGAATATATGTGTACAAATTGTGGTGAGATATATGCTCAGGCAGGATATAAGGTAGTACAAGAACCAATAAAGGAAGCCTCTGATGCTGGAAATGAAACAAAGGAGTCTGCTGATGCTGAAGTAGAAATCCCACAATTCTCTGCTGAAATAGAGAGACCTGTTGCTACACAAGAACCAACAGGATCTTCAGAAAAAGTGCAGTCAGAAAGACCTGTTGATACACAAGAACCAACAGGATCTTCAGAAGAAGTGCAGTCAGTGAAACCTGTTGCTACACAAGAACCAACAGGTCATCCAGAGAACATGCAGGACCAAGATCAAGAACTTACTGACACACAAGAACCAGTAAGTTCATCTGAAACTGCACAAGATCAAGAACTTACTGACACACAAGAACCAGTAAGTTCACCTGAAATTGCACAAGATCAAGAACTTACTGACACACAAGAACCAGTGAGTTCATCTGAAACTGCACAAGACCAGGAGCTTACTGACACACAAGAACGAGTAAGTTCCTCAGAGACTGCACAGGAACAAACAGAGGAGCTTTCCGACACTATGCAGGAAGAAAAGAAAGAAGAAAACAAGGACTCACCCCGGCCTACCCAATCTGCTATGCAAGAACCAGGAAATGAAGAAAGAAACACTGAAAGTGTTATGGAACAAGAAAAAGATATAGAAGAAAATGAGGATAAAGGTACAGATTCACCTCGGCATACCCAGAGCATTATGGAGGAGGAAGAAAAAGACACAGATTCATCATGGCCTGCCCAGACTATTATAGAAGAAGAGAAAATAGTTTCAGAAGGGAATAAAGAAGAATTGAATTCGCTTAGCAAGAAGCAAGGAGCAGATGAAGAAAAAGAAACAGATTCACCCCGGTCCACCAAAACCAATTTGGAGCAAAATGGATTAGTCCAACAGGAGGAAGAAACTCTGGTCAGAGATGAAGAGAGAGATGCTGGATCATCCCAGCCCACTTCAACAGAGCAGATGACCATGATTGATGACTGTATGCAAACAGAGCTCCCCACTGTTAGTGATGCATGTATAGAAACAGAAAGTTTTCAGGAATTAAAAGGTAGATGGTGGAGAGAATATCAACAGTTTCAAGGCAAAGCATTCGAACAACAAAAGGGGACATGGTTTGATCATGCTTATAAGAACTGGGAAGCACTGGAACAATGTAGGGCCCAGTATAAAGAAATCAAGGAACTGAAACACAGAATGTCCCAGATGTTTGAGTTATGTCAAAGAATGCTTGCCACAAGGAAACCCTCTTTTAACTATGCTACATTTCTGAGGGAAAGACTTGCATTCATTCAGCTGAAGGCTATCAAAGATGGGAGGCCTCATCAAGTGGTCACAGCAGAACAGTTTATGCAGACCTTTGCAGAGGCACCCAAAAGTGATCAAAACTTGCTATGTGAACTATACCTCCATAATGAGGCCGTGTCTAAAGAAACGAACATGAACATGATACCTGTAGTGGGTGACATACAATTGAGGGCCTTCATCTCCTTTCTGGCTAATCAACTTACCTGGCAGAATGCCTATGTCTCAGGCCACCAAAACGAACAGAATTGTCTTCTGTGGATTCGAGCTGAACCACAGAACGCTGCCACTTTCATTTCACAACACTTAAAAATGATAAGCAATTCTGATATGAAGGATCATGTTATGAGACTGCAAACAGAGGTCCTAACAGACTGTCAGCAGTATGTAAAGACCAAAGCATCCTTGGCTGTTAAAGCAAATAAACTGTTTTGGGATAACTGCCCTGCAGAAAGGCAGGAATATCACCCGTATAACCCATCAAATCTGCAAGTAGCACTTTCAAGGGTACCTCGGTATGTTGAATGCATGCAGCGTTGTGCTGAAAATTGGATGGGTTATAAATTTAAGTTCCCACTTTTATGGTTGTCTGGTGATCAGTATAAGGGCCAGTTTGGACTTTCTAACAGAGAAGAGGCAGCAGCATGGAAGCATATACGAACTGTTTGTGGTTTCAGAGACAAGTTTGATGTTACTCCCTACAGCTATTGTCTTAGTAATCTGCATTGTTCGTCCCAGTTCTCCGACTCAGACTCAGAGTAGCCATTGCATGGGGACATGCAATCTCTTCAGTTGGGGGGGATGTTGGGACTCACAATTGACCTATTTTTGACCTTATCTTCTGCCATATTATTACCCTTTTGCAGTCATAAGTTGAAAGCTTTTATTTTACAATGACATAATGACCCCAAGGTATGAAGTAACCTCCCACATATCTATGTTTAATTGTTTATTTCATATTCGTGAATATCTTTATACTTATCCTTGGAAACGCTGACTAAATTGTCAAGTAATTACCTTAAGCTTGCAGGAATTATAATGTATAGTTGCTATAACACCAAAAACAGCAACTACGCAGTTGCTGTAACACCAGAAACAGCAACTACGCAGTTGCTGCAACACCAGAAGCAGCAACTCCGTAGTTGCTACAGTCAGCAACAGCAATCACCTAAAGCAAGCTATTTTGTAACAGCCGCGAATAACAGATGGCAACTATTTAAAGAACCTTGACGTGGCATAATCAAGCGGAGATCTAAAGCAAGAAGAACACAGTCAGCATGGCCTAAATCAGGAACAGCATGGGGAAATGGCAAAGGAATATGAAGATCCCGAGAAGACGGTCGAAGTCAGTTACCCGCTGTGTAACAGCTAGAACTCAAGAAAGAATGTATTGTCATACTGTTGTAACAGCGTTCTGAATTGCTTATTTTTGATAAGATGGGTTAACTGAATGGGTTGTAATACTTTATTGTAATAGATGTCTCCTCTATAAAGAGGAGACATCTACATGAAAAAGGGATTAGTCAGTGTCTATGGTCAGTTTGTAAGAAGAGATTCTGAGAACATCAGCAAGTCTGAACTCTATTGTATTTAATCTTTTTGGCAGATGAATATAAAACTGTTTTGAGCACTTAATCCAGTCTTCGTTTTCCTGGGGAATCTTGTGAGAGGGACTGGGCCCACCTTCCTCACAAGATTCACCCATTTACTTTCTTGTCAAGTGTGTAAGTGTGCAATAGTTTCTTTTTGGTACTCTGCTTGGATTTGATAGCATTACCTCTGGTATTCTCTGTTTTGCCAGTACTCTGTTTCATTAATTATTTGAGTTTGTTTCTCACCGGTGAATGAGAGTGCAGTGTGCATTATTAAATCTGATTACAGGGGCAGGTGCTGAACGTCCCCACCTGGAGGATAGGGTCCTGATCCTCTGCCAACAGAGCATCCATCATTTCGTTTTCCAGATTTGTAGTTTTAATTAATTGCTTTTACTTTAACAAGTACTGTAATGACATAGCGTAAGAATCGCGTATATTACAGCTTTTCAATGCTTTTAGATTTTGAGTACATACAGTACGCAGTAGCCTTTGGAATAAAAAGACTTTCCCTGGTTGACAATTAATGTGGTACTTGAATGTTTAATTCATAAACAATTCAACTAGCCAACACCACCCAGGAATCAGTAATATTTTCGAAAGAAAGAATCAAAGCATCTTGTAACACCTCACCTGTCACATTTGCTTCATGATTGTTTTCTTGTTGTGCATCTCCTTCTTTTCCCTTCCGAGATCTACAGTCTTTCTTTAGGTGTCCTTTCTTTCCACATTTCCAGCACACTATCCCCGATCTGGACTTGGATCTTCCTTTCCTTGATTTACTGCGATATCCTGAGCTCTTTCCTCTTTCCATTTTTCTTCATATAGACTCTGCACTCAAAGCATTTACCGATGTCTCACCGGAGCTTTTCCGTCGCATTTCCTCGCTAAGGATAGCACCGACAACATCATAAAACTTTAAAGTACTAGATCCAAAAACGAAGTTACTAATGGCCATTACCAAACCATTCCAACTTTCTGGTAATGAGCACAAGAATAACAGAGCTCTAACTTCATCATCAAATTTTACCCCTATAGAACTTAACTGACTTGTAACTATATTAAAATCATTTAAATGGTTTGCAACAGATCCACCTTCCGACATATTCATATTAAATAACCGTTTCATAATAAATACCTTGTTTGAGGCCGAGGGTTTTTCATATAGTTTCGACAACGTCTGCATCAAACCCTCTGTCGTGGTTTCCTTCGAAATGTTGAAGGCGACTAACGCAGCAAGGCACAACCGTATTGTTCCGAGTGCCTTTCTATCGAGAAGGTTCCATTCTTCGTCTTTCATACCCGTCGGCATCTTTGTTTTTCTGCCCAATGGTAGGTATAGATCTTTCTGATACAGATAATCTTCCATCTGCATCTTCCACAGCGAGAAGTTTTGGCTGTTAAATTTCTCGACCCTAAACTTACCATCTTCCGCCATTGCTCCCACTCGAACCAGGAACCCTTCTTTCCTGCGAGTTTATCAGCCAAATAGACCTTCGGCTCTGATACCAGTTGTTAGAAAATTATATATTACGGAGCAATGGAACACATAAAATATTGCAAAAATATAAACACAGAAAATGCACAAAACAAGAGAGACACAGATATACGTGGTTCACCCAGTTTGGGCTACGTCCACCCCGAACAGCCAGTCCTTCCTTTCTATTATCCAGCAAAATGAAGAGACACAACCTACAGCAAATCCGTTGTAATATCCTTTGTTTTCTCTCACAGGCTCACCTCTCTGTTTCTCGCTCACAGAATACACATCTATATCATAGCCGCAAATACAATACTCTCATACAAAGAGAGGGGTTGCCTTCTAGGGCAAAAACCCTAAACTAAACATAAGTTCTACCGTCAGATCATCTGCCTAATGAACGGCCCAGATTGACTAGAAATTACTATACTTTTACAAGGCAATTTTACATTTGTTTTTAGCTTCGGGGGCGATGCCCCCGAGCCCCCGCCGGGGGATCGCTCGCCCCCGGACCCCCCAGCCAGGGGGGATCGGCCCCCTCGGACCCCCGTGGGGGGAGGGGTGTAAAAACTTCCTGGGGTATACATCCGGCTGAAACAAAGACCTCTGAACAATCATGCTCCACACACAACAATCTCCCACTTGGAGAATGATTGTAGAAACTCCACCGCTGCTTCATTTGTTGGACAATGACTCCTCTTTGGACCTGGATGTTTCTCATTTTCATCGTCATCCTTGAAGACCAATTGAAACTGAGCATGTTCTCAGTTTCTCCCTGGTTACAACTTTTGTTAGCATATCTGCAGGATTCTGGCTAGTGTGTATCTTTTCCAGCTTCATCTCTCCATCTTCCAACAATGATCGTATGAAATGGTACTTGAGTTGTATGTGTTTAGTCCTGGAATGAAATGCTGAGTTCTTTGCAAGATGAATGGCACTTTTGCTATCACTGTATAACGTGCCCATATCATGCTCCTTACCCAATTCATCCATAAACCTTTGTAACCAAATCATTTCTTTACTAGCCTCTGTAACAGCAACATACTCTGCTTTTGTTGTTGAAAGTGCAACAACACTTTGGATTTTTGAAATCCAACTAACAATTGTTCCACCAACAGTAAATACATATCCTGTAGTGCTCCTCCTGTTATCCCTGTCACCTGCCATATCTGCATCAACATATCCCTGTAGAGAAATGTTTGCACCACCAAAGCATAATGCTTGATTTTTGGTACCTTTCAAATATCTGAGAATACATTTCACTTCCATCCAATGTTCTTTTCCTGGATTTTTCAAGTACCTGCTTACAACTCCCACTGCATGTGCAATATCAAGCCTTGTGCAGACCATTGCATACATTAAGCTTCCAACTGCTGATGCATATGGAACTTTAGACATATAATCCATGTCTTCTTGGGTCTTTGGGCACATTTCCTTACTAAGTTTGAAATGGCTAGCAAAAGGTGTACTAACTGGTTTTTCATTGTGCATATTAAATCTTTTCAACACCTTTTGTATGTACTCATTCTGAGACAATGTTAATTTGCGATTTGTCCTATCTCTAGTGATTCTCATGCCAAGGATTTGTTTTGCAGCTCCCAAATCCTTCATTGCAAATGAATTTGACAATTTTCTTTTGAGTACATTTATTTTCTGCATGTTAGATCCTGCAACAAGCATGTCGTCCACATACAATAACAATTAATATAGCTGCCATCATTTTGCTTTTTCAGATAAACACAATGATCAGAGTGACATCTAGTATAACCTTGTTCAGACATAAACTTGTCAAATTTTAGATACCATTGCCTTGGAGCCTGTTTTAAGCCATACAAGCTCTTCTTCAACCTGCACACTAGTTTCTCCTTCCCTTTCACCTCATATCCTTGTGGCTACTGCATATATATCTCTTCCTCCAAATCCCCATGGAGAAAGGTTGTCTTTACATCTAACTGCTCAAGATGCAAATCTTCAGCTGCTACAAGACTTAAAATAGTTCTGATTGAAGTCATTTTAACAACAGGAGAAAATATTTCATCAAAATCAATACCTTTCTTCTGTGCAAACCCCTTCACCACAAGTCTAGCTTTGTACCTCTGTTTTCCTCCATCTTCTTCCTTCAGCCTGTAAACCCATTTATTCTTCAATGTAGTTTTTCCTGCAGACAACCTAACTAAATCCCATGTCTGGTTATGCATTAAGGAGTCCATCTCTTCTTCCATGGCTACCTCCCACTTCTTCCTGCTTTCAACCTGCATTGCTTCTTCATAACATTCGGGTTCACCAAAATCAGTTAACAATAAATAATATAATGAAGGAGAGTATCGTTAAGGGGATCTACTTATCCTGGTAGATCTTCTAACACCACTTTCAGGTGTTTGGGGTGCCTGTTGCTGTTGTGGTGGTCGTTATTGTTGATTATTATTATTTTCAGGCACCTTTACCTTTTCAGTGATTTCATCAAGAACTGCATATTCCTTGTTTTCTTTTTCCTGTTTCTTTTCCTGCAACTGATTCTTATACAAGACCTTTTCATTGAATATTACATCTCTGCTCCTAATGATTTTGTGATTTTCATAATCATATAAGCGATAACCAAAATCATTAACACCATATCCAATAAAGGTACATTTCTTTGACTTTGCCTCAAGCTTTGTTCTATTTTCTTTATCAATATGGACAAAGGTCTCACAACCAAAAGGCTTTAAAAAGGAGTAGTTTACCTTTTTACCTGTCCATGCTTCCTCCGAAACACCACCATCCAAGGAACTTGAAGGCCCTCTGTTTATTAGATAAACAGTAGTATCTACAACATCTGCCCAAAACTGTAAAGGCAATCCTGCATGCAATCTCATGCACCTTGCACGCTCCATGATTGTTCTGTTCATCCTTTCTGACACACCATTTTCTTGTGGTGTTCTTGGAACTGTATTCTCTCTGTGAATTCCATGCTCTGAACAGTACCTATCAAACTCTTTGCTGCAATATTCACCTCCATTGTCTGATCTAAGACACTTCAATTTCTTTCCTGTCTCAATCTCAACCAAAGCTTTCCATTTCTTGAAAGTACCAAATACATCAGACTATTCTTAATACAATAAATCCAAGTTTTTCTAGTTTCATCATCAATAAAAGTAACATAATAACGAGAGCCACCAAGAGATGATACCTGAGCAAGTCCCCATACATCTGTATGCACAAGCTCTAATTTTTCATTCTTCTTTTCTTTCCCAACTCTGAGAAATCTGACTCTCTTATGTTTTCCATAAATGCAATTCTCACAGAAGTCCAAATCAACATTCTTCAAACCCGGCAACAAATTCCTTGAGTGAAGAATCTTCATCCCCTTTTCACTCATGTGTCTGAGCCTATGATGCCATAATGCTGCATTTGCTCCTTTGGAATTTAAAGCATTAACAAAGTTAGAAATACCATTGCATAAATACAATGTACCAACCTTTTCGCCTTTTGCTATTACCAGGGCTCCTTTGGTGACCTTCCAAGCTTTATCTGTGAAAGTTGTCACACAACCTTCACCGCCTAACTGCCCCGTTGAAATCAGATTTTTCTTTAGATCTGGAACATGCCTTACCTCCTTTAATAGCCATTGGTTTCCATTCTACTGTTTTACAAGAACCTTACCCATTCCAACGATTTTACAGGGTTTATCATCACCCAGACAAACTTGTCCAAAATCTCCTTGAACATAGTCATGAAAGTATTTCTTATCAGGTGTGGCATGGAATGAAGCCCCTGAATCTACTACCCAGGAATCAGTAATATTTTCAAAAGATAGAATCAAAGCATCTTGTAACACCTCACCTGTCACATTTGCTTTATGATTGTTTTCTTGTTGTGCATCTCCTTCTTTTCCCTTCCGAGATATACAGTCTTTCTTTAGGTGTCCTTTCTTTCCACATTTCCAGCACACTATCCCCGATCTGGACTTGGATCTGCCTTTCCTTGATTTACTGTGATATCCTGAGCTCTTTCCTCTTTCCATTTTTCTTCCTCTATACTCTGCACTCAAACCATTTCCTGATGTCTCACCGGAGCTTTTCCGTCGCATTTCCTCGCTAAGGATAGCACGGACAACATCATCAAACTTTAAAGTACTATATCCAGAAACGGAGTTACTAATGGCCATTACCAAACCATTCCAACTTTCTGGTAATGAGCACAAGAATAATAGAGCTCTAACTTCATCATCAAAGTTTACCTCGACAGAACTTAACTGACTTGTAACTGTATTAAAATCATTTAAATGGTTTGCAACAGATCCACCTTCCGACATATTCATATTAAATAATTGTTTCATAAGAAATACCTTGTTTGAGGCCGAGGGTTTTTCATATAGTTTCGACAACGTCTGCATCAAACCCTCTGTCGTGGTTTCCTTCGAAATGTTGAAGGCAACTGACGCAGCAAGGCACAACCGTATTGTTCCGAGTGCCTTTCTATCGAGAAGGTTCCATTCTTCGTCTTTCATACCCGTCGACATCTTTGTTTTTCCGCCCAATGGTAGGTATAGATCTTTCTGATACAGATAATCTTCCATCTACATCTTCCACAGCGAGAAGTTTTGGCCGTTAAATTTCTCGACCCTAAACTTACCATCTTCCACCATTGCTCCCACTCGAACCAGGAACCCTTCTTTCCTGCGAGTTTATAAGCCAAATAGACCTTCGGCTCTGATACCAGTTGTTAGAAAATTATATATTACGGAGCAATGGAACACATAAAATATTGCAGAAATATAAATACAGAAAACGCACAAAACAAGAGAGACACAAATATACGTGGTTCACCCAGTTTGGGCTACGTCCACCCCGAACAGCCAGTCCTTCCTTTCTATTATCTAGCAAAATGAAGAGACACAACCTACGGTAAATCCGCTGTAATATCCTCTGTTTTCTCTCACAGTCTCACCTCTCTGTTTCTCGCTCACAGAATACACATCTATATCACAGCCGCAAATACAATACCCTCATACAAAGAGAGGGGTTGCCTTCTAGGGCAAAAAACCCTAAACTAAACATAATTTCTACTGTCAGATCATCTGCCTAATGAATGGCCCAGATTGACTAGAAATTACTATACTTTTACAAGTCAATTTTACATTTTTTTTTAGCTTTGGGGGCGCTGCCCCCGAGCCCCCGACGGGGGACCGCTGGCCCCCGAACCCCCCAGCCGGGGGGGATCGGCCCCCCCGGACCCCCGCGTGGAGGGGTGTACAAACTTCCTGGGGTATACATCCGACTGAAACAAAGACCTCTGAACAATCATGCTCCACACACAACAATCTCCCACTTGGAGAATGATTGTAGAAACTCCACCGCTGCTTCATTTGCTGGACAATGACTCCTCTTTGGACCTGGATGTTTCTCATCTTCATCGTCATCCTTGAAGACCAATTGAAACTGATCATGTTCTCAGTTTCTCCTTGGTTACAACTTTTGTTAGCATATCTGCAGGATTCTGGCTAGTGTGTATCTTTTCCAGCTTCAACTCTCCATCTTCCAACATTGATCGTATGAAATGGTACTTGAGTTGTATGTGTTTAGTCCTGGAATGAAATGTTGAGTTCTTTGCAAGATGAATGGCACTTTGGATATCACTGTATAACGTGCCCATATCATGCTCCCTACCCAATTCACCCATAAACCTTTGTAATCAAATCATTTCTTTACTAGCCTCTGTAGCCAAATCTCTGAAACCATGAACATTCTGTAATCTCTGCCATGCTGCTAGCTCCTCCTTTTTGGACAACCTGAAGTATAAAGCCTTATATTCTTGTACTGGCAGCCATAGAATAGGGAAATGAAAATGATATCCTACCCATTTTCAGCACACTTTTGAATGCATTTGATATAGTTAGGTAGTCGTGAAATTGTTGTTTCAAGATTAAGAGGGTTAAAGGGATGATATTCCTTCTTCTCCTTAGGGGACTGTTCCCAAAATAGGTTGTTTGCCTGTAAGGAAAGAGCTCCCTTGGCTTTGACATAATGTTGGCAGTCTTTTAAGACTGTTGCCTATAATTTTCTGATATGCTCGGTCATCCCTTGTTGCCTTAAAAAACAGATGATATTCAGCAACGAAAATGGCAACATTCTGTGGCTCAGATCGAATCCACAGAAGATTATTTTCTTCATTATGCCTTGCTGAAAGGAAGGCATTCTTCCACGTGAGCTGATTGGCAAGGAAAGAAACAAAGGCCCTGATCTGAATATCACCCACCAGAGGATTTAGATTAAGTTTCCTATCCTCATGGATGGCTTCATTATGAAGATACAATTCACAAAGTAAATTTTGTTCACTAGTTGATGCCTTTGTGAAAGTTTTGACAAACTGTTGAGGTGTAGATACCTCATCGCCCATCTCTGATTTCCTTTACTTGGAAGAACGCTAAGCATTCTGTGAGAAACAGAGAGTAATTAGATGATGGCTTCCTGGTGGCCAGTAATCTTTGAACCAAATCAAACATGAGAAACAATCTAGTTTTTAGTTTTTTATTTTCCTTGTTCTGGGCACGAGACTGTTCCAAAACTTCCCAATTTGCATATATATGATTTTGCCATGATGATTTGTGCTCCTGCAAGATCTTCTCTTGCGACATAACATATTCCTTCTTCCATTTATCCATTTGTGCTTGAGTGCTGCTGGTCTGAGTGAAGACAGTCTTTGTAGGTCGGGGTTCAGTCTGAGTAAACACAGTTTTTGTAGACCGAAGTGCAGGACTTTCAGTTTTAGCAATCACAGTAGGCCGAGGTATTTGTGGTTTAACCTCTTTTTCAAAAATCTTTGAAGGTCCTGCTGGTTCTTGTGTGACAGCAGGGCATTCTTGTTTAATTGCAATAGAAGTAGATGCAGGGGTGGCTCCAGGTAGTGGAATTTCAACTATTTTATAACCGGCTTGCTGATAAATATTACCACATTGGCTGCACATGTATTCATTATACCGATCTTTCTCTGTACTCTTCTCAGCTGTGGATGTTGCATGGGCTAAAGTATACAAATTAAGTTCTCTGTCATAGGCTTCCCTTGCCGTTATTAATTCCTGCTTGTAAGCTTTGAGTTCTGATTTTAGAAACTCATTTTCCTGTAGAAGGGAAGCCAAGGTGACTGGGCTTTGTGTAGCAGTCGCAGTCTCAGTAGCTGATTCCAATGAATGAAAGGCCTGTTGTTTCGTAGTAGCTTCATCATTTATAGCCTCAGCAGGTGGTTCTTGTGTGACAACTACTGAATCATCAGTTGGTTCTGTAACAGCTACATCATCTTGAGCATCCAAATTTTGCATATCAGCAGATGGTTCTTGTGTGGCAGCTGCTGACTCATTAGCTGGTTCTTGTGTAACAGCTACGGTTTGTGCAATATCCTGGTTATCTATGTTTTGTTCATCAGCAGTTGGTTCTTGTGTAGCAACTGTTGAATCAGTCACTGGTTCTTGTGGGGTAGCTACACCTAGGTCGTTTGTTTTATGTTCATCAGTAAGTGGTTCTTGTGTGGCAACTGCTGAATCAGTAGCTAGTTCTTGTGGGGCAGCTACATCTAGGCCGTTTGTTTTCTGTTCATCAGCAGTTGATTCTTGTGCGGCAATTGCTAAATCAGTAGCTGGTTCTTGTGGGGAAACTACATGTTGCACATCATCTTGGGTATCTAAATTTGGTGGATCATCAGCTAATTCTTGTGTGGAAGCTGCTGAATCAGTAACTGGTTCTTGTGTGGAAGCTACATTTTCTAAAAGAAATGATGTCACAAAATCCTGGGAATCTTGCATTTCAGTACTCGAGGGTGAAACAGGTAAAGATTCAGGGAGTTGAGACTGTGGTGGGGTATGGGGTTTTAGGCTAATAGGTGGGGAATTTGGGATGGTAGTAATAGTTGTTGCTTCAGTAGACGTCGTCATTCGTCTTTGAGGTAAAAAGGTAGGGAGAGCGGTGGTTTTTCTTTTATGAGTGGGAGGAGGGTCATCAGGGATGGTGGTTTCTTTAATTGAGGCCCTTGTTCGTCTCTTTGGTAGGGAAGCATCCTTATCTTGCCTTTTTCTTTTAACTTAGCAATGGGAAGGTTATCATCAGAATCATCACGAGAAATGTGGACAGTGGGACTCGATGATTCTGCTAAATTATGGGATGGAGTCGGTGTGGTGGACGAGTCAATTGGATTGGGTGATGCGGGTGGTGGAATTTCTGGGGGATTAGGAATGCTCCCTGGTTGCTATTCAGAAGGGTTTTCAACTTGTTGAGGGATTCCAAGAGTTTGTTGAGGAATTTCAGGGGTTGTTTAAGGAACTTCGGGAGTTTCAGCAGCTTCTTGGGGAATTTCAGCTGCTATTTGAGGAATTTCAGCAGCTTCTTGGGGTTCTAGGGGTGGGTTGTTAAGAGGGGGAGGATTTTGTTGAGCCAATCCTCTTTGAATTAATAGTTGGACAAGACGATGATGGGTGAGGGAAAGGAGTGGGTATTTTGCATGCATACAGTAATGTGACATATTCTTTAGACACCCAAGTAGATAATACGGCATATTTAACAGTCAACCATGTCTCAAATGATTTAACAAGACAAAATCATGCTGATAGACTACCTGGTAACGACCTTCACAGGTGAGGTAGTGCTTGACGAATTCTACAACCATCGGCCATGGACGTGGTAATGAATGAAGTGTGACACCCCTGCCTTTAGGCTCGACCCGCTCTCCTAGCAGAAGAAAGTCCTACTATGCGTTCAAAATGATGTGTTTACGACTAAACCATCGAATGCCATCGGCCGATAGGCCTCAAACCTGTGCTATATCATCCTCTGAGACTGGAATTTGAACTCCTTGAATAGTAGAGTAGCCATCCCGTAGATTATGTGCAAATTCAAGGACTTGTTGTGGATCAATTCCCTGGAGCCTCTGAAAATAATCTACCCAGCCGGCCTGCTAAAAAATCTGATATACCTCTGGGTGTAATTCTAATAAGGTTGTTGAGTCAGGCTCATGTCGAATAGTAGGTCCCCCCATAGTTACCAGCTTCAGTAAAATGCACAGTGACAAAGCGAGTTACCAAACCCGAGACAGAGTAAATTTTGCAAATGAGATCATGGAATAATAGGACAGAGACGGGGTGATGAGACGTAATCGTGGGTTAAAAAATTACGGTGATTGGAGTGTTGTGAAATGATGGCGTGATGATTTTGATATTCCCCCCAAATACGGCTGGAATGATGAGTTTTAAATGTACGGAGATCATGGTAATAATGTCATAATCTTCTCATTTGACTATAGTTTAATAATATTTACACATACAAATACATATCTCATGTTTACCTTTGATTGATATTCGGAAAATATATAGTATACATTGCTAATAGATCATCAATGGTTATGGAAAATGGGTTTTGAAATATGAGGGTAATTGTATGAAAGGCCTATATAATGATAGGAGAAGGTAGTGAAAGAACAAAGTTATAAGAATAATGCAATAGATGATTCTCACAACCGAAAGTAATGTATAATCATTCCTTGAGAAGAAATGGTGTTTCAGTAATAGGGAAAATGATAAGAGTTGGTGTTTCAGCAAAGGTGAAAATGGTAAGCGTTGGTGTTTTAGCATAGGGAAAATGGATGAAAATTGGTGTTTCAGCAACGGGGAAAGTAAAGAAAAAAATTGTTGTAAATGGGAAAAATAGGGAAGATGTTGCTGAAAAATACTTATGATAAGAATGGAAAAGATGTTGCTGAGAAATAATGGGGGACATAGGGAGGAGAAGAAGGGAAAAATGATCGAAATGGGGGAATGAATTGTGAATTGGAGTGAGATGAAAATGCTTCACAAAATGAAGCTTAAATCTGGTTGTTCTTTTCAACCAACCTCCCTACATCTAAGATCTGCAAAATAATCAATTGTAACATGGAAACCCTTGACAGGGATTATTAGTTAAGAAATTTAATCTAATACTAAAAAGAATACAATGCAGAAATTAAATGCAATGAGGGGCAGCAGGCTCCCCCAAAAAGATATAATGTGAATCTGTGATGCAAGTAGCTTTAAAATCCTCTTTAGAAATGGGCTACTGGTAGGGACGAAGCCGATACCCATTTACTAATAATGGTGTTCTAGAATCATCAATTGTTAGGAGCCTTACTGTTCCATTGGGAAAAACAGTATCTATTTTGTAAGGTCCCAACCATCTTGTTCGTAATTTCCCTTTGAAAATTTTCAAGCCGAGAGTCATACAATAAAGCCCAATTACCTTTTTGGAACTGCTTATGCTTAATAGTTTTATCATGCCACCTAGTTCTTTGATGTTGAATCATATTTGTTTGGTGGATGGCATCTAACCTCTTTTCATCCAATTCCTGAAGCTGCTGCAACCTGGCTGTCTGTGCATCAGTCAAATCAAGGTTAACAGCTAAAGCAGTTCTTAAGGTTTTAATCTCAAATTCCATAGGAAAAACAACACTTTTACCATAAACCAATTCATAGGGATAAAATCTTATAGTGTCCTCCAGGTAGTTCTGTAAGCCCATAATGCCTCAGGAAACCTTTGAGACCAATCCTTCTTATTTTCCTTCATTGTTTTTGTTAAAATGGCTTCTATGACTTTGTTTGTACTTTCCACCTGACCATTGGCTTGGGGGTGGTAAGGTGTAGTCATTTTATGATGAATATGATATTTTTGAAGCGTGGCTTTAAAACCATGAGAATTGAAAGGAGGTCCTCCATCTGTAACTAGTTCTCTAGGCACTCCAAATCTAACAAAGATTTCTTCAAATAGAAAGGTTAAAACAGCTTCTTCATTAGCTCTAATAAGTGCCTTAGCTTCCACCCATTTAGTCATATAATCTGTACAAACCAATATGTAAACTCTTTGACTGGATGGAGGATTGATGGGTCCTATAAAGTCTAGAGCCCATCTTTCAAAGGGTTCAAGTATTACCTGGGGATTCAGTGGCATTTTATATCGATGATTAGGTTGACCCATTCTCTGACAGTTATCGCAAGCTCGAACATATTTCTTTGCATCCTTGAAGAGTGAGGGCCAATAATAACCCATTCTGAGAATTTTATGTGTTGTTCTCTTATCAGCAAAATGCCCTCCACAAGGGCCATCATGACAAGCCTTCAATATATCATAAACCTCATCTTCTCTAATGCATCTTCGAATTTCATGATCAAGTCCTATATGGAAAAGACACCCACTTATCCAACTATACCGAGCACTTTGTTGAATGATCTTTCTTTTCTCCCGATGTGATAGGTGTGATGGTAGCTTCCCTGCAACTAGATAATTGGCAATGTCTGCATACCAAGGTGAGTGAGCAGATACTGCAAATAAATACTCATCAGGAAAGGAATCATCTACTGGAGTATTATCATCAGTTTTTATCCGAGAAAGGAAATCAAAAACTACATTTTCTTTACCTGGTCGATCTACAATTGTAATATCAAATTCTTTAAATACTAATAACCACCTGGTAACTCAAGCATTTGTGACAGATTTGTTCATTAAATACTTAATAGCCAAGTGGTCAGTATGAACAAAAGTAGGGTAACCAGTAATGTAATGCTGAAATTTATTAATAGCATAAATGACTGCTAAAAATTCTTTCTCATTAACTATGTAATTAAGCTCAGCAGGGGTCATATTATTTCTAATGAAATAGATAGCATAAGGAAGATGGTTTTCCTCTTGTCCCAAGATAGCTCCAATTGTAGTATTTGAAGCATCAGAGGATATGTGAAAGGGAAGCACCCAATCAGGTCCTCTTAGAAAAGGAGTTGTAGACAACTGATGCTTAAGTTCATCAAATGCTTTCTGGCAAAGATCAGTCCACTTAAATTCAGCATTTTTCATAAGTAACACAAACAAAGGAGAAGCTATTTTAGAAAAAAAATTGATAAATCTTTTGTAGTATCCAGCATGTCCTAAAAAACTTCTTACATTAGTTTGTGTTTTAGGGATAGGAAGGGTCTGAATTACCTGTACTTTGGATGGATCTACCTGAATCCCTAGGAATGAAATGAAGTGCCCAAGTACAATTCCTTCGTTCATCATCATATGACATTTTTCAGTACTTAAGGAAAGGTGAGCTTGTATACAACGTTTAAGTACTTTTTCAAGGTTTTGTAATGCATCTTCAAAAGTCACACCATAAGGAGTAAAGTCATCCATAAATATCTCCATAGAGTCATTAAGCATATCAGAAAAGATTCCTATCACTGCTCTTTGAAACATTGCTGGAGCATTACATAGTCCAAATGGGAGAACTCTATAAGAAAAAGTTCCCCAAGGACTAGTAAAAGTGGTCTTGTCTTGGTCTTGGGGTGCAATTTTGATTTGGTTATATCCGCTAAAACCATCTAAAAAGGAAAATAATCTCTTCCCTGACAAACTATCTAGAACCTGATCAATGAATGGCAAGGGGAAATGATATTTTTGAGTGGCTTTGTTTAAGGCTCTATAATCTACACACACTCTCCATTTCCCATTTTTCTTAGGTACTATCACCAATGGAGAAACCCATTCACTATCAGATATGGGGTATATAAACCCTGCATTAAGCAATTTTTGAAGTTCTTCTTTAACAATTTCCCTCAAATTGGGATTCATTCACCGCTGGGGTTGACATACTAGTTAGCACCCTTCCTTAATATAGATACGATGAGTACATAATTCAGGAGAGATCCCCTTCATATCTGTATAGTCCCATGCGAATGCTTCCTTATTTTCACGAAGTAACTTCATCAGTTGTTGTGTTTCAGCATCTGATAAGTTGGGGTTTATGTTCAATGTTTTGCCAGGTTCAATTTCTACTGTTATGCTTTTAGAGGAGATAGCAGTTGATGTTTGAGGCAGATTTTTAGATTTAAGCCTTTCCTGGGTTTGAGGTTCCAAAATTGCAATCGACTAGTTATATGTTTCAGAAATGACCGAGGAGGGTTCAGAAATAAAATTACTAATTACTTCATCCTCTGTGGTATCTTTAAGAGTTAAAGCTTTTCCGATAGTCAAAATGGGTTGAGTAGCATTATCATCGTAATCCAACCATACAGAATCATTGTGATTAATTATAGGTGTGGCATGAGGATAAAGAGTAAGCTGCTTGGTTTCACATCCATTAGAAATTGTCATTGAACCTGATCTACAGCTAATAAAAGCATCAGTTGTAGCTAGCCAGGGTCTTCCCAAAATTAAAGGATGTCCCCCCAACTTTGTTTTAGTCTGCAATACAACAAAATCAGCTGGATAATTCCAGGATTCAACTGAAATGATCAGGTCTTCAATAACTCCTTCTGGTTTGATTGTGGAACGGTCAGCTAACTCCAAGATGGTTGGTGTCTCTCTGATTACATTCTTCAGCTGTAACAGTTGTGAGGTTTGAAGGGTCATAATATTTATAGCAGCACCCAGATCTACCAGGACTCGTGAAATAATGGTTTTTCCAATCTACACTATAACTGTAGGATGGCCGAGATCACCATATTTAACAGGAGGAGATTTTTCGGACATTAAGGCAGCTAGATCACCCATAACATGAATTGTAAGGGGATCCTTAGCTTTCCTACCAGGTTTCTTAACACAAATGTCTCTCACAGTTCTAGCATAAATTGGTACATCTCTAAGTGCTTGTAAGAGTGGAATTTTAACATAAAGATTCTGCAATTCCCCTATAAGATTAAAAGCATGAAGCTCAAGTGTCTTAGTGAGGGCTAAACGTTTAGGGAATGGTGGCTCTGTTTTTTCAGCATCTTTCTTAGAGGGTGGCTCTGCTGTTTCAGCACCCTTATTGGATAAATTATTTCTCTTTGTCTCCTCTTTGTCAGAGTCAGAAGAGGTAATATCATCAATAGTAGGCTCAACTATTCTCCCAGATCGTAAATTAATATCATTACACTGCACAGGGTAAACAGGAGCTATAGGTTGGTTTTGAATATCGATGACTTGCACAGCTTTATTATTATTAGGGTTAGGGTTCAGTTGTACAGGCAGCTGGGGTCTTATTGTCTGATTATTTGGTGGAGCACCTGCTGGTAGAGGTAGTGGTTGTTGAAACTGAGGAAATTGGTTTGGAAACGGAATTTTTTGAGCTCTCCAGTTTGGGTTCCATTGATTAAAATAAGATTGTTGTGGAGGCCAAAGAATCCACATTGCAGGGTCTACAAAGGGAGGGTTTGTTTGTTGCATGGGTGGGAAATTCATTTGATTAAAGTGTGGGTATTGCATTTGGTTGAAGGTCAGGTAATTTGCTTGATTAAAAGAAGGATAATTATTCCAACGATTAAAGGATGTAAATGGCATATTAGGGTTCATACCTTGTCCTCATCGTTGCCATTGTCTTCTCTGTGTCAAAAAATAAACTGCTTCAGCTTCCTCTTCGGTTGGTTGCAATGTTGCTTTTATTCCTGGTAAAGAAGGGCATTGTTGAGTTTCGTGATCTTTCTCACAAATAGTGCAAATTGGTATTTTGTCCAATGGGCCTTCCCTTAGTGGATGTTTATCTCTACATTTGGGACAGAAGATAGCTAAAGCAACTTCTGCCTCTGCTTGTTTATGCTTAACCTGCAAGGTATCAATCTGTGAAGCAAAAGAACTTAACATTTCAGTTTTGAATTCCTCAAGTAAATTACCTATTTCAGCTCTTGTTGCTCCTCCACTGGCTGATTTTTGGATTCTTGAATATGTATTATCCCTGCTTTTTTATCTATTTGCAGCTCCTCTTGAACATCTCTTGCAGAGGTTAATGATTTCATCATACGATTCTTTAGATATGTCCCCTTTACCAAGCATGTTCAACATGTCTAAACAATCATCCCTCACCCCTTTCAATAATATTGTTTAAGAATGTCTTTACTTACATCGGGATGATTGGATCTCTGTAGATTGTATTGTAGTCTTTCCACAAAGTCCTCCAGGTTTTCGTCCTCCTTCTGGACCATCTTAAATAGTTCCTCCCTTTTTTCTCTAGTCCGGCGGTAGTCTTGATATTTGGTCAAGAATTTCTCCTTCATTTGTTCCCATGTCATGATTACATGACCTCCCAAACTCATAAACCATCTTAATGCATTTCCTTTTAGTGTTACTAGAAATAGCTTCAATTTCTTAGCATTAGTAACATAATCATAACTTCTACACAATATATCAAACTCAAAAAGAAACTCATCAAGATCCTCAGAAGATAAACCATGGAAGTTAGGTAAGGCTGAGAGTGGGATATTCTTCATGGGGGTTTCCCCTCTGGGAAGATCCCCAATAGGAAATCCCAAGGTGGAGAGAGAATTCTCACCTCTTCCCTCTCCTCCTACCTGTCCTCCACCAAAGAGTCCTTCATTGTTTCCTTCCATTGGTTGTTCTCCTATTGCACTTGCCCGGTCTTCAATGTTTTCCGTTGGCCCCTCAATGTCTTGAACTGGTTCCTCAATGTCTTCTACTGGTCCTTCAATATCTTCCAATGGTTCTTCAATGTCTTCTACTGGTTCCTCAGTATTTTCTACTATCTCTTCAACCCTTTCAGGGCCCACAACTTCCTCCGTTTCGTAGTTTGTTTGGAGGGAATGCTGAGTCTTTGGCTTCCGAGAGCTTAGCCTCTGAGAAGTTTCAGCTTTTGAGATAATCTCATCAATAAAGGTTTTTCTTCCTCCTCTTCCTTTTCCCTTGCCACCTGTAGGATTAGTTTTCTTGCGTCCTCTCATGCATTCTGCACATCTAAAAGAAAAACATTAATGCTTTTAAAATCTATGATTGCCTTCCCTGGCAACGGTGCCAAAATGTTGGTCACTTTAATTGCTTATTAATTCAAACAACTAAGTGCTACATAAATTGTCAACCCAAGGAAGTCTGTTTATTTCAAAGGAAACTACACACTGAATGTGCTCAATTTCAAAAGCAATAAGGGTTGTAGTAATAAGTAAACTAGTCACACCTTGCTCTAAGAAAATTGAAGCTCCACTCTGAGTTACAACAAAAACAATCTATTCCAGACAATTACCAAAGAATGCTCAGATTCATTAAAAGAGTAATCTAATAAAATGGGATCAAACTGCAAGGGAAAGCACTAGCTATGTTGTAACAGAGAACAGGACCCTATTCCCAAAGCAGGAATATTCAGCGCCTGTTTCTGAGTACCATGCTTGCCAACTCACTCTGTAACTCAATTGCCGATAAAACACTCGTGAACTAACTGTAAATGAATTCGATAATGCAGCAATCAATTAGAAAAACAGAGTTCAGCAACAATGCATAAGCACATTCAGTAAACAGAACTTTTAACAAGGTATGGATAGGAAACACACTTAACACACTGTAGAAATATAATGGGTGAATCTTGTGATGAAGGTGGGCCTTGTCCTTCTCACAAGATTCCCCAGGAAACGAGAACTAGTAGGAAATGTTCAGAACAGTATTTTATTCATCCATCAATATGTCATGTTACAAAAAGATTCAAGTTCTTTTCCTTCAGCTAGACCTTCCCGCAGTCTATCCGTCCCCTTCTACTGTAAATGTATCCTCTTTTTTAAGAGGAGACATCTATTACAATTGATTACATTGTAAGTCCTATCTTTAACCCAATATACCAAAATAGGGAAATCAGTTTTCCCATTAACAAAATGTTGTTACAATAGTTATGGTAATGCTGACTTTGGAATGTGATCGTTACAGCTAATGTAGCAGCTCCTTCGATGATCTTCTTCTGTTGTTGTCGAATCTAGAATGCAAATCACGGCTGCTTCAACAACGGGATTTGCTCCTTGTTCTAACTGTTACAGCAACATAACCTGTAATGATAACCATGCAGTCTTCCAATCTGTTTCAGCAACGTAGACTGCAACGCTAACTGTTTCAGCAACTATCCGTTTCAATCAATAAATTATGAAGGTAATGTAATTATATGTAAAATAAATTAAATGTATAGTAATGAGAAGAAATATTGTATACCTTTTGGAAAAATGGATTAAAGCAGTAACATGGACTTTAAATATAGGTTAGAAAAGGATGACATAATAGCAAAATATATGGTCAAAAAGGGACAATGTGAGGTCCTAACATGTGTGGTTGGGATCCTGCTCGACAGGAGAGAGGAACGAATCAGCCAGCAAACCGTTGAACTCTCCTACTTGGCACTTGCACTCACTGAAGGTGACTTTCATAAGTGGTGGCAGGGGACTTCAAAATCCACGATCTTCTTTGATGGAGCATCCGAGGGGAACCCAAGAACTGTAGGTGCAGGGGGTTTGATTCTTTCCCTGGATAAATCTAGTGAAACCAGCTTCAGTTGGGGCCTAGGCACTAGCTTGAACAACCAAGCAGAGAGTTACAGTCTCTTAAAAGCTTGCCAGATTGCGAAGGAGCTAGGTTATAAAATAATTCAAATTTTCAGAGACTCGGAGCTTCTAATTAAACTTTTAAACTCTGAAGATCATTTTTGTAATCCTGCAGTAAACAAAATTATGCAGTGAATCCGAAACACTTTGAAAGATTTCGACAAAGTTGACTCTTACCACATTCTGTAGGATTTAAACAAACAAGCTGACTCTTTGGCAAACAAAGGTTGTCTGCTGCCTCAAGGAAACTTTAGTCTCAATGGAGGACCATGCTCACTTCATCCTCTACCTTAACCAAGCTACATCAGGCAAATCTGCATTCATTGGCCTCAACACTCAGAATGAAGTTTGGTTCTCTCACAAAATATGCTCAACTTCATCATGGTTGGTTGCTTTTTTGAAGTATTTTCCAACAATTCTAAACAATGGGTCACTGGGACCCGATAGAGGAATTGCCTCCATAGAAGAGCACTATTCTATTTCAAGTCCTTGTTGTGTGCAGAAGCTACA
Organism: Pinus tabuliformis; assembly: GCA_031772625.1. Taxonomy (NCBI): domain Eukaryota; kingdom Viridiplantae; phylum Streptophyta; class Pinopsida; order Pinales; family Pinaceae; genus Pinus; species Pinus tabuliformis. The sequence continues at coordinate 50,271,001 of CM062816.1, read as the reverse complement.
AGCAATATTAGTTAGTGGATTCTTGGGCCAAACATTTACTGAATTGGATTGTTGAGCGATCTATTTAGAATTTTGAAATAAACTCATACACAGAAGAGTTTTCATTTCAGGGCTCTCTGGAGGTGAGAATTTTGGCAGTTTTTCTAGATAAGGCACGTATTTTCTTCACAGAAGGCAATTTCCCTACAAGTCATCAAATGGATTCAGGGGATTTGCAAGAGATTGCAGAGTACTGTAAAGACACGACAAGCACATCCATTGCAATAGGGCCTCTCTCTTCATCTTGCTTTTACAAATACATGAAACTGAGAATCAATATACAACACAAGTAGCAAAAATCAAAGGATGTTTGTTGTCATTAAAGCAACAGTTGACAGTGGTAGAAAATGAATGCAGTCATCTCTAAAATTTAACTCTTAATCTTCACAGAGATGATCAAGTAATGGCCTCAATTCCAAGAACCTCAACGAATTCATTCAGGGCAGGGCTTAAAGAGGAAAAATTTGTGCATCAATCCTATGAGTTAATGAAACCTGTGAGCCAGGAAAATGAACCAGCCGGTATAGATTTGGAGGATGTTGTTAGTCACTATGCTCAAGGCTGATTTAAATGTTTTTTAACAATTAAAATTTCTAGGCATTTACTATAGAATATATAGCTCAAAGAAGAAATCAATAACTTTGCATAAGGAAAATGCCATTCTCTATTTTGGGGGTGTAACAAGGTTTTGTATGATCTCTGTTTCTGCTCCTATGTTTTTACTGGAACTATACTATGATGTAATCTCTATTGTAGCATTTGTTGTAGCCTCTTTCTAATACAATTTACCCAGTTACTGTTAAAAAAAAAAAACCCACTATCTGTATTATCATACAAGGTGGAAATACATCAGAATTATATAAATCCTTAGCTCTCATAGTAGCCAACTCTCAGTACAATCCTCTTGGATGCTCACAGGAAATCAAAGTTTCTCACAAGCCTTCTCCTCTACCCTCCAAGCTCCTATTTCCTTGCGTAGTTTCTCCTAGGTGATCCTCCTATTACAAAGTGGAAGACTGATCACTCACACTGATCCTACACCTTTTCAAAATCACGCAATCCTCAAGGAACCTTCCCTTGACTGCATGGATGAGTTTCATTTATAGGAAAACACATGAAAATGATAGTAACCTGTCCTTGAGATTTAGCTCAACTGGGTCTTTCTCAGAATATACATGCATGAGTTTCTAATGAGAGAATCTTCAGTTATCTGGAGTACACTTGTTGAATTCATGCATGCATCAATTGACTGATAACTCAAAATTAGTTCCTCAAACAGTTTGGAACTAATTTAATTGAACTTAACTTAGTAAACTGAGCTAACTAATTACAACTCAAATATAACTCAATATTATCTCCTTAATTAAGGGATAATCTCCTTAATTTAAGGGATAACTGTTGCATGATTGCATAAAGACTTCTAACTTGAATTTCTCCAACTAATTAACTCAAGATGAATTAATTAATTATTTCAAAGCAGCTGGTGAGACTAAATTTGAATTTAATTCACAATTTTAATTCAAGGACAAATTAAAATTGGAATATTCTGGATTCTATTTTTATCATTTCTTGTTGCTATTTTCAACAGATGAAATGGCATCTTTGCACAAAAATAAGGCTTGGGATCTGCTGGAGTTGTCGGCTAGAAGGAAACCCATTGGCAGCAAGTGGGTGTTCAAGGAGAAGACGAATGCAGAAGGAAAGGTGGAGAAATACAAAGCTCGGTTGATAGAAAAAGTGATGCAGGAGCATGAGGCTCGAAGACAAAAGGCTTCGAATTTATTCCAAAAATACAAAAAAGTTTACAAGCAAAGGAGTGGGATCCTTTAGCTGTCAATTTACAAAGTTTTCTAGATAGGATTTGAGCTAGGATTTAAGGACTGAGTGATTTTATAATTAATTCAAGTTGTTTAGATTCAGTTGAGATTCTCAAGGAGAATGCCAACCAGATTAGATATTGTCTAAGATTAGGCAGATTCGATCCAATGATTGAAGATCTGATTGTTAGAATGAAATGGTATTTATGTAAGTTCTGAATGATTATAAAGGGATTTTGACTGATTTGGCTTGATTAGGCCGTATAAGATTAAGTTACTAAAATTGTATCTATGTGTATTTGTGTATAATTGGTCAATCTCGGAGGCATTTTATTCCTTCGAAATATCTCTAAGTTATGTTGATTTCTAGTTTGACTTTTGAATTAGAGTATGTAAAATATGTATTGTATCACCCAATCTTGTGTTTTCCATGTTTTGAAATAATTTGGTTATGTTCTAAAAACATTGGAGAATATGGTTTGAGACAAATTAAATATACAGGAGGTGTTAAGTTTGGTAGAATAGAGAAAAGAAAACCTGACAAAATCATGTTAAACCAAAGGAGTCTAGAACCATCCGATCTACAGATCCAATAGATCTAACAGTCATTGTGTGCTAATAAGCTCGTGCATTAGTCAAGGAAGAAAAGTGGTTTTATTAGTGAAGCTGTTTATCGGGTGAAAAAAAAGTGGTAAGTCGTCTTTTGAAATTCTAAACGATTCCATTAATCGACCGACACGTATCACTCAGGTGGAGAGAGAAAACCAATTTATCGGGTGTATAAACATCGCGCAAGATCTCCATTTGATATCGCTATTAACTGTTGGATCAAGGGTGCTTTGATTAACAGTGGAGGATCACCAATTATTTTTGTTGTTTGGGTGAACCAACAACCGTCGGATTGAAAGGTAAGATCAACAGTGGAGAGTTAGTGCGATAATGTTCATGGGAAAAGCGAACGCGATAAGGAATTAACCAAAAATTTCAATTCCTTTGATTCCGCGGCAATTGAAAGGTTGTCATATTGCGGCTAAAATTTAGCAGTTCTGCCAATTTAGTAGAAATTCCAAGTTTGGAGGTAGATGACTGATACTCCAAAAGAAATCCAAGAAGAAGTTACACCTAAACTTGCATAAATCGTTTCTGGGTTTGAACGATTATCCATTACACTTGCACCCAAAGCCCCATTTGTGGTATCAGAGCAGCCTACTGACACTGAATAGGATCTCAAGGACCAGAAAAGAAATCCAACATGGCTTTCAGAGTTGGAGGAAGAGGTGGTGGTCAAAGAAAAGGAAGACCAGTTGCAAATGTTGAAGTGTTGGAAGCTATGCAACATATGCAAGCTAGATTGGAAGCAATGGAAATGGGAAGAGATGCAGATGTTGGAGATGTCAGTGAACCTGAAGTTGAAGCTGCAGAAGATGAGGAACCTGCAGATGTAACTTCTTAAATGAGATTCTTTAAGTCAGTATTGAGATCCACATCCAAGCCTAGGCTTGCAGTTTCAATCTACACAGGAAGCTTAAGCCCTGAGGAATTGATAGACTGGATAAATGACATGGAGAAATTCTTTGATTATGAAGAAACAGAAGAAGGAAAGAAGGTGAAGTTTTTTGTCACAAAAATCAAAGGACATGCAGCACTTTGGTGGGATGGGGTGCAGGCAGAAAGAAGAAGACTTGGTAAACAACCAATTAAGAATTAGAATAGGACGGTGGCAAAACTGAAAAGTAAGCTTTTGCCAATTGATTATCAACAAACATTATTTAGACAGATGCAGAATCTTAGACAAAGGTCTATGACCGTAAAGGAATACACAGAGGAATTCTACAAAGTGAGTATAAAAGCAAGATAAATCCAAGATACAGATGAGAAGGTCGCAAGATATGTGAATGATCTCAGAATGGAGATCCAAGATGAGATAAGTGTGATGTCTCCTAAAACGGTAGAAGAGGCTTATCAGATGGTATTGAAGGCTGAAGAAAAACTCACGAGGAAGAAATCTGCCAGAAATAGAGGTATTTTCCGAGGAAGGGGGAGTCAAGGTGGTAGAGGAAGATCTACAGCACCTAGAGATGGAGTTAGCAGTAGCTCAAGTCACCATGCACCCACAAGAGGTGATGCAAGTGGCAAAGGGAGTTTTTCCAGAGGAAGAGGAGGCAGAGGTAGAGGAAGATAAATCATATGTTGCAGATGTAACGAGCTGGGACACAAGGCTTATGAGTGCCCAAAAAATATAGGAATGAATCAGAGGAATGAAATTGTTGCAAAAAATGAAGAGGAAACAACAAAGGTAATAGAAGAAGAGAATGTACCAGAAAAAGGGGAATCTTTGGTAGTCAACAAAATTTTGTTAAAACCAGCTAAGGAAATTGTTGAACCAGCACATAGAAAAACCTTGTACAGGACTGTGTAAGGTTCAAGGAAAGTGTTGTCAGATGATAATATACAGTGGTAGTACAGATAATTTCATCTCCATAGAAGTGGTGGAGAAGTTGAAATTGAAAACAAAGAAACATCCAACACCTTACAAGGTGTCATGGCTTCAAAAGGGATATCAGTTGGTAGTGAATGAGAAATGTGAAGTGGAGTTGCAGTTGGGTAAATACAGAGACAAAATTATGTGCGATGTGATGCCTATGGATGTGTGTAACATATTGTGGTATACCTTGGCAGTATGACAGAGGAGCTATGCATGATGGAAAGAAGAACACATACAAATTTAGCAAATATGGTGTCAATCATACATTGCTGCCAATGGAAGAAGAAGATACATCAAAGAAACCTAATCCAAAGACCCTTTTGCTGAGTGGAAAGGAGTACTTGCAGCATATGGAAGAAGATGAGGTAAGTTTTGCATTGGTTTTCAAACCCAAGGTAATAATTACTTCCACAAAAGTTTTTGATTTACCAATTGAAATTCAAGAGATGCTGGACAGTTATTGTGATATCATTGTAGATGATTTTCCTGATAAATTACCACCCATTAGAAAAATCAGTCATCTTATAGATTTGATTCCAGGAGCAAATCTACCTAATAAAGCAACTTATAGGATGACTCCCACAGAGAATGAAGAGATCAGGAAACAGGTTCAGGAATTGTTAGACAATGGACTGATTAGAGAGAGTTTGAGTCCTTGTGCAGTGCCAACAGTGTTGAGCCCAAAGAAAGATGGAGGCTGGAGAATGTGCACTGTTTCAAGATAAATCAATAAGATAATAATCAGGTACAGATTTCATTTATCTAGAATCAAAGATTTGATGGATTGTTTGAGGAGAGCTAGATATTATACAAAGTTAGATTTAAAAAGTGGTTATCATCAAATCAGAATTAGAGAGGGAGATGGGTGGAAAACTACTTTTAAGACAAATGAAGGATTGTGTGAATGGATGGTAATGCCTTTTGGGTTATCAAACGCTCATAGTACATTTATGAGAATTATGAATGAAGTTCTGAAAGAATTTGTTGGTAAATTTGTAATAGTATATCTTGATGATATATTGGTTTACAGCAAATCTAAGGAGGAGCATATGAGAAATCTGAATTATGTCTTACAGAGACTACAACAAGAAAAGTTACTGATAAATTTAAAGAAATGTTCATTCATGAAGGAAGAATTGGTATATTTGTGCTTTGTCATTTCTACTGATGGATAAAAAAGATAAAAGCAATCATAGAGTGGCCTTCACCAATAAGTGTTTTTGAGGTAAGAAGTTTTCGTGGTCTTGCTAGTTTTTGTAGAAAATTCATAAGGAATTTTAGTAAGATCAATGCTTCTATTATCAACACTATAAACAAAGATAAACAACCATTTAAATGCATTGTTGAAGCAGAAGGAACTTCCAATTGTTGAAGAGGAAGATCAGTGAAAAACCTGTTTTGATTTTGCCTAATTTTAACAAACCTTTCCAAGTGAAATGTGATGCCAGTGGAGAATCCATTGGAGCTGTTTTAAGTCAGGAGCACAGACCGGTAGCTTATTTCAATGAGAAGCTGAATGAGTCAAAGAAGAAATATTCTTCTTATGACAAGGAGTTTTATGCAGTGGTGCAGTCTTTGAAGAAGTGGAGACATTACTTGATGTCCAAGGAGTTCATACTATATTCAGATAACCATGCATTACAATACATTATGCCACAGCCAAAGCTTAACCATAAGCATGCAAAATGGGTAGAATACCTTCAAAGTTTTAATTTTGTGTTAAAACATATAATTGGTCAATCAAACAAAGTAGCAAATGCCTTAAGTAGAAAAAGCATTTTAGTTCAAGAAATTCAAATTCAAGTGTTGGGTTTTTATTTTCTTAAAGAGTTATATGAGAAAGATCTAGATTTTAAAGAGGCATTTAAAGCTTGTAGAAATCATGTTTTGTTAGACAGAATCAAGTGGTTGGATTATATCCTACAAGAGGGACTGTTGTTTAAAAGAAATCAGTGGTGCATACCAAATTGTTCTACGAGATAAAATTTGATAAAGGAGAAACATAGTGGTGGACTGGGAGGAAATTTTGGTGTAGACAAGACTTATGAGCAGTTGAACCGGTTTTATTTTTGGCCAAAGATGAGAGCTGAAGTGGAAAAGTATGTGAAAAAGTGTAAAGTCCGTCAGTATGCAAAGGGGAGGAGCCAAAACACAGGTTTGTATGTTCCATTACCTATTCCAGATAGGCCCTGGGATATGGTAAGTATGGACTCTGTTTTGGGTTTACCAAAAACTCAAAGGGGACATGATTCAATTTATGTAGTAGTTGACAGATTTTCAAAAATGGCACATTTTATTCCATGTTATAAAACCAGTGATGCTACTCACATTTCTAATCTGTTTCTTAAGGAGATTGTAAGATTACATGGGTTACGTAAGAGCATTGTTTCAGACAGAGACACCAGATTTGTTGGACATTTTTGGAGGACATTGTGGAAGAATCTTGGAACTAAATTGAGTTTCAATTATGTTTATCATCCTCAGACTGATGGACAGACTGACCTTGGGTAATCTTCTGAGAAGTCTTGCAGGTGAACATCCAAAACAGTGGGATCAAGTATTGGCACAAGCAAAATATGCTTATAATGATTCTCCTAATAGGAGTATAGGGCAGAGTCCATTCCGTATAGTTTATGGAATTCACCCAAGAGGAGTGTCTGAATTGAGAGACTTGGGAAAAGTTGAAATGAGAAGTGATAAAGGAGAAGATTTTGCTACAGAAGTTAAAGAAATACATGAATAGGTAAAACAGCAATTACAGGATAGCAACATAAAATACAAGAGCAGAGCAGATTTGAAGAAGAGAGAAGTTAATTTTGAAGTTGGAGATTTAGTTTTAGCACACCTGAGGAAGGAAAGATTTCCAAAAAGGGAGTATAACAAGATAAAGTTTAAGAAAATTGGACCATGTAGAGCCTTGAGGAAGTTTTCTGCAAATGCATATGAAATTGAATTACCCCCTAATATTGGAATATCTCCAATTTTCAATGTTGCTGATTTGTATAGGTATGAAAGTGGAAATGTAGATGACACGGCAAAGGATCAATAAGAACAAGAGATTGATTAGGTAAAACAGTTACCTATAGAAAAGGAATTGAAGCCAGAGAGGATTTTGGACAAGAAATTGTTGAAGAAGATAAGAGGACAGGAGTATTTTCAGTATTTGGTCAAATGAAACGATCAACCAATTGCTGAAGCTACTTGGATGACAGATGCCATGCTACAAAAGTTGTGCAGTTTTGTAGAAGAGCTCATGGACAGGAGCCCATGAAGAATTTTGTCCTTGGGAGTCTGATGCAGGAGCATGAGGCTCGAAGACAAAAGGCTTCGAATTTATTCCAAAAATACAAAAAAAAAAAAAAAGTTTACAAGCAAAGGAGTGGGATCCTTTAGCTGTCAATTTACAAAGTTTTCTAGATAGGATTTGAGCTAGTATTTAGGGATTGAGTGATTTTATAATTAATTCAAGTTGTTTAGATTCAATTTATATTCTCAAGGAGAATATCAACCAAATTAGATATTGTCTAAGATTAGGAAAATTCGATCCATTGATTGAGGATCTGATTGTTAGAATGAAATGGTATTTATGTAAGTTCTGAATGATAGTAAAGGGATTTTGACTGATTTGGCTTGATTAGGCCATATAAGATTAAGTTACAGAAACTGTATCTCTGTGTATTTGTGTATAATTGGTCAATCCTGGGGGAATTTTATTCCTTCTAAATATCTCTGAATTCTGTTGATTTCCAACTTGAATTTCGAATTAGAGTATGTAAAATTTGTATTGTATCACCCAATCTTGCGTTTTCCGTGTTTTGAAATAATTTGGTTATGTTCTAAAAACATCGGAGAATATGGTTTGAGACAAGTTAAATATACAGGAGGTGTTAAGTTTGGTAGAATAGAGAAAAGAAAACCTGACAAAATTGTGTTAAACCAAAGGAGTTCGGAACCGTCCAATCTACAGATCCAATAGATATAATGATCATTGCGCGCCAATAAGCTCATGCATTAGTCAAGGAAGAAAAGTGGTTTAGCAATGAAGTTGTTTATCGGGTGAGAGAAAATAAATAAATAAATAAATAAAGGTGGTAAGTTCTCTTTTGAAATTCTAAGCAATTTCATTAATCGACTAACACATAGTACTCGGGTGGAGAGAGAAAACCACTTTATCGGGTGGATAAACATCGGGCAAGATCTCCGTCCGATATCGTTGTTAACCGTTGGATCAAGGGTGCTTTGATTAATGGTGGAGGATCGCCAATTAGTTTTGTTGATTGGGTGAACCAACAACCGTCGAATTGAAAGGTAAGATCAACGGTGGAGAGTGAGCGCGATAATGTTCGTGGGAAAAGCGGACATGATAAGGAATTAACCAAAAATTTGAATTCTTTTTTATTCCACAACAATTGAAAGGTTGTCGTATTGCAGCTAAAATTTAGCAATTCTGCTAATTTAGCAGAAATTCCAAGTTTGGAGGTAGATGACTAATACTCCAAAGGAAATCCAAGAAGAAATTCCACCTGAACTTGCAGAAATCGTTTCTGGATTTGAACGATTATCCATTACACCTGCACCCAGAGCACCAAAAAGGTTATTCCCGGGCATCGGGAATTGATTTTGGTGTTATTTTTTCTCCTATTGCCAAGGTAGCTTCTATTAGATTAATTTTATCTATTGTTGTTTCTTTTGATTTTGAGGTAATACAGATGGATGTGAAGACAACATTTCTTCACGGGGATCTAGAAGAAGAGATTTACATGAAGCAACCTGAAGGCTTTGTGGTGAAGGGTAAGAAATAACTGGTATGCAAGTTAAAAAAGTCTTTGTATGGGTTAAAACAGACACCAAGGATGTGGTATCATATATTTGATACATAATAGATTTGATACTTCTACGATCTGCATTTTGTGTGGTTATGTCTTCCAGAGTCATCGCATTTTTACTGTTTTGTGTATCGACGTTTCGAACCATTCTCTGTGGTTCATCATCAGGATTAGATATGTGAAGAAGTCAGAGATTGATGTGTAATAAATAGAGGATATGGTAAGGATGGTAGTGTGAAGAGCCGACAGGTCTGATAATGGTGTTTTTTTATTTAATTAATTAATTAATTTTAAATTAATTAAATTTTTTTTTAAATTTAATGTTTTAATGTTGAGAGATATTAAATCTATATTAATTAATATTTATTAAGATATTCTCAGTTCATAAGTTTTAGATGCTAGATTAATATTATGTATGATTTATACTAGATTAATGTTAATACTAGTACAAGATAAGTTAACTCAGGATTGAATGAGTATAGTCTTGATAATGTTAAGAGCTACTAAATCTATATTAATTATTGAGATATTTTAATGAAGTTCATAAGTTCTAGATGCTAGATTAATGTTCTGTTTTGAATAATACTTGAATTAGGTTCACTAATGGATTAAATAAAATTAAATGAATTTAATCTTACTAAAGTTTTAAGAAGTGAAAGAGGAGGACCCAGAGGCAATGGGGTCGGGATTGTCTAGGAGATGGTAGAATCCCTTGTTAGCGTATGATTCCAATTATCACTTATTTTCCAACCATCATCACGGTTGAGGTTATTGGGGTGTTTCCCTATTTCGATAGCTTCTCTAAATTTTCTATGGTGGTACTGCTCAATTTTGGCCACAACACAGGAGTTTTCAATGCAAATGTGATGATGGGTTTTACTAGAGTGCTCGACCAAAGCTGAGATTTTGGAGCGGTTATGTTTAATCTCTGCAGCATGTTCTTGAATCCTAGTTAATATAGAACGACCAGTTTCACCAATGTAAGCCTTGCCGCATGAACAAGGGACCAAATAAACCACTTTGTGGTGTTTAGTATCAATAGGATATTTTACCGATTTCAGACATCTATTAATTGTATTCATGGGTTTGAAAGTGGTTTTTATATTATTCTTTTTTAAGATGTGTGAAATCTTATCAGTGGTGCCTAGAATGTAGGGAAGGTGAACCTTACCAGCATAATCATCCATATGTTGTTTGTTTCTGGGATTCTCAGCTTTCTTGAAAGCATTGATTCCTTGGTGTCTTTTGTATCCATTCTTTTCAAAAACATCCAAGAGGTGGTTCTTTTCTTGCTCAAAATTATCATGATCTAAAATACGTACAGCTCTCATGGCTAGAGCGTTGAGCACCACAATTTTCTGAGCCAGATGATGGTGAGAGTTGGCATGAAGGTAATGTTCAGTGTGGGTTTTCTTATGATAGACCTGGTGAGATATTGTGCCATATTGGTTTCTCTTGATTAGGATATCAAGAAAGGGAAGACAACCCATCTCTTCCACTACCATCGTAAATTTGATGTAATTTGATTGACTGTTAAGGTGTTCTAGGAATTTGTCTAATTTTTCTTTTCCATGAGGCCAAATGACATAAGTGTCATCAACAAATCTTTTCCATAGTTTAGGTTTTAAAGGGGAAGACTCAATGGCCTTGGTTTCAAAATGTTCCATTGAGTCTTCCCCTTTGAACCAAGGCCATTGAGTCTTCCCCTTTAAAACTTAAACTATGGAAAAAGATTTGTCGATGACACTTAAGTCATTTGGCCTCATGGAAAAGAAAAATTAGACAAATTCTTAGAACACCTTAACAATCAATCAAATTCCATCAAATTTACGATGGAAGTGGAACAGAAGGGTTATCTTCCCTTCCTTGATATCCTAATCAAGAGAAACCAAGATGGCACAATATCTCACTAGGTCTATCGTAAGAAAACCCACATCGAACATTACTTGCATGCCAACTCTCACCATCATCCAGCTCAGAAACTCGGGGCGCTTAACACTCTAGCCACGAGGACAGTACGTGTTTTAAATCATGATAATTTTGAGCAAGAAAAAAACCACCTCTTGGATGTTTTTGAAAAGAATAGATACAAAAGACACCAAGGAATCAATGCTTTCAAGAAAGCTGAGAATCCTAGAAACAAACAACATATGCATGATTACGCTGGTAAGGTTCACCTTCCCTACATTCTAGGGACCACTGATAAGATTTCACACATATTAAAAAAGAATAATATAAAAACCACTTTCAAACCCATGAATACAATTAACAGATGTTTGAAATCGGTAAAAGATCCTATTGATCATAAACACCACAAAGGGGTTTTTTTGGTCCCTTATTCATGCAGCAAGGCCTATATTGATGAAACCGGTCGTTCTATATTAACTAGGATTCAAGAACATACTGCAGACATTAAACATAACCGCTCCAAAATCTCAGTTTTTGTCGAGCACTCTAGTAAAACCAATCATCACATTTGCATTGAAAACTCCTGTGTTGTGGCCAAAATTGAGCAATACCACCATAGAAAATTTAGAGAAGCTATCAAAATAGGGAAACACCCTAACAACCTCAACCGTGATGATGGTTGGAAAATAAGTGATAATTGGATTCCTGCCCTAACAAGGGATTCTACCATCTCCTAGACAATCCCGACCCCATTGCCTCTAGGTCCTCCTCTTTCACTCCTTAAAACTTTAGTAAGATTAAACTCATTTAATTTTATTTTATCCATTAGTTAACCTAGTTCTAGTATTATTCAAAACAGAACATTAATATAGCATCTAGAACTTATGAACTTCAATAAAATATCTCAATAATTATTAATTAATATAGATTTAATAGCTCTTAACATTATCAAGACTATACTCATTCAATCCTGAGTTAACTTATCTTGTACTAGTATTAACGTTAATCTAGTATAAATCATACATAATATTAATCTAGCATCTAAAATTTATGAACTGAGAATATCTTAATAAATATTAATTAATATAGATTTAATATCTCTCAACATTAAAACATTAAATTCAATATATATATATATATATATATATATATATATATATATATATATTAAAAAATAAAAAATTAATTAAAAACACACCATTATCAGACCTGTCAGCTCTTCACACTACCATCCCTACCATATCCTCTATTTATTACACATCAATCTCTAACTTCTTCACATATCTAATCCTAATGATGAACCACAGAAGATGGTTCGAAACGTCGATACACAAAACAGTAAAATGTGGTGACTCTGGAAGACATAACCACACAATTTGATACATGTATATGGGGACATGGCTTCACCGGAACCAATGCAGATCATTGTGTGTATTTTAAAATAATTGGTGACCGTGTCATTTATTTGGTCTTGTATGTGGATGATATGTTGCTGGTTGGAAATGACAAAGAAATTATCCAGGATTTGAAGACCCAGTTGTCCTCCAAATTCGACCAGAAAGATCTTGGTACTGCAAACTATATTTTGGGCATGGAAATTAAACGAGATCGGGCAAAGAGGAAGCTCTGGTTAAACCAAAGGAAGTATGTCGAGACAATACTACAGAGGGGTATTGTACAATACTACAAGGGTAAACCGGTGAAGGTTCTTATTCCTATAGGTGTAAATTTATCTGTTAAACAGTGTCCCGAGACACAAGAAGAGGAAGAGGACATGTCTCATGTTCCATATGCAAGTGTAGTCGGTAGCCTGATGTATGCAATGGTATGTACTAGACAAGACATTGCACATGTAATGGGAGTATTAGACAGTTTTATGTCAAAACCAGGGAATGAGCATTGAACAGCAGTGAAGCGAGTTTTCAGGTATTTGTGTGGCACTAGTGATTATGGTTTGTGCTACCAAGGAAGACCAGAATTAGACAGAGCTTCGGACATCTATGGCTTTGTTGATGCAGACTGGGCTAGAGATCTGGATCATAGAAGATCTACAAGTGGGTATGTGTTTAACCTATTTGGAAGTGCAGTTAGTTGGATGAGTTCCAGTATGTAGTGGCACTTTCAACTACAGAGGCAAAATACATGGCAACCACTCATGCAAGAAAGGATGCAGTTTGGTTGCAGAGATTGTGTTCAAGTATGGGATCAGTACAGGGAGCTATAAGGATAGAATGTGATAGCCAAAGTGAAATTTTCTTGACAAAAAACCCTGCTTATCTTTCAAAAACAAAGCACATTGATGTTCAGTATCACTTTGTGAGGAATATGGTTGAGGACAAAAAGGTGTTGCTAGTAAAGGTGGACACTTTAAAGAATACTTTAGATGCATTGACAAACTTTGTGAGCACTGATAAGTTCTATTGGTGTAGAAAAACAATGAGTGTTGCAGGGTTGGATCAATGACTAAGCTCTCATGTGGAAAGAACACAAGTGAGAGAATGTGGGGGTTGTGTTATATTCTTTCCCCGACTACCCCACGTGCAGGGGGGTCGCGGGGGGGTGGATGCCCCCCCTGCTGAGGGGTATGCATGGGAGAGGTAGCCCCCTACATGGGTTCTGGGGTGGCACCTCAAAAAAAAAAAAAGGACCCTATATTAGGTGGGCAGACCTACCTATGGTTTTGTGCATAGATTTCGCACATGGTGTTGGGCATGATAGTTCACTGTCCATGGTATTTTGTAGATCTAGTAAAGGGAACTACGGTTATGTTCTAATCTAGGGTTTATGGATGCTTCGGCATGTATATATATGTATTTTAACATTGAAAGGAACATAATGAAAAATCAATCTGGTAGTCCCGGTTTTGGGATCTAGGGGAAAATCTCTGTGTATATTTATTTTATGTTTTATGTTCTCACCATTGTTTATTTTTTGTTTTTTTTAGAATTCGTATGCAGGTAATTTATGTACAGGGTTAAGCGTTGCATCAATTTCTTCTTGCTATTAAGCAAGATCTTCTTGAAACATCTTTTCAAGATCTCCCTTCTTTTTCCTACCTCCTCACCCTGTAGCTTGACAAGAGTTGTCTTATCTACTTCTCCGTTGAGAGCTTGTAAATGTTCCTTCTCCTCCTCATTTTCAATCCTAAGCCTACTTAGTTCAACTGAAGAGGTTTCCAATTCCTTTTTCCTTTGGTTGACTGCGAATATGTATCTTTGGTAAAATTCTTCCTTTCAATTTTTGCTTCCTGCATCTGTTATTTGAGCTTCCTAATCTCTGCAAACATTGTGTCGGGTTCTTGTTGCTTCTGTTGGACTTCTCTCTTAAGGTCTTGTGTCCCTGTATTCTTGACTTCTTCCAATTGAGTTCTAAGACTACTAATCATCTTCTCGGACTCTTCATTTTCAGTTTTATGAGTTATTTTGTTGTCTTCAATTTTGCTTCCAAAAGTCTTGTCTTTCCCTTTTGACTTTTGAGTACCTTTATCACTTTGATCATTTGATTTTGAAACTCTCTCTTACTCATTTCTCTCATTTATTCATCATAATTAGAAGGATTTTCGAATTTTCAATAACATCTTGACCTGATTTCTTTGTTGAATAGAGATTATGAAGCTTTTCCCAAAGAGCTTTAGCTGTTGAACATTGACCAACTTTTGTTTTCACAAAATTTGGAAAAACATTCAAAACTACATTCATGGCCTTTGAATTGTACCTTTTAGCTTTGTCGGTAGATGCGTCTCTAGAAACAATTGATTCTCATACTCCATTTGCCTGCAAATGTACTTCCTTCCTGGATTCCCATATCCAATAATTATTTGCATCAAAATCATAGGTTGGTACACAATACTCACTTTCTTCATATTTTATTGTACTTGTACCTTCCTTTGAAATCCTTGCAACCTGCTTCTTTGACTTTCCCATTTCTATGCTCTGAAAATTGCCTTCTAGCGGTTAAGTTGTTATTGAAGGAACCAAACTCTGATCCGAATTGTTGGAAATACGAAGAGGGGGGTGAATCAATATTTCTTAGAAATTAGCACTTTTTTATTTTTTCAGAGCATTAGTTAATATCCAGTTATTATTATTGTTCTTTTTCAGATGATCATAAACAATAATCAACAGTAAACAACACCATACAACATTACAGAAAGATAAAACAGAGGACAAAAAGAATTTTAGGCAGAAAACCCCCTCAGAGTCAAAAACCACTAAACGCTTCTTTAGTAATTGTCTTCTACATGTTAAAATAAAATTGATTACATCAAGATTTCAACTACAACTGAGGGAGGCGTCAACCTCCTAATTCACAGGCTACAACCTATAGGATGCTACAAGACCCTAATATCTTGTTGCAACCAGAAGGATGCCCCAAATCCCTGTAGATCAGGACACAACCTTATGAGTGCATCAACACTCTATTTACTAATTGTTGTCAGAAAGGATGCTTCGTTTCCCTATTAGTTTATCAGCCACCACTGAATGGACACCAAAACGCCCTCTGCAAGCCACAACTTGCCCTAGCACCACCCTGCCACCTTGAAGTGTTCTCAGGCCACAACTTGAAGGTGACTCTAATCACCTACCTTGCTCCACCACGTCACCCTAATGAACAAGAAGACTATGTTTCACAATTTTGTACTCTAAATCAATGTAGAATAGTTGTAAGGAAAATGTAGAATAGATATCGAATCCTGGTAGTCATTGATCACTGTGCCCACAAACTAGAGGTTGCATGATGCTACACAAAAAGCTATCATTGTTCAACTACACATCATTGTCACTACACAATGTATATCACTTTCACTATAAATAATTGCACAATTGTTGGCTATCATTGCATGTCATTTCTCATGAATGAATAGTCATCAATGCAAAACCACTGTCATTGCACACATAGATAATTGCATATTTGTTGGTTGCCACTGCACATCATTGCACTGAGTTTCTCACAAATGAATAAGCATCAAGACTCAAAATATCATGTTGCTACATTGTATCAAGTTTCACATGATGTTGCAACCATCTGGCACTGTTATCAAATGACGGCACAAACCAAGGTGCCTCAGGTCGTCCCTATGACCTTCCTCTAATTCTCTCAAATTTTTCCCTCAGAGAGCTACCAACATACACGTAAACATTGTTATTTAGATAGTCAATGCCCTGGAGCCATCATCACCCACTTCAATTATTTTCCAAGAACTCTGTCACAAACCCACTATAACATTGTTACATAAATGTTGCCACATCACATCAATTAGGCAAGCTACAACATGCTTGTCAAGACAAGAATATTGGTCATCACAAGTACATTCCCAGAAGACATAAGTCACAAATCAAGATAGTGTGTTGGTATGTCAAATGATATTCATCATAGTTCTATTGACATCAAGTTAAAGTCAAAGTGTCAAATCACTCGTTATGTCTAGGTGTCAAGTAAATTATATCAGGTCACTAAGGCACATTTCAGGTGAGTGTTATATCACAAGGCTTATGATCAAATGCACATGTTTAGTCACATCACTATGTGTCATTAATCGTTGTCATATCTTAGGATAATCATAACACAGTTCCATGTTACTAACTTAAAGAAAATTGACACATCAAGCTAAAGTCAAGGAAACATAATACGTCACTATGTCACTGTTAGTATCACATCAGATTCGTTTGTAAAGTTAATGACAATACTTATCAAGGCAAGAACCGTTGTTCATCACAATGAGTCATTATTGCATATCATAACCATAGTTGTTACTTATACAAGAACAAATAAGTCAAGGTCATGACAAAGTCACAATAATGGGCCATAAACCATTGCTTGTCATAGATACCAAATATCATTATGAAATCAATTAAAGTTTGTCACTATCAACCCAAATATCGCTTTCAAGAATTTACATGCATAATCATTGTTTGTTGTTGCATTAGGACAGTCACAAAGCAAGCCTAAATGTGGCCCTAACCAGTGCTAAAAAGGACGTGAACAAACCTAGATCATACCTTAAGTTAGACCTTAACAATTTACTTATAACCAAACTTCAATACCACTTAGACTAATCCTATTCCACTAAGTTTGTGAACATACCATCACAATCTAGTTGCACGGGTCCGAATTTAAAGAAAAATTACAGGACCGAAGGCAGAGATAACGCTTCAAACGAGACATATTTGAATTGGCAATTCAAAACATAATTATGAGCCAAAATTCAAACCTAGTTTCAAGAGACCACACCTTAATTCACCTTAGACAAACTTATTGTTCCAAAAATATGCCCTAACTATTTTATACCATGGATCTAAATACACCTGTAGCGTGCTTGAGATAAATAGTTGTCTCAATAGACTAAGATAAAATAGAACTAGACTCAGAAACTCGCTCTTTTGGAGGTGATTTGCTCTAACAAGAGACCCATATATGCTAAAAAAAACAGAGTCTTATCACCAAGAACTAAGCCCTAAAGGAGGCTGAAGTCTGCACATGAGAATAGACACAAAACACAATTCAAAAAAAACTTTGTAAATCTTACCTCAGGATGTCAAGTAGGATAACTTCTGAAATAGGCCAAGTCCAAAGGAATCTGCCCCAACTAAGACCTAAAACAAAACCAACTTCAATCCCTAGATTATTTCGTGCCTTAGGTAACTGGAAATTTCATAGAGATAATTCCTTAAATTATTTGTTCAAAAGCTTGTCTCTCAAGTTGATAATTCCTTAAATTATTTGTTCAAAAGCTTGTCTCTCAAGTTGAAGCTTAAATTATAGTCATATGTTGCTTGGTAAGGATGACTGTTAAGGTTTAGGAAGGTATTTTATAGGTGACCGTTAAATATTAGAGAGGGTTTCATATAATAATTAGCATATTAAAATGTTAATTTTATTTGTCTTGTGTGGTAAAAAAGGGAGGTCGTGAGCCTTACGAGAAGAGATAGTATTTCTTAAAGTAGGAGGGATACGTTTTATGGGATAAAATTAATTTAAAATGCTTCCTAAGATGATGCTTTCATAATTACCCTTAATTTAATTAATTGCTAATGCTTATTAATATTTTTCTAGAAAAAAATTCAATTCCACTAAAATTTTGAAATCAATGATTGGCTTGGTGCATATAGCCCAACCTGAGTGTGAAGTCAATGATTGGTTTACTACCTTTGGATCTTGAAGTTATTCAACTTATACGTGGTGAGATTACAATGATAAACAATGTCATATGTTGACAATTGTAGGAGGAGGTGTCATGTCACTACCCCTTGGGGTTTAAACCTAAAAACTAGGGTCACTAACTTCAATTTTGAATATCTCTCAAACCAGAAGGCCTCTCGGGGTGTATCACATATCAACAGCTACATCTTTTTGAGAAGAATCTAATGACATAGATCTCTAACCAAACTCAATTATTTGACCTACCAAAAACCCTCGACAACGTTGAGGTACATCCTCAGTCCAGGAAACCCATACCTTAGGACTTGGATTTTCAACCATCCAACAGTATAACCACTATGTTGATGTAATCTGACAATTACTAAGAAACATTCATTAACCATTTGACATCAATGACTAGTGTTTTTAATCAAAATTGAACTCGGTCAACTCCATGGGTTGACCTCAAAAACAACACCATCCAACAAAAGGCATGTTATTTTCTCACTTTCACTGATGATTATTCTAGGCAGACATGGGTGTATTTGTTTGCAAAACAAGTCTCAAGTATTCTCTCACTTTTTTGAGTTTAATGCTCTAGTTGAAAAGCAAAGTGATTTGAAAATTCTCACCCTAAGAACATATAATGGGGGAGAATACAATACAAACAAGTTTGTGAATTATTACAAGAAGAATGGAATAAAGCGAGAGTTTACCAATTCATACTCTCCTCAACAAAATGGAGTCACAAAAAGGAAAAACAGGACCATAGTTGAAATGGCTAAGAGCGTGTTAAAAACTAAGTCTCTTGGAAATGAGTTTTGCATTGAAGTAGTACACACAGCAATATACACTCTTAACCGATGTTCTACAAAAGCAATGTTGAACTTGACTCCAAAAGAAGCATGGTCATTACTTTAACAAAGTGTTACACATGAAAGTTTTTTGTTGTACTGCATATGCACATGCTCTTAAGGAAAAGAGGAATAAATTGGATGATAAGAGTGTAAACTGCACTTTATTAGATACAACACTGAAACAGAAAGTTATAAGTTGTTTAACCCTCAAGTAAAGAAGGTGATAATAAGTAGAGATGTTGTGTTTGATGAGAAAGGAATCTAGCAACGAGTTCATGAGCAATGAATATTGGTGATGAATTGAATTCCAAGTTAGTAAAAATGAATGAAGTTAAGAAGAAGCCTAAGTGGCTTGAAAGGGGTCATTCAAAAAGCACTATGTTGGATAAAAATTTTGGAAAGAGGGTAAGTAGATCTCAAATTTCTCTAGAGAATTATGCACTTACGGGACAAGTAATGAAAATGTATGAACCACATAATTATGCAGAAGCATCAAGAAATAAATAATGTAATGAAGCTATGGAAGCATAATTGAATGTCTTGGTGAAAAATGATACATGGGACTTGGTCAAATTACCAAAAGAAAAAGATGTAATTGGCACTAAGTGGGTTTATAAAACCAAGTATAAATCAGATGACATAGTTGATAAGTACAAGGCTCATTTAGTTGCAAAAGAATATGCATGGAAAATAAGGAATTGATTACACTGACATTTGGCCCAGTGGCTGTAGGAATTTACAGGGTAAGTTCCTCAGACAAAACACCAAAGGACACCGCTCACGACCAGATCGCAGATCAATACACCAGTATTTTTGACGTGGTTAAAACCCTCAAAGAGGGAAACAGTCCACGGCCTGAGCCAACGCGGCCACTTCAGGCAATTTATTAATAAAAGAATGAAAATTTACATAAGCTTCTCTCATAGACGGATTACCCTACAAATGACCCTCCATGCGCTTTAAATAGAAATCATGGACCAATCGGGTGTCAAGCCACGGATCAAGTGTCGGTAATACCGAGGAGAGAATGAACCGTCGGATCACTACATATCGTGACCGTCGGATTGTAAGTTACAAAATGTACAAGGTAAAGAAACACACTTTACCTAACTCTATACTAGACCAAGTTGTACTTAACTATTTCCTATGTGTCAGAATATCCTAACATCCCCCCTTAAGAACAACTTGGGATAGGATTGAAGGATTCACAAATATGACACAATAGGAGAAGGAAGGAGGCACTAGAGCCTATCCCCCCTTAGTGACAACTTCCTGAACTCCAACCATAAATCGAAGTTTAGTGAACTTCGCCTCTGTGAGAGCCTTTGTAAAGATGTCTGCAACTTGATCATCTGTTGAACAATATTGCACTTCAAGAACATGGTCATGGATGAGCTTTCTGATGAAGCGCATGTGCAGTTCAATGTGTTTGTTGCGCTGATGTTGGACTGGATCTTTGCATAGATGAATGGCACTTTGATTATCACACCAAAGTGTAGTCGGATGCTGCTGTTGAAAGCCAAACTCTGACAGGATCTGACGAAGCTACAAGGCTTCCTTACTAGCTTCTACGGCACCACGATACTCTGCTTCTGCTGAAGAAAGAGAAATGGCACCTTGTTTCTTGCAGGCCCATGTAATAGGTCCTGAACCAAGAGTGAACACATAACCTGCAGTAGACTTCCGATCATCAGGGTCACCAGCCCAATCGGAATCAGTGAAACCAACCAATAGAGGAGATGCTTCGGCACTGTAATGAATCCCAATCTGAACTGTACCTCGAACATAACGAAGTATTCTTTTAACTGCTTTCCAATGACTTTCACGTGGGTTTTGCATAAACCGAGCAACAAGGCCAACGGCAAAGGAAAGGTCAGGTCGAGTATGGGTTAGATACCGAAGTTTTCCTACAAGTTGACGGTATAAGGTAGCATCAACTTCAGGAGAAGTACAAGTGACTGAAAGTTTGACTCCAGACTGGAAGGGAGAAGGGGCTGGCTTACAGTGTTTCATGTGAAAATGGCGTAGAATATCACAGGCATACTTGGACTAGGAAAGGGAAATACCCTCCTTGGATTGCAAGACTTGAAGACCGAGAAAATAATGTAAGTGTCCTAAGTCTGTCATTTCAAATTTCTTTTTAAGGCTGGACTTCACATGGTTTATAAGGTTGGGATCACTACCGGTAAGGATAAGATCATCAACATAAAGAACAAGAATGATAAGAGACTTTCCCACTTTCTTGGTGTAGACAGTATTGTCAGAATGACACCTAAAAAAGCCAGATTCTAAAAGAAAGATATCCATTTGGCATACCAAGCTCGAGGAGCTTGCTTGAGACCATAAAGGGATTTCTTAAGTCAACATACAAGGCTAGAGTCTATTTGTATAAAGCCAATAGGTTGTTCCATATAGAATTCTTCATGCAAGTCCCCATGCAAGA
This sequence comes from Pinus tabuliformis, assembly GCA_031772625.1. Lineage (NCBI taxonomy): Eukaryota > Viridiplantae > Streptophyta > Pinopsida > Pinales > Pinaceae > Pinus > Pinus tabuliformis. The sequence goes on along the minus strand of CM062816.1, from coordinate 50,249,489 downwards.
AGGTGGATTTAATATCCATCTGATGGACTTCCCACTTGAAAGACGCAGCAAGGGAAAGAACAAGGCGGATAGAGCTCATTTTGGCAACATGGGAGAAGGTTTCAGTATAGTCAATGCCTTCAACTTGTGAAAAACCCTTAGCAACAAGACGAGCTTTATGTTTATCAACTTTCCCATCTGGTCCATACTTGGTTCTATAAACCCATTTGCATCTAACAAGTTTTCGTCCCTTTGGTAGAGGAACAAGATCCCATGTATCATTTGCCAATAATGAATGATATTCTTCATTCATAGCTGCTTCCCAATCTGGATGGCCTGAAGCTTCTGCAAAGGTGTCAGGATCATAATTTACTGGAGCTTGAGCCAGTAAAGAAGAGGCTCTGTCAAACTGAGAACGTGTGTGTCGATGATCTATAGGATCACCGGCAAGATCCCCTGCTGCATCTCGAGTAGCACGAACCCATTTTGGAAGCTGAGGCGCTGAAGGAGGATCTTGAGATAGTGGGGGAGGATTGTCATCCTCACTTTCATCATCTGAAGAAGAAATGTTTTCAAAAGTAGAAGAGATAGGGAGAGGTGGCACATCCACCAGACTAGGCTTGCAGGCCGATATATTTTCATCAAATTTTACATCTCTTCTAATGATAGCATTTTTTGACTTAAATGGAATAAGTCTATAGCCTTTGACATCTTCAGAATATCCAACAAAAGTACATTTTTCACTCTTAGGTTCTAAAGCTTTATGATTTTCCTCTGGAATATGGGCCCACGCTTCACTTCCAAAAACACGAAAGTGACTTACATCTGGTTTGATTGAGCTCCATGCTTCTTCTGGAGTGATATTCTTTAAAGCCTTAGTGGGAGTACGATTTATTATGTAATTTGCACAGTTAATTGCTTCTGCCCAAAAACTAAGACCAAGTCCTTTAGATTGTAGCATACAATTAGCCATTTCCTTTAAGGTGCGATTCTTCCTTTCAGCTACACCATTTTGTTGTGGAGTATATGGAACAGTATGTTGCATTTGAATTCCATTCTCAGTGCAAAAGTTGATGAATGTGTTTTTAACATATTCTCCGCCATTATCAGATCTTAGCTTAAGAATTTGATGTCCAGATTGTTTTTCAACAAAGGCCTTGAAGGCCAAAAATGTGTTAAATACTTCACTCTTGAGTTTTAAGAAGTATACCCAAGTGCGTCTGGAGAAATCATCAATGAAAGTTAAGAAATACTTGCAGCCAGAGAATGAAACAACTGGAAGTGGACCACATAAATCACTATGCACAAGCTGTAAAGGGGCAGAGGCATTGCCAAGAGGCACGTTTTTCAAAATTGTCTCGATAATGTTTTCCGAGTACACATCCGGAACAAACACCATCTCTGCAAGATACCATAGGAAGACTTGTCACCATATTTTCTTTACATAGATGCTGAAGGGAGCGATAGTTTAAGTGACCAAATCGCTCATGCCAAAGTTTGCTCACTTCATCATTATGAGCAACAAATACCGAGGGAAGATTTGATGATCCAAAGTTGTGAAACTTATACAACCTTGTAGAATCATCAGCAATGCCAGTAGCTAAAATCTGTCTAGGATCTCTTAAGTCCTTAATTACAACATCGTGAGCTGAAAATTCAACGATTTTACCTTCCCCTGAATGGGTTATCTGATATACAGATAGAAGGTTGCAGGATAAGGTTGGAATACATAATACATCATTAAACTGACCATTGTCTAGATGAACAGTTCCAGTCCCTACAACGCTAAGAGATCTATCATCACCAACATATATATTTTTGGTGTTACAATCATTTAAAGAAGAAAGCATGGCTTTGTTTTTTGCCATGTGATAAGAAGCTCCAGAATCAATGAGCCACTCATGAGAATGAGAAGAAGAAGATACATTTAGTGCATCGCCAGACCGAGATGCTTGACAACCACATGCAAAAAGTGTCATTCCTGAAGATGAAGTTGAAGTTGAAGATTGATCCAAATGGATGTTATGCTTCTTTATTGCTGCTTCCAAGGCTTCCATCTTCTTGAAGCATTTGGATTCTAAGTGGCCATCTCGATTACAAAAGTTGCAATGTCTATCAGTCTTCTTCCCTTTGTTTTTATTTGTCTTATCATTTTGTTGAAATGATTTTTCATTTTGAGGCTGAAATTGCTTAGGACCCTTGTTTGGTTTAGGACCATTCTTTTTAGGATATGACTTCTTAGGATTATTTGAATTTGGTTGCTGCTGGGCGGCTAACGCTTTCTTGGAAGAGTTTCCAAGATTAAGAAGACCAAGGTGTAAGAGTTTTTCTTGTTCTCTTATTAAATAATCACAAAAAGAGTCAAAGGAAGGGGACTTGTAGTCTGTTCCTTGAGAAATGAACGTTTCTCTTGTAGAATGGAAGGTGGAAACAAACACAGAGTAGGCTGGTCCCAACTTAGTAAGAATGGAATAGATAAGGTTACTATCTTCTTTCTTAACCTTAACACCTTCCAAGAGATATCTAAGGGTCTTGAACTTGGACAAGAAATCTTCAATGCAAGAAAAATTATTAGGGTCTAATGTAAGCAACTCATTTTCAAGTTGATGGGCTCTAAGTTCATTTTTAATTCCAGAAAATTTATTGATTTGTTTCATTGCTTCATCAGGAGTATCTAAGTTCTGCAATATGGAATCTAAGATCTGGAGAAATAGACATCCCTATCAATCCACGTGCTTGATCTTGCCTATTTTCCCATTTAGCAGCCTTATCTTCATCCTTCGGTTTCTTTTCTTGGCCTGAGGCTATTCTGTAGAGACATTTACTTCTAAGTAAATCCTCAATGTAGGACAACCATTGGAAGTAGTTGGTGTTGTCAAGGGTAACTTGGTATTGACTTTCCATTTCAACGGAAACTGAAGCTAAAGATGCTGAAACTAAGTGTTCCAATGGATAGATCTTGAAAAATTAGGCTGGTTTAAAAAAACGGCTCTGAAAACGGCTTCCGGATGAAGAAGTTATGGCTTTTGGAAAAAAAGTTGTTGAAGATGCCAACGAAGTGCGGGAATGTGCGGAAAAGAAAAATCCACCCTCACAAAAAGGAGATTTGAACCCAAGACCTATACTCTCATAAATTAGCTTTGCACCAAGTGAGCTATATAAAAATTTTGAGAGAGAGAGAGAGATGGGGGGGTTGATGCTTTGGGTTGTGTGCTTGCTTTGAGAAAGTTCTTTTTCCCTACAAAACAAAAAACACAAAACCCAACACGGACATACAAAAAAAATACGAACCTTGCAGCTCGAAGTTAGCTTTACCCGAAAAACTAAATATTTTCAAAAATGAACCTTGCGGCTCAAAGTTAGCTTTAGCCGGAAACTAAATATTTTCCTCAATGTTTCTGATTTTCCGAGATCACACTAAGGCGCAGGGAAAAGAGCATACGCATGAGAAAAATCCTTCCTTTCTGTTTCTGATTTGCCCAAATCGCACAGAGTCTCAGGGCAAAGAGCATAAGCAGAAATGAAAGGTATAGATCCGGTAATAAAAAAAGCTAAATAAACCGAAACCGAAATAAACAGAAAGAAAATACTGTAAACTGCAAATAAACATTGTATACCTCCATATCTTAAAAATGACGCAGCTAGGGCTACCGGAAACCTTTTCGCGTGAAACGAAAAGGGTTCCTCACTGGAACAGATGCTCCCAACACAATAGAGTAGTCCTCTCGGCCCGAAAGTAGTCAGAAACAGTAGATCTTGGAAACAACAGTCGGATGTAGTTCTACCGGCTTCAGATTTGGATCACCAACGGACGCGGCCCTCAAATAGCTCTGATACCATGTAGAAATTTACAGGGTAAGTTCCTCAAACAGAACACTAAAGGACACCGCTCACAACCAGATCGCGGATCAATACACTAGTATTTTTGACGTGGTTAAAACCCTCAAAGAGGGAAACAGTCCACGGCCTGAGCCAACACGGCCACTTCAGGCAATTTATTAATAAAAGAATGAAAATTTACATAAGCTTCTCTCGTGGACGGATTACCCTACAAATGACCCTCCATGCGCTTTAAATAGAAATCATGGAGGGTCATTTGTAGGGTAATCCGTCTATGAGAGAAGCTTATGTAAATTTTCATTCTTTTATTAATAAATTGCCTGAAGTGGCCGCGATGGCTCAGGCCGTGGACTGTTTCCCTCTTTGAGGGTTTTAACCACGTCAAAAATACTGATGTATTGATCTGCGATCTGGTCGTGAGCGGTGTCCTTTGGTGTTCTATCTGAAGAACTTACCCTGTAAATTCCTACATAGTATCAGAGCTATTTGAGAGCCACGTCCGTTGGTGATCCAAATCTTAAGCCAGTAGCACTGCGTCCGACTGTTGTTTCCCAGATCTACTGTTTCTGACTACTTTCGGGCCGAGAGGACTACTCTATTGTGTTGGGAGCATCTCTTCCAGTGAGGAACCCCTTTCGTTTCATGCGAAAAAGTTTCCGATAGCCCTAACTACGTCATTTTTAAGATCTGGAGGTATACAGTGTTTATTTGCAATTTATAGTATTTTCTCTCTGTTTATTTACAGAGAGAAAATATTGTAAACTGCGAAGTTCGATACAATCAAGATGGTGCTTGCATTAGTTGCTCAAGTACAAATGGCCTATTTTCCAGATAGATGTTAAATCAGTGTTTTGAATGGTTATGTGGATGAAAAAATTTATGTGAAGCAGCCTGGGATTTTGAAGTGACCGGAAAGAAGATTGTGTTTACAAGTTGAAAAAGGTCTTATATGGTCTTAAGCAAGCACCAAGGGCTTGGTATTCAAAAATTGATAAGTGTTTTCAGGATCATGGTTTAGTTAAAAGTTCATCTAAGCTCAATCTCTATATATTTTAGTCTGAATTGTACATTCTGATAGTTGTCGTATATGTTGATGATTTGATCTACACAAGGAACAGTGTTAAACTATTTCAAAGATTTATGTCACATATGATTGTTGAGTTTGAGATAACAGACCTTGGTGATTTGCATTATTTCTTGGGTATTGAAGTTTGCCAAAAGGAAGATGGTATTCTCATGTCACAACCAAAGTATACTTGAGACATTCTAAAGAAGTTCAAAGTGTTGAGTTGCAAGCCATTGGGTTGAAGTTATACGGACATGTGACTGTAATTCAATTGATGTTACTTTGTATTGTTGATGTTACTTTGTATTGCCAATTGGTTGGAAGTTTGCTCTACTTAACTACAAATCGACCAGATATTTCCTTTGCAGTCAATATGGTATCAAAATTTATGGCAAAACCCTAGGAATTGCATTGGAAAATGGCTTAGAGGATTTTGAAATATTTGTGTGCAACTATGGTTTGGTATACAAGTCTAAAGAAAATTTCAAACAGATTGGTTATACATATTCAAATTGGGTTGGATGCATGGATGATTAGATATCAACTTCAGGATATTCATTTAGCATGGATTCAACAACAATTGCTTTGAGTACTAACAAGCAACCCACAATTTATATCTCCATAGCAAAAGCATATAAAACAACAGCAATAATAGCGTCTAAAGCAATTTTGTTGAAAAGAATTCTAAAGGATCTATATGAGCAACAAGAGTAACCCACTCAGTTGATATGTGATAATCAAAGTGTTATTCAAATGACCAAGAATCCATTTTTCATAAGAAGACCAAGCATATCAATATTCAGTATCATTTTGTTTGAAATTTGGTTCGACAAGGAGTGATCGAGATTGGGTACTGCACAGAACAGAGGAACAAGTAGCCAATATATTCACCAAAGTACTACCTAAGGAAAAGTTCTACAAATTCAGAGATGATCTTGGAATATTTCCAAATGATCATTATGGGGGAGACATGTTGGAATAAGGATTCTTTCGTAAAGTCGTTATTTTGAATAACAGATATCCGAAGAGATTTTTTTGAGTGATTAATAAGAGATTTGTGGAGATGACGGATTCCCAAAGACCTCTCTTCGTGTATAAATGAGTTCAATAATGAAATTTGTTGGGAGTTGGTGTGTGTACTATTGTTAAATGTTTGCTTTGTATAAATATGAGTTTGATAATGAAATTTGTTGGGAGTTCATGTGTGTATTATTGTTAAATGTGTGCTTTATAACTTTTACTGTTGTTTTTCTTCACAATTATTAATAAATAACCCTCCATGGTCCATGCTCTTTAAATAAAGATCATGGAACAATTAAATTTTAGACCACAAATCTCAATAATCACTAGTATTGAAAAAATTATAACCCATCAGATCACCACATGTCTAACCATAAAGTGATTGTCAAATAAAATAACTACAAATTAATACCAATGACACTAAGAAACACACTTAAACCTAAACAGATTTGACCAAGTTGATTTTAATCAACTTACTAGTGCCTAAATATCATGATATATCAAAAAGAAATTTACCTATTTAATTTGTTGGTAATTTTGGAATACAAAGTAAATAAAAAATTCATTAAACAATCAACTAACCTTTAAAAAAAAAATCGAAAGTCAGCTTTAATCATAATTAATATGATTCTCTTTAATAAAGATTTATTCATTTATAAAATATTCAATGCTTTGCGTATACAACCACGGAATTTATTCACTGTTATATGTATAAATGTATTCAGAAATCAAAGGTTATCTTTAATCATGCTTAGTATGCTTCCGTTTAATAAATTCAGAAATCAAAGGTTATCTTTAATCATGTTTAGTATGCTTCCCTTTAATAAGGATTTATAAAATTTATTCAATGCTTTGCCTATACAACCACGGAATTATTCACTGGTATACGTATAAATATGTTCACCTGGGACTCTGAATTACAAAAATTGTTCATAGTTATATGAATCTACAAACTCGCCCAATCTCTCTCGTAAAACAAAGAGACCCGAAAAAAAAGTCTTTATGATTTTAACATTAACCTAAACCTAAACAAGACACTCAAGAAAGCATGCTCTTTATCATTGTGTCATTATTCTTAACAGAGACGTGGTGGCAAACTACAACTTCTTACATTCTAATAAAATGAGAATCTCAACAGGTGATCGACATAGAATATAGGGTTTAATTGAAAGCCTTGAGTTTTAAACATATAATTACATTACAAATACAAGACACTCAAGTAAGCATGCTCTTTATCATTTTGTCATTATTCTTAACAAAGACATGGTGGCAAACTACAACTTCTTACATTCTAATAAAATGAGAATCTCAACAGGTGATCGACATAGAATATAGGGTTTAATTGAAAGCCTTGAGTTTTAAACATATAATTACATTACAAATAAAAAGTGAAATTTACCATGCTTCAAGCTACAACGCCGAGGCACCTAAAAGATAGTACTTTCAAGACTAATATAAACATACTTATATTTTAGGCTACCCAAAGGTTTCCAAATAAAACTCCTATTTTAGGCTAACCAAAGGTTTCCCAATAAAACTCCTATTTTAGGCCAACCAAAGGTTTCCAAATAAAACTCCATAGCAATCATCATAGTTGGGGGGTGAGGATGAAAATGAGGATGTTACACCTTTTTTCAGTTGACCTTTGCAGTTCCCATAGAGATGGGTGTTACAAAAAAATTAAATGTTGCAGCTGGTTAGAATTCATCATCAGTGGAAGTCTGTTTGATTGGAGTGGAAGGAGTATAAGGAATATAATACACTTCCTCCTTATATTTTCTGGGGACTTTGGAGTAAAAATGATCATATATTTTTGAAAACACCAAACCAGACTCTGGTAAAAGCTATATAAACATGTATAAACATTTGGGACTCTAGTAAAAGCTGTATAAACATGTATAAACATTTGTGCATGTTTTAGCGAGATTGTGCTTCCGGCTCATAAGAGAAAACAGGGGTGCATTCAGCAAATGGATATCTGGAATAGTTATCTTATGGGGTGGGCAATTTGGAGCAGAAATGATCATATTTTTTAAGACACCAAACTAGACTCTAGTAAAAGCTGTATAAACATGTGTGCATGTTTTAGCGAGATTGGGCTTGTGGCTCATAAGAGAAAACAGGGGTGCATTCAACAAATGGATATCTGGAATAGTTATCTTATGGGGTTTTCTGATGGTGCTGCTATTCTTAACAATTAATTGCGGCAATGAGGCTGTCATTTTTCTAGATCTTGGACAATATTATCATTTCCATTGGTACTATTATATTGGTACGTACTCGGGCTTAAGTTATTGCTATTTGAAGAATCTAATTTTGTGCCTCTGGAGCCATTAAATGCCTTTGTGGATTCAAAAGTAGCAATTGATTGGGCAAATGAAAAGCCCACTTTTAATCCCTCAATGCTTTCAAAGTGGATGAGCAGAATCAGAGAGCTTATCAAAACACTTGAGATCAGTAACGTTAACAAAAATATACAAGGAATTGAACAACACGTAGTCTAACGAGACAGAGGAGTTGCCCAGAAAGTTATGGAAATTCTGGTCATATTTAGAGAAAATCCAGCAAGGATTTTTGTAAATCCAAATTATAGTTGTTAAACTACAAAATTTTAGGTGTCCTAGACATTTTTAATGCTACTGAATCCATTTCCACCATCAAAAACACGATTCAAACACTGCCTGTACAAGATTTTTTGAATTTTTTTTGCCCAGATTCCGGTCACTTTTGGCCGTCTGTTAGACTACTCCATTGAACAATACCGCTGATTCACTCTCAAAACAGGGACTCAGCTGGTGCAGATCAACTTCACAGCATACAGAAATGGTGCATTTCAAAAGGCTGGAAAGATCCAATTTACCTGAATGTGGCTCTACTTTTGCTGCTGATCAAAAGGCATTTATTGTTAGATGAAGTTAGATGTTTTTGAGATACTGCTTCTGTAATTAGGTTTTAGTGTTGCAGTCACATGGACTGATTCTTTGGAGACCGATTTTTTTTCTATTTCAAAATAGCTTAGATGCTAGATATGCCTGAAATTTGAACTATATTACGTACAATGTAAACAGCCCTTTATAATAAAGTCCGTTGGTTTTTTCTTTTCCTGGAAAAAAGTACTTAGTTCAATTTAACCATGAGAGGTGAACTTAAGGCAGCCCATCCTCCTTTTGCATTATTAATGCAAAAACTGACACGTTAGTGTAGTGTACGGTTAACGGGTCCTATGTACGTGAAAAGGTTCACAGAATGCCTTCTTTCCACATAAAAAGACAAAGACAAACTAATTTCTAAACATAATAAAGGACAATAACCCGTACTGTGTTAGTAAGCTTAAAGTGCTGGCACATCAAAGCTACATAGTCAATGCCTTGTTCTAATCAAGACAACAGTCATTTGAGGAAAGCCACGTGGACAATGTCCTACAATTTTGAAAATTTCACAAGAGCACTTCGGGTGTTTTCAAGCTAGAGAAAGGCGCACTCGTATGCCTTCGAGTGGTAGATATCACTAAATACGCAATATAACACCTACCAGATACTGAACAAGACAGCCAAAAATTAACGTCACGTTTAAATAAAAAAGAGCTTATTTGCCTTGTATGTTAGGACATTGATTTGTATCTAAAATTAGTATGCCATCATATATGTACTTTTTTCATATGGGCATTTGCACAAATAGAATCATCCATGGTAAAGAAGCATATTGTCTCACATCAACAAAACATACATTTGTCACTGTAACGAAAAAGGAGTCTTGTCATATTTCATGTTGACAATTGCAGCTTTGAAGATGGAAAATATTTTTTTAATACACAATCAACAGCAAATCTCAAAAGTAGAAGCAACATCATGAAAACGAAGAGTACTAAACACAGCTGGAAAATGCATGAATTAATATTAAGATAAAAATAGGAATTTCGAAGTTGGCCCTTGAAAAAGAGGGGAAATTTGATTAATAACATACTGCCATCACATAAAAGGTCATAACCACAAACAGTATCTGAAATAGCTCCCTAAATAATGAATGCTCAGTATTATTTGATGGTAAAAATGGGCTGTCAACATCAAAATCAAGTTCAAAATACCTTTTTCCCTTTCAGATTTTGAGCTGGCAAAGCTCTGGTATCAAAGGTAAATCCATGTTTACTAAACACCTTCAGGAATCAACTGTAAATACATGTAGACTAGAGGGATTAAAGTTAAATACATGTCGACTAGACACCTTCGGAGATCAAAGGTAAATCACATAAAAGGTCATAACCACAAACCGTCTCTGGAATAGTTCCCCTAAACAACGGATGCTCAGTATTATTTGATGGGAAAAATGGGCTGACAACACCAAAATCAAGTTAAAAATAAGTTTTTTACTTTTTGGAGTTTGAGCGGCCAAAGCTCAGGTGTCAAAGGTAAATCCATGTTTACTAAACAGGTTCGGGGATCAAATGTAAATACATGTAGACTATAGGGATCTAAGTTAAATACATGTAGACTAGACACCTTCAGAGATCAAAAGTAAATCTATGTATACTAGACAACTTTATTCATCTGCCTCTGCCACTAACAATCAATATATTTGCATCACGCAACAAAAGTTGCCTATCACCTCTACCTTCAATTTTTCTTTTATCTGAAAAAATTAAATTTTCTGTGAAACGCATGACCAACAGAACCATTTGAAAACTTTTCAAGGGTCCTGGTGCAGACATGTCCCAACATAATGTCACATAATCCCAATGGAACGCCCTCCCCTCCCCTCCCCCCACACCGAGGCTGTGCTATGACCTCTGACGTTCACTTCCCATTCCCCACCATAAAATCCGATTATAGGATGGCTATGTAAAGATGAACCCTATGCAGGAGTCCTTTTACAAAAACCATATTTTACCCATACGAAAAAATGAGACAGCCACATTGAAGACAACTTTCTCACCCTGTAAATAACTTCTCGCTTATATCAACCCTGAAAACTTTGTATCTTCAGACCCAACTGATTTGTGCACATAGCCAGAAAATAAAATATCAGGTCTTGCATTTATAGAAACAAATAATGTATTAACCCATGCATTAACCCACGTCATCTCTATAGGTGCCTATAGAGATGAGATCATCTCAAAATCAAATTGTAAACATTGAATTGCCCCAAAACAGATCAGCCATCAGCATGGCTGATCCATGGCCTAAGAGTACAGATTTCAACAATCGACATTCAATAAAAAAAACTAAAATTAAAATTATCAACTAGCACACATTTCAACAATCGACATTCAAATAAAGAAAACTAAAATTAAAATTATCAAGTAGGCAAGTATATAAATTTGACTTATGGTCTGAACTCTGAAAGAAAGAGGGGATGTTTCAAGGTCGTTCAAATACACAAATTCTATCTTCACAACACCAAAAAGTACCCAATAGAGCAAGGGTGAAACAAGTGAAAGAGAGGGAATGTTTCAAGGTAGTTCAAATTCACAACACCAAAAAATACCCTATAGAGCAAGGCTGAAACAAGTAAAACTTTTCAAAGTTCATATCACCCAAGAGATACAATTTACCTCTGAAGTATCCAAGAGATGATTTTTACAACATTGTGTCATGTGCATAATCTCACAAAAGCCTAGACAAATTCAAGAGAGAAACTTTTCAAAGTTCATATCACCCAAGAGAGATACAATTTACCTCTTAAGAATCCAAGAGATGATTTTTACAACATTGTGTCATTGATGACCGACCAAAATATCCCATTCCAAGTTCCTGGTTCGGAAATGTGACGAATTTCAAAAAAATGCCAAAATTGCGAAAGAGGCCATAACATTTGACTCCTGAAAATGTAAGCCCTACAGATTTGGAGAACATATTCATACATTATGGACAATTGTGGATGGAGTTGTTCCTGCTATTCTCTATGCACCAATTATGAATCCTTGCTAGAGCAACTAACATATTCAGGTGGATAAAGGATTTCATATCACATGCCAAGGACTGTAACTTGTAATGGACAAGATTCAACTCTGTTTTCCTAGCCAGCCTAAACTAAAAAAATTATCCAGTTTTTTTAGAACTAATCCAGGAAATTTAACAAAATTGCTTCCAAACTTCTTCAAATTAGCAGCCAAACACACAAAATACAATTGGAATATTAAACAATTCGATAAATTTTCCATCATATTGCAAAAATGAATAAAAACCCAGATTCTAATATGGCTGATTTTATATGTATATCTCTCAAACAATGAAATGGCAAACTTGCACTTCTGGGAAGACCTGGAGAAGACCTTTTATACAACCACAAGGAACTAAGATGCTTAGTAATTCATTCATTCAAATAAATACACATGAAAAAGGCCCTCTGCATATGCACATAAGTGGTATGTTCTAAACAGGAAGAATCACACCCTTACTGACTCTTTGCCTGTGATTCACAAGTACAAATGTACAATAGGGTTATGCTGGACACATCGACGAAAAAAGGAAACAAGTTCCCACATTTGAGATTGTGCACACATACAAAACAATAAAACAATGTGGTGTAACATCCAATTCGCATATTTATTCTCACGAAAGGTATAGCCAACAAAAAAATATCTCCTCCAGGAACATATCAATGTTCAAGGTTTAATTTTGGTAATGCATATGAACCAGAATTGAATTTCCGAACATGACTATGAAAACTAGTTGTAAAATAAGTGAGGTGGGAAAAAAACCCTCATCAAGAACTGGAAGCCATGATTGTGATTTGCATCCCCAACAGCAATAGCATATCAAAAATTTACACAGATGTGAATACTCAAATTTATTGTCCAGATATTCATGTAAAAAAGACAATGCGACTACAAAAACTATGTTGGATTCAAGTATACCCCATAAAAGAATTTATGGGGTTAACCTTGGAAAAGGTTCCAAACCAGGTAAATACATGACAAACAAACAAATTCATAATGCCTAAAACTTTCTACTGAGAAGCAAAATTCATTCCTGTTTATCGCAGCAGCCAAAAGTGTCATTCAATTTCATTTGACACATAAAAAAATCAAGTAGATTGAAGGTTTAGAGGTTCATGGACACCACAAAACTGACTGCCGTATGTGAAAATATTCTAATTTCGAGAAGACAGACAAGGACATAGTATAATTTCTCACTAATTTTATTCCAAACTCATGGTTTCGAAGCATAAACCTTTGCAGAGTAGATAAAAATTCAAATTACAATTATGGAAAAGACAGTGCAATGCAACTGGAAAATAAGAGCAAAACCTAATGAGGGTTAGGGTAGCAAATCTAAAGTATAGCAGCCTAGTTTCAGAAATATTGAGAAAATTGAAAGGAAACAAAATAAATCCATAAGTCACACTCTCATTATAACCATATATATATATATATATATATAATTCTGTCTCATAGCACCCTTCAGCATAAAACATCATCCCATGTGGGTGAGTGAAAACCCATAAAACTTAAAACAGAGGATTTCATCACCATAAGTAAGGTCCAGGCACACAATAGCCATTATGGCAATAGACTACTAAAAGTCCAAAAGAGTTTTGTATTAAGGCCGCTACTATGACCCAATACAGGGAGAATACATCCATAGTCGTTGAGAAGCAGAGCATCCATTGAAAAACCCCAAGTCAAATTATTCATATCATATTCCTGCACTCGATCATCGACGACAACACACTATGCTCAAGAACAAAGCACCCTTGAATATAGATTTATATATATACGCATTGTAGCTGCTATGGCCACCAAGGATTCTCCCTATAGTAATAGTACAACAAGAAAGAAAGAAATGGATTTAAGAACGTCTCAAATCTTATCGATTTTAGGGGCTTTCACGACGGGATTGGCCTTGAGAATGGCGAGGCGGCCGGCGGTCTTGTAGTCAAAAGAGCAGTCATGCATATCAGAGTACCTGTGCTGAGCGCAGAAAAGGTCACCACAGCGGCACTTAAAGCCCGTCAGCCCCACCCGCCTGTTGCACGCAAAACACCTCTTCTTGCTCTTCCTCGGCTGTTCCTCCTCGTCCTGTTCATGTTTCTCCACCTCCTGTTCTGCCGAGCTGGATGGAGCGGTGCCAATGGCCGTCTCCACTGCTGCTACTGCTTCCACCATCTGGACGTCGCTACTTGAGGGCAGCGACGCCGAGGGAAGCGGAATCGATGGGTGCTTCGCATTCGGCTGCTCAAGCATCGGTTGCTGAGGTTTCAAGTGAGAAGAAAAAGAAGGTGGTTTGGCGTTAAGCTCTCTGTAGCACTTGGAGCACAGGTTCATGGTGGCCGCGCTCCCGAAGAAGCCGCAGTTGTTCAAGCAGTGAATGGGCCCTTCCGGCACTTGTCTCCCACTCCCTTCCTCTTGCATTTTTGAGCTCTCCTGTGACGCCATTTTTCTGACACATACAAACACAAAACAGAAAAGAACGTCAAAATACACAAATCCCATGATTTTCCGTTCACAGAAAATAACATAATCAAAAATCCATCTTACCAGATGCTGTAACTGTAAGCCCGAGTCCGAAGGCGCAGAAAAGCAAGAGAAAAACCCTGAAAAAATAAATCCCCTTGTTAGGGCCAGGGTTTATCACATTCAGGGTTAGCACAGTGGCTATGGCGTCCGGATACTCACCTGAGATAACTCCTGCCGAACCGAACCGAGCCGAGCCCTGCCCTCAGCCCTCCTCCCGCGGGGACGATTTCACCAGAGAGACCCCGAGCAGAAGAAGAAGAATCCCAGAGAAATGCCTAGCAGACGGAGGAGACGGGGAACCCCTGCCGCTAGAAATAATAATGCGGAGATTGATTGATTGCTTTCTTTGCTTGGTCGGTAGATTCTCTGGGAAATTTTCTCTTTTTTTAAAGTTTCCTTGGTTCCACGTCATCCCTCAATCAAGCACTTCTCACATTCTGCGCGCCCTAGCTTCTTCGCTGTGCTGGCCGTGGACCCATGGGATGACGTGGATATCACGTCTCACTGCATTCCACGTCGGCGGTGTGTTCCTCCCACTTCCGACTAGCCGTTAGCAGGCCACGTATGGAACGGATACCATGGTTCAAACCACATATATACCTGGAGCCTGGTGTTAACTAATCTTGTGTTAACTAAAATGTTTAGCAAACTAAAAACTTATGATTATAATTGATTCAATTGTGAAAAACACTTTGTATGTCTTTATTAAAATGTTTTTTTTTAATAATTGATTTTGCTTTTACAAAATCTTCTTGATCTTTTATATTATTAATTCACCCATTGAATTTACAACACACTCACACAACCATTTAAAAATATTTCCCTCAACAATTTCAATATAAACACAAATACCCAATTTGTTTCTCTTGGCCCTTTGTACAAGTTTCAATGAATTTTGACAAATGACTTGTGTGTTTTTAGGATGTATTGCTATTAGTGGTATCAAGGAAGTTGAGACTAAGAACTTTTTGGGATGAGTAATTGATTAAGTGTAATGTATAAAAATAGTTAAATTGTATTTGAAGTTGAGACTAAGAACTTTTTGGGATGAGTAATTGATTAAGTGTAATGTATAAAAATAGTTAAATTGTATTTTAAAACATTAGGAGTTTATTTATTTTTAAATGAAAATTTTGAAATTGTCTAAATTATTTTAGATTTATCTTAATTCTAAATTTATTTGAGGATTTTTTTTAAATAAGTTTGTATTTCAAGATATTTGATCAATCTTTGGGAGATTTAGTTAAGATGGATGTAGGTTGATTTAATTATTAATTGAGTTAAGAAGGGCTCTCAAGCCGAGTATGTAAGAGATGTTGTAACATCATCTGTAAATGTTTTGACTTTGTCAAAATAAAATACATTAAAATAAAAATAACCCTATATTAAAATAAAAGTTCTACATTATTATTATTTTTGTCAATTTTTGTTGGGTAGTTAAAGTAAATTTGAAATAAAAAATAAAATAAATAACTATATGTTAAAATAAAAATTCTATGTTATATTTTCGCGCTCTGCTAGGTTTGTTGACTACACCAGCACGCTCCTGGCCTTTGCGCCCATCCGCTCGTCCAGCCTCAGTCAATGGAGGCAAGCAGGGACCCTGATCCCCCTCCTTAGCCGCCTCTGGAGGTGCTAGCATTCAGATCAATGGTAGTCGCTAGACCAAAGCACCCTCCCTCAGCTACTCAGCAGAAATTCGTTAAGAAACTGGACACAATTCCATCTGTGGCCCTTCCAGAACAAGAAACCTGCAAAGCAGCTTTGAACCTTGTGGAGAGAGGCCTCGTAGTTCAGTTCACGAGCCTCTGGCCTTCTCCCAAGTCGGTTGATGAATGGACTCAAAGGAACTGGAAGCCCTTGATCAAAGAGGGAGTCAAAAGTTATTTTGTAGGTAAGGGTTTCTTTGTGTTTGTCTTCGAAAACCCGGATGACAGAGGCTTAATTTTTAGAAATGGACCGTATTTCATGGGACCCCAGGGTCTTTATCTAAACAAATGGTCTCCCGATTTCGATCCCACCCAGGACATCCCCTCTGCTGTCCCAGTCTGGGTTAGGCTCCCCCATTTGCCTCTACACTGCTGGAATCAAAAATCCCTCCAGATCATAGGTAATGCATTGGGAAAATACATAGATCAAGCTGCGAGAAAAGACCAGTATTCATGCGCCCGCATCTGCGTAGAAGTGGATCTAGAAGAGGGGTTACCGGAAGCTATCAAACTCACTGTTGCTGGGTGGACGCATGTCCAGGAGTTGGACTATGAACAGCTACCCTTTAAATGCAGACATTGCCATGGTCATGGACACTTTGCAAAGAACTGTAAAAAGAAAGCTGAGGAACAAGTAGACAAACAAAATGGGGAACAATGGACCCTAGTCCAGAAAAATGCAACCTCAAAAAAAGGCACAGGCAAAGGCAATATGGACGGAGGCCCTAATAGCGCCAAATCCAACCAGGAAATGGAAGCAACTCCAAATGGGACAGAAAGTGCTCATATCAATCAAGTAACTCTACCCCAAGAGAATGTAGAACAGGCAGACACTCCACCTTCAAACAAAGAGGTAGGGGAAGCAATACAGAACGAGGCCATCCAAGGCAGTCCCTCCAATCCCTCATATGCAGAAATAGCAAGAAAAAAACCAGTGGAAAGCTCTGGTTCTTCAGAGGATGAAACCTACGAGCGACTAACGAAAAAAGAAGGAAGGAAATCCCACAAAGAAAAGAGGGAGGAGGAAGCAAAAAGACTCAAAATACAAGGAAGTCAAGCTACAATAGAAATGTCTATTCGGCGAAATATCAGACCAAGGCCTTTCAAGGGAGGCCTCAACCCCCCCTTATGTAAATAATGAATCTTGTCTCTTGGAACTGTAGAGGACTGGGGAATCCCTCCAAAATTGAAGCAATTAAGGATCTTATGAAAGCAGAACCCTCAGATATCCTCATGCTCCAAGAGACCAAAATAGAAGGCCAAGCCTTTCTAGAGATTAGAAGTTCAAAGTGGAATAAAAGAACAGGCAAAGCAGTCAGCTCAAGGGGAACTTCTTGAGGGTTGGAAACTCTCTGGAATGAAGACCTTTTCCATCTGAAAAATCATCATGAAACACAGCACTGGATTTTCACGGAACTGATGCACAAAGCAAGTAAGTTGTCTATCTCCCTCTTCAATCTTTACGTCCCAGTTTCTTACTATGAAAAACGAGAATGCTGGAATTCCCTCTCCGCCTTTTTAGAGCAGTCGTCTCCCAGCAATATCATCATAGTCGGGGATCTTAATATCATTATTAAAGAAAAAGAGAAGAGGGGGGGGTCAAGCAGCAGAGACCCCATGCTAGAAGTGGTGGAGGAGCTCTTTCAGCGCTGGGACCTTTTGGACTTCAATCCTGTCCGCAGCACTTACACTTGGTCCAATAACAGAGTTGGAACAGATCACATTTCAGCACGTTTAGACCAATTCCTGGTGCAAAGCTCCATAATGATGAACAAAAAGATAATCATCACAAACATTTTGCTTAAACTTGCTTCTAATCATAAGCCTATTTAGCTCCTCTTGGA
The DNA here is from genome assembly GCA_031772625.1 of Pinus tabuliformis. Taxonomy (NCBI): domain Eukaryota; kingdom Viridiplantae; phylum Streptophyta; class Pinopsida; order Pinales; family Pinaceae; genus Pinus; species Pinus tabuliformis. The sequence continues at coordinate 50,231,576 of CM062816.1, read as the reverse complement.
AGATGAAGAAGATCTGGGACCTATTCCGTTTCGGTTCAGCCCTCTTTGGATCGAGAGAAAAGGTTTTTTAGAGACAGTGAAGGCAGCATGGGCCAAAACTTTCATGGGATCCCCAAGCTATGTCTGGGAGCAAAAGTTGAAAGCCACAAAACAGGCTCTGAAGGACTGGATAAAGAGACCAGCCCCTTCTCCTACGATCAAAGAAAGGAGTCAGTCCAATCATTGCAGACTCTGCAAATAGAGATGGAAAGCAAAGATATCACAACAGAGTTGCTGGAAAAAGAAATAAAATCCCAACAATCCACATACCAATCTTTCAGAAAGGAAGAAGAATACTGGAGACTCAAATCCAGAAGTTTGTGGCTGAAGGCTGGAGACCGGAACACCTCCTTCTTCCACTGGCAATATAGAGCGAGATTGTCAAGGAACCATATAGCAGAAATCAAAACAGCTGAGGGCAATGTCTGCAAAGGGTTTAATCAAGTTAAAGCTGCCGCCGAAACCCATTTCAGGAATCTATACAGAGAAGGAACTCAAAGCAACAATGAGGAAGCTGCTGACTTCCTCGCTAACATCCCTTCTCTCATCAGCCCTGAAGATAACGCAACTCTCTGTGGGCCAATCACTGAGGAGGAAATCATAAATGTTATCTGGTCCATGGACGCAGACAAGGCTCCCGGGCCTGATGGATTTACAATCCATTTCTACAAAGCTTGTTGGCACCTTATCAAGGTTGATCTCCACAAAATGATAGGTTGGTTCATGAAAAAAGCCAAGATAGGTGGAGGAACCAACTCCACTTACCTCGCTTTAATCCCCAAAGACACCAACCCTGAGACATTTGCAAGATTCAGGCCCATTTCGTTGTGTAATGCTTCATATAAAATACTGGCTAAACTGTTAGCAAATCGGATCAAGCCACTGTTAAAAAGACTGATCTCCTCTCCTCAAGGTGGTTTCGTGGAAGGCAGGCATATTCTGGACAATGTAATCCAAGTTCAGGAGACCATACACTCAAGCAAGCAGCGGAATGAAAAAGGTATGTTGATTAAATTAGATATGGAAAACGCATTCGATAGAGTTGATCGCTCTTTCCTTAGAAAAGTCCTTCTCTCCTTTGGCTTTTCGACCCAATTTGTTTCTCTTATTAAAGCTTGCATCGACAAACCGTGGATTGCCCCTTTAGTCAATGGCCGCCCCATAAATTTCTTCCAAGCTCAGAGAGGTATCAGGCAGGGATGCCCTCTCTCCCCATTCTTGTACATCATAATGGCAGACTCCCTTAGTCGTAAACTCATTGCTGAAAGACTTAATGGCAACATTCCGGGTCTCAAACCTTCCCATGGAGCAGATGCCCTGAACCACACCCTTTTTGTTGACGACTCCCTTCTCCTTGGTGGAGCTTCCATCAGAATAGCCAAAGCTATTGACACTGTACTCAGAAGTTATTGTAGAGCCTCTGGGGCTTTAATCAACGAGAGCAAAAGCGAAGTCTTCAGCTGGAATATAGAACAACGGGAACTCATTGGCATAACCACTCTCCTCGGATTCAAAGGTCACGCAACATGGGATAGATTCAAGTACCTGGGCCTTCCCATCATATCCGGAGCCAATAAAAGATCGCTATGGAGCGAAATAATCTCGAAAATTAAAACAAAAATTGCAGCGTGGGGAGGCTATTGGCTGACGAAGGGAGGTAAAGTAATTTTAATTAAATCCATGTTGTCGGTGCTACCAATCTTCCAGGCAGTGTTTCTCCTAGCACCAAGAAATGTGATGGAGCAGATCTCCAAACTGCTCAGAGATTTCTTGTGGCAAGGAGGTAAGGGCAACGAAAATAAAATGCATCTGGTGAACTAGGAAGTGGTAAAAAAAACAATGATAGAAGGTGGGCTGCAAATTAGAGACCCCGCTCTCGTCAATCTAGCGCTGGGGGGAAAGATTTTGTGGAAGTTGATCCACGAGCCCTCTCATCCGGTTAGCGTCATGCTGCATACAAAGTATGGACCCAACAAATCCCTCAGCAACTTGCACATTTCTAATACAGTAAACTGCACGCAGGTGTGGAAATTATGTTGCAGAAGCAACAACTTCTTCAACAAACAGGTCTACAGGATTCCTGGCAACGACAAACTCACCCACTTGTGGCTCGACAGTATTATGGGGAAAGAACCTCTGAACAACAATGAGGACATAATTGATCTCAGGGACTGGCTGAAGCAAGCAGGAGTCAACAACATATATGACCTTTCAAATTGGGATCAGCGTGGAGATTGGGCAGGATGGGATTTTCATGGAGTCCCTACCCGGTTATCCCTTCAACAAACCCTGCTTGAAGATCTGCTGGAGGATGCAGCCCCTGTCAACAGATCCATGAAAGATAGCTGGGGTTGGGGCCAGTCTAGAGTTTACACCACAGTCGTAGGTTACAGAGCATTACAGGCCTCAAGAAACAGCAGACAAACTCCGGCCTTCTGGAAAAATGTCTGGGATTCCCTAGCCTTACCAAAAGTGAATTTCTTCTTCTGGACTCTGGTCCATAATAAACTCCTAACTGGTGATAATCTGGAAAAAAGGAATATAGCAGGGCCGCACAGATGTGTGTTATGCAGCAACAATTTCGAAACAGCCCAGCACCTTTTCTTGGAGTGCATTTTTGCTAAAGAGGTCTGGGGAATCATTTTACAGGAATTTCAGATTTCATTGCCTTCCCAAATCTTTGTTTCAGACCTCTTTGCCTCATGGAGCCTATTCTATTCCCAACGCATCCCTCCCAAATCATTCTGGCGCAAAATTTGGACAGCACTCCCCAAATATGTTTGTTGGCAGCTTTGGCTGGCCCGCAATCAGTTGATTTTCAGAGAGGTGAGGCACTCACCGTTGCAAGTAGCTGCAAAAGCTAAATCCTTTCTCCTGGAAGCGGCCCAACAACGGTACTTCAAAGATGACCCTTTGTTACTGCCCGAAGAAAAAAGGTGGCTAGGCCCGCCAGTGCCTTATCCGCGTAGGCATCTCCTCTCTCCTCAAAAGGTCAATCAGGATTGGCGCATAAGAGACGATGATGACAATTTTCAATCTTGGTGGCGGACTCAAAAATTATCCACAATTTTCTTTGACGGAGCGTCCAAAGGTAATCCCGGTGTTGCTGGTGCTGGGGGGTCATCTACTCTCCGGATGGGGTTTCAAAAGATTGTTTCAGCTGGGGATTAGGCCAGAAATCCAATAATCAAGCAGAGATTCTCGGGCTCCTCAAAGCTTGCCTTTTTGCAAGAGACAAAGACGCCAAAGACCTTCAAGTTTTCGGAGATTCAGAGATAATAATAAAAAAGCTAAATTTGGGGACACTGTTTAGCAATGCCAGCCTCAACAAAATACAGGATAGATTGAAGAGAGTTCTCCTAGACTTTGACACGTGCAAGTTTTATCATATTCTTAGAATGTCAAATAGTGAAGTTGATCAGATGGCAAACAAAGGCAACTCTCTTATGAAAGGACTGCTAATTGTAAACAATGAAAGTTTTGTACAATTGCCCTGAAAATCTAGTAGATCAAAATCAGCAGCAGTTAGAACTCTGCAATGTAATAGGGGTCGCTCAGGCAAAGACCCAAGATCTTTTCAAATAAATAAAACATATATCCGTTACAGTTAAAAAAAATAATAATAAATAAATAAATCTATGTTATTAATTTTTTATTAATTTTTGTTGTATAGTTAAGATAAACTTGACTTTGTCAAGTTACCGGTGGTTTTTGAGCTCCAAGATTATGAGAACCCATGGTATTGCCTACGGTATTCATGTGGAATATAAATTGTTTAAAGGGGAGACTAAACCAACCTAGATCCATAATTCAAGATCTACCAAGTGTTGAAGGGATCAAATCTACATTTTGACTAAGTCAAATTACATAAAAATAAATATAATAAAAAGATTAATGTAATGGAATGTAAACCTTTTAAATGGGACAAATTAGAATAAAAATAACCCTATAAAAATAAAAATTACCCATGGTATTGAGAACCCATGGTATTGACCCATGGTATTCATGTGGAATATAGGTTATTTAACAGGGGAATTAAACTAGCCTAGATCTACCTTAATTGGGATCTACCAAAGCCGAGAGGGATCAAATCTCTTGAGATGCAACCTCTTTTAGAGTGAAAAGAGATTTGATCCCTCTGGCCAGATACGGAATTAAGATGGATCTAAGTTGGTTTTATGGTTTTTATTTTATTTTATTTTATTTTAACCAAGTAAAAATGTTAAACATTACAACATCTCTACTATACTTTCATCTATTAATAAGACTACGTTTATTTAAACTACACAATTAAAATATAGTTGTTTTAATCAATTTTTAATTTTTGTGGTTGAAATAGGCTTAGTATAATTAATAGATGAAATGGTTTTTTTTGCACTTTTTCAGGTCAATTTTGTCCAAAATTAAGTAGATATTTTTAAGAATCATAATTTTAAGTTGTTTAATCTGCAAAATTTGAATGTCTCATGTATCTTTTAGGTTGTTGAGATTATATAATCCAAGTGCAATAAAGATTTTTTTAAAGCGTTGAATCAATTTTTGCAATAAAAAATGCAAATTCAATCATAAAAAATGCAATTCCAACAATCCTTTTAAATCATTCCAATAATAATCATTGGAAAAAAAATCCAATTCATAAAATGTTTAGACTTGCCAATTTTGTTAGTCACAACCCTCTATTGCTTACAATTTACATTAAATTACAATCCCTGATAATAAAGAAATATTTAAGTGCCTTTTTAATGTAAGGATACATTTATTTCACTAGATTTTTTTTTGTAAGCTTCGTCAATAGATTTTTATTACTGATAATATATTACAATAAGAGTTCTTCAGATACCAAAAAAGTCATCCTCGAAGATCCTTTCTTCAACCAAGGGTGAGACATAGACACCATTGCTACCAGAAATCTATGCTACCAATTTGAGACTACCCTATGACCATGCAAGACAAGGTAACTACAACAAGAGTGTTTTCATACCAGCTGCCTCCATTTGTCTCCGAAACAGACCTGGACAAAGACAAAATGTGTTCCACAACAGCTTATCAACAAACTAGTGACAAAATTGTCAAATCACTATAAACTTGATACAAAACCCATACAATAACCAACATTAGAAACTACTGCAGTACCCATGGTGGACTATTAGTCCGAGATGATGACGGGAGAGAGGGGAGAGGAGTTTTCTTAAGGAGAGATCCAGACATGAGCCTTATTGCTCATTTGAGTCAGTATCGAAGTCATATACAACAAACCGCTCCACCCTACTCAGCCTAACTAGGCTCATCTACACATAAACACCATAGGTTAACATTATACACTTTCACTAAGATTACTAACATGGAGCTCTTGAACTAGATTTCACATATAATCTTCTTCAAATGTCAAGACACCAAGTACCTCAAATTGATGGAACTCCATCTTTGCGACAAATATTTTATTGTGCAAGTTGTAGAAAAGAAAGTGGCATAGCAACAAGATACTATAGATAAACAAGACTCTTTAGACCGAAAATATGAACCATTAGTTAATGAAGTGTGGCAAATCAAAGTGGTAGTGGTGGAGCCAAATAAGTAAAGGTAGAGTTCCCCGATGGGAGTGCTTTACTAGAATTGTCGCAACGAATAAACAAATGTTATCGTTCTCTGGCAGTAACTCTCTCCTCTAGGTAATGAGTACCATGTAGATGGTTTGTATGGCCAAGTTGGATGCAGCCCTTGGAGAGTGAGCCATGGCCTTCCACTTGGCTTAAATTTGAATATGTGTGGCTTGGTGTTGTTTCACGTACTGCCTTCATATGGTGGAGGGGTTTTCACATTAAATACTATAGATAAACATGACTCTTTAGACCAAAAATATGAACCATTGGTTAGTGAAATGTGGCAAATCAAAGTGGTAGTGGTGGAGCCAAATAAGTAAAGGTAGAGTTCCCCAATGAGGGTGCTTTACTGGAATTTTCGCATCCGATAAACAAATGTTATCATTCTTTGGCAGTAGCTCTCTCCTCTAGGTAATGAGTAGCATGTAGATGGTCTGTATGGCCAAGTTGAAGGCAACCCTTGGAGAGCGAGCCATGGCCTCCACTTGGCTTACATATGAATATGTGAGGCTTGGTGTTGGTTCACATATTGCCTTCGTATGGTGGAGGGGTTTTCACATTAAATACACAAGGGTGGGAAAATGTGTATTTGGATTTGCCAATGACATTCGACATTCTAACTGTTCAATCGACGCAAGTATGGAGGTGCAAACATATGGGGGATTGGATGTGATTGTGATATTCTCTAATAGTCATTCACAGTTCATTAATGATCTCATTATCATGCAAGCTCTTGGGATGGCGGAACCCTGGGAGAAGCATTACACTTGGCGCTCGTTTGGGGTATTGCTTCAACATCGTTTCACATCTGTTAAATGTAGCGTCATGCATGTAGTTTTATATAACAACTTGTCTGATATTTCAGGGTGGCAAACATCAGTGGTGTGTTTAGGGTGGCGAATACCAGTTCTCTTTCCTACAGGGTATGCTCTGGAATTCTGTTTCTTCTTCTATAATATCTTCTCACATGATAGTTTCAGTATTAAAAGTAGAGTATATGCACTGGTGATTTTTTCCAAAATCACTGAGTTTTAGGCCAATTCAAGTATCTTTGATGCCCTCGTTCTATATTTTCCAATGTTCAAGTCGTCTCAAGTATCTTTGTTGGTCATCGTTACTGGTGTGTTCTTGTCATTGGTCCATACTAGTTCAAGTATCATTGCTAGTCGTCGCTATATATTCTTTGAGGTTCAGGTCGTCTCGAGTATCTTTGTTAGTCATTGTTACTGGTGTGTTGTATCTTTGTTGGTCATTGCTCCATTATAGTCCTATAGCAAGAAATATTATTGTGAGCATTATGGGGTCAAGTGTAGAAAAACAATGTTTTTCGTGTGTTTCTTGCATTATTCAATGGTTGGACCTTCATTCAAGTTGGTTGTTGTACTCCCCACTATAGACCTCTAATCCCTCGAGCCCTTTGGAATATCGTTTAATTTCCCTGTCTTGGTCATTGGAGTCTAGTATAGTGGGTCTTTTTCCATTTGGTTCTAATTATGTTTACACTCAAGCTTTCCAAGGGACTATTCTGAAGCCACAAGGGGTCAAACAATCTTTCGTTTTGTTCCACAAAGGTCTTAGTGCACATTTTGGTCTGAAACCATTCTTTTGAAGGTTCCTCAACGACTTCTGCATTGAGTTTACAATTGCGAATTCCAAGCTCTTTGTCATTTCGCACTTGGTATTTTGGGTCATAGACATTTTACCCTATCCAACCATTCACCATAGTCAGTTCAGTGGGTCGTTCCAAAATTTTTGTGTTAATTTTACTTACAAGTATTGGATTCATATGCCTTTGTGTCAACGTTTGCTCAGTCACAAGGGAGGCACACTAGGGGCTTCTTCCTCCAGACACTGTCGACTATTTGGATGGGAGTTGATTGCGGATTTCTTTGATGTTGTTCCTATGGAAGTGTGAAAGGAAATTCACACCCTAGAAGCAAAGGAATTTGGAGATCAGATGTATCACTCAGATTCTGAAGTCTGTAGTGGCAAAACCAAATGTGTAGTAGATCCAGGCAAACTGAGGAAGAGAAGGTTATATTTTTTTTCACTTTATATCAACACACAAACAGATGGAGACTCTTCTTCACATGGTGCTCTGAGACAAACAGGTAGATAACTACAAACTCTTTTGTTGGCCAAGACGAATTAAAGAGGATATTGAGGGATATTCGTTATGATATGGACGACATTGTGGTTCATTTGAACAAAATGGAACATTATATAATCTCATATTCTTACGCTAACTCAATTGCACCTCATAATGGAGAAGAGGTTGTAAATGCTTCACCAATCAATATGGTTAGTTCAAACTGCTCTCCAGATCACTCGGTGATCATTTTGGATGAATGAATCCATCTTTGATTTTGTTTTGTCAGGAGTTTCTCTTATGTTCTTAAGGTTTCATAGTCAATGCTTGTTCTTATGTCCCCATTTTTTCATCTTTATCCTTGCATGGTACTTGTTGCTAGTGGATAACACGCTCTTTGTTAACATCTATGGTTTTTTTTGTATGGTTGGATAACCACCGCGTCAAATTATTCACAACCGGGTGGTTGTGATGCAGGAGCATTAAACCGAGGAGGAAATCATTGTAATTAAGTAGACATAAGGGGTCATGTATTTTTAGGAAGTAGTTTCATAAATGATAAATTAATGTAATTTAGGCCTTTAAGTGATTTAATTAGATGTGTGAGAGCAATTGTAAGTACTCTCGAATAAATGAGGACATGAGTGGGAGTAATGACAAAAGAGTTCAAAATCAAATGTAACTCTGTAAACATTCCATGATTCGAGGGACAAGAGAGAGACTTTAGGAATTAATTAGAAATGGACATAATGGACAGAGGATTTAGGAGTTGGTTCAATAGATATAGGAGTCAAACCATGATAGTTCAACAGAACTCCTGGCATATATATAAGCCTACGGGTAGAGTCAAAAAGGGGGAGGCCACAGTATTGAAGAACAGGCCTGTGTAGAGACAGAGCAGTCCCGGTCGTAGTCAATTATTCATAATTTTATATATCTAGAGGTTCATTTGGGAACTGTGTAAATGTGTGTAATAAGAGTGAATGATTGATTTGTGCGTGAACTCGTAAGCTCTGTAGCAGAGGATTGCAGGCAGAGTTCAGAAGAATATGCAGAGGAGAGAACGATTCAGAGGAATCGTAAGAGATCTTTGAATCCAGTCAGAAGGAGCAAAATGAAGCTCTGAGGTGAAGGTGATGTAAGAATTCGCAGAAGATAAGCTCAGGAGGAGTGTGCAGCAAAATAACAAAAGGCCGGAATCTTTTGAAGAAACCCGGACCATAGAGGAAAACTGAAGAAAACATGTAAAAAATAAGTAAAAAGGGATGAGCGAAGGAGTAAAGTGCCAGTGCTCAGCAGCCGTTGGATCTTTAAGATCAACGGCTGGGATTTAATCGCATCGGTGGAACCCTTTTTAAGTTATCGGGACGGGCCATTGTATTATAGCGATAGCGATCATCCGATTAAGCATGGACCGTCGGATCAAGATTTAGATTGACAATCCAGATCTAATCGCTAATCGAATTATCAACAGTTTTAAGTGGAAGGGCTAAGTGCTATGACCAAGCGATTGCGATCGTGCGATTAATCGTCGACCGTTGGATCGCGATCCTAATCGACGGTCATGATTTAATCAGCCATCGCATATCGGGGAAGCAGAGATCAGAGCGATAGTGCGAGAGGACTCGAAGGAACCAGACCCGACAATGATATGAACGCGAATCTATAAGATTTGAGATCCGATAGATGTGTTCGGAGCGGGTTTTTCCCTGTTATTCCATTATATTTGCGTTAAAGTGATGCGGCCCGATAGCAAAGGGAAATCGCATATCGGAAGGTGGTGAGGCATATATGCATGTAAAACTTGCGGAGGAGCCAATAGCGATTGCTACAAAGGTGCAGCATCGGGAACCATGCAGAAACCGTACAAAGGCGGAAGGTATGGTTTGTAGCTAATTCTTTTGTAAAAGAGTTATAAGGGAAAAGAGCGTCGATAATGTATTCATATGTTAAACCCATATGCAACCAATGTTTAAAGGGGGGTGGTTATATATATGTGAATTATGGGTTATATAAAGGTTCTGGAGAGTTTCTTAAGTCCCGATAAGGAGGATTAATGAAAAGACTTTAATCAAAGTCTTATAGAAAGACTCGAGGGTTAATATAGTCCCAATAGGAGGCTTCAGGCAGGGTGATTGGTTCCAATTCAAAGGAACTGTGTATAAGAGGGCCTTAACCATTCCTAAACCATAGTGGTTGAAGATTTAACTCCATTGCAAAGTTAAATACCTGGGACATGCATAGATTTTGCAGATTCTTGCATATTGTGGGTATGTGCGGGGGTAACCCTGCACCAGGTTGCTCTTTTGTTATATTGTTAGTACGTTATCAGTCTTTTGACCAAGTCAACATTGTGCTCCAAAGAACATCAAATGTAATTTTGTTTTTTTTGGATATTAATATCAATCAATGGTCAGATATTACAAAAAGAAAACTAAAAGTAAAGAGTTCAAAGACCCAAACCCACTCAATAAATATACTTTATGTAGATTTGATATGAGGGTAAGGAGAAAAGAATATCATTGTTAATGTTAAGGCATTATGGTTGGCGTGTCTTCTCAATATACCTTAGAATGGTTAAATCATACAAGTTCAATAGTTATATGGATAATTTTCATTATTTAACACAAGTTATCCTTAAAAAATAAGAAAGTGTAATTTTTGTTATTATCCCTGCCACTAGGCAGTGGATATTGCGTTGGGTTTTTTGTCAAACCCATATTAGTTTGGGTTTGACAAAAAAAAATTACAAAATGTCTATAGTTTAACTTTTCACATTCAAATTTTGTATTTTTTTCTAATATTTTAGTTTATTTATGTTCAATCTGATTGCCTATTAGATTGAACGTGTTATTGTTCATTTCATTGATTAAAGAGCCAAAAGTACAAATGTCCCATCATGCCTTGTTTATTTTAATAAGTAATCAATATAAAGTGTTGAGATCAAAGACATTTGGGCTTGCCATTTGTAGATTTCATATCTATCTAACAAAGTCACCCATCCTTGTTTCGATACTGTGTGTTGGGAACACAACTGTCCCATTTATTACAGTATTGTACAGCTGCGAGTGAGCATTAACATTCTTTCACCAAAGTGTAAAATCTTCCCTCTTTCAGGAATTTGACAGCACTAGGGATCCTCTATGCTACACACTTCCAATCCCAAATCTGGCCCAGTATCTTCGCCTTGTCTTTTATTAGATAATATATAATATTAGGTCATCATATTTTTGTTTTAAAAAATATGATATTAGAGGTTATAACCCTTGGTGATATGTTAAAATCCATTCATCGCCTATATTATTGACTTATATTTTAAATTAATAGTGTTGAGTGAGCACATAATATTTACTTCGCTGTTATATTTAGCTACTAAAATCACTTTCGAGTGTATAGATCATTAAAACATAAAATGGTCACATTGATGTTTGTTTAGAGCCAACGTCTCTCTTTCTTGTTCACAGTCTTCCTTGGTCTCAAAGTGATATATTTTTCATTTTGTTTTATAAATAAATTTACTAGAAAAACCAATTGTTTTAATTCCAAAGAAAAATGACCGGTTGGAAAAACTTTACCCTGCAATCGGGCAACCAAACCCCATTGAACCTCATAATTAATTTCAAACTTTCACATTTTAATTTTATGGTTATAATGAGAGATGTTATTAAGATATTTTAGTTATTTCATTTGTGTTAATTAAGGGAATTTCAAACATTAACAATTTTGCATTTCTAAATTCATGTTTATATTTTGTATGTCTTTATTAAAATGATTATAATTGATTTAATCTTGAATAACATTTTGTATGTGTTGGCCCTCAATTTTGGTCTATTTTTGCTTGAGGAAACTTACTTAATTCATATATTTTCCACTATATCCATCCCATTTTGATGTATTGCATGTATATTTAGGTATTTAATTTTAATTTTGCAAATTCTAAAGTTTTTATGAAAATTTGATTTCAAGTGCAAATTTTGACAGAATCAGGAATTCCCGTAATAGCTATGTGGATGACATGTTTGCCGGACACTTGGGCTCGAGTTAGATGCATGGATGGAAAGTTTGGGAACTAGGACTAAACTAATTCCACTTGGTTCGGTCAGAACAAGCTTTATTAGGCACAATCAAGGCTGGTCAAACATGACTAGTCACCCAGAAAATCCCTAGGAGATATGGTAGTTTTGTGATTTTATGGGATTGACCATATTTATTGGGATGGATTGGATGAGTTCGACTTAGATAGGTAGATATGCGTAGATATGATTGTTAGAGAGACTTTAGATCAGTTTGTTTCATAAACTTCTATTGAAGCCAAGACTTTGAAGGCTTATGATGTAACTTTTATATAATTTTATGCTGAGACATTTGGATTTTGGAGATTAATTTGAAGAACCTGTTCTACTTTCATTTTGTTGTTCACTGATGTGGATGAGTGATTGAAGTTTCAACATTTGATATCAACCTCAAGTGTGCAAAGCAAGGGTGGAGGGCCCCCACTCTAAGCTAAGTACACTTCATTGTTAGACTAGCTTAATTTTCCATAAACTGGTTATCTTAGAACTTGTTTATGTGCTTTGTTTCAGATTTTCTTATGAATTGATGTGTGATGATTAATATTATTTGATCTTAGTTTGTTTATCACTTTAGTAATATGGAATAACAAAGTGTTCAATTTGAATTCTCCTTCTATTAATTGATAGATCAAAACTAGGCTTCCCCTTTGTTACATGCAAATAGTTTTTCTTATGTATTTTCAGTTTTCAAATGATAGCATAATGATGAATGAATTGTAATGAAAAATTCCCAAAGATCTCTTAAGTTAAGAGTCTCCTTCATTGTTGATTTATGCATCTTAAGCTATTGTTAATTCGTGATTTCTGATTTCTATCCATCAAGTAATAATTGAGAGAGAAGAACACAAATGGACCTCTTAAGTTAAGAGCCACTTCATCTTTCTTTCATTGCAAAAGTGAGTTAGAAATTGTTAATGTAGGCTTATATTTGTAATATGTACTTCTTTAGTTTTTGAAAATTCATCTTTTAAGCTTGACTATACCTGATATCCATATATTGTGGCCTTGCCTCCAAGTTTTACAGACCTGAATTGATAAAGAATACTTGTGTTAATTTGTGTGAATAAATTAGCTCAACATTTTGGTGTCATTGTCGGGGAGGAAATTATCGGCATAGTCAAATAGAAAGATAAACAAAAACACTAAAAATTTCGTAAAACAAAAATAAAAAAAACTTAGTTACATTTCTTTTGGTCATGTTTCTTTATGCCTAGAAATAGAGATCCTAAAGGTTGATTTATTAAACAAAACCCCCCATCAATAGAGGTAGGACCATCAAAGCTAACAACACCAGTTGCTGGTAAACCGACAATTGAAGAATTGGAAGAAAAACAAAGAACATGACAAAGATTAACTTTAATTGAAAGGAAAAATTTGTTAGCCTGGGAGGTAAAAAGAAAACAACCATCAACAACAACAACACCTACTTCAGGAAAACATAAAGAAATTGTTAAAGAAAAACAACCCATTTTTGAATCCATAGGTCAACATATCTTTGAACAACTTGAACCTCAAATTGGCATTGAAACAATTGAAACTATGGTAGAAGAGGGACATGGATCCGTTATTCTTATTCCTGAACAAAGACTTGAATATGAAAGACAACAAAGAGAGTGGAGAAGACAGAGAGAGGAAGAGGCAAAACGAGAAAATGATAGAAAAGGAGAAGAGGATAGGAAAAGACAAGAAGATGGTGGTGATTAGGAAACTACTTTTGGCTTTCCAATAGTGGATACAAGTGCAATATTAGGAGAAGATGTGAAAATGAAAAATATTCCACCTTCTGTATTGCCAAATTTTTATGGAATGTCAACAGAAGATCCTGATTCCTTTATGTTTGAATTTGACATCTTATGTAGAACTTATGGATACACTGATGACATACACAAACTTCGTCTCTTCCCTGCTACATTGAAAGCAGCAGCCTTAAAATGGTTCATGGGTTTAGGAGAGCAAACAATAGCTTCTTGGGATGAAATGAGATCTATCTTTCTTAAAAAGTATCAAGCCTATTGTAGGCCAAGGGACTCCAAAGAGGATGTGTTCAGAATGACACAACAAGAAGATGAGAGTCTAGAAGAATACTTAGAAAGATTTGCATATAATCTACAAAAATCCAAACAACACTCTCTAAATCAAGAAACCATTCGAACAATCTTTCTCAAAGGTATAAGAGATGAATATCTTGACATTCTGAATGTAATGGGCAAGGGTGATATTTCAAACTTGCCATTTAATGAAATTGTTGATTTGTGTCAAAAATATTCTAGAGGGAGATCAAAATCTGGAAAGAGAGATGTTAGTTCAAAAGCAGCAAAATCAACAGCAGGAGGAGTAACAAGAGCAGAGATAGGAAGCTTGTTAGAAAACTTCAAAACTGATCTCCTAAGTACATTAGGAACTCAAGTAGATGTTCTAAAAGCAAATAAGAAGAAATAAGAACAAGAACAAGCTTTAGCAATCTTTTGTTCCAAATGTAGAAAGAAACATGCATTAAGAGAATGTCCTTTGGATAGTGTTCAAGTGTGTGGTCTTTGTACAGAAAATCATTCAACAGAAAATTGTCTAAGGTTGAAGGAATTGCAAATGAATCCAATGGAAGAAGTGCAAGGAACAGAAGGTTTCTATTATGTGGCACCAAGAAGACCTTGGCAACCAAGGATTCCTCAACAAAATCTGCAACAATTCCCTCAACAAAACTATCCATATCCACCTCAAAATTCTTGGAATACTCCAATGCCATGGCAAGCTTGGCCTCCACAACAATATCAAAACCAACCTACACAAGGTTGGAGAGGATATGGTTATGGAAATCAACCACCTCAACAATACCAACAACAATACTAGCAACAATATCAACAGCCATTTCCATACCAACAATATCCACAATCCATGCCATTTCCACAACAGAATTCTGCATATCCATTATCCATGCCATTTCTGCAATAGAATTCTCCACCACTACTAACACAACCACAGCAGTTACAGCTACCTTCAAACCAGCCCAGACCAACTCAATTACCAACCCAACTAGTGGCAAATCCAAGCAATAAAATGGATAAACCTGCATGCAATGTAGAAGAAGCAACATATTTTCCAACATATTCTATTCTTCCCATAAATGATGTCATTTTAAGGTCTGGAAAGGTGCTTCGAAAGGATTCTCCTCCAATATAGAAGAGCCAAATGAGCAATGAGAACAACCTGAAACATCACAATCCGAAAAACAAATTAAGAAAGGAAAAACTATTATAAATCAAACACCACACTATCCTGAGAGGTTAATAGAGCAACAGATTGAAATGAGCCTTCCTGAATTTGACATTTTGGATGAATTGAAAAATGCTTATGTAAAAATTCCTTTATTGAAAGCAATCAAAGAGATACCAATATATGCTAAGACAATAAAGGAATTATGCATTAAGAAAACTGGTAAAAAGAAGAAGGATCCTACTACAATCCAAGTCATTGACAAATTAGCAAGCCTCATGTCAACAAAAACAGCAATAGAAAAATATATTGATCCTGGTATCCCTATGGTTACTATTTCAACAAATAATTTCTCAATTCCAAACACATTGATAGATTTGGGAGCTGCTATAAATGATCTGAATTGGATCCTCAAACACTCTTACATTATCCCGAACTCTGTAGAACTCATAACAAAAGTTTCAAAGTGCTATGGATATCGAGCTTATCAGAAGTAACCTCTGAACAATGGCAATTTGTGGTCAGCACGGAGCAACGAGGACCCTCGGTCAAAGCGCGCAGACCTTTGGCCCATGGTAACCGCGCGCTGGCGCAAATTGGCAAACGGGAGGTCAAATCCAAAAACAAGGCAGTTTCTGATACGCGATTAGTGTCGTATCGCAGGGCGTCCCCCTCAATGAAGGAAAGCCCCGAGCACTCGGTCATGAGGAAAAGCATATAACCGTACGAAAATCGCCGATTCTGTCGGAAGGCGGGCCCTGCGCCAAAACCAGCAGGATATCGGAAGGACCTCAGGCAGTAAGTGGGTTCGATTGAGTCCCGCCCGATGCCATACACTGGATGACACGCGTCCAGCAGATGAGAGAGAAAACCGCTCACATCGCGCAGGTAAAGGTCAGGCTACTTACCCACACGATATGGACGGAGACCGTAGGATCTAGAGGCTCCAGATCAACGACGAAGAAGCAATCTGATGGGTGACCAGATTCAACAGGGAAATAGGCTGAGTCATATAAGATTTGAGATCCGACATGACCGATGAGTTGGCAGAGGAACCAATTTCGGGGGCAATCTTGGAGCAATGAAAATAACGACCGTTCAAAGAGGACTGACACTTAGTTCGTGAGGAAATAGGTGGCCACCTCTCTCTGAAGCGTTACAATGATGATGACGCAGAGTAGGGGAATTCCAGCGGACAGAGGTAGGAGATCTAGAGAGCCGAGAAGCAAAAATGAACAGTCAGGGAGCAGATTGGCTTTAAGCCACGAACAGACAGAGAAAGCAGAGGAAGCTAAAAAAGAGAGAAAAGAGAGAGAGAAGCAAAAATTGCAGAGAAGAGAGAAGCCGAGTTGACCTACAGAGCAAAGGTAGCATCGATTAGACAAAGATAGAGAGAGTCCGAGAGTCTGTGAACTCCAGAGAAGGCTTGAGAGGTTCAAGCAACTCCTATGTGTATACCTGTCAGGTATTGAGTACCAAATTGGACTCATACCACTGAGATGGTTGAGGTCAAGTTTCAGTAAGGGGAGTCCGTGTACTCTAGAGACTTAGGGGATCCAAGAACAGTCCTATTGATCATTATCTGTTAAGTGAGACTCAATTTGAGCTCACTGATTGTAAAACTCTTCTTTTTAAGACACAATAGAAAGGCCATCACTGAAGGCTGGACCAGGAGATGTAGCTCAGGGGGATTGGGTGAACTTCTTATTAAGTTTGTTGTGTTTTATGTGTTTGCTACTATGTTCTCTTACTATTTCAGTGTCTGTGTATTTCGCAATCTTATCGATTCGTTGCATAAAATAACATAAACACCCCCTAGCACATAGGTCTGTAATACCTTCATTAATTAACTGAGATCATTCATGATTGATTTCAGATCAAGTGGTATCAGAGCAACTAGGTTGTTAAGGTTAGACAAGCTTGTGCTGGATTTTGTTGTTGAATGCTAACTAGATCAAAGCTTAAATTAGGAGAAGGAGAGTTGGTCGAAACTAACCCAGAAATTGGAAGAGTTTGTCATAAGAAGAAAGTCCCTTGGGACCAGACCCCCAATTCATGGATAGTTTCCTGGCCATGGGGTCCATGGTAGAGGAAATGTATAGGGAGTTTAAGAAAGCTAAAGATGAAGATTCATCACACTCAAAATAAAAAGGAGAAGAAGAATCTCTCCTCTATGACCACTCAAAAGGAAAAGGGAAAGAAGAAAACTTTCTCACACCTCCTAATAGCCCTAAACATAAAAAGAAGACATCCTTGATTAAATTAGATGTCAAATTTGATTTACAATATATGATGGAGAGTTGAATGCAGAGAAGCTGGATAATTGGATCAAACAAATTAATGTTTATTGCAGAGTGCAAAGTATCAACTCAGACAAGAGTAAGATTCAGCTGGCTAGCCTACACCTCGGAGGCACTGCCTTGGTATGGTGGGAAGGCAGGACACAAGCTGACATGAAGAAACATGGTAAGATTCTTTCTGTCTAGAGTGAATTTGTTTCTACAATCAAAAAGCAATTCTATCCACTAGCTTACATGCAGCAAGCCATGATGAGCTGGCAAACTCTTCGCCAATTGAAAGGGCAAAGTGTACAAGGTTACACCCAAGAATTTAGGAAAAGAGCTTTGATTCTAGGAATTTCATTAGACTCACTTGAGACTCTGTTGAAGTACATAGGTGGTCTACACAGCTACATGAGGCACACTATCCTCATGTTTAATCCCACTAGTATAGATGAGGTATCTGTTCAAGCTATGCATCTAGAAGCTAGAGGAAAGAATGGGAACCCAGAAGTTGGAGGATCATCCAAGCCCATTGCAAGCAAGAATAAGGAGAAAAGAAAACAAAAATGGAAAGAGAGGAAGGCCAACACTACACAAAAAAGCAAGTCTTCATGCACTCACTGTAAGAAGGATGGGCATGATGATGAGCACTGTTGGATTCTGCATCCAGAGCTGAGACCTAAGAAGTTCAAGGGAAAGAAGAAGAAGACTGCTGCAGCTATTCAGAAAGATTTGGGGTCGGACTCAGGAGATGAAACAACCATTGCAACCACAAGTATAAAAGGTTGTCTGCTTTAGAGAATGCAGAGATCAAGGAGGAGGTGTAGGAGTTGCTTGAGAAGGGGTTCATCATACTTAGCACATCACCATGTGGGTCTCCAATCGTTTTGGTGAGAAAGAAAGATGGCTCGTGGAGAATGTGCATTGATTACCAAGCACTGAATAAGATAATGATAAAAAATCGTTATCTCCTTCCTCGCATAGATGATCTATTAGATCAATTGAAAGAAGCTGCTTATTTTTCGAAGTTAGACTTGCATAGTGGATATCATCAGGTCAGAGTTGCAGAACAAGATGCATGGAAGACTGCTTTCAAAACAAAGCAGGGATTGTATGAGTGGTTGGTTATGCCTTTTGGTTTAACTAATGCTCCTCTACTTTCATGAGTATAATGAATGATGTACTTAGACTTTTTCTTGATGATTTTGTTATGGTATATTTGGATGACATTCTTATATTTAGCAAAATGTGGGAAGAACATTTAAAGCATGTTAAGCAGACACTAGATGTTTTGAAAAGAGAAAAAATTTATGTTAAACTCTCAAATGCGAATTTGACAAAACATCTTTGAATTATTTGGGTCATATAGTAGGGGGTGGTGAATTGAAGATAGATCCCTCTAAGGTGGCAATCATTACAAACTGGCCTAAACCCAAATCTACTACAGAAGTTAGAAGCTTCTTAGGAGCAGCACAATATTGGAGAAAGTTCATTTCTAACTTTTCCTTACTTGCAACTCCCTTACATGCTTTAATAGGATTGAACAAGGTGTTTCAGTGGGGAAGCAAACAGCAGAAAGCCTTCGACACCTTGGAAGAAAAGATTAGTACAGCACTAGTACTAGCACTACCCGATCTTCAAAGACCATTTGAGATCCAAACGGATGCCAGTGACTATGCCATGGGAGTAGTGTTGATACAGCATGGTAAACCCATATGTTATCATTCTAAGACATTTAATTCTGCAGTAGTTAACTATCCCACATATGATAAAGAATTGTATGCATTAGTTCAAAGTGTGAAAAAGTGGAAACATTACTTAATGGGCAAAGAGACAGTTATACATACTGATCATCAACCACTTCAATATCTACACTCCCAAACTAAGTTGCAGCAATCAAGACACTATAGATGGATGGGTTTTCTACAACACTTTCATTTAGTCATCAGATATGAAAAGGGCATACACAATAAAGTTGCAGATATGTTATCCAGACCAATTATAAATGCATCTACTATACTTAAGCATAACTCAGTATTGCATGAGAGCTACATTGAACAATATGCTCAAGATATAGATTTTAGAGATGTATATGCAACATTAAGTCAAGGCAAACAAGTAGAAGAATTGGATTATCACATTAAGGACCAACTCTTGTATCATTGTGGGAAGTTATGCATTCCACAAACTGAAAGAGTAAAGATAATTCGAGAAGCACACACTTCTCTAATATCAGGTCACTTTGGGGTAAGTAAAATGGTTGCATAGTTGCAAAGATTTTGTTATTGGCCAAAAATGAATGAGACAGTTTCTAGATATGTAAGAGGGTGTACCATGTGTGCTAAAAGCAAGCCCAGCAATAGAAAACTAGGCTTGTACACTCCACTACCAGTTCCTTCTCATCCTTGGGAAAGTATTTCCATGGACTTTGTTGGAGGACTGCCTAAATCTAGGAAAGGTCATGACTATTTATATGTTGTTGTGGATAGGTTCAACAAAATGTGTATTTTGATACCTTGTAATAAACAGATTACAGCTGAACAAACTGCAAAGCTGTTCTTTCAGCATGTATGGGTTCATTTTGGATTACCCACTTCCATTGTATCTGATCGAGACACCCGATTTGTTGGGAAGTTTTGGTCGAGTCTGTGGGAACTGATGGACACCAAACTGAAGAAAAGCACAGCCTTTCATCCACAAACAGATGGCCAGACAGAAGTGGTCAACAGGACAATGATCCAGTTGCTCAAAGGTTATTGCAGCAAGCATCCCAAACTTTGGGGTGGACATTTGTGTTACGTGCAGCATGCTTACAACCAAGCAAAACATTCTTCTACACAGAGATCTCCTTTTGAGACTTGTTTTGGTTTCACACCAAGGTCTCCCTTGGATTTTGTCTTTGGTAAAGACATAGTAGTTGATGGACACAATGATGTGGACAAGACAACCAAGTTCATTGAACAAATCCAAGAGGTTCACCAGGCAGTACAGGAACAGCTGGAAAAGAGCCAAGCCAAATACAAGGAAAGGCATGACAAGCATCGGATGGAGCATAGTTTCCAAGTTGGTGATCAAGTCTGGCTATATATCAGCAAAGACAGAATGCAAGGTGAAGGTAAAAAGCTAAAGCCAATAAGGTATGGACTTTTCAAGATACTTGAGAAGATTGGTGAGAATGCTTTTCGCCTTGATTTACCAGCTTACATGCACATCTACTCAGTCGTTAATGCAGACAACTTAAGACTATTTGAACCTTCATTAATTAAATATCCCGAAGAGCAGAGTCAATTGCCTTCTATTGATGATCTGTTACCTGAATATCTCAATGAATTACAGGAAGATATAGTTCTGGACAGGAAGGTGAGGATGATGCATAGGGGAGATGTTGAGTACCTTAGGATTGGACTCAAGGGTTCAAAGCCAAGCAATGCAAAATGGATAGAGATTGGACAAGTGAGACAACTATACCCTCACTTAGTCGGTGCTTGAAAACCAACTTTTGGTGGTTCAAAAGCTTTTTCAGTGGGAAGGACGTGATCTGAATTGGATCCTCAAACACTCTTACAGTTTCCCGAACTCTGTAGAACTCATAACAAAAGTTTCAAAGTGTTATGGATATCGAGCTTATCAGAAGTAACCTCTGAACAATGGCAATTTGTGGTCAACACAGAGCAACTAGGACCCTCGATCAAAGCTAATCACGTATCGCAGCGCATCCCCCTCAGTGAAGGAAAGCCCCGAGTGCTCGGTCACGAGGAAAAGCATAGAACCATACGGAAATCGCCGATTCTGTCGAAAGGCGGGCCCCGCACCAAAACTGGTAGGATATCGGAAGGACCTCAGGCGGTAAGCAGGTTCGACCGAGTTCCGCCCGATGTCATGCACTGGGTGACATGCGTCCAGCGGATGAGATAGAAAACCGCTCACATCACGTAGGTAAAGGTCAAGCTACTTACCCGCGCGATATGGACAGAGACCGTAGGATCTGGAGGCCCTAAATCAACGACAGAGAAGCAATTCAATGGGTGAGCAGATTTGAAAGGGAAATAGGCTGAGTCATATAATATTTGAGATCCGACATGACCGATGATTTGGCAGAGGAACCAATTCACGAGCAATCTTGGAGCAACGGAAATAACAACCATTCAAAGAGGACTGACACTCAATTCATGAGGAAACAGGTGGCCACCTCTCTGTGAAGCATTACAGTGATGATGATGCAAAGCAGGGGAATTCCAGCGGACAGAGGTAGGAGATCCAGAGAGCCAGGAAGCAAAAATGAACATTCAGGGAGCAGATTGGCTTTAAGCCACAAACAGACAGAGAAAGCAGAGGAAGCAGAAAAAGAGAGCAAAGAGAGAGAGAAGCAAAAATTGCAGAGAACAGAGAAGTTGAGCTTACCTACAGAGCAAAGGCAGCATCGAGCAGACAGAGACAGAGAGAGTTTGAGAGTCTGTGAACTCCAGAGAAGGCTTTAGAGGTTCAAGCGACTCCTCTCTGTATACCTGTCAGGTATTGAGTACCAAATTGGACTCATACCACTGAGACCGGTTAAGGTCAAGTTTCAATAAGGGGAGTCTGTGTACTCTAGAGACTTAGGGGATCCAAGTACAGTCCTATTGATCATTAGCTGTTAAGTGAGACTCAATTTGAGTTCACTGGTTGTAAAACTCTGCTTTTTAAGACACAATAGAAAGGCCACCACTGAAGGCTGGACCAGGAGACGTAGCCCAGGGGGATTGGGTGAACTCCTTATTAAGCTTGTTCTGTTTTATGTGTTTGCTACTGTGTTCTCTTACTGTTTCAGTGTCTGTGTATTTCACAATCTTATCGATCCGTTGCATAAAATAACATAGACAACCCCTAGCACATAAGTCTGTAATACCTTCATTAATTAACTGAGATCATTCACGAGTGATTTTAGATCAATAAATGTAATGACTATGGAGACAATGAAGTATCTACATTTAAACAACATTAGATCAACTTCTACAATCCTAGAGACAATGAAGTATCTACATTTAAACAACATTAGATCAACTTCTACAATCCTAGAGTTAGCGGATAGATCTAAAGTTGTACCAGAAGGAATATTAGAAGATATTATAGTCTCTTTGGATTCATGGGAGTATCATGTTGACTTCCTCATCTTGCCGCCAAAAACAAATTTGGGAGGACATCCTCTGGCAGACCATGGTTAGCCACTGCTGATGCCTTTATAGGATGCAGATCTGGAAGTATGATTATTGCACATGGAGATGAACGGAAACACATTACACTTTATTCACCTTCACAATCACCTTCTTTAGAATCAATGCTTGAAAAACAAGAACAACAACAAACTAAATCAGTTCTAAGTATCAATCAAGTTTTTGACCTTAGAGAAGAAGAGGAGAATGAAGATTTAATGGATCTTTTCATCTCATAACCAAATATTTCAGAGTAGCTTAGAGAGATTCAATATGAAGTTGCGAGTAATCTTTTGAATTCAGGAAACTTGTACAATCCAATCCTTGTGAAGCTCCTTTACAAACATTTTTCTTGTAAACACAATTACCAATTCAACAACAAAAAAAATTGAGATATATCCTAGAAAACATTTGAACATTGGTAACCATTTGCAATCGTCACAAGAACAAGAGGTAATAACATTATTACAAAAATATTCAAAAGCTTTTGCCTGGGATTATACAGATATGCAAGGAATTCATCCCAACACATGTATTCACCACATCAATACAGATGATCAGATTAAACCAGTAAGACAACCTCAAAGATGAATGAATCCCATGATGAAAGAAATAGTGAAGGAAGAACTACAGAAATTGCTTAAAGTTGGGTTCATCTATCCTATTTCAGACAGTCAATGGGTTTCTCCATTGGTAATTGTACCAAAGAAAAATGGGAAGTGGAGGATATGTGTAGATTACCGGGAATTAAACAAAGCAACATTAAAAGATCATTTTCTGCTACCATTCATTGACCAAGTTCTAGACTCATTAGTTGGAAAGAAATTTTTCTCCTTCCTAGATGGGTTTAGTGGGTATAATCAGATTAGAATAGCAACAGAAGACCAAGACAAAACAACATTCACCTGCCCATGGGGAACCTATGCATATAATGTCTTGCCATTCGGATTATGTAATGCACCTACAACTTTCCAAAGAGCAGTGCTTGCAATATTTGCTGATCTAATCCATGAATGTGTAGAAGTCTATATGGATGACTTCACGGTATATGGAAACACATATGACGATTGCTTAAACAATCTTGAGAAAGTTTTAAAACGATGCATAGAAACAAATTTGTCCTTGAGTAATGAAAAATGCTACATGATGTTAACCGAAGGCATAGTTTTGGGACACCATATTTCCTCCTCAGGAATTAAGGTGGATCCAGCTAAAATACAAGTCATTGTGAATTTAATGCCACCTACAACTCAAAAGGAGGTAAGGAGTTTCCTGGGTTATGCAGGCTACTATAGACGATTCATAGAAAACTTTAGTAAAATAGCCCAACCTCTATTCAAGTTGTTAGCAAAGGATGTTGAATTCCAATGGACAAATCATTGTCAAAATGCATTTCAGATATTGAAAGAAAAACTATCAATTGCACCCATTCTTCGAGGACCAAACTGGTCTCTGCCATTTCATATTTCAACTGATGCATCTGATACTGCTATAGGTGCATCGCTTGGACAAAAGGAAAACCTGTTCAATTATGCAATATACTACATAAGCAAAAACTTAACACCTGCAGAATTGAACTACACAGTCACAAAAAAAGAAATGTTAGCTGTAGTACATGTAGTAAACAAATTCAGGCATTACATAATGGGATACCAAGTGTTCATTCATACAGACCATTCAACAATCAAATACTTAATGAACAAATCAATCACAAATGGGAGAATAACAAGATGGTTACTGTTAATGCAAGAATTTAACATTACAATTCAAGATCGACTAGGGAAAGACAATCAAGTGGCCAATTTTCTTTCGAGATTATAGACACCCAATGATCCAAATCCAGTTGCAGATAACTTTCTAGATGAACATTTGTTTGCAATAACAGTGAAAATTTGTGGACATAGTAAACTATTTATCTTCTTGAAAATTTACAACTCAGTTTTCAAAGAAATAAAAACGAAAAATCATTAAAGAAAGCTCTAGATATAGTTGGGTAAATGGCGATCTGTTTTATACTTGTTCAGATTTAATAATAAGAAAATGTGTGGAGAAGATGAAATATTAGAAATCTTGAAAGCATGTCATGATAAACCGTGTGGTGGTCATTTTGCAGACAAACGAACAACCTACAAGGTGCTGCAATTGGGCTGGCTTATGTCAAGAGGTGTGACAGTTGCCAAAGAGTAGGGAGACTAATAGTAACAGATGAGATGCCACTTAAACCACATGTTCTTATAGAACCATTTGAGAAATGGGATCTAGATTTTGTGGGACCAATAAATCCACCATCAAATGGAAAGAAGTACATCTTGGTATGTACAGATTATGTAACTAAATGGGTGGAAGCAAAAGCAGTCATAAAGGCAACATAAAACATAGTGGTCACCTTCCTCTTTGAGGAAATATTTGTGAGATATGGCGTGCCTAGACAGATTGTAATTGATCAGGGAGCACAGTTTACTTCCAAACTTGTTCGGGATCTTACAGAAAAGTATAAGATAAAGCACTGGAAATCCACTCCGTATCATCCTCAGGAAAATAGATAAGTGGAAGCAACAAATAAAGTCCTAGAAAATATAATGACCAGAAAAGTACAACTAAATAGGAAGGATTGGTTAGAAAAGTTAAGAGATGAGCTATGGGCATACAGAATAACATGGAAAAACACAACTGGGTTTAGTCCATACCAGTTAGTGTATGGAAAAGAAGTCTTACTGCCCATAGAGTTTCAGATACACACATATAAATTGGCAGCAGAACTAGGACTAGAATTGTCTGAAGCACAACAGCAGTGGATAATGGAATTAAACCAACTAGATGAACATCGACAGCAGGCAATAGAACACACAACATTGGTACAATAGCAACGAATGAAATGGCATGACAGATTCATCAAGAACAAAACATTCAGCAAAGGAGACTGGGCATTACTGTTCGACTCCAAATTCAAAGATTTCAAGGCCAAGTTCACAACACACTGGTTAGGGCCATATGAGATAGAGGAAATCTTTGATAATGGAGTTGTTCAAATCAAAACAATTGACCAGGAATCTACATCATTTTTGGTAAATGGACATAGGCTCAAAGTTTACAACAGACCTATCAACAAAGAAGAATTCATGAAACAACTGATACAAGAAACATAAATGGAAGTAATGGCACAACAGAGCCATGTATCTTCCAATACTCAAGAAGAATAAAAAATAAATAAATAAATAAAAGAAAAAAAATTGCTAGTGAAAACCAGGAAACTGGCACCAAGCAAACAAGAATTCATAGAGGAAAACCAACTCGTTTTGGACTGTATGAATTCACACTTTCTTGTTCTACTTTTATAACAACTTTGTTTTGCAGAAAATCCTCCACAGAAGCATGACTTGAGGACAAGTCATCAGATAAGCAAGG
The DNA here is from genome assembly GCA_031772625.1 of Pinus tabuliformis. Taxonomy (NCBI): domain Eukaryota; kingdom Viridiplantae; phylum Streptophyta; class Pinopsida; order Pinales; family Pinaceae; genus Pinus; species Pinus tabuliformis. The sequence continues at coordinate 50,205,689 of CM062816.1, read as the reverse complement.
GGGAAGGTCGCACAAGAAACTTAGTTGTGCAGCTAAATTGACAACAGAACTTGTATTGTTCACAGTTGGGACCTGAAATATTTTTGAAACCAATGTCAGTTGGGACCTGAAATATTTTTGAAATTGATGATAGTTAGGGACCTGAAATGTTAGAAAACAACATGTATATATTGCATGAACTTGAAATGTTAAAAAAGCATGTATACATCGCATGACAGTTGGGACCTGAGTTATTATGAAACAATTGCAGAGGGACCTGAACGACAATCGGCAATCCAAGAACCAGAATCAATGAAGAATGTTAGAACATGAAGCAGAAATAAACTCTATGTTTCAATCTATCTAAGACATTTGATCAGAAGACCTCATCCAATATTGTCAAAGAACAATAGACATCATCCAATATTGTCAGGGAAGTACAAGTATAGTGAGTACACAATTTTGCTCTTGTAAATTCGATTTTTTTTTAGAAATTTTTAGACTTTGTTAAAATTGAGATTAGTACCTGAATGCATCTTCCTTATATTACCTTCATTCTATATCCATTATTCTATACCCATTATCCTATATCCTACATTACATTTACATTTACCCTATACCTAATCCAATGCACATCTTATATTCCACTCCATGACCCTAACATTCTATAACCCTAAGTATTTTTCCTCAAAGCAAAAGGGATTAAAAAGAATGCAATGAGATGGAACCTGCACAAACAAATCAAACATTAGTACCATGGAGATAATTTTAAACATGACCTAGGTGGTCATTTTAAAATTATAAGATATATTGTATAACATAAAGATATGCGCATCATGAAATATGTTGCAAGGAAATACAAAATTGAAATGATCTAAGTAATAACCTTATCATAGCGCATAAAGAAATGCTATTAGTACTATATGCATGGTGTAAGTTATAATGGCAAATACGAAATGATAGCAAGCATATGGTAATACGATGGGGTAAGGTTATTATCATTGCAATAAATAGCAAACATGCGCATTATGGAAAAGCCATTAAACAAATCAAATCGAAATGATTTATGGGTGTATGGTTCATATGGTGGAAATACAATGAGAAATGATGAATGATGAATACAAGCAGCTGTAGGTAGTGGCGAAGGTGTAAAACAAAGTCATGAGTCATGCAATCAACGGTGTAAGTGTGATGGTGCAAGGTTATTATTGGTGTGGCTGCAAATATACCAAGTCGTATGGCCGGTGGTAATGTATTGCAAACCCAACACAAACCTTAATGAATTCATGCAGGCGAATGTGGCAGTGAATAATACGTTCAACAGACAGAGGAATGGTGCGTTGGCATGCGAGAGGACAACCATGACTGGTACGTTGGCATGCAGAAGGACAGCCACGACCAAATTGAAAAATGACTGCAATAAAACTAAGGTAAGTGGAATTTGAATGATGAAACATATATCCCAATGAATATCATTGCAAACGGCTCCATAAGTGGCAACTGGTCAAAGGGAAAGCCATGATGGCATTGTCCAATAGAAAACGTTTACGGCTTATCAGTCAAAGCACTGTAAACAACTGGAAACGGTAAAAAAGAAAGTCTTTCAAATAGTAAACCTCTGAGCGCTCATCAGACCATTCTCAAAACCATTCCGCCATTACCATTCTGCATTTGTCTGCCATCACAGCCATTGAAGGCTCAGAAGAATAGTAGAAGCCAGAGGTTGAGAGCGTTAAAACATTTTGATAGAGGAAGTAAGGGTAGAAATAGAACGTTGAGGCCGTGGAGAGATAAGCAGGGTAAATCGACGAAGGAAGTGCAAGTTAGTTGCCAAAAATCTCGTGGAAAACTTAAGGTAAGCCAAAATCTGATTTGTTTCTATTTGGATGAGGATTGCAGAGGAAATGTCGGGATCCCTGTCATCGAATCTTTCGCTAAGATTGCCTGTCATTTAATGAATTTTTCTCTGTTTATGCCACCAGTCATTAAACTGAGGTGTTCAAAATGCAGATTGAATGAGTTAAGGATAATATGGAGCACAACTAAGAGGTCCACGAGTCAAGCATTCACAACCATTCCACAAGCAGCCAGGTATACTCAAAAAAATCGCCAAGACTACAGTTAAACAAAGGTTTATAAATGAAGTTTAAATGCACAAACAGTGGGTTAATAAAACTGTGACATAGCTGGAGATAAACGTTTTGTTAACTGTAGGAGGTAGCAAAACGAAATGAATTCAGTTGTGCATGATAAATCTTCCACGAGAATTCAAAACAGAGTTTGTTCATAAATGTTGATTGCATGAGATAAGGATTTTGTGTAGAATTGAAACGTGTAGTCTTTGTAAAACGAATAGCCAACTCATCTTACAACTATACATGTACATATGTTTTTATGATCAAACAGTGTGATAAATAACCAAGTTTTAGTTCGATGCATGAAGGAATGGGTCAATAAAAACAGAGTATTGGGTTTAAGTTTGAAGATTTGGGTTCATATTTGAGCGCATTGACTATCATATGTTGATTGTATCAACAGTGCAATGGTTTATATGAGTCATTTGAACAGTGATCAGAGAAGTTTTATATGTTGATTATATAACCAATGTAGTGCCGAAGACTGGTTATTGAATAGTATTGTATCCTAGTTATTGGGCAGAAAAGTATTGCATGATGATTTACACATAAAGCCTCAATTCAAACTCAATGAAAAACATTATTATCAGATTATATTAAGAAAAACAAAAATTATAACATGATTTTTGTTTTCGTTATATATTTCTATTTCAAAACAGAGTTCAGTTTTTTTTTACAGAGATGTATAAGGGAGAATGTTTGATTGCTTGAACAGAACAAGGTATTGAAACTGATGCAGGAGCATTCAGGCTAGTCAACAATGTGATAGCATGGTCACATGTTGTGACTAACAAGGGGTTGGAAGAAAATAATTTAATTAATTTTATTTGTTTAAATATATGAGAGTGTTTATTTATGAGGATAGGGTGTAGGTGGCTGAGTGATCCTCCTTGTATGGAGACCAGGCCAAATAGTTGGATTTATTTGGCTAGAATAGAGTATGAGAGATTTTAAAAGCTTTATTTAGTGTTAGTTTAGAAAAGAGTGGGATTGAAGAGATTTTTTAGGAGAGCTTGAGAGATTTCTGATTCAGAATCAGAATTGATTCATGAAACCATGTATTTGTACCAATTGTATTTTCCTTATATAATGAGAGAGAGTGAGGATAGAGGAGGAGGAGTGTATGAAGCCAGTTTTTAGAAATTGTGAGGGCCAAGAACGTTGAAGATCTGGCCAACAAAAGGTTGTAAGTCATTGTTTCAGATTATATATATGTTTTGATTGTTTGAAAGTATATTTATGGATCAGTGTATCGGTCGATTGAATGAAGCTGGAAGGATTAAATTCAATATGGCAATGAAAATTCATATCTGTGTATATCGACCTGTAGTTTGATTTGATATAATTGTGAAAAAAGTGCCAACGAATGTGAAAATCGTGTTGCATAACCCTGGAGTAGGAGATGCGCTAAATTCTGTGTAAAAAGGGTTGTATTTTAAATCCTCTGTTTGTATCGACCCATGGCATAAGATTGTTCTTTTGGATTGGGTTATTATTAGTGTAATTCGCTGTCAAGAACTGCAGTGAATCCATTTTAAAACCAATTCAAAGTGTAAATGGAACGCTGGAGGCGCTATTTAAAAATAGTTCAATTGGCATTAAAGAAATCCTTTGGAGTAATCCATACGGAGGAACAAACTCGATTTCCAAATATAAATAGCAATTGACATCTGCAATTGCAAATGCCGGCACAGAGATACAAATGAAGTTCGCTCTGTTTAAATTCCATTTATTGGGGTTGTTCCTCCCTCTGTAATTTGTTCAAGGTCGATTATAACCTGAAATCAATTGGTGCGCTCTAACATTACAGTCTAGATACAAGGCTTTGTAAATTTGATGTCTCAGGTTTGCTAATTAAAGAGAAGAATTAGAAGGGGCTTATATAAAGTCAATGGACTACAGGGTTTCATTGCATTGCATGACATTGTATTGTTTCTTGGTTTTGAGACAAATCGGGTAGTGGGTTTGTGTTTAATTATACTGCGGAGTTGGCGAGTTCATTCCCCACAGAGTTACCACAATACTCAGTTCAAGGAAGAGACCGTATTCATTAGTCAATAGAGATTTGATCCAGATCATATTTTTGTCTGGAGAAACGCCCTTTGTTTATTCACAGAAACTGAAACTTCGTTTGAAATTGGAATCAGTTCGATTGAATCGAATTCCAATTGAGACAGATTGTATTGGCATCTGACCAGCGAATGGGAATTAAGTCAGCAAGCTCTGATAAAAATTATGAAGTTATATAACATCGCACCAAATTAAGGGTAAACGCCCAATTCTTATGGCATATGGTGATCCATCGATTTGTGAATCGATATATTGTATATCTAGTGCTGCGATATATAAATATGCTTGAAACTGTTATAAACAGAGAAATGAAATGTTTAATAGGGCGCACAGGGATGAGGAAGAATCAATTGCAACAAGTCAATGTTTATTTGCAGTAAGATCGGTCAAACAGAGAGATCGATTGAGAATTATGATAATGTTTTGATAATCATTGCAGGAAGCTTGGAGCGGTACAATTGGAACGCATGATGCAGTAGATTGCAGGATACATGTGAAGTAATTATACTGTTAGATATCCTTGGAGCAATCTATTTGCAGGGTGTCTGGTGGGGATGTTCAAATTCTGAATAGAATTTATTGAGGCTAAAGGCACGAAGACCATTCCAATTCAATTGATGATTGTGCAGAACTCTGTTTCTGTGCAGAACCAGAGAACGACCAACGAAGATGATTGCAAAGGTCAATGTGTGACAGTGATTGTTAGATCTGAATAAAGTGGAGGTGAATTGTAAACCACAAGGTATGTTTAAATCCTGGGTATCAATTTAAAAGTTCCCATATTATTATGAGTTGGAAAGATGGGTATTTGAATGGAGTAAGATAGTAAGGAGTGGGATATAGAATATGTATGCTCACATTCATAGGTGGAAACAGATAACTGGGTCATGCAGGATTGCCCTGCATCAAATTTTGGTATCAGAGCGAGGTTACGCTTTGAAAAGATTGTTTTTGAAAACTGAATTTTAAATTTAGCAGATATATAATTGAAGGAAGTGCGTTTGATGAAGATAAGGACCAGAATGGAGAAAGCAGAGAATGCCTGGGAAGGTCTGGTCAGTAGAAGCAGTGGATTTGCCAAAAGATGGAATGAGATGTACCAGCATCATAGCATATGAGCTATGAAAAGAAGATAGAGCAAGAAGAAATTCCAGATGTGTAAACGTGACAATACCGGCAATAAACAAATTTACTGAATGAAGAAGGTAGTGAGCAATTGAATATGCAGAGCCTAAAGCAAGGAGTATTTCAGGAGGAAATGAGAACAACTTCCAACTGAGGTTGGGTAGAAGTTGATGAGGCAGCTCCACAATTGTGATTGTGGACAGGAGATAACAGTTCCAGCAAGAGGAGTGCTGGGTAGAATTGTTAGTCAGTGAAAGGTTCGAGGAAAGAACCAATAGGTGCCAAAAGGCTAAACTCAGGAAAGTTTGGTGAGGCATGAAGGAGACTTGTTACAGGCGAAATGGAAAAAGTTAGTTGCAGCTCACTAGTGAACAAGGAAAGTTCACCAGAGGAAGGAAAGGAAATGACTATTGATGGTCATGACAGGGGTACAAAGGAAAGTCACAGACATAGGGAAAAGAGTGCTGAAGTAGTTGGACTCAAAGGAATGAGTAAAGAAGAAAGGGACATAGAGTTGGCTGAGATGAAGGCAGAACTCAGTCATTTGGAGAAGCTGGTATTGAAAGGAATTAGAGAAAAATGGAAACAAGGATTTTATGTGGGAAGAAGAGTAAAATGGCCTGTTAGAGAATTGTTTGCTGAGAAATTATTACTTCGAACAACTGAGAATGAAGAAACAGGATACATCTGCGAACCAGAGAAAGGACCTCTCCTTGGGGACGAAGACAATGATGATAGTAGAGAAGAACTGATCTATGCAGATCAGAATGAGAGAAATGTGTTGACATCATCTGCACAGACAAGAGGATCTCATATTTTTGGGATTAATTATTTCTATGAATGTAAATTTGCAGGTATGCAGCCTAAAGAATTTGAACCTGTGAAAGGAGCAAAGGCAAGACAAACAGGAAAGGAGATGCATAAGGACTTTCAAGACTTCAATTGGTGGAGGAAATTAAAAGGTATGGCTGAATGGTTATGTCTTCTTTTAGTGGAAACTTATTGGATCATATTTGAAGGAATTTTAGTATGGACAAAAGACCAATGGAAAATGGAAACAGGAAAGGAAACAAATGCATTGCATATTTATGAAGTGAAGAGAAGGAAAGCTGACACCGAGAACTTAGTTGAAGAAGGTAAGCCAAGGAAATCTTTGAAAGATCAAAGTCTTATCAGAGAAGAGGAAGAGGCATTATTGTCTTATTTGGACAAACTGAGTATTGGAGGAATTTGTGTAGAACAGGAAGGTATTCTACAAACTTATGATGAAGTTGCCAAGTATAGTCAAGAAATTTCAGTCCCAGAAGTTTTCTTTGATGATGAAGAAGAAATCAGAAATGTTGAGGAAGAATTTCTCAATAATTTAGTGAACTATCAAAATAGTTCAGAAGAGCATGAAGAGCTGATCATTGAGGTCTCGAATGAAGAACCTTGCATTTTCGAAACTGACATGTTGTGTATGTTTTCAGGTTTGACAGGTGAGGAACAACGATTGGGCAATGTGCTTATGCATGTTGATGAAGAACTGAGATTACTGGAAGAAATGGCTGAAACAGAAAGATATTTTGAACATGTAATTAATGATTTTGAGAATGATGGTATTGACAGGGAAATTGACATGATTAAAGGAGCTGAAGATAAACAAATGAAAGAGGAAAGTATGGAAAAGGAGAATGTACAGCAGACAGATGTCAGTGGAGTTCAGTTAAAGACAAATGGTAAGAAGGAAATTGAGAAATTGTGGAAGATGAAATTATATGAGAACATGGACAGCAAGAAGGAGAAATTGACCACAGGAATTTGTATCAGCAAGAACAGAGAACAACAACAAATTAAGATTTGGGAATTTGGAAGAACAGAAGTGACAGTGGCAGAAGAATTGAATCAGCAGCATAATGAAAGTGATGACCAGTTACAAAGTAAAGTTTGGGATACTGGATGGATAGCAGAAGAAACACATGACCAGGAGGTCATGGAAACTTTCAACTTTGGGAGTCTGATGCAGGAGCATTCAGGCTAGTCAGCAATGTGATAGCATGGTCACATGTTGTGACTAACAAGGGGTTGGAAGAAAATAATTTAATTAATTTTATTTGTTTAAATATATGAGAGTGTTTATTTATGAGGATAGGGTGTAGGTGGCTGAGTGATCCTCCTTGTATGGAGATCAGGCCAAATAGTTGGATTTATTTGGCTAGAATAGAGTATGAGAGATTTTAAAAGCTTTATTTAGTGTTAGTTTAGAAAAGAGTGGGATTGAAGAGATTTTTTAGGAGAGGTTGAGAGATTTCTGATTCAGAATCAGAATTGATTCATGAAACCATGTATTTGTACCAATTGTATTTTCCTTATATAATGAGAGAGAGTGAGGATAGAGGAGGAGGAGTGTATGAAGCCAGTTTTTAGAAATTGTGAGGGCCAAGAACGTTGAAGATCTGGCCAACAAAAGGTTGTAAGTCATTGTTTCAGATTATATATATGTTTTGATTGTTTGAAAGTATATTTATGAATCAGTGTATCGGTCGATTGAATGAAGCTGGAAGGATTAAATTCAATATGGCAATGAAAATTCATATATGTGTATATCGACCTGTAGTTTGATTTGATATAATTGTGAAAAAAGTGCCAACAAATGTGAAAATCGTGTTGCATAACTCTGGAGTAGGAAATGCGTTAAATTCTGTGTAAAAAGGGTTGTATTTTAAATTCTCTGTTTGTATCGACCCATGGCATAAGATTGTTCTTTTGGATTGGGTTATTATTAGTGTAATTTGCTGTCAAGAACTACTGTGAATCCATTTTAAAACCAATTCAAAGTGTAAATGGAACACTGGAGGCGCTGTTTAAAAATAGTTCAATTGGCATTAAAGAAATCCTTTGGAGTAATCCATACGGAGGAACAAACTCGATTTCCAAATATAAATAGCAACTGACATCTGCAATTGCAAACGCCGGCACAGAGATACAAATGAAGTTCGCTCTGTTTAAATTCCATTTATTGGGGTTATTCCTCCCTCTGTAATTTGTTCAAGGTCGATTATAACCTGAAATCAATTGGTGCGCTCTAACATTACAGTCTAGATACGAAGGCTTTGTAAATTTGATGTCTCAGGTTTTCTAATTAGAGAGATGAATTAGAAGGGGCTTATATAAAGTCAATGGACTACAGGGTTTCATTGCATTACATGACATTGTATTGTTTCTCAGTTTTGAGACAAATCGGGTAGTGGGTTTGTGTTTAATTATACTGCGGAGTTGGCGAGTTCATTCCCCACAGAGTTACCACAATACTCAGTTCAAGGAAGAGACCGTATTCATTAGTCAATTGAGATTTGATCCGGATCATATTTTTGTCTGGAGAAACGCCCTTTGTTTATTCACAGAAACTGAAACTTCGTTTGAAATTGGAATCGGTCCGATTGAATCGAATTCCAATTGAGACAGATTGTATTGGCATCTGACCAGCGAATGGGAATTAAGTCAGCAAGCTTTGATAAAAATTATGAAGTTATATAACATCGCACCAAATTAAGGGTAAACGCCCAATTCTTATGGCGTATGGTGATCCATCGATTTGTGAATCGATATATTGTATATCTAGTGCTGCGATATATAAATACGCTTAAAATTGTTATAAACAGAGAAGTGAAATGTTTAATAGGGCGCACAGGGATGAGGAAGAATCAATTGCAACAAGTCAATGTTTATTTGCAGTAAGATCGGTCAAACAGAGAGATCGATTGAGAATTATGATAATGTTTTGATAATCATTGCAGGAAGCTTGGAGCGGTACAATTGGAACGCATGATGCAGCAGATTGCAGGATACATGTGAAGTAATTATACTGTTAGATATCCTTGGAGAAATCTATTTGCAGGGTGTCTGGTGGGGATGTTCAAATTCTGAATAGAATTTATTGAGGCTGAAGGCACGAAGACCATTCCAATTCAATTGATGATTGTGCAGAACCAGAGAACAACCAACGAAGATGATTGCAAAGGTCGATGTGTGACAGTGATTGTTAGATCTGAATAAAGTGGAGGTGAATTGTAAACCACAAGGTATGTTTAAATCCTGGGTATCGATTTAAAAGTTCCCATATTATTATGAGTTGGCAAGATGGGTAATTGAATGGAGTAAGATAGTAAGGAGTGGGATATAGAATATGTATGCTCACATTCATAGGTGGAAACAGATAACTGGGTCATGCAGGATTGCCCTGCATCAGAAACGGAGACAATGTTGCTGCAAAGAAAGAGATAGAGGCCGAAATAAATTGATTTAATTGTTTGAAGAGGGCAGGTAAGTTTCTATGAACTAAACCAGAAAAGATTTATTTTATGAATCAGTACTTGTTATTTGTCATTATAGAGGATGAAGTTAATGACAATAGAAGCTTATATTCAATGGTTTACAGAGACTATGACAACAAGGATAGAGCCAAGATTCCAAATAGAAAACTGGAGGAAACAAACAATAAAGAAGTTATATCAGGCAGGGCTCGTAGGCTTCTTGCAAAGATTTAGTGGCCACAGTGAAGAAATAACAAGGGAATTTGTAAACAATTACACTCAGGAACAAACAAGGGTAGGAAACATAAAAATTCCCGTGACTTAGGAATTCATATCACAAGCACTGGACTGAGAGGAGAGAATTATCATAAGGGTTTGCATTTCAAGGAGAAAGCATGGACTTTCTTCCTTGAGAAAAATAAAAAGAGAACCTTTGACAGGGCCAAAGGTATACCCAGGGAGTGGTTCAATGAACCATGGGGAGAACTGGTTTTAATTATACAAAAATTCCTCACATGTGATAGGGGATACAATGTTGCACATCTGTATCATATCAGACTCCTACAACACATTAAGGGAGAGGTTAAGATTAACCTACCATATTTCCTCTTTAGAAGCCTCCTAAAGATGATAGAGTCAGTCAAACATGAACATAAGCCAAAAGAAGCATAAATTTATCACCAGGGGTTGATAAAAATTTTGGTAGAATATCAAGTAAGATCACAGGGGATGATTTGGAGGGAGTTCTTGAGCCAAAACCAGTATAATGAATAGGTCATTGAGGAACAAAACAAGGTAGAGCAGGAAACCAGGGGGATGATGAGCTCACCTTTTTATCCCAGAACTAGAGCCAAAAAGCAAACCAATACAGTCATGCATGAAAATGAAATATCCATCATGTCCATTCCTAGGAGGTTTAGGAAGAAGAGTCCAGCTGAGATAAATAGCAGGGATAAAGAAGTACAGATTGTAGACACATGTTCAATAGAGAAACAGGCAGAGGATAATATTGAGAATGAGGCATTAGAGAAAGATTCCTACTTTGATGATGTAGCAGCAATACCATTTGTGAAAAACACACAAGAGCTTGAAAATGAATTACACTTGAGAAAGATTAGAGAGTTAACAGACCAACTTGAAATAAACAAAATTTTGGAAAAGCATTTGAAAGAAGAAAACAAAGCAAGTAAAAAGAATAATGTTAAGTTAGTTAAAGAAAATGAGAAGTTAACTGAAGAAATAGGAAAGTTAAAAATGAAGAATGATCTAATCTGCAAGCATGCATTCAAATGGCTCAAGGAGAAGAACGCGTGGAAAGCTAAATATGAGAAACATAAAGTTAATGCCACTTTATATAGAGAAGAACATGATACAGGTATGGAATATTTGATAAAAACAACACAACAAGAAGCATCAAGGTCTGGAACTACATCCACAGCAGGGGTCAGGAGATCAAAAAGGAAGTAGCAAGCGTGAGGACATGCTCGATTATTAGTAAGGGGGAGATGTTGGCCCTCAATTTTGGGCTATTTTTGCTTGAGGAAACTTACTTAATCCATATATTTTCCATCTATTTTCCACTATATCCATCCCATTTTGATGTATTTCATGTATATTCATGTATTTAATTTTAATTTTGCAAATTCTAAAGTTTTTATGAAAATTTGATTTCAAGTGCAAATTTTGACAGAATCAGAAATTCCTTTAATAACTATGTGGATGACATGTTTACAGGACACTTGGGCTAGAGTTAGATGCATGGATGGAAAGCTTGGGAACTAGGACTGAACTAATTCCACTTGGTTTGGTCAGAACAAGCTTTATTAGGCCCGATCAAGGTTGGTCAAACATGACTAGTCACCCAGAAAATCCCTAGGAAATAGGGCAGTTTTGTGATTTTATGGGATTGACCATATTTCTTGGGATGGATTGGATGAGTTCGACTTAGATAGGTGGATATGAGTAGATATGATTGTTAGAGAGACTTTAGATCAGTTTGTTTCATAAACTTCTATTTAAGCCAAGACTTTGAAGGCTTATGATATGTAACTTTTATATAATTTTATGCTGAGACATTTGGATTTTGGAGATTAATTTGAAGAACCTGTTCTACTTTCATTTTGTTGTTCATTGATGTGGATGAGTGACTGAAGTTTCAGCATTTGATATCAACCTCAAGTGTGCAAAGCAAGGGTGGAGGGCCCCCACTCCAAGCTAAGTACACTTCATTGTTAGACTAGCTTAATTTTCCATAAACTGGTTATCTTAGAACTTGTTTATGTGCTTTGTTTCAGATTTGCTTATGAATTGATGTGTGATGATTTATATTATTGGATCTTAGTTTGTTTATCACTTTAGTAAGATGGGATAACAAAGTGTTCAAGTTGAATTCTCCTTCTATTAAATTGATAGATCAAAACTAGGCTTCTCCTTCATTACATGCAAGCAGTTTTTCTTATGTATTTTCAGTTTTCAAATGATAGCATAATGATGAATGAATTGTAATGAAAAATGCCCAAAGATCTCTTAAATTAAGAGTCTCCTTCATTGTTTATTTATGCATCTTAAGCTATTGTTAATTCATGATTTCTGATTTCTATCTATAAAGTAATAATTGAGAGAGAAGAACACAAATGGACCTCTTAAGTTAAGAGCCACTTCATCTTTCTTTCATTGCAAAAGTGAGTTAGAAATTGTTAATGTAGGCTTATATTTGTAATATGTACTTCTTTAGTTTTTGAAAATTCATCTTTTAAGCTTGGCTATACCTGATATCCATATATTGTGGACTTGCCTCCAAGTTTTACAACCCTGGATTGATAAAGAATACTTGTGTTAATTTGTGTGAATAAATTAGTTCAACAATATGTCTTTATTAAAATGTTTTTTTTAATAATTGATTTTTCTTTTACAAAATCTTCTTGATCTTTTCTATTATTAATCACCCATTGAATTTACAACACACTCACACAACCATTTAAAAATATTTCCCTCAACAATTTCAATATAAACACAAATACCCAATTTGTTTCTCTTGGCCCTTTGTGCAAGTTTCAATGAATTTTGACAAATGACTTGTGTGTTTTTAGGATGTATTGCTATTAGTGGTATCAAGGAAGTTGAGACTAAGAACTTTTTGGGATGAGTAATTGATTAAGTGTAATGTATAAAAATAGTTAAATTGTATTTTAAAACATTAGGAGTTTATTTATTTTTAAATGGACAAATTATTTTAGATTTATCTTAATTCTAAATTTATTTGAGGATTAAATTTCTTTTTATTTTAAAAGAAGTTTGTATCTCAAAATATTTGATCAATCTGTTATGGCCTAAATCTACTTCAGGCTGAGAAAGGCAGGATCTAGGGTAACATCAAACCACGCTTAACCTGGTAGCTAGCCCTACCAGGTCGGGAGAGGGCTCTCTCCTTGTCAATCTCAGGAAAATATGATCAATGAGATTTGAGATGACTGATGTAAAGACTAATTTTAGGCTAGGTATATGCTCAGAGGAGTTTGATTGAATTTAATTTTGGTTTGCTGGCTCAAATGTGAAAGACAGATTTGGGTCCGGGGAATGGACATAGTCTTGCAGAGGTTTCTATGGGGCGAGGTAGGCAAATGGTTTAGTACTTTGAAATAAGTGAGATGGAGAGTCTTAAGACTGGTGAGGAGTTGGAGAGGGCATGAAAGTCTCAGGGATCCTCTTCAAACTGCTGAAAACATAGAAAACTAAACAAACCCTAGGTAGAGCACTGCAACATCAATGAATTCTACCTTTATCCTTGATTCATTTAGTTAAGCTGAACAAAGAGAGATGATGGCATACATAAACACATGTAAACTTGAATTACAGAAGGAAAAACAATACCAAATCAACTTGCCACAAGAATCCCACAAAATGCTGCAAACCCTAGTCTATTCCTTTGCCAAATTGTAGAGATGAATGTATAATAATGCTCAAAGCGTTCACAAGAGTCCAACCTTTACAAATGACTGAAAAACTACTAGATATAGGGAACAAACAAACTCATGCTAGGCTTTAGGGGTCGAATTCATGAGTTTAGGAGCTTTTTCAACAAGATCTAAACTAAGAATTGAAAAGTAGGTAGTGGAACAACTTGCCTTTAAAACCTAGGAAACTGATTCATTCAGTTCAAAACTACCTTTTAATGATGTATCTACCTCCATGAGTGAGTTTTCAACATTTTTACATCAAAGTCCATCAAGTTACATCAATTTACATCAAGATTTTGACCATGAGAGAGAGAAAATTCAAACTGAGAAAAACTAGGCGGAAAACAAAGTTTTTTGGCAAAAATGACAATTTTCCATCCTGTGCGTCGCACCACTGTCCTTGTGCGTAGCGCCCTTTTGCAGCTGATTTTGGAGGCCTTCCCGTGAACCAAATTTGCTCCAAGTGGGCTCGTTGGAAAGTTCTATCTGTCTACTTTCTAAAACATGTAGAATTTCTGAATTTGGTGTCCATTTGCCCCTACAAAAGTGAGTTCTCCTAACACTGCTTCCTGTGTGACCAAAAAGGGCAGAAAGAGCATTTTTGAGGTCTTTTTGACCCTTTTGGAAGCTCAAAACTTGACAAAACTTTCTAGCCATTTCTAGGCATTCATAATTTTGCATGAGGAATCCAAAAATGTAGAGTTTCATCCAGAGGAAGTCCCTAGCAAAAGCGAGTGCCGGGTGGCGCTACGCACCAGGCAGAAAAATCTGTGTTTTGCTTCAAAAATTCAAAATTGACAAAAAGTGTGCCAAATTTCTTGAAATTTGGGCTAAGTGACCTGCATCAAGTGCTATGTTGGGCTAAGGAAGCCTCAGCCAAAATCTTGAGCTTGTCTTGCTCTTTCTTCCTCCTCAAAGTTTTCCTCAACTTGGCCTTCAAGGTCCTTATTCTTGCTTTGCAAACTTTGTTTCTTGCCAAATAGTGATAGGCCATGTGCCTCAACATATTTTTCTCTTTTTTGGCCTTTTCCAGAAGCTTCTCCAAGTGCATGTTTTCCCTTTCAAGCCAAGATTCTCGATCAGCTTCAATCTCTTGCTCAAGCGATGTCAACTTGACTTTCCTCCTCTTTGCTGCTTGCCTATTTTCTCTTATGTTTTGCAGCTCCATGGATGAGTGGGACTAATGAGGGGAGGATTTGATGCTAGATGTAGGGTTTTTAGGGAGTGATAGGGTTTAGAGATGCAAATTAGGGTTTGGGAATAGTGGAAATTTGTTAGGTATTAGGGTTTTAGGGATGGGGGGTAGGATGAGTGGAAATGAGAGAGGGAAAGGGAAATGAGACTTGGGAAATGTAGTGGAGGGGAATGTAAAAATTATGTAGGGGAATAACAACAGGAATGACAACTTTGCAAACCCTAGACAGTTTTTGTAGTGAAACTGTGCAACAAACTAGGGTTTGAATTTTCACCTATTGAAACACCATGAAAGATGATCAAATCTTTTGAAATGGAAAAATAGAATGTTTAACTTACTTGTGGAATAAAATTTTCAAGATTTGGGAGCTTTGCAAGATGATTTGAGTGAAATTTGGGCTAAGCAGGCAGGTGCGCTGCGCCACTACCCAGGTGCGTCGCACCAAGGAACAGGTGCACCGCGCCTTTTTGCAGACCAGTTTTGGAGGCCTTCCCGGTGTCCAAATCAGGTGCAGGATAGCTTTTTGGAAAGATTATTGAGTCTAATTTCCAACACAACTTTCATTTTTCAATTTTGAGTTCATTTTCCTTGTAAAAAGTCAAATCTCCCAAGACTGGTCAAAATGTGCAAGATGAGGCTGCCTAAAGGCAGAGTGCTGTTGCAGTCAACTTTTGAAGGTCTTCATCAACTCCAAATTGAGCTCATGATAGCTCATTGGAAATATATTTGTGTCTAGTTATCATTTGACTCATCAAGAAAGTCATTTGGCCAACCAAGATAGGAGAAATATTGATTTTCCCAAGGCCACTTTAGAGGTGCATCAATTCTCCTGAGGCAACTGTATTTTTGACATTTCTCGAAAACCATGATAGCTGTGTAAAAAGTGAAGGAAGTTTTTCTTCCTTGGCCTATTGTGGACAAAAAATTCTCTCAGTTTTCCCAAATTCATCTTTTCTTGCTCAGAAACATCATTGGAGTAAAACCTATCCCGATGTGTGGAACAGGGGATTTGTCGAAATGAAGTGAAATGAAGGGGATAAGGGGCTTCTAAATTCTTGAGAAAATTTTTGGAAGTAGGGAGGGATGTTAGGAAGTAGGGGAAAGTGGAATTTCAAAGATTGAGTGACGGGAAGGGGTCCAAAAGGGAAAAACACAGGCCTAGCCTAGAAAATTGTCAAATCCGATAAACAAATGTTATCGTTCTTTGGCAGTAACTCTCTCCTTGGAGAGTGAGCCATGGCCTCCACTTGGCTTACATTTGAATATGTGAGGCTTGGTGTTGGTTCACATATTGCCTCCGTATGGTGGAGGGGTTTTCACATTAAATACACAAGGGCGGGAAAATGTGCATTTGGATTTGCCAATGACATTCGACATTCTAACTATTCAATCGACACAAGTATGGAGGTGCAAACATATGGGGGATTGGATGTGGCTGTGATATTCTCTGATAGTTGATCATGGTTCATTAATGATCTCACTATCATGCAAGCTCTTGGGATGGCAGAACCCTGGGACAAGCATTACACTTGGCGCTTGTTTGGAATATTGCTTCAACATTGTTTCACATATGTTAAATGTAGCGTCATGCCTATTGAAAATAGCAACAAGCAATGCTAAATATAGAAGTGCCATATTCAGTACTGTTATAAATAACATTTCGGGATACCTTCCTATTTTAGTTAGTCCCTGAACTAAAATAGAGAAGTAAAAATTTGAATTTGATCTTAACAGTTGTTTGTAAAATAATTAATTAATTCACCATGAGTTAATTAGTTGTAGAAAATCAAACATGAAGTCTATGTGGAGACATGCAACAGTTTTTCCATTAATTGAGGAATTTATCCTTCAGTTAAAGAGATAAGGATGAGTTGTAATTAGTTGAATTAGTTAACTGAGTCAAGTCCTGTTAGATTAATTCAAACAGTTTGTTGAATTAATGTGAGTTCAGTTAATTAATGCATGCATGCATGTAACTACTGCACTTCAGATAACTGAATATTCTCTCATAAATAACTCATGCATGTTAGTTCAGACAGAGACCCAATTGAGATCAGATGGAGGGGAAGTGTACTATCAATTGCTAGAATATTCCATTGTGAATATTCCTTGCATGCAAAAGGAATTCTTTCCTTGTGGATTGCACAGTTACTTCTTCAGGTTTTGTGAGTGTGATGAGGCCAATTCACACATGTGGCTTCACTGGACCCTGAGAAAAAGTGTGCAAGGAAATATGAGGCTTGGAGGGCTTGAGGAGGACATATACAATGTCTATTCAGTCTGTGAGTTGTATTTTTTGATTGCAGAGAGAGCAAGATAGCTTGAGAGTTGATTCTTTTTGTAACTTGAACAAGATTTCCACTTGTATGATAATACAAAGATTGGGGTTTTAGGCTGAGGCTTTCCCCAGGTTATTTATTCTGTGTTATGTGTGATTGATTTCTCATTCTCAGTTATAAGTGTTCTCATTGATCGTGCTCAAATTGATTAAGCTTCCGCAAAGTTTATTGTGGAAGTAGATCTTGTATTTTGCTTTAGTCTATTGCATAATCTGTTGATCTACAGTGGGAATTTCTACATGGTATCAGAGCAAAGGTGATCAAAGGAGAAGAACAATATACAAAAAGGGATAAGTTCAAAGTTTTTGGTTCCTGAATATACAAAATCGAGTTCTTATCACATCTCAATTTCACCTATGGCGTTCAGTGGTTTAAGACTCGAGTATGACCTTGGTGGCAGCTCGAATTATATAGCTTGGAAGGATCACATGGAAATAGTATTAGAGGATAACGGTCTAAAGGACTTCATTGATAAAGAAGTCCCCAAGCCGACTGATGCTACTCAATTGGTGGAATGGAAGAAATGTGTGCCTAGAGCAAGGAGAATCCTCCTGGAGTGAGTTCGAGACCACATTGTCTCGAGCCTCCATGGGAAGGAGACATCATTTTCGATGTGGAAAACATTGAAATATCTATATCAGAACAACAACGATCAGAGGAAGCTGGCGCTGAAAGACAAGCTTCGTAAGATCAAGTGTGAAAAGGGCGACACGATATCTACATATCTGAACAAGCTCACCACCTGTAGAGATGAGCTTGGAAGAGTAGGGATCACGACCGCTGATGATGACATGGTGAGTCTTGCACTCCTTGGTCTTCTTAAGAGTTGGCATAGCTACCAAGACTCAGTTAATGGAAGAGAAAAACTGCCAGATTGGGAACGACTTTGGTTGGATCTGATGCAGGAGGAAATAACAAGAAGCACCAGAGAAGGATCCTCATCGAAGTAAGATGATGAGGAAAATCTAGCCTTAGCGAGTAAGGCGAGGAAAGGGAAAGGGAAGGCATCCCATCCCAAATATGGTTCTTCCCATGGTGGGAAGAAGATTGACAAATTGAAAGTGCAATGCTTTCATTGTCATGAAGTGGGCAATTATGCTACAAATTGTCCACAGAAGAAATCCAAGAAGGGTTCCTCGAAGGGATCTGATGGTGAGGCACTGGCCTCACAGTTTGAGCTAGATTTCTCACTTATCGCATGCATGGTTTCATCCATTGTGGGATGTGTGTGGTACCTGGACAGTGGAGCTTCATTCCACATGTCAGGTGAAAAGAATCTTTTCAGTACCTTGGAGGAGAAGGATCTCCAGATGCGGATTGAGATGGGCGATGATGGAAAGTACCGTGTTTCAGGTGAAGGTATGGTTATGTTTCAGAGGGAGCATGGAGCTCCCCTCACCTTGACTGATGTAAAGTATGTACCAAGTCTGAAGAAGAATATTATGTCTGTCACTATGCTAGAAGATAAAGGCTATGATGTAGTCTTTAGTAAAGGAAAAGTATTCCTGAGGCATATCGGTACTGGACAGACAAAGCGAATAGGGATTCAAGTTAATAATCTCTACAAGCTAGAGGTAGACGACTGTGCTGCATTGAGTTCCAAAGCTGAGATGGTGCCGAGCCAAGATGTTGGCAAGCTATGGCACAGAAGACTGGGCCACTTGAACCATGGAGCCCTAAAGATCATGATACATATTTATACTGGATTACCCAAGGGAAAACTTGAGCAGATGAATACATGCAAAGGTTGTACCTTGGGTAAGTATGCGAAATCTTCCTTTCCAGATCGAGACAGTAGAGCTGGAGCAATCCTGGAGCGAGTTCACTCAGATGTTTGTGGACCATTCTCTACAACCTCCACCGCTAAACAAAGGTACTATGTTATTTTTATTGATGATTTTTCTCGTAGATGCTGGATCTACTTTATGCAAAAGAAGGATCAAACCTTCTTGAGGTTTTGTGAGTTTAAAGCCTTGGCAGAGAAAGAATCTGGAAAGAAAATAAAAGCCTTGTGTAGCGACAATGGTGGAGAGTATGTCTCCCAATAGTTTAAAGACTTTTGCGCTGCAGAAGGAATTAAATGGGAGTTGACAACACCCCATAACCCACAGCAGAATGGGGTGGCCGAAAGGAAGAACAGATCGATTGTGGGAGCAGTTCGAGCGATGTTGCATGACCAAAGCCTACCACTGCATTTGTGGGTTGAGGCATGCAATACAACAATATAATTGCAGAACAAAAGCCCGCACCATATACTGGGGATGAAGACACCTATGGAGGCCTTTTCTGGGAAGCGACCTGATGTAAGTCACTTTCAAATCTTTGGATCATCATTTTACTCTCATGTGACCAAAGATGCCAGGAAGAAGCTAGACCCAATAACTAAGTTGGGAATACTTGTGGGGTACATGGATACACCCCACAACTATCGGGTGTACCTACCTTCCACTCAGAGGACAGTGGTAAGTAGGGATCTGAAGTTTGACGAGCAGAAAGCCATGCGATTATCACTTGAGAGGGAGCTCAAGTTGCATGCTAGAGGATGAACTTTCAGTTCCTAAGGAGGAGGAGCCTTAGATTGATGCAGAGAAGTCGCATGCAGAGGATATGGGAGTGGAGACATCCACTCATGCTGATACTTCCAGAGATGGGCGGAAATGCTCAAGGGAAGCTGACAGGTTGATGTTGGATGCATGGGAGAATGTGGGACAACCATCTTCTTAGCGCAGACAGAGGAGGTCGCCTGAGCAGTACACTGGGTACATGGCCTTGGTTGGGGAGTGTGTAGATACTGAACCTTCTTCGTTTGAGGAGGCAGTGCAGCAACCAGTCTAGGTTGATGCAATGGTAGAGGAGTACGACTCTATCATTCAGAACAGTGTGTGGGATGTTGTCCCAAGACCTCAGGGTAAGTCAGTGGTGAGTTCCAGATGGCTTTACAAGGTAAAGCGGGCAGCTGATGGCAATGTTGAGAAACATAAAGCAAGGTTTGTTGCCTGGGGTTTCTCACAGGTCGAGGGGATTGACTACGATGAGAATTTTTCTCCCTTAGCAAGGTACCCATCGATTAGATAGATGTTGGCACTATCAGCTCAGATGGGGTGGAATATCCACCAGATGGATGTGAAGACAACATTCCTCAATGGGAAGATTGAGGAGGAGGTGTACATTGAGCAGCCAGAAGGTTTCGAGACCTTCGATCGTGAGTCGCATGTGTGCAGACTCAAGAGGGATTTATATGGGCTGAAGCAAGCACCCCGTGCTTGGTACACCAGGATCAACAACTATTTCATCGGGTTGGGCTTCACCAAGAGTGAAGCAGATGCGAACCTTTACCACATCATGGTAGAAGGTAAACCATTGATCATTGTTCTTTATGTCGATGATCTGATTTTGACAGGTGATGATCAACTGATACAGTCTTGCAAGGAGGACCTTACAAGAGAGTTTGAAATGAAAGACATGGGTCTTATGCATTACTTTCTAGGCATGGAGGTGTGGCAGAAAGATGGTGAAGTATTTGTGTCTCAAGGCAAGTATGCTAATGAGATACTCAGGCACTTTCACATGGAGAAGTGCAAGCCCATGCAGACTCCTCTAGCTAGGAACTGGAGGAAGGAGGATGCTACTTCAGGTGAGGTAGTAGCTACTACTGTTTATTGACAACTGGTGGGTTCACTTATGTATTTGGTGAACACACGACCCGACTTATGCTTTGTGGTGAACCAGCTGAGTCAAGCTATGGTTCAGCCTACCAAGCTGTTTTAGAAGGCAACGAAGCATGTGCTGAGATCCCTCAAAGGCACATCTCAGTTCGGATTGTGGTACAGATGGACAAAGGGAGTGAAGCTTCAAGGCTTCACAGATGCAGATTGGGCAGGGATTCTATCAGACCAGAAGAGCACTTCTGGAGGAATCTTCAACGTTGGTTTAGCTGCAGTTTCCTGGTACAACAGGAAACAGAGATCAGTTGCACTTAGCTCAGTAGAGGCTGAATACATGGCTGCTAGTCAGGCTGCATGTGAGGCCATTTGGATGTGGAAGATTCTAGTGGGACTATTTGGTCAGAGGGTGGATCCTACAATGATCTACTGCGATAACTAGAGTTGTATCAAACTCTATGAGAATCCAGTTTTTCATGACAGGTCCAAGCACATTGATATCTGGTATCACCATCTTCGAGACTGTGTGGTCAAGAGGATCATGTTGTTGTTGTATGTTTCAACCGAGGAACATGATGCAGATATTTTGACTAAGGCATTTTCAAAATGCAAGTTCGAGTTCCACATAGACAGGATTGGGGTTACTGATAATCCCCTTCTTGTTGAGAGGGAGTGCTGAAAATAGCAACAAGAAATGCTAAATATAGAAGTGCTAAATTTAGTACTGCTATAAATAGCATTTCGAGATACCTTCCTATTTTAGTTAGTCCCTGAACTAAAATAGAGAAGCAAAAATTCGAATTTGATCTTAGTAGTTGTTTGTAAAATAATTAATTAATTCACCATGAGTTAATTAGTTGTAGAAAATCAAACATGAAGTCTATGTGGGGACATGCAACAGTTTCTCCATTAATTGAGGAATTTATCCTTCAGTTAAAGAGATAAGGATGAGTTGTAATTAGTTGACTTAGTTAACTGAGTCAAGTCCAGTTAGATTAATTCAAACAATTTGTTGAATTAATGTGAGTTTAGTTAGTTAATGCATGCATGCGTGCATGTAACTACTGCACTTCAGATAACTGAATATTATCTCATAAATAACTCATGCATGTTAGTTCAGACAGAGACCTAGTTGAGATCAGATGGAGGGGCAGTGTACTATCAGTTGCTAGAATATTCCATTGTGAATATTCCTTGCATGCAGAAGGAATTCTTTCCTTGAGGATTGTGCAGTTACTTCTTCAAGTTTTGTGAGTGTGATGAGGCCAATTCACACATGTGGCTTCATTGGACCCCAAGAAAAACTGCGCAAGGAAATAGGAGGCTTGGAGGGCTTGAGGAGGACATATACAGTGTCTATTCAGTCTGTGAGCTGTATTGTTTGATTGCAGAGAGAGCATGATAGCTTGAGAGCTGATTCTTTTTGTAACTTGAACAAGATTTCCACTTGTATGATAATACAGAGATTGGGGTTTTAAGCTGAGGCTTTCCCCGGATTATTTCTTCTGTGTTATGTGTGATTGATTTCTCATTCTTAGTTATATGTGTTCTCATTGATCGTGCTCAAATTGATTAAGCTTCCACAAAGTTTATTGTAGAAGTAGATCTTGTATTTTGCTTTAGTCTATTGCATAATTTGTTGGTCTATAGTGGGAATTTCTACAATGCCTGTAGTTTTATATAACAACTTGTTTGATGTTTCAGGGTGGCAAACATCAATGGTGTGTTTAGGGTGGCAAATACCAGTTCTCTTTCCTACAGGGTATGCTCTGGAATTCTGTTTCTTCTTCTGTAATATCTTCTCACATGATAGTTTCAGTATTAAAAGCAGATTATTCGCACTGGTGTTTTTTCCCAAATGACCGAGGTCCAGGCCAATTCAAGTATCTTTGATGCCCTCGTTCTATATTTTCCAATGTTCAAGTCGTCTCAAGTATCTTTGTTGGTCATCGTTACTGGTGTGTTCTTGTCATTGGTCCATACTAGTTCAAGTATCATTGCTAGTCATCGCTATATATTCTTTGAGGTTCAGGTCGTCTCAAGTATCTTTGTTAGTCATTGTTACTGGTGTGTTGTATCTTTGTTGGTCATTGCTCCATTGTAGTCCTATAGCAAGAAATATTATTGTGAGTATTATGGGGTCAAGTGTAGGAAAACAATGTTTTTCGTGTGTTTCTTGCATTATTCAATGTTTGGACCTTCATTCAAGTTGGTTGTTGTACTCCCCACTACAAACCTCTAATCCCTCGAGCCCTTTGGAATATCATTTAATTTCCCTGTCTTGGTCATTGGAGTCTAGTATAGTGGGTCTTTTTCCATTTGGTTCTAATTGTGTTTACAATCAAGCTTTCCAAGGGACTATTCTGAAGCCATAGGGGGTCAAACAATCTTTCATTTTGTTCCAAAAAGGTCTTAGTGCCCATTTTGGTCTGAAACCATTCTTTCGAAGGTTCCTCAACGATTTCTGCAATGAGTTTACAATTGCGAATTCCAAGCTCTTTGTCATTTCACGCTTGGTATTTTGGGTCATAGACATTTTACCCTATCCAACCATTCACCATAGTCAGTTTAGTGGGTCGTTCCAAAATTTTTGTGTTAAGTTTACTTGCAGGTATTGGATTCATATGTCTTTGTGTCAACATTTGCTCAGTCACAAGGGAGGCACACTAGGGGCATTTTCCTCCAGAGACTGTCGACTATTTGGATGGGAGTCGATTGCGGATTTCTTTGATGTTGTTCCTATGGAAGTGTGAAAGGAAATTCACACCCTAGAAGCAAAGGAATTTGGAGATCAGATGTATCACTCAGATTCTGAAGTCTGTAGTGGTAAAACTAAATGTGTAGTAGATCCAGGCAAACTGAGGAAGAGAAGGTTATATTTTTTGCACTTTATATCAACACACAAACATATGGAGACTCTTCTTCACATGGTGCTCTAAGACAAACAGGTAGATAACTACAAACTCTTTTGTTGGCCAGGAGGAATTAAAGAGGATACTGAGGGATATTCATTATGATATGGATGACATTGTGGTTCATTTGAACAAAATGGAACGTTATATAATCTCATATTCTTACACTAACTCAATTGCACCTCATAATGGAGAAGTAGTTGTAAATGCTCCACCAATCACTATGGTTAGTGCAAACTCCTCTCCAGATCACCCGATGATCATTTTGGATGAATGAATCCATCTTTGATTTTGTTTTGTCAGGAGTTTCTCTTATGTTCTTAAGGTTTCATAGTCAGTGCTTGTTCTTATGTCCCCATTTTTTCATCTTTATCCTTGTATAGTACTTGTTGCTAGTGGATAACATGCTCTTTGTTAACATCTATGGTTTTTTTTGTATGGTTTGATAACCACCGCGTCAAATTATTCACAATTGGGTGGATGCTCTTTTGTTATATTGTTAGTAAGTTATCGGTCTTTTGACCAAGTCAACATTATGCTCCAAAGAACATCAAATGTAATTTTGTTTTTTTTTGGATATTAATATAAATCAATAGTAAGATATTACAAAAAGAAAAGTAAAAGTAAAGAGTTCAAAGACCCAAACCCACTCAATAAATATACATTTATGTAGATTCGATATGAGGGTAAGGAGAAAAGAAAATCATTGTTAATGTTAAGGCATTATGGTTGGCGTGTCTTCTCAATATACCTTAGAATGGTTAAATCATACGAGTTCAATAGTTATATGGATAATTTTCGTTATTTAACACAAGTTATACCCTTAAAAAATAAGAAAGTGTAATTTTTGTTATTATCCTTGCGACTAGGCAGTGGATACTGCTTTGGGTTTTTGGTCAAACCCATATTAGTTTGGGTTTGACAAAAAAAATTTACAAAATGTCAACAGGTTAACTTTTCACATTCAAATTTTGTATTTTTTTTCCAATATTTTAATTTATTTATGTTCAATCTGATTGCCTATCAGATTGAACGTGTTATTGTTCATTTCATTGATTAAAGAGCCAAAAGTACAAATGTCCCATCATGCCTTGTTTATTTTAATAAGTAATCAATATAAAGTGTTGAGATCAAAGACATTTGGGCTTGCCATTTGTAGATTTCATATCTATCTAACAAAGTCACTCGTCCTTGTTTCGATACTGCATGCTGGGAACACAACTGTCCCATTATTACAATGTTGTACAGCTGCGAGTGAGCATTAACATTCTTGCACCGAAGTGTAAAATCTTCCCTCTTTCAGGAATTTGACAGCACCAGGGATCCTCTACGCTACACGCTTCCAATCCCAAATTTGGCCTAGTATCATCGCCTTGTCTTTTATTAGATAATATATAGTATTAGGTCATCATGTTTTGGTTTTAAAAAATATGATATTAGAGGTTATAACCCTTGTTGATATGTTAAAATCCATTCATCGCCTATATTATTGACTTATATTTTAAATTAATAGTGTTGAGTGAGCACATAATATTTACTTCTTTGTTATATTTAGCTACTAAAATCACTTTCGAGTGTATAGATCATTAAAACATAAAATGGTCACAATGATGTTTGTTTAGAGCCAACATCTCTCTTTCTTGTTCATAGTCTTCCTTGGTCTCAAAGTGATATACTTTTCATTTTGTTTTATAAATAAATTTACTAGAAAAACCAATTGTTTTAATTCCAAAGAAAATGGCCGCTTGGAAAAAGTTTACCCTGCAATCGGGCAACAGACCCCATTGAACCTCATAATTAATTTCAAACTTTCACATTTTAATTTTATGGTTATAATGAGAGATTTTATTAAGATATTTTAGTTATTTCTTTTGTGTTAATTAAGGGAATTTCAAACATTAACAATTTTGCATTTCTAAATTCATGTTTATATTTTCATATTTAAGTAACATAATTATAAAATTACCATACAAATCATCAAATAACAAATGACATAATTTGAAAATTAGCAAATGGCGTTAGTTGTCTATCTTATGGGAGCATATTTCGAAACAATTTGGTTGTTGTCGACTAACATGATTCGGTTTTCAACCAATGCAATATAAGTGTATATCTCCATTATCAAGCCAAAGCCCCAAAGATACATTTTACAACTACATTTACAAGGCATAGTAACTCATTGTTTTAATATATTGATAGTTTCTCTATTTTTTTTACTTAGCGATAGGGACAAGCTACTATGTAGCACTTGTTTAACACAAGTTAAGCCCTTTAAAAATAAGAAATTATAGCATTAATTATTTATTTAAAAGTTTTGATAATGAAGAATGGAATTTTTAAATTTATGATATCATATTATTATTTTATAATATTTGTATTGATTAATGAATGGTTAATTTAAATATGGTGGTGGTAGTTAATATTTACCAAGTTTAAGTTTGGTTTATTAGATCTTAAAAATGGTAAAGGAGTTATTAGATTTACTTTAAAATTTTATTTTTGTGTTAGAAAATTTTTAAGAGAAACATTTTTTAAATTATTATAATTTTTATAAGTAAAGAAGTTAGGAAGATTAATGTTGTAACAAATATTTTTAAATTGTGATTTAATGTGATTGTATATGGTTTATTTTAAGAAAAAATATTTTTCATTTTAGCCTTTTTAGTGTCACAAAGATGACAAACCTTTTGATTCACAAGGTTTTAGGAATTGTTAGGAAACCCTTTTTAATTATGAAACTCATGATAGTTTGTTATTATTTTAATGAATATTTTATTTTTTACTTGCTCAAAATATAAAGATATTTTTGATCTTCTACATTAAAGTTGATTACCTCTTTATAATATTTTATCTATTTTGTCCTTTCATTTTTTTTATAGCACCACAATTTCTCCTCAAACTTAAATAATATAATAATATAAGATTTAAATATTACAATTAATCATTTATCTAAAAAATTTATCAATTATTTTATTAATTTTTTTAAAATAAAAATTGAAAATTTTCGTTATAATATAAAAGCGGTGAGTGAAGTCGACATGAAGAAGCAAAATACACAACCAATACCCAGAGGGGAGATTAAATAAAATATTTTTCTTCTTACTAGACTAAAAAGCATTTCATTTTGACCAAAACATATATCTATGAGATGTCTTGATAATACTCATGTCCACCCACTATTAACTACCCCAATTTTTTACATGTGCCTTAATTGCCTTATATATCCACCTATTCATTGTTGGCACTTAGGACATAGAACCATTGCACCAATTCAAACCTTCCTTTAAGGTCTCTAATTTGAAAGAGAACCTAACACAACTTATTGTCCTTTATAATTGTACCATGAATAATATGTCTTATGATAATTATGGAATCTCAAATACCAATAACTTATGTATACCCCATTTGTGTGTCAATGACAAACCTTGAAGGGCAAAAGCTTTTGCCTAATTATTTATCATATGACCAAAATTTCATACAAAAGCATGTTTTAAAATTTCTAAAAAATAAACTTTCACTACATTATTTTATTATTTATTTAATTAATAATTTATTAATATTAAAACTATTCTTTTCCAAAATAAAAACCATAAATTAGATTCCAATTCAATAAACCACAAAATTTATACACACTTTGTCATTGAGGTCAAATATTTGAAATAATAATAATAATAATTTATACATATATCTATTAATGTAAATAAATTTGAAAATTGGTCACATCTCAGGCAAATTGTTGAAAAATACATAAGTGTAATATTTTGAGTGTCAACCTCTAATTCATAATTAGAACATGTAGATTTAATTTAAATTAAAATGCATTAAATTGGTTGGTAAATATAAGCAGTGTTATTTTTAATTATATATTTGTTTCTTACGGCTAAGTTTAATTGTTTTAAGTTTGATATAATTTTTGGTCAGGCTGTTTTTTTTATATTACTAAAAATGTATTTTTGAATGCATATATGGATTCAAAATCCTAAAAAACCACCAAGGTACTTTGTTTGTACAAATTTAATGATTCAAATATGTCATTCCAATAAGTTTTGCAAAGATTTCATAAAAAACTCTTTAGAAAATATGTTCCCAAATTAGGAAAAAAAATCTAAAATGTTTAAAATAGATTATTTCTTATAATACAATATTTTTATTTCAATCTAAGTTATTTTGGAATAATTAAATATATTTAATTGTAATGATTTACTAAAAAGTAACTATAATAAGTGCCACTGCAATAGCAATGTCCCTACCATGGAGCTATTGCATTGAATTGCATGAGGTTATTTGCAACGCATTGTATGATTTTTTGCTCTAACCAACATGTAACTAAACTACATCAACATACATATGTAAGTTGAAACAATGGTTTGCGTCAATTAATTCAAGATGTTATAGCTTGCTTTAGGCTAACCGAATACACTCAATTTCTTGTTTTACATCCAAATACATGCCTGGATCCATTTATAGACAATCTTCAATCTTATAAGCTATGTAAATGTCTTTCAAAGATGAAGGAAGAAGCATGCAACAAGAAAAGGTGCGTCAGGAACTGCATAAGATGTTGTATGCTAGTATTATTAAGCCAATAGAAGAATCAGATTGGGTAAGCCCAATGGTGGTCTAAGAAAAGAAACAGAAAGGTGAAATCCGCATATTCGTAGATCTGCGAAAGCTGAATGATGCATGTGTGCATGATCCATTTCCAACACTGTTTACTGACGAAGTGTTAGAGAATGTTGGCGGACAGGAGGCATATTCATTTACTAATGGTTTTTCGAGATATCATCAAATAAAGATCGCGCTAAAAGATCGAAACAAAACAACCTTTGCGACTGAGTGGGGTTGCTTCCAATATACAGTTATGCCATTCGAATTGAAGAATGTGCCTGCAATATTTTCCCGGGTTGTGATCGCGACATTCAAGGAGTTTATTCATAAATTCCTAGAGGTATATTTTGATGACTGGACTGTGTTTAGGTTGGTGAAGTGCCATGTTGCAAGTCTAAACCTAATGCTGGATACCTGTCGAGGGTAATAGATCATGCTGAACTTGAAGAAATGCATATTCTGTGTGCCCTTTGGGATTTTTCTTGGTCGTGTCGTATGTAAGAAGGGATTGATGGTGGACCCTGTGAAGATCGCCATAATTGTGAATTTGGAAGCTCTTAGGAATGTGAAACAACTACACGTGACATTGGGGCACACTAGGTATTACAAGAAGTTTATCAAGGTGTATGCCCAGACCGCGCGATGGAGAAATTGTTAAAGAAAGATGCAACGTTTTGTTGGGATGAAGATTGTCAGCGTAGCATGGATGTCTTGAAGGGAAAGGTTGTGACAACGCCTATTTTGGTGTTTCCAAACTGGAAGAAGGAGTTCCATGTGCATGTAGATGCATCTTGTATTGCGTTAGGAGTTGTATTAACACAGGCAGGTGAAGGAGAGATTGATCATCTGATAGCTTTCATGAGTAGAAAGTTATCCAAAGCTGAGAAGAATTACTCCACTATAGAGCACGAAGGGTTGGCGATGGTCTACGTGCTGCAAAAGTTTAGGCATTATTTGTTGGGTGGACACTTCAAAATGTATACAGATCACTCTGTGTTGAAGTACCTGGTCAATAAGCCTGTGTTGGGGGGAAGATATGCCGATGGTTACTATTGTTCTAGGAGTATGACTTTGAAGTGATTGTGAAGCCTGGAAGACTGAATGCAGGTCTAGACCATCTATCACGGATTGAAACAGGTGAAGAACCAAGTAGTTTGGAGGAAGGACTGTCGAATGCACAAATCTTTGTGGTGCGCGTTGCGGATGATCATTTTCCAATATCATTCAATTTTTAACAACGGGAAAAAATCCGAAAGGTTATTCCACTCAAGAGAAGAAGGAGTTAGTAGTTCGCGCTGCGGATATTTCAGTGATTGCGGGTCATTTGTATAAGATGGGAATGGATGAGATACTACGAAGATATGTTCAGAGTTTGAATGTGATAGTATCCTAGCTGAAGCCCATGAGGAGTGGCAGGAGGTCACTATGCAGGGAAAGCGACCGTGCAAAAGATTTTGCACGTTTGGATATGGTGGCCAACATTACACAAGGATTCTAAGGCATACTGCGAGGCATGCGATGCTTGCCAAAGGACGGTGAAGCCTTCACAGAGGAATGAATTACCTTTAAATCCTCAAGTTTCGTTGCAAGTATTTGATAAATGGGTTATTGACTTTATAGGTCCAATGCAACCACCAGGTAAGAAGACGGGCGCGTGATACATCATTACTACAACAAAGTACTTAACCAGAAGGTTGGAAGCGCAGCCAATGAAAGATTGTATAGCAGCCACTGCTGCGAAGTTTTTGTTTGAATATGTCTTAACAAGGTTTGGATGCCCTAAGATATTGATGAGTGATAGGGGTACACATTTATTAAATGAAACGATCAACACACTACTTGAAGAATTTCAGGTGTATCATCAGAAGAGCATGCCCTATCACCCACAGTCGAATGGAACGATGGAAGATTTTAACAAAATTTTGCAGCACGCATTGACAATGGTCTGCAACGCACAGAGGAATAACTAGGAAATGCGTGTACCTACTGTGTTATGGTCTTATAAGACGACCTGCAAGAAGTTGACAGGACAAATGTCGTTTAGGTTGGTCTATGGAATTGAAGAAATAATGCCAATGGAGTATATTGTGCCAATTTTACGTATTGCAACATTGACAAAGATGGCGGATTGCGAGACATTGGAGGAATGACTCACGCAAATCATGGAATTAGAAGAATACCGCTTCCTTGCAGGATTTCACCAGCGAGTGCAAAAGGAATGTGAGAAGGCTTGGCATGATCGGCATATTAAGCTGCACACGTTCAAGATAGATGATTTAGTGTTTTTATATGACAACAAGTTCACAAAATTTCCAGGAAAGTTTCAAATGCACTGGTTGGGGCTGTATGTTATTAAGGAGATCATAGATGGTGGCGCAGTTCAGCTTGTGAAGCTGAATGGGGAACCATTCCCTGGAAAAGTGAATGGAAGTAGGCTGAAGTTGTACATAGGGGATCTTGCCCCTACGCAATGACTATATGGAAGCAGGTCAGTCTTAGTAATCTAGGCAGCTGCAAGGGATTGCGGGACTATAAACTATGTTGCCCGACTAAGTGAAGAACGTGGTAGGAAGGTTGTGCGATGGACGACAGGAGTGCGACAGGTGAAGCTGCGTAGATGAGCTGCGCCATGGAGGATGGTGTCGCATAGATGGGTCCAAAAGTAGTCGTTGGGGTTACTATTCATGATTTGATGGCCAAAAATCAGTTAAGAGGACCGGGTAAGTGTTATTTATGGTGAATATATTTGGAGATTCGCTGCAAAAAATGCATTTATGATCAGAATTTGGGGGGAACGATCGGATTTGAATTCAAAACCTTCTATAAATTGAGCATGTTGGTCCGTTGAAGAACACTTTGCATTCTGAGAGTTGTCTGGGCGCTTTGCTGTTTGAAGCTTATGAGTTGTCAATTCTGGGAGGATTTCATGACACACCCCTCGTTCGCAAATTTTTCTACAGAAGCCTAAGAGTTGTTCATAGAACGAATGACTGCTACAAATCTCACAGAAGCTGTGAGTTCTGAAGTTTCCATCTTTGACGTAGCGACCCCTGAGATATCAAGCATGGAAGTTATAACCCTTGTGCCTACGATGCTGAAGTCACCTAGGTTGAAGCAATCTGCTACCAAAGAAAAATAGAAGAAGCCGATGGCGGTGAGACATTCACCGAGGAAGAACCCAGAGGTGCGATAGAAGGAGAAGAAAGATAAACAACCGAAGAAAGTGGTCAATTTGGAGGAGGAAGAATACCAAGGTGTAGAGGAATTGGATGCTGAATAGGTCAAGCCTATCTCACATCTCCCCACATATATCCCTCCGCGGAAGGGAAAAACCAAAGTTACCAAGGACCCAGATTCCAGGAAATTTACGGTTTCGACACCCCTGTTGCCTGAACAGGTGGAATTTGAAGGCACAACACTAGCGCGCATTCCAGTGCTGAAAATGGAGGATTGGGACCTCGTGGACCACGAGAGGTTCCCACATTTGGCAACTAGCAAGTATATGATGAAGATATACTATGAAGAGATTGGGGTTACGCGGTTGGAACCCATGAAGTGGGTCAGAGGTGTTGGGTATGCAGGATTGCTGCACATGCTCTATGTACCACATTTTCATCGATCGTCTCTCAATACAATGTGTGTGCGCCAGCTCCTCGCGCTTATGCACAATGGGTGCCTATGGCTTAGGGAGCCCATCCTGATTACATACATATTAATTCATTAGATGACAAAGCTGACCTACAAAGGGGTGGACCATGCCAAGGATTTTGGAGGGAAAAGTGGAGAGAAAGAGTTAGAAGACAAGATGAAGGCCGAATATGGGCTCGTTAAGAAGTCGCGCGGATATTCTATCCGCTCTATTCAGGACCAGGCAGTGCAATTCACCGCCCAGATTCTTGCAGGGAAAATCATGAGGAAATGCCACGTTTCCGGTGCCGGTGGTATCATTAGCTGTGCAGTGCGCGAAGGGAGTTTAATACAACTAGGAAAAGTATATGTGCAAGGAGTTCCTCGCAAACTACGTGAAGCTTAGGAAGAGAGCAAGCCCTTCCACTATGCGTGGTTGTTACTGTCTATTGTTTTAGTAGCTTGGAGATTGTCGGAGGACAATCAGTTTCCCCCGCAGCTAGAAGATTTACCCGAGGCAGTGAGGTTCGCTTCGCTGTGGGCAACAAAGGATCCGGAAAGGATTAAGGAGTCAAAAATTTTATGGATCTTGATGGAGATGGACCTTTGAATGGTTATCAGTCAGAGGCCAAGGTTGTCCCAAACCTTGTTCGTGCAATTGACGGCCTTCGCGGAGTTCGAGGCTGATTTCCACAATGTTTCAATTAGGGCGCGAAAGGACCCAAAGCACCTATGGCACAAGTTTCCATACTTGGTATCTAAGACAGACGTGTAGGAGATCGTGGGGAGTTGGCCAACAAAGTGGCACGAACCCACGAAGCTTGGTGTAGGTACAAGCAAAGGTGCCGAGAGCTCTGTTGCGCAGTCAACCGCTGCGTGGAAGCGAAAAAAGGCAGCGCAAGCTCTCTCTAAGCAGAAGAAGAAGGAAGTTATTATTAAGGCAGTTGTGGAGAAAGAACGGGCGGAGAAGGAGTGTGCTGCAAAAGAGCAGGCTGAGAAAGAACACCTGGACACAGATGAAGTCGAAGGATCGGCTTCGCAACACATAGATGAGCAGGAACTTTCAGGACAACAAGGAGGCGGTGGTGAGGAGCAGAGCACTCCCTTGACCTTAAAGAGGTGCAGACAGGAGCAGACTGTTGGGCAGCGAAAAAATCATAAGTCAGATAAGAAGACGCGCATCAACTTGATGGTCCTTATGAATGGGGATCTCGATGAGATCAGTGATAAGGTTTGCGATACCGCAACAGAGTTGTTGAAGCAATTCGAGCAACAATATATGCATATGCTGGGGAGCATCCAAAAGGATCTACATGAGTTGCAAATCCAGTCTATCAAGATTCAAGTGAGCATTAGACAAGTGAGTGGGGTGCAAGCGAGCCTGGCACAAGGAAGCAGAGCAGTCATAGAATTGGAATGAAACCTGGACCTCAAAGTGATACCTTTACCAGAAGGGTCTGTTAGCGCGAAGTTAGAGGAGGACCACGTTGTGCTAGGTATAGTGAAGGACATGGGCGTCAACTTGGCCTCGTTGCCACTTCAGACCCTCCATGCGTTGCATCAGGGGGCTTTAGACGAATTAAGGATCAAGGAGCAACGTGCCCTCACAGCCATAAGTGAGTTCAAAGTTAATAATGAGTAGATGTTCGCAGAGAAAGTTTAGGCGCTGAAAGAAAAGAGGAGTTGTAGACATGAAGTCAGAGCCTGAAGACAGCTACAGAGAAGGCCTACAAGACAGTTCCATAATTGAACATCCTAGAGGATGCCACAACTTCAACAAAAGTAAGAAAATTTGCTGCTGCGGTTCGCGCATCAAAGGATGAGATTCACTGGGTTACTTTTGACTTTCAAATGAAGATATCAGAGTTGCAGCTGAAGTTGTAGCCAACTACTCTGCCAGAGGTTCAAGAGAAATGTAGAGCAGCAATCAAGGAGAATATGAGCACATTGGATGCCGCAGTTACAAACTGTGCAATGATGTTTGACCAAGCAATGGAGTTGTGGACAAACTTGCAGGAGGACCTGAACTTGCGGAGGCTAAACACAAATGTCAGGGAGACGCAACAGAAATATGATGAAGTTTGAGCGACTGCACACACTTTGGCGCCAACACAATGCCTTGCAAAGTTATAGGAAGGCAAGCAGTTGCAAGCACAGACAAAAGAATTACAGAGCAAAGAGGCCCTTCTAAAGGCCATATTACAGTCGTGGCTAGAGGAATCCTTCCAACATACATGTTGCTTCAGGAAAAGCTAAAGGTGCTATAACATACACAGAGGACAATACGCCTAGTAGTGGAAGGCCCAACAATAGAGATGTTGGTAGAAGAAGTGCAGCAGGACACGATGCAGAGCATTGCTGAAGTTGTAGTATTACAAGTTGAGCTAGGTGGTCTCCGCAGCAAGATCAAGGGGTCGGTTGAGTGACTCAAGGGCGAGTCACCATATTTGTGTTGGGGGCTTGTTGGGATAGGGTCCCTAGGGTCAGTTAACGTAATTTTTGTAAAAGTTTTGTAAAAAGATATAAAGTCTCCGCAAAATATGGATGCGGAGCACGCAGCTAAATATGATTCAAAGGGGTTTAGCCCCTTGTTTGGATAAGTAAATAGGTCGGTTTTGAGACTCAACCATGGTTCACGGACCATGGTATTGTATTGGAAATGCTATATATTTGAGTCATAGCGAAGGTAACTAATGGTAGGGGATAACTTGAAGGCAATATAGAGATTGTTTGGGCAAGTGCTAAGGCAGGAAGGCTCTGTTTCCTGTACTTAGGTGAAAGGGGAAGGCTCCCGCAACTGAGTGTGTAGGAGGCCTTGGAAAGTTCACAGCTGAGTGCGCGGACCACTGTAGTTGAGTGCGCAGGGTAAAGGAGTCTATAATCTGAACATTGAAGCTTAATAAAGACTGATTAAAAATAAATACTTTGCATATGAGTATTATTGTCTATTATGTTTATGTTATGATCTGTCACTTTATAATATGTTTTCTATGGAAAAATGTATAAATGTTGCGCGAATCTAGTGAATCTATCATATTTATGCATATCTTAAGTAATTATCTATGTTCGCGAAGTTAAGGGTTAATTCTGTTATGATTTCTGATGAATTGGATAGATCTGTGCGAAGGAAGATCTAGGGTTGTTGATTAGCACGCGAAAGTAGATAGATTGCTTCCTTAGGGTCTATAAAGACTTATCACAGAAGGTCTTGAAGCCATTTTACCTGAGTTATAGTAGCGAGCCCTAGAAGGAGACCGATCTGCATGAAGGCAGATCTGAGCTATAAGAACCTAAGACCACATATCACACTGTCTCTGGATGCATAAACCTGGTTCTAGCATCCCCCAATACTGCTTTGGGTGAGACTGCAGCGTACGCTATGCAGGTTGTTGCCTAAAGGGCCAGCAGTTAGGGTTTTGTTGGTTGGCACAAACAACTTTGAACCTGGTTCAGGCCCCCTTAAGCCAAAAATTCAAAGAAGGAAGAAAAGGAATGTGCTTCAATTGTAACAGGTTCGACCACTATGCTAGAGAGTGTCCTCACAAGAAGAATTCTCCAAGGGGTGATGCTAATAAAAACAACAACAAAGGCAATGGAAATCAAAGGAACGATAGGTTTAGTAATAAAGTAAAGAGGGAATGCTCCCACTGCTTGATATGGAAATGGTCGACCTCCTAAAAGAACAACAAACTCTAGCTATGAGGAAAGTAATGTTGTAGAAAAAAAAAGGAATTTTATCTTATTTCCACTCTATCTACTACCTCTCCTCCAGATACTTTGGATCATTAGTTGATTGATAGTGGAGGCTAAAGGCACTTCACTGGGTACAAAGAGGCCATTTCAAATTTGATTGAAAACAAGACCAATTTAGAGATCATACTTGGAGACAATGATACCTACCCTGTGAAAGGGATAGGTATTGTCACTCTTCACTTGAATCAAGGTCAAACCATTCATCTACAAGAAGTATTTTATGTACCCGATTTGAATAAGAACCTGTTGTCCATTTATGTGATGAAAGATAAAGATTTCAAGGTAGCATTCATTGATGGAAATGCATGTATTTGGTAAAGAAACCCTAAAGATGCATTCACACTTCGATTTAGGGTTGATGGTTTCTATCAAGTTGGAGGAAGTAAGTAATTATGGTGAATGGTGAATTGAATGTGGCCTTTGGAAATTACTAATAACATGAAAGACATTCATTCTTTTGAATATTCTTTTATTTTTTATTTTTGTTGTGATTGTTTACTGATGTTAATTTAAAGTATTTAATAAAGATAAAATAAAGTTTGAAGTATTTAATAAAGAGAAAATAAAGTTTAAAGTAAAAAAAATAATATATTTAGTTAATAATACTTAAATTATATACTTAATGAGTACACGGGGTGTAGAATAGACGATGATAGGGTGTATTGTTAAGTCACTCCGTAATGTGAAGGTCAACGTTTCAAAATTCCATGGGAAAAAATCCACCCATGTTAAGGGTTGGTGTGGTCAAGGTCGGGTGCGATCCCCAGTTGATTTTCATGACTTAGATGCCCCTGGGTCACAGTTTCTCAAGCCACAAGTCAAGATTGATATAATCTCTGGAGAACCTACACAACTTGATAAACAAAAAAAACCATATACTTAATCTACTATTGTAATTATTATATGATGTATTACTAAAGGTATTATTAATTCCTATATTTAAGTATTGTTAATTGCTATATGATGTATTACTAAAGGTTTTAGTAATTCCTCAGAAAAATGTAAGTTTCAATTTTATTTATTTATTTATTTATTTTTTAAATAAATCTATATCTAGATGGGGTTGTAAACATAAAGATTAAGACATATCCCATATGTCTCGTGGAGTCCATGGGTAGTCTTTGCACATGAGAAACAAATTATGAGAGATAAAAGTAGGGGAACGATGGAAGGTTTCACGGTGAGTTTAATTTGTCTAAAAGGAAATTACGTACATGATTGTAGCTAGATGATGGTTTGGTGCATCATGATGGAAAAATAAAAGATTAGTTGGCTTAACTAGGTCAATATTCAAGCCAACAAAATTTATGGTTGACGGGGAGGCTGGAGTAAGAGGGGTTATTTTTTGCCCTCACGAAGAAATAGAGATTCAATATGCTTGGGGTTTGGGGAGTTCAACTAATAACTAAGCTGAATTCTTAACATTGTGGCAGGGTCTAGAATGGACAATTTCAAAAAAAAAATACAACACTTAATGGTATTTGGAGACTCGATGATAGTTTTTCAACACGTGTGCAAGATCAAAGAGAACTAGGCACATATTCAATCCACCATTCTACATAGAATAAGTTTGAAAATAGCGAAGTTTGAGGTCGTTGATTTCTCCACGTCAAGAGACACCTCAATTCATTGGTAGATTCACTAGAAAATAGGGGTGTATTCCTATAACAAGGAATGATGGCTCAGGATGACAAAAGTATAGTTTTCAAATATTTACCATGAAAATACCATATATAAATCGGTTATTATTACCGTTGAAAACCTTATTTAGCATTAACATAAAAATGACGTGGTTGGATGTTCAACGTCTTCTAGTTAGACATCAAATTGGTTTTTCGACCATGCAAACTCTCTCTCCTCTACTTTATTGACTCATCTTCTTAGTCGAGTGTTGGAATCGTGTGTACACATGGACAACCCATGAGGTTATAACAATAGTAAGGGATAGGTGGAATTTGGCTTACCCATTTAATACATTCAAGTGGAGGCTAGAAATTAATATTTTCATTCTTGAGATGCAGCAAACACACTCGCAAATCTCAACTTTAATGATGAAGGATGTAAGTTGCAGAGGCATTGATTCAATGAATGAAAGTTTGGGTCGGAAAAAGTGTGAGGATAATTGTATTAAATATGTTGTGAGAAGAGACGACTTGGTGGTGGCAGGCCGACAAGGTTATAAGAAGAGATGGTGCATTTCTGTTTCTTCAGGACTGCAAGTTTGGTTGTTTAGAAGTTCTAAAGTGAGGGTGTTTTATGGTGTGAATACCGAAATGGAGTATGCTGTCAGTGCAATGTAAGATGAAATCAATCGACAAATGGACTATTTGATGGCTTTGTCTTAATACATTATGACCTTGTTAACTAGGCAAGGGGAGATGGGAAAGGTTGAATTTCGAGCCCAATTCGTCCTCTTAAATCAGAAAATCAGTTTACTGCAGACTAAGATAGATAGATTACAAGTAGCATATGATACTTTGTCTCAAGCTTGATAGGTTGGCACATTTGTTTAAAGGAGCAACACGTGGGGTGGACAAGGAACTATTCACAGAGGTCCATGTGCAACAGGGTGCAACTATAGTTCAACATGTGACAACAACTATGGAGGCATCTAAGCAATTGGCTTCTGCTCCCTCATAGCCAAGGATTGATAATTACATTCTCGAAGTAAGTATTGTTCTTGGGGTGAATAATGAAGGCTAGTTTTTTTTTTAGTTTTAATTTTTTTTTGTAAGTATGTATATGTCTTAGGAGTCTTTTAGAGGCAATATAAGCACTAGAATATTAGAATAACAATATATATACAGAGAGTCAAAAGCTCCATCCTTTTTTGGTCTTGTTTGAATACAGTGGATGAAGATTGTGTAGTAGATGTAAAAGGTTCTAGCCTTCAAACTTATTTGAATTAATAGAAAAAACTTTACCTATTTCGTTAAAAAAAATAAATTATGGTGGAAGTAGCAGGCACATACAACTCTGAGAATGTGAGACTTAGACTTAGTTTCAACAATTCATTGTGGATTAACACCCTCTTGGTTAGTATCTTGTTCTCTATGCTCAAGCATTCTGGTTATGAGTCTTTCTTGTTTGCTTTCTTGGTAAGAGGTTGGCTTGTAAGGGAATTGGGAATTCTAGAATTTGGGAATGGTATTTATGGGGATAATCCAACAACCACCCTAACCCTAAGCAAAGCTCCAAGAATACTCTCTAGATTATTTCTGATTCAAATATATTTCATGTTATCTCTTACGGTTGCAATCATAAACACCTCAAGCTCTAAAGAACTAAGGACCTTATGGTTACTAGGTTTATATCTATCAAGGTTAACACTCCCTTGTCTAATATTTATATGGTTTGGTTCCTCCTAGATTTTTTGCAATGTTTGGTTATAATTGGGATGCAGACCCACCTCCTATCTCTTTAGGGATCTCACAATAATATGGAAGCAGACCCACATCAGTCATTGGAACTTACCCTTCAAATATACTTACATAGGCTTTTCACTCTTTATCTATATGCAATTTTATGTTTCCTAGTTCTTGTACCTCCTAGATGACCCTCTTTAAATTTTGTCAAAATATAACCATCACTAATTAGGATTGCAGGCATAAGAGCCACCCTAAATGCAACAAATAGGGGCCAACAAAGGCAGTTTACCCATAGGCAAACCTTCCCCTTATCGTAAACTCCATAATGCTTAACTGTAGCACAATTGGATGTCGTGAAAGCAGCCACATATTTTAATTGTAGGTTCTCGAAGGAAACTAAAGTTGAGATGGTTAACGTGGAGTAGACCATCAAGAAGAAAAGACAAAATCTCTCTAAGGAATAGTTAGAGGGTAAGTTCAAAGAATAAACCTCAAATTTAGGATACTTTAGAACTATAGACACGAAAATATTGAAACTTAATGAATTATATTGGATGAACAAAGAATTGATAGCAAGCTATCCTAAAAAAGCTAAACATGGTGAACCAAAAAATTGATGCACTATGTAGAGAAGTATTTTTCACATTGAGATAATTGTAAACAACTATGCAAAACCCAATGCAACCTTATGGAAGACATAAGCTAGTTCCTAGCCTCCATAAGCACTATGTAAAACACCATCCTATTGGATGAGGAACCATATGATCAAAGGTACAAACAATTATGTCAGAAGTAGGAACATGGATCTTTGATTTAAATCCCTTTGTTTATATTGTTCAAGGAATAGGAGGAGTAGTAATAGGCTCATCAATCTCTTGTCTTATGTTTTGTTTTATGATATTAATAAGATAGGTAAGCATAAGTTCAAGTTTTAAAATATTTTGGAAAATGCTCAAAAATTTTGAGAGACAAAAACAAGACCCTCTAATATTATTATGGTCTTGGTTTCCATAGTGGTAGGCCATAGGTAGTAGTGTTTATACTCTTTTATATGACATATTAATACTAATATTATCTATATTAAAAAAAACTAATTGTAAAATGGTAATACAATGTTGAAGTTTGTAGTGCTTCCACCTATCAATTAAAGTTAAATTTATTAATTAAAAACAAGATCTTGTTAATTATATTGCTTAAGTGCTTTCGAGGAGGCTCGAGCGGGAGGGGTAATTGTTAACCTCGAAGAAAAAATATAAATAAAGTTCATATGGGAACTTGGCATCACGACAAATAATCAAGCAGAAGCCCTTTCGCTTTGGCAGGGTTTGAATATTAGTTTGGCTAATGGTATAAAAATATTGTCTATAGTTGGCGAATCCATGATGATTATAAAAAAAAGTATTAAGCTCCTCGAGAACGTCAGTCTTCTCGAAGATGAAACCTCCTCAATCATGGTTAGGATTATTTATTTATTAAAATAAATTGAAAAGGTAGATTTGTTCCATGTGTTGTGGGCCAATAACCACTTGGCAAATGGTCAGGCCAACGTAGGGGTGGTGTTGGAACAAGGTAGTTTAAGTATCAATCAAGACGTAATCACATGTCATATCCCCTGAATTGTAGCACCAGTCTGGTGCTGTATGGTTCTGTATTGCTGGGGTACGGGTCTTCAGAGAATTAAGTTGGTAGTTAAGATGGTTAGCTCCCTGATGATCCTCTGCACTGTTGTGGAAGCTGGGATGGTAGGTATCAAGTTAAGGCACATGTATAAGGATAGTATAAGTATAGTATAAGGATACTTATAGTATTGACATTGATCAAGGTGGATATTGGTGGCCACCCGCCAATTCCACTTGGAGCCCCACCATTGCTTCTTTCAGTTTCCTTAATTGTAGCATAGTTTACTATTTTTGGCAGTTTTTTGGGTCCTAAACTTCCGGAGCTGTTTTGAGGCCCTAAACGACGTTTTTTTGGAAATCTACCACCAACAATTTTTTGTCCAAAATCACTTTTTTCGTCGTAGTCCTCGAAGAGATCTTTCCAACGGGTTAACATGCGCATCAAACGGAGATAATATGACCAAGTCACCACCCCGGGAAGTTGGTTGTCCAACTCACCCCAACGGGGCCCATAAACTCTTGGTGTTACAACTCCTCGGGTTAGGGTTTTGGTTGTTTAGGGTTTGATCTTATTGTTCAATAATAAAAAGGCCCTAGAGCCTCATTGTAAGGTAGTTCAAAGGCATGTAGCCGCCACATATCTTCTCAGAGATAAGCTACCATTGCCCTAGCTGGTTTATTTCCATTTCTGTTTGTAAGCATATTTCAGTATTTTTACATTAATGAAATGAAGTATTATTTCCACTGCATCTTTGTGTTTATGGTTACCTCTATAATTTTTTGCATTCTTGTTTAAATCTGGATTAGTGGTATCAGAGTGGTTTGCTTTTTTTCTCTGTTTTTCTTTGCATGTCCCCAATGAGGTCAGGATACAAGGAATTAGTGCTTGAACTGGTCAAACCTTTGCAATACTAGCCTCGCAAATCCCAATGGCCTCCCATGGAGGATGAAAAGAAATATGAGGGGGCAGGAGATCCTATCAAAATCTTGCGTGAAGAAGCCCTCCAGCGACAAAGGAATGCGATGATGGACAACTTTGCCCAGATCCTTCAACGGCTACCCAGGGGAGATGCATCGGCTTCAAACAGCTACTCTGGAAACGCCACATCTTTTAAGGTACAAGTTAATTTTGAAATCCCCATATTCGAGGGTCAGATAGACGCAGATTCCGTCGATAAATCGTTAAATCTGCTAGAGGGTTATTTTTATGTTCATGATTTTTCTAGCTGGGAAAAGATTATTTTCGCTCTTCTCAAAGTAGCCCCCCACGTCAAGGACTGGTGGGAAACCTACTGCGAGCAAAAGGATGAAAGTACAGGCTCACTAATTTTAGCCACATGCACTTGGAATTCATTCCGGGATGCCATCAAGGAGCAGTACTACCCTGTCGGAAGCTATGAGAATCAATACATAAAGTGGACCACGCTGCGACAGGGAAGGGACCAAGACGTGCCAGAGTTTACCAATATTTTCAATACCCTTCGCACAAAGTTGGGTATCAAGGATTCAATGTAGCATTTGATACTCAAATACTGCAGTTTCCTGCACAAGTACATCCAGGAAGAAATAGAATTCTTAAACATCTCCTCGCTCGGCACGACATACTAATATGCCATCAAGGTCGAGCAAAATTTTAAACAGAAGAAGCGATACTTTGGATCTACGAATCCGAAGCAAGGGAAAGGTGCCCCAAAACCACAGAACAAAGGACAAAGCCAAGGAGGGGCGGCCCAAGACAACCTGCCAAAGCTGCAAGCAAAGAACAGCGCCACGAAGCCGAAAAAGGACACGGGAAAGTGGTGTGAGTTCCATAAGAGCTCCACTCACAACACTAGTGAGTGTCGAGCCAAGCAGTCACTAGTGGCCGAGCTAAAGGTTTCAGAATCAGATGCATGTTCCGACTCAGAGTCAGAACCTGACAAGGGGAATGACAAAGGGAAGCAGATTATCAATGCGGAGCCCAACGCCACCGTTGCCACCACGGAGATCTAGAAGGAGGAACCCAAAGATCTAGAGGAGGAGGAGCGTCTCTTCCACTCCCAGATGTGGGTAAAGGGCTCCCCGCTACAGTTCATTGTTGACAGCGGGAGCCAAAAGAACCTTATTTCAGCACAGGTTGTGAAGCAGCTAGGCTTACCTACCACAGTACATCCACAACCGTACACCATTGGGTGGCTTTACCAAGGACGATATCTTCGCATGAGCCAGCAGTGTTGCCTTCCATACAACATCAAGCCCTTCACAGATGAGGTATTGTGTGACATTGCTCCCCTTGAAGTGTGTGATGTATTATGAGGAGAACCATACTTGTGGAAGCGACATGCTATGTATGAATCAAGACCCCATGTTGTTATTGTTACTTTGGGAAATAAGTTGTATAGGATATCGAAGGGAGCACCGCCTACCACCATCTCTTTGGTTACTGCAAAACAATGCAGCAAGCTCATTTCCAAAATCGAGAAATTTGTTTTCCTGATGATACGCCCTCAAGGAAAGAAGAAGACAGTGGCCACGACCTCCAGACAGGGCCCCTCCGCACGACAACTACAGATGAACAAGGTAGTGGAGAAGTACGAGGACATCTTCACCTCCCCCGCAGGGGTTCCTCTACACTGTCAGGTCAAGCACTCCATCGATCTAACCCAGGTGTGCCACTACCCAATGGACCAATCTATTGGTGCTTCGTTCTGGAGAACGATGAAATCAAGAGGCAGATTCAGGAGCTACTGCAGAAAGGTCACATCTATCTGAGTTCATCGCCCTGTGGGAGCCCGAAATT
Organism: Pinus tabuliformis; assembly: GCA_031772625.1. Taxonomy (NCBI): domain Eukaryota; kingdom Viridiplantae; phylum Streptophyta; class Pinopsida; order Pinales; family Pinaceae; genus Pinus; species Pinus tabuliformis. The sequence goes on along the minus strand of CM062816.1, from coordinate 50,162,270 downwards.
GTTGGTACAGAAGAAGGATGGGACTTGGAGACTCTATATTTACTATCAGGTGCTGAACAAGATCACTGTCCGTAATAGGTACTCGATCCCACGGATTGATGACCTCCTGGACCAACTGAAGGGGGAAAAATATTTCAGCAAGATTAATTGGAAGTCAGGATATCACCAGGTACCAATTGAACCCTCTGATGTGTGGAAGATTGCCTTCAAAGCCAAGGAGGGTCTTTTCGAATGGTTGGTTATGCCTTTCTGGGTCACCTCTAGGATGTCCTGTTATGCCATCTGGGTCACCGTTGTGTTCCTTCAAGCGAGCGTGCCAAGATGACTTGGGAAGCACATTACGGTCGGGCTACTGGGCATTTCGGGGTCGAGAAAACGGTGGCAGTACTGCAGAAGTATTTCTATTCTTCGACAGGATGTTGGGAAGTACATCAGATCATGCACTACCTACGCCATTGCTAAACCGACCATCAAGAAGCAAGGCCTCTATACCCCACTGCCTACCCCTATTCGACCTTTGGAATCCATCTCCATGGATTACATGTCAAGCCTTCCTTCCACTAAGCATGGAAACGACTGTGTTTTTGTGGTCATTGACAGGTTTTCGAAGATGGCCATTATGGCGGCCTACAAGAAGAATATCACAGTCGAAGCCACTGCTAAACTCTTCTTTGAATGAGTGTGGGTACACTTTGGGATCCCACAGTCTATCATCTCAGATCGGGACAGTAGGTTCCTCAGTACATTTTGGTCCAGTCTCTGGTCGATGTTGGACACCAAACTCACTAAGTCCACATCCTTCCATCCTCAAACTGATGGCTAGATAGAGGTTGTCAACAAGATGATCGTACACATTATGTGCATGTACAACTCAAAGAATCCACGCACATGGTATGAGAGCCTCCCTTATGTTCAACACAACTACAACTGGGCTCTCCACAGCTCGACTGGCTATAACCCTTTTCAAGTGGGCTTGGGATTCCAGCCACTATGTCCCACTGATATGGCCATGCCATTTGTAGCTACTCATGCAGATTCGGCTCATGTCCAATTTGAAACAGATAAGGAAAACAACTTCATTGAGCACATCCAACATATTCGCCAGTAGGTCCATGACATTCTGGAGAAATCAAATGCCAAGTACAAGCAACGACATGATCAACATCGGGTGCCACACAAGTTTTAGGTGGGCGACAAAGTCTGCTTGCATTTGCAAAAGGAATGCCTTACTGGAGCCTATCGGAAACTCAGACCACTCTGATATGGTCCTTACACCATTACCAAGGCTATGGGAGATAATGCATTTGAGCTCAGCATTCCCCCATTCCTTGGCCTGCACCTAATGTTCAGTGTGGACTGCCTTCGACCATACTTTCCACCATTACTAGACACATCCGACATTGCAGAACAACTCACACCCACAGAGTTAAATCCAAATTGCATGGAACAAGCTGCAACTGATCATATCATGGACACACAGATCAAGCACACTCACTAGCAGAATATCCAACTATATCGAGTTGTCAAAGCAGGCCAACTCCTTCACCAGGGCAAGTGGCTCACCAGGGACCAAGTTGAGTAGAAGTTTCCTCATCTCATGGAGGATCTCAACGCAATGGGGACCATTGCTTCCTACGGGGGGAGGAATGATCCAGGTGGATATTGGTGGCCACCCGCCAATTCCACTTGGACCCCCACCATTTCTTCTTTCATTTTTTTAGTTTCCTTAATTGCAGCACAATTTACTATTTTTAGCAGTTTTTTGGGTCCTAAACTTCGGGAGCCATTTTGAGGCCCTAAAAGACGTTTTTTTTTGGAAATCTACTGCTAGCAATTTATTGAATCTCCTTTTCTGTCATAGTCCTCGGAGAGATCTTTCCAACGGGTTATCATGCACGTTAAACGGAGATAATATGACCAAGTCACGACCCCGAGAAGTTGGCTGTCCAACTCACCCCAACGGGGCCCATAAACTCTTGGTGTTACATCTCCTCGGGTTAGGGTTTTGGTTGTTTAGGGTTTGCTCTTATTGTTCAATAATAAAAAGGCCTTGGAGCCTCATTATAAGGTAGTTCAGAGGCATGTAGCCGCCACATCTCTTCTCAGAGATAAGCTACCATCGCCCTAGCTGGTTTATTTCCATTTCTGTTTGTAAGAATATTTCAATATTTTTACATTAATGAAATGAAGTATTATTTCCGCTGCATCTTTGTGTTTATGGTTACCTCTGTAATTTGTTGCGTTCCTATTTAAATCCAGATCAGACATAGTCTTCCATTTGTAATCAGAAGAACAAAGGGGATGTTGACAGAAAACATATTCGACAATATTACATCATGCAAGGGTTTCTACAGTCATACGTTTTTGCTATTAAAAGTTACATTTGACCTATGATACGTTGTAGTATATTCTTGTTCTAGCTTTTGCAACATTTTTTTATTGTCATTGAATATTGCTGAGTGTTTCTCAGTGCATAAGAATTTCATTTGAAAGATCTTATTAATTATGGACTAACTCAAAGTGTCTCTTAAGAATTGATATCTAGTCACAATAAGAGCAAACTTAGACCTTTGGAGGAGAAGCTTCATCTTTAGTAGTAAGAATTATAGGAAGAAGCATCAATATATGTGAGAAGTAGTGGAGACATATTTAGCCAATATCTTGATATTCAGTGATTCATCTGATCATCAAGTTTAGTTATGACATATTTTGCATCAACAAGTATTAAAGGCTTCTCGAAATTGAAGCAGAATCGTTTTAATAAAGCATATATAAACAAGGGTATCTTTAGACTCAACAATGATAGAGAAGAGGTATCATTGGTGGGATCTTGCAATTACAAGAAAAGGGCCATCTTCAAGTTTGAACGCATGGTAAGGTCTATAGCATATCAGTGGCACAAAGGCACACTTCATATTAGCAGTTTGAGGTATGTGATAATTTTTGTATCATGGATTAATATAAAGTCTAAAGAATTCTACATGAAGCATCTCAAGGGTTTGGCACATTCTTGAATATATGAGGGTTTGAGAGCAAAGAGGCATGCTCGTTTGAGAAGCGTTAAGTAGAAATGATTTATGATAGTAGGGTTTATGCTAGAATATGCTTCCATTTGGGTTTGATTATTGACCAGAGAATTGTATGGTAGAATTTCATTGAGTTTTGGTTAGGGTTTGACAAAGCCATTTGTATCTATTGAGACAGGGTTTGTTTTGACAAGATCTACTTATGTAGGATTTGTCTATGATAAGATCAATTTTTTATATTTATGTTGACGACTTGGTGCCAGTATTTCCATGACCAAGTCAGCAGATTATTCTATATTTATCTATATTGATTTTTGAGTAGAGATGTATCCAGTCTGAAAATTTTGAAATTTGGTCCACTTTGTGAACATATTGGCAGGGTGGTGCAAGGCAATAGATTGGAGTCTCCTTCAGGTTGGAGCCTAAGAACAATTCAGGGTGGGAGGGTGGTGTTAGGACAGGTTGGAGCCTACATAGGGCATTGGAGCATCCTTCTAGTTGGAGTTGGTAAATCAAGGAGTTGGAGCTTCCTTCAGGTTGGATCTTGTAAATTAGGGCATTGGAGCATCCTTCCAGTTGGAGCTGTTAAACGAAAGCATAACAGGTAAATGAAGAAATACCATAGAGTATTCTTTTAGGAATTTAAAATATACAATACCATGATGAATCTGAAGGTGGAGAAGAAATTGAGATTCTAGATGATGATCCTAAAGCAACACAAGTTCATGTATCATTCTAAATGATTAAGCTTGACGACTCCCTATCCTTTGAATTTTGAAGAGGGGGAGTCTATGTAGCAATAGGTGCACATTTGAAGATTTATCCTTTGACAGGTTGGTATATGGAAGAACTCATCAGAGTAGCATTCAACATTATGGCCAATTTCAGTGAAGTAGTAGTTTTGGCAGGCAAATTCATGGACAAAATTGCAAAAGGACTCATTGTAATTGTTGCACATGGAAAGGTAGAATCAATTGTGGCAAACCATGATAAGCATAGCATGTCAGGGGGAGAAAGGTTGTTTATTGTAGGATGATAGAGGAAGATATTTAATTAGGGGGAGTAACCCTTTTCCATTATTGTTAAAGGGGGAGATAACTCAAGAAAGGAAGATCATAGTATGGAGTTGGGGGGGGGGGGGGGAAGCATAAATCGCAGGTGGAGTATGCATGTTTCCGTCAATGATAAAGGAGGATATTATTGAATGGTTTTGTCATTCATTCCAATGTCAATCCTTGAATGCTCTCAATATTCATCTAGTTTACATTAATTGGAAGCTCCAAATGACATGAATCCCTAGAATCCTTGTACTTGTTGAGGAAAATAAATGTAGATGACAATGATCTTGAACACATACCATCATCATTTGTTTCTCCTTGTCATACCAATTCCAATGGTATATGTCATGCCTCATGGTTCATCTCAGTTTGGGAGATATGTATTGAAGCCCTGTTCTTGTGGTCAAAGTCCCAATAATGAGATAATGTGGCAACTCATCATGGGCTAAATATTTGTAAAACTCATGGGCCTAGAAGGATTTTCATGGGAGGAATTAATTAATTATTATTGATGTATTATTTGATTCGACGATTATTCATATTAAAATTGGTTCCAAAACTGTAAGTTGGCCCAAAATAATTATGGGGTTTTTGTCTCCGAATAATTTAAAATTTCAATCTTTTTCCCTCCACTTGAAATTTGTGGTTGGATCCTCCTAGAAGCCCCCTCGACCATTATAGAAAGTGGCTCATTCTTTCCTCAAAGGCAAACATTTTGACCACATTTTTTTTTCTTAGATACACATGCGTCCTTATGTAGTCCTAGAGATCTGAAGTGGGTCGAATATTTGGAGCAGTTTGTGTAGTTTTTATCTATTTATTTTGGTTTAAGGTATTCTTTGGGTTATATATTACTTTTGTGGGTATTTTGAATCTCTAAGATAAGGAAATTTTGTCCCATATTGAGACATATATTTTGGAGATATTCATGTAGACCATGGGGATTGATTCAAACAAGTCTATGAGATTTATTTGCGCTCTCTCTGACCCCTTTTTGGCCCACTCTTGGAGACAAAACTAAGGCACCGAATGAGGAAATTTATCATGTAGATTATGTGGATTATCTCATCCCTCTTTGGGCACAAATTTGTGTACATATTAAGAGCTACTTCGATCCAACCTTGACATTTTTTTTGTGGATTTTGTTGATTATATAAGGCATCCTTTCCAGTGGTTTACTTAGCCTTCTTAAGCAGACATCTACAACAAAACTAGGAAGATTTATCCATGGGATAATCTCATATCCTATGGCTATTCAACCTTTCCTCTTGATGGCATAAATTTGGTCTATTTCTATGATGTGTCGACTAGAGTTTAGGCATGCACTTTGGTAATCAATATACCTCTGTTTAAGCATATTTATCACGTATTATTGGAGGGTTTTCATTAAGGAAGTCTTGTGATATTCAAGCACCAAGGAAAATTTATATATGCATCTTAATGTAAATCTTACATGGATTTTTTAGGTTGATTTATTGAAGACCTTAGCAGTACCCACATTTGATATGTGTATGATGTCTACCTTAGATGTTAGCCACAATGTTATGAGGTAATTTAAGACTACCTTTGACTTTATTTTGGGTCTGGGCTATCTGTTCGTTTGGAACTCTACCATGGTATAAGGATAATTGTAGTACAAACACGATCTTCCATTTGTAATCAGGAGAAAAAAGAGTATTTTTACAGAAAAAATATTCAACAATATTACATCATGCAAAGGTTTATATGGCATGTTTTTTGTTGATAAAAATTATACTTTGACTATGATAAGTTGTAGTGTATTCTTCTTCCAGCTTTTGCAGCATTGTTTAGCGTTCATTTAAGATTCTAGAGTGTTACTTAGTACATAAGATTCTCAAGATTTGATATATGGTCACAATAAGAGCAGACTTAGACATCTGGAGAGAGGATTCATCTACAGTAGTGAGAATTATAGGAAGAAGCATCAATGTATGTGAGTAGTAGTGGAGACATCTTCAGCCACTATCTTGACAACCAATGATTCATTTGATCTTTAGGTTCAACTGCGAAAAATTTTCATCAACAAGTTTTGAAGGATTCTCAGAACTAAAGCAGAATCATGTTAATTAAGTCTATCTAAATAAGGGCATATTTGGACTAAAAAATGACATATAAGAGGTATCATTTGTGGTTTCTTGCAATCAGAAGAAAAGGGTCATAATTCAAGTTTGAACGATTGGCAAGGTCTATAGCATATTGGTGGCACAAAAGGTAAACTTCATATAAACTACTTGAGGTATGTGACAAGTTTTGTATCATGGTCAAATAGAAAATCTAAAGAAGTATACATGGAGCACCTCAAGAGTTTGTAGAGTTTGGTACATTGTTGAATATATGAGGGTTTGAGAGAAAATAGGCATGCTGGTATGAGAAGCATTAAGTAGATAAAAGTTATGATGCTAGGGTATGTGCTAGGATTTGCATCCATTTGGGTTTGATTGCTGACCAAATACTTGTATGGTTAAATTCTATTGAGTTCTTACTAGGGTTTGACAAAGGAATATGTATCTGTTGAGATAGGGTTCATTTTGACAAGAGATACTTATGTAAGGTTTGTTTATGAGAAGATAATTTTTTGATATTGATGTTGACAACTTGGTGCCAGTATTACCATGACCAAGTCAGTAGATTATTCTATATTGTTTATATTGATTTTTGAGCAGAGGTGGATCCAATCTAAAAATTGTGAGATATGGTCTACTTACTGAACAAGGTGGTATTGTGTTGCAAGGTAGGAGATTGCAGTCTCGTTCAAGTTGGAGCTTAAGAACACTTCTAGGCAACATGGTGGTGCTAGGGCCGGTTGGAGCTTGCGCAAGGCGTTGGATGGTCCTTCTAGTAAGAGATGGTGAATCAAAGAGTTGGAGCTTCCTTAAGGTTGTGGCTTGTAAATCAGGGCATTGAAGCATCCTTCTAGTTGGATTTGGTAAACCAGGGCGATGGAGCATACTCCCAGTTGGAGCTGGTAAATCGGGGCATTAGAGTGTCCTTTAGGTTGAAGCCTGCAAATCAGTGGGTTGAATTCTCCTTCAGTTGATGATAAGAATATTCAAAGTTGGAGCTTCGTAATTGATGTAAATTTTTGAAGACCTATATTAAGAGGCATTCAATGGTTTTTCATTTGGGAGGGTTTCCAACTAAAAATCCCTTATGTATTGTATTGATGTAGTGCATTGTTGAATGGCGTTGTTTGTTGTTCATGTGATGTGATGTTGATTTATAATTGATCTAATGCTAATGTGAATTTAATTCTTTGAAAAGAAAAAAATAACTAATTTAAGTGAAACATTGATTCACCCCCCTCTCAGTATTTCCAACAAATAGATCCAAGAACTTTGCTCAAGCTAGTGAAGATGAACATTGGGTTAATGTTATGGAAGAAGAGCTAAATCATATTGAGAAGAATGATAAATGGGAACTTTTGCCTAGACCAAAAGATAAGAATGTAATTGGAATCATGTGGGTATTCAGGAACAAATTTAAAGAGGGTGGAAAAATAATGAGAAATAAGGCTAGGTTGGTTTGCAAAGGATATGCACAAGTGGAAGGTGTTGATTTTGAAAAAACCAATTGCTCCAGCGTCCAGGATTGAAGCAACTAGAATGTTCCTAGAATTTTTATGTTTTAGAAATTCGAATGTTTATCAAATGGATGTCAAGTCAATTTTCCTAAATGGAAGCTTAGAAGAAGAGGTGCATGTTGAATAATCATAGGGATTTTATCTATCAAACAATGATTATTATGTGTGCAAGTTGAAGAATACTCTTTATGGGCTAAAGAAATGTCCTAGGGCTTGGTACTGAGGACTTGAAAAATATTTACAATAGAAATGATTCAAAAGAGGAACAAAAAATATCAACCTTTACATCAAAACATATAATGAAAAGTTGTTGATCATTGTTGAATATGTGGATGATATCATCTTTAGAATTGATGTTGACACAATAAGCCAAAAGGTTTGCAACAAAAGTGTAGAAAGAGTTTGAAATGTCCATGTTGGGAGAATTATCATTCTTTTCAGGGTTGTAGCTTGTTCAATCAAGTAAAGGAATCTCCATCTCCCAAATCAAATATGTTAAGGAAATGTTGAATAAATTTGGAATGGAAAATTGTGCACCCATTAACACTCCCATGGTCATAAGTTGTGACTTAAGCAAGGATCATGAATCTTCAGATGCAAATAAAAACTTTGCACATGTCAATGATTGGAAATTTATTGTAATTGATAGCATCAAGACCTACTAGGATTAGTTGGAAGGTTTTGATCTACCCCAAAGGAGACTCATGTGCAAGAAACGAAAATAATTTTAAGATATTTGAAGTGGAATATGGACTTTCGATTATGGCACTCAAGAAGCAACATTTCACCTTAACAACATATACAGATGTAGATTAGGCGGGAATTGTTGATGACAATAAAAGCATTTGCGGAGAAACATTATTCTTGGGAATTTTTTTGGTATCAAGGTTGAGTAAGAAATATACCTCCATCTCTCTATCCATAGTTGAAGCTAAATATATTGTAGCAAAAATGTGTTGCATTCAGGTTCTTTCGATGAAGTAGACTTTAAAGGACATCATAATAGAATATGATAAAAAAATATCAATCATATATGATAATACAAGTGGAATTTGTATCTCAACGTTCCAAGACAAAACACATTTCTATCAAATAACACTTCCTAAGCAAACAAGTAATTGATTTGAATGTAAATCTAGAATACATTGCTACTAAAGAGCATATTGCAAATATATTTACCAAACCCCTTCCCAAAGAGACATTTGAATATCTAAAATAGAAGATGGGAGGAACATCTCTTTTATCTAATTAGTAAAAGAGAACCATAAGTTAAGGGGGAGAAATCTCTTTTCCATAGTTGTGTAGGGTTGCTATTAATGAAAAACAGAGAAATTGTAGAAATTTTTTCATTGATGTCAATGGCTAGGGGGGGACCCTATCATGGATATTTTATTAAAGGAAGACCCTTTTACATGTCCACTAAGTGAAGGTCTAAGGCCTAGTGATATCTAAGGGTGTGCATGATTGAATTGACCTCGTAAAGGCTCAAGTCAACGTAACAAATTTTAAATGCTAAAGCTCTATAATTTCAATGAAAAATCACATTAGAGGTATGTACTAGATTGAAGCGATTTCATCTTAGGTGCAAAGGGGAGGAGCAAAGGAGTTAGGGAAAGGAGCATAATATATTAAGGTAGGAACAAAGGGATGACCAAGTGGGTATATGGTATGAAGAAGTTTTGAGGTAAACATTTGAAGTATAACAAAAAACTTCAATTTTTCTTATTACACAAATTCTTTATAAAATCCATGTTTTTGCACCATCTCCATCAGTTGACGTGATAGAAAAATCACCATCAATATATAGTCAACCTACCAGACCCTTGGCATATCAAAATTTTTATACAAGTTTGGTCTGCGAATTCACCGATATTCCAATATCGCTCAACTCTTGGTCACAACCTTGGTTGCGAGGGTGCTAAGGTGTAGCACCTAAGGGCTAATCGCCCTCGACATACTACCATATCAACATTTTTACGAAAAGGAATAGGCTTGTGGAATCACCGATATTTTGATATATTGGCTCTCAGTTAGCCCTTAACATATTAGAATTTTGTCACATTACACAAGTTCGCAATTTTGTTGATATCTAAGTACCTAATAAGCCTCAGGTCATAAATTTTTGTTCTTGGGTGCTTAGGTTTAGCACCTACAAGATAAACATCATAAACATATTGAGATATCAACATTTGAATAAATGCCCAAACTTTATCAATATTTGGTAAGGCCTTGACTACAACCATTGATCACATGGTGGTTAAGTTGTAGTAATCATAGCTAAAGGTACTTGAAGTCACGGTTTTGTAAGTATTTTTAGTGTTGAAGTTTTTTGGGTGATTTTCAAATATCTCTATATAGAGGGAAATTTGGTGTTCAGGACCCCCAATTCCCCCTATCATGATATTTGATAGAAAAATTGTTGATAGGTTCAAGTATGTTGCTCGTGAATTTTCATATTGGGAGTTTTGTCATGAGTAACTTGCCAACTCTCTGGTATTCAGTATCCTAGTATCATGATAAGTGCATGGTCATTGTTGTCACCCAGATTGTACAGGCACCGCTACAACTGTTGTAATGTTTCTTCTATTACAAATTGATTAATGTTTAGTGTTGTAAGCCCCAAATTTTGAAAGTGGCTCAAAGGAAGTGCCTATCATGATAGTGATACACTAGTAAAACGTAGGGTTTGCAGTATGGGATGAGGAGGCGATAATTATGAATGAGATACACTCATGAAGCATAATGTTTGTAGTTTGGGTTGAAGGAAGCACCAATTATGAAGGAGTGTTACACAATATTTTGTCACATTCCCAAGTCTATACTGAAGTGTCGTCCTTTGTACCACTTTCATCGCAAATTTCGTAAAGCGACAAAAGTTGTGTAAACTCATTCACTGTGAATTATATGCTCAACACATCCCTGAAGAGATGGAGAACTAATGTTTTGAAGTAATTCTAGAAAAACTTGTGAAAACCCTAATTTGCAATACCATCGCTACTTTTAGTAGGAAAACATGTGCTGGTACCCTTTGGTCTAATCACTGGCTAATGTTGGCAGCGCAACTTTGGATAGGAAAATTTGCATTGGTCCTCTTCAGGCAGTTTCTCCAAAAATGGAGCAGAAGCTTCTCTTACTAGAAGCCTCGAGAATGACGAGATGGTATTTGTTGGATGAAGATATGGTTGAGTACTCCCATTTAGAGCCTTTGGTCCTACCTTTAGGGATCTTACCTTTGGGATAAGGACCTTCTTCCCTTTTTCGTAGATCTCTAACCTCCTCTCCATCACTATAAATCCATTCTTCACTTTCCTCAATGGGTTGGTCATTGCTGGTTGCCATTCTTCTACTCGATTATGCTTAAACGCTGCCATTTTGGTGAGAGAGGAAAGGCGAGCTTGTTAAGTTTAGCTTGGAATTGGAACCATCCCGAAGGGGGCCTTCAACATTAAGGCACCGGTTGTATGCTTCCCTCTTTGATTTAATCATTAATACAAGGCATGTTTTACTTCACATAAGCTTGTCTATGATAGTTTGCTTAGTAAAACACTCCTTGATCTATTGTATAACTTACATTGGAATCCATAGGCTATGATCTCTCTTGTTGTTGTCTTTTGATCTCTCTTTCAGGTATTCAGACACAAGGATTAGCGAGGAGCGAGCCTGGGAGCTAAGGGATCAAGATCATCATCAAAGGTGGAGCGCATAGGAGAGATGTAGGCCATCTCCCTTTCTCATTTGTCATTCTGATTTAGGTTAGGGAAGTTTGTTTGTTTTGTCACGATTGTTACTAGACCCACACATTGAGCTAGAGGGATCGCTTCTATCCATAAAAGGGTTTTCCTAGTTAACGAATTGGTGACTCCGCTAGGGAAGCCTACACCCTTTTCATCCTCCTTACATTTTTTGCCTTCTCATTAAGTTAAGCCAACCATCAAAAGACCCCGTCTTTGGATTGATTTTTAGTTTGTACCTTGAATTGCTGGTGTCTTAGGGTATCAGGTCTAGAGTTTCTTCTCGAGTCTTTCTTGTTTTCCCTAAAATTTCCTTGCTCAGTGCTTGTTTAACCAGGGATAGTCGTGCTAGAAATGCATGTTTTTCCTGTAAAATCACGCTAAAAACCTTGTCATCCATCGTTTTCCCGCATTGAAGACCAACACAACTTTTGCTATGAAAAGTAGTGCTACTAGCATGGGTTTTGCTATGAAAAGTAGTGCTAATGACCCTGTCAGCACAAGTTTTTCTATATAAAGTAGCGTTGGTCCTTGAATGTGAGAATTTTTAGGGTCTCTACTGAAAACTCTAGTGTGTCTTGGTCTCTGAGGTCTCTTCTCTGCTTTATCTACATCAGTCTTTGTCTGTATGCTTCTAATTTCTTTGTGGAATGCAAAATATTGTCTCTTGCTTGAAGTGGTAAAAAATCAGATTTTGATTGAGTTTTTTCAAGTTTTGAGTCAATTGAGATCTTTGTTTACTACTTGTGTGCTTGAGAATTATTGATTGTTCTGTTAATTAAACAATGATTTCTCTTTTTCATTGATTAAAGGAATCAATTTTGAATTGAATTAGCTTTCGTTTCAAAAAATTTACTCTTTATTAAAATTGCATTAGATCACTTGCATGAAAAGTTATTTTTTGGAATTAATAATTGGAAATAAATCACGTTTTTGAATAATTGGAAACTAAATGGTGCATTAGTTGCATTAAATTATTTAAAGCAAAAAGAAAATCATAATTCATATAAGTGCATCTTAGGAAAAGTGAAAATCATTTTTACTTTTTGGCATTTCATTTGGAAAGTGAAAGTGAAAGATCTAGTTAGGAAAGTTTTTTCTACTGCATTCTTCATTGTTGCATCATTGTTTGAATCTATTCCCTTACTAGATTGGCTTTCATCGAAACAGAAAGAATGCTTTTCTCATGATAGTTGCATCATAGGAGTTTAGGTGACATCATTTTGAGCCTTAAAACTGAAACTTAATTGAAGATAAACTTAAAATTTACCTCAATTAACCTAAGGAGCATTTGGAACTTAACGCAAACATATAGAAGTCGAGGCTAGAGACGTGTTCTAGCATTGTTAAACCTAGCAGCTGTCGTTATCTACCAGCGTTGTATCCCAGGGGTGATATCCCGTTCCATGTACGGAATTATATAGGATCGTTCTCCAATACTTTCGGGTATATCAGAGGTACTCCACATATGGCAAGTATATGGGAACACTCTCATCGAATGGTTATGCATTAGACATCACTAACACGGACTTGTACTCCTCATATCGTCGTGTATACATTGGGAGAACCCACTAGGTTGTTATCCTTTAGCCACAGGTAACCGATTCAACCGCCTTGTAGACGTAATACACCAAACACAACATTCAGGGAGCTTGGCCGTCATACATTAAGTCCTTGGTTCTCCCAAGGTGTATATAGTGGTTCACGGATACTTGGTAAAAACTTTCTCATTATTGCCCCCTTTTTATTTATTTGTTGTTAATTTCTAAAATTAATCAACTACGTAATAATATCCTTCCTATGCAAATACTCCTTAGTAGATCCTAGGTTGAGACTAATGGCAAGAGTTCCTGAGTCTACCAACCAAGGAAACCCCTCTGACAGGAATCCTAGTCCTTTTCCTTCTTTTGGAAATGTTGGTGCTCCCTATATGGCAACATTGTCCCTTCTTGGGTTTACCATTGGTTTTCTAGTTTGGTTATCTTCGACCCCTATGGTTCTGAATGTTCAAACTGCTCCTCAACCATGCTCCCCTCCACTTGAGTAGTATCAGCCTCCAGTTGATCTTAAAGTTGACCCTTTGCCTTCTTCACCTATTCGGTCTTCTTCTTCTTCGTTTAGTGAAAACATGCAAGTTAGTAACTAGGTGGATAAGAAGAAGAAGAAAAGGAAGATTAAGAAGAAGACAAATAAGCAAGGGGACAACCCACCAATCACTGCTACCGATGCCGTTTTTGTTGAGAAACCTTCCAATCACCCCCATAAAGTGAAATTCTCTTGCAAGATTTGTAAGGGTGACCACCTTCTTCGAGGATGTCCTGGTATTCCCAAGATATTAGAAGTGCGGTCAACAGGTTCACATCAACCTTTGTCATCAACCTCTAGAGATCATGTTGGTGATAAACCTTCAACTAGTAACAGTAAATCCCATGGGAAAAATGAAAAATCAAATTTCCATGTAGGTTATGTGAAGGGAATCATAATATTCACCTTTGTCCCTATATGGATGAGGACTCTAAATTGTTGGATAACCTTACCACTTCTCAACCTCGTCTTCCAGATAGTTATTGGAAGCCTTCCCTAGATCCTCCGCTAGTTGATCAAGTGATTGATCAAAACTCATCTTTGGTCAATCCCACTCTCTTGGAAAGTGAATCTCATGTGTCCATTTCCGACGACCCATTGGTTGAGGAAATGGTTGACCTAATTCCATCTCCAGGTTATCACACCTTTCCTATAGAGATTGAACCTCATATCACTCATGTTATTCTTGTTTCGTCAGATTCCAATGAATTGGAGGGAAATACTCCCATTCCCACGGTGTAGGGGGGCGATCCTCTTGTTCCCATAATGCAAGGGGGAAGCTCTCCCATTCCCATGACATGCCCTCCAAGTATTATGGTTATTTCCTTTTATTGGAGTCGATTGGCAAGATATCATATTACTTCTTATGTCCCCTTCCAGATCATGGAGCAAGCTTATAATATGGTTGTACCTAGCACAATTATAGATGAAGGCATGTCTATTAGTATTTTTTCCTCCACTGCTTGGAAAGATTTAGGTTCTTCGCAGCTTGTGCCTATTACCCAAAATCTGTTAGCTTTTAACAAAGGAACCAATCAACCATTAGGGATTCTTCCTAAGTTGCCTATTACTTTGGGAGGAAAAGTTGTCTATCTCGATGTGATGGTTGTCCAAGTCCCTTTGGATTTTAATTTACTCCTCATTCATGTCTATGTTTATATCATGGGAGCTCTTGTCTCTTCTCTCTTTTGTGCGATATTTTCCCACATGAAGGAAGAATTGTGGCCATTGATCAACTTTCATTCATTGGTCCTAATTTAACTCCAAATCAACCATCTTCTCTAAATGGTCCTTGTATGCAAGTGGTACCACCCCTGCCACAGGTTTATGTGGCCACCTGTTCCATGCCCGCGTCTACTGATCATATAGTCAGTGATATAGTGCATCATGTACTGGGGAGATTGGAGCCTGATCTTTCCATTAGATCCCTTGACATGTATCCCTTCCAAAATTTTGTTCTCCCATCTGATGAGAACCTCTTGGAAGCCATGATCTCTTATAGTCCATAATCAAGGCCATGAGGAGAGTTATTTTACTTTGTCAACCTCGTTAAAAAATGAAATAGTTTCCCATGAGGATTGTAACAGCCCTAGTGAAAATTCCATGTAATAAATGTTAAAAACAATAACCACGGATGACTGGGACACGTATTCCAAGCTGAATGTTGGGCAAGACATCCTAGGGGGTGTTCATTTGATTGTTTATGGCTAAGGAAATTGGCTAAGGCATTAAAAGGCATTTTGGCACATTTATTTATTAAAATAATGGAAATTAGGAGAAAATGAACGTGAAAGATCATAGGTTGCATGTGAGGAGGAAAATGAAGGAAAATAATGGAAAATGAAGAAAATAGAAGCCTCATTCATAAAAAGGCTTATGAGGATCAGTTGGCAAGCTTTTGTCTGTTAAGTTTTGGAGCTCTCTCATTATTCTCTCTCTCTCACATACTCTTGGTTACTTAGAGTTTTCTTGGAGGGTGTGGTATACTTGGATTCTTGGAGCAAGAAGGCAAAGGAAGAGTAGGAAAGCACAAGAAGGCATCAGTATCAACAACTACATCAGATTTTATTGTAGGTACCGAGTTGCATGTATGATTTCTTCACTGGTTTTGGAATGCATGGCACATGCATGTGTTTTCTTGGTTATGATCTATCATTGGCATGGAGGATGGCCGAGATTGACAGTGGATTGCCTAGCCTTGCCATTTCTTGGATAGCCATGGTGATTGTGGGTTTACTTGTGGGTTTACTTTCATTGCTTTGTTTTGGTTGGTTCTCATGTTTCCATAGCTTGGGTTGAGTTACTAGTTCTGGAAGCCTTGGTTGGACAAACGCTCTGGAAGCCTTGGAAGGCTTGGATGGAGACCAATCTGATGATGGTTTTTAGTGATGTCTGATTGTGAGGTGGAATCACTGTTTGATGGGTTGAGGTGGATGGCCTTTGGAAGCCTTGGATGAGTTTTGATTGATGTGTTCTATGAAATCCCACATTCATGCTTGGAATATGGCACAGGGGTGAATGGCTGAAGAGATATTTGGCTCAACCATTCTATGGTCAGGTGGAACATGGTAGTCCCATCTCTGGTTGGTTCATTTCATTCATTAACGAGAAATCCATTCCCTTGATTTCATGTGTAAAGGTACTGATGTATTCATGGATTTGATGGCTAATATGTTTATTGTATTTCTGTTATGCACATTTCATGGCAGGAGCTATGTATGGCTCTCAGCATATTTTTACTTGTATATGAATGGATAATGTGTATATGAGTTAATGGAGGATAACACAACAAATGGCATGAGGGAATGATGGTTCATAGCAATTCTCAGATAAATATGTGATCCCTACACTTAATTCTATTATTTACACCTGTAGGTTACATGTTGATGACATGTTTGACGAAGTGCCTATCATGGATAGTAGGGGTTTGGATATGATCTTGTTCATTTTAGTGCTTATGCATCATTGTTTCCTTGCATCCTTACTAATTCTAAGTGATCATTCCATTCTGGGCAATATCTCGGGCTCTGGGTCGAAAAAGGTGGCTCAAATCCCGTAATTCTATCAAAACATAGCGTTAGTTTGAGACTAACTTGCCTGGGCAGTGTCTGGGAAGCATTATAAAGCACCTGGCCAGTGTCTGGGGAGTGTTAGTCCTGATACTAACTCGCCTAGGTAGTGTTTGGGAAGCGTTATAAAGCACATGGGCAGTGTTTGGGGAGCGTTAGTCCTAATAATAACTCACCTGGGCAATGTCTAGGGAGCGTTACCCTGCCCTAAGTCTCTCAAACAATAGTAGGACCTAGGGATAGGCAGTTTGAGTGGCTGAATTGTCTCTTGAAGATTATTTGGATGATTTTGGATGACTGTATGTGATGTCTCATCGATTCCATTTCCTTAAAGTCACCAAGGAGGTTGAATCTTATCATAGTGGCCTCTTGTCGCATGTTTACCCCAACTGGTCGGTTTCTTGGGTAGATGTGGGAGGAGGGTGTTACAAGGATAGTTCTTTTACTATGTCAACCTCGTTAAAAAATGAAATAGGTCCCCATGGGGATAGTTCTTTTACTATTTCAACCTTGTTAAGAAATTAAATAGGTCATGATGAGGATAATTCTTTTACTATGTCAACCTCGCTAAAAAATGAAACAAGTCTCCATGAGGTGTTGGCTTGATGGGGCCTGACCCAGGTTCGGAGTTAATTAGCCAAACAAATCCCTACACTACTGGCCCTTTCGGCATCAGCCCGCGGTGCGCGGACTGAAGTCTCACCCGAAGCAATATAGGGGGATGCTGGAACCAAGTTTCCGCACCTGGAGATGTCTGAGGAGTAACAGATCGTGAAGGTTACTTCACGCACTATTATGACCCGTGAGACCTTCACGATCTGTTATAATCGCCTACGCACAACCCTAACTAGGAGCTGAGGGGCTTTCGCGCTGCTATGGCAGCGATTTGCGCTATTTCCCCAAATTACACTGCGTATCTTACTTATCTTCTTACATATGTTAGTTAACTTCACGTAAATAGATACTTTATCTCACATTTACTTAATCAACACAATCATATATGTTCGCGCATAATATAAACAACAGAAATGTAATTTATACCTAATACATTCAATGCAGAAAATGGTAAATGAATACACAGGAATGGTATAAAAATTCTCTTTATTAATGCTTCAATGGTTACAAATTCAACCTGCCCTACGCACTCAGCTACAGGGGTCTGTGCACTCAGCTACAGACTACTAGGCCTCTGTGCACTTAGCTGCAGAGCCTTCTCCTATTCTACGACCCAAAGAATTGACTCTACACTTCAAACAAGATTCAATTCTTCATCATTCCTTCATTGACTTTCCTTTTACAACTTAGAGCCTCGCTCTATTTATACAATCCCATGGTCCACAGACCATGGGTAGATCTCTAAAGCTGACATTACATTACAAAATTGAGGGCAGACAACCCTATGACTCATTTACAACTTCGCGCTCCATGCCTACAAATTGCGGAGTCTTTACAATGGATTTACAACTTTTAACCAAAAACTGGGCTTTTAGCCCCAAAACTTCCCTTGGGGGATCCCGCGCCCAACAGGCCCCTAACACAAACATCATGACTCACCCTCGAGTCACTCTATCGGTGTAGAAATGTTCACACAAAGACCACCCAACTCTGCCTCGACCACTACAAGATCAACAACGCACTGAGTAGTTGCCTGCTGTACTTCCTGGATGCGTTGTTCAGAGGTTGCTGTAGCTGAACTTCTACCCTGCACCTGTTTACAGTCTCGTGCCTCCTTTCAACTACCTGCAGCACTAAGACTGTGCTTCTGTTGGCAAGTCAGATAGTCACGCCACCCGTGTAGGGCTTCAACCGATTGCCATTCACTTTTCCTGGGAAAGGTTCTCCATTTAACTTTACCAACTGCACCACGCCTCCATTTGTGACCTCCTTAATAACATACGATCCCAACCAATGCATTCTGAGCTTTCTCGGGAATTTATCAAACTTACTATCATACAGTAACACCAAATCGTTCACCTTGAAGGTGCACAACTTAATATGTCGATCGTGCCAGGCCTTTTCGCACTGCTTTTGTACCTGTTGGTGAAAGCCAGCCAAAAATCGTTCTTCCTCGAGCTCCTCCAACTGCGCGAGCCTCTGCTCCAGGGCTCTGTGGCCTGTCATACTTCTGAGCACTAATATGCCTAGGCACGATGTATTCCATCAACATTACAACTTCCACGCCATAGACAAGCCTAAAAGGTGTCTGTCCCATCAGCTTCTTGCATGTCATCCGATAAGCCCATAATGCTGCGGGTATGCGCAAGTCCCAATCACTTCGCTGTGCATTGCATAATTTGGTCAGCACAGTCTCCAGTACTTTGTTAAATGCTTCTACTGTCCCGTTAGCTTGTGGGTGATACGGTGTGCTTTTCTGATGATACACCTGAAACTCTTCTGCCAGCGTGCTGATTGTCTCGTTCAGGAAATGTGTACATGATCGCTCATCAAGATCTTAGAACATTTGAATTGTGTCAATACGTGTTCAAACAGAAACTTTGCGGCTGTCGCAACTAGGCAATGTTTTACCGGCTGTACTTCTGCCCAACGAGTCAGGTACTCTGTCGCAGTGATAATATATCTCGTGTCCGTTTTTCCTTGAGGTTTGATAGGTCCTACGAAGTCGATCACTCACTTCTCAAAGGGCTGCAACGTCATTTGCTGATTCAAAGTCATCTCGTCCCTCCACGATGGTTTATCTATTCTTTGACATACATCACAAGCCTTGCAATGTGCTTTTGAATCATGATGAAGGGTTGGCCACCACAACCCTACGCAGTCACTCTCCTTGCATAATGTCCTCCTGCAACACCCCCATGAGCATCCCCGAGGATATTGCTTCACACAAATTCAGGTACATACCTTCACAATATCCCATCATTCCCCATCTTATATAGGTGCCCCACAATGACAGAGAAATCTGCTGCTCGCACCACTATTTCCTTCTTCTACTGGATAGAGTATCCTTTCGTCATAGTTATAGTCATGAGAAAGTGAATTATATCTTCAAAATGTCCATCTGCTACTTGCACAACAAAGAGCTGCGTGTTAGGTAATCCTTCCTCCAGACTAGTAGGTTCCTCTCTTGTCTTAATGCGTGACAGGTGATTTGGTCCCGCGTTCAATCGTCTAGGTTTCACAACAACTTCAAAGTCATATTCTTGGAACAATAAAATCCATCTGCATATGCGCCCCCCCAACACAGGCTTATTGACCAAGTACTTCAGCGCGGAATGATCTGTATACATCTTAAAGTGACCTCCTAACAAGTAGTGTCGATACTTCTGGAGCGCATACACCATAGCCAGTCCCTCGTGTTCAGTGGTGGAATAGTTCTTTTCTACTTTAGACAATCTGCGACTCGCGAACGCGATAGGGTGATCCAAGCCCTCTCCACCATCCTGTGTTAGTATCGCTCCCAGCGCTATACACGATGCGTCAACATGGACATGAAACTCTTTGTCCCAGTTTGGGAAGACAAGAATCGGTGCAGTGACCATATTTTCCTTCAATATATCCAGGCTTTTCTTACAGTCATCGTTCCAGCAGAATGTAACATCCTTATTCAATAGTTTCTCCATCGGCATAGTGATTTGGGCATAACTTTTGATAAAATTTTTGTAGTACCCTGTATGTCCCAGAGTAGCGTGCAGCTGTTTCACACTTCGCGGCGCTTCCAAATTTAGAATCACCATAATCTTCGTGGGATCTACCATTAGTCCTTGTCTGCAAACCACATGTCCCAATAGGTTCCCAAAAGGAACAAGAAACACACACTTCTTGAGGTTAAGCGCGATTTGGTATCTTTGGTAGGTATCCAGCATCAAGCATAAGCTCGCTACATGGCGCTTAACTAGCCCAAATATAGTCCAATCATCAAAATAAACCTCCAAGAACTTATGAATATATTCCTTGAATGCTGCAACAACCACGCGCGAAAATATGGCCGACGCATTCTTCAACCCAAACGGCATGACAATGTATTGAAAGCAACCCCACTCAGTTGCGAAGGTTGTCTTTCTCCTATCCTCGGGTGTGATTTTGATCTGTTGGTGAGAACCCATCAGTGAAAGAATATGCTTCCTGCCCGCCGACATTGTCCAACACCTTATCTGTGAATGGGGTTGGGAATGGATCATGCACACAAGCGTCATTCAATTTTCTGAGATCCACGCATATTCTTATCTCGTCCTTCTGCTTATTTTCCTACACCACCATTGGACTTACCCAATCAGATTCTTCTAGCGACTCAACGATTCTTGCTGCGAGCATTTTGTCTAGTTCTACATGGACCTTCTCCTTGTATTTCGGATTTAAGCGGTAAGGCCTCTGCTTAACTAGCTTCGTGTCAGCCTTTAATGTGATCCTCATCATTCCTAAATCTCCGATGATTCCCTTTAAATTCGTAAACTTGGTTGGGAATAAGTCCTGGTACTCGTGAAGTAACTCAGTGACCTTATCCACCGTCACGTCCTCCCAATAGTAGTTGAGCTTTGCAAACTTAGGTTCGGCCTCCATACCAATGTTCACCTACTTCATTTTTACCGACACGGTTATGTCAGTGTTCTAAATCTGTGGTCCTTGAACCTCGCGATGGCCTTCTATTTCTGGAATGTTAATATTCCTCGAATCCTCATCCTCTTGTTTAGCAGTTACCTTATAACATTCTAGCATGCAACTTAGCTGAGTAGCCCATTTAGGCCGACTCAAGTCTAAAGGGTCTTGCGGTATCCTAAAGATGGTTGCTCTTATCTCTTGTAACGCTTCATCAATATTGTCCGCCCATCCATCATCAAAACTGAAGGTCATCATGAACGCTTCGCGCAAGATATCCCATTCACCTATCCCATGGCGGAGCTCCATCTCTATATACCAATTCATGGATATAACATCTAGGGTATGACAAAACAGGTGCACCCACTCAGGTTGTGGCTTTTCTCCATAGACCTTTGTCCACTTGGCCAGGTGTGCGCGTGGATCATCCCTTCTGTAATACTTGTCTGTTAGTTGCATCTTAGGCCTCCCAAAACGTGTGCGCATCATTCTCCTACATTGTGCCAGTCCTCAAATCTCCCTTTGTGTGTACTCCACCATCTCACAGGCGTAGCGTGCAGTACCCAGTCCAAGGCCTGGAAGAGTTGCTCTTCCGACACTCCCCTTTCAAATTTATTCAAGAAGGTATCTACCTCACTTAACCCATCATAAGTAGGAAGGTCCCTTACTTATGTTGATACGTAGCGTAGTGATCTTCTCATCATATTACAGTTCAGCATGGTTACCTCGTGTAACCGGTTCTGCCATCGCTCTATCTCCTCATCAGAATCCGACGTAGAGGAGCTTTCGTGCTCCCATGAGATTCGTCTGCCCACGGTGGGATTTACCCAATCTTGCTCTCGCGCGGTTATTTTGTAGATGCAGTCCAAATCATCGTCACTTTCATAGTTGCGCACCGACTCTGTATAGCGCGATCCTTCAGCAGGGTCTAAGGGTATAACTACGCACAGAGACTTCTTTTTAAAAATAATCTTGCACTTCTTCAGATTAATCACCCTGTTCATGTCAGTGGCCCAATCAATTCCTAAGAGCGCAGGGTAGGGATTGCTGTCATCAACAATCTCTATTACTTCAAAGTCTTCTAGCGCGATCACTCCCTCAATATCCACAGTATTTCCCTGTAATCTCCCCATAGGTATTATCTTCTACTCGTTTGCCATTCGCAGATGAATAGGAGACCATTGCAGCATAGGTCTCCCCATGTGCTCCCATGTTTGCTTTGGCAGAACGTTTGCATCCGAATCTAAATCCTATATTACTTGGTCCATCTCATATTCTCCAATTTGCGCAGTTAACCTCATTTCTCTCCCCATCCTCGTCTTGTGCTTTCCGATCTTCCGGACTACGGGCGGTTCTCCTGGCGCGGTCCCATCACATCTGTTAATGAGTTCCTGCAATCCTTTTACAGCCTTATTGTTGCGCAGTAACTTCATGCATGTTTCCAGGAATGTCATGAGCATAGGTGGGTCCATCTCTGACTCCGGTATATCTTTGCTTCCTGAAGTAGATGCATCAGAGAAGCTCTTCCTAGCTTCCATGAAGGTTTCCTTAGCACGCTCCAAATTAAACTCTGCTTCTTTCGCCGGAGCTTTGCGAACCCAAGTACTATCTTCAGCCTGTTTGCCTTTATCATCTCCCGTCACGATTCCACATCGGAGCACAATGTTCACATTTAGATCTTCGTCATGCGACTCAGACCTCATCATCTGCAGGTTTTGAGTCGGGGGAGGCAGTAGCGCTCCTTTGTCGCGTATCCTAGCTATCAGCATAGGAAAATCCTCCATCTCATGATAAAACAAGGTACAATACATACACGATGGATGCGTTGGGTTCGTACAATCGCACGCATAATGTCCCAACCCTTTGCAATTGTAGCATATCAGCTGTTTACGACCTATTCCAGGTCCTCCTCCACCTCGGCCTCATCCGCGCCCCTGAAATCCTATTGACGCCACTCCTGCGTTCTGGTCTAGGGGTCGTGTTTCGGCCTGAACTCTATAGGTGGGAGTTCTATCCATCATTAGCCCATAACTTCTACAAGTGTGCTCATCATGTCCCACTGACCTACAAAAGTTACAAAATAATTGCTACGAATTTTATGTATACTTCTGTAACAAATGGTAGCTGTTCGTAGCGTGTTTCCCACCTATTTAACAACTCGCACACCACAAAGTAGGCGCCACACTAGGTCCTGCTTATGCTTCTGGTATTAACGGTGTCAGTCCTCCTCCCACGAGCTAATTTGCGAACACCAGGCAGTGGTCCTTATCATGACCCTGACCCTTGAATTTTACGCACCACACCTCTTCGCACACTTTTGGTCGGGCTGTCCTGTCCTATTTTAGACTATGCATCTCATGGCATAAGTTTTTCAACTGCGCGTGGATCTGCTAAACTCCTAAGTTAGGATCTTGCATCGGGGTCTCATGCAGCCTCATCACGATCTCTAAGGCCTCTACCTAAGTCGTTAACTTCTGCTGCGATCACGCACTCCTTAAATGTGGCGTTAGGGATGTTACAAACCATTCACGATGTTGTCCATTCGCCAGATTCATATTAGCTTTGTGAATCATACACTTCAACCTGTGATTCAACTCCCAAGGAGTTTTTCTTGGTAGCATCGTGATTTCTTTGAACCCAATGATCGACTGTGCTTCAGACTTCAGCCTGCTAAATTCTCTGTTTAGCGCTGCTTGGATATCCGTGATTCCTGCATTTGGATTATCATTGGAGTGCTTAATATACCAGGTCAGCACGCGGTCTTGCAGGGCGCTAACCAGTGTTGCTTTCTTTATATTGTCATCTGTAACTCCCTGCGCTTCCCATACGACTCTTACCATGAACCAAAATTGGTTTGGATCCTCATTTCCCACTCCCTTGAACACAAGCAACTTTATCGTGCTTGCCATATTGACTCGCAGTGGTGGCGGAGGTGGTACGGGTGAAGATGGAGGTGAAGGCAATGAAGCTGGTGGTGGTGTGGGTGGGGGTGGTATTCGTGGAATTCTTTGCCTTATCAGATGGATCACACTTCGTGGCGAGACCTTCGTGAGTTCTTCCTCGTCCCCTCGCGGAGGTGAAATCAAGGGGCTAGTTTATGGTCCCTTATTTCCTTCGTTCCTGTAATTTTTTCCACTTTGCATAGCCCCAAACATCAAGGTAATTGCATAACCATCTTTTCACATAATAACATTTTAATCCAAGTATTCAAGGACTTTATGAACTTACCTCGCGGTCCCTTGAGAAAGCGTCACTTTGCCTCACTATAGCTGATTGAAGTGTCTACCACGAACTCAGTAATGAATCCTCCTACAATCCAATCGAGCCAGTGATCAACAACGTGTGCGATTTGATGCTTCCAATCTATGCACCAACTCTGGGGTCCACACAATAGGACGTCGAGCTTCCACCTTCTTTGGCTATCTGCTAGCTTCGCGATCCACTCATACAGCTCAGTAGGGAAAGATGTGAGAAAGATCTCGTGGATTTCTTTGTATAGGTAGCAGTCTAACCACTCTTCTTTTGTGAGTCATGGATTCATGTTCTCCTGCGCCATGAACTTGTGAATCCTCCTATCCAACCAACCTTTAATTTTCTTCTTAGTTGGATTCCAATGATACGACATCAGACATCTCTATGCAGATTCTGGTCCTGGCAACGGAACCATTTGTTGGCTTGATGGGGCCTGACCCAGGTTTGGAGTAATTAGCCAAACAAATCCCTACACTACTGGCCCTTTCAGCATCAGTCCACGGTGCGCGGACTGAAGTCTCACCCAAAGTAGTATGGGGGGATGTTGGAACCAAGTTTTTGCACCCTGGAGATGTCTGAGGAGTCGATTTAGTCCAAATGAGCCTACCTTCGCGCAGGTTACTTCGTTCATTGTTTTGAGCTGTGAGACCTTCACGATCTGTTATAATTGCCTCCGCATAGCCCTAACTAGGAGCTGAGGGGATTTCGCATTTCTATGGCAATAATGTGCACTATTTCCCCAAATTATACTGCGTATCTTACTTATCTTCTTATAGATGTTAGTTAACTTCACGTAAACATATACTTTATTTCACATTTACTTAATCAACACAATCATATATGTTCGCACATCATATAAACAACATAAATGTAATTTGTACCTAATACATTCAATGAAGAAAATAGTAAATGAATACACAGGAATGGTATAAAACTTCTCCTTATTAATGCTTCAACGGTTACAGACTCAACCTGCCCTGTGCACTCAGCTGTAGGGGTCTGTGCACTCAGCTACAGAGCCTTCTCCTACCCTATGACCCAAATAATTGACTCTACACTTCAGACAAGACTCAATTCTTCATCATTCCTTCATTGACTTCTCCTTTTACAACTTAGAGCCTTGCTCTATTTATACAATCCCATGGTCCGCAGACCATGGGTAGATCTCTAAAGCCAACATTACATTACAAAATTGAGGGCGAACAACCCTATGACTCATTTACAGCTTCATGCTCCATGTCCACAAATTTCGGAGTCTTTACATCGAATTTACAACTTTTAACCAAAAACTGGGCTTTTAGCCTAAAAAATTCCCTTGGGGGATCCCGCGCCCAACATGAGGATAGTTATTTTACTATGTCAACCTCGTTAAAAAATGAAATAGGTCCCCTTGAGGATATTTCTTTTACTATGTCAACCTCATTAAAAAATGAAATAGGTTCCCATGAGGATAATTCTCTTACTATGTCAACCCCGTAAAAAAATGAAACAAGGTTCCATGAGCATGGTTCTTTTCTTGTGTCAAGCTCGTTAAAAAATGAAACAAATCCCCTTCCAATTCGAGTGTTTGCTTAGATCTAGTAAATTCCGAGTCGAGTATTTCACTTGATCTCGTAAGTGAACCTTCATTCCACCCACCTGTTAGTAACCAGTAGTCTACTTAGGTGAATGAAATGAAGCTTTGGGGGCATGTACCTCGAATTGAGTCATTATGTTGGGGGCATACAAACTCATCTCAAGCATAGTTTGTTTCCATTTCAAGCTTGTTTAAAAATGAAACCAAACCCAAGCATAGTTTGTTTCCATTTCAAGCTTGTGTAAAAATGAAACCAAATCCAAGCATAGTGTTTTCTCTTGTTTCAAGCTTGTGAAAAAATGAAACCATTTTCAAGTATCCTTAAGCATAGTTTCCCATGTTTCAAGCTTGTGTAAAAATGAAACCATTCCCACTTTACCTCTCGTGATTTCCATTTTTATCAACCTGTTTTTGCTAGATAAGCCTTGGTGTTTTCCTTTCCATCGTCACCATCTCTTTGGATGATCATACACTTTCACTTGGTTGTTTTACCTCTGCCTGAGGAACATCTGTTATGAGTGGTCTTATTGGCCAACCTCTTGATCTTTACATTTTTTTAGCAGTTCCATCATGACTAGAACCAAATTTTATCCTTTTATATCATTTGTTCCTCCAGGAGGAGTCCTCTTTTAGCTCTGTTTAGACACTCAAAATATGAAAATATGGTCGAGCACTTGTCTTTTTGAACTTGTTAAAGTAAATGAAAAGACGTCTACTCAGTATAAGTTTAACCCTTTTCCTGTATGAGATAAACTATTGTATGAAAAAGGAATATGTTATTCACGCATGGCTAAGAGGTTCTCTTGGATATTATTTTCTACCTTTTTAGATTCAAGATACTATTTACGAAAAGGGAACTTTGGAGTTTCCTTTTTTCCTCTTTTTCAAACTCTCTAAACATGAAAAAGACGTCGAGTTACCCCTCTGTCGGACTCATAAAACTTAAACGATGCAAGACTTGTCACCATGACGAGACCGAGCTACTCCTTCTTAGGGATCGTTAAACTTACTAGGATGGATTCATCTGAAGGATGAACTTATACAACAAGCATATGGTATCCTCTTTAACCTTGTGATTAAAAATAAAGAGGTACTCGCTAGTTATAGCGGGTGGGGGAAATGGAAGTAAAGTGTGTTTTGTACCTTGTATAAAAGGTAGCATGTTGCTTTTGAACATGACACTCATTTGTATCTCGTATCAGGTTTGGGATATCCTCTCTTTTCCACTTGCCTTCCTAGGTTTGGGAAATCCATTTGCCTTTGATTCGATCAGCCGTGTTGTCATCATGACCTATGATTCCCTTTTGATTCAAGTGTTGTCGAACTCCAGAGTCATGTCATTGATATGTTCAAGAGAAGTCCTATCTACAAAAGTCAAACCTCTTGTAAATATGTGACCGTCTCTACAACAATCCTTAATCACTCATATAATTTTGAGATATCCTATGTTTCATGCTGATGATGTGGGAACATTATGGCCCTCCTTCGATGGATCACTTCTTATCGACTTTAGCTCATTATCCAGGAAGTTGATTTAGAAATTCCCTTTCAGTACCTTGGAGCTTGCATGCCTCAATGGAAATTTCTTCGTGTTCAATGACAAGCTTACATCATTGGCCTTCGATCGAATGATTCAGCAAGTGTTCGACTTCAGTTCACATATTCACACTTGTAGATTATATTGGTGTACGTTGAGGGCCATTGTCATTATGGGTGGTTTCTCTCACACCTGTTAATGATTTACATTATTGAGTGGTAATCAGGTGGTTTCTACCATGTTCGACGTTAGCACATCTATTCATGTGGTTAGATTCGTACTTCGATCGGGATAGAGATGACTACCCTGGGTCTCATCTATTAAAATCCAAGTTGCAAGGAGTTATTGAGTATTCATGATTGCATACATGACCATTTTCATACAGATGGTTGCATCCATGTCATGGATCCATAGACATGATCCTTTTCAGACAGATGGTTGCGTCCATATCATGGATTTATGTATTATATTTTGATGCTTATTCATATGTATTATCAGGCATATGTATATATCAAACATGTCATATATTGTATCATGTTTGATTTGCAGGTCTCTGGACAATGGTCTTCCAAGTTCCTTGCCTTAATTGATAAAGCCCTTCATTATTTTATCACATTCCCAACTTTATACATGAAGTGTCGTCCTTTGTGCCACTGTCGTCACAAATTTTGTAAAGTGACAAAAACTGTGTAAACTCATTCACCATGAGTTATATGCTCAAGACATCCCTGAAGAGATGGAGAACCAATGTCTTGAAGTGATTCTGGAACAACTTGTGAAAAACCCTAATTTTCAAGACCAACGCTACTTTTAGTAGGAAAACCCGTGCTAGTACCCTTTGGTATAACTACTAACTAGCACTGGTAATGCGACTTTGGATAGGAAAATCCATGCTGATCCTCTTCAGGCAGTTTCTCCAAAAATGGAGCAGAAGCTTCTCTTACTAGAAGCCTTGAGAACAACGAGCTGGTAGTTGTTTGATGAAGATATGGTCAAGTACTCCCATTTAGAGGCTTTGATCCTACCTTTAGGGATCTTACCTTTGGGATAATGACCTTCTTCCCCCTTTAGTGGATCTATAACCTCCTCTCCATCAATATAAATCATTTCTTCACTTTCCTGAATGGGTTGGTCATTGCTAGTTGCCATTCTTTTGCTCGTGTTAGAGTCGGTCTTGTCAGTCCTCCGTCAGAGATCAAAACTCTTTCTGCATCTCATTTTTAGGTGTCTCGCTCCATTCACTCAGCTGCATTCCACTAGGGGCATGCCATAATCTGACGGAAGGGTCTTGTCAGTTCATTCCCCTCATGTCTTGTACCTGCTGGCTTAGGTCTTTTCATCAAGGTTATTAAAGTCCATGACAGTCAATGTTTGATCCTTTAATGGACAAGACTCATTTTAGTCATTAGGTCTAGGGATTAGTCAATTTGGTCTTCAACAATGTCCAATAAAGCCAGCAGGCTGGAGGGAGGCTCTTACAAAGCTATGATTCAAAGAATTTTCATCGTCATGTTGATAGATTATGACTGTTCTTCAAAACTCTGTTTTGAAGAAAAGTCAACAGTTTGTCCTTTGTAATAATTCTCAAAGTTTTTCAGTTGATTTCTTCAGGCACAGCCCTGGTATCCCTTGCCCAATTCCATGTCAGCTACCCCTGCAAAAATTTGCCAAAAATTTCATCATTTTAGTCAAAAGATCAACAAGGAAATGTGAAATACAGAGTTGTATTAATTGTGAAAAAGTGCCAAAGTGAAAACATTACAAAAATGGGTTTTGGAGAACCAAAAATCAAAACCATGTCTCCATGTCTTTATAACAATTTCTCCATGAGGGTCAATGTCATTTTGGATGCCAAGAGCACAGAGGAAACAATTCAAAGTGAATTTGGTGAGCAAGTGCGCGTTTTGAGTGAAATTGGTTGAAGCCGAGCGGGCGCGGCGCACAGAACAGGTGGCACGGCGCACTGGGAGAAATTGCCCAGTGTTATTCTGAACGGGCGCAGTGCACTGAGGAGGGCGCGGCGCGTTGGGTATGCGGCGCGGCGCATACACCTAAAGGCCCGAATTTGCTTGAAATTGCACCAAATTGCCATTTAATCGCTTGGATTTTCCAGGTAGGGTCGACATCTCAGTGTTTCATCCATTTTTGTGCTAGTGTGATGGTGGTTTATGGCCGCTAATGGTTGCAACAAAAAACTCTTAAACCCTACCTCTAAAATTCCTCAAGCCAATTGATGTTAGGGTTGCGAATTTATTGTTTCGGTACCAAGGTTCCCCCCTCCATTCCATTTTTCCCTTCGTTCCATTATTCCCTTCTCCCTTATTCCATTTTTCCTTAATTCATTCTTCCCCATCCTAAAAAATTACTAAACTCCTATTCTCAATTCCCAATTCCCTACCACACATTTCCAAATGTAAAAACCCCAAAATCCTACCTTATATAAATTTCCCAAACCCTCCTACATGTCCCTAAACAAAATTTCTCCCCATAGTCCCTAATCCCTTCATATTATTCCCCTTCCTAACAGTCCCTTGTTGCATTTTTCCCCTTGGTGGCAGATTCCAAACATCACAAAAGTAGTCCAACATAGTTTTATCACCAACATCTTTTTCTCTAAGGCAGTGGAAAAACAGCAGTCATGGCATCTGAGCATGCATCAGACTATGAAATGGAAACCCAAAGCGACTCATCCTTGGAAGAACAGGCTCCACAGAGGCCTCATAAAAGTGGCAGACATGTTAGAGAAGAACCAACCACCCTTACAGAATTGCAGGCCTGCCCTCTTGCTATGTCGTGTTTCCAGCGTCAGTCATGCTTTGAGTTTTGTCAAAAGGTGGCTAGTGTTCAATTTTGATCATGAGTTGGCTCGTCTATTCGTGCTGCACTTACATGGAGATCAGGCTACTTTAGCTGGTGTCACTTTCACACTTACACCAGAATCTGTCTCATTAGCAACCGGCATACCGAAACATTGGAGAACCATGGAACAAGAAGCAGAAGATTGATCGGCAACATTATGAGCCATATATTAAAACCAGTTTCTTGAGGCAGCTCAAAAGAGTCTTTCCATTCCGATATCTGAAAGATGAATATGCTCCACTAATGAAGTTAATCATGAAATATTTCAGTTGTGAGGGACAATTCTATCGTTTATATGCTTATCACATCAGGTTGCTCATGCATTTCACCAGGGTATAGATGATGAACATTTCGTACTTCATTAGCCGGAACATAGAAAGGATGACCACCTTTATGCAGCACAAAACCCCTCAGCAGCAACTTAACAGTGTTTATCATTTTTCTCTTATTAAAATTTTGGTGGTTCATCAGCTTGGGTTACAGGGCATCACTTGGGATGATTTTATCTCTCGTGACTTCTTCAGAGCTTCACAGGGATTATCAGAGGTTAAGCATGAGATAGGGGGACCTTCTCATCAGTATGAGCGCCATGAGATCACTAGTGTGCCGGTATTCATCACATATCAGAAAGGCACCAGACATTTGTTTGCAGCAGCAAAGCGAGTGTTATCTCCACCCAGGGTGGAAGGGGCCTCGCTTCCGACATCAGCAACATAGGTACAGGACAAAGGCAAGGAGCCAATGCATGATGAGGGGCCATCAGGTGAACGAGAGACCGACTTCATTCTTCTACATGATGATGATACAGATACGGGTCCACAAAGTACGCAGCTTAGAGAGATCATCCAGGAGCAGCAAACAGAGATCCAAGCCTTATCCCTTGACTTGGAGAGAGCTAAGTGGACCATGAAATATTTGGAGTAGAGGAACAAATAGCTTGAAGATCAGCAAGCAATCATGGAGCTACAAAACATCCGCGCGAATCGCTAAGCTGCACAAAGGAGAAGAATTGAGCTCATGTCATTGGAGCAAGAGATTAATGAGGATCGGGAGGCTAATCTCAAGAGAGTTAACATGAACTTAGAGAGGCTGTTAGACAAGGCCGATAAGACCATGCATTGCTGAGACACATTGCTTTCCACTACAGGGTGCGGAACAAGCTCTGCAAGGCACGAATCAGAAATTTAAAGGCGAAATTGAGGAAGGTGACAAAAAGACAAAAGAGGAAAAAAGAGAAATATCGGCTCCAAATATTG
This sequence comes from Pinus tabuliformis, assembly GCA_031772625.1. Classification (NCBI taxonomy): domain Eukaryota; kingdom Viridiplantae; phylum Streptophyta; class Pinopsida; order Pinales; family Pinaceae; genus Pinus; species Pinus tabuliformis. Next base: position 50,130,670 of record CM062816.1, on the reverse strand, counting down.
GCCGAGGTCTCTTTAGCCCAACATGACATGTGATGGAGAAGGTACAGCCCAAATTTCAAGAAATTTGGGGCATTTTTGGCATTTTGACGAATTTTGGTACAAAAAACAGGGTTTTTCTCCCTGTGCGCCGCGCCACGTGGCACGCGCTTACGCTAGGGAGCTATAAATTGCAAAAAAATTATATTTTTGGATTTGGCATGAAAAATCATGACTGTTGGTGCATGGACAAGAAGTTTGGGCAAGTTTTGAGTCCTTAGGAGGTCAAAAGCACTCACAAAATGACCTTTCTGCCCCTATTTTGACACACAGGAAGCAGTCCTGGGAGATTGAGGTTTTGGAGGGGCAAATAGGCACCAAATTCAGAAATTATACTTGGGTTGGAAATTAGATAGGCAGGGATTTCCAACAAGCACACTTGGGCTCAATTTGGAATTCAGGAAGTGCCTCAAAACCCGCTCCAAAGTGGTGCGACGCATACATCTTTTGGCGCGGCACATAGAGACCCAAAGGCCAAATCACTTCCGCTCTGTGAGATTTCGATTTGAAATTTTCCCCAAATGGGACCGTTCATTAAAAATACATTTTTCCCAGCATCAAAGGCAAAGTTAAAAAAAAACATTTTCATTAAAGGTTGGCTTCTATCCAAGTGGCAAAAGGAAGGCGAGTAGTCACCCAAAAAATCTACGCTACAATTTTTTTTTTTTTTGTAACGCTGCACCTGTCACTGATGGTTGGATTTTCATTTCCAGTTTGTAATGATTTAAAAAACTCCCCAACTTTGGGTTGATCCATTTCCTGATGGCAGAGTCTATTTATTGTATGAAAAACAATTTGCAAAGGGTTGGTTGAACTTTCTGGGAAAGGGTGGGATAGAAATTCAGTTACTCACTATACATTTTGACAGAGAATTAATGAAAGGTTGCAGCTCTGGTTCATGAGATTCCTGTGGCGTGGGTTTAGAAAATGCATTTTCTTTCTGTTTCATATGTATTTCGTTATGTTTCACAGTTCATTAAAAAATCATTTCCAGTGAAAGCTTTTAAGTAAGAAAAGGTAGAATTCAGTTTACTGCTCTGCTTTGAGAAAGTTTTCACGTTCTATGTTTTCTTCTGTTGAAAAGGATTCATGTATTTATGCCCTTTTCACCCTCTTAAACAATCTTTCCACTTCATATTATTTCAAATCTAATTGCTAGACTTGCTGCCTGTCTTGCCTCACGAAGTAATCTGTGTCTTTGAGTTAAATTCTCTGCTCATTGTTTTTCCTTGGTCCCATACAACCCAGAAACTCAGTGTTTCATCAAATATACCTTTTTCATATTTATTTACCTAGCCTAAATCAATATTCATTTTAAGTCATTCTCAGACCCTATTTGTTTATTCTTCACTGAGCATGAACCGGAGAGAGCCCTCTCCTGTTCTGGTAGGGCTACCTACCAGACTGAGCGTGGTTTGTGGTTACCCTGAATTTTGCCTTCCTTCAGCCTAAGGCAGATTTAGGCTCTAACAACTCGATTGTGCTTAGATTCTACCATTTTGGTGAGAGAGGAAAGGAGAGCTTGTTAAGTTTGGCTTGGACTTGGAAACATCTTAAAGGAGGCCTTCAACATCAAGGCATTGGTTGTATGCTTTCCTCTTTGATTTAATCATTAATACAAAGCAGGTTTTACTTCCCATAAGCTTGTCTATGATAGTTTGCTTAGTAAAATAATCCTTGTTCTGTTATATAACTTACATTGGAATGCATATGCTATGATCTCTCTTGTTGTTGTCTTTTTATCTCTCTTGTAGGTATTCAAACGCAAGGAATAACAAGGAGTGAACCTGGGAGCTAAGGGATCAGGATCATCATCAAAGGTCGAGTGCATAGTGTTATAGCATCATTTATCACCCTTGTATACTTGATGTTATGAGTCATGGCCTTGGGAAACCCTTTCCCTTCGGACTTGGTCCTTTTACTAAAAAAATTCTTTTAAATTCCATAGGCGACTCTGCCCTTAAAAAAGAGCTTACAAACGTGAGTCCATCTATACCCAACCCATGTATATAATTTGAATATATATATATAATCCCTATTTTATAGGCGGGGTTTATGGGTTACACTGGAAGCCCACCTACACGAGCCTGTGGCCTAACGGTATCCCTATTGAAACAACTATTTTGGGGTGAAATAAATACACCTCATGGGAAGGCCTAAGGGGGAGAAGGAAAGGATATTGATATTATATGCAATTGGTCCCTGATCAAGTCTAATTTATCCCTATGCCTCTTGCACTCCCTGGTATAGGAAAGCCTTGTTTCCTCACAATGATGTTCATCTCCTGTTGGCTTAGGGGGTCATGACCCAGGTTTAGAGTTAGTTGCGCCAAACAAATACCTACACTATTGGCCCTCTCGGCATCAATCCGCGGTGCACGGACTGAAGTCTCACCCGAAGTAGTATGGGGGGATGCTGGAACCAAGTTTCTGCATCCAGAGATTAGTGTGATGTCCTTTTGTGACCTAGATATGCCTTCGCGTAGATTGATAAGCCTTTATGGCTTATCATTGTAAATTCCTTTAATTAGCCTGTAGACCTCCACAAAGGTCTATGACTGACTTTTTCGGACCTTGAACATGCGAATTAGCTACTTACGCGCATCATAGATTACTTTTAGACCAATATTTACTTATATCTGCTTAAGTGTTCAACAACTTTAACAGGAAGCGTCATAATCTTCGTGTAATCACTTAACATTAATTGCATTCATATAATAATACAGATTAAGTAAATTCATGCATCAATACATCATTATTTTATAAAACCATCATTCATGACAACATAAAGCACATTCATACATAACATAAGTAAAGAGATAAAACACAGGAATTTCTGTAGCAATCTTCTTTATTAATGGTCAGTTAAACTTGCAGACTCAAGACTTCCCTATGTACTCATCTGCCGGGATCCACGCACTCAGCTGCGGACACTAATCTAGGCCTCTGTACACACAACTGCAGAGCCTTCCCTCTTACTCTCCTGTGCTAGCTTTCCAGACTCTTTCCATCGTACCCATAAACAAACTTCAATTACTTACGTTAGACATCCCTAAGACACACCTATTTATACAATCCCATGGTTCGCGGACCATGGGTAGATCTTCAAAAGCCGACTCAAGTTACATAAAAGAAGGGTAAAACCCTTTTTGATTCTTTAACTAACTACGCGCTCCACGACCACAACTTGCGGAGACTTTACATCTTTTTACATCAAAACTTGGGCTTTTTCCCCAAAATTGACCCAGGGGACCCCATCCCAATAGCCCCCCAACACAAATATCATGAATCTCCCTCGAGTCACTCGGCTGTCGCGAAGATCTTGCTGTGAAGACCCCCCAACTCCACCTGCACCACTGCTACTTCAGCTGCGCTCTACGTGGCTGTCTGCTTCACCTATTCGACTAGCTATTTTGTGGTTGGTCCTTCACTATCCTGCTTGATCTTCTACTGTGTAAGCTGCAGGTTCACCAATTTCTCCTGTAGGTTGGTGGAGACTTGGTAGGCTTCTTCCAACCAAGGATCCAACCACACCTTAAGGACTGCCTCTTTTTTCTGTGTTGCTTCTACTTGTGCAAGGAGTTGCTTCCCCTCCTGCAACTTAGCGAAGCGTTGCGCTGTAGCCACTGAGCGCGCTATCGCTCGCACTTCGTCGTACTACTACTGAAGTTTGTGGATCTCTGTTTTGAATCTCTACAAGTTGGGATCTTCCTGTAGGGTCGTCACTACTTCCATGGCCTGCTCGAATAACGTTGTGTAGTCCACAACTGGGACATCCACTGTAGCTATTCCTTCCTTAACAATAGCTTTGTGTTGTTGCCTAACTTTTGGTGGAGTCAAAGGATGTGACTTGAACTCCAGTTCTGTGATTTTAATGTTGAGCTCAAACTGAACTCGGGCCACCTCTGCCTTAGCATCACGGACACCCGCTGCAAGTTTGTTAATCTTGGCCTCAAGCGGTTCCTCCTTAGGTATGTGCAACTCTGGCACTGTCTTGCAAGCCTCTGCAACCGCAGCTGCCAGCTGGGCACTCTGTGCCTGGATCGTTCCTTTGCCTTCAGGGCTTATGTCTTCTTGGTGAACATTTGCTCATTTTTCACCTAATATTCGTTGATTAAGCTGAGAGCGCGCTGCTCCCGCACTCTTAACACCGCTGTCACACCCGTCTGCAACATGTGAAGATATTCGTTGGGGAGTGCTGCAAGGTTGAGGTCATTGTTCTTTAGAGTACTCACGATGACCTTGTCATCGGCTGATTCCATGCTCAAAGAACCTTCTGGTAGTGTGAATTCCCAGAGATCCACTGATATGACCATATTTGCAGCTTGACTGATCCTGGGTGCCAAGATCATCTGTACGGCACTCCCCTGACCTATGACCACCTGTATCCTACTGGTCTGGATCTGCATCTTGCGCAGATCCTTCTAAATAGTGCCTAGCAACTGTAGGTGTTGTTGTTCAAATTGCTGCAATAGTTCTGCAGTGGTGTCGTGCACTTTATCCCTTGATCTCGTCAAGATCCCCTTTTGTGAGCATAATGGGATCCAGCGGTGGATTTGTCGCTTTTGACTTCTTCTGGGGCCCCTCCTTTTGCTGTTCCCTATACCTCTTCACCTGGAATGGGGTGCTCTATCCTTCATCACCACCACTGCCCTGCTCTAACTGTTCTTCTTCCTCGGTCTAGGACGAAGGGGATTTACGCTTCGTTCGAAGTCACGTTGCTCTTGTTCAGCCTGTTGTTTTGTAGCCTGCTCCTTTTCCAAACGGGCCTTCTCCTCGACCTCCTTCCTCTGTTGTGCGACCAACTTCTGGGCCGCCTGCTTCACTACCTCTTTCTTCTTCTTCTTCACACTTTTGCTAGTACCCATGGCTAAATTGGATGGAGAGTGCCAATCTGCTGGCCAATGCTTGATAACTTCCTGAATGGCGTCATCTATTGCAAGATAGGGAAGCTCAAACCATTTCAGTTGCGGATCATTTCATGCCTTGATATACACGCGATGGAAGTCTACCTTGAACTGCATGTACTCTAACGACTGCTCATACACATTCAGGGACAACCATGGCTTCTGGTTGATGGTAATATGAAGGCTTGCTAGTAATATGAAGGCTCGACTCCATCAAAACCCAGAAAATTTTGGTCTCAGTGACCCACGTGGGGTCCTTTAAGGCCCAAAGGGAACCAAACTGGGCAGCCTCCGGCAATCCTGCCTCCAATGGAGGGAACTAACTGTCCTTCGGTAGCTCCCAAGAAACTAGCACAATGGAGAGTAGGAACGACGCGTAGTGGAAGGTCCTTCTCTCGTCCTGAGCCTCACAACAATTCACAAGGAACTTGTTGCAGAGGTAGCGTGACTAGTTAAACTGCATGCCCTCCGTGCACTGTGCAGTTAACAAGATCAATGGCGTCGGAACCTCATCTGCACGACATTTCCTCATGACCTTGCTAGCTAATATCTGCGTGGCAATTTTCAACATGGGTTCAGTGATGGACGTTATGGAGTACCCGTGCGAATTCTTGATTAGGTCGAATTTCTTCTTCATCTTTTCTACCAAGTCGAGCTCACCTGTTTTTCCACCAAGCCTGAATGCGGAAGGAGCGTGATCTGATGCATTAACATGCTTGTGATTGGGATCGGTGCGCTCAGCCACAAACATCCATCATGTACTAGAGTCAACAGTTGCTTGATACAGATGATATTGATATTGGAGCGGTGGTAGTGGGGCACCCATAGCAGGTTCAACAAACCTAATTGATTCACTTCACGAATCCACTCCAATGTCTCCAACGTGGTGACACCAGATGCTTTATAGTACACCCACTTCATGTAGTTCTCTATCGTGAGGTGGGGGAGCCTCTCATGGTCTGCCAAATCCCAGTCTTCCATCTTTAAATGGGGAATCTGTGCCAGGCGTGGAACTTCAAAGGTGATGCTCTCGGGTAGTAGGGGCGTATGGATGAGGAATTTCTCATGTCCGGGTCCTTGGTGACCTTAACCTTTCCTTTTCGCGAAGGGATATAATTTGGAAAATTGGAGATGGGCTCCATGCCCTCGGAATTTATATCCTTTGCACCCTCTTCAGCCTCCAAATCTACAACCTTCTCCTTATCTTTTGCTAGCTGCTTATCTTTCTTCTGGGCCTGGGTAGCAGAGTGCTTTGTTGGAAACTCGCGCACTGGCATCGACCGCTTCTACTTATCTTTCTTTGGCTTGGGGTTTTCCCGCATTGGTGTAGGTTTCAACCTAGGTGACCTCAGCACCGTAGGCACAGGAGCTGAAACCTCCATGCTCACTACTTCTGGGGTCACTTCTTTGGAGGAAACAGTTCCTTTGGTGATTTTTCGTCTCTCCTGGTCCCGACATAGTGCTAAGAATAAACCGCTAGGTATCCTTAGGTAACGTATCAAACACAGAGCTTGTGACCAAATCTGCGAAAACCTGAGGATTCATAAGTGAAAGACAACACAATACAAAACCTCTGCTAGACAGCCATGCGTAATTTATAGGAGAGTTTGAATTCAAATTTGACCGCTACCCCCAAAATTCGATCATTAATGTTGATTTGGCTGCAGATCTCCAAAGATTTTAGCCTTAAATGTCAGTCGCCCGCTCCTCTTAACCATCTCCTGGCTGTCAAATCATGAATAGTGACTCTAACGGCCACTTGCTGGCTGCGCTGCTCGACATCCCCTTCCATAGCGCATCTCCCTTCATGACACTGTGATATCATCCTTTCTCGCGCAACCCTCCTGTCGCGTAGTCCCCAAAACGGGCAGTGTGGTTTATAGTCCTACGCTCTCTTACAACTGCTTGGAGCACTAAGATTGTCCTACCATCATGTAGTCATTGAGCCAGATCTCTGACATAGGGCTTCAACCAATTCCCATTCACTTTTCGCGGGAAAGGTTATCCGTTCAGCTTTGCGAGATGAACTGTGCCCCCATTATGATTTTTCTAATGACATATGGTCCCAACCAGTGCATTTGAAACTTTCCTGGAAATTTAGTGCAATACCATCATATAGTAAAACCAAGTCATTTACCTTGAATGTGTGCAGTTTGATGTGTCGATCATGCCATGCCTTTTCACATTCCTTCTGAACCTGCTGATGGAATCCAGCCAAAAACCCATCTTCTTCGAGCTCCAATAGCTGCGCGAACTGCTCTTCCAAGGCTCCACGACCCCTGTGAAGGCTGTGATGCATAGGCTAGGCACAATATATTCCATATTCATCACAAATTCTACTCCATAGACCAACCGGAAAGGTGTCTGACCTGTTAGTTTTTTGCAAGTAGTCCTGTACGCCCATAATACTGCTGGTACACGCACGTCCCAATCATTCCGCTGCGTGTTGCAAATCTTTGTCAGCGCATTCTCCAATATCTTATTGAAGGCCTCCACTATTCCATTAGCCTGGGGGTGATATGGTGTACTCTTCTGATGATAAACCTGAAATTCTTTTGTCAACACATTGATCGTTTCATTGAGGAAGTGCATACCGCGATCACTCATCAACACTTTTGGGCACCCGAACCTAGTTAGCACGTACTCAAACAAGAATTTAGTTGCGGTAGCTCCTGTAAAATCCTTTATAGGCTGTGCTTGTACCCATCTAGTCAGATATTCTATCGCGGTAATGATATAACACGCACCAGTTTTCTTGCTTGGGGGTTGAATTGGTCATACAAAATCAATTGCCCATTTCTCAAATGGCTGCAATGGCACCTGTGGATTCAGAGGCAGCTCATCCCTTCGCGATGGTCTGCCCATTCTCTGACATGCATCACACACTCTACAATATGATTTGGTATCCTTATGTAATGTAGACCACCACAAACCCACACACAAAATCTTTTGCGCCGTTGCCTTTCCTGCATAATGTCCTCCTGCATCTCCTCCATGAGCTTGAGTGAGGATGCTATTTCGTTCAAAATTGGGCACATATTATCGGAGTATCTTGTCTGAACCCATCTTATACAAATGTATGACAATTACTGAGAAATCTACCACGCACACTACAAACTCTTTCTTCTGCTGACTCGTATATCCCTATGGAGTTGTCCCTATAGTCAAGAAGTGGATAATATTCTACAAATTGGTTATCCACTATGCGCACCACGAAGAGATACATGTTAGGAAGTCCTTCCTCCAAATTAGTAGGCTCCTCTCCAGTCTCAATGCGTGACAAATGGTTAGGTCCTACATTCAACCTTCTTGGCTTGACAATTACCTTAAAGTCGTATTCTTGAAACAATAGCAACAATTAGCATATCTTCCCCCCCAACACATGCTTATTGACTAGATACTTTAATGTAGAATGGTCTATGTACATTTTGAAATGTCCGCCCAATAGGTAATGCCTAAATTTTTGGAGCACGTACACCATAGCCAATCCCTCGTGCTCTGTCGTAGAATAATTCTTTAAGCTTTTGAGAACTTTCTGCTCACAAATGCTATAGGATGATCCATCTCTCCTTCACCAGCCTGCATCTCTACTACTCCCAACGCAATACATGAGGCATCAACGTGCACATGGAATTACTTCTTCCAATATGGGAAGACCAATATCAGTGCAGTGACCATCTTTTCCTTCAAGACATCCAGACTGCGCTGACATTCTTCATCCCAACAGAATGTAGCGTCCTTCTTTAGCAACTTCTCCATAGGCACGGTAATCTGAGCATAAGCCTTGATGAACTTCCGATAGTACCTAGTATGGCCCAGCGTTGCGCACAACTGTTTAACACTCCTTGGGGCTTCCAAATTGATTATTACCGTGATCTTGGTAGGGTCCACCATGAGTCCTTGCTTGCATACCACATGACCCAACAAAATCCCAAAGGGGACACAAAACAAGCACTTCTTTAGGTTCAATGCGATCTGATACCTTCGGCACGTATCCAACATTAAGCGCAAACTGGCTACATGGTGCTTTACTAGTCCAAACACTGTCTAGTCATCAAAATATACCTCCAAGAATTTGTGAATAAATTCTTTGAACGTCGCGATGACTACGCGAGAGAATATCGTCAGCGCATTCTTGAGTTTGAAGGGCATCACTATGTATTGAAAACACCCCCATTCTATTGCAAAGGTTGTTTTACTCCTGTCTTCTGGCGCAATCTTGATTTGATGGTATCCAGAGAACCCATCAGTAAATGAGTGTTGAGTCCCAAACCTGCACTTCCCTATATACCCTTTCAGCCTTCTTTTTCCATTTACTTCGTCCACCAAGCTGTCAAATCGTTGCATAATAGTTTAAAAAGAACTTATGGAATGGTTTCCTAACTATGCTTATGACTATTGTTTGATTTAGATTTTTGTTCAAGCAGCTGCAGAAACTTGTCACTTTCCGCAGCCAGCCCAAGTTTCCGCAGCCATTTTGTTAAAGGCTATGCTACAGGTGTCCAATGGAGAAACCAACCACATGGGTAAGCTGCACGTGACGTGTACATGGGGTGTGTCCCCTCAGATCAGCCAAATCATTCATAAACAGTCGCGGTCAACGATGGTCAAAGGAAGGGCCAAATGAATAATTTTGCGGTGGCACGGCTCTGTTTTGCCCACGTGAAGGTTTGCGGGGCTCGATCCTTAGTTTTTGTAGGTATTGGCACACCTGGAGAGCAGCTCGTGAACTAAACCAAGCAGCCACCACTCCATGAATTCATGACCACCACGCTAGATCTCGGCTCAAGGGATTTACGTGTCTCTTAGCAGCATAAATCTAGGAATTAGTTGCAACATCTTTTTCTTATAAATAACGCGTTGATATACGCTGAAGGATTAGCTTTCGTATTGTAATTTCGACTGTTGTCACCCACTGTACTGCATTTCACTTTAAATATATGAGAAGACAGTTTTTCTGAATCGGATTTGTGACTAAGTGATTGACTGGCCGAGGTTGCAGAGGGCCCCTGTACACCAGAGCCTTGTATAGTTTCTACTTGCTTTCATTTACTGTTTTCTTTCAATCATTGCTTGTATATATAGTGTGCTGCTCTAATGATCATTGCTGTCTATATTTCATTTATGTTTCTTTTCTAACTGTAAGCTGATCAATGCTTCTTTTACAGGTTTTGTTGTAGGTAGCCCAGACATATTTACATATTTTTTTTAAATAACTACTGACATGAGATCATCTTGTCCTTTCTGCTGATTTTCATTTTCTGAAGTTTAATTCCAGCACTGTCATTTTTCCAATTGTGTTTTGCTTATTTATTTTTCTGCTACTTAGACATCATACTACTCATTTGTTTATGGTTTCTTTCTATAGTCAAGTGACTTTATTAGTAAGGAACTAGAATATTCACTACAACAAAACCAGCGATTTGCGCCAGATTTAGCGCCAGATTTTAGTGCATTTTTTTTGTAATTGTGATGAGCAACTTGGCGCTAAATCTGGCTCTATTGTACAATTTTTAAAGCGTCCTTTTTTGCACCTGATTTTGCATCCTTTTTGACGCTAGATTTTGCATCATTTTTTACACCAAACTATGCATCATTTTTTGCGTCAAATTTTGAACCAAGGTTTGCATCTTATTTTATGACAGGTTTTGCTTCTAGTTTTGTGTCATTTTTTGCATCTATTTTTCATTCTCTTTTGCTTCCTATTTTGTGTCATTCTTTGCTTCCATTTTTGTGCCCATTTTTGCATCTTTTTTTGGACCATTTTTTACGTCCACATTTACGTTTGATTTGTCTCCATTTTTCCCATCTCATTTTGCACCATATTTTGCATCATTTGTTTCATCCAATTTTGCATCATTTTTAACACCATCTCTTGCATCTAATGTTACATCATTTTGAGCATCCAAATTTGCATTTATATTTGCATCTTATGTTGAGTCATGTGTTGTGTCCACCTTTGCATCTTATTTTGTGTCTAATGGTACATTCAATTTAGAGCCATTTTTTATGTCTACTTTTGTATTTGTTTTTGCACCAAGTTTTGCATCCAATTTTAAGCTATTTTATGCCCATTTTTGCACCATTTTTTTGTGTCTACTTGTGTCGAATGTTGCACCATTATTTACACCGACTTTTTCATCCAATTTTGCATTTTTTTGGTGTCTAGTTTTACATCGTTTTCACCATCCAAATTTGCATCTTTTTTTGCCTCATTTTGTGTCCACATTTGCATATAATTTTGTGTCTGAGTTCGAGCCTAAATTTGCATGTGATTAGGAATCATTTTTTACATCCAATATGACATCCTTGGTTTCATCTTTTTTCAGCCCCATTTTGCATCTTGTTTTATGTCTTTTCTTACATCTTTTTTTTTTTCCTTTTTTGCACCCAAGTTTGCATCCCAAATTTACACCATTATTTGCATCATCATTTGGCATATTAATTTGTAACGTTTTTTGCTTCTTTTTAACGCTCAACTTTGCATATTATTTTACATGTAGTTGTTGTCTTTTTTTGCATCTAATTTGGTGCCCATTTATGTGTCCTTGTTTTTGCCCAATTTGATATACTTTTTTTTTTCAAGGAAAAAAACGGTAACCTTTTATTAAAGAATTAATGGAAAGTTACACTAGCAGATGCAATGAAGCATTCAGTGATTGCCACGAGGGCTCAAGTGCTTTCGCACCCCACGCAACGTTAGAGAACTAACGTGCACAAAGAAAAGAAAAGAAGAGAGAGAAGAAAGAAAGAAAGAAGGTTGAAAAAACTGAATTCAGGCTGTGAGTAAAAACTCACGCTTCAAGTTTTTCTCCCCTTTTTCTTTTCGACCTTGCGCCATTCTCCTTGAGTGGGCTCGGTCGAAGCAATGACTATCTGTGTTGTTTCATTCGGAGGTCCTGTTTCTTTGTCTGAATCTGAAGTATCTGAATGATGATGCCTTTTGATGCCTCCCATGCTTTGATCCATGCTTATCATCTCTGCCTGATTTTGCTGTGTTTCTACCTGTTCTGAGTGAGATTGTGAGGCCTTGTTGTCTGTTGTATTTTCCTTCTGGTTTTCTATTTCATCTTCCTCTATGGTGGTGTCGTCTTCCTCTGCTTCTGTTTCTTCGTCTTCTGTTACCGAAGGGGCTTTCTTTTCCGCGGCTCTCTTCTTTTTTGCATCATCTATATTCTGCCAACCTTTGGCCTTTCTTTGCTGTGGCTTGCTCTTGTTGAGGCTTTTGCATGTATTGAACAGATGACCTGTTTGTTGACATCCCCTGCATCTGAATGCTGTATTTTCATAGTCCAAAGGCTGTTTCCACTGAGAATAATTTGATATCCTTTTGTATGCCATGTTTTGTTCCCTTCTTTGTGTCAACTATTGCACAATTTCTCACTTCTAATTTAAAACACTTTGTATGTCAATTGTTTGCATTTTGTATTAATTCCTAGTTTAACATCCAATTTTACTTTCAATTTTGCATCCATGGTTACATCCGCATTTGACTTCTTATATAGAGTATATTTTTCTTTACATATATGACCCCCTTTATAGATTCATAGTGAAATATATGATAGTTTCTAAATATCATTAAAGCAGATATCACAATTAAAAATCATTTGTAAAGAAATTTAAGAGAAATTGACAACATCCATCCAAAAAAATAACAATGTGTCATTAACAATTTTCAAAACATGTATAAAATAGCAACATAATACTAATAAAATCAGTATTATTTTTAATCAAAACAAGTAAAATTCAAATATGATCAACAAATCAAAATATTTCATGAATATCGTTATTCTACGATAAATTAACAACATACATAAATCAAACTCATCATATGATTACAAAATCAAAATGTCTTATTGATATAGGGTAAATTCACAACACCCATCTAAACATAGCAATGTCATTCTACACAATAATTTCTCATAAAAAACAATGCATGTGCATGCCTAGCTACCACCACCAAGATCATCCTCATGATCATCTTGACCATCCTCATTACTCTGATCCACATCATCACCAACACCGCAACTATCATCATCATCTCCTCCTTCACCACCATCATCCTCATCCTCATCCTCATCATCTCCTGATATATGTTGAACATAATTTGGATCATCGTCTTGGCAATCATTACCTATAGCATTCTGACAAAAAAAATCAATATTACATGTTAGTATTAATTACATAACACAACGCATGTTTTTGTTATACAATGTTAACCATAAAATGAGGTAAGATATAATATCTAATAGTACTAAAAAATAAAATGAAAATATGGTTTAAAAGTATATTGGAAATCCAACTAAGATTACATACCATAGAGTCCATCCAAACAACAAATTCAACCCATCTCTTTTGCTGCAGCACCTCCTTTTCCAAATGATTTGGAGGTCTTCCATATTTTAGTTCCTATCAATCAGTAAATAGGGAGAAATTAGATAACAATGACTTTCTTCTAGTACAAAATTTATTAAAAAAATATCACATGTTTAATATACTTACAAAGGTTGTTATCAGTGCTTTTAAACCTTTCTGGCCACTACGATGAGTGACTTTTGTCTTGGTTAACCTCGCCTTGGATGCCTTGTCCTTAAACATAAACCAATTCAATTTATTTTCACACAAATACATGTCTAAGATACTTATAAGTATTAATACATTCTAAATAATGTTTAATGAAAAATTCAATACCTGAATGCTCTCATTGTCGGCTTTTCTTTGTGCATCCAACTTCTCATATGATTTTACAAGTTCTTTCCATACTTTAAAAGGTATGTCAATAGGTCTTTGTTTCAGTCTTTGATCTTGAGGCATTTTTTAAATTTTTCTTGTTTGGTTAAAAATTTTGGTTAAAAAAAACCGAACAAGTAATTCACATCAATGGCATGGGGACTCTATGGATATGTGTAAAAAAATGGCTATAAAGAAAACATCCAAAAAACATATGAGCTCTCCCTTTGATGGTCACTTGGGGCATATGGCTGGAAAGGAACAACTCCATTTTCGAAAATCAAGGACAATCCTTTCTCAAAGTCCTTCCTAATATTTGCTCCAAATGTCTTAAAATGAAAAACAAAATTCAAACATCATCCTTAAACATCTCCCTTAAATATAACGTTGGACCATAAATTCTTCACTTTTATTGTTATCGGCTCTGGAATGATTTTTCTATATGCAATTATATAATGAAATATGTGTGCACTAATGAAAAAACATTGAGTTTCATTTTTCATAATCACAAACAATGAAAAAAGAATCACACGTAACTAGCATCATTTTGGAAATTTTATATTTATTAAAAATCTTTAACATGTTTTCCTCCCATATCTCATAAAAAGGTGTGAAATTTTTTATATACTCTCCAATAAGCACTACAACAAAACCAGCGATTTGGAGGTTTTACACTAAGTTTTTCAACATCGAGCTTACTAGGGCTTGCACCACCGGGGTTATTAGTAAGAATCTCATGAGGTTTGCATAGCCATGATTATTAGAATCAAAATAGTAGGATTTGCACTAAAAAACAGTTCATAGAGCTTTCCTGCTGGGGAGAAAATCACAAGTTCAACTTCTGCAATGCAGAGCACCGAGAGCTCGTAAGCTTTCTTCAGCAATCCACCTACGTTTGGAAAATGTAGCCTGCCTGCTGGCGATGTTCTCAATCCTCTTCCTCTGCATCTTTCCCCTCACTATTCTTGTATGTCCTCTTTCATTTTTCCCTCCAAACAAACCCTCTCAAATTGAGAAAGCAGAACAACTCACTCGATGAGAATCCGAATCCAATTATCGCTTCTAACAATAACCCAATACGATACCAGAAGTGATTACACAAAACCTCATTGACTCTTCATTTGTTTGGAAAAGAGCCAAGCATATACTTCTGACGAGGGTTTCCGTCTCAAGTCTGGCTCATAGGACGTCGCTTAGTCAATTGCGAGAAAAGTTTTCCACCTGCCTGTCACATACGGTTTGTCACACTATATATTAAAATAAGGTTGATCATACTAACAATAAGGTTGTATAGTTTAAAAGGAGGGCTCTCCTGACTGCATTTGGTTGGTTTATAGAAAAGATTGCTGGAATGTGTAATGTGAATGCTCTGCTAACTGTTTTTTAAGCATTTGGAAGTATTAAAACCCCCTAGGATAATTAATGTAAGACCTGTTAATTAATGTGTAAAGATGGCTATTGTCCTTGGGCTACCTTAGCTGTTCGTGTTTAGTGATCTGTGGTATTATGACTCCTCAAGTCACTATTAAACCATGAGAACCATGCCCAGGCAGACTAGTGTGACATTGTGGATGAGAACCAAAACTAGACTCCTATAACCTCCTTTTTCATCCTTTAAATTGCAGAATTAACTGACTGTTCTAGTAATCGTTCTTGAGCACCTGAAGATGTGCACCCTAAATAATAAGAATAATACCCTGTAACATATGAATAGTCCATCCTGTGCATGTAGGATATGCACATGAGGTCCAATAAAATCACTAACCAGAATACCAGGTGTTATTAAAGCCTCTACAGGTTGATATATATGAATGTTACAGTGTGCAGGAGTATGATTCAATTCCATACGAAAATACAAAACATATGATAGGATTTCCTTATACCTCATAGGCAAACAACCATTGTCTGTTCTATAGATGAGCAGAATAAGTGCTTGGTTCTCTACACTAAATAAAGACAAAGTATAGTACTTATTGCTGACAAAATAGGATTTAAATCGCGGTTCAATTGCTTGACATTCAGCGGGTCACAGAATTGTAGAGTGCATAATCATAAGTGATGTTGCGAGCCTCATTGCTCAAAGTCTAAGGGTCTTGCGAGCCATAATCACAGCCATGTATGGCATATCTTGTGATTATGGCATTTTATGAGGTCAATTCTTGTGAAGACATTTCAGTTTATAATACATTTTGAACCTCAACAGAGTTTTGGCAAGACCTGGCTGAGCTAGGACATCAACAACACAGCTGATATGAATGACATAATCTAGCCTCAAGAGGGAGCCTCTTTTGTTTCATCATTCTAACAATCTATGAAGTGGTGGAAAGCATAACAACTTCCCCTTGAATATGACACCTAAACTGAGTACAAATCCTAAATGATGCAGCCCTTGGTGCATGTCTCTCAAAGTATCGATATTTCAAATGTTGAAAGCTCTTGTGCCCATTTGATATGCATTTGATTGCAGTTCCCCTGAAGAAAGAATCTTATAAAGGTGAGGCCATGGCCAATATGTTAGCCATATCCATTGGAGTTGCCATTGCTTGACAACTTTAGTGTGATCAGTCCCACCATGATTCACATGGGCTTCTACTCAACACTGGCTGTTGCTATTGTAAGAGTCTTCAAGCTCATTGAACCCATAGTATTGATAAGTGTATTCTTTGGGTCTCTGGTTTTCAAATTCTGCCTATGTTTTCCTCTCAGTATCATTATTTCAAATGCTGAAAGCTCTAATTCCCATTGCTGTGTATTTGATTGTGGTTTCCCTGAAGAAAGAAGCTTATAAAGGTGAGCCCGAGGCCAATATGTTGGCCATATCCATTGGAGTTACTATTTTAGCTTATGGGGAGGCCAAGATGAATGCATGGGAGGTGATTCTCCAGTTAAGTGCAGTTGCATGTGAGACTACCCAATTGGTTCTCATACAAATTCCACGAACATCAAAAGGGATTATGTTGAATCCCATCACATCTTTGTTGCTCCTTGTTGCCTTGTTTTTCTCAGCACCCCCTGGGCCTTAGTAGAATACCCATTTCTGATAATCAGGGTCTCTTCCTTTGATTTGGATTACATGACATTTCTGCTTGTGCCTTGGTTCTTAATCTTGCAGTGTTTCTTCTGATAGGAAAGACTTCAGCCTTGACTATGAATGTTGCTGGTCTTGTCAAGGACTGGCTGCTCATAACATAATCTTTGTCTGTAATAAATGAAAAGGTTACAGTCATAAACTTGAGTGGGTGTGGACTGGCTTTTCTGGTTGTCTGTTACTATAATCATTTGAAACTTCAAGCTCTCAAGTCCAATGACAACCAACCAAAGTACCTCAGCAGTGCAGCTGATGCCAATGATGAAGGAGAAGGTTTGATAATGACGAGTGGGAGATTCTCAATCAGAGATTCAGAATCAATAGAGAAAAATCAAACTCAAGCTTTCGAGAATTTCTCTGGTTGACAGGGTATTATTGCAGGTTTGTTAAGAATTATGGGAGAATAGAAGCACTTGTAACAACATTATTGAAGAAAGATGCATTTTCATGGACTCCAGAAGCAATGAAGTCCTTTGAACATCTTAAAGAGGTAATGTGCCAAGCACTGGCCTTAGCTATGCCAAAATTCACAAAAACCTTTATTTTGGAATGTGATGCCTCAGGAAATGGAATTGGTGCTATTTGCAGTTGGGAACATCTACCTAGGACAATATCAACCAAGCACCTCTACTCAAATATGACAAACATATGTTGCTTACACATGCATGTAGCATTTGCCAAAAATTCCATGGCTACCTTACAACATGATGTTGGGTAAAAAGGCCAGTGATACAGGTCATAAATGCAGAAATAGACACTGAAACATAGTAAAATGCTGAAAATTCAAAATAGACTTTCTTCCCTCCCTCACTCTACAATCTTGAGGACAAACCATTGTATATGGGCTCTCATCACCAGTAGGCAGCCACGTATCACATAGATTTGTGAAAAAATTGCCCTCAAACAAGAACAAAACACAAACATTTCCAAAAATCTGCTCTTAAACAGTCAAAAATCCCACAGATTTTGATAAATCTACACAAAATCAACAGTGAAACACATGAATATGGATTTCTGATTAATCTACCCAATCTCTGTGGCAAAACACTCAGAAATCTATCAATTTCTTCTTGAATCACCAAATCAGCAACCACTTCTCCCAGATATACAAATCTCACCAACAATACAAGGAAAAACAGATCCAGTCCACTGCCAAATCATCTGATCGGCCAATAAAACTAAGAAATTTCAATGATTAACTATCTACACAGGCCTCTATTTCAATTTTTTCAAGCTTTGTCTCCAAGGGCTCTGCAACTGCTCCCGCACTTCAAAAAATCGAATCTTGTCTTCCTCGCTTTGTACGAGATACGCAATCGAATAACCCAACAACGTTAGAAGAAATATCATCGGGTTCTGGAGGTTTCCAAGCAGACTCAGCTTTCAGCACCTTAATTAGTGGTTGGGGTAAAAAGTCAAAACCAGTTCCTCCCTCTCCTCAAAATTTGTAAAGAAAGCTGATAATGCTCCTACCACGGAGCTTCCTTCAGAAAAAATTCGAGTCACAACCCTTACCCTATCTGGGTCTGACTTCCTTGTCTTCCTCTTCCTTGCTGGGAGACTGACAGCCCCATCTACATAGGAAACTCTCTTGGAAAGTTTCTAGATAGTTCTGAACTGAAGCATAAACAATATGTTTGTCCTTGTATTTGTGTTGAAGTTGATCTAGAACAAGCTCTTCCAGAGAAAATAATCCTCAAAAATGGAGACTGAATCCATGAGCAGACTCTGGATTATCAACAGATCCATTACAAGTGCAAGCTTTGTCACGAATATGGTCGCTTTGCCAATGATTGCAAGTCCAAAACCTCTGTTGTAAGTCCCTCGGGAGAATGTCATGTCCCTAAGAAAACATGTGCAAGGCATGTCAAAGCTGGATCTTCGTTCAGGAAAGAGGTTGTAACTACCACTCCTTCTAACCCTTTTGACCCTTTCACTACCCTTCCTGACATGGTAACCAAACAACAGAATCTGTTTGCCCTGAAGCAGATGATCCTCCTGCTGATTTAGTTAGACACCTCTCCTGTCATATCTTCCTCTCCAATAAAAAAGAAAAATCTTCAGTGGACAACACAGCCCCCTCACCCCATGACCCTGCTAACTCATCTCTCATTGAGAAGACCTCGCTAGTTGAACCTCTTAACAACGAAGGGTCTCCTGTTCCTCATCCTAATAGGAACATCAACGCCTCCTGCAAGTAGAAGAAATCAGACTCCTGGGCTGATGGGGAACATCTTGAGCATGTTGAAAAGGGATTCAAAAAAATGGGAAGAAAACCTCACAAGGGAAAAGAGATGACGCCACTGCCATTGAGAAAATATTAGGCAAGCAGAAAACATTATAACAGCAACACAAAAAACCAGCAGAATGCCAGAAAGGAATCAATGAAATACAGGGACAAGGAGAAGGAAGCATCTCTGCGCACCTCTCAATGAAAATAATTTCTTCGAATATAAGAGGTTTGGGGAACACCATCAAAACCCTGGCAGTAAAGGATATAATAAGGACTGAGAAAGCAGGCATTTTATTCCTTCATGAAACAAAGATGGATGCAAATGAATTTGAAAAAGCCAAGCAAATTTGTTGGGCCAGCAGCAAAGGTGCAATAGTCAGTGCGAGAGGGGACTCAAGAGGCCTTGCCACCCTATGGAACCCATACAAATATCAAGAACTAGAAAAAAAGACAACCAGTTCTGGATTAAAACTGTTTTGAAAGACTGTGACAAACAAAACTGTGGCAGTAAAGAAAATCCATCTGAGTAAAGCCAAAGAAAGTGTTAATGTAACTGCTTTAAGAGAAATCAAATTATTGAAGGAGCTTTTGCATCCAAGTATAATTCAACTAATAGATGCATATCCACACAAACATAATTTACATATTGTCTTTGAATTCATGGAGAGTGATCTTGAGATTGTTATAAAAGACAAAAACATAGTTCTCTCCCCAGCTGATATAAAATCCTATATGCAAATGACGTTGAAGGGGTTTGTTGTTTGTTATAAAAAATGGGTTTTGCACAGGGATATGAGCAAAAAGTGCAGTATGTTGGAGCATGAGCAACTGGGGAAGTTGGTCTTCATCAACTACAACATTTGGATGCTCACAAAACAATTGCAGGCAAAGGATCTAGATCCAATTTTATTTGATAAGGTTGATCTAGTCTTTCATTGGGTCTTGGAGGATGAATCTCCTACTAATGATTTGAGTTGGCTTGATTGAAAACTCTTGGGATTCTCTAGTGTTTTGTTATCTCAAATAGAAACACCACATACATTTGTATTACAATTGTTGCTTTTGTCTAGCGATGTGGTCTCTACCCATAGCTATGGGTAGAGAGTGAATTTGATATTGTCCTAGGTAGATGTTCCCAACTACAAGCTATGGGTAGAGAGTGAATTGGTGCTATTTGCAGGGAACAGGCCAGTCATTCACAGTGAAGAAGATAATGACAAGATTAGTGTATAATGATGGACAGGATGGTGCCATGGTGCCAACCTAAATCTCAAGTAAGGAGACATCTGTTCATCAATTTGTCAAGAAGCATGGCCTACAATTCAATTGCTCTAAGCCTATCACTTCTTCCACCTGTCAAATAAATTGTTTCCTGTTTGTTTAGTTGACTATGGTTCTAATAAATATACTATTGTTTGATGTAAATAGACAAAACAAAACAAAAAATATGGAAAGTTGTGACCCCATTTTCTAACTACAAATTGAAATCGGATTACCATAGTGACCACCTCTGCTTATTGGAATCAAAAAGGGGGTGGGTTAACCCAATACGATACCAGAAGTGATTACACAAAACCTCATTGACTCTTCATTTGTTTGGAAAAGATCCAAGCATATACTTCTGACGAGGGTTTCCGTCTCAAGTCTGGCTCGCAGGACGTCGCTTAGTCAATTGCGAGAAAAGTTTTCCACCTGCCTGTCACATACGGTTTGTCACACTATATTTAAAATAAGGTTGATCATACTAACAATAAGGTTGTATAGTTTAAAAGGAGGGCTCTCCTGACTGCATTTGGTTGGTTTATAGAAAAGATTGCTGGAATGTGTAATGTGAATGCTCTGCTAACTGTTTTTTAAGCATTTGGAAGTATTAAAACCCCCTAGGATAATTAATGTAAGACCTGTTAATTAATGTGTAAAGATGGCTATTGTCCTTGGGTTACCTTAGCTGTTCGTGTTTAGTGATCTGTGGTATTATGACTCCTCAAGTCACTATTAAACCATGAGAACCATGCCCAGGCAGACTAGTGTGACATTGTGGATGAGAACCAAAACTAGACTCCTATAACCTCCTTTTTCATCCTTTAAATTGCAGAATTAACTGACTGTTCTAGTAATCGTTCTTGAGCACCTGAAGATGTGCACCCTAAATAATAAGAATAATACCCTGTAACATATGAATAGTCCATCCTGTGCATGTAGGATATGCACATGAGGTCCAATAAAATCACTAACCAGAATACCTGGTGTTATTAAAGCCTCTACAGGTTGATATATATGAATGTTACAGTGTGCAGGAGTATGATTCAATTCCATACGAAAATACAAAACATCTGATAGGATTTCCTTATACCTCATAGGCAAACAACCATTGTCCCTTCTATAGATGAGCAGAATAAGTGCTTGGTTCTCTACACTAAATAAAGACAAAGTATAGTACTTATTGCTGACAAAATAGGATTTAAATCGCGGTTCAATTGCTTGACATTCAGCTGGTCACAGAATTGTAGAGTGCATAATCATAAGTGATGTTGCGAGCCTCATTGCTCAAAGTCTAAGGGTCTTGCGAGCCATAATCACAGCCATGTATGGCATATCTTGTGATTATGGCATTTTATGAGGTCAATTCTTGTGAAGACATTTTAGTTTATAATAAATTTTGAACCTCAACAGAGTTTTGGCAAGACCTGGCTGAGCTAGGACATCAACAACACAGCTGATATGAATGACATAATCTAGCCTCAAGAGGGAGCCTCTTTTGTTTCATCACTCTAACAATCTATGAAGTGGTGGAAAGCATAACAACTTCCCCTTGAATATGACACCTAAACTGAGTACAAATCCTAAATGATGCAGCCCTTGGTGCATGTCTCTCAAAGTATCGATATTCAAATGTTGAAAGCTCTTGTGCCCATTTGATATGCATTCGATTGCAGTTCCCCTGAAGAAAGAATCTTATAAAGGTGAGGCCATGGCCAATATGTTAGCCATATCCATTGGAGTTGCCATTGCTTGACAACTTTAGTGTGATCAGTCCCACCATGATTCACATGGGCTTCTACTCAACACTGGCTGTTGCTATTGTAAGAGTCTTCAAGCTCGTTGAACCCATAGTATTGATAAGTGTATTCTTTGGGTCTCTGGTTTTCAAATTCTGCCTATGTTTTCCTCTCAGTATCATTATTTCAAATGCTGAAAGCTCTAATTCCCATTGCTGTGTATTTGATTGTGGTTTCCCTGAAGAAAGAAGCTTATAATGGTGAGCCCGAGGCCAATATGTTGGCCATATCCATTGGAGTTACTATTTCAGCTTATGGGGAGGCCAAGATGAATGCATGGGAGGTGATTCTCCAGTTAAGTGCAGTTGCATGTGAGACTACCCAATTGGTTCTCATACAAATTCCACGAACATCAAAAGGGATTATGTTGAATCCCATCATATCTTTGTTGCTCCTTGTTGCCTTGTTTTTCTCAGCACCCCCTGGGCCTTAGTAGAATACCCATTTCTGATAATCAGGGTCTCTTCCTTTGATTTGGATTACATGACATTTCTGCTTGTGCCTTGGCTCTTAATCTTGCAGTGTTTCTTCTGATAGGAAAGACTTCAGCCTTGACTATGAATGTTGCTGGTCTTGTCAAGGACTAGCTGCTCATAACATAATCTTTGTCTGTAATAAATGAAAAGGTTACAGTCATAAACTTGAGTGGGTGTGGACTGGCTTTTCTGGCTGTCTGTTACTATAATCATTTGAAACTTCAAGCTCTCAAGTCCAATGACAACCAACCAAAGTACCTCAGCAGTGCAGCTGATGCCAATGATGAAGGAGAAGGTTTGATAATGACGAGTGGGAGATTCTCAATCAGAGATTCAGAACCAGTAGAGAAAAATCAAACTCAAGCTCCAAGACTAGGTATTTAGATCATTAATATTGTCTTGTGCTAGAGATTACTGTTCTTGGATTGGCTCCTCTATGCCCAGATCTATTTGCAGGGAACAGGCCAGTCATTCACAGTGAAGAAGATAATGACAAGATTAGTGTATAATGATGGACAGGATGGTGCCATGGTGCCAACCTAAATCTCAAGTAAGGAGACATCTGTTCATCAATTTGTCAAGAAGCATGGCCTACAATTCAATTGCTCTAAGCCTATCACTTCTTCCACCTGTCAAATAAATTGTTTCCTGTTTGTTTAGTTGACTATGGTTCTAATAAATATACTATTGTTTGATGTAAAAAGACAAAACAAAACAAAAAATATGGAAAGTTGTGACCCCATTTTCTAACTACAAATTGAAATCGGATTACCATAGTGACCACCTCTGCTTATTGGAATAAAAAAGGGGGTGGGTTCTGCACAATCCTCCGTATCATTTGCTATTACCAGAGATAATTAAAGCCACCCTAAACTCAAGTCTTAACTATGCTGATAGGGTGTTTGGGGAGGGGGATCCCTTACCAACCCACTATAATCTGCACAAAAGCATCCTAAAAACATATGCAAAATCAACCCTTCAATGAAATGATCCAAGAATATAGGTACTCAAACATTGATTTTATCAAAGAAAAATACAAGACAGAAAGAAAAGATCATAACAAGGATTAGAAGAGTCTAAGAACAGTTCTCACTGTATACAGAGCCAAGACGAATGCAGAAGAGTTCTTCCTTCAGTTCCCCATCTGAGAAATCAGTTGCATGCCAGACCCAAGTTTTATCACTACCTGCGTGCTCCTGAAGTGACATTGGGGAATGAACTGCAAGGCAAAAAAAAAAAAAAACAATATAATCCAGATAATAAGGATCAACACAAATTCTCGGCACAGAAAGCCTCTTAAAACTTGGACGTAAGATAAGCTATTACAATCTCAGGGGGGAAATTACACAAAAAAAAAACAAACAAACAAATTTACATACTTAAATGGTTTGCACATATTTTCAATGTCTTGGATTGCCTCATGACCAGCCGAACCTTTGTAGTATCCTTGTGCTTAAGAAACTTTACTGTTCCTACACCACGCTCCTTCCATTGATTCCCATCCTTGTCAAACCTGTACAGCTTCGCCTTCCTGCAGGGTCAAACATATAAAAAAGAATGGGAATATTAATAAACAATGAAACTGCATTAGGATCATTTTAAGAGCCCATGGCATCCATTAGAAGTAACGTCCGCAATATCCCACCATATCAAATGCATTCAAAGATAAATTACCAACGACCTATTAAAAACACAGGAGATATTCCTTAACATTACCGAAAAGGAGCCCACAAAAAAGCTCAATAATAACATCAAACATGTAAGAATACAAATCATCAACTATTTAATAACAAAAGAATGCTCATCCCATACATCCCCATAAAGTACAGAAATGATCAACAGCCTGTTCAAAACATCATAGAAAATCAACGAAAACAGTTGACAGAAGACCAAAACAGACATATGCCTGAATCATACCACCTCACAACATAAAAAGACAAATCACCCTAATGCCAATAACCAAAAGACAGATTATCAAATAGGCCCAATTCAGTATTCAATGGCTAATCCAAAAACCAAAAAATACGAAACCCCGTATGCTTAACAATAACAAATGACCATCACACCCCCCACTAAACCAGAATAATAGAGAAACCATCATAGATTCTTCAAAGACATTGAAAAAAGGATGGCCTATAGTTCAACAAAATATAAAAAGACTCGTCAAAATACAAAACCCCCAATGATAACAAATAAACCATCAAATTCATCCCTGAAAAAATCTTCATCGGCAGCCTATCAACATAGGAAAACAATTATTACAGACCATAATGAGATCAAAATATCAATGGGACATCAAAACAACAAGAAACTCACAAAATACACAGAAAAGCAAAACCCTAATTACCCGATAAAACAAACCATAGCCCGCTAAATGCATGTACCATAGAGTTTCTTCAGCACCCCGTTGAAATGACAAATCCGATCATCATCAACAGGCGAACAAAACATCGAGAACCCGATAAAAACAGATCTTACTAAAAAGGAGAAAAATTAGAAGTAAATAACTGCCCAAATGCATCTTCCTTATAGTCAAGGTCCCATTTATGTGCACAGGAAAAGGGCCACCGAAGAGGCCATGAAAACAACTTTCAACTGAGAAAACAAAATCATGAAATAGCCATGGATTAAGAAATTTACATGTCAAGAAGGAGATCCTCCTCTTCTTCGCCCGTGGTGACAGTAACCTCCTCAAGCTTAACAATGGGTGCAACCTGAGCTCCAGTGTCCTCTTCCTTTCCGGCATCATCCTCGTTCTCTCTCGAATCGTCATCTACTGCCCATGTAAGAACAGGATCCTCCTGAGTTGCAGCCATCCCAATACCAGATAGTGCACAGAGGGAGGGCTCGAATGAAATCGATGGATCCAAAATATGCCAGAAACTCGCCCAATATCAGACACGAATGCGAAACCCCGAGGATTTTGGACAAAGGATTTAACTGTGCAAAAATGCTTCGAAGGCAAAGAGCAAAGAGGTTGACGGAGAGAAAACTCCTATATAAGGGTTTTTGAGGTCGATGGAGAGAAAACACTCTATATAAGGGTTTTGAAGAGGGAAGGCCGGTAGCTGTTAAAGATTGAGAGTAAAAGTAGCATCGTTAAAGATAATATAATAAATTATTACAGGGATGGTTGGGGGCTTTCAAAGGGAGAGAAGGCAATGGAATAACCCCTAAATCATCTCCAACATGAGAGGCCTACTTCATTCATGTTGTCATGTTGGGACCAGAGGTTGTTGTGCGTTTTTTGTTTTCGCAATTTTGAACTCTTTCCTTGGTGATATATTATTGTGTTTATTGTAATAATAATGGGATGGGGTTGAGGGGTTTGTAAATGAGATAAATATGGAAAAGTAATTAGAAATATTGGTTTTAAATTATTATAATAAGTATTGTTGTGGTTGATCCATGATAAGTTGTAGGGTAGTTGGTTTGTATGGGGTTTAGTTGTTACGAGGTCTTAAGTTCAAATGTCATGGGGAGGGGTTGAGAATGGAAGTCATTTTGGGGGCATCAAAACTATTCTAAGGGGCATCTTCCACTGAGCTTTACACAATCCTCGATGTTGAGGATGAAAATAATATGAATATGCCAAGCTCACTCTACAGCCTAGTATGGTTACTGCCATGTTTGTCCATCATTCCAAGGAGCATCTTCCACTGAGCTTTACACAATCCTCAATGTTGAGGATGAAAATAATATGAATATGCCAAGCTCACTCTACAGCCTAGTATGGTTACAGCGATGTTTGTCCATCATCAAAGTTGAAAATTTGCTAGTGTCGGCCAAAATAGATTTAAAAAAAAAAAAACATTTAAATAATGTTTGCTCATAAAAAATAATTGCCAATGAAGAAATTGGATCCCTCTCCGCTCATATTATATCTATATTTAAGATGGGTCTATGCTAGTGGATAACACAAAAATCACAAAGTGAAGAAGAGTTTAATTTCAAGTCAAAGCAAAACTTAGGGACTAGCGCAATTCATCTAACTTCTATTGAAATGCGGTATTTATACGTGTAATGTGATATATATATATATATATATATATATATATATAGATAGATAGTGTAATTGCTATTATGTTGTTAAATGGTTGTTTAATTAATGTTGGTTATTCAATGGCAAGATGGTTTTGTAACTCTTAATGATGTAATTGTTCATCTTCTTGGTTGTAGTGTGCCATGTTGTTGACATACAAATATTGTAATGGAGCCAAAAAAAAATGACAGTAAAGCATAGTTGGAAGTTATAATTTTATCCTCCTGGAAAAGCAAAATTGTGGAGTTAAAGAACCACTTCTAGGAAATCAATTTCCATCACATCCATAGGGAGCTAAATACAACTGTAGATTCTCTCTAAAAAAGAATAATTTGTCTGGAGACAGGTTACATATATTATGATGAATTAGTTGGCAACCCAGTTCAAAGTTCTCATTCGATGCCCATATACTAATATGGATCAGCTTTAAGTCAAATTTTCAATTAGTTATCAACTAGCTTACTATAAATTTCAAGTGAGTCTACATTTAGCTTTCAATTAGCCTCAAATACAATGTCTTTCTTTTTCTCTGGACAGGGGCCTCTTCATGGTTGTATAATACACTTTCGGGAATTTTTTGTTACAACCTAATGTCATTTCTAGTCAGTGTCTTCGTTTTTCTCATAGTAGGGCCCTCTTCGTGGTTGTATAATACACTTTCTACAATTTTTGGTTGCATGCTATTGTCATTTCTAGTCAGTCTTATAATTTGCAAAAGAAAAAAAAATTGTAAAACCCTGGTTTTACAACAACTTCTTTTTCTCTTCTTCTGGGTCGTGATGCCTTGTCTTCTGGCAACCCATTGTAATGACAGAAGTTACAATATTTTTGTCAATGTTTGTGCTTTTTTTCTTCCTCGTGAATAACAAAAGGGTCCTTTTTTCTATAGTAATAAGAAGAAAGATATTGTAATGGTTATGTCATGGTTAGCATTCCTAAATATAAGCAGATATAGGATAAGCATGCATGCATATTAGAACTTGGTGCACATGGATGGAATTCAATGTGCCAAATGATGTAGATGTTTCACAAGCATGGGGTGTGACATTTCAACCCTAGTTATCAATAGTGATGAGAGGCCACCAAGGACAATACCCCTTGGACCCTATGATAAGTGTTGCACATTTTGGTGTTAGGAGTGGAAGGGTAAGCTTGGTTCGAGGAGGTTGGTTATGGGATGTTTTTTGGTGCACATGAGGTTGTGCATCAACTACCATGGCTACACTTGAATTAGTGGGTATTTACAAAAATAAAGTGGGAGAGTTAAGTTTTTTGAACAAAAGTAGCCTATGGGTGATATTTGCATTGATCACTTGTGTTAGGAACCTTTTTAGGCAAGTTAACTAATACTTGGAAGGTGTGAACCATGTAATTGAAATAATTCAATAGTGTCCTCCTTCCTTCAAATGAAGCAACAAAGCCAAGAACATGACTATCAAATAAATATTAGCCCCCTATTGAGCCCTTGTTGCACATTTACAAATTGCTCAGACATTGATGTCATGGTGTTTCACACTAAGTATGTCTAAGATTACATGTGATAGTATATGCCTCATTTTAGTACTAACAACTTCATTAGTTTTGTTCTTATATATTACATACTTTTTTTATTTGTGGTTGTTATGTATGTGATGTTTATAATAATTACAAAACTAACTATGTGAAAGCATCCCTAACATAAATTTTCATTTGGCACTAATAATATTTTCCTTACAACCCCCTTCCTTCATTGGCGGTGGGAAGGAAGCTGATCCTTCCTTCCCCCCACACCCCCCTTCCTTCCTTTGGAAAGAGAGGTAAGAGCAAGAGTTGGAAAGATGTCAGAAAGAATGCCTACCTTTGGCAGTTGTGTCGTCGTATCGAGAGAAAGAAAGTCAGTTATCTGTCGTCCTCCCTTCGGTAGATGAATGCCTACCTTTGGTAGGAGAGAAAGAAAGTCGGTTACCTACGCTTCGCTTCGGTTGCCGTATCGAGAGAAAGAAAGTCGGTTACCTACGCTTTGCTTCGGTTCGGTAGGAGAGAAAGTCGGTATGAGTACTTTGGGTGTTGTTGGTTGTTCTTTTTTTTCGAACAACTGTTACTTGTTTGAAGAAAGAAGTCTATCTTACTCTGAAAGAGGTAAGGGGCGGCACCGCAGGAGAATGAAACGCTCTCCGGAGGAGCCATCAAAGGTACAAGTTCAAGAAAAAATATAAGCGGTAAGCGATCATAGGGCGAGGATAGGGGAAGGCACGCTTGAGGGCCGTCCGGGCGAGGGTGGGGTACGGGTAGGGAGAGGGGGGAAAGGACAGGGGAATAAGAGAAAGGAGAAAAGAAAAAAGAATAAGAGAGAGGAAATAAGGGAAAGGAGAAAGCAATCGACATTAAATTCAACAACTAAAAAGAGGCTCTTTGAGCCATGGCTAGCTCTCAGAGAATTTCATTCTCTTCGAGCTCTATACATATTATACTCGTCTAGACATATGATACTCGCATCTCTACGTTTCACTTCTTTACTCTCTTCTCTACCGAGATAAAGATCTAGATCTAGTATAACTTAGCCATTCCAATAGCCAATAGTCTTTAGTCCTATTTAGTACCCTTATAATATTCCCCTTGGCATAGTAGGTAGATATTGATTCCTTGTCCATGCATGAAGTTCCATAGCAAGAGATTAGACCCACTTCACCATTGACCTTAGCATATGGAAGGATATGGTTTCCATTAGCGGTGTCTCGCTTTTATGGATCTTTTTATCCATTTGCATAGGCTTATCTCATAAAAGCTCACCTTTCTCTCCCATGAGGATTTTCCTCATAGAAGATTTCCTTTCTCTCCCGCACAACTTTTATGTTTTTCTCAATGGATATTTATCTCCAATCCATCCAACTTATCTAGAATTAAATCGAGAAGCTTTACCATGAAAGGATTATCCTTTCCCATTCACCAATGTGATTTGGCAAGAATCTCATCTCTTGGTGTCTCGCTTTTCCAAGTGATTAATTTATTAATAATGTATTTACTTTTTATATTACACATCATACCTAACTTTTCTCAGCTTAGGTTTGCAAAGTTTGACACACAAGGGAGGGGTGTTACATTTTGGATCCCTCTCTTTCCTTAAGATCCCTCCAACTGCAGCTAGAGTTCTTAGATGACTGTAAGGAGGAAGCCCCTATTGGAAAGGGACAGACAGTTTGAAGGTGTCTATCTTGTTGGTAATTCCTATATCGAAAAGTTGTATTTTCATAGTCCAGGGGTTGGGAATACACAATTCCCATCCACTTGAGCTCAATTTTATCTCGCAAAACTTCATTGGGATCTACCTAAACACATATGCAAACATAGGTGAAAATGGCTTTCAAAAGTCTTTCCCTGTCTACTTTGACGAATCTTCCAATAAAATTGCCCACTTTTTCTAAGAGATCTAGATGGGTAAAGTGAATGGGAAAACTGGGAATCTTACCCATACTAGAGTAGTCATCGGCAACATAGTGAGAGGATTGAAGTTGGGAAACCATGGCTTCACTAGAAGACCAACTCATCCCCAAAACCATGGACCTTGGTCAAGGATTTTTTTCTTATCCTCAAGACATTTGAAGATCACCACAAAAAAACATGGGTCTACATCCACCCAAACCGGCGTTCATCCAATCCTATCATAATCGAACAGAAAAACGCTACTTCTTCAATAGAAAATGGGGAATAAAAGTATCACCCAAGGATAATGACCATCGCATCAAGCGCTCAATCATAAGGGAGGAGCAATAATTTGACAATCACACGTCCTTGATTTCTGTTGATTTAACTCTAAACACTCACGTAATATTCTCTTGCTTGGCGAATTAAACACCACTGCATGGAATGGACGAGGATTGAGCCGAACCCTGGATGAAGCCCACTTCATTCTCATCTAAACACAAAACTATATATACGTCAAAGTTATTACAATAGATTCTGACTGTCAACACCTCGAGGTTCTGTTTATATGTGGCTACCTTTTATGGTTACTATTGAATGTGTGATTGGCAATAGTAATGGCAACTTAGGGCTGCCAAATTTCCTTCGATTCCCTCACTACATCCTAACGCAAATAGTTGTTCAATGCCTTGGTTGTCTTTCAAAACTGGTAGGCAATGTCTTCTTTGATATTTCTCGATGGTTTTAATTCCACTACAATCACAACTTTCATTTACATAAACTTCGTGTTTTCGCACGAGCGACGATTGTTCCAAGGTGAAATGTCACTTGGATGGTTTCAACGTTGTTGACCCATCATAACTGACTAACGGATATGCCCATTACAATTTTATACCACCCCATTATCAATATCAATTATGCATGGGAACCAATTAAAGCAACTTTTCACATTAATTTTATATGAGCATGAGAACATGTGTTAACAAGCAGCCCATAAAGCCTCATTTTGAATGCCATAGTCACTTAGAAGGAATTCCTCTTGTAGTAGCATCCTCCCTTCTAAACTTTGCTAGTGCTAACATTAGAACCACCATTACAACAAGATATCTTTCTAGTGTTGACAACACCATTATAGTAAGATACCTCAAGAGAGACAGAAAATTTAAAAAGTATGATAGTAATACGTATCCAGAAGATGGTATTGAAACTAGTAATTGTTCACGAATCCATAAGATTGTAAGGTCGTTCTCATTATCATAATCATTGTCATCATCATCACCATCATCCTTGTCATTGTTATTGCCATCATTACATTATCATCATAATCACCATTCATGCCATCATCATCATCATTATGGACATTGTTTGCAATTGTTCATAATTGTAGATGTTGTAAGAAATATCATCAACCCAAAAAATGTGATCAGTGCTAGAAAAGGGTTGTTTAGGACACATTGATATACGTAAGAGAAATAACAACTCTATTTTTGACAGATGATCGATGATGATCATCATCACCACCATTATCATCGTCATTGTCATTTTTATCATCCCCATCATCATCATTAATGTAATTTCTATCGACATTGTTGTAATCATGCATCATCATCATTCATGCCATTATTGTTTTTGATGATGACCTAGATGAAAATGATGATCATGACACCAAAGATAATGCTTATGATTATGACAATGACAACATCTAAAATTGGGAAGATTCGCCAACGTCATTAGCATCGTCATCATCATAATCATTGCCATCATCATCATTGTCATTGTAACCACTATCGTCTTTATCATCATAATCACAATTCATGTCATCGCCATCATCTTCATTTTCATCATTGTCAATATTATTGACATTGTCATCAATTGTTCATAATTGTCAATGCCATAAGGAATATCATCAATGCAGAAAATATGATGAGTGTTGGAAAAGGGATGCAAAAGCGAACATAGAAATGGGGGCAACAATAGAAATAAAATTGGATGAAAAGTGGATACAACATAAGTAGATGCACAACAACATGAAAAACCTGACACAAAAGTGGATGCAAAAGTAGATGCAGTTGTCAATGCAAACTTGGATGCAAACATGAAGGCAAAAGTGGAAGCAAACATGGGTCCAATGGTAGGTGTAAAACTTGGCACAAATTGTGGTGAAACAAATGTGGATGCAACAACGGAAACAAAAGTATATGCAAAAATGGATGAAACAAAAGTGGATGCAATAGGGGATGCAAACGTGGAAGCAAATGTGGTTGCAATGGTTGGCGCAAGATATGGTGCAACAAAAGTGGATGTAACAATAGACAAAAAATATGCAAAATAAGATGCAAAAATGGATGTAAAAGTGGAAGCAAACATTGATGCAACAGGCAAAACAAAATTGGATGCAAAAAATGGATATAATGTAAGTAGATGCAAAAGTAGATACAAAACGAGATGCAAAACCCAATGCATAAACCTAACATAAAAGTGGATGCAAAAATAGATGCAATATTTGATGCAAAAGAGGATGTGAACATGGATGCAAAATTGGAAGCAAACGTGGATACAACAGTGAGTGCAAAACATGGTGCAAATTGTGGCATAACAAAAGTGGATGTAATGATAGATGCAAAAAAAGAATCAAAGTATGATGCAAATGAAGATGTAAAAAGGGATGCAAAAAGTGAAATTTAAAATGGGTGCAACAGTGGATGCAAAATTGTGTGCAAAAGTGGATGCAATAGAAGTCGATGCAAAAGTAGATGCAAAACGAGACACAAAACCCGATGCAAATCCCGGTCCAAAATTGGATACAAAAAGGGATGCAAAAATAGATGTAGTAGTTGATGAAAACCTAGACGCAAATGAGGATGCAAACGTGGATGCAAAATTATAATCAAAAGTGGGTGCAAAAGGAGGTGCCAAACTAGGCGCTAATTTTGGCACAAAAATATTAGATGCAATAGTGGGTACAATAATAGATGCAAAAGAGGATGTAAATATGGATGCCAAACAAGAGGGCAAAGTGGATGCAACAAAAGTAGATGCAAAATTTTATGCAAAACTAGACACAAAACACGATGTAAAACTTGGCGCAAAAGGGATGCACAAATGGATGAAAAAATGGATGCAAAAAATGATTTAAAAAAGGATGCAAAAAAGGATGTGAAAGTCGATGCAAAAGTTGATGCAAGTGTAGGTGAAAAAAGTGGATGCAAATGAGGATGCAAAAGTATGTCAAACAAAATTAGGTGCCAAACTTGATGCAAAACCTGGAACAAAACCTGGTGTAAAGGATGACACAAAACTTGGCATAAAATTTGGTGCAAAACGTGGTGCAAAACCTATTGCAATACCTGGTGCTAAACTTGGTGTAAGATTTGGTGCAAAACTTGATGCAAATTTTGTGTCAAGTTTTGCACCATATTTGATAAATGGATGCAAATAGCACCAAAAATGGGCTCTAGATGCAAAAAAAGAAGTAAAAAGGGACGCTAATCGCTGGTTTTGTTGTAGTGATTACTTATTGTAGTATGATTTAGTTTGCTTTCTTGCAATTTAGATATCATATTGCTTAACTTGTTCATGATTGCTTCCCATAAGGCAGATTGAGTTGAAGGGTAAAGGATCAGAAGGGTTGAAGTAGTCTGATTAGTTTCCTTTATGCAATTTAATTTCCTGCAATTTAGATATCATATTGCTTAACTTGTTCATGATTACTTCCCATAAGGCAGATTGAGTTGAAGGGTAAAGGATCAGAAGGGTTGAAGTAGTGTGATTAGTTTCCTTTATGCAATTTAATTTCCTGCAATTTAGATATCATATTGCTTAACTTGTTCATGATTGCTTCCCATAAGGCAGATTGAGTTGAAGGGTAAAGGATCAGAAGGGTTGAAGTAGTGTGAATTAGTTGCTTTGCTTTCAGTCTTTGAGTTGCTTTAAGTTCAGTTTTTACTTTCTTTTTCATACAACAGTAAGGATACTGGGCCATTGTCATTAGTTCACTATTTGATACATTTACTTCCTCTTAAGAATTGATTTCATTACAGTTAGTTTAGAGCTTTCTTTTTGAACACTTTTAAGTTTGGAAAATCATTGTAGAAATCACCATTACCATCCATACTTAACTTTCATTTTCGCCATCACACACTAGGGAATCCATAAAAGATAAAACCAAAAACAAACTAAAAAACTCAAAAACGACAAAAGACTAAGAAAATGGTTATCTTGTACATATAGTACACTTCACTTTGTCAGTTTACGAATCCCGGATTGACATTTTAATAAGCAATTTAGAACACACTAAATTGACTAAACATTTTGGCGCCGTTGCCGGGGAAGTGAAACTAGGTAGCCAATTTCTTAAAAAAAAATGCTTTTTTTCAAGGAAGGAAAATTGATAACCTCTCAAAGTATGCTCTCCTCTTGCACTTAGTGTGATCTGGAGGATCAGAAAAGAGAAAGTTATTGGTTTAATAGTTTCTTGAGTATGCTCTCTTCTTGCACCTAGAGTGACCTGGAAGATCAGAAAGAGAATTATTAGCCTGACTTGAAGAAAAATAAAAATGATATGCATAGAGCAAGAGATTCTAGGGGAAGGTTTTTAGCTAGAGCCAAGAGTTCGATTTTCACAACTCCATCTACCTCAAGGAATAGACAAGAGACACCTCCATCATCTCCAACCTACACTCCTAGCCCTAGGATTCCTGGAATTCAAGAGGCAGTAGTTGAGTTAGGAGACTCCTCCTCACCATCCATCGAATCTGAATTAGGAAAAGATCCTTTCTTTTCTTCTACAGGGAGACACATTGTAATTGAAGAAGTAGAATCATTTGAGGAAGAAGAGGGAGAAATTCCTTCTTGTTCGCCATTAGTAGAGGAACCAGAGGACTCTGAAATCTCTGAGAAAACTACCATGACAGAAAAGGGAGTTAACAGATTTGGTAGAGGTAGAGGTAGAGGAGGGGGAGGAGGAAATAATGGAGGAGGTAGGGGTAACAATGGGGGAAATAGGGATGGAGATAACTCATTTGGATTTCCTATAGTCGATGAGGATTCTCGAGCAACAATGAAAAGTATTTCACCATCTGTCCTCCCAAACTTTCATGGGTTAAGAAATGAAGATCCTGAAACATTTCTATTTGAGTTTGAGGTCATGTGTCGAACCTATGATTATCTGGAAGACTCTCAAAAACTCAAACTATTTCCTTCAACATTGAAAGGAGCTGCTTTGAAATGGTTCATGGGATTACTCACTCAATCCATTAGGACTTGGAATGATATGAAACAAACATTTCTGGATAGATACATGGATTATTGTATGCCTACCAACCACAAGGATGAAGTATTTAAAATGGTACAAAGAGAAGATGAAAACTTGGAGGATTTACTTGAAAGATTCCAATACAATCTGAAAAGAGCAAAAATGAGTAACTTAGAGGAGGAAACCTTGAAAGCCCTTCTTTTAAAAGCCATTAGAGATGAATGGATAGATATTTTGAACATGATGGGAAAAGGATACATATCTCAACTTCCACTTCATGATATAGCAGAGCTGTGTGTCCATCTCTCAAGAGGAAAATCTAAAACTGGAAAAGGGCCTAGAGATCCTTCTCTCATTAGAGCAAACAAATCTGCAACTGGATCAGTAAGTAGGGCTGAGATTGGCAATATGCTTGATGAATTCAAAGTTGATATCTTAGGGAGTCTTAGTGAGCAACTAGACACTCTTAAGATCCACAATAAGCAGAAAGTAGAAGCTGAAGCTTTAGCCATCTTTTGCCCAAAATGTAGAAAAAAACATGCTCTCAGGGAATGTCCCTTGGATGCAAAAGCTGTAGAAACATATGTGATTTGTTTAGAGAATCATGAGACCAAGGATTGTCCTTCAATTCCTGGGCTCAAAGCTGTCATCCAAGAAGATCCAAATACAATTGAGTCTCTCTGTTTTGTTGCAAGGAGACCTTGGCAGGGGCAACAAAACCAAGGGTTTAATAACTCTATGAACTTTCAAACCCCACCAAATTGGAATCCTTGGCAACAACCTTGGTCCCAACCTCAAAATCCTTTTCAATCATGGGTACAAGGCATGCAAAATCCTTATGGGAGATTTGCTCAATTTTATCAATATCCTCCATCTTTTCAAAACCAACAAGCTCCACAACTTCCAAATCAAAACCCACAACTATCATTGCCATTTCAACAACAACAACCGTCTCAACAGAACCCAAATTCTCAACTCTTGCTTCCATTCCAACAAAATTCAAATCAACTTCCTTCTCAGCCATTGCCAAACCCCAATAATAAAAACCCTCAAAATGCTTACATGGTAGAAGGTCAACAATTTCCTACCTATATGATTGTTCCTCTCAATGATGTACAACTCAGATCTGGTAGAGTTTTAGATAAACCTTCTATAGATGACCAAAATCAAAGCATTTCTGAGGAAGATTCTCTTGAATCCAATAAGGGTTCTGAAGCATCTCTGCAAAATCCAAACACTCAGAAAGAAAAAGAAAAAGAGCTAACCCCCACAACTCCTATAGTTGAGCAACCTGCATCTTCATCCACACCTCCTTTTCCTGAAAGATTACAAATTGACAAAGGGGTGGAAAAACAAATCTTGTTGCCTGACTATAATTTTCTAGATGAATTGAAGAATGTATGTATCAATATTCCCTTGTTACAAGCCATTAGATAGATTCCTATTCTAGCAAAAACAATAAAGGAGTTGAGTCTTAAAAGACCAGGAAGGAAACCTAGAGACACAAGAAAAATCCACCTGGTAGGGAAAATTGCAGACATCATGATGGGAAAAATTACTATGAAGAAATATGTAGATCCTGGTAGTCCAATTGTCAAAACACATATCAATGGGGTAGAAATTCCAAATACTTTGATTGATTTAGGGGCTACTATCAACATTATGAGTAGACAGACTATGGAACAACTGAAACTTCCTAATCTTCTTTTTACACCTACTTTACTGCAACTTACAGATCGATCAATTATTAAACCAGATGGTGTATTAGAAGACATTTTAGTCTCCTTAGACTCTTGGGAATATCCAGTAGATTTTATGATTTTAACCCCCAAGAGTAATTTAGGAATACACCCTCTCATCTTAGGAAGACCTTGGCTAGCCATAGCCGATGCTTTCATCAGTTGTAGGTCTGGGGATATGTATATTTTTGATGGTAATTCGACAAAGAAATTCAATCTGTATCCTCCATCAAAAGCAATTATAGAAATAGGAGATAATGAGTGGATTGATGATGAAGATTCTATACAACCTGTCTTTACCATTTCTGACGTTAGTGAAGATAGTCAAATTCTGAACACATTAGAAAACTTTGAAACATCTTCAGAATATGACCACACAATTTCAATTAGATTCCGACATTGAGTATTTATCATCCAGACAAATGTCTCTTTTCTCTATGGAAGAGTTTGGTAGTTCCGCCATTGAGATCTTTTCAGGAAAAACATTGAATATCAACAAAAATTTGGAAAGATCACAACAAGAAGAACTAACCAAAATCTTGCAAAAACATTCTACTGAATTTGCATGGGAATATACTGATATGAAAGGTATTGACCCTAAGACTTGCATTCATCACATCTACATTGAGGAAAACAGTAGACCAATCAGACAACCTCAGAGATGGATGAATCCAAACCTTAGGGAGATAGTGAAAGAAGAGCTCCAAAAGTTACTTAATGTAAACTTCATTTATCCAATTTCAGATAGCCGATGGGTTTCTCCTTTGGTTATAGTACCTAAAAAGAATGGTAAATGGAGGGTATGCATTGATTACAAGGAATTGAACAAAGCAACTTTGAAGGATCACTTTCCTTTACCCTTTATCGATCAGGTATTAGATACTTTAGCAGGCAAAAAGTATTTTTCATTTTTGGATGGTTTTAGTGGCTACAAACAAATTCAGGTAGCACCTGAAGATTAGGACAAGACCACATTTACCTATCCATGGGGAACTTTTGCTTACCGAGTACTTCCTTTTGGATTATGTAATGCACCCGCAACATTTCAAAGGGCAGTACTAGGAATCTTTTCCGATCTAATCCATGATTGTGTAGAGGTTTATATGGATGATTTTACAGTTTATGGTAATTAGTTTGAAGAGGCATTAGAGAATTTGGAAAAAGTCCTTATAAGATGTAAAGAAACAAACCTATCATTAAGTCATGAAAAATGCTTTATGATATTTACTGAAGGGATTGTTTTAGGACATCATATTTCAGGGGATGGGATTAAAGTTGATAGATCAAAAGTTGAAGTCATCTCCAAGTTGCCTATTCGAAATTGTCAAAAAGATGTTAGAAGTTTTCTTGGATTTACTGGATGCTATAGAAGATTTATTGAAAACTTCACCAAAATAGCATCTCCACTCTTCAAATTACTTACAAAAGATTGTGAATTCAAATGGGATCCTGATTGTCAATCTGCATTTGAAACTTTGAAAACAAGAATATCTGAAGCACCCATTTTGAGAGGGTCGAATTGGAAACTTCCTTTCCATATGTCCACAGATGCTTCAGATACAGCTCTAGGAGCTGTGTGGGGACAAAAGGATTTAGTTCCTTATGCCATTTACTACACCAGTAAAAATTTGGCTCCCACTGAGTTAAACTATACTGTGGCTGAGAAAGAGTTCTTAGCTGTTGTTCATGCAATAAATAAGTTTAGACACTATATAACTGGCTATGAAACTTTTGTCTGTACTGATCATTCTGCAATTAGATATCTCATGAATAAACCTGTTACTAATGGTAGAGTTACAAGATGGCTCTTACTTTTACAAGAATTCAATATTACTGTGTTGGATAGACCAGGAAAACAAAATACAGTAGCTGATTTCTTGTCTAGAATCCAAAATACTAATGAAGATTCTCCTGTAGAGGATAAGTTTCCGGATGAGTATTTATTTGCAATAACTACTAAGACTCCTTGGTATGCAGATATTGCTAACTATTTGGCTACAGGAAAGCTACCTCCACATCTATTTCCTGGTAAAAAAAGAAAAATTATTCAAGAGAGTTCAAGTTATTCATGGATTTCTAATGAATTGTTTAAAACAGGGCTAGATTGTGTGATCAGAAGATGTGTTCGGGAAGATGAAATGCCTGACATCCTCAAGGCATGTCATGATGAACCATGCGGTGGACACTTTGCTGACAAAAGGACGGCCTATAAAATCCTTTCTTTAGGATATTATTGGCCTTCCCTTTTCAAAGATGCAAAACAATATGTCAGAAGGTGTGACAGCTGCCAAAGAGTTGGGAGACCGACTCTTTCAAATGAAATGCCATTACAACCACAGAGAAATTGTGACAGATCAGGGAAGTCAATTTACATCTAACTTGATGGAGAAGCTAATGGAAGAATACAAAATCAAGCACAGAAAATCTACTCCTTACCATCCGCAAGCAAATGGCTAGGTGGAGTCTACAAACAAAGTTCTTGAAAGCATCATCACCAAAACTGTTCATCTACACAGAAAAAATTGGGCAGAAAGGCTTCCCGAAGCCTTATGGGCCTACAGAACTACATGAAAGAATACAACAGGACATTCTCCCTATGAACTTGTTTATGGGAAAGAAGTCCTGCTCCCCATTGAGTTTCAAGTAAAGACTTTCAAGATGGCAGTCCAGTTGGGGATGAATTTATCAGAAGCCCAAAAGCACAGAATGGAGCAGCTGAATGAGCTAGATGAAATCAGACAAGAAGCAATTTTAAAGACTGATCTAGTTCAACATCAAAGAGCTAAATGGAATGACAAATACATCAAAGAGAGAAAGTTTCAAGAGGGAGATTAGGCATTACTGTTTGATTCCAAGTTCAAAAACTTTAAAGGTAAATTTCAGACCCATTGGCTTGGGCCATATGAAATTGACAAAGTCTTTAATCATGGAGCAGTAAGAGTCAAGACCATTGATTAATTTCAGATTTCTTTTCTTGTGAATGGCCACCGATTGAAAATTTATCATAAGCCACTCTCAAAAGAAGAATTTGTCATGATGTTCCAAGAAAATTCTACATAAGGCTGGTGGAGAAGAATCCTTCTTCCCCACCAGCCTAGCCTTTTATTATTTCAGTTAAAAATAATAAAAAAATTGTATAAGCCTGAAAACCAATCATAGATTGGCAGTCTTATACAGAAAATATGGAGTGAAAATCAAGGACACTTGACACTCTATATTTTCTAAAAAAAATCTCCTCTCCTTCTCTTTCCATCTTCACTCCACCTCATTTGCCATTTCACTTCACCTCCATCTCATTCACATTTTCTCTTCACTTCACTCCGCTTCATTTTCATTCCATTCCACTCATTTCATTCTCATTTCATCAATAAAAGTTCCTTTCAGAACTATTTCCACTCAGTTAGTTCTTTTCTAAC
The DNA here is from genome assembly GCA_031772625.1 of Pinus tabuliformis. Classification (NCBI taxonomy): domain Eukaryota; kingdom Viridiplantae; phylum Streptophyta; class Pinopsida; order Pinales; family Pinaceae; genus Pinus; species Pinus tabuliformis. Next base: position 50,090,292 of record CM062816.1, on the reverse strand, counting down.
CACATTTGTTTAGCTAAGTGGGTGTTGTCCCAGTTTCCGTAGCTGGAAGCAGTTTCCGCAGCCAGAAATGATTTCTGCAGCCACCATCACTCTGTTTTTCAAATACACAGTCAAAATGTTAGTACAAAAATCATGAAAATGTAGGTGTAAGTGAGAAAATACCATGAAGATATGGAGCATCTCCAAGACATCAAGAAAGAACAGTTGGCTAAAAGCTATGGGCATGAAATGAAAAAGTTTCCAAAGGTACGAGCAATTTTTTTTATCAAATAGCAATTAAAGTCATGATTATGCATAGTTATCAAACCATGAAAAGTTCTACTATGTGCAATGATTCGATATGATAGCTCCATTACCACTCCTATCCCACGACATTACTCCATACACCAAGCATTCATTTCTTAATAGTCTCATGATGGGTTTTTCGGGTTTAAACTCAAGTTAACTGCACTTCATTTGCCACCTGCGCTCATGAGATGTGACCAATCTCCTTACGGCTCTTCTTCACCGTATTTTCCGCAGCTATCTACTAAAAACGTGTGATCTCCCATACGTAGCCGTTAATTCAAAAAGATCTCGCCTCCACTACCGGTCACTTACCATTTCATTTAAGACCTTCCTTTCATATACACGCACTTCATTTTGTAAACCCGTTCACCATTGTCTATCCTCTGTTCTGCCTGTAATCCGAAGCATTCCCGTCACCTGCTATCGATTGCAACCATTACCTTCTACCATAAACCCTGCAATCGAGCTACTGTCCTCTGTTAAAATCCTCATACGCAATTGTATCCTCAGCTGAAATTCGAAACAGGGAAAGAAATGGGAAAACTACTCAGGGCAGAGCCAGAAGGACCAAAATACTTAGAAGGTTACCCTCAGGCCAAGGATTTACTGAAGAAAGCTAAGTGGTTACGGTTGATTCAAAGGTTTTAAGGCTATAACAAAGAAGTAACCAAGGCTTTTGCATGGTCAATTGATGGTCAGAAAGTGGACAATGGAGATTTGAAGCTTACAGTGACCGAAACAACGGTAGCAGCTACTACAGGCTTACCTCAGGAGGGTGAAAGATGGTTCAAAAATAAAAGCGTGGATGAACAAGCATGGAGAATCATGCTAAGAAATCCAGGTATGGACACTACCGTGTTTACTAAAGGAACCCCTGTTCATGCATTAAAGGAAGAATGGGCTAGCCTACTATTAGTTATCCAAAAATTTGTCACCTGTGAAGGACGCTTCGGTTCGATGTATATGTACCATGCTAGACTGCTGATGAAAAATCAGACTTTTAATTTGCCTTATTTTTTGTTCTTGAGTTTGAAGAAGATGAGCATTACAGTCCAAAAACACATAGGCAATATAGACCCTCATCTATACCATCATGGACTTATAAAAATTCTTATTGAAGACCACTTAAGGAAAAACAAAGATACATGGGAGAAATTCTTGATAAGAAACTACTTCCAAGAGCCATTTGAGGCCTCTAAAAGTAGCACACCGAGGACACCAAGAAAAAGTAGGAGGAGAGAAAAGAGCACTACAGTCCAAGGCTCCCCTACTATAGAAACTCAAGAAACTGACCAAAAAGAAGAAGATAGAGCTAAAGACAAGAAACAGAAGAAAGAAAAAGGCAAAAGAACCATCCAAGAAGTCTACCCATCCACTGAGCAATCCATAGAGGAGGATTATCAACCACTGTTAGAAAGATTAGTACATCTTCAGGCTGCTGCTATAGCAAAAAAAAAGGCAAAATGAAAACAGAGTATACAAGAAAAGAGCACTAGTCCACCATACTTAAGGAGAAGCACAAGGTTAAGAGGAAAAGGGAGTAAAACGCAAATATAACAACCCCACTTCATTGACTTAGGTGGAGAGACACCTGAAAAAACTCCAGCTGGCCGTAGTCCACCTCATCCTCAACCAAGCATTGAAATCAGTCCTACACATGATGAAAGCCCTTCTCGACCAGAGTTGGAGAGCAGTCCTCCTCCTCCACCAGATTTTGAACTCAGTCCAAGAAAGACACCTAAAGTAGACCCCAATCAACAGGAAGTATATGACTACTTGGAATCATTAGAAAAGTCAGCTGCAGGTCCAAGTACCACTCTGCCACTAGATGCACAAGTTCAGTCCTTGAAACATGAGGTATTTGAATTAGAAGTCCTAAATAGGCATATCAAGCAGGAAAATGAAGCACTCAAAGAGTAGAGCAAGGTAGATAAGATTATTCATGATAACACTATGCTCCATTTAGGACTATGGCAAAAGAAAAACAAGAAGCTGAAGAAAAAGTGCAAAAAGTTGAGCAGAGCATTGATTAATCTCAAGTTCAGGTGTCTAATAAGAAAACCAAGAATGGTGGTAGCACCAAAGAAGAAGAAAAGAGGGCTAGATGTCCTAGCAGAAGCATCAGAACATATGGATTAGAAAGGGGTGACTAAATTTTGGTTGCATGAGGACATGCAACACCTTCACAGTGGGGGTATGTTGAGTCCCAAACATGCACTTGCCTATATACCCTTTCAGCATTCTTTTTCCATTTACTTTGTCCACTAAGCTATCAAATCGTTGCATAATAGTTTAAAAAGAACTTATGGAATGGTTTCCTAACTATGCTTATGACTGTTGTTTGATTTAGATTTTTGTTCAAGCAGCTGCGGAAACTTGTCACTTTCCGCAGCCAGCCCAAGTTTCCGCAGCCATTTTGTTAAAGGCTATGCTACAGGTGTCCAATGGAGAAACCAACCACATGGGTAAGCTGCACGTGACGTGTACATGGGGTGTGTCCCCTCAGATCAGCCAAATCATTCATAAACAGTCGCGGTCAACGATGGTCAAAGGAAGGGCCAAATGAAGAATTTCGCGGTGGCACGGCTCTGTTTTGCCCACGTGAAGGTTTGCGGGGCACGATCCTTAGTTTTTGGAGGTATTGGCACACCTGGAGAGCAGCCCGTGAACTAAACCAAGCAACCACCACTCCATGAATTCATGACCACCACGCTAGATCTCGGCTCAAGGGATTTACGTGTCTCTTAGCAGCATAAATCTAGGAATTAGTTGCAACATCTTTTTCTTATAAATAACGCGTTGATATATGCTGAAGGATTAGCTTTCGTATTGTAATTTCAACTGTTGTCACCCACTGTACTGCATTTCACTTTAAATATATGAGAAGACAGTTTTTCTGAATCGGATTTGTGACTAAGTGATTGACTGGCCGAGGTTGTAGAGGGCCCCTGTACACCAGAGCCTTGTATAGTTTCTACTTGCTTTCATTTACTGTTTTCTTTCAATCATTGCTTGTATATATAGTGTGCTGCTCTAATGATCATTGCTGTCTATATTTCATTTATGTTTCTTTTCTAACTGTTAGCTGATCAATGCTTCTTTTACAGGTTTTGTTGTAGGTAGCCCGGGCAGATTTACATATTTTTTTTAGATAACTACTGACATGAGATCATCTTGTCCTTCCTGCTGATTTTCATTTTCTGAAGTTTAATTCCAGCACTGTCATTTTTCCAATTGTGTTTTGCTTATTTATTTTTCTGCTACTTAGACATCATACTACTCATTTGTTTATGGTTTCTTTCTATAGTCAAGTGAATCTATTAGTAATGAATCCGAATATTACTTATTGTAGTATGATTTAGTTTGCTTTCTTGCAATTTAGATATCATATTGCTTAACTTGTTCATGATTGCTTCCCATAAGGCAGATTGAGTTGAAGGGTAAAGGATCAGAAGGGTTGAAGTAGTGTGATTAGTTTCCTTTATGCAATTTAATTTCCTGCAATTTAGATATCATATTGCTTAACTTGTTCATGATTGCTTCCCATAAGGCAGATTGAGTTGAAGGGTAAAGGATCAGAAGGGTTGAAGTAGTGTGAATTAGTTGCTTTGCTTTCAGTCTTTGAGTTGCTTTAAGTTCAGTTTTTACTTTCTTTTTCATACAGCAGTAAGGATACTGGGCCATTGTCATTAGTTCAATATTTGATACATTTACTTCCTCTTAAGAATTGATTTCATTACAGTTAGTTTAGAGCTTTCTTTTTGAACACTTTTAAGTTTGGAAAATCACTGTAGAAATCACCATTACCATCCATACTTAACTTTCATTTTTGCCATCACACACTAGGGAATCCATAAAAGATAAAACCAAAAACAAACTAAAAAACTCAAAAACGACAAAAGACTAAGAAAATGGTTATCTTGTACATAAAGTACACTTCACTTCGTCAGTTTACGAATCCCGGATTGACATTTTAATAAGCAATTTAGAACACACTAAATTGACTAAACAATGAGTATGCCTCCTGCCCTCCAACATTGTCCAATACCTCATTAGTAAATAGCGTCGGGAAAGGATCATGAACGTAGGCATCGTTAAGCTTTCTTAGATCTATGCAAATCCTTATCTCTCCCTTTTGCTTCTTTTCCTGAACTACCATTGGGCTCACTCAATCAGATTCCTCCACCGGTTCAAAAATACTTGCCTCAAGCATCTTATCCAACTCCAAGCGGACCTTTTCTTTATAATTGGGATTAAGGCAATATGGCCTCTACTTAACGGGCTTCGTGTTCGGTTTCAAACTTATTTTCATCACTCCCAAATCTCCTATGATGCCTTTCAAGTTCAAAAATTTGGCAAGAAAAATATCCTGGTACTCGTGGAGTAACTCAACAACTTTATCCACTGTGGCGTCATCCCAATAATCTTTGATCTTTGTGAACTTAGGCTCCGCTTCAGTACCAATGTTTAACTGCCTAGTTTTCAGCGGCGCGATGATATCCAGGTTCTCTATTTGCAGACCTTCAACCTCGCAGTGGCCTTCCACTTCTGGGATATTGATATTCCTGGGATCCTCATCCTTAGCTTTAGCAGTCATATTATAGCATTACATCGCATGGCACAACTCGGTGCTCCAATCCGGTTGAACCAATTCCAAAGGATCCTACGGAATTCAGAAGATCATTGCTTTAACCTCCTGTAGCACCTCATCAATGCTTTCAAACCCGTCTTCAAAGCTGAATGTCCCCACGAACCCTTCTCTTAAGATATCCCATTCTACGGTGCCGTGGCGAAGCTCTATTTCCAAATACCAGTTCATAGGGATTATATCCAGAGTGTGACAAAATAAATGTACCCATTTTGGTTGCGGCTCCATTCCATACACTTTAGTCAATTGTGCCAGGTGATCGCGCGGATCATTCCTCCCATCATATTTTTCAGTTACTTTGTTATAGCTCCAAATCTCACTCTTATGGTTTGTGATGCTGCACTTATGGCCTAGGGCAACCCCTCCTTCCAGACCTGGTCCAAAAATTTAAAAAACAGTGTTTTATTCCCTATACGCGACATTGCCCTGAGTTAAACGCGTGTACACGCGGGTCTGTTATACCCAACCCGCGTGTATCTATTAAAACACTTAAAAAAATAATAAATTCCTCTTTTTCGGGTGGAGATCGCGGGTTTTACCTGCTGGATCACCTGTTAGTGCCCGCGGCCCAACTGTTCCCAACCAACTCCTAACTAAAAAACTACTTTGGAGAGGGTATAAAAAGACATCAAAGGGAAGGCCAAAGGGGGAGAGAAAGGAGAGCAAGATTATTATGCTGAGATTTTCCCCTTAGACCAGGTCTGAAGTCCTTGGTGCTTTCTGCACTTCCCCCATTTTGCATAGGAAACCCTTGTTTCCATGTGTATTGGTGATCATTCATCCTTGATATCATCATTGAGTAAGACTTGGAAGGAGCTCTTGTTGGAGGCTTGAGGCTGGAACGGATCTGGGAGGAAGCTTTGCTTGGAGCCTGCTGAAGGTGTTCAGGTGATATCTTTCCGTTATATGTACTTTATTTGCCTTTATATATAAAGAAACACGTCTTTGTTCCCGAAACAATCTTTCTTTATGCTTATGAGATTCTTGTCTTGAATTCTTATGCAAGTGGTTACTTAAAGATTTTTATAACTAACTTTATAGCATAAAGATGGTTTATACATAAGTGTTTGTATATGTACTGTTGTGTTCTTTGATTTGCTTGTCTTGCAGGTCAAAGGAAGAAGAAGGGAACTCCAAGAAGGGTTTGGACCCTAAAGGCCTTCTCGAACGTAGGACCTTAGGTACGTACCCTAAACATTAGAATTTGCTTAAAAGTAAAAATGATGGCTGTGTGTGTGTGTTTCTTTGAATAAGCAATTTTCAGTCTGGTAGAGTCTTAGCCCAAAGGACCCTAGGGGTACTTTCCCTTCAACCAGAATTGGCGACTCCACTGGGGACAACACTCTTGTTGTTCCTAGTTTGGGTAGTCTTCAAGCCAATCAAGGCTCAGCCCCTCTGTTTGTTGGCTCTGACTGTCTGATCTTTTCTTGAACTCCAAGCTTTTCCAGTTTTTCAGTCTGTGTTTTTTTTATTTTTCTTGGAAGACTTCAGATACGCTCTTTTCCTGGATTACAGAAGCGTATATACGCAAGTTGCACTAAGTGAACCCGCGTATACGCAGGTTTCCTTAGTTACAGTCGCGTGTACACGCATTCTGCACTTATTTGCAGGCGCGTATATTACATAAATTTCAAGATTTATAAATTTTCTTTTTGCTGAATGATTGTCTGGTGGTTTGGGTCAGTGTCAAGCAGTCACTTTTCCAGTAACAGTTCTCTGTTGACAGGGGGCATCTTGTTCTGAACTCTCTCTAGTTATAAGGAGTATTAGTCTTGTTTTTCGTTGATTGCAAGCGTCATTGATTTTTGACACACAAAATTTCTGTTTAAGAATCTTGATTGCTCTGTTTCGGCAGAGTGGGAAGATTGGGTTCAATCTTTGTGTCCATTTTGCTTTCATGACACTTTTGTTTGCTTAACGAAATCATTTTTATGACCATTTGCTCCTTCATTTCGGGAAAGTTGTTTGTTACCATTTTCTTGAAACTTGTCTTTTGATCTTTTGGACTTTCATTGCTGCTTTTGATTGTCAAAAGCGATTTCAAACACATTTATTTTTGTTGAGTTTTCATCATTTGAAAGGTGTCAATTCACAAAAGTGTTTGGTTGCTTGTTTATCAATCATTGGTGTCAGTATTTTTGAGAGCTTTCCTTTGAAAAAGTCTTTTTGGTTTGATTGAAAGAAAATCTTTTGAAAGTTTTGAGTTTCGCTTTCTTAAACTTGCTTTTCATTTGATTTTCTTTTTTGCGAAGTAAAAGTGCTTTATGTTTATCTTAGAACTTGTTTTTATTGTTTGGACGAAATGATTGGTAGCACATCATCTTCTATCTAAGCATTTTAGTGGCAAGACAAATTTGATAAGTGAGCAACTTTCCTTCTTTGTTTGCAGAGTAGTCTTAAAATCTTGCATTCACATATAGCTGTTGCATTAGGATAGATTTGCATCCCTTTTTATGCATACATAGCTTTGTTAGCTTTTGTGAGTGTGGAGTCTGAAAAGAAAGCAAACAACTTTGTTTAATTTGAAGTTCCTCTGAACCCTCTAGAGATTACTTTTCATCGAACGAAAAAGTGCATGTGCATATAGTTAAGTTTTTATTAACTTCTTTTGCGTCAAAAAACACCACTAGTTTCATCTCCATTACCCTGTGACTTAAAGAACAGCCTAATAAAATCAAGCGCTTAATTAAAATCCACTAGAACTTTTTGTTTTAGTCAGTTACACCAACAAGTTTAGGATTTTAGGGCCTTGGATTAGGCGAGTGGAGAGTTAACTCTCCAAGGCCACATAAAACGTCAAACATAAGAGTCTGATTAACGAGAGTAAATCCAATAGCGTTAGGAAGACCAGGAAAGCTCCGGATCTGGGAGTTAAGCACGAGGGTCTGTGAAGACAGGGAAGAGAGATACCCCCTCTCCTACTTGTCCGAACTTACCTCACGACTGTTCCGCCTGGCTTCTGTGACGAGTTGGTACCCATAGTTGCCTCTCCTAGGGATCTGCATAGGTGGCTGCGGAGGGGAATCCCGTGGCACCTGAGGTCGACGTTGCATCACTCTCGACAGTACTACTGGAGGGCACCCTTGCGAAGCTTGGGGGCTTGCACCGACGCAGGCTGTTGTTAGGAGGTCAGCGTAACTTCCTCTGTTACCTTCGCTGATAGGACTGGGCCGTCATTATCCCAGACTATCTTCGGAAGGCCCCTGACTCCGCTTTCTTGTATTTTGGTGTCCGGTCCTCACCACCCGGAGCGGAAATACTCGGAAGTTGTTTGACTGGCTGTATCTTTAGGGACTTTATAGTGTGTGCTCTTTGCTCCTTGTATATAGTTGGCTTTAGGTATTTTTGTCTAGTCACCTTTGGACTTTGTAGTCTGAGTGACTGGCTTGCCACTCTACCGATCTTGAAAGGCTTTTGGTCGTTCTTTCGGAAGTTGTGGAGTTGCCTCCTCAAGGGAAAAGGTTTTGATTGCTTATCCATATTCTTTGAAGAGTTATTTCTATATTCCCGCAAGGGAAAGGGTCTTTGGATCAGTTAGATATGGCTAATATTCCTGTGGAAACCAACCAAGGTACCCTTCCAAAAGGGGATCCTTGTGCTTTTCCTTTCTTTGGAAACGTTGGTACTCCCTTGATGGCCACTTTGAATATTCCTGGGTTGAATGTTGGACTACCCGTTTGGCTGTGGTCCACTCCGAATATTCCAAATGCTCTTGAAGCTTCTCAGATAAATGCTTTATTTCAGGGGCATCATATGGGTGCTAATTGTTCATCTTCTTTCAAAGAGAAATCTGGGATTCCTTCTTCTTCTCCTTCTTGTAATAAGAAATCTAAAAAGAGGAGAAAAAGGAAGTCAAAGAAGAAGAATAATTCTATCCTTTCATCTTCAACCTCTGCGAGTCATGTTGGAGATGAGTCTTCAGCCGCTGCAAGTCATGCTGGGGGCACAAGTCTAGTCACTGCAAGTCATACTAGCACTTCATCTTCAACCTTTGCAAGTCATGTTGGAGATGAGTCTTCAGCCGCTGCAAGTCATGCTGGGGGCACAAGTCTAGTCACTGCAAGTCATACTAGCACTTCATCTTCAACCTCTGCGAGTCATGTTGGAGATGAGTCTTCAGCCGCTGCAAGTCATGCTGGGGGCACAAGTCTAGTCACTGCAAGTCATACTAGCACTTCATCTTCAACCTCTGCGAGTCATGTTGGAGATGAGTCTTCAGCCGCTGCGAGTCATGCTGGGGGCACGAGTCTAGTCACTGCGAGTCATACTAGCAAAGAGTCACCGACCTCTGCAAGTCATGTTCAGGACTCTCCGCAAACCACTGCTATTCATGTTGGTGGAATGGAGGTTGATAAGAAACCTGGACGTAGAAGTTTTAAACCTAAGTTCCCTTGCAAGATATGCAAGGGAGACCATCTTACTCATTTATGCCCTGGTATTCCAGAGGTTCAAAGGATATGGTCAGAGTCTGAAAGTACTTCTACTCCTAGACCTGATATGGTTTCTCATCAATCCCATCAACCATCGGTTGAAAATGTGGTAAAGCCAGTGCAATCGCTGGCCGATTACACTCCTCTTTTGGGGGGTGAAGTGCCTAACAAAAGAGTCTGTTTGATCTCTAGTACAGAGTCTTCTGGTATAGGGGGCATTCCGGTTTCTTCGAATGTTCCCCCTCCAAGCTCTAAGAGTGTTTCCTTTGATTGGGATAGCCTTGTTGAGCCTCGTCTTCCTTCCGCTGCACCTTTCCAAATAAAGGTCAGGGTTAATTCCACAAATGTCTATCGATGTATGGTGGATGAAGGATCCTCTACAAGTATTATATCCTCTTTGACTTGGAAAGCTTTGGGTTCTCCAAAGTTGTTGACAGCTCAGAGTCAGCTGTTAGCCTATGATAGAAGACTTGGTGAATCTATGGGTGTTCTTCCTCAAGTGCCTATCACTTTAGGTGGGAAGACTGTCTTAATCGATATGATGGTGGTTGATAGCCCTTTAGACTTTAATATGCTACTTGGGCGTGATTATGTCTATGCTATGAATGCTGTGGTGTCTTCACTCTTTTGAGTAATGTGCTTTCTTCATAACCGGAATATTGTCACTATTGATCAGCTTGCATCTGATAATCATCACCCTAATTCGACTTTACTGCAGAATGCCCCTTGGTTTGTTCCAAGTGTTCAAGTAGACTCTACCCCGCCACGGGTCAATTATGTGGCATTGAGTCCTCAATGTTCAATCGCTTCTAAGAAGGATCCTTTGACTTATTATTCTCCTTCTTGGGACTTGGTCCCGGCAGTTGACCGAGAGATTCTTCCTATAGGGACATGGGACCCTTTAATTCCCTCTTATGATCCTTGTAGTTCTCATGATTTCTTAGAACTTGTTTTGCCTTCACAGGAGGAACTCTTTGAAGCCATGAGTTATGACTACCAAAGGAGCCCTTGGCCTGAGCCCTGCAAGGGGTTCGTTCAGCAGAACTATTATGCGTAAGCCGCAAGGCTGCGTGGTTCCCTGTACCATATTGTATATATGAGGTACGCATTTTCAAGTCTTGTATTCTATAACACAAAGATTTTATATGGAGTTTATATGTGGGATGTATTAACTTCGTGTCTAGTGTTCCTATTTATGTTTACAGAACTTGGAAGATTTCTCCTTTGGAAGTTTATGGTTGGTCCGTTCTGACAGGTATTGGTTCTCGAAACTGGCATATAGGTTAGGTTTTTCCGCCTCCATTATGCATTTATCAGTTTCCTTTCCCATTTTGGCCTTAGGATCGACCCCACCAAGTTATGGTGCGGAACCTTCTCATTGCTTAGAAGTATCATGACTTGTGTGGTAGAGCCTACCTTATCATGAGTGCCCTAGTTAGTACCTTGTTGTCACTTGGCACTCATGCTGTTTTTTCATCCCTAGGCTCGGGAGTCCTCTTTAGTCCCGCCATGACTTATGCGTTGAAGACTCATTCCTCTTTGCTTCTTCGCTTCGTTCTGGCCTTATACCCTAGAGGCTCCTATGTGTGTCGAGTTGTACTTCTGCATTGCATGTTGACCATTTGCACCTTTTGGCCTAGAGCCTGCTTCACTTGGACTCGTGTTTAAGCCAACTTTTGACCATGACGTCTGCAAAATCAACCTTGCATACCTTTGACTTCTGCAGCTTGACATAGCCAGATCCGTGGAAGGAACTTACCTCTGAGTGTCACTGACCAGTTTTTCACCTCCCTGCATTAAGCATAGGAACGTTCCTTTCCTAGGAACTAGATCATCTGTTTCACCGACACTCGTTCTTTCCACTGTACCATAGCATTCTTTTATTCTTTTTCCGGCTTATCAGAAAAAGACAAAAAAATTAAATATTCCAAAAAAGAGCGGGAACAGGGACATTATTTCCATTTATTGTTGGCAGCTAGAGTCCGTCGTGTCACCCTTGAACAAAGCACTCAAAACAAAGTCTCCTCCGCATGGGTGGGATTTAGTTTGACTTAGGTACGCCATAACCTTGTTATCGAGTCAGTTCTCCCCCGATTGGTTATCTCTTCCAATCATATGGAGGGTTCGTTCGTGCCTCCTGCATGACGAACTTATACAGATTCATCATATGCTGCCACATAGTCACATTGAGTCGTGCTTTTGTTCAAGGGAAGTTAGCCTGAGTCGGCCTTTCTGCGGTGTCTCTTGACTCATTTTTCAGTCGGCCATCCCTGGTTGTCAGTGTCATGTCTATCATCACATCAGTTATATTGGTCCTTTACTCGTGCCGGTTTGAGAAGGTCCCCATTGAATTCTTGCTGGCGGGTCTTGTCCTTATCGACGACGACACCTTGCTCTGAGGACAGGCCTAGAGCCGCACCCTGGCCCTATTTTCATTATTGATAGGTCACCTTGCGCTCAGCATCGATCAGTATCATGGGTACTTTAGGATGACCAAATGGCATCCTCATCATTCTCCTGTAATTGAGCCACTCATCAAAGTTGTCCTTGTGCATACCCCACCACCAAGCTGGCGTAGCGCGCAATGCCAAATCCAACGCCTAAAAGCGGCAATCTTATGGAAATTCTCTTTCAAAAGCATCCGAAAACTTATATACGTTAGTTAAACCATCGTAATAAGGTAAATTTATTACCTCCGATGACACACAGCGCAATGATTTGGTCATCATGTTGCAGTGCAGTGTGGATACTTCATTTAGCTTGTTTTGCCAATGTTCCAACTCTTCATCTGAATCTGAGGTACAGGAGCTTTCGCGGTCCCATGAAATTTGTCCATAAACTACTGGATTAACCTAGTCCTTGTCTCGCATTGTTATTTTATAGATCTGATCCAAATCATCATCACTTTCCTCATAGTCGCGGACTGGTTTAGTATAGTGCGGTCCTTCTGCAGGGTCTAATGTTACTACAACGCAGAGCGATTTCCTTTCAAATGACATTGTCCGCTTCTTCAAATTGATGACCCCACTCATGTCGATAGCCCAATCAATTCCTAGGAGTGCGAGGTATGGATTGTTGTCATTAACAATCTCTATCACTTCGAAATTGGCCATCACGCTTGCATCTTCTATATCTATGATCACTCCATGCAATCGCCCCATACGGATAATCTTTTGCTGGTTTTCCATCCTTAATTGAATCAAAAACCACTGCAACGCAGGTCTCCCCATTGTTTCCCATGTCTGTTTAGGCAAAACGTTCGCATTAGATCCTAGATCCAGAATAACCTGGTTCATCTCATAATCTCCTATTTGTGCGGTGAGCCTCATCTCGCACCCTGTTCTTGTCTTATGTTTGCCGATCTTTCTAATTGTGCGGTGTCCATCAGGAGCATTATCCTTACCGACACATTTTTTATCAACTCCTGTAGTCCTTTCATAGCCTTGCTATCACGCAGTACTTTCATACAAGTCTCCAAGAACGTGGTAAGTATTAGTGTCAGTCTTTCCAGCCTTCCTCCAGTGATCAAATATGCTCTTACAAAGTGATCTCAGAGTGTCAAGGTCAAATTTTGTCATTTCAAAGAGTTTTCAAGCAAAATTTGGTCACTAGGCATTAGGTCTAGGGTTTGCTTTAACTCCTTCTAAAGTTGTCAAAATGTCTGTCCATGTCATTATTCAGCTAAGTCTATCATCATTCATAGGGTTTTCATTATCATTTCAGTGTCTAATGAGTCATTGTACACCTTGTTCATGCTTCAGTTGTGCCTTGGCAAGGTCATTTCCCTCTCCTAGGGTTTTGAAAGTCAATTTCTCTTGGACGGTCAAGTCATCGGCAAAACTTGTATCCAGATGTTCATACACCTTCCCCTATCCTTAAAATACCCTATCAAATGCTTCCCATCCCTTAGATCCCCCAAATTCCTCATTTTTGCACAAACCCTAGTTTCTAGCTACAACTTGGCAATTTTCTAGGTTGGGCCTGTGTTTTGCCCTTTTGGACCCCTTCCCCTCACTCAATCTCTGAGATTCCACTTTCCCCTGCTTCCTAATATCCCTCCCTACTTCCAAAAATTTCCCCAAGAATTTAGAAGCCCCTTATCCCCTTCATTTCGCTTCATTTCGACAAAATTCCTTGTTTCACACATCGGGGCAAGTTTCACTCAAATGATGTTTCAGAGAAATCAAAGATGAATTTTGCAAAACTGAGAGAGGTTTTTGTCCACAACATGCCAAAGAAGAAAAACCTCCTTCACTTTTTGCACAGGTGTCATGGTTTTAGAGAAATGTCAAAATTACAATCGCCGGATCCAAGGAGGTTGGCCAAGGCACTAAAACGACGGAAAAGGCCCGATCCCCTCCATATCTTGGCCGAGGCCTCACTGAAGGACCAAGGCACTAAATAGCCTAGCCACAGCACAAATCCCAAGAAATTTTGAGCATTTTTGGTAAATTTTGGTTTTTTCAGGCAATTTACAGGTTTTCTCCATTAACGGGTCTCACCCCCCGCGCGACCCTTCATCCTGGCAACTCCATTTTGCAAAAACTCAGCATTTCCAGATTTTTCATGAGATGTTACATATGCTCATCCATGGCCAAGAGATTTTATGAAGTTTTGGACCTCCAGAAAGTCAAAAAACAAGCAAAAAATGACTTTCTGCCACATTTTTGAGACACAGAAAGCAGTCTTGGGAGATTGCAATTTTGGAGGGGCAAATGACCACCAAATTCAGAAATTCCAGTTGGGTTGGAAAGTAGACTCATAGACCTTTCCAGCAAGCCTACTATTGCTCAATTTGGACACCTGAAAGTACCCCAAAAGTGGTCCCAAAGGCGCGCGACCCGTCAGGCAGAGCCGCGCGACCCGTCAGGCAAATTTCTCCAAATTTCAGCGTACAGCTCAGAAAAACGCAGTTTGACCCTGTTTGACTTTTTGGGGTGGATTATTATCCTCTTTGATGTAATTAATGTACTTTTATGACACTTTTACACTTATGTACCTCTTCTAGAAGATTCATTCATGAAATAGGTGAAAATTAAATGAATGAATTGGTTTCCTAGCTTATAGAGGCAAGTTGTTTTGACTGCCTAGTTTTCAGTGCTTAGTTTAGAAGTGGTTGAAACAGCTCCTAGGATAGTGATCTAGACCCATGGAGGCAGGGAAAGAGGTTAGATGATCTATATTATGTACTTTCTTGCTCATTTTCATGGTTGGACTCTTGAGGGATAAGCTATCATTGTATTATTCACTGTATCTCTGCAATTTTTGGCTAAGGAAGACGAGGGTTTTGCAGTCCTTTTTGGGATTCTTGTGGTTACATGTATTGATGGTGTGTTTCTCTATGTACTTGTAAGTGTGTTATGTGAATCATTTCCTTTCTTTTCCTTCTGCACATTAAACAAATGAAGTGTTAAAGTAGAATTCATGACTGTCATGCTCTGCTTTTAAGTTTGTTTAATTTCAATGTTTTCTACTGTTTAAGGAGAATTCAAAGTTATTGTTTGCTCTCCTTAGCTCCTCACCTGTCTTTCTCATCCATTCACCTCAATCTAAGGCATCAATACTGTATCCTATCTCGCCCCAAAGAACTCCCTGCAGAAACTGTGTCCAATCCCCGCACCCAAAATTACCATTCCCCAATTTTCCACCAAAAACCTAAAAATCCCAAATCAACCCTTTTGATCAGTTTACTAGCCTAAAATCAGTGTTACCCTATTGGTTATCTCGCCCATTGAATATTTTGACCGAGATAGACCGGAGAGATCCCTCTCCAGCCCCATAGGGCTAGCTACGAGGCTAAGTGGTTTGATGTTGCCTTGAGGTTTACCTTTCTCAGCCTGAGGTGAAATTTCAAACGCTAACAGTAAGCACAGAGGGGTCAAACTCTGTAGGCACGTTGGTGTCTGGAAATTTGTTTTGAATCCCTGAGGTAGAGGCCATAGTGAAGCTTTTCTTTGCTTCCATGAAGGTTTTCTTCACGTGCTCCAAGTTGAAGTCAGTGTCTCTTTTTGGGGCCTTGCAGACCCATCCATATTCTTGAGGCTATTCTCCCTTATCGTCACCAGTCATGACCCCGCTTCGCAGCACAATATTCACATTCGGATCCTCTTCACGAGGCTCAGCCCTCATCATCTGTAAGTTCTGGGTAGAATGTTGAGGTTGTGCCTTCTTCTCCTGCATCTTGGCCATCAGCATAGGAAATTATTCGATTGTGTGGTCAAACTGAGTGTAGTACTAACACGACGGGCATGTCTGATTCGTACACTCCCGCGCGTAGTGTCCTGGTGTCCTGCAATTGTAGCAAATGACCTACCCACGACCTCTACCAGGTCCTCCTCCTCCTTAGCCTCATTCTTATCCCTAATATCCTCCGCGTGCTCCCCCAACGCCCTAATCCAAAGGCCGAGTTTCTGCTTGCATTATATACATGGTTGTCATTCTATCATTAGGTCATAGCTTCGACAATGGCACTCATTGTGGCCCACCAATTTGCAGAAATCACAGAATAATTGTTGGGGCGTCTCTACAAACTTTTGCAGCAGAAGAAAATTATCTGTGACAAGTTTTCCGGCCACCTGACAAATAGCACACTGTAGCGCAGGCCCCATACTTTGTCCTGCTGGAGCTTCTTGCCTCAGGGGCATCGACCCACCTCCTGACATATAATTCGCGAAGACAGGGCAATGATCCTTATCATGCCCTTGACTCTTACACTTGAGGCACCAAACTTCCTTGTGCACCTTTGTCCAGGCCTCTTTTTCCTTTTTCAAGCTCTGTATTTCCAAACAGAGGTTCTGCAACTGCGAGTGAATCTATTGGACTCCCAAAGATGCATCTTGAATAGGTGTCTCATGCAATCTCATCGTGATTTCCAGAGCTTTCGCCTGAGTTCCTATCTTTTGCTGCGATAGAGCAATCCTTAGGTAGGGCAGGAGCGTGGCTATAAACCAATCGCGGTGCTGACTATCTGTGAGATTCATATTAGCTTCACAGATCCTGCACTTCAGTCTTTGATCTAGCTCCCAGGGTGTTTCATTGAGCCTCATCATGATTTCCTTAAATCCAATTACCGATTGCGAGGTAGACTTAGGCTTACCGAATTCTTTGTTTAAAGTGGTCTAAGTATCTGCTAATGACGCCAACGAATTATCAGTGCAGTACTTAACGTACCATGTCAGCGCATGATCCTGCAGAGCGGTAACCAACTATGCCTTCTTTATGTTATCATCCGTAATATGTTGTGTTGTCCACACAACCTTCACAACAAACCAAATTTGATCCAGATCCTCACTTCATAAGCCGTTAAAAACTAGCAACTTCATTATATTCGACATGTTGACCGGTAGCGGTGGTGGTGGCAGTTTGGGCGAAGGTGTATGTTGTGGAGGTGAAGGTGGAGGTGGTGTGGACGTATGAGGTATTCATGGAAAACCATGTCTTATCAACTGGACCGTTCTCTGTGGTGAAGCCTGTGTTGCTCCCTCGTCGTCACTTGAAGGAGGTCCAATCAAAGGACTATATTCAGGACCATTTTTCCTTGATTTCTAAAGCTCTATCCACTTCATGTAGATCTAAACATCAAGGTAATGGAATAACTCACTTTTCACACAAGAGCATATTAATCCAAGTATTCAAAGATCTCAAATATTTACCTCACAGTCCCTTGAAGAAGCATCGCTCTGCTTCACTATAAGTAACTGAGGTATCAACCGCGAACTCTGTAACAAATCCTCCAATGACTCGATCAAGCCAGTGATCAACTTCATGCAAGATCTTATCTTCAAAAGCTTCCAACCTCCATACGAGTTCCAAGGTCCACACTATTAGACCATGAAGCCTCCACCCTCCTTAGCCCTCTACCAATTTAGTGATCCACTCGTATAGTTTGATCGGGAAGGTGCAGAAGAAAATTTCATGTATTTTGGTGTACAAATATCTATCCAACCACTGCTCCTTTGACAGGTGCAAATTCCTATATTCCTGCGCCGCGAATTCGTGGATCTTTCTATCCAACCACTTTTCAGTTTCCTTCTTGGTCGGATTCTAGTGATGCGACATCACACATCCCTTTATGCAGATCCTGGTCCTGGCAATGGAACCATTTGTTGGCTTAGGGGGTCCTGACCCAGGTTCAGAGTTAGTTGCGCCAAATAAATCCCTACACTACTGGCCCTTTCGGCATCAATCCGCGGTGTGCGGACTAAATTCTCACTCGAAGCAGTATGGGGGGATGCTGGAACCAATTTTTGCACCCAGATATCAGTGTGATGTCCTTTTGTGACCTAGATCTACCTTCGCGTAGATTGATAAGCCTTTATGGATTATCATTGTAACTTCCTTTAATCAGCCTCTAGACCTTTTCGAAGGTCTACGACTAGGTTTTGCGGACCTTGAACAAGCGAATTAGCTACTTACATGCATCATCGATTACTTTTAGACCAGTATTTACTCAGATCTGCTTAAGTGTTCAAAAACTTTAACAGGAAGCGTTATAATATTCGCGTAATCACTTAACATTAATTGCATTCATATAACAATACAAATTAACTAAAGTCGTGCATTAATACATCATTATTTAATAAAACCATCATTCATCACAACATAAAGCGCATTCATACATAATAGAAGTAAAGATAAAACACAGGAATTTCTGCAACAATCTTCTTTATTGTTGTTCAGTTAAGCTTAGAGACTCAAGACTTCCCTGTGCACTCAACTGCAGGGGTCCGCGCACTCGGCTACGGACACTACTTTAGGCCTTTACGCACATAGCTGCAAAGCCTTTCTTCTTACTCTCATGCACTAACTTTCTAGACTCTTTCCGTCGTACCCATAGACAAACTTCAATTACTTTCCTTAGACATCCCTAATACACACCTATTTATACAATCCCATGGTCCGCGGACCATGGGTAGATCTTAAAAAGCCGACTCAAGTTACATAAAACAAGGGTAAAACCCTTTTTAACTCTTTAACTAACTTCGCACTTCGCGACCACAACTTGCGGAGACTTTACATCTTTTTACCTCAAAACTTGGGCTTTTGCCCCAAAACTGACCCAGGGGACCCCATCCCAACATCTCCTTTATATGACATCTATGTGTATGCATTTGAAAGATGGTTGTTGAGGCTTGGGCTGGACGGATTTGGAGGAAGGTTTCTCTTGGAGCCATGGTCGAATTAGGTTGTATTCTTCCAGATTTCTTTGCAGACATCAATAAAGAAGCTATGTCATGTTCCTGATGTTATGATATTTATGCTTTAATTCATGTTATGATCTAATTATGTATGATTTCATGTTTTATAGATCTAACATTCATATCTTGAACATGATTTGAACTACTGCTAGTATATATGTTTTTATGGAATGTTGCAGGTTTTGAAGCATTGGAGGAAGCATAGGGTTTGAACCCTACGGGAACATCTTCAAACATAGGACCTACCGATACTCTCTCTTCATCCCACTTTAGTAGATTAAGCATTAGGATTGCTTGTTTGATATCTTCTTGTTGGTGTATTCCCTTCGATCAGTTAGGGTTTTCAACACAGACCCTATGGTGTTTTATAGAGGACTATACTTTTTAAGATTGCAAGAAGGACTTTCTCAAAAACCAAGAAAAAACCAAATATGTCAACTTTCAAGAAAGCAAGGCAAAGCAATGTAAAGGCTGGGATATAAGTGAATTGAGACCAATTCCTTGTTCCAAAAGCTCAGAACAACCAAGAACTTCACTAAGAAGCCTTGAACTCAAACACAAAAACTAACACTTCACCAAAAAGCAAACCCTAGGTTGACTAGGTTTTTCCACGAAGAGAGATAGGAAATTGAAAATTTGCAATAAGAAAGACTCTCCTAGACAATCAATGACTAAATAGAAGCAATAAAAATCAAGCAAAACCCTTTACTGGACTCAGGATTTGAAAAATTCATTCAAAACCAAACATACGCGACTATGTAGTGACAGACTTGCATGTATACAGGACTATACTCAAAGAAACCTGCGTATACATGTGTTTCTTTGGACAAAAGCATGTGTGTACGCGATTGTGTGAACTAAAAACCGCGTATAAAAAGGCCAGAAAAGAAAAATAAAAAATTTAGGCATGATCTAGAAGATCAGACTTTTTTCCCAGATTGAAAACAAGTTAAAGATACCAGAAAAATCAAGAAACCAAACAAGAAGGCCCAGATCAAGAGAGAAACAACCCTAACAAGGAAATGCAAGATTGTATTCCCCATTGGAGTCGCTAATTCTGTTATGGGATAAAACACCCTAAGGTCTCGGTTGAAAACCCCAATAGATCAAAGGGAATACACCAACAAGAAGCAAGAAAACAAGTAGTCTTAATGCTTAATCTACTAAAGTGGGATGAGGAGAGAATACCCGTAGGTTCTACATTTGAAGATGTTCTCGCAGGGTTCAAACCCTTTTCTTCCTCCAATGGTTCAAAACCTGCAACTCATTCAAAAAAAACATATATACTAGTAGTAGTTTGAAGCATGTTCAAGATATGAATGTTAGATCATATACGCATATGGATATAAAACACGAAATCATACATAATTAGATCATAACATGAATTAAAGCATAAAGATCATAACATCAGGAACAAGATAGAGCTTCTTAATTGATGTCTACAAAGAAATCTGGAAGAATACTACCTGATTCGACCACAGCTCCAAGCAAAACCTTCCTCCGTGTTCGTCTAGCCCAAGACTCAACAATCCTCTTTGAAATCCATACACATAGATGTCATATAAAGGAGATGAACATCTTTGTGAAGAAACAAGGGTTTCCTATACCTGGGAGTGCAAGAGGCACAAGGACAAATCAGACTTGATTAGGGACCAATTGTATATAATATCAATATCCTATCCTTCCCCCCCTAGGCCTTCCCATGAGGTGTATTTATTTCACCCCGAAACAATTGTTTCAGATGGGATAGTTAGGTTACGAGCTCCTGTAGGTGGGATTTCGGTGTAACCCGTAAACCCCACCCACAAAATAGGGATTTTATATATTTTTTATATTTCAAATTATATACATGGGTTGGGTATAGATGGACTTGCGTGTGTACGCACTTTTTGAAGGGTAGAGTCGTGTATGGAATTTAAAATAATTTTTTTTAGTAAAAGGACCAAGTCTGAAGGGAAAGTGTCGCCCAAGGCCATGACTCAGAGCATCAAGTATACAAGGGTGATAAATGATGCTATAACAATAGGAGAGAGGTAGGCAATCTCCCTTTCTCATTTTTCATTCTGATTTAGGTTAGGGAAGTTTGCTTGTTTTGTCACGGTTGTTACTAGACCCATAAATTGGGCTAGAGGGACCACTTCTATCTGTAGAAGGGATTGCCTCGTTAACAAGGAGCTATGTTAGTGAAGCACAATGTTTGCTATGTGGATGAAGGAAGCACTTGAAAAGTGAATGCATAGAGACAAAAAATAGAGAACAACTAAGAGAATTAGATTGGATCATCTTAGATTAGATTATAGAACATGCAACAGAGGAGATTAGTGTCTCCTACTGGTTGGTGCTTACAAAAAATTGGCAGTAGAGGGAATTGTTTTCTCCTGTAGGTTGGTGCGTATGAATTCTTGAAGCTAATGGGATTGGTGTTTCTTGTAGGTTGGTGCCTATGAAGAATTATCATATAAATAAGTTTGTTTCTTTTCTCCCGAAAGGGTGTCCACATATATCTTGTGTTTATTGATCTTGTTATTAGATTATTTCCTTATGTTTCTTGAATGTTATCGATAAGTGAAAATGGTATTATATTGATTCAAACACCCCCCCCACCCCCTTGTATAACTGTGAATCCAACAATATATCTAAGTACATTGAACAAATAAACAATATGCAAACTAAAAGGAAGAAGGAACCTATTTGTGGGCATACAAATAACTCACTAGCACGTGAAGATACAAACTTCCATTGGTAAACTATATACTAGTGGCATTTGAATTAGGTCCAAAAGAGAAACAAGTCAATAATATTTGACTAGAGTCATTCGAACTCAAATAAATCTTTTGTTGGTATGCCCATCAATTTGATCTAAAGATTATCACTATTAAGCTCTGTTTGAAGAAGATCCCAATACTTTTAACCCCAAAGTTTTTCAATGTTCAGGTTTCCAAAACCAAAGAGGAAACTTAAATTCATATGAGGTTGACATCGTTCTTGATTCTCACGTTGGTGGGATGAGTATCATTCAAGACTTCAAGTTGCATTCTATGCTATTTCCGTCCAACATTTCTTACAATGACGTCACTTTGTTGGGAGAGCCCTATTGAGATTACTCTTAGTTATTCACCTATGTTATCGGGTGTGGATCAATTGTTAATGTACCCAAGACAATTTTCTATATACTATACTTCTATCTAAAGAAGGATGTTATCTTTGACTGGGAAAAGGTTATTTCAAATGAGATTTATTTTCAATTGGGTAATTTTCACAAGACCCTAAGATTTTTTATTATAACCTATATAGTCATGGCCATTGATTTATGCAAATTTTTCCACAAATTACCCCACAAAATTAATATGAATTATGGGATTTAAATGGTAAACATTTTCCCAAAGAATATCTTTAGAAGCTCAAATGTTTTATAGAGAAAAGGAGTGCATAAAGAAAAGGAGAACAATACATATATAATAGACTATATGGTTATGAAGATAAACTAATGTTGTTGCCTATTTTTTTTTTAGATAAATACTTTGTTGTGGAAGTTTGTAGACAATATCATTCTTAGTTAATTCATTTTTACAAGAAAAAGTAAAAGAAGTGTATCTCACCACCATTCACTGTGGGAGATGTCATAATAAGGAATTTTGCACATTTTGTAAAATTTTCTTAGTTTTTGAAATAGTTCGACTTGTTTGTAGTTGAACCTATCTAAGGATTTGATCATGAAGGCATTTTCTCAAATAATTTGGCATTTGTAAGGTATAGAATTTTTTTCACAATTTCAGAAGAAAGTGGAGAAATTCAAGTAGGCACATCAAAGGAGAAAGATACACAAATAATAGTTGATGATATAGTAATGAAAGTGAGTACCAAATCTAAAGAAAGTTCAAAGAAAAGATGGTAAAAAACCCACTAATTCTCAACCCTCTTAAGCTCCACAAACTCATTATAATTCCTCCTCAATTCAGAACCAAGGAGAGAGCAATGAGATACATTTTGGTGGAGGTGATGGAGGAGCCACCCCCTCGATTCAGCTTAGAAAGTTCTCACATTGTCACTTTATCTAAAAGAAAGATTTCTAGCAAGCAAGGGTCACAACAATAAGAAGGACCCACAAATATGGAGGTAGATAATGCTATTATTATTGATTTGGTAGCATTACATATGGATGAGAGATGGGATTAGGTGAAGAGCTAATTGGTGAAGAGTTAGCCCTTTTGAAGAATAATCATTGATCATACAAAAATCCCACTATGATAAGGCCAATAAGAAGTTTCCATTTGAGAATGTTGTTGGGTGTGGAGCCTGATTATCTTCTATATTCAAAGGTATCACCACATAGGACCCCAGTTCGAAATGGGGGCGGCAACGCCACCCGTAAAATATTCGCTGCAAGGGGGGTCCACGGGGGGGCGGTTGCGCCCCCGAAGCTAAAAACAGCTGTAAAATTGCCTTGTAAAAGTATAATAATTTCTAGTCAATCTGGGTCGTTCATTAGGCGGATGATCTGACGGTAGAACTTATGTTTAGTTTAGGGTTTTTTGCCCTAGAAGGCAACCGCTCTCTTTGTATGAGGGTATTGTATTTGAGGCTGTGTGATAGATGTGTATTCTGTGAGCGAGAAACAGAGAGGTGAGACTGTGAGAGAAAACAGAGGATATTACAACGGATTTGCTGTAGGTTGTGTCTCTTCATTTTGCTAGATAATAGAAAGGAAGGACTGGCTGTTCGGGGTGGGCGTAGCCCAAACTGGGTGAACCATGTATATTTGTGTCTCTCTTGTTTTGTGCGTTTTCTGTGTTTATATTTATGAAATATTTTATGTGTTCCATTGCTCCGTAATATATAATTTTCTAACAAAGGTGTATATGAAAAATAAGAAAATTACTAACAAATGGAAGAATAAAGTTGAATTTTCAAGAGTAGGACCTTCGAGACTCCTAAAATTACACATAATTACAGGGATATTGTTTCCCATTCTGCCACCCAACATGAGGAAGAAAATATGTTCTTGAAAAGAAAGATAAGTGATTTGTATGAAGATCTTACTCCTATATGTCTATTCATTACCCCTTTATATATTCAAGCGCATGAAGCTACAACAACATGTTGGCATTATGATACAGGCATTGTCCTTGATGGCAACTCACTCAGATGAAAGATCACAGTATAACAGGTAAACAACAAAGAATTACATATCAGTCTTCACAGAATGAAGAAAGAAATCTATACGCAGGTTCACCATTGACCAAGCTGCGTATACACGCAACTTCATTGTATACAAGTCGCGTATACATACACACGCACTTTCACAAAAATAAAAGATGTATACCTTGGAAAACTAAGTTTTTGGTCTGAAGTATTTGGTCCATGGTATTTTGATCCATGGTATTGGGCCAAGGTATCTGGTCCGAGGTATTGACCCTAGGTATTTGGTCCAAGGTATTGGTCCTAAGTGGTTTTGGTCCATGGTTTTGAGTAAGGCCTAAAACTATAAAAGGAGGAGAAGATCTTTAGGCCAAGGTGTGCAAGTATCAAATATCTGATGAAGTGTGAGATCTATTATGTAGGTTATTGGCTTATGGTGCTGTGCTTGATTTGAACCAAGGATGAACCTTAACGTTTGATGAAGGATAAGATCTAATGATGTATCAAGATCTTAAGGCTTGAAATGAATTATCTTTATGTGGTTTGATCATGTATCTGAATAACTAGCGCATGTTGTAGTCTGTAAATATGATGATCTGGGTATGACTGAAGTTTGGAATAGTTGTAATGTTTAAATCATCATTTACAGACCTGTACGCAGGTTCACTTTAGAAAAGGAGCGTATACATGCTGGTTCTGAATATCAAATCAATGTATACATCATAAATTTGATTTTTAGTTCTGTACATTGGTTCGCTTTGGTAAAAGCGCATACACACACAAGTTCGACACATGGAAGTAGCATATACCATATAAAGTATGTTTCAGTTGTTTCTGTTTGCTGTTGTAGAGTTCTGGGTTTTGGTTTGGGTTCTGGTGACTATATTCTGGTGACAGTATCAGATTGACTGTCAAATGGATTGATTCAAAAAGTGATGTTTGAGTTTTAGTGGTCGGTTGATGCAGATGTATTTAATGATTGAATTGCAGTTATAATGTTATTGTTGGATGCAGTCTGAAAATTTATGAAATGTGGTCCCTGGAGGAAGAAAGAAGGTTTTAGCCTTCTGTAGGTCGGCACCTACGTACTAGTAAACATATCGGCTAGTACAAGAGCTAAGGGGTTGTAGCTCCCTTCCAGTAGAAGCTGGAGAACGAGAGAAGGTTGTAGCCTTCTGCAGGTAGAAGCCTGCATACTGGTATAAGACTGCACCAGTACAAAAATTGTAAACATATTTTCTTATTATTAAAAGAAGACAGAGATGACAACAGCAGGTGGTTTTCACCCACATTGGGTTTCCACCTTATATCTTGGTGTTCATGTGTGTTGCTTATGTGTGATGCTTTATTCTGCTTTTATTGCACTGTCTAATGAATTCCTGATATACTGGTTAAAGTTCAATGCATGATAATTTGTGTAAATCAAAATATCTCTGCATATACGCTGGTTACCTTAAGTACAGTTGCGTATACACACTAGTTCACTTAGCTGAAGTAGTGTATACAAATCATTTTTGAAAATTAAATTATTGATCTAATAATACTGATTCACCCCCCTCTCAATATTATTTCCAACAATTGGTATCAGAGCAGGTCCTTCAGAAGAAGGTTGATCGCTTGAAGGAAGATCCATCAT
The DNA here is from genome assembly GCA_031772625.1 of Pinus tabuliformis. Classification (NCBI taxonomy): domain Eukaryota; kingdom Viridiplantae; phylum Streptophyta; class Pinopsida; order Pinales; family Pinaceae; genus Pinus; species Pinus tabuliformis. The sequence goes on along the minus strand of CM062816.1, from coordinate 50,064,954 downwards.
CATGAGTAATCATGAAAGCGGGGGATCCATCAAACTGCCAATCTTTGATGGGAGCAACTTTGTTTATTGGAAGATAAGAACCACAACCTATCTTCAATCACTTGGAACAGATGTCTGGGAAATCGTGGAAGGAGGATATACATTTCCATCAGCAGTTCTTATGAATACGGCAGGTAAAAAGCAATATGAAACCAATGCCAAGGCTGTCAATACATTATTGGGAAGTCTGTCATAATCAAAGTTTGTCAAAGTCATGCAACTCAAATCAGCCAAAGAAATATGGGAAAAAATCGTTCTAAGCTACGAAAGAGACTCTCAGGTAAAACGTGCTAAACTGCAAACTCTCAAAATTCAATATGAAACTCTTAAGATGCACAATGATGAAAGTATAGCTAGTTACTTCTTACATATAGATGAGGTTGTTAATTGCATGAAGAATCTGGGTGAAGAGATAAAGGAAGTTACCTTAGTTGAGAAGGTTTTAAGATCCTTATCTGCTAAATTTGAATCAAAAGTATCTGCAATAGAAGAAAAACAGGATCTACAGACTATTACTATGACACAGCTTCACAGAATCTTAACTGCCTTTGATATGAGAAAAGGAGGCCCATCAGATATGAGAGAAGCCGCATTTAAAGCTTCAGCAAAAGGAAAAGAAGAACTCAATGAATCAAGATATATTTCAGAAGAAGAAGATGAAGTAAACTTTGTCAAGAAGCTTCAACGAGGTTCTGGAAGATTCATAGGTAAACTACGTTTCAAATGTTTTGCCTATGGTAGAGTCGGCCATTATGATGCCAAATGTACTCATAAAGATAAATATGATAAAGGAAAGGAATCTGCAAAATGGAATAGAAAACAAAGTGTAAGTAAAAAGAGCTACTATACTCATGAAGATAACGATGGTTTATCAAATAGTGATGAAGATGAAAATAATAATGACTATAGACTTCTGATGGCTTATGAAGATGATAATTTTTGGGATGCTTTAGATGACCTTCATGAAAAAATCTCTAAGCTCAAAATCTATTTAGAAGAAAAGAATATGATTATAGATACCTTGACATACCAACTTGCTGAAAGAGAAAAACACAATGAAAAACTAGAATGTGAAATTGTGGGTCTAAGAAAGGATCTTGAGAAAACAAAAGCTCTCAATATTAGATTTGCCAAAGGATCAGAAAAATTAAATGAAATTATCAAAGTGCAGCGTTCTCCTCTGATAAAGACAAGTCTTGGATATACTTAAGAAGCATCTTAATCACAGAAGCCGTCAACCTCCGCTAAAATCTATCTTGATGCAGTAAAGAGCAGTGAACAATTTGACAATTGTCAGCAAAGGCATAAAGCATATCACCAGGTAAATCTGGCTCAATTTACTTCAAGGATGAACAGAAGCCACAACCAACCTCAGGTAAATCATACTCAATTTGCTTCAAAGATGAATATCAATAGAAACTACAATCACTAGGTCAGTAGATTCGATAATCTCAAGAACTTCTTTAATGGTCAATGTTTTTCATGTCATAACTTTGGAAACAAAGCTGATCAATGTGTTGCTTACAAGACCATCATGACTAGAGAAGCACGAAATCAAAGGAATGTGACAGGGATCAGGAAAAGTTCCTACAATAACTTTTCTCTCCTTGAAAATGAAATAGAATTCTCAATTTGTAACAACTTCGGCCATGAAGAATATGAATGCAGGAGTAAATTTCGGAAAATATCTCAAAAGGAGAAAACTCCATTAAAACCCAAAATATGGAGAAAGAAAGAACCGCAAACAGAAAGATGTGGTATAGCCTTGTATGCAGAAGGACAAGAAAATCAGTGGTACATCGACAGTGGATGCTCAAAACACATGACAGGTGACAAAGAAAAACTTCACTCATATAATGCCTCAGAAAAGGAAAAGAATGTCTCATTTGGAAACGACACTCCTGCTATCATAAAAGGTAAAGGTTCTGTTTTCTTGAAAGAAAAGGTTAAAGTTGGGAATCTTATGTATGTTGATGGTATAAAGCATAACCTGTTGAGCGACAGTCAAATGTGTGATCAAGGAAATGAAGTGGTATTTCGATCAAATGGATGTGTTTTTCGTGAGCTTGATACAGGAGAAACCATGATCAATGGTACAAGAACTCCAAACAACTTATACATACTCAAGGGAGGACAATAACAATGTTATTTAAGAAAAAATGATGAAAATTGGCTATGGCAAAGAAGATTGGGGCATCTAAGATTTTCTCAAATAAGAAAAGCATGCAGATTCCAGGCTGTTCGTGATCTTCCTGATATCAACATTCCTGAAAATACAATATGCAAATCATGTCAATTTGGTAAGCAAACCAGATCTCACTTCATTGAAAAGGAAGGGTCAGCTAGTAAGCCTCTTGAACGTGTTCATACTGATTTATGTGGACCATCAAGGAAAAGGTCACCTCGTGGAAAAGAATACTTTATATTATTCATTGATGATTTTTCAAGAATGTGTTGGATAGGTCTTCTAAAGCATAAAGATGAAGCATTTGAAAAGTTCAAAGCCTTCAAAGCTTTGGTTGAAAATGAATCAGATCGTAAAATCAAATGCCTCAGATCCGATCGAGGAGGGGAATTTACCTAGGATGAATTCTTTGACTTTGGTGAACAACATGGAATCAAAAGGCAATTCTCCACCGCAAGGACTCCTCAGCAAAATGGAGTGGTAGAAAGGATGAACAGAACTGTTCAACAAATGGCTCGAGATATGCTAGATGAATCTAGGACTCCTGCAACCTTCTGGGGTGAAGCTGCATTTACCGCCGTCACTATTCTCAATCAAGAAAATATTCGAGTAAACAACACTCAAACTCCACATGAACTTTGGTATGGTAAGACTCCTACTGTAAAATACTTCAAAGTCTTTGGAAGCAAATGTTACATCAAAAGGACTGATGAAAAACTTGGTAAGTTTGAACCTAGAGTAGATGAAGGTATTCTTCTTGGCTACTCTTCCCGAAGTAAAGGATATAAATTTTATAATAAAAGACTTGGGAAAATTATTGAAAGTATTGATGTTGTGGTTAATGAAGCATGCAAAAATAAAAAACAGATAAAAACTGAAGATTATGACAATGAAGAAGATGAGGATCATTTTCCCACATCAAATCACACTGATTCTGAAGAAGAAACCAATGAAACACCAGAAGAAGAGATAACAATAGAAGAAAAGACTCCGTCCAGGTATGTTCAGAAAAATCATCCAGAAACTCAAATTTTAGGGGAAAAAGGGGCAGGTGTGCAGATAAGAAGAACTATTACAGAAGCCTCAAGCTATCTAGCATTACTATCTTCCACCGAACCTCAAAATGTAAATGAAGCATGCAAAGATGAATGTTGGCTCAAGGCCATGAATGAAGAACTTGAGCAAATTGAAAAGAATAATACTTGGGAATCAGTTCCTAGACCTCATGATAAAAAAATCATAGGAACTAAATGGATATTCAAAAACAAGCTAAACGAAAATGGAGGAGTTATTAGAAACAAGGACAGACTTGTTTGTAAAGGATATGCTCAACAAGAAGGTATAGATTTTGAAGAAACTTTTGCACCTGTTGCTAGACTTGAAGCCATAAGAATGTTTCTTGCTCTTTCTAGTTTTCAGAAATTCAAAGTATACCAAATGGATGTAAAATCTGCCTTTCTTAATGGAGACTTAGAAGAAGAAGTCTATATTGAACAACCAGAAGGATTCATTCATGGAAATGATGCATAACTTGTATGAAGACTCAGAAAGGCTCTCTATGCTCTAAAACCGGCTCCAAGGGCTTGGTATTACCATCTTGACAAATATCTCCACCAACAGGGTTTTTCAAAGGGGTCAACAGATAACAATCTATATACAAAGATTGACGCTGATAAATTGTTAATAATTGTTGTTTATGTTGATGATATCATTTTTGGTAGCAATGAAGAATCCATGAGTTATAATTTTGCTTCAGTAATGCAGCAAGAATTTGAAATGTCCTTGCTTGGTGAGCTTACCTATTTTCTTGGTCTACAAATTCAACAAAATAAATATGGTATTTTTCTCTCACAAACCAAATATCTCAAATAGATCTTGAAAAAGTACGGCATGGAAGATTATAAACCAGTATGTACCCCAATGGTAACAGGATGCAGTCTCAGCTCAAATGATGAATCAACAGCAGTACATCAACCAACTTACAAATCCATGATTGGCAGTCTGCTTTATCTAATAGGTACCCGACCTGACATCATGCATGTAGTAGGAATAGTTGGAAGATTCCAAGCAAATCCAAAGGAATCACACCTTCAGGTAGTCAAAAGGATTTTCAAATATCTTCAAGGAACACAAAACTTTGGTTTATGGTATCCCAGCGATACAGATCTTACTCTTCATGCATATACAAATGCAGATTGGGCACGAAGTGTTGATGATAGAAAAATCACAAGTGTTGGTGCATTCTATATGGATTCTAGGTTAGTGTCTTGTTTCAGCAAGAAAAAAAGTTTGATTGCATTATCTACAACTGAAGTAGAATATGTGGCTGCTGCATCTTGCTGCACACAACTGCTTTGGATGATGCAAACATTTCAAGACATTCAGATCACATGTACTCCACCCATGTTCATTCTATGTGATAATATAAGTGCCATCAGTATTTCAAAGAATCCAGTCATGCACTCCAAGACCAAGCACATACCCATTAAATATCATTTTCTACGTGAACAAGTGCTTGAACAAAAGGTAAAATTGGAGTATGTTCCCTCCAAAGAATAGGTTGATGTTATATTCACTAAACCACTGCCCAAAGAGACTTTTGAATATCTCAGGCAAAAGCTAGGAGTAGTTGCTGCATCATCCTGCTACTAAAATCCATTTTTTTAGAAAGGTTGTTATACGCGAGTTTCATGAAGTGTAGTCGCGTACATACGCTAGTTTCTATGGGCACAGTCACGTATATGTTGGTTTGAGGAAAAGCAGTGGGCCAGACTCAGGAGAAAGGGATCTGATATGGTTCAATGAATTATCTACTCTATTTGATGATGGTTACAATCTGCTGATGACATGTGGAAATATGTTGGTTCTCATAAGTTGTTGATAACTTGTTGTATATCTGATTGATGATGATGCCTTGATAATTCTTCTGATATATGCAATGATCAGATCTGACAGTAAACATCATACATAGGTTCAGGGGGAGCATATGCTTCTAATAATGCATTGTTGGCATTATCTTAGAAGATCTTGGTACAGATCCGCATAGTTGTTTTGATTCAGGTGATTCTTTTTTGATGGACATATACAGGTTGATGGTCTAGATGCTATTCACAAATGCTTATGGAGCAGATCATACATGGTGTATGATAGTTGCTGATGACTATCATGGTCTTGTTTAGATTTTTGGTCTCTATTATAAATATCATGTATATCATTCAATGTAAAGGTCATATCAAGACCCATGATGTAATAATTTGTCTCTGTCTGTTGTAGTCTTTTGATGAGTCCCTTTTGGTCATATGATGTAATTTGTACCCCCATTATGCATGGGAAGGATGATGTAATAACTGCTATATTTCAGTCATGTATAAACAATTGGTATATCCCCACTTGGTTGGGTGGATGATTCAAATTTGGTATATCCCCACTTGGTTGGGAGATGGATGTATGTATGAGTCATTGGTGATAGGAAGGTCATTAGTATATAGTCATATTTTTGCAGATTTTTCTTATGCTCAGGGGGAGCATGGACTCAATCATGGGAGCTCAATCAGTACACTTCAACATATCAGAGATTTCAACATGTACTCAGGGGGAGCATGACCCTTTTCCCTTGATGTCAAAGGGGGAGAGTGACTTGGTGTGGTTGTTGCCATCAAGTCCAAAGGGGGATATTGTTGGCATTATCATATAAGTATTATCCTTGATGGCATCTCACTCAGATGAAAGATCACAGTATAGCGGGTTAACAAAAAAGAATTACAGATCAATCTTCACAGAATGAAGAAAGAAAGGTATACGCAGGTTCACCATTGACCAAGCTGAGTATACATGCATGTTCACTGTATACAAGTCGCATATACGTACACATGCACTTTCACAAAAAGAAAAGCGTGTATACCTTGGAAAGCTAAGTTTTTGGTCCGAAGTATTTGGTCCATGGTATTTTGATTCATGGTATTGGTCCAAGGTATTGACCCTAGGTATTTGGTCCAAGGTATTGGTCCTAAGTGGTTTTGGTCCATGGTATTGAGTAAGGCCTAAAAATATAAAAGGAGGAGAAGATCATTAGGCCAAGGTGTGCAAGAATCGAATATCTGATGAAGTCTGAGATCTAATATGCAGGTTATTGGCTTATGGTGTTGTGCTTGATCTGAACCAAGGATGAACCTTAGTGTTTGATGAAGGATAAGATCTAATGATGTATCGGGATCCTAAGGCTTGAAATGAAATATCTTTATGTGGTTTGATCATGTATCTGAATAACTGGCGCATGTTGTAGTCTATAAATATGATGATCTGGGTATGATTGAAGTCTGGAATAGTTGTAATGTTTAAATCATAATTTATAGATCTGTACGCAGGTTCACTTTAGAAAAGGAGCGTATACACGCTGGTTCTGCATATCAAATCAACGTATACATCATAAATTTGATTTGCAGATCTGTACACTGGTTCGCTTTGGTAAAATTGTGTACACACGCAGGTTTGACACATGGAATTAGGGTATACCTTATAAAGTGTGTTTCCGTTGTTTCTGTTTGTTGTTTTAGAGTTCTGGGTTATGGTTTGGGTTTTGGTGACTGCATTCTGGTGACAGTATCAGATTGATTATCAAAGGGATTGATTCAAAAAGTGATGTTTGAGTTTCAGTGATCAGTTGATGCAGATGTATTTAATGATTGAATTGCAGTTATAATGTTGTTGATGGATCCAGTCTGAAAATTTATGAAACGTGGTCCCTGGAGGAAGAAAGAAGGTCGTAGCCTTCTGTAGGGCGACACCTACATACTAATAAAACATATTGGCTAGTACAAGAGCTAGGGGGTTGTAGCTCCCTTCTAGTAGAAGCTGGAGAACGAGAGAAGGTTGTAGCCTTCTGCAGGTAGAAGCCTGCATACTGGTATAAGACTGCACCAGTACAAAAATTGTAAACATATTTTCTTATTATTAAAAGAAGACAGAGATGACAACAGTAGGTGGTTTTCACCCACATTGGGTTTCCACCTTATATCTTGGTGTTCATGTGTGTTGCTTATGTGTGATGCTTTATTCTGCTTTTACTGCACTGTCTAATGAATTCCTGATATACTGGTTAAAGTTCAATGCATGATAATTTGGGTAAATCAAAAGATCTCTGCATATACGCTGGTTGCCTTAAGTACAGTTGCATATACACGCTAGTTCACTTAGCTGAAGTAGCGTATACAAATCAATTTTGAAAATTAAATTATTGATCTGATAATACTGATTCACCCCCCCCTCTCAGTCTTATTTCCAACACAACAATCACACTCAGCACACCCCAAAAGAGTAAGAAGGAAGCATAGTTGTTAGGTGGCATCAGATCCTATGTCACAATGAACATAAATAAGTGATTAGATATTATTAAGGAAGAACATGCCTTCTTCATGCTAAGCCTAGGTATGGAAGGCATCGATGCTTGACATTAAAGAAAAAATTCCCCCAGTCAATTCAATTGATAGGTCGAGAGGGGAAGTTTTCTAGATCAAATTGGAGGAGAATATCTTGCATTTGATATGTCCAAATCACAATCAATGTCACCATATCCTCCAATATATAAACAAATCCCAGACACAATACCTTGTCACTACCCACCACCGTGGAATTAGCTCCAAATATCCTTCAAAATGTAGTGTTCCTCTACAAAACAAGGTTGATTTGCGGCACGACAGGGTCCATAGAGGGCTTCAGGAGCAGAGGATATTCAAGGAGTAATGAAATAGTGTCAACTTGTTCCCCACAATGGTAATGATGAGGATCTCATAGAAGTGTATTCATATTATACTTCTCCTTAAATGAAACAAAAAATAAAATAAAATAAATAGTTCGAGATTTTTTGAGTTAAGGGCTTCAAGAATTGAGTGTAGATGGGTATGGAGGATCACACAAACAATGAAATATATCTATAGTGTGGCATTACATAGACCACACTAGTAAGGGATGGTACATACTATATTAGAGACAATTTTGGTGGGAAGCATTGTTGTATTCCATGGAAAACTTGTGGATGGAATAATGCAGCGAGGACACTATAGAGAAACAGAGGTATGTTTCTACAAGGGTAGTTAGCCCAAGATTTTTATTGATAAAGAAGAATTCCCAAGTCAAGGAATGAAGGCCACAAACCCATGGAACAAACTTTTGGTAGCTCTTGTACCATTGTTAGCCTCAATAAAATAGAAAGACATGTTTGATAAATTTGAGTTGCATTATTGTTCACAAGATATAAATATAAATACAAGTTTTTCTAACCCTTGGTTTCATATTCCAAGAGGTGTCTTGCACTTCTTATGACTGTGTTACACAACATTTTTTCACTGTCCTTGTACTCCCTGTTCCTCGATCCTGGAGGACCTCTACAGTGACCCTCATGTGTTTCCCTACCATGAAGAACATGTTCTTACATCCCTCTTCATCTGTAAAATATTTCCCTCTTACATCATTTCCCAAGAATATTACTTCAAACTCAGTTTTCAAGACTGATGATAGCACTCAATTTCTTCCCTACGCCGATTTGTAGAGTCTAACACTGGGCCTAGCGTCGAACAACACTGGTAAGCCATTCATGACCCGCGTCGACCCTCTTTTGGCAAGTTTTTAAAAATGGAGTCGAAGCTTCGTGAATGAAAGTCTGGTAAATGGTTGAGCAAGATAGAGCCGAGAGAGACTGTTTGGGCTCCTTTCCCCTATTAAATTGGAACAAACCAAAAGGGATAAGGCCTCTCCCATCATAAGAGTATCCTTTTACCCTCTATCAAACCTATATAAACTCCTCATTTTCCAACCTCAGCTAGCTAATGAAAGGGCTGGAATAATCTGCAAATCTTGATATCCATCTTGAGAACCTTAGCCTTCTAGTTTGTGTTTGTGAAGGGAGAATAAGCTTGTAGTGTTTGGTTTGGAGCAAAGAGGAAGAAGCCTTGAACTTCCATTGTTTTGAGGGTGAATCATGAGATGCTAACATCGGTGCTAGAATTCAGACATGTCGAAGGAGACCTGCAACGCTAAGGCGGAGGTTGTACTTTCCTTTTTTTCATAATAAAACAATTGTTATTTTGTTTCCTCTATCAACTACATATGTTAGTTGGTAGCTTAAGAATTATTAGCCTCTTAAGTAGATTGAATATTTTGTATGTTATCATGTGTTCTTTGGTTTCTTGTCTCATTGTTTCAGGGGCTCGATTGAAACTAAGGAGTTGATCGCTGGAACAAAGGCACAAGGAATTCATCAAAGAAGGATTAGCGATACAGAGGTAGGATCTCATCCATTCTCAATATAAGGGAACTTATATTAGATTGTCTTATTTGTGGCTAGACCGTCTCCCCTGGGCTAGAGGGATTGTCTCTGTCCACAGAGAGAATCTTCCTACTCCACAAATTGGTGGCCATACTGGGGATCCATCCCTCTCTTTGGATTGTTTTTCATTTCATGATTTATGACAACTTTTATTGTTTCACACTTTCTCTTTGGTAATATGTACTTCAAGTCATCTACTACTTTGATTCTTGAATTTAGAGTGACAAGTCTGGTTTTGGTTTGTGAATTTTTTTATTTTTTCTTTGAACCCCTCGCTGTTTATTTTCTAACAGTCGTGCTGACTGGCGCGAGATCCCTTTGAATAGTCACGCCACATCCCCTTCTAGTTCTTCTTGCTAGTTATATAGTTGCGCTGATGCCTGTAGGTTAAAATAAGGGTTTCTCCTAAATCATTGCCAATGTGCCTTGTCCTCATAAATTCTGTTTCTTGGCTTGTTTGCCTATATTCTCCCTGGCTAGGATGCTTTGTTAGCTTGATTGGTTTGAGTTTGACTTACTTGATTTTTTGAGTTTTTGGATGGTTTGTGTCCCTAGGGAATCTAGGTCATTGTCCATTCATTTGTTTGTCTGCTCATCAAGTCGAGTTGTTGGTTTGCTGCTTCGTGCATTTCGTTTTTTAGTCCTTGCATCTATCTTGCTTTGGTTTCAATTGAACAAATGAAAAAGTTTCATTTACTCTTCTCTTGTTGAACGTCTCTTTTCCAAGCATAGATCACATTGCTCAGTTTGTTTTGGTTGAATCTTTGTGTTTGGTTTGAAAGGAGTTCTTTTTATTGTTCTTTGCATTTGATTGATGCTTAGGTGTTTGGAAATATTCATTGAAATGTTTATGTGAAAGATTCATTTTAGCATTCCACTGAAGAAAATACATCATTCTAGTTTGTTTAATTGATATGTTGCATTGATTGGCATCGTTGAAAGCTAGAATTACATCGTCATGAGCATTTGAAATGAAATGAACTTCTTTTATTGTTAAAATGACTAGTTGAAGTGCATCTAATAGGAAGAGTAGGAAGTGGAAATAATTTTCATTATTTTGTTTTGAAAAGAGAAGTAGTGAAGAGTCATCTTATTTTTGATTAGTTGTTTGTTGCATTGATTGTTTTCTCTTCTCTCAATTAGTGTAAGCATTCATCGAATTGAAAGGGTTGTCTCATATAGCTGTACATAACAGTCTTTTTAGGTGACATCGGTAGGGCCTTAAAATCGAGACTTAATTTCAATATAAAATTCTAAAATATATTCAATTAACCTAAGGCGAATTTGAAACTAAACGCTCACATTTAGAGGTTTAGGCTAGAGACGTGTTCCGACGTCTTTAAACCTAGCAGTTGTCATTCGCTTCAGCATTAGACAACGCTAGTACAGACTTGTGCTCACCGTACTGTCGCATATATAGAGGGAGACCCCAATAGGCTTGCAATCCTTTATCCATAGGAAGCCGAGTCTGCCGCCTTGTAAACGTGATACACCAAACACAACATTCAGGGAGATTTCCTGCCCATACTTCTCGGTTCGCCAGGAGGTATTCTGCAGTTCACTGTTACCTGGTAATCCTTTTTCCTAGATTATCCTGAGCAGTCATTTTTGTCTTTTTGACTCTTTAATTTTAAAAGATCACCGAGCACTTGTCCTTTCGAGCTTGTTCAAAACGAAAGAGACTAGAGTCATATTTGTCTTTTTCTAGACTCTTAAAATATGAAAAGGCATCAGTCTGTTTTAATGTCTTAATTTTTTATTTCCCATGATCACATCATATTCCTGATAGTCTTTTTCTGGACCACATCGTGAGTATATCCCTAATATATTTTTAAAGCCTTGAAATTAATATCTCTTCTCTTTTGTTTGAGACAAAGTCATCATGGTTGAACCATAAGGTTTGCCTCATTCCTCTTCCTCTCCTCCATCTGGAAGGTCATCCGGAGAAACTTTCCCTGAACTTCCATAGTCACTTGAGGATCAAGGTGTTGAACTTGGAATTGTTCTAAGTATTCAACCTTTGTCTTCTCGTCCTCCCCCATTAGATAATGGGTCACCTTATGAATCTGGCCCGAAATTCCATGATAATCTTATCCAGACTCTCGAGAGTCCTTAGTCTTTTGATAGTCTGCAAGGACTGGTTATAGACCCTTTTGTGGTATCTCCACAACATCCTTATAGTCTATATGATCAACTTGGTGTTCCATTGGAGTTGTCTCCTCGTTCATCTTCGGCTCATCACCGGTTGTTTCCTATGGAGTCAGAAGGTGAAATTCCAGTCTCCTCTCCAAGTCAGTTGGAAGTTTTTGCCATTCGCACTCCTCAAGTAGGTGATGAGCAGCCATAGGAGTTCCCTCCGAAAGGTTTCCCTTACACAGGAGCCATCTCGTCTAGAATTTATCCTGATTTTAGTGAGCCTTTATTGCCGAATGGTTATACCTCTCTAGCTCAGTTGGTTTCGGGCGCTCCCAGTGCCTCGTCATTGTATTAGAATCCTATCTGGTCTTCTTGCACCATGCTTACATTAGGTCTGTTCATCTAGAACACGACCTCTCAACTGATTTTATGAACTGTAGTCACTTCAGTTCCGGTTCAACCTACCATTTCGTCTCTGCTTGTTTTGTCGTTTCAACCTACTCTTCTGACTCAACTGATGGTCTCAGTAAGTTCTTCCACCCCTCTAGTGAGTGGACAGATTATGCCACCACCTGGGTGGAAAGATACGAATATCTCTATGATGTCAGGCCAAGCCAATGTGAGTGGATCAAAAAATCACATGGTTGGAACGAATCAACCTTTCTACGACACTATTGCTAACCCTGTTGATCCATCCGGGTTAGCTAGCATGCAATATCAGCAACGATACATGGCTCAAGGTCTGTTCCAACCAGCTTATGTTCCATATGGTTCACAAGCCTTGGTTACCTCACCTTACATTCCTCAAGCTGGGAGTATGTTCAACCTGGCTAATTCATTGTGCCTGGTGGGTATGGCCAGATTCAATTCGGGAACTATTGAGGAACTGTCCAGCTACCTTTGTAGCAACAAGGGAAACTATCATTGCAGTAGCAAGAACAACTGCTACAACGCAAGGGAAACCTTTGTAACTATCACAATAACCTTTGCAACTGCTGACGCAGTTTGTTTAGCAATCCTCCCAACCTTCGTCCTCGCAAGGCCAACCTTTGCAGCAGTAGGGGAAATCTTTGCAGAAACCACAAGGTCAACCTGTGCAACAACAAAGTCAACATGTGCAGCAACAAAGTCAAACTCTCCAGTAGCCACAAGGTCAACCTTTGTAGCAACAGAGCCAACCTCTGCAGTAGCAGGCCATCTATGCATACTAGCAAGGTCAACCCGTACAGTGCCAAGGTCAACCATTGCAAGGGCAAGGTCAACCCCTACATCAGTAGGTTCAAAATGCTTATGTCCAAGGGAAGCAGGCTCAAAATCCTTATGTCTAGGGGCAATATGTGCAAAAATCTTATGTCCAATGGAAACAGGTTCAAAATCCTTATGTCTAGGGGTAACAGGTGTAAAATCCATATGTCTAAGGGCAACAGGTGTAAAATCCGTATGTCTAGGGTCAGCAGTTTCAAAATCCTTACGTCCAAGGTCAACATGCTCAACAACCTTTTAACCCATATGCCTATTAATGACCTATGGCAGGACAATATCAGGTCTACCCAGGACAGAATCCTCCCTACCGATATGGTAACCTACAATGGGGGCAAAATCAGAATCCATATGGACAAAATCCTCCACTGTGGGGGAAAAATCCTTACCAACAAGGAGGGATTCTGTAGTTCGGGTCTGTTCAAAGGCCCCAAATTCTCTTTAATACGCAATTGTCGTTCTTGGCCACGTTGGAACTGTCAAATGTTTCAAGGCTCACTAATGATCCTATTCTTCATTCGCCTTACTGGCCTCCAGTTCAAACGAAATTTCTGAGCGATTGCCCGAAATTTGAGGGAAAAGCAAAGGAGGATCCACAAGCCCACATGATGACATATCACCTCTGGTGCTCCTCCAATTCGTACGTCGATGATTCTATCCACTTACGACTTTTTTAAAGAACTCTCACAGGGGCTGCAACGAAATGGTACATCGAATTGCCTCGAGGTACCTATAGTGACTTCAACACTCTTGCTATGGCTTTCCTCACTCATTTCCAGCTGCTGGTTCGCTATGAAACTAGCACATATCTGCTTACATCACTTAAGCAAGACACTATGACCCACATCTCCAATCACATCCACGAATGGAGACGTCAGTGTCACCTGATCAAGTTTGAAATTGCTGATTAGTTGTTGACAAAATGGTTCACAAAATCATTCGTCAGCAAAATTTCTAAGGACATAGCCATGGGTGGATGTGTTATTGAGGAGCAAGCCATTGCTCGTGCCCAGTATTTAGACCTCATCTACTCGCAATCTAGCACATTGTATGAGATGTTACCTAATGCTCCAAGACCATCATTTGATCTGACAACATCGAAGTCTCCAGATACGCCACCTGTTGATGGAGTGATTGGTTCCGTGTCTCAGACCCCCGTGAAATCTTCTTCCAAGTAGAAATTGGTCTCGAACACTGGTTCCAATGATCCCTCTTGAAATTCACCTGGTCCTGGTAAAACCTATGAGGTTCACGCTATTCAGTATACCACAACGGAAAAATCCTCTAAAGGTAAAAAGAAGGTCAAAGGAAAGGCCAAATCCAATGCCCCGAAACAAGGCCCTCCTAAGTCGTCTGCTGGCGATGCTTCTCAAAGAAAGCTGAAGTATCCGTGCCTCATCTGTGAGGAGGATCATTACATTGTCCTCGACGATTTGAAGTTAGTCGCTTGCTTAAAGGGACATTGGCTATCTTAAAAGAACCCTTTCCATCCCACCAGACCCAAATGGTAGACCAACCTCAGTCTTCCACTCCCTTCGGTTCCCAAGTATTTATGATGAACACGCCTATAAATGTGCCTACCATATCTAAAGATTATCAAACCCTGACGGCATGGAAAGAGAAAGAAAGTACCCCTTCCTCCGGTCCTCTCCATATAGAGCGACCTGATCCTAATTTTGATATCTGACCACCTTCGCGGAGTGTGCTGCGAAAGTCCTTGTATAATCCGAACACTCGAGCTGCTCAACATTATAATATTGTTAAGGACTTGTCTCAAGCACCATCAGCTATGTATATTCTCGAGGTGCTTTCAAAGTTGTCCCTCTTAGGGGAAAGCATTATTGTTGGCCATCAGAGGTGTTGATCCATCTAATTCAAACCTTATTTGCTTTGATCTGGAAAACCATGTGCCACACTTACCTCATCAAATTTCCTTTCTTGTTCAAGTGATCATTAAAGAAAAGACAATTCACAGGACCATCATTGATGAAGGTGTTTCTACCTGCATCATGTATGTGTCTTGTTCGAAGGAAATCGGTTCTCCTACCCTGAACCAATCACCTAACACGTTGGAAGCCTTTGATGGACGCGATTCTCGACTATTCGGTGCTCTTCCTAATCTTGCCATTACCTTGGAAGGCAAGACAATTAATGTTGAAGTAGAAATTGTTGATGCAAATCTTAACTATAATCTTCTACTCGAATGGAGTTGGACCCATGCCATGTGTTGTACCTTAAGAAACCAATTTCCAGGCTGTGGAGAAATTGTGCTTAAAGCATTAATGATTATTGTTTGTTGTCACTTATTTGTCACTTTATTGTTTGTTGTATTCTTAAATGAAGGACTTGGAAAACTTGGTCTTTAACCTTTAATACATATGTGATTGGAAAATCTCAGAATGCCATTTGTTTCTAGATATAAATGATGAATGAAGAAAGCTTGAAGGAGAAGTTTAAGATAATATGCTGCTTAACACAAAACCTACTATCCATCACTTAGAAGAATTATGAAAATGAGAATTGAATCATAGACAATATGCTGCTTGACACAGAAACTATTATCTGCGACCCTTTGAGAAGTTAAATATAATATGTTGCCTTACACAGAAACTATTATCTATAACTTAGAAAGGAAGATGAAAACTTCAAGTATAGGAGTTCTCTTTTAAGGGATTTTAACTTTATCTACATAAGCAAATAAAGACCTACAACTTCATTACTATACTTGAAAGAAGAAAAAATAAGATGACACATGACAGAGAAGTTACAAAATTATACCCAACAATTCATGGAAACTTCTGATTCTTTCATTAATCAACAGCTATATTAGGAATACAGTGGCTTAGTCTCCAAGTTCTCCAAAATTCGAACCGATTCTCTGTAAGTTTTCCTCCTTTAATACATTTGTGAAACAGTTTATGATCTTTGAAACTGTCAAACTACTACACTGCTTCTCTAACTATCTGAAGTAAAAATTATTACAGAATTTTACAGAGAGTAAAAGACACCTCAAAGAACATACAAAAAAGAAATAACTGAACTAGAAGATGAGGATAACTGCTGGATTTTCGGCTTCGTTAATCGGCTCTTGAGTTCCTCTATGGATACTTTAATAATGCTTAATCCACTTAAACTTTAATTAGCTGCATTAGACTTTGACTTGTGTGTAGACTGGGGCTTATGTATATATCGGGTGCGCTTATATTGGCCAAAAAACAAAAGAACCGCACCAATTACCATCCTTTGAATTCCTCTCTAACACTGATTTTCCCTTTACACAGTGAAATCAATGCAAACCTTTGATTGATAGGGAACTCAAAAAGAATTAATTTTGCTTCATAAATCCATCGAATCCACCCGTTCAATGCTCCATTGACTTCGCATCGCAAATCACAATTGGCGCTTTCAAATGATATATCAATATAAAACTTAACGATATGCGATATAACGGATGCGCCGAAAGAATTAAACATAATATATGTAACATCAGGGCTGGCCTATCACATATCGCAAATGGCGGAACCCATATACATGTACGTGTGGCGCTATGCAGCGGACCCACCAAGAGTATTAAACATAATGCATATATTTTCAGGTCCGCCATCGCAAATCACAATCGGCGGAACCCAACATCCATAGCTCTACGGTGCAGCGGACTCGCCGAGAGTTTAAAACACAATATATATGTTTTCGGATCCGCCTATCGCAAATCGCAATCGGCAGAACCAATATCCATTGCTCTGCGGACCCGCCGGAAGTATAAAACGCGCTATATATATCTTTTGAGTCAAGTTAGGGGTGACATTCATATAACTGCCGCTGCGATTTGCGATTGCGATTTGATCGCATCACAACTATAGCACCGCTCTTTAGTTATTGTTTTTATTTCAATATGTCACTATTGCATCTCCCTCTTGCCTTGGTTATTTTCAAGATATATTCAAGTGTTTCTTTCCCGGGGTCGATTCTTTAACGATCCACTTTTAGTGATTCACAATATGTATTACCACAAACAAATTAATTCCTTACTTTTAGACTTTGTGGAGGGTAAAGAATATAAAGGAGTTTCATTGAGTTTAAACTCCCGATAGTGATATAAATGATAATAAACTTCAAACACAATATAAGATACAACATCTAGCTCCAACTGGGGATAGTGCTTTTTCCCCAGAAGCATTAAGAACCGTAGATTAGTGCCTTATCCATTTGGCATGGAGTCATATATTGCTTCACCAAACTTAACTATGTGAAAATTTTGTACAGTGAACCCACACCGATATCTGCAGTAATAGGATTCTTATGCTTTGATAGCAAAATTTTGAGAATCATAGATCAGTAGCCTTAGATGGGCATGGAGTCCAAAACTGTGAAAACCCTGAAATTTGACAACTAAAACTTGACAATCTTGAAGTATGACACCTCTGCAAACTAGTTTCCAACTGGGAAAGTCACCCTTATTCATCAACTAATGATTAAACTGAAGAACTGCAACTGGAAACCAAATGCTCAACACCTGAGCTTATTTATGTACAAGTTCCTACATATGTACATGATTGATCTCCATCAGGTGAAGTCAATCTTCCAATGGTGCCAGGTTAGCATTTGGGTGCTTAATCTAAAACCATTCTACCAGTTAATCTTGAAAATACAATTCATCTTGAACGAAAAATAAATTATGCATAAAAGCAGCTCACAACAAAAATTAGGAGTATATCCACAAAATGATATGTGTAGACTGCTGATAAATTCTTCTATGTAATCTGCCATAGGATCTTCAAAAGTATAAGAAAAAATATGGTCCTGATCAACTCCAAAAAAGAAATTCTCTATGTATGAAGGTTTCTGCTCGATTAAACCTTCTGTTGGGATAATATGTTCAACAGAACAATCAACAACATCTTTAAGAAAATGATCTATGTCACTTTCATGTCTCCACTTTTCATCTCTAAGATTTGATTGAAAATAATTCGTAATTCTAACTTCAGGAAGAAAAAGAAATTTTTTCACATCACTATATGACATATGATCAAATTCAAATAGATTGTTTACCTCTGATTCATGAGCGTCATTTTGTTCTTCAATGCAATGATATACAAACTCTTTATCAACTTTCTTTTTACATGAGATAGCCTCCTTTGCTATGATAGATGGCTCAATATATTGTTGTCCAGCATATCCCACTTGCTGATTTCTTCTTGTATGTTCAACACCGAACTGATGAAATTAAAGAGCTTCGTCCTGTTCCCCATTTAAACCATTTTCATTATAGATAGGAGGATCATCAAATTTAACAAAATAGGAACTCCGGGGATTTATTTGCAACTTAATTATTTCTTCCTCTTCTCGACTGTTGAGAAGAAATTCTTGATGCATGTTTGAATTTTCCTCCATCTGAATACTCTCTTCATTTCCTTTATTCACTTGTTTTACTGGCTGAGATTCTTGTGGAGTCGCCTTTGGTGAGGAAGGTGAAACTTGCTGCTCACTTTCATTTTCTTGACTTCTTGATCTTTTCCTCAATCTCAAGTCATATTTCTTATGTAGTTCAGTCTGCATAAAATCAGATAATTGCTTCCAATATTCATAAATTTTAATTTCATCATGAATGGCATCTGTTTCATCATATTCATACTCTTCTCCTTCGTTACCAAGTTCATCTTCATCTACTGCATATAACGTAGGTCTCTGAGAATTCTTATTTTCTAACTCTAACTTATTCAACCTATCTAACAAAGTTTTAATTACATTACGCATATCCTCAAATGTTTGGCTTTGAGAGGATTCCATCTTTGCCTTTCCCTTGCCTTGGATAGGCTGTGTCTCTGGTGCTTTTCCTACAACCACCAGATTTGCTTCTATCTCTAATGTGTTTGTTTGGATCTGATTAATCTAGATATAACCTCTCTGAATGCTTGATATATTATCAACAAAATCATTAGTTTCATCAACAAGATTATCTTGAGCCTTTAAAGTTTCTTTAGCATCATAATATTCACAACAACCTTAAAAAAGAAACTTGTGAGGATAAGAAGTTCTACAAGAAGAATTGAAGACTGAATGGAAATCTTTCAAAGATAAAATGCTTGAAAGAGGCAGAGACCTGAACCAAACCCTAGCTTCTAGGTCCAAAGAAAACAAAAACAACTTCATCTTCACATCTTCATGAATGATGACTATTTGCTCCATGCATTCATGAAACTCTTGGAGGTGCTGAGCCGGATCTTCATATTCCTTTCTACTGAATTTTGGAAGATACTCATTCCATGCAGAAAATGCAGGCATATCATGAGGATAGCCAGTGATCCCAGTAAAATCAAATGGATCAAATTTATGGACTAAGAATGTAGGGAGAGCCATTAAAACCCAGAAAAGAAAACTTCAAAGTGCAGTGGAGTCGCCAATCAATGTTGTAAGTGAAAATCACAGGTGTGAATGTACAACTAACTGCTGAAAATTGTCATTCTCAAGAATCAGCTTCAAACTTAATAAACCCAAGGAAAAGTGCTCTTATTTAATTGATTTTATTCAAAACAGCCAAATATTCCCTCCTCACTGAACAACCAAAGGAAAATATTGAAAACCCAGGGAAAATTATTCTTGTCTTCTCTCCCCGGCAACGACGCCAATTAATGTTGTAACTTAAGAAACCAATTTCCTGGTTGTGGAAAAATTGTGCTTAAGACATTAATGATTATTGTTTGTTGTCACTTATTTGTCAGTTTGTTGTTTTTTGTATTCGTAAATGAAGGACCTGGAAAAATTGGTCTATAACCCTTAATACATATGTGATCGGAAAATCTCTGAATGCCACTTGTTGCTAGATATAAATGATGAATGAAGAAAGCTTGGATAAGAAGTTTAAGATAATATGCTGCTTAACACAGAACCTACTATCTGTCACTTAGAAGAATTATGAAAACGAGAACTGAATCATAGACAATATGCTGCTTGACATAGAAACTATTATCTGCGACCCTTGGAGAAGTTAAAGATAATATGCTGCCTTACAAAGAAACTACTATCTATAACTTAGAAAGGAAGATGAAAACTTCAAGTATATGAGCGCTCTTTTAAGGGATTTTAACTTTATCTACATAAGTAAATAAAGACCTGCAACTTCATTATTATACTTGAAAGAAGAAAACATAAGATGACACATGACAAAGAAGTTACAAAATTATACCCAACAATTCATTGAAACTTCTGATTCTTTCATTATTCAACAGCTATATCAGGAATACAATGGCTTAGTCTCCAGGTTCTCCAAAATTTAAACCCATTCTCTGTAAGTTTTCCTCCTTTAATACATTTGTGAAATAATTGTTTATCTTTGAAATTATCAAACTACTAAACTGCTTCTCTAACTATCTGAAATAAAAATTATTACAGAATTTTGTAGAGGGTAAAAGACACCTCAAAGAACATACAATAACAAGAAATAACTAAACTAGAAGATGAGGATAACTGCTGGATTTTTCAGCTCCTTTAATCGGCTCTTGAGCTCCTCTGTGGATGCTTTAATAATGCTAAATCCACTTAAACCGTAATTAACTGCATTAGACTTTGACTTGGGCATAGACTGGGGCTTACATATATATCGGGTGCACTTATATTGGCCAAAACACAAAAGAACCGCACCAATTACCTTCATTTGAATTCCTCTCTAACACTGATTTTCCCTTTACACAGCGAAATCAACGCAAACCTTTGATTAATAGGGAACTCAAAAAGAATTAATTTTGCTTCATAAATCCATCGAATCCGCCCGTTCAATGCTCCATTGACTTCACATCGCAAATCGCAATCGGCACTTTCAAATGATATATCAATACAAAACTTATCGATATGCAATATAACGGACGCGCCGGAAGAATTAAACATAATATATGTAACATCGGGTCCGGCCTATCACATATCGCAATCAACAGAACCCATATACATGTACGTGCGGCGCTATGCGGCGGACCTGCCGAGAGTATTAAACATAATGCATATGTTTTCAGGTCCGCCATAAGAAATCGCAATTGGTGGAACCCAACATCCATAGCTCTGTTGTGCAGCGGACTCGTCGGGACTTTAAAACACAATATATATGTTTTCGGATCCGCCTATCGCAAATTGCAATCGACAGAACCAATACCCATTGCTCTGTGGACCCACCGGAAGTATAAAACGTGCTATATATATCTTTCGGGTTTGGTCAGGGGTGACATGCATATAACTTCTGCTACGATTTGTGATTGCGATTTGATCACATTGCAACTATAACACTGCTCTTTAACAATTATTTTTATTTCGATATGCCACTATCACATCTCCCTCTTGCCTTAGTTATTTTCAAGATATATTCAAGTGTTTCTTTCCTGGGGCCGATTCTTTAACGATCCACTTTTAGTGATTCTCAATATGTATTACCACAAACAAAATACTTCCTTACTTTTATACTTTGCGAATATAAAGGAGTTTCATTGAGTTTGAACTCCCGATAGTGATATAACTGATAAATAAACTTCAAACACAATATAATCTACAACACCATGCATGTTGTAGCCTCCTCTCTATTCCGCGTGCTCAATTTTCCTCATCAAGGTAAAATCGTCAGGGTCAACCAGTTGTCTTTCTTTGCCTCTTCCTGCTCGGATGGCAATGTTCCTTACGTGAAGCATACCAATGCTCCTTATGAGAGTGTGGGAGATGGACTCTTTAAATATCCCGCCTTAATGGGTATTTTTCCTCTCCCACCTCCTCATGTTGCCTCATTCAACATGATCTCAGTTAAGTCTGATCCTTGGGTCATTCCTCCTACTAATCAAGTTGATGCCTCAGTATCTACTGATCACACCGCTTTCGGTACCTCTCTTGATGCGTATTCTCAATCTCCATGGATTTTTCCTTCAGACTCTTCCGATCCCTTAATCAAGATGTTTCCTACTGATGAAAGTATCATGGAAATTATGTCTCTTGAGAAAGCATCTTGGAATGATACTCATCATCGTTCCTCGTTCTTACCTAGCCCGAAAGCCATGTTTACTGTCTTGAGAAGTTCTCTTCTCATTTCCCGACCCAACCACTTCAGATGCCTATCATGACCCATGAAGTCTGGTCGGAAGGGAGCATGGGTAATATTACCCAAACGATGCCTATTGACATTTCTGTTAAGCCTGGTATCATTGAAAACATTCATATTTGGGTAACTTGTTCTTCTAATGAGATCAAGCTTTATACTCATATTTTTCAAGAGTTTCGAGATTTTTTTGCATGATTGTATGGAGAGATGCCCAAAATTGACCCAAGTATAGTCATGCATGAAATTCCAAATTATCCTAACGCGAAGCCCATTCACCAACGACTTCGTCTTGTGCACACTAGAAAAGCGACCGCCATCAAGGGAGAAGTTGAAAAACTTCTTAAAGCTGGATTAATTTATCCTATTCCTTTGATAGATTGGCTGTCTGATATTGTACCGGTGACTAAGAAGCAAGGCACCATTCGGGTCTATGTTGATTACCATGACATTAATCGTGCATGTCTAAAGGACAATTATCCCACTCTGTTTATAGACGAGATTATAGATGAATGTGCTGGGAGTGAGATTTTCTCCTTTATGGATGGTTTCTCTGGTTATAACCAAATAAACATTTCACTTGCTGATCAACAGAAGACCACCTTTATCTGTCCGTGGGGGACTTTCGCATATAAAAATCTCCCTTTTGGCCTTAAGAATGTTGGGGCTACCTTCCAACGAGCGATGTCTTATGCTTTTCATGACATCAAACATATTGTTCAACCTTATTTGGATGATATTCCTACTCATTCACGTAAGCACCGTGACCATCCTGATCACCTTCTACAAATCTTTCTTCGCTGTCGACACTATAACTTTCGGCTTAATCAGCATAAGTGTGTCTTCTGCGTTCAGTCTGGATGAATTATCGGTTTTATTGTTTTGAAGGATGGCATTCGTCTTGATCCTCTCAAAGTCGAGGCTATTTTTAATATACCCCCTCCCTCTTCATTGCATCAATTACAGTTTGCAAGGGAAATTTTTTTTCCTTCGTTGCTTTGTGCCTAACTATGCTGAGATAGCTTCAAGGTTCACTCGATTTCTTAAGAAAGGAAATCCATTTCGTTGGGATGAGACTACCCAAAAGTCTTTTGATGACTTGAAAGATGTCCTCATTAATGCTCCTTTATTGCACCCTCTTAACTATCATAGTGATTATATCCTCTATCTAGTTGCAACTTCTAGCACTATTGCTATGGTCCTGGTGCAAGAGGACGACGAAGGTCATGAACATGTCATTTATTACCTTAGCCGTAATCTCCTCGACGCTGAAACTCGTTATGCTCATGTCAAGAAGTTGGCTTTGGCCGTCGTTCAGGTTGTTCAACGCTTTCAACTTTATATTCTCCTCCGCATTACAACCGTGATTTCTGATTGCAACCCCATGACTTATATTCTAACTCATCAACTGCTTGGGGAAAAATATTCCAAGTGGATTTTCATCCTTTAGGAATTCAATTTTGTGTTCACTAGTACCAAATCGAAGAAATCACTTGTATTTTCTGAGTTGATCTGCTCCTTTCCCTTTGCTTCTCTTCCTACCGGTGTTGATGAGCAATTACCCGATGAGATTCTCATTCTAATTAGCACTCTCGATCCTTGGTATGGTGATATCATCATGTATCTCCAAACCTCTACCTTCTAGTCTACATTGTCCAAGGATGATTGCCGACGCATTCGGCCTCAATCCCAAACTTACTGCTTCATTGGGGATACTTTATACCGTGTTGGTGTTGATTCAATTCTTCGTCGATGTTTAACTCTCGATGAGGCTGAAAGAGTCTTAAATGATTGCCATTTTGGTGCATGTGGTGGTCATCTATCTAGCTATGCCACTGCTCAAAATATCCTCTGTGTTGGTTACTTCTGGCCCTCCATCTTTAAATATTTCATTCTTGTTGTTCACAAATGCCACCAGTGCCATATTTACCAGCGGAAAATGCACGCCCCACCCACTCTCCTTCACCCTGTTATTACCGTTGGTCCCTTTGCCAAATGAGGCATTGATTTTATGACATGTAACCATCGTTCGGATGAGGCGCATGGTTATACTATCATTGTCGTGGATTACTTCACCAAATGGGCTGAAACGATGCCTACATATTCAGGTGACAGTAAAACGACAACAAAATTTCTATTCAATCATGTGATTTCCAGGTTTGGAGTGCCTCAAGCCATTGTCACTAACCATGGCTCCCATTTTCGTGATTATATGATGCCTGAGCTAACTTCAAAATTGGGCTTGCGTCATGACATCTCAACTCCGTATTACCCTCAGGCCTATGACCATGTTGAAGCAGTGAAAAAAGTTTTAGTTACTATGCTTCAACACACCATTGGGATGCACAAATTCAATTGGCATCTCATGCTTTTTTCAACTATGTGGGCTTACCGAACCTCGACTAAAGATGCAATTGGATTCACACCTTTCTAGCTCGTCTATGGTTTAGAAGCTACTCTACTGATTGAATAGAAATTCCCTCACTCAAATTGGTTGTCGAACTACTACCTAAACCTCGCCTCAAGAAGAGCGTCTCCTATATTGGAACGACGGGATGAAACCTGCCGTCTCACTACTTTAGTCATTGAATCTTATAAAAAGTGAGTTAAATCCCATTTTGATTAGTTGGTCTCTCCTCGTGATTTTTCTAAAGGTGATTTGGTCTTGTTGTATGACCAAGCTAACGATAAGCCGGGGGTAAGAAAATTCGAACCCATGTGGCATGGGCCCTATATTTTCAAGCATGTATTACAAAAAGGGGCCTATGAGCTAATTGATTATGAGGGTAACCCTTTGAGCAAGCCCCGTAATGGGTTGTATCTCAAAAAGTATTATGCATGAGTCATCTCGCATGGTTACTTGTGTACATAAGTGTGTTATCCATTTTTGTGAAGTTTGGTTTGGTGTGTTTTTTCAAGAAGCTTTCCTGCTTATTATGTCTTCACATGCTTTGCAGATGTCTGTGACTCCTTACGTCGGTTTCGCTGATGGTGCTTTTTGTAGTACCCAGAATCTATCATCCGCGGCATCAACTATTTATGCCCCTCGTGGTGAGTTGATTGATATTCAAGTTATTTGTTTGGGTCAAACAACTAATAACATTGTTGAATATAGCACAGTTATCGAACTCTTAACAACCATTGCTCTTGACATTCGAGAAATGGTTGTTAATCTTGATTCACAACTTGTTGTTCTTCAGCTCAATGGGCAATATCCTATCATAAACCCTCAGATATTGAGAATGTATTTGCGTATTAGTCTATTGGAAAGAAATTTTGATTATATCACATATCATCACATTCCTAGGCATATGAATACATTAACAGATGCATTGGCTAATTAGGTTTTAGACAGAAATTTATGCAATATGTGAAAAAACATTGTATCATAATAAACAGGAAATATAGCATATCTATACACACACACACACACACACACATATATCTTGATAATGTTTGAGTGTGATACATCAACATCCAAAAAATAATATATGTGTTCTGAATACACTCGTGGTTTGCAGGTGTAAAAAATGTAAATGCTAAACTATGGACTACTCTGCATGGTGATCATGATAACATGTTACTGCTCGCACCACACGAGTCAGTAATCATTGAATCCGATCTGACACTCCCACTATGTGCCTATGATAACGACAAGTAATGTCCTCGATCCGTGCATACTCTGGGATTCCTATGGTCAGACCCTCCATATTTTGGCAATCTCCTCTTCGTTGTCCACTCCTTGATAGGGAGCGACCTCAAACTATCAAGCCACGCGTCTAGCTATAGGGAACATCCCCGATGGTCTTTTCGGTCCGACATCTGAAATTAAAAAATCAAGATGTCATGAATACGTATATGTAAAAAACAATTAAAAAAAACCAAAAACCAAAATTGTTTTTCTCACCTCCATCATCATAGTCTTCTCCCTCTAGGAGTGGCATGTTAGGATCACCGCAGAAGTCAGTCCCACTGTATGGCCAATCCTCCACCACGATCAACTATCATCTGAGCCACATGAAGAAGGCGGGCTTGTACGACATGTGCTGGCCCCCTCCAGTCCTGGGCATCAGCTCGCCCCAACGGACCATCTGTGGATCTCGTGGCATCGGGGGGTTCACCTCTACTAGCTGATAGTGGAATAGTGGGATCCGTTCCAGGAAGAAAGTCACCAGAATAGAACCATATCCAAATTTCCTCAGGTTCCCTGCCTTGCATTTGGATAATTGGTGTTTCATGTTCACTTTCATGGCTTCTGCCCAGTTGAAGATACTGGGTTCTGTTTAGTCTACTGCATACTGGAAACGTGACTTGTTGGACTCATGTAATGCTTGAGCCCCAACTACCCTGTTAATGGTCAAGAGAAGCACCTTCAATACAAGATAGCGTATAGTCATGATATCGATCTTGCCGCTTGTGGATTTCAGAGCTCCTAGGCAATGTTCGGCAAGGAGCATGTTTATACTCGCCCTGATGGGCCTGCATCCATATAACTAAATCGGTTCCCCTCTGCGGGACAATCCAGTTATGAAGTAAATTCCTAAAGTCTCCAACTCCAACTCTTTATCATGGATAAAAAATACCTCCCATCCAATGTCCCACAGACTGCTCAGGTATTGTAGTAGTTGAGGTTGAGTCCGTAGGCCCAGTGTCAGGAAGAACTTGAGGAGCCCATAGTTCCTCAGTGCATCGAGACAATTTGTATCTTCCAATCCTAATGAATCTATTCTTTCATGCTCACGTTCTTTCCACTCGATCACAATCTTTCTTATTGTAATTTTCCTGCAAACACCCCACATTCAACTTAACATTAGTCTTTGAAGGAGAAATTTCAGATTTCAGGCAATGAAATTGGGAGAAAATTGAAAATTTTTAGTTCACTGTGTCGGTGCAACTGTTTTTAAAACAGGTACGTCGACGACATGAGATCCCTTGCTAAAATCCCCTGATCAGCGCGGTCACATGCCTGGATCTTACGCCGATCGAGGGTGATTTTTTTTCCAGAATTCCCTTAAAACCCCAAAAAAGAAGGTTAAATGCATGAGAAATAGACATCAATACAAAGAGTAGGGCCACGACTCTTACCTACAACAGATGGTTCGAGGATCGACCTCGTGGATCCACAACAATCCGCTCCTAAAAATTTAGGGCACAAGTAGGTAAAAATTACTCCAAATGAGGTAAAAGAGGTAAATGGTAAAAAATGTTTTACTTTTTCCCTTTTTATAAACTTTTCACCATGTTTTAGGGTTTTAAAAGCATTTTTTCACCATTTTTCCTAGAAGCAGATAATACATTTGCTTCTTGTGCAGTGAGAAGTGATGGTTTTCTGGGTGATGATGCAAAACTAGAGTTGTGTTTAAGCTCTTTTCTCGACTCGTAAAAAATTCAAATGAAAATATTGCCAAGTATTTTTTCCTTTTTGACTCGTTAAAGAAAATAAAAATGGGGAGTCCGATTTAAGCTCTTTTCTGACTCTCAAAACACCAAAATATTGCCTAGTTCTTGTCGTTTTGACCTCGTAAATGGTTTTGAAACGTCGTTTACCCAATATACGTTTACCCCTTTTTCGGGCTGGGATAAACTATTTATGAAAAGGGTACTCCTTGGCTGACATGGTCAAGAGGTTATTTCAAGTTTTGTTTTCTACCTTTTCGGACTCGAGAGACAACTTTACAAAAAGGGACCTTTTAGAGTTTTCTTTTTTGTGTCTTTTTCAAACTCTCTAAACATGAAAAAGAGACTGATTTTTCACTTTTTCAAACTCGTTAAACTTTAAATGACATTAGATTCGTCACCATGACGAACACGAGCTCCTCCTTCCTAGGGCTCGTTAATATTACTAGGTTAGATCTGTCCGAAGGATGGACTTACATTACAAGCATATGTTATCCCCTTCAAGCTTGTGATAAAAAATAATTGGGGTACTTGCCAGAAATGGTGGGGGAAAATGGAAAAATTTTACCAGTTGTGTCGGTAGCTTGTCACTCTTGAACATGACACTCTTCTGCTTCGTGTCGGGTTGGGATATCCTCACTTCATCATTGACCTTCCTGGGTTTGGGCTGCCACTTTTTGCCTTTCCATCTGATCTCTACCATGTCATCATGACCTCCGATCCTATGGATCCAAAAGCTACCAAACTCCGGAGTCGTGTCGCTGATATGTTCAAGAGTTAATCCTTCTGCAATTTACACTCATTCTTGATTCTCTATATCATCCATAATCCTTGCATCCCTTGTCGTCGATGATGTGGGATACATCATGGCCCTCCTTCGACACGGTCACTTCCTATCAACTTCAGCTCATTATCCAGGAATTTGGTCGAGAGACTCCCTTCCAGTACCTTAGAACTTGCATGCCCTAATGGTAAGTTCTTTGCACTCGACAACAATTGCTCATCTTTGGCTTTCGATCGAGTGACTTCATGGGTGTTCGACTTCATTTCCTTATTCACACTACGTAAATTGTGTTGTTGGTACCTTGACAACCATTGTCATTATTGGTGGTTTCTCTCGTACTTGTTAACAGTTCACATCATTGACTGGTAATCAAGAAATTTTCTAGCATGTTCGATGTCAACACGTCTATTCATATGCTAGAATTTTTACTTTGATCGGGTCGTGTTGGAGCGCAAGACCTTGGGGTTAGATTACAAAAGTCTAGGTTGCAAGGTGATGTGACATGATCATGCTTACATACATGTCTCTTTCAGATGGATGCCTGCGACCATACCATGAGTATGTTATATGTGATCCTTCTCATTATTGGATGGTTGCGACCATACCTTAAATTTGATATGATCTTTCATACTGGATGGTTGCGCCCATACCATAGATGCATTTACATGATCTTCTTCTTGATGGTTGCATCCATACCACGATTCATGTATCAGATATTTCAGTGATGTAGATGTGTCTATGCTTACTTGTAGGTTTTCCAATGGCAATCTCTTGTTCTATGCATCTACTCGTAAAGCATTTCACCTCTCACTCTTGTTTGACCTTCATGCTTTAGGGGGCATCTGTTACACAACATTTTGTCACTGTCCCTGTACTCCCCATTCCTTGGAGGACCTCTACAGTGACCCTCATGTGTTTCCATGCCATGAAGAACATGTCCTTACATCCCTCTTCATCTGCAAAATATTTTCCTCTTACATCATTTCCCATGAATATTCCTTCAAACTCGGTTTTCAAGACCGACACTAGCACTCAGTTTCTTCCCTACGCCGATTTACATAGTCTAACACTGGGCCTAGCACCGAACAATGCTAGTAAGCCATTCATGACCTGCGCCGACCCTCTTTTGGCAAGTTTTTAAAAATGGAGTCGAAGCTTCCAGGTCTAAAAGCTTCATGAACGGAAGTATGGTAAATGGTTGAGCAAGATATAGTCAAGAGAGACTATTTGAGCTCCTTTCCCCTATTAAATTGGAACAAACCAAAAGGGATAAGACCTCTCCCATCACAAGAGGATCATTTTACCCTCTATCAAATCTATATAAACTCCTCATTTTCCAACCTCAGCTAGCTAATGAAAGGGCTAGAATAATTTGCAAATCTTGATAGCCATCTTGAGAACCTTAGCCTTCTAGTTTGTGTTTGTGAAGGGAGAATAAGCTTGTAGTGTTTGGTTTGGAGAAAAGAGGAAGAAGCCTTGAACTTCCATTGTTTTTGGGGTGAATCATGAGATGATAACAGTGGTGCTGGAACCTGGACATGTCGAAGGAGCCCTGCAACGCTAAGGCGAAGGTTGTATTTTCCTTTTTGTCATAATAAAACAATTGATATTTTGTTTCCTATATCAATTGCATATGTTAGTTGGTAGCTTAAGACTCCTTTCATATTAAGTAGATTGAATATTTTGTATGCTATCATGTGTGCTTTGGTTTCTTGTCTCATTGTTTTAGGTGCTTGATTGACACTAAGGAGTTGATTGCTGGAGCAAAGGCACAAGGACTTCATCAAAAAAGGATTAGCGATACAAGAGGTAGGATCTCATCCATTATCAATATAAGGGAACTTACATTCCATTATCAATATAAGGGAACTTACATTATATTGTCTTGTTTGTGGCTAGACCCTCTCCCCTAGGCTACATGGATTGTCTCTATCAGTAGAGAGAATCTTCCTACTCAACAGACTGTCCATTTTCGCTTAACTATTTTCACCTTCCTCTAAAGTGATTAATACGATTTCACATAATCCCCTAAGGGTGTTTTTGTCTTGGTATATCCTCTTTGCGGATAGAGACAATCCCTCTAGCCCAATGAATGGGACTAGAAACCAATGTGACAATCTACGAGACACTTTCCTAAATTACAATCGAAATGAGAGAAGAGGAAGGAGACCTACCTCGCTCTAATGCTATAACACACTCCTTTGTTGAAGATATTGATCACTTGCTCCTAATTCTCAGTCGTTACTACTCATAGCGTTTGAATACCTGCACAAGAGGTCAAAGAAACAACAAAGATAAAAGTGCAACAAGCATAATCGAATGTAATCCACTTAAGAGATCAAGGAGCATTAAGATAAATGATGCATTGACACAAGAATTTATGGAAAGTGAACCAACAGTTTTATATATTAATGAATAAAAGAGGAAGCATACAACCTAGGCCTTGATGTTAGTAAGCCCTCCTTGAGTGAATGTCCAAGTCCAAGCTCAAGCTCTCCAAGCCAAAATGAATAGCATGTAGGCACTATCTTAGCATAAGGTTGCAAATATTCAGAGACCAACCATTTGGGAATGGGAGAGGATGAATATATAGGCAGGGAGAGGGAGTTAGGATCTCACCCAAGATAGGGGAAGTCCCACATCTCAAGGAGAATCTCATAGGGATAAGATCAAATGGAAATATTGGGAGAATTCAATCACATCCACAATGAACAACCTCCAGTTCGTCGTTCTGGAAGCCTCTAGATCACGAAGCTTCTTGTCCTCTTTGGGAAAACTTGTCTTTTAGGGACCAACGTAAGTATCCAGGTAAAAAACGCATTGCGAGCGTGAGGCTAGTATGGTGCAACTTGCCATAAGCACGAGTAGGCAGTGTTGCAATCACACTGATCCTGAAATTAGGGTTTTTGAGCTCACTTCTTCAGGGAAGGCTCAAGGCATGTTTTCATTAGTTCTTCAGGGAGTATCTAGACTACATATCAGGATGGATACACTGCATAATTGCCAAGTTTAGGGCACTCCAGGGTATGACACAAGGAAGTGCAGGAGGCGTGACAAAATATTATGTAACAGGTGTTTCCAATAGTCCTTACAACTTTGAAATAGTTTACAATAAACCTCTTCCTCAAAGTTTTGGTAGCTCTTTCAAGGTTGTGAATTCAACCGCTCTAATATTAATTTGATTTGTAAACAAGGGACTTGTAATCCACATGTTTCATTGATGCAAATATTCTGCAAAAGAAACACAATTGTTTGTAATTATAATCACACTAAGATCTCTATGTTCAAACTTGTTTCATTGTTCTATTTATGCATGGATGGGTATATTAGTTTTTTTAGGATTGCCAAGACCAACACTCAAATAAGGATACAAATCAAACTTTCATATAATACTGCAAATATACATAGCCATAAGTTACTTTATTTTGGTAAAATAGGCAATGCATTCAAAGTTCAATTCTACACTATGCCAATTAGATAAAAATAATATTTTCAAGGAAATTGAAAACACATTCATTATATTGAAATATGTAATCACAATATTCCTAAAACAACCATTCATTTATTGATTCACATGACACAAGTTTTAATCACATACTTATATATCAAGTAATTTGTTAAGAGTTCAGCCATTAACCGAACCCTGCAACCCTACTCGTATCTGACGGATCACGCTGCGCCGCCAGTCCACTGCTGAAGGCCTTTCATGGCACAGCCAGCAGGAGGGGCGGGCTCCGCCCCCCCTCCTTTGTATACCCCAACCACCGGCGAGAAGCAGAACAAAATCCCTCTGACCCCGCCTGGCAATACTCCCGAAACAGAGCAAGAAGGACAGAGGACCAATGACAACGAGATCCATGCAGATCAGCCTGCAGCTGCAGACTCAGAAACTGAAAAGCGCCAAAACGCCTCTTCGTCACAGCCAAAGGCGACTTCGGCTACCTGCATACCGAAGGCGGCAGAACGCATCAAGATAGAACTGCCCAGTCACCGAATCAATGGAGAAATCCAGTACATGCAGGATCACGCCTTGATCGGAAAATTTCTGGGCTTTTGGCCGACAGAAAAAGCCTTGTATGGTTGGATAGCATCAAAGTGGAAACCCAAGGGACAAGTTACACTGCAACTGGGTCCAAAAGGCTTCTTCACAGCCATATTTAACTGTGTAGAGGACAAATCTAGGATATTCGAGGGTGGCCCATACTTCTTCAACTCATCAGGACTGTACCTCACAGAATGGAAGCCACGATTCAACCCTGATAAAGAAGATTTCAGCTGGGCTCCTGTATGGATCAGGATGTACTCCCTCCCAGTGGAATACTGGAAGGAAGAAACGCTTGCAGACATTGGCAGCAGATTGGGGACCTTCATCAAAGTCGCAGAGGAAACAAAAACGCGCAAATACACATCCTATGCTCGGATCTGCGTTAAGATGCACCTCACCAAGACTCTGGCAGACTCGGTAAGTCTCTATCACGATGATTTTGAATGGATCCAAACTCTTGATTATGAACACATACCTTTTCGTTGCCGCAAATGCCATGTGCATGGGCACCTTTTCAGAGACTGCCCTCTTAATCAGCAATCCAAAGCCTTTCCCACTGAACCCCTGACCGATTCGGAAGGCTTTATCAAAATCCCTAACCGCCGCAGGCATACCAAGAAAAGTCAGGCAGCCCCAGAAATCACAACCAGATTAGACTCTAGGAACAAATTTTCTCCTCTGGCTACCCAAGACCCTCCGAGTGTGGAGCCTTTGGAATCTGTTTCTCAGCCCTCTTCATCCTTCAATCCCCCAGCCCACAAGCATTCAGTTAATCCTGGCTCTTTTCAATCTCCTCTCCCACCTTTTGAAGACATCTCAAAGGTAGCTCCAGATCCCAACGCCCCATCTGCCGGCAAAGGGAAATCAGTTTTAGACTCAAAACAACAAGCCTCTGCCATGGATTTAGACCTAGCTTTAGCGCTAAGCCTACAGGATACTGTTATAGACATTTTTGTGCCTTACAGCATGAAGCATGAAATGTCCATAATCTAAGGGATCCAAAGTCCCTAAACATGTTGTTCCTACCCCTAGAGGAACAAGTTCAGCAAACCACAGCACTGAATATCAGTTCTCCACCTGAAAACACTCAAAAACAAGCTAATTCTGGATCATGTCAACTGCTCCACTGAGCATCTACGCTGAATGTCAACTGCTCCACTATGTACCTGCGCTGAATGTCAACTGCAAAGAAGGCTACCTGCGATGGGCGAGTTTGGCCAAGTGGCACAGTCATTCCTCAAGGTGTCAATGCCCAGGAAGCTTCCAAAATGACACTTGGATCAGGGAATTCGACTTGTGATGAGTAAGAGGATCTAGATCTCCAAGTGGAAGCAAGAACCTCCAAGTGGACTCAAGAACTGAAGAATAACTGAAGTGGGAGAGGACACTAGTCAGCTTCATGCCAGCCTCAAGCTGACTCATCCTTTCTCCAAAACTCCTATATATAGAGCTCTCTCATGAGGTCTAAGGGGGCTGGAATTTTGTGAATGTAAGGAAGTGCTGTTGGTTTGAGTATAGAACTATTGGGTGATTTGCTTGAAGGAGGTGAAGAGGAGATTTCTTTCTGCTGGGAGGTGATGCTGGATTGGGCCTCTTATGGTTGTATCACTTCCTGAACTTTACTTCTTCCATTAATAAAGCATTTGAGGTTCTTCTATATACATGTGTTTCAATGATGTGTTGCTATACTTGTATATTTGATTTATTCTAATCCTTGAATCAATTATGAATGTATGCTTCTTGTAGTTTCCCTCTCTTGCTATTTTACAGGATCTTGGTGTAGCTGGGCCAGTGAAAGAGCAAGGAGCTGGGAGCAAGCAGCAAGGAGAGAAGATTGGATCAATCATTAGCGGAAGACATCGGTTAGTGGATCTCTTCCTCCCCTCTCTTACATCTCATAAAGAAGTAATCTTGAATAGCTTTGCTTTGATTGTTGCTGAGGTACTATCACCCTTAGAGTGGGATAGGGTCATTCCGTATTGGATACTTTTCCCAACAACAAATTGGCGACTCCGCTGGGGATCGTATCTTGTTGGTTGTTTGTGTTTTTGCTATTCATTTCATAAACACAGGGAGTACCGAATCGAACTGCATTTGGATCTTTCAAATGCAAAGTAGAGGGCAGCTACTCTAGCTTAGTTTCTGGGCATGTTTATGATTTGAAGAGCTGATCCACAAGGACTCTGAACAGCTCTTAGTGATAGCTTTTCATCCTCCTTTTCATCCCTTAGTGTGTACTTGATTGATAGCTTCTGATTTGGCCAAAAACTGTGAATTTTTGAGCAATCTGTGACCCGGAAACCGAGAAAAACGAAAGTTTATCTCTTCAGTGTAGGCACTGTGAAGGCAGTCTGCATTTCAGTGCAGATCCCGAAGGGGCTACCTGCACTGAATGTCAAACTGACAGTGTACCACCTGCGCTGAACCAGTTTTGCCTTGTGCTACTGGGGTTCCCTGTTGTTTATTGCCTTGTTTTCATCCTTGTTTTTGCAGCCTGTTATCAGTCAATGTACCTATCTGAAACCAACTTTCCTTGCCACTATTCCGCCTCGGTTGTATAAAGAAACTGTGTTTGTTCTTTATGTATTTCTTATATCATTTGCAGTTTCCCATAACGAAAGTGAACTAGTCTTGCTGTGGCCTCTTAGATCTAGACCTGTGATAAAGTGTCGTTTTGATCTTGAGAGTTAGTTTGTTTGTTGTTCATAGCTGATTGAGCTTTTGCTTTCATCATATGGTTTGAATTTATATATTTCTAGTGTCGAAACAAGTAAATCTTAAGGTGTCTTTTGATTTTGGACAAAATCTTGTTTGCTTTCACTTGAAATTGAATTCAAGATTATACAACATCTTTCTTTTTGTATTACATCAACATTAAGAAAAAGAAAAGAAATACCTGCATTGTGCATGTGCATTTTGACAGTTTGCATGTTGATTTAGGAAAAAGTGCATTAGTGTGTGCTCTATGATCTGTGTGAAAAGATGATGTCTTTCTTTTCCCTCAGTAGTTAAGATTTTCAAAGTTGAAAGATTGAAAAGCTTGCTTATCATCTTAGACTGCATTTAGGAGTGTTATCATACATCTCGTGGTGATCCATAAAGGCAAACTGCTAAACAAGATCAACCTTAAAATAAATTGAATTTACATAACAACGCATTGAAACATAACGCAAACACATAGAGGTCTAAGCTAGAGACGTGTTCCGGCGTCGTTAAACGTGATATCTTAGCGTTGAGTGGTTGGGTGATTCCTCCACGGTGAAGCGATAAGTATCAATACAGACTTGTGCTCCCACGTACCGTCGCGTATATATTGGGAGACCCCTATAGGAACAAAGCCTTTATCCATAGGAAACCGTGTCGGCCGCCCTACTGATCGCAATGCAGTGAACACAGCATTCACGAAGATCGACCACTCGTACCGTAAAACGTATTCTGTGGTTTTGTGAAAAGTTTGGCACACCCTCTGCCTAGATCTCCAGAGCAGTTTCTTTTGGCCTTTTTCAAACTCTATAACTGAAAAAGTCCATCCGAGCATTTGTCACTTCGGGCTCGTTAAAACATCGAAGGAGACTAGAGTCATCTTTAGCTTTTTCTCGACTCTTAAAAAGTGAAAAAGCAAGTTGTGTCTAAAGCGTCGTTATAAAATTTATTTTAAACGGAACATAATCACCTCCTATTCCTGCGTTGATCTGTAGGTTGAGAACATGGAACGCCCCAACCAAGGAATTCCACATGATGGAAATCCTAGTCCTTTCTCCTCTTGGGGAGAAGTTGGTGCGCCCCACATGACCACATTGTCGCTTCCAAGACTGACAATTGGCCTGCCAATTTGGCTATTCTCAACCAATGTAGTTCAGAACACCATGGTTCCTGAACAGTCGAGTCAACAGTTAGATCAGTCTAGAGCTGCCCACCAGCCTTCTACTTCCTATAACTCTTCCTCCGATCCTTCATCTTCGCAAGGTAGAGCCGGCAAAAGCCAAGCTCCCATGGAGAAGAAGGAGAAGAATAAGAGAGAGAAGAAGAAGAAGGAGCCTAAGGCGACTGGGGGCAAGCAAAAGACATCTAACAAAAATCCACACACAGCACAGACCGGGCCTAAATCGCCATGTGTCATATGTAAAGGAGACCACTTCCATAGAGATTGTCCCTGTATTCCCCGGATACTAAGGGACTAGTCCCCTCGTTTGCACAATTCGGGAGCATCAACCTCTGATAGCCATGTTGAACGCTTACCGTCGACCAGCGAAGGTGAAGGTTCAAGACAAAGAGGAGGAGCAAGACCCCCCTGCAGACTGTGTGAAGGCGATCATGCCATCCACCATTGTCCCTTCTTAGACGAAGCGAAGAGAGTTTTGGAAGATCGCCCGGTTTCACCGTTGAGACTTCCTCCTGGATACAAAAAACTCGTGCCAAGTCCTTCGTTGGTTGAAAATACAGCTGGCCCGCTCAAGTGGTCGGCTGAAGCGTCAGTCATTGAAAATAAACCTACTGAATCCAGACCAGACGAAAGTCTAAAGGTCGAAACGGCAGTTGACCCGGTTCCGCCTTCATAGGTTTCATCTTCAAATGACACCGTCACTGAAGATTCATCTTCAAATGACACCCTCACTGAAGAGAATAAGGATGACACCATCCAGATTCTTTTCATCAACACAGACTCTGATGAGCATCAGGGCAATGCGCCCATTCCTTTATCGCAGGAAGGAACATCGTCAGGGTCACATCCGGCCGTATATTCGGTCCCACCACCAAGCAACCTAGTTGTGTCCTTTGATTGGAACCAACTAGGCAAACCCCGGTTGCCAGCCAGTATACCATTCAGAATCATAGTCCAAATTTATAGAATGGTAATGGCTGGCACTATCATTGATGAAGGGGCATCTGTGAGTATCATTTCCTCTATTGCTTGGAAAGCACTGGGTTCCCCAGCGCTTTTGCCTGAGATAAGAAATCTCTCAGGTTTTGATAAAGGAACCAGTCGACCATTAGGGATCCTCCCCAATGTTCCTGTTACATTGAAAGGGAAGACCGTTCAA
Source organism: Pinus tabuliformis (assembly GCA_031772625.1). Taxonomy (NCBI): domain Eukaryota; kingdom Viridiplantae; phylum Streptophyta; class Pinopsida; order Pinales; family Pinaceae; genus Pinus; species Pinus tabuliformis. The sequence continues at coordinate 50,027,681 of CM062816.1, read as the reverse complement.
TTGAACGTGATGGTCGTTCAAGGACCCTTGGATTATAACCTACTCCTTGGACGAGACTATATATATTGCATGGGAGCTATAGTCTCCTCACTCTTTAGAGTAATGTGTTTTCCACACGAAGGAAGAATGGTCAAACTCGTAGACCAACTTTCATTTCCGGGATCACGCATCGCAAATAGTCACATACCAACCCTGAATGGTCTATTCAATCAAGAAATGTCTCCACCCCCAGTCCTCCTTCCCGATGAGTGCGAGTGATTCGGAAAGATGGGACTGGAACCCAGGGGGCATGCATCCTGGTCTGCTTTGGGCAGAAAGAACCCTGGGTATAAGGTAGAATTTCCGCGAGAGAATATGACCAGTCCGTACCCCGTCCGTGGATGGAAGAGGGGTTGTTCTGGAATAAGATTCTGTTGTCAAGGTCACTTGTTTGACAAAGGTCATTCACCATTGTCTATTTCGGTAGACAGTGCCGAAGAAATGTTTTAGTTTGATGGTGTTAACGAAACAATCTTTGGGTAACCAGAAAGAGGCAAGCCTCACCCTTTAAAACAAATGTTTTATCGGATAAGTAGGGGCAGCCTTGAAATTGTACTTTATACCCGGGGGCATGCAAACCTTTTGGAGTGCAAGCCAAGAGCGGTTATTTATCTGTTTTTGGGATTAGCCGTTTCCGAACTTGCATAAAGAAAGGATGAGAGGGAGCATAGCTTTGGTAAGGCGCCAGCTCTATAAAAAATGGGATCTTACAGGAGACATTCCTTATCTTATGACTGGTATATCGAGCAGTTTTACCACGGAATTTATGCTCGTTAAAAAATAGAAAAGCGAGATCCGAGCAGTTTTAGCACATAGTTCATGCTCGTTAAAAAATAAACATAAGATTGAGCAGTGTTTTTGGTGCATTCAAGCTCGTTAAATAAAAAATGAACCTATCCCGGTAAATAACCATTGTGATCGTAAATTTATTAGCCATAAAAGCCTTGGTCGTGTTTTGCACCTGCCACCTCCATTCCATTTGGCCGATCGTTCACCTCCATATGATTGTTTACCTATTTTGAGGAACAGCTGCGAAGAGTGATTTCACCTAGCCATCCTTGTGACACTGCCGTGATTGGAAAATTCCAACCTGTACCTGGAATCTGCTGTTATCCCTGTTTATCACTCGTTCCTCAAAAGACGAGTCTTCTTTGAGCTCTTTTCTCTTGACTCGTAAAATATGAAAAGTTTGCCGAGTTTTGGCCTTCCAGCTCGTTAAAAGGACCGGAAGAGCTATCCCTCCCATAGATTTTAATCTTTTTGGACCTGAGGGATTATTGCACAAAAAGGTCGAGCGCTTGTTTTATTCGGCTCGTTAAAGTTATCGAAAATTCATCCCTTCTGTATTGTTTTATACTTTTTTCGGACTTAAGGGATTAGATGACGAAAAAGGAATTTTGGAGTTAACTTTCTGTACCTTTTCAGACTCTCTAAAAATGAAAAGGACCGAGTTTTCCTTGTCGTTAGACTCGTTAAAATGATTAAATAGCGACAAACTTGTCTTTAGACGAGAACGAGTTTCCTTATCGCTAGGCTCGTTAAAACATAGCGATGGGCTTGCCCGAAGGGCAGGTTATAGAACAAGCATATGTTATCCTCCTCAAGCTTGACAAAAATACAGAGGTACTGGTCAGAAATGACTGGGGAAAAATTGGGAGAACCTCAAAGCTTTAATGGTAGCAAGTCGCTCTTGAACATGACACTTTTCCTCCGTATCACATCGGGTTGGGTTGTTTCATTCACCGGTCTCACCACCATGGTCTTCGCCAAACCATCCACATTTGGGGTAATGCTACCGATCCATCGCATCAGTGTCGTTATATGTTCAAGAGATGTTGTTCAGGAAGAGTCAACCGTGTCCCATCCACTGCCATACATTATCCTTCATCCACCCATGATCGCCACCCTGAATCTTATGTCACAGATTGTTTTTCACCTCCACTAAAATCATTAGCTCCGTTCCGCGTCACTGATGTGGGATTCATTAAGGCCCTCCTTTGACAGATCGCTTCTTGTCGACTTCAGCTCATTATCCAAGAAGTTGATCTAGGAACAACCCCCTCAGTACTTTGAAGCTTGCATGCCTCAATGGCAAGTTTCTCACTTCCGGCGACAGGTATACATCAATGACCTTCGACCGAAAGATTTTGCATGGTGTTCGACGCCAAGTCCTTTATTCACACCACGTGAATTGTACTGTCGTACCTTGAGGATCATTATCATTATCGGTGATTCCTCTCGCGCTTGTTAACGGTTTACATCATTGACCGGTAATCAAGCGATGTCTTTCCATGTTCGACTTCAGCGCAATTCTCACATGGATCGACTTGTACCTAGAGTGAAGATCGAACGAGTTTGAAGACCCCGGATCTATTTTATCCATCCGGGCTGCGATATATATTCAGGAAATATAAAGACATTTGACATGTACATCATTGCAGCAGATGATCATCCTACTCAAAGGATGATAATTTCAGCAGAGAATTATCAGTCTATCATCAGACGATCGTCTGTTCTATGTACCAAAATGAACTTATAAAGCTGAGCATGGGAATGCCCGCCTCAGCTAGATCATGAAAGCAGAATGAAAAATAATGTATTGTATTGTATTTTATTACAGGTCACCTCTCAGCGATTAAATGAACTTCGGATCCTCCTTATAAAGCATTTCACCCGATAAACGGCCTCATACTTTAGGGGGCAACTGTTATAGACATTTTTGTGCCTTACAGCATGAAGCATGAAATGTCCATAATCTAAGGGATCCAAAGTCCCTAAACATGTTGTTCCTACCCCTAGAGGAACAAGGTCAGCAAACCACAGCACTAAATATCAGTTCTCCACCTGAAAACACTCAAAAACAAGCTAATTCTGGATCATGTCAACTGCTCCACTGAGCATCTACGCTGAATGTCAACTGCTCCACTATGTACCTGCGCTGAATGTCAACTGCAAAGAAGGCTACCTGCGCTGGGTGAGTTTGGCCAAGTGGCACAGTCATTCCTCAAGGTGTCAATGCCCAGGAAGCTTCCAAAATGACACTTGGATCAGGGAATTCGACTTGTGATGAGTAAGAGGATCTAGATCTCCAAGTGGAAGCAAGAACCTCCAAGTGGACTCAAGAACTGAAGAATAACTGAAGTGGGAGAGGACACTAGTCAGCTTCTTGCCAGCCTCAAGCTGACTCATCCTTTCTCCAAAACTCCTATATATAGATCTCTCTCATGAGGTCTAAGGGGGCTGGAATTTTGTGAATGTAAAGAAGTGTTGTTGGTTTGAGTATAGAACTATTGGGTGATTTGCTTGAAGGAGGTGAAGAGGAGATTTCTTTCTGCTGGGAGGTGATGCTGGATTGGGCCTCTTATGGTTGTATCACTTCCTGAACTTTACTTCTTCCATTAATAAATCATTTGAGGTTCTTCTATATACATGTGTTTCAATGATGTGTTGCTATACTTGTATATTTGATTTATTCTAATCCTTGAATCAATTATGAATGTATGCTTCATGTAGTTTCCCTCTCTTGCTATTTTACAGGATCTTGGTGTAGCTGGGCCAGTGAAAGAGCAAGGATCTGGGAGCAAGCAGCAAGGAGAGAAGATTGGATCAATCATTAGCGGAAGACATCGGTTAGTGGATCTCTTCCTCCCCTCTCTTACATCTCATAAAGAAGTAATCTTGAATATCTTTGCTTTCATTGTTGCTGAGGTACTATCACCCTTAGAGTGGGATATGGTCATTACGTATTGGATACTTTTCCCAACAACAGATACCACAGAGGAGGATGAGCAAAATGCCCCTAGCAACATGGAACAAGATCCGGAGAACATTATCCGAGAAGGTATTGATATCCTAAAACTTGAAACAGCCTGCAAACAAAAAGAATACAATACCATTCCTCCCTGGCAAATAGATCGGCTAGAAGGAGTCCTAGCCAAGGTTCAGCACAACAAAAATCTAGGCATACAGGGAGGAATTCTGTGGGATGGAAAAAAGAACCTCAAAGAAACCAAGAAGAGGGGACGCAAAACGGATCTACAGCGAACCATCGCAGTGGGAGAATTACTTATGGAATCAGGGAGATTCCCTAAGTTGACCAAGTACTACAAACCCACATCCCAGTTACCATGAAGCTCATCTCCTGGAATGTGAGAGGACTCAACAGCCCCTCAAAACTCAGGATGATCAAGAACTTGATACAGCAAGAAAAACCTTCCTTGGTTTTTCTTCAAGAAACCAAAAGCAGCACAACTGCTATGGAGAAGGCTCGAAACAAGATTTGGGCAGGCAGCAGCTCAATGTCAGTAGATGCCTCAGGGGCTTCGGGTGGACTAGCCATACTATGGAATCCACAGATCCTTACTCTTTATGACTTCCATGCCACCCATTTCCTCATTCAAGCATCCTTTCATCTAATAGGAACAAATATCCACGGGCACCTTTCAAATGTCTATTTTCCGCAAAACATACAGCAGAAATTGGATCTGTTGGAAACGATCTCCATTCTTAATGAGCACAGACAGTTCCCGCTCTGGATCAGTGGAGGAGACTACAACATTATACAATCGCTGGAGGAGAAGACAGGTGGTAGAACAAGGTTAGAAAATGACAGCAAAGGACTCAGAGATTTTATTCAGGACAACCACCTTATGGACATTCCAACCACCAATGGGATCTTCACTTGGACTAACAAGCGCAGTGGCACCAATCATATTGCTTCCAGGCTAGACAGGTTCCTCCTCTCAGATAATGCAATCCATCTAGGCGGAGACTTCAATGCATCCATCTTGCCCCACGGAGGATCGGACCACTGGCCCATAATGCTCCAATGGTCTCGGCCTGGTACACGATGCAATAGGCCTTTCCGATTTGAAGCCTTCTGGTTTACAAACCCAAAATTCAAGCAAATAGTAGAAGAAGCATGGAAGTCCTACAGGCCACCAGAAGGAGCCAAAATGTATCAATTCCAACAAAAGCTAAAAAATTTAAAACAAGTCCTCAAAAATTGGAATAGAACACAATTTGGCAACATACAGGAAAATCGACAAAAGTTGGAAAAGCAAATGGAAGCACTACAGCAAGATATCATTAAAGAAGGCCGAACAGAGGAACAATCCCAACAAGAGCAAATCCTCTGGCATCAAATAGAAGAACGGAGGAAACAAGAAGAAATACTCTGGTGACAAAAATCGCGAATCAGCTGGCTAAAAGAAGGAGAAAAGAACACTAAATTTTTTCACAGGACAGCCATCCAAAGGCGTATGCACAACAACATCACCTTCATCAACAACCAACAAGGAGAGAGAGTCGAAGCCCACGAAGACATGGAAAAGGAATTTACAAACTACTTTCAAGACATCCTTAAAGAGCCGGCAGGTAACAGGGACGCGGAAATTAGGGCCATCACTCAGCATATTCCTCGAATAATAACAGAAGAGCACAACAACAAATTGCTACAGCCCACATCTCTAAAAGAAATTGAAGAGGCCATGAACCAGCTCAAGGACGGCAAAGCCCCTGGGCCAGACGGCTTTACAGCCAATTTCTACCATGAATTTTGGGAGCTAATCAAGGAAGAGGTCTGGGAACTAGTGGAAGAATCAAGAAGCATGCATTGGATTCTCCCGGCCCTCAACACCACCTTTATAGCATTAGTCCCCAAGTGTGCTGAACCAAGTAAACCTGAAAACTACAGACCCATCGCTCTATGCAACGTAATATACAAACTCATCACCAAGGTCATCGCAAATCGGCTCAAACCACTCTTGCCTTTACTCATTTCGCCGGAACAAACAGGTTATGTTGAAGGGAGGCAGATCATGGATGGCATCATCTTATCAAATGAGGTGATTCACTCTCTCAAGATTCTAAAAAAGCCAGGTATGCTTCTAAAACTAGATTTATCTAAAGCATTTGACAAGCTCAGTTGGAACTACATACAAAAAATGCTTTTAGCTTTTGGCTTCAGTCACACTTGGACAAGATGGATTATCAATTTGATCTCCTCTCCGAGCTTCTCAGTTCTGTTAAATGGTTCTCCTTCTTCTCCCTTTCGGCCATCTAGGGGCATAAGACAAGGGGACCCTCTGTCACCTTTCCTCTTTGTCCTTATGGCCGAGGGGCTGGGTAGATTGCTAAAGGCAGTTGTCTCCTCCCAAATGCTCAAAGGCATCTCTGTTCATGGCCTTCCCCCTCAATCCCACCAGCAGTTTGTTGACGACACCATGCTCTTTGGGCACCCTTCCTCGCAAGAAGCCTCTATCTTTAATTCCCTGCTTTCCATTTTCTCCAAAGCTTCAGGTACCTCCATCAATGCCTCGAAATCCCAGCTCTACTTCTTTAACACTCCCCCCTCCACTAAAAGGAACATAGCCAGAATAATGGGATTCACTATCTCCAAGCTTCCGTCGACCTACTTAGGGGCTCCCCTGGCAGCTACAGCTATTAAGCATTCCTCCTGGCAGACTCTTCTAGATAAGCTTGAATCCAAACTCTCTCTTTGGACTTTCCGGGCTCTCAACATTGCCAGCAGGCTTGTTCTGATCAAATCGGTCCTTCAGGCCATGCCTTTATACCTCTTTTCACTCTTGGCCACCCCTAAATGGGTTCTAAAAACCATTCGCAATCTTCAGCGTAACTTCCTTTGGGGGTCATCTGGCTTGAATAGGAAATGGGCGCTTGTAAATTGGCAGGACGTTTGTAAACCCAAGTCGGAAGGTGGACTAGGTCTGTGAGATCCTATGCAAAGCAACAATACTATGGGAGCTCGAATGTGGTGGAACTGGATCACCAAGCCTAACTCACCATGGGCCAAACTATGGCAGGCCAAATATGCACCAGGCAGTCAATGGAATGATTTAATCAGAATCAACTCTACTACTCAAGGATCACCTATATGGAACGCAGCCAAACCCCACAGTAAGTTCATTCAAGAACATAGTTTCTGGGAAATACACTCCGGCAACACGGCAAGATTCTGGGAGGACTCTTGGCAGCAGCTCCCCAGGCTGGCTACAGTATTTCAAAAGCCTCTTTGGCAAGCGCAGATGCAGCAAACACACCTCACTCATGTCCACCAATTCTGGCAACAATCCACAAGTCACGATTTCAGAATCTGGAAGCAGGCCAGTCTCTGGCAGAGAGATTGGCTAGGAGAAACATATGTGGACATAGATCAAGAATTATCATACAGAAGAATCTGATACTCCACTCAACAGGATCGACTTAGATGGGGCCATAAGCCTAAAGGAACTTTCACCACCAAAGAGGCACACCAGCTCAGATACACCGACAACCAAATCGATAAGGACCACATCTGGGAAAAGGTCTGGCAGCCAGGACTATGGCCCAAAATCTCTACCTTCCTATGGCTTCTCAGCAAAAGAAGAATACTCACTTGGGACAACCTGATAAAACGAGGATTCGTAGGGCCATCAAGGTGCCCAAATTGCAACCTTCACTCTGAGACAATCGGTCATCTCATGGAAACATGTCAGCTAGCAGCACAAATATGGAGGAAAGTGGAAACCTGCAATATGAGATCAGCAGCCAGGACAGAAGATATAACCGAGAATTTAAGGAATTGGCCCAAAAACCCCTTCAAGAGTCAGCTTCTTAACTCTTTGTGGAGCCTCTTACCAGGATTCATATATTGGACTCTTTGGAAGGAAAGAAATCATAGAATTTTTAACAATTCCTCCCGGTCCATCGATGCCTTATGGCTGATCTTAAACAAACACCTGCAAGAAACTCTTGCCATCAAAACCTGGTCAGATGCAGATATGCCAGACTCTCCAATGGAACGCAGGATTCTAACGGCATGGAATTTGAACCTCTCAGCAATAATGAAGGAAAGCACCCGAACCTCCAACAGCATCGCCTCTCCTACCAGCTGGTCCCCTCCAGCAAATGCCACCTACAAGTTAAACTTTGATGGAGCAGCCAAAGGTAATCCAGGACACGCAGGCTATGGAGGAATTTTCAGAAATCATACAGGGGCAGTAATGCAGATCTTCTATGGCTCACTTGGCAAAGACACCAACAATGTAGCTGAATTAGAAGGATTATGGAGGGGCATATGCCTTGCAGAACAAAATAGCTACTTCCCATTGGAAGTGGAGGGAGATTCCTTAATTCTTATCAATGCCGCTCAAAGAATTCAGGCAGGCACGCCAGCTGTCAAGGTAGCCACGAGCTGGAGGCTACTAAGCAGACTGGAATCATTGGAGGAAAAGCTACAAAATCCCCAAAGTATAACCTTCAAACACGTAAGAAGAACAGCGAATAAAGTGGCAGATAGACTTGCCAACCAAGGAGCATCTCAGTGCATTCTATATTTCACAGGATCTCTAGATACATCAGAAGATGACAAGCTTAAAAATGACTGCATTTCCCTGGCGCAGAAGGATCTCACCCTCCCGGATGCGGGTGCAGAAAGGACGTGTTGATGGCGTTAGCGGTCACGTGGGCAGGTGGCAGGCCCGTGATGACAAGCGGTACCAGGTGAGGCGGGATATCAACCCGCAAGCAATCCGACGGCCGAAGGCATTAATGCCGGTCTTCTCTGCTCGCGCGAGTTGCTTGGCTAACGGTGCCATGGAGCATTTTAATGGGGAGGGGTTTGTTCTGCAGAGGAATGTGGGATGGCATAACGTCGATGCCCTGCTGAGTTCAGAGGAGAAAGAGGAGAAGTGCATTCTGCCGGTTTCAGGGCAAGGGACGAGCACGCCCTGCAACTGCGCTGAGTTTGTGTTTGTCCTAAGCGCTGAGGAAGCTCCGGGTGCCTGCGTGAGGGTGCATCTGGAAAAGCCAGTAATGCAGAGGGAGAGGCCGCGTATGTGCAGCAGACGAGGGGGAACCAGAGGCAGGGCCTCCACGCAGCGGCAAGGCCACAACTCGCCTTCCTCCTCCATTGAGGTCACGTCAGTGCCTCAGAGGTTCCAAGGAAGTAATGAGGAAGGGGGCGGACGTGCTGGTAGAAGCACTCGTTCTGAGGAGGGTCAGACGGAGCATCCAACGCTCAGGTATAGGCTCCCTTGCCCTCAAGCCAATTCTACTCTGGTAATTTCCATTATGATTGAGCCGGGAGTCTCCCAAAGCGCGGAGGCAGAGCCGATTATTGCTGCAAGCCATCCTGTGCGAGAGGCAGAGCCTTCACCGGATTGGCAACGCTTCAGTAGAGAGGAATCCCCCATCGCGTGCCTTCCGGTTGAGGCAGTACCCAGTCGTCTGGCCCCTAGACGCGAGTGCGAAATTGACCTCGAGCGCCCAGCTAAAGATTGTGCCCCTGCCGCCGGTCCTTCAGCGCTTGCTGGTCCAAGCAAGCCAGCTCAGGGAGGGACCTCTGGCGCGGTCATCCCTCTCTCAGACTCCGAAGATTCTCTCCGTTTCGGGTGCCGAGTAGAAGAGGTGCCCTATACCACCGATGAAGAATGAGCTCGCTCCCGGTAACCTCAGCTGCATTTCTTGGGTTTTCTGTTTATGATTCTGCCAACTGGTATCGGCATATATGTCAATGTGTCGGATGTAATTGTTCATGTCTGTCTTTGTCTGGGTCAGTCCATGGTCCTGGTGTCTGTTCAGAGTCTATGTGTCTTCAGTGGCCGAGTATCAAATTCCAATTTTTGATTTTGCTCAATTTTGGAACTGTAATCAGGGCAAGAAGAGGGCTGATAGGTAAATCTCCATAGTCTTGCCCACTGTACTCTATATGTATCTTTGTTTTGTATGATAATAGAATTAGTCGTATTCAGAAAAAAAAAAAAAAAAAAAATTGTTAAGAGTTCAAGCCCAACCATTAAGAAGACGCATGGTTATAGATAGTTGCTTCCCCATGTCATTATAGGTGACAACACTACCCACGAATACTAGAATGCACTCATATTTAAATTATCAATTTTATTGCCATTACTTGTTGCTTGCATAAAAAAAGCACAAACAAGTCTTACACCAGTGAACAAAACAAGGAAAAATTGACCTAGGTTCAATTTTTTCTTGTACTAAAGGTCCCAAACAACATATAAGAAACGGGATCACCCCAACTATCAAGCAAACCAATAATTGGATCATATGAACCAATTACACATGCACAACTAATCATTCGAATCACTATTACATAAATTGGTTATTTCAGTCTTTGATATGGCTGAGTAAATAACTAGTTGAGTCAGTGGGGTTGCTTTTACCACCATAATTTAGTTACCAAGATAATTAATATGAACATAAACTTTGTTTTGACAAATAGTTCTATTAGCCAAAGATTTAGCAACTAAATACAAAACTAATAATCCAACTTACTGAGTAAAGAAGTTAATGTGCCAATTTGGGTTATAACTAGTGCTCCACATGGTACATAAGGATACATTCAATAGATTAATTAAAGTAACCAAGCATACGATGCTTAATCGACCACATAAAAATTAAAAGCACCATAAGACAATAGATAATTTTATTCTAAAAATCCAAATGGGAAAACCATCATTTAATGGGATTTGATTTTTTCTTAGGAAATTATTACAACGGGAAAAGCATAAACCCTAATAAAGTATTTGTGTATTCCCACCCATTAGCAATGTTGGTAAAGGACTTTTGCTCAGGGACAATATTATTCTTTTCACCGATAAGCTAAACTTCTTCTTTGTCCTTTGATCTTTGAGAAAATTGCCTCACTTCTACCCCTCTTATTATGATACTACCCTTCTTCTTCCCAAGTCTCAATTATCTTCCCTCTCTTGGTTTTTCTTGTATCAAGAAACAATGTTTTATTATATAGCAGCCTTGGAATTCCAACCACTAAGGTGCTTTCATTTCACCTTCTTAAGTGTTTTGGCCTTCTAACTTCAATTTGATTGTTGACTTCAAACTTTACCAAAATTTGATTTTTATTATGATGTTTTGAATGAGGATTTAATTTAATTCAACTAACCTTCTCCATCCATATACATCATCACCCCCTAGTAATGCATCCACAAAAAACTACAACTTGTATGCTCCATTATAGGTGTCAAGTTGCAAAACCCATAACCAACTCCCGTTAGTGTACACATGCGCACTTTAGTAACTTGCATGTGTATACTCTAGTGGCCCATGTGTGCCCACCTCAACATCCAACACACATCCACCTTACAATTTGCATGTAGTAGGTATTAGCTCTACTACAAATTTTAGTGTTGGAAGATTTAACTCGGGTCTGGTGGTGTGTTTGTGCTTAAAGAAAGCCTGTGGCCCTCCTTTTCATCCTTCCCCTTCACCCCGCTGCCTCCATTTTTTTTTCCTTGCGATGTGATTTGATCACAATCGCACATTAGCCCCCCTGCCTCTTTGCGCCCTGGTCTTCCGCCGCTGTGATATTGTGATGTGATTTGATCGCTATCGCATATCGCATCCATGTGTGTTAAGTCTCTGCCCTTGTCTTCCGCGTTGAGATATTGCGATGCGATGTTGCGTTGCGATATTGCGATGTGATGTTGCGTTGTGATATTGCGATGTGATGTTGCATTGCAACGCGATCTGATCGCATCGCACATCGCCTCTCCTGCAAATCAATCTTCGCCGTTCATTTTTATGATCTGACAGCTGGGATTCATTCCGCTGTTTAATCTGCCTCTGTGTCTTCCCTTTGCCTCCCGTCATCATATCTTGGCCATCCGTATAAGCGATACAATGGTCGAGCCTCGTTCTCATCTTGTGCACACCTCTGCCTTACTGTCTATACCACTTTTGACTTCTCTCTGCTGCTGAGGAAGGAAAAACAACGATCAACCACCCTGTACCTGCATAATTAAAGCTTCAACAACTGCATTTAACAAGAAAGCATGGCCGAGAAGGAAAGAACCAGCCTCGAGCAGATCAACGCATTTATCAGTTATGGAGTTCTACTCCACCTGGTTGAGAAGTACAACAGAGCGCTAGAGAATGTCAAATTCATCAATTAAAATCAGCAGATCGTAGCAGAAGACCCATAAAATTTTGTAAATGTGGTTGGTGATCCATTAAGACACCTCCACGCATACCCTAGCAGAGCAATTTTGTAAACAGATTCTATATATGTACCCAGAAACTAGATGTAAGAGTTTGGATGAGTGTTAGATGAAGGTGACTCTATTGTAAGGTTCAACTTCTGAAGACTGTAACTACTTTGTAACCTGCAGCGTCTGGTCTTCATTTCCAACTAATACAATCTTCTTTTGCTGTCATTTGCTCACTTTCCACTTCTTCTTTGTTCTAGGCTGTGCCTGCTTTGCATTTTGTTCATGTGCTGTTAATGTTTAGCATCAGAGGGGCTATCATCCCACCTCTGTGTTCGGATTTAGCTGTATCATTGAAGTTGCTTTCAGGTTTTTGTTTGCATAGTGACAGAGAGTTGTCATCCTATCTGTGCATTAAGAAACAGATTTGTATACCTCCTAACTGGTTGGAGCCGGCCATCACAGGGTCCTGTGTATCTGCTAGTGTGGTCAGTCTTCTCCATCATCACCTTTTTCTTAAGCTGTGAGTAATTGATTGTTAAAAGCCTTGTAATTTGGGGGTTTTCACCCATGTCTGGGGTCAATCATAGTAGAAGCAGTTATTTGACTTGAATATGCAGCATTTGTTTCATTCATCCACCATTTATCCAACATTTTTTGTTGAGTTTGTAATGTTCTCGAGCATCACTAATATACAACCTAGGTGAGTTTCTTGGGGTGATAACATTAATTGGCGCCGTTGCCGGGGAAAGGAGAATCGAAGCTCAGCTTCCCTGGGAGAACGACACAGTTCCAGATTTTGATGATAGACAAGGTCTGGGTGCATATTTTGGTTGTAATCATCTATCTGGAAACTCCGTTGGTGGAAGGCCATCCTTTGGCCACTCCACATTGAAGTTCTGGCTCAGTTTGTGAGACATACTCAAAGAAATCCTCAGAAATCTCCAGCTTAACCACTGCCTGAACCTGAGAGGATTGTTAAATCGAAGAAAGCTTCACAGAAAGGGGCATCAGGATCAGGTAAGCCTAAGAAGTCTAATTCATCCCTGAAAGATAAAGTTATTGCTGAAGATTTTCAGTCTGTAGATGTAGATATCAGCACTGTTAATAAAGACAAACCTTCAGAGATTAGTTCAGCCCCTTGTACTGTTAGTTCCCCTTTGAATCTCAGTCCAAAGAAAGTTTCCCTTTCAGTCCAAAACATCCCTATATCTCTGCCATCCAACACATTATTTCCTACGGCACCATCTACCATTATTCTTCCAAACAATCCAGTCATGGCAGGACAGCAAGTACCTATGAGGATAGAAACAATTGTAGCTGCTAGATATGGACCTCTAGTCTTGCCTGTCCCTTTAAATCCTATGCCTGTGGGAGAATATCAAAAGTATATGCCTAAATTCACTGGTACAAAGGGAGTAACAACAAAAGAACACCTTGAATCTTTCTACAGTTATGCTGATAATTCAGATATAACTGAAGATGATGTATGGATGAGAGTTTTTGTCCAGAACCTTGATGGAGAGGCTAGGAAGTGGTTTAGAGAATTACCCCAGAGATCTATTACAGATATAGAAGCATTAGATGATGTGTTTTTGAAACAATGGGGAGATAAAAAGGACTTAATGTACTATCATACCAAGTTTGGAAATCTGAAGAGGGAAAATGGGGAATCAATACCTATTTTAATAAAAGATTCAATCGTTTGTATAGTAGGATACCGGCTGAGGTAAAACCTACCCCCACTACTACCAAACTCACTTATGCCAATGCTTTTGACTCCGATTTCTTCTTGTTATTGAGAGAAAGAAGATGTGCTACCCTGGCAGATATGCAAGAGGCAACATTAGAAGTAGAATCTAATATCATGGCTGCAGAAAAGTTAAAGAGTCTAGCTGACAGGAGGAGGCAGAGGAATCAGGCTTCTACTTCTTCTGCATCGCCTTCAGAGCCTAAATTAGATAAAATGACTAAGATGATAGAGTCATTAGCCACTGAAATTTCTAAGCTAAAGGTTGAGCAGAATTCAAGGAAAAAAAGACAGCAACACACATTTGCTCCAAGAAATCCAAATCCATTCATAAAAGCAAATGATCAGTTACAAATAATACAGAGAGGTGAAGAATCAAAAGAAGATCACATAGTTAAGACCCCTTTCGAAAATGTAGTCATGGAGGAAGAACAATTTGAAGATGATGAGGATGAAATTCTCTGCATGGAAGATAAGGGCAGTGCTGCTTTTTTGACATTGGCCGAATATGAAGAATCATTGCTACAAGAACAAAATAGTCAGGAATGGAACAGGGGAGCTGTTCTACAATCTGGTGAGCAGTAGCAGAGATATAATATGAGATCCAATACAAAGAATGCCAAAGAAAGTTCTGCACAAAGAGGTGATGTTCGCACAAAACCACAGAATATTAAGCAAAGAAGGCCAGTAGCTAATCCTGTCATCCTCAAAGCTCCAGTTCAAGAGGTAAAAAGTTATGATAAATTACCTTCTTCCAGCTTTGAATCAGAAGTTTAGAAATTGAAGATATTTGTTCCTTTGGTTGAGTTGGTGAAGAGTGAAATGTTTATAAAGCCTATACTTGAAGCCCTTGAGCTAGAAACCAAACAAACCTCCACTGACTCCATCAATTTGCAAGATGACAAGCCTGCCATTGTGTTTAGTCCCATGGTTGAACCTGCTGATAATAATTCTCCATCTTTTTATGTCTCTTTGAACATTCATGATAAAAGCCTCCACAATTGTCTGCTAGACACTGGGGCCAACCACAATCTAATGCCTAAAGCTGTCATGGAAGAGTTAGGCCTTGATATCACTAGACCCTATCATGATTTATTTTCTTTTGATTCAAGGAAGGTGAAATGTCTTGGATTGATTAGGGATCTGGCCATCACCCTAACTCAGCTGCCCATGAAGAGTATGATGATGGATATTGTGGTAGCAGATGTCCCTCCCAAGTTTGGCATGCTGTTGTCTAGAGGATGGATTAAGAGACTAGGTGGGACATTACAGAATGATCTATCTTATGCCACTGTCCCAGTTTTTGGAGGAGAGAGCAGGAGGTTATATAGAGAAGCACAGCTGGCATATATTATCAGTGATGAGAAGAATCCTACAAATCATCCTATATATGTTGTGGACACTGATTTTGGAGCATGTATTCTCCAAATAGAAGAATCTCAGAAGGACGTGTTGCAGCTCAAGAAACCAACAGTCCAGGCCGAGAAAGAGCAAGCAGGTCAGATTTGGGAGATGTTCTTTGATGGAGCATGTACCAAGGAGACTGCAGGAGCAGGGTTAGTGCTAGTATCTTCACAACAAGAAAGCATTTAGCTGTCTTTTAAGCTGGTTTTTAAAGTGACTAATAACATAGCAGAATATGAAGCATTGTTGTTGGGCCTAAACGCAGCAAAAGACAAAGGAATCAAGAACATAAAAGTGTTTGGAGATGCTAATCTGATTATTCAGCAAGTCAATAAAACATTTCAAGCAAAGCACCCAAGGCTGAAAGCATACAAAGATGAGGTATGGAGAGTCAGAGATTCTTTTGATTATTTCTATATTTCATACATTCCTAGAACCCAAAATCAACTTGTTGATTCCCTTGCTGTTTCTGCTAGTCTTTTCATCCCTCCATTGCCTCCCAAACTAGTATATGAAGTCCAAATGAAGTATAGACCATCCTTGCCTGACAATGTCCACCATTGGAAAGTTTTTAATGATGATGATGAGTTGAATAGGTTTTTGCAAGTCATTGATGAATTTTCAGAGTTGCAAATTGACCAAGAGAATGATGCCTTGTTAGAAAATCCCAAGTTCCAGCTTAGAAATAAGATTGGAAAAAATAGCATAGTCTAGCTTCCTAGTAACCATATTCCTAAAGGTCTAATCCCTCTTGAAAGACTGTTTGACCAGAATGACATGCCTTACAAAGCGGCCTAGAAAGAAGACCAATCTGCAGTTTGTAAGGATGATATAGGAGGTCCAGGTAAGCCTAAATATGTAAATTTATCCACTCGTTTGTCAGCGGACTAAATTTCTGGATACTGCAAATTAATGAGGCAATTTGCTGATGTGTTTGCCTGGGAATATAGTGATCTGAAAACTTATGATGAAAACATTATTCGGCATAAAATCCCTCTTGAGAAAGATACCATTCCATTTAAGCAGAAGCTGAGACCAATAAATGATTGAAAAAGAGATTAAAAAGTTGCTGGCCGCTAAGATTATAGTACCTCTCAGATATTCTAAATGGGTAGCCAATCTAGTAGTTGTGAGGAAGAAGAGTGGAGAAATCAGACTGTGTGTTGATTTAAGAAATTTGAACAAATGCTCGAAGAAAGACAACTATCCCCTTCCAAAGATGGAACATTTGCTGCAAAAAGTCTCAGGGGCCAAAGCGATGTCTTTTATAGATGGATTTTCATGCTTTAATCAGATTGTTTTGCACCCAAATGATCAAGATAAGACTGCATTTACCACTCCTTGGGGCACTTTCATGTATGCCAAAATTCCTTTTGGATTGATGAATGCTGGAGCCACCTTTCAGAGAGCTATGGATATAGCATTTGTGGGAGAGAAGGATAGATTTGTCCTTATCTACCTTGATGATATAACAGTTTACTCTAGTAGCCATCATGATCATTTGCAGCATTTGATAAAAGTGTTTTTGAAGTGCAGGAGGTTTGGGATATCAGTCAATCCAAAAAAATCACAATTTTCTTTACACGAAGGCAAGCTGTTAGGACATATTGTGTCTGTCGCAGGTGTTCAGATTGACCCAGAAAGAGTCAAAGCAATTCAGGCTCTGACTGTCCCTAGATCAAAGAAAGATATACAATCTTTCCTGGGCAAAATTAATTTTGTAAGGAGGTTTTTTTCCTAATTTTGCAGAACTAGTCAAGCAGGTTACCTCCATGTTGAAAAAAGGAGCAGATGTAAGATGGACTGATACAACAAGGAGATCTTTTGAGTCCATTAAGAAGGCTATTATGGAAGCTCCTACATTAATAAGTCCTGATTACAGCAAGGAGTTCCATATATTTTCTTTTGCCTCTGAAGATACCATTGCAGCGGTTTTATTGCAGCAAGATGAAGAAGGTTTAGAGCATCCGGTAGCATTTTTCAGCAAGAACTTAAGGGATGTTGAACTAAGGTATGATATTATAGAAAAGCAGGCATATGCTCTTATTAAGTCTTTGAAGGCTTTTAGAGTTTATATTTTGCATTCAAAGATAGTTGCATATGTTCCCTCTACTGCAATAAAAGATGTCCTAACTCAACCTGATGCTGATGGAAGAAGGGCAAAATGGATAGCAAAAATGATAGAATTCAATATAGAGCTGAAGCCCACCAAGCTGGTCAGAGGTCAAAGTCTTGCCAAGCTATTAGCTGAAGAAAATTGCAGGTCATTAGGCATTGATTTCCTGAGCACAATTGCAGAAATTGGTCAAACAGGTGAAGAAGAGGAAGCAACTCAATTAGAGAGAAAACAGTTAGTGGCCGAGAATCTAGCTTCATGTAGTTGGTATGCTGAAATAATTAAATTTTTGTTGAAGCTAGAAATCCCTCCAGAATTTACTCAAAGTCAGGCCAGAACTTTAAAACTTAGAGCAGCAAAATATTGCATCAATGAAAATCTTCTCTACTGGAGGGATCCATCCGGAATATTTTTAAGGCGTCTGGACAAAGCACAGTCAGTAGATGTCATGTAGCAGTTTCACAACAGCATGTGTG
This sequence comes from Pinus tabuliformis, assembly GCA_031772625.1. Taxonomy (NCBI): domain Eukaryota; kingdom Viridiplantae; phylum Streptophyta; class Pinopsida; order Pinales; family Pinaceae; genus Pinus; species Pinus tabuliformis. The sequence continues at coordinate 50,009,930 of CM062816.1, read as the reverse complement.
GAGGGCAGAATTATTGGAAAACCACAGCCCACAAGATTCTCAGAGCTGGGTACTATTGGCCCACCTTATTTTCTGATGTATTTGTTTTTGTTAAATCTTGTGACAGGTGCCAAAGATTTAAAGGAAAGCAGCAATTAAAATCCTTGCCCCTGAAACCAATAACTGCAAAAGGACCTTTTCAGCAGTGGGGTTTGGATTTCATTGGAGAAATCAATCCACATTCCAGTGGCCAGCACAGATGGATATTAGTAGCCACTGATTATTTCACTAAGTGGATTGAAGCAATCCCTATAAGGAAGGCTGATCATAATGTGGTCATGAAGTTTTTGACAGAGAATATCTTTATTAGATTTGGTTGTCCACATTAATTAATTACAGACAATGCAACAACCTTCAGAGCAAAAGAGTTGGTGGAGATGTGTGATTGAATGGGGATTAAACTCATTCATTCCACCTCATATTACCCTCAAGGTAATGGTCTAGCAGAATCTTCCAACAAGAGTCTAATAAGGATAATTAAGAAGCTGTTGGAGGATAACAAGAAGAATTGGGATTCCAGGCTCAAGTATGCACTTTGGGCTGACAGAGTGACCATCAAAAGATCCACAGGGAATTCTCCATTCAAGTTGGTGTACAATACCGTGGTTGTATTCCCAATCCAGTTAACTCTCCCCGTGGCAAAGTTCCTTCAAGAAGAACTGAATGAGGAGGAAGAAATGGCAAACAGAATCATTGATTTGACAGAGTTACATCAGATTAGAGAACAGCTGGTGGAAAGAGCTGTAGCACATCAAAAGAATATCAATGATGTTTTTGACAAGAAGACAAAAGCAAATAAGTTTCAGGTTGGAGACTTGGTCTTGAAATGGGATGCACTGAAGGAAAAGAAAGGCAATCATGGAAAGTTTGATACTTTTTGGATAGGTCCTTTTATTATTTTACAGATTCAAAGGAACAACACCTTCATACTGAAAAGTATGGGGGGAGAAGTAGTTTTTGATGGCCCAGTTAATGGGCGTTTTCTCAAAATTTATGTGGTTTAAGATCTTTTGGCCTTAAAAAATTGTAAATATTTTGTTTTATCAGTTTTGTGTAGGCAAAGTAGACTCCATGCCCAATGGAACACTAGGAATTTTGTTAATTTGTTTTCATCAGGAAGGCATTAGTCTACAGTTCTTGAGACCTCACAGGGAGGATCTCATCCCCAGAAGGAGCCAGTGTTAGCTCTGCTACAAATTTCAGTGTTGGAAGATTTAACTTGGGTCTGGTGGTGTGTTTGTGCTTAAAGAAAGCCTGTGGCCCTCCTTTTCCTCCTTCCCCTTCACCCCTCTACCTCCATTTTTTTTTCCTTGCGATGCGATCTGATTGCAATCGCACATTAGCCCCCCTGCCTCTTTGCGCCCTAGTCTTCCGCCGCTGCGATATTGCGATGCGATCTGATCGCTATCGCATATCGCATCCATGTGTGTTAAGTCTCCGCCCTTGTCTTCTGCGTTGCAATATTGCTATGCGATGTTGCGTTGCGATATTGCGATGCGATGTTGTGTTGTGATATTGCGATGCGATGTTGTGTTGCGATGCAATCTGATGGCATCGCACATCGCCTCTCCTGCAAATCAATCTTCGCCGTTCATTTTTATGATCTGACGGCTAGGATTCATTCCATTGTTTAATCTGCCTTTGTGTCTTCCCTTCGCCTCCCGTCATCAGATCTTGGCCATCCATATAAGCGATCCAATGGTCGAGCCTTACTGTCTGTACCACTTTCGACTGCTCTCTGTTGCCGAGGAAGGAAAAACAACGATCAGCCACCCTGTACCTGCACAATTAAAGCTTCAACAACTGCATTTAAGAAGAAAGCATGGCCGAGAAGGAAAGAACCAACCTCGAGCAGATCAATGCATTTATCAGTTATGGAGTTCTACTCCACCTGCTTGAGAAGTACAACAGAGCACCAGAGAACGTCAAATTCATCAATTAAAATCAACAGATCGTAGCAGAAGACCCATAACATTTTGTAAATTTGGTTGGTGATCCATTAAGACACCTCCACACATACCCTAGCAGAGCAATTTTGAAACAAATTCTATATATATACCCAGAAACTAGATGTAAGAGTTTGGATGAGTGTTAGATGAAGGTGACTCTGTTGTAAGGTTCAAATTTTGGAGACTGTAACTACTTTGTAACTTGCAGCGTCTGGTCTTCATTTCCAACTAATACAATCTTCTTTTTCTGTCATTTTCTCACTTTCCACTTCTTCTTTGTTCCAAGCTATGCCTGCTTTGTATTTTGTTCATGTGCTGTTAATGTTTAGCATCAGAGGGGCTATCATCCCACCTCTGTGTTAGGATTTAGATGTATCATTGAAATTGCTTTCAGGTTTCTATTTTCTTAGTGACAGAGAGCTGTCATCCTGTCTATCCATTAAGAAACAGATTTGCAGACCTCCTAACTGGTTGCAGCCGGCCATCACAGGGTCCTGTGTATCCACTGGTGTGGTCAGTCTTCTCCATCATCACCTTTTTCTTAAGCTGTGAGTAGTTAGTGGTTAAAAGCCTTGTAGTTTAAGGGTGTTCACCCATGTCTGGGGTCAATCATAGTAGAAGCGATTATTCGGCTTGAATATGTAGCATTTGTTTCATTCATCCACCATTTATCCAACATTTTTTGTTGAGTTTGTAATGCTCCCGAGCATCAATAATATACAACTTAGGTGAGTTTCTTGGGGTGATAACAGTAGGAATACTCATCATTCCAAATATTATTACACATGTATGATGATGACAACGCAATGCACTCATAAACAAACATTGATAAACAACTACATAACAAAACATCTTTTTTAATAATCACATAAACTTTTTTTCCTTGGAAAAAAATTGTAATTTTATTACAAAAGGAACAAAATTGCATTATGCAGATGCTTAAAGCATTCAATAAAACCAATCCCACAGTCTTGTAACAAAAATAAACTAACTTTCAGCCTAAAAAGTAAAATACAACAACTAACAAATTAAGTGTTATAAAAATCACTTAACTTCTTCTTTCCCTTCTTTCATTGCACTTTATTCCAACCCCCTTATGATGTATCTACAAGTATTACTGCCAACTCCGTCACATTCACCATATGGCAGAATTCTTTATCAGAATCATAACTTTCCAACTCATGTCCTCTCTTTTTCCCGCTATCCAATTGTATTTAAGTGTCAACGTTCCTTTTGTACGAAGATCATGTGTTGTCTCCGTATCTTGTAATTTCTGCATATGTTGTGTTTTTGAAATTGTATTATGGGTGTTCATATCATATTTATAGTGGGATTCTTCCTTGATATCTTCTTCCTCATCCTCCAAGAAATGGGTTCATATTGTTGCTAGCTTTTGGATTTACGAACTTTCCCCTTCTTGTTTTCTAGAAGCTTTTTTCCCTGTGGGTAGGAATCCTACATATGCCTTGTTTGAAAACGTGAACAACATCTGAAGATTGTGTTTTCATAATCTAATGTTTGGATTATAATCACATAAAATTTATGTAAGTTGTAACCAATGTATTGATATATCTATAATGTAACACAAAGCATAACATAGAGCAAAGAGAAGATCATCTTTTCCTTTTCTTACTCTCTTCCATAAAGCAATGTACAAATCATTTAAAAATATTAACATTGTTTCAATTTCATATGATTTGTCCACTTTTCCTTTAGTTTCAATCATGTGTTTATAAACATAACTTCATCAATGCCATTTTTTTAGAAAGTACTCTAACTTACACTTTAGAGTAAGAGTATCTTATGTCATTTACCCCAAAAAAAAAACTATAAAGATCAAAGAACTATAGTAAGTTGTATCATTATATAATTTTGGTTACTCATTTCAACTAAACCAATCGAAATCACTCATAATCCTTCTATCATCATAACAACACCAATCTCTTTGTTTCCCTTCATTCCATATAAGGGGTTACTAATAGAATCAAAGGATGTTAAAAATAAAAATAAAATAAAAATAGGCATTATCCTTCCCAACAGCTTGAGAAAGCTCCTAAAATATGTCCAAGACCCTCTTGACCCTTTCTTTTTTCTAGGTGTATATGAGATTCCTTGCTCATGTTTTTTCTTATACATTAGGCAAACTAGACACTTGATTCCAACTGTTGAATTTCATAATAGGTACAGAGTAGAATTATATTTTCTGCCAGATAATTACTTCCTAATGATTTTACACACAATATTCTTATGCCACTGATATCATTGAGAAATCACACTTCAAAAAATATCAATAGTAAATGCAACGAAAATAGCATAGATCATAGAAATAAAACCATGCACAATAGAGACTATTTTACCCTAGGAAACCCAAACTTGGGAGAAAAACCCATCTACTTTTCTTTAGGAGAAATTATTTTTCGACAAGGTTTACAAATCTAATTTGTCTAGAAATTGGTGCAAATATCCAAGTCAAACCTGGTCAAAATTCAGCAAGTCAACACTGTTCAAACTAACCAAAACAACCAAAAGTTGATGTTGGTAAAATAGCCAGCCTACGATCAAATTTGACCCTATAGTCAAAGTTTGGCCCTGTGGTCAACCCTATGGCCTGTAGTTAACTGTTGCAATTGTGGTCAACTCCTAAAGCTACAGTGAACTCCTATGATTACAGTCAAATCCTGTGACTAAAGTTAATTCTTGCGATCTGTGGTCAACTCTCAGTCAAGTAGCTTGGTAAACAATCAACTCATCCTCATTTTCTTCACACATGTGGATGTCAAAGAGACCTCAAAAATATGAAGAAGAAACTCACTTGCTTGGTGGATAAAATGAGATGTCACATCATCTATATATACTAGTTGGATGGGGGTAAATTAACCCAAGGGACACACCCTTTCATGATTTGGGTTGACTTGGTGCCTCAAAAATAAATTTTAATTTTAATTTTCTTAGGTTGAATTGGATACCTATTTGGCATGAGGAAATACCTCCCAATGCTACACAAAAATCAACATTCCCTCTTAGTGAGGGAGGTATTCTCCTTAAATGCAACAAATTTCCCCTTAGCTGAAATTTCTCCTCCATAAGAAAACTTATGGGATTTCTATGTTGATGCATGTCTATAGATCACTCCATCCGAGAGTAGGTAATGTGATTATCCTAGGCCATTTATCCCTAGCAAAATTAGCATGGCTTGACCAAATTCCTTTATGGCTCCTTAGGTAAAAATAACAATCTCCTATGGTCAAATCAACACGACCCAACCAAAGCCCTTCATGGCTTCTCAAGAGAGGATTTACCCCTGGATTATTCAACCCTAGGTAAATTAGCATGGCCTAGCCAAAGTCATTTATGGCTTCTCAGGTGAATTTAATTTATCTCTTCTTATCAAATCAACATGACTTATCCAAGTCCTTTTGGCTTCTCAGAAGAAGATTTGGTCAATCCTACAATTTCCCTAGGCCATTCACCCAGGTCAAATCAGCATGATATAGACAAAGTCCTTCATGGCTACTTAGGTGAATGTGTCCATCTCCCCTAGTCAATCGGCATGACCCAACCAAGTCTTTATGGCTTCTCAAGAGATGATGTCAGCAGGAGAAACCTCCTTAGGTAAGGGTTGACAACCTTAATAAATCGAAGGTAGACTATCAACAAGAAGAACTCATTCAAGCAAACAAACTATGAAAACAACTAAAGTTGGGTTATGAGGAATACTTGGAGGTCCTATGTTTGATGTTGATCCTGTAGGTTACAAACCCTCTATTTCCTCCAATGTGATCTGTTAGGGTCCTATAATTTTTATAGGACTGCTTGATTATAGCTGATCATTATTATCTTTGAGATGTTGTAAATAATATTTCAACCTGCAAATTATTTCCAAAGTGACACCAAGTATTAGGATTTTAGGAGAAATTTTGCATCACAATGTTTGGATCATATCAAACTGTAGGTGTTTTCATAAGAAAGTGCTCAAAAGAAACTTTCCAATAGTATGTACTACGCCCAAATCTGACTCCTGGATTGAAAGATAGGCCATAATGAAGTTTGGACTTCAAAAACAGATAAAGGCCCGGGAACTATTTCCGCTACAGTTTAAATTATACTGCATCTATCCTTTGTAAAAAAAACCTTTTCCCCAATTATGAATATGCAATATGATTTTTAACCCTAACCAGGACCCACATAACCATCACCCCATTTCCAGATTTCCATTAACCCATCATGCCCATTTTATGCCTGTTTCCATAAACTCTAGCCTAATCCATTATTTAATTCCCAAACCTTAGTCACATTTACATAAAATCTAGCCTTAACCCATTAATATTACAATTCTAGCCATATTCCATATTATTTCATTAAATATACTCCATTTGATACATAAACTCTAGCCGCGTTCCCATTTGTTACTATACATTTAAATTTAGCCGTTTTCCCATATCATTAAACATGCCCGCATAGTATTTTGTAATACATTACGTTGTAATGTATTACAACGTTTATATATAAACCCACTACCCCTGAGGCATAAACTAGACCCGCAGGCCATGTGTCACCATATCGCATCATCTTGCTATCGCATATCGCAAAGTCCCACTCGCCTATAACGTAAAGTTTCTACCCATCTTTTAATTGTGATAAGTCCCAGCTTCCAATAAGTCCCGGCCCCCAATAAGTCCCCCCGCCAATTTCGATATCTCAATCGGTGATCACACCAACTTTAAGTCCCTCCCCCGCAAGGTCTTCCTCATGGTTATGATTGCGATACAATACACGACCCCCTTTCCAAACCCGTCGGGATTATTTGCTATATTCTAAAGTTTTCGGGTCAGTGTCTGTGGTAAACACCCCAATTGGATGTGATATGTTATACATGGCAATTGGAAGTATTTCGGGTCTGCGTCTGTGGTAAAGCACCATGTAATAAGGATTATACCCCTCTTTTGATGCGATTGCAGTGTGTAAAGCCCCGACCAGATGCAATATATTATATGGTGAATTTAAAAGGTTTTCGGGTTCAGCTCTGCGGAGAATTTCATATATATAAACAGAGCCTCTCCCATTGTGATTGCGATATAGTGGAAAGCCCCGGTCGGATGTGATATTTTATAGAATGGATTGAAAGGATTTTTCAGCTCTGCTCCCTTGGAAAAGAACTACAAAATGTGTTCTATAAGCCCCAACCCTGTTGCAATTGTGATAAGAAAAAGAGCCACGTGTTAGAAAAACCCTTCATCTCTCAATGGCCCAAATCAAACTTGCCCAGATCAACGACAGAGGAAAACTTCAGACCCCCCTGAGATCCATTTCAAATTATTCAAGGGGTGAGTCTGAACTCAAATCTATGTGTCAAACATATCATGGGGGGACGAACATATCATGTTCCTAAGAAAAGTGTATCAAGTTCTTGATCTGATTATTGATGGTGGACAGTGATCAGAGACAAGAAGGTTGTATCATTCACCTCGCAATTCCATGTTTAAAGTATCCAGAGCTTCAAAGTTTTTAGTGTGACTGCACTGTCAAAGAATCCCGATTTTGGAGCATTCACGGTGACTCCACTACAAGTTGATCATATTTCTTTCTAAACAAGATGACATTTTATGTGGAAAATCGTCCATCTTGTGAAGTCTTAAAAGAAATCAGGGATAAATTAGTCAATTTTCAAATTGATGAAGATTTTTTAACAATCGTGTTTCGTTGTTTGAAATTAAGAAAATTGTATCTTGAAAGTAAAGTTTGTTTTCTTGAGTTAGTTGCTAAAATATTCGAGAAGGATATTGAACTTTTGGATTATCAGATTCAGTCCTAGAATTTCCGAGATCCTAAAAAATTCTTGGAAATCTTCCTTATCCAAAACAAGAGGAGAGTGTATTGCCTTTTGATTTGCAGATTGCTGAGAATTATGTTTTCGAGTACAAGACTAAAACTGAATAGTGGGAAATAGGGTTTAACCTTGAGAATAAAACTGATGAAATCTTCCATGCTTAATCAGTCAATGAAGGCTTGCAAGGTAAACTAATTAATCATGCCATTACTGGTCCTATAGAAAAATACATGTATGTTCTTTCCAACTCAAGTGTTCAATCACGTTTTCATGACCAGATCCAACAACAGTTGCCATTGCACTCTACAAAGTTGATTTTATGGACAAATAATCAAGTCGTCCTTTGGATTATGCTAACAAGCAGTCAAGCAGTCCACTTGTTTCAATAACTACTTGACTAGCTTCATTAGCATTTTTGCATTATTTGATTCAATTTGATTTTCAGTAGTATAGGGTAGGTAGAAGTGTGCAAATAAGCTTAGTGACCTGAGCATCTTTTTAAGCATTCTTTCTAGTTTCAGTTTCAGATTGTAGTTCATCTTTCAGTTTAGATTTTGGTTCAGTGTATTTCAGATTTCAGTTTTAGAGTTTTAGTCGCAGAGATTTTATGTCAGAGTAGTTTGCAAATCTGGGATCAACCCAATGGATCAGGCTACTAGTATACGATGTTCTTGACACCTCATAAGGAGAGGGCCATCCCTAGCTGGAGCCACTGTTAGGGTCCTATAATTTTCATTGGATTGCTTGATTATAGCTGATCATTATTATGTTTGAGATGTTGTAAATAATATTTCATCCTGCAAATTATTTCCAAAGCGACACCAAGTATTAGGATTTGAGGAGATTTTTTTCACAACAATGTTTCAAGATCAGATTAGAATGCAGGTGTTTTCATTAGAAAGTGCTCAAAAGCAGCTTTCCAACGGTATGTCCTGCACCCAATCTGTCTCCTGGATTGAAAGATAGGCCAGAATGAAGTTTGGACTTCAAAAGTAGATAAAGGCCTGGGAACTATTTCCGCTATAGTTTAAATTATATTTGCATCTATCCTTTGTAAAAAAACCTTTTCCCCCATTATGAATATGCAATATGATTTTTAACTCTAGCCGGGACCCACATAACCATCACCCCATTTCCAGATTTCCATTAACCCATCATGCCCATTTTATGTCTGTTTCCATAAACTCTAGCCTTAACCCATTAATATTCCAACTCTAGCCATATTCCATATTATTTCATTAATTATACTCCATTTGATACATAAACTCTAGCCGCATTCCCATTTGTTACTATACATTTAACTCTAGCTGGTTTCCCATATCATTAAATATGTTTGCATAGTCTTTTGTAATATATAAACCCACTACCCCCAAGGCATAAAATGGGCCCGCAGGTCATGTGTCGCCATATCGCATCATCTCGCTATCACATATCACAAAGTCCCACTCGCCTATAACGTAAAGTTTCTACCCATCCATCGATTGCGATAAGTCCCGACCGCAGATAAGCCCCCCCGCTGATTTCCCCCATCAATTGCGATATTGCAATTGACGATTGTTGGCTTGTTGGGGCCTGACCCAGGTTCAGAGGTGATTTAGCCAAACAAATCTCGGTACTATTGGCCCTTTCGGCAATAGTCCGCGGAGCGCGGACTGAGGTCTCACCCGAAGTATTATGGGAGGGTGCTAGAACCAGGTTTCCGCACCTTAGAGATGTTTGATGATTTTCGATGGTCTGCGGTTTGACCCTGAGCGCACGTCGCTACGTGCACCTATCAGTTCCTTGTAGCCTATGATGTTGCCTTCGCACAACCCTACTCGGGGCTCGATCCGTGTTATTACCCAATTTCTTACTATTAACCTGATATTAGTCTATCACTTAGCTTATCTTTATGCATCTAGTTATATTTAACAGTGTTCAATACTAAGTGCGCGCGATATAGAAAACAATATAATCAACAAGAAATAGAACAAGAATAGATACACAAGATTTGGAATCAAACTTCTCTTTATTCTTCTTCTTCCTTGGTTACAAACTCGACTCCGCCCTATGCACTTAGCTGCAGGGGTCTGTGCACTCCGCTGCGGACTCTACTAGGCCTCTGCGCACTCAGCTACAGAACCTCTTCCTACTACCATGACCCAAAGCACTTAGACCTTTGCTCTATGCTCGCTATCTTCTAGACTCCATTCCTTCGCAACTTTACAACTTAGAGCCTCCCTCTATTTATACAATCCCATGGTCCACGGACCATGGGTAGGCTGACACTACCTTCAAAACTTAGGGCGGACAACCCTATGAATCTAACATACAATTTGCACTCCGCGCCCGGAATTCACGGAGTCTTTACAACAATAGTACTCAAAACTTGGGCTTTAAGCCCCAAAACATGTTGTGGGGGAATTCCATGCCCAACAGGGCCCCAACACAAACATCGTGACTCGCCCTCAAGTCACTCTGTTGGTGCAGCGATCTTGGCACGGAGTCCCTCCAGCTAGTCCTGAATGGTTTGAATGTCGGCAACGCACTGAGTGGCTGCTTGCTGTACCTGCTGCATTCGTTCCTCCCTGTTTGAATTTTGTCCTTACATCTGTATCGGCATCCGCTGCGTATGTTTATAGTCCCACGCCCTTGTCTGGCTCCTCGGGTCGCGAAGACTGTGCTTCAGCCGGTTAGTCAGGCAGCCGGCCCACCCGTGTAGGGCTTCAAGCGGCTGCCATTTACTTTGCCTAGGAAGGGTTCTCCATTTAGTTTGACTAGCTGGATGACGCCTTCGTCTGTGATCTCCTTAACCACGTATGGTCCCAGCCAGCGCATTCTGAATTTTCTTGGAAATTTTTCAAACTTAGTGTCATACAGAAACACTAAGTCGTTTACCTTGAAGGTGCGCAACTTGATATGGTAGTCGTGCCAGGCTTTTTCATGCTGATTTTGTACCTGTTGATGAAATCCAGCCAAAAACCATTCTTCCTCGAGTTCTTCTAATTGCGCGAGCCTTTCCTCCAGAGCTTCGCGGTCTGTCATCCCTGTGAGCACTGTTATTCGCAAACTAGGTACAATATATTCCATTGGCATGACAGCTTCCACGACATAAACTAACCGGAAAGGTGTTTGTCTCGTGAGTTTCTTGCACATTTTCCTGTAAGCCCATAGCACGACAGGTACATGTAGGTCCCAATCATTTCGCTGTGCATTGCAAACTTTGGTCAACGCAGTATCCAGTATTTTTTTGAATGCCTCTAATGTCCCATTAGCTTGTGGCCATCCGTAATTGGATTGGGGACCATTACAACGTAGGCCTGCCCATGCGTTCCCAAGTCTGTTTTGGTAGGACATTTGCGTCGGACCCCAGATCTAAAACAACCTGGTCCATCTCATAGTCGCCAATCTGGATGGTCAATCGCATCTCCCGACCGGTATGCAAAACATGTTTGCCCAATTTGCGGATCAAGTGCGGTTCGTCTGCCCCAACACATCTAGTTATTAACTCTTGTAACCCTTTCACTGCATTAGCATCCCTCAGAAGCTTCATACAAGTTTCTAAGAAGGTAGTTATCAAAGACCTATCCTGTTCTAGTTCTGGTTGCCCCTTACTACCCGAAGTTGATGCTTCTACGAAATTTTTCTTAGCCTCCAAAAAGGTTTCTTTCACTTGTGCCAAATCAAATTCTGGTTGTTTTGCGAGGGCCTTACGAACCCACGTATCCTCTTCTGGCTTCTTCCCCTTATCTTCCCCTATAGCTGCACCACTTCTAAGCATCATATTTATGTTGGGGTCTTCGGTGCGTGGTTCAGCCTTCATCATTTGGACGTTTTGAGTGGGGCTAGCTGGGAGCACTCCTTTTTACCGCAATTGAGCAATCAAAGTAGGGTAGTTGATTGCATTGTGATAGCATGACGGACAATAGGCTTTGGTTGGATTTGTACAGTCCCAAGCGTAATGCCCTGGCCCTCCACAATTATAGCAGATTAATTGTCCCCGTCCCCATCCAGGTCCCATTTCACCGTGACGTCATCCGTGTACCGGGAATCCCTTGCGCGCGAATGATGCAGCTGGGTCATGCCCGCGTGTCTCTGTTTGCATCCTATATATAGGTGGTCGATCCATCAACATGCGGCAATCCCTTTCCTTGCGACCCATCATTCTGCAGAAGTTACAAAATAAGTGTTGAGGAGGTTGTCGTAAGCTTGGAAATAGGTGGCAGTTGTCCGTGGCATGCTTTCCTCCTACCTAGCAAATCGCGCACTAGAGCGCAGGCGCGACACTCGGCCCTGCTTGTACCTCCACTTTTACGGGCATCGGGACTCCTTCTGCCAGATAGTTCGCGAAGACAGGGCAATGGTCCCTGTCGTGCACTTGGCTCTTACATTTAATACAACCTACCCCTGGGCGTACCTCCGATTGGGATACTCTTCCTTGCTTCAAGCTTTGCACTTCCAGACTCAAGTTTTCAAGTTGCACGTGGATTTGTTGAACTCCCAACCTTGGGTCCAATATTGGGGTCGCATGTAACCTCATTATTGTTTCCAGTGCCTCGGCTTGGGTTGAGATATTATGTTATGAGAAAGTCGTCCTCAGATGGGGTGTCAATAGCACCACAAACCACGCGCAATGCTGGCCATATGTCAAAGTCATGTTAGCTATGCGAATAGTACTCTTTAACCTTTGGTCGAGATCCCATGGAGTATCTCCTTGAACCCAATGACCGACTGGGCTTTAGACTTTGGTCAGCCAAACTCTTTATTAAGCGCTTCCTGGATTGCCACTATTCCCTCATTCGGATGGTTGGTTGATTATTTTATGTACCATGTCAGCACGCGGTCCTGTAGTACACTGACTAGCATGGCCTTTTTAATGTTTTCATATGTTATTCCTTGCGCATCCCATACAGATTTTATCACAAACCAGAACCGACTTGGCTCTTCATTCCCTACACCCTGAAATGTTGGTAACTTGACTGTGGTCACCATCCCAGCTTTCGGTGGTGGAGGGGGTGGAGGTGGTGTTGGTGTGGATGGACTCAACGTGGGTGAAGCAAGTGGCGGTGTAGATGGAGGTGGTATCAGTGGGAAGAGTTCTTTAATCAATCGGACCGCACCTCCTGGCGAGAACCTAGCGAGATCCTCCTTGCTCTCTCATGAGATAGAAATCAAAGGGCTATTCTCTACTCCTCCTGTTCTTCGATAACCCCTTCGGCTTCGTGTTACTCCAGACATCAATATACACGCAGAATCTGTTTTTCGCACAAAAACATCTTAATCCAAGTATTCAATGATTTGATGTACCTACCTCATGGTCCTTGCAGAAATTGCCCTTTTGCTTCGCTGTAACTTATGGTTGAATCTATCACGAATTCAGTGATAAATCCCCCTATGATCCAATCTAACCAATGGTCTACCGTGCGTGCAAGTCTATCTTCAGTGGCTTCCAGCCTGTGCACCAGTTCTGGAGTCCACACAATTGGCTGGTCCAATCTGCACCTCCCCACACTATCAGCTAACTTCATGATCCACTCATACAATTCTATTGGAAATGTTATGAAGAAGACCTCATGTATATATGAGAATATATAGCGATCCAACCACTGTTCCTCCGATATTCGTGAGTTTTTGTTTTCTTGGACCGCGAACTTGTGAAGCTTCAGATCCCACCAATCTTCAAGCTCTTTCTTCGTAGGATTCTAGTATTCCCACATTAGACACCCCTTAGGCAGATCTCGGTCCTGGCAAAAAAACCATTTATTGGCTTATTTGGGCCTAACCCAGGTTCAGAAGAGTTATTTAGCCAAACAAATCCTACAGCTACAGGCCCTTTTGGCAACAGCCTGCGGAGCATGGACTGAGGTCTCACCCAAGTTAGTAGGGGAGGGTGCTGGAACCAGGTTTCCGAACCCTAGGGATGTCTTGGTGTGGTCTGGAGGTTTCGCGCACTGGTTTACAGCTCCGCGTTGCTCGGTATTCGCACAGATCCAGATTGATTATATCTTTCTTATTAGTGCATTATTCTATTGGAGGATGCAGTTACAAATCAAAATGATCTTTAAGCAAACATTTAACCAACATAAGTGATTCACGCATTAAAATGAACCATATTTACATTCATTCATACAATAAGTAGATTAAATTAAACAGATATTATGAAATTCAGATTCGCAACAGCTCAGAAGGAACACAGAATTTCAGAAGAAACTTATCTTTATTTCCACTTATCCTCAATACATTTAGATCCGCAGTGTGCACTCAGCTGCAAGGGTCTGCGCACATAGCTACGGACTTTCCAGGCCTCTGTGCACATAGCTGCAGAGCCTCTACCTACTACCCCAACCCGCTACTCGGACTTATAGGTGCTTTTTAGACTATCTTCCTCAAATACCCATTATATTCCATATTCTAGATTTTCTATCCAAACTTCACTATCTCTACCCATAGAGCCTCGCTCTATTTATACCCTTCCTTGGCCGGCGATCCCTGCATGGGCCGACTCTATTTACATTTCTTTACTTTATTTCTAGGCGGACTACCCTTTGATTCGACCTATTATAATTCGCTCTCCGCGCTTTCAGGAGAGTCTTTACCCTAACTTTACCCAAAATGTCCGACGTCACGCCCCCTAACCGTTGCGCGGGGATTCCACTACCCAATTATGGGAAGGCTACAAGGGGTTACCATGGACATCGACGGCGCCAGCACACAAACCGATTTTGAAGTCATTGAAATCGTGGATGACAGTAACCCATATCCGGCGTTGCTAGGGATAGATTAGGCAACAGACATGAATGGAATCATCAACCTCAAGAAACGGAAAATGATCTTTGAAAAGAATTATCTCCAAGTAGTTATTCCATTGGATCCAGCTGAAGGAGCATGTTATACTGAACCTGTGCACGATGATGACAGTGATGGGGAACTAGATTGTATCTATCAGCTCACAGTGCGAGATCAGGATAGGGTGAATCCAATAGCGGATGGTCGACTCTCATGGGATCACGATAGCTCTTACACATCAGATTCAGATGAAGAGGTTGAATGATGGAAGAACTGACTGCATGAAGTAACCACATTAAATTGCAACAGGATGGTCGCGACAAGAGCCATAGAGCCGCCCACGGAGGAGGCCGAGGAACCAGTTGCCTTGGTGAAATCGAAATCAGGTCCGCCGATAATATCTACATTAGCACCCCGAATGATCTTGGCTTCAGCAAAAGGGGAAATCGTAACAAAGCAAAGGAAAAAGCATGGAGGTTGTGGATAGGCACAGGCACAAGTGGCTAGGTAAACTAAGGGAAGCAGCCTGAAGTGACTCTAGTCGCCAGTAGCTGACGAGAGGGTCCGCAGGGACTCAAGGGGTAGCAAACATCGCAGCCGTCCAATGACACAAACCTCTTGGAAGTTGTAAATACCACGAACTAGATGGGTCTGGAGTAAGCGATGGAAGAGAGCTCAGAGGAAGCCGGGTAGCTGCAGGCCCTACGTTGACAACACATTCTGGGTACGGTCGGCAGACCAAAGAGAGATATGCGGGAAAAAATTCAGTAGAATGTCACACCGCGACACTCACAACAACATAGCCCCTTTGCACATAAGGCGATTCAGACCGCTTAGGAATACTGCTAAGAACGACCGAGTTATGACCCTACTATCATGGTTGTGCACACATCCTCGGAACGAAAAAATGGCTACCCGAGTGATCGAGCAGTGCTCGCAGCCTGGGCTGGTAGGGACATTACGACGACGCACCAGCAGTGCGAACACCTGACTAGTGGTCGACGCTATAGTCTCAATGCCCCGAGCAGTTGAAAGAAGGCGTGGGACTATAAACAAGTCTGCAGGAAGCCGGTCTGGTGAAACACTTCCCTCCCAAATTACTCCGTGCTCCCAATCATAGTAGCGCCTGATGGACTGCGCTACCGCGCAAACAAGTCAAGAGATGACCATTAACACCGTTATTCGTGACAAGGACATTACGGTATGGCAGGAAGAAGCGGGCGGTGGACCTTTAAGGTGAAAGTTTTGAGTCAGATCCGCTAAGATCTACCGAGGGAACGTTAGTAATAAGCTAGAAAAGGAGGGAAGGAAGTCGTTCAAAATTTTGGCTTTATTTTATGACCTAGGCATGACATGAGCATATTGGCACTATACAACATAGCAGAGCAGCAAGCAGTCGGCTCCCAGATAACCCATGAGTACCATGGCCAGAACCCAAGCACGATTCGCAAAAGAAATGTAGCTGAATCTGAAAGAGCCAGATTGCGGGAATTGGGCACCTGGGGTTCCGAAATCCCCACGCACAACGGGGAAGATGAAGACTAAGTAGAAGACAGGAACATTCCGAGCCTCACCATGGTTCACCAAGCAATCTGCAGCTAATAAGGGCAAAGCCATTTCCACTGAAACCGACGAGGATGACGATGCTCTCCAAGAGTTGCTTGACCAGATAGATGCACAAGCCAAGGAAGAGGTGGATGCATTCCAACTCCCATCATTACCTCCATATCTCTCTCCATGGTGAGGGTCAACCAAGCTACCCAAGGACTTAGACATTGCGAAGGCTGAGCTTCAGGCCCCGCTTCTTCCAGATGACATAAGGTTCGAAGGCTTGCCGTTGGGGCGTGTTCCGAGCCTCAAGTTTGAAGATTGGGATCTGGCCAACCGCGATAAGTTCCCTGAGCTGGCCAAAGACATGTTATTGCCACGGGTATGGCTACTAGGTGTGGAGAAGGCGGGCATCCTCAACCTCAGATGGCTACCTCACTACCACCGCGTGACTATTACCACATTTGTAATCTGGCAACTACTCTGTCTGGTACATGATGGATTCCTATGGTTGGAAGAGCCGATCCCAATCACAGCTGAACTAATCCACCGAATAACACACCTACCACTGAAAGGAAATGACCTCACTAACACCGCAGGAACCAACAGCGAGGTAGGACTTGTCGAAACAACAAAAACACGATATCAGCTAGAGAAAGGTAAGCACAGATATGTCATAGCCAACATCAATGACTAGGCCGTCCGAGTAGCTACCCAACTCCTCACTTGTAAACTCATGAGGAAGTGCCACGCAGACGAAGTACCCGCTTCTGTCATTGCATTGGCCAGATAGTCTGCCAAAGGGGTCCAGTTCAATTGGGCACAATTCTTATGCAACGAGTTCCTGACCAACTGTCAAGAAGCATAGGACAAAGGTAATACATTTCACTATGCATGGTTGCTTTTGTCAATCCTCTTGGTTATAGGTGAACTACCGCAAGATAGCTAGTTCCCTAGCATTACAGATGACCTCCCTGAGGCAGTGCGGTATATGGCACTATGCGGTACAAGGGATGCGACAAGGGTTTCTGCAATTCGAGCATTTTGGACCTCTATGGAAGGAAAGATAAGGACAAGGATTGCTCGATGACCGCGAATGTCTCCCATGATCTATAATAATTTCCAGAGCATGACCGAGTTTAAAGCTAATATGCATCACTTGTACATCTGGGCACAGAAGAATCCAGAACAATCCTCGGTCACACTCCCATTCATGGCAACAGATGAGGCAATCTATGCAGTTTTGGTAGCGTGGCCACTCGAATGGCACCCCAGATAAGGCCATCCTCGACCAACTTGCTGCGCAGCAACAGAAGAAGGACCGATAGTAGTGGCTCATGCACCTGGCATAAAAGGCACGTCGAGAACAACAGATGACCTCGCAGTAAGAGGCATCCAAGAACCCGCCAGCAGAAGAGATCACGATAGAGAAGGTATTGGAGTTAGACCAGGAAATAGAGACATAGGACCACGTGGACCAGGTCAAGCAGTCACGCACACAGGACTCGCCAACTGCTCGAAAAAACTCCAAAACAGCGAAGGCTTTGGAGAAAGAATTCACAGCGAGTCCTCCCACTACCAGTGCCTTGCCCACTCTAATTACAGAGAAAACAATTATGTTGGGGGAGATTAGGATGCAATTGGAGGCAATACAAATGCGCTCTTTGGGTAGGGTCCACCTCGTCGACAATACAACCGCAGTTGAGCAGATGGTGCATGCGTCCACACCGAACACTGTATCATTGCTAGCTGATGCTATCCTAGTCAAAGGCACTGGTAACGACCATAGTAGGGAGTTAGATATGGCCGCCCTAACCAGTGGGTTACTCTACCAACTACAAGACAGACTCACTAATGAACTCTAGGCTAGGGAAAGTCGCGCCCTTCACACTTTAATGGAGCAAAAAGCCGAGTTAGAACAGGTAAATCTTCAACACACTGCCTTGATCGACCGTTATCGGGATGTCGAACAAGTCGTGACAGAAGCATGCAGCTCGGTTCTGGCGTTAGCTACCCCCATGGACCTTCCAACCGTTACCAAGGTTCAACACATGGCCGCAGGAGCCCGCACGGCCCAAGAGGTAGCTGCAAAAGCACAGGGGGAGCTTACTCGACAAATAGCAGAGCTCAGACTCCAGGTGCAACAACCATTGGCGAATCGTGCACAACGCTGCGAGGAAATTCAAGCAAGCATGGAAACAATGAGGTGCGCTGTCCGTGAATATTCGAGGCACTTAGATCAGTCTATTGATATACTTACATCTCTCCAGGAGGACCCCACCATACAACACGTTGAAGTTGAGGCACGCACACTGCAATAGGCCTATGATACAGCTCGCGAAGATGCACAAATGGTCGCTCTCACACAGCGGCTGACCAAAATGCGGGAGGCCCAGGCTCTCAAAGCCCAAATGGACGTTGCACAACAACAAGAGGCAGAGCTTAAAGAACGCATTCAACCTTGGCTCAATGAAGCATTCACCATCTATACAATGATTGAGGGCAAGTTAGCATATATGCAGGGAGTATGTGATTCCGAGCAGGCAAATCCAACTGACATGGATGCATTAGTGACTTGGGTGGAACAAGTACAACGGATCGCCACAGAATTTGTTGAGGAAACACGCGTTGTGTAGAAGTTGTTAACCAACCTCCGTGAGAAGATCGCCGCACTAGCCGAGTGACTCGGGACGAGTCACGATGATTGTGTTGGGGGACTGTTGGGTAGCGGAAGCCCCGTGCAATGGTTAGGGGGTGCGAAGCCAGACATTTTGGGTAAAGTTAGGGTAAAGACTCCGCTGAAAGCGCGGAGCACGAATTATAATAGGTTGAGTCAAAGGGTAGTCCACCCAAAAATAATGTAAAGAAATGTAAATAGAGTCGGCCCGCGCAGGGATCGCAGGCCAAGGAAGGGTATAAATAGAGCGAGGCTCTATGGGTAGAGATAGTGAAGTTTGGATAGAAAATCTGGAATATGGAATGTAATGGGTTTTTGAAGAAGATATTCTAAAAAGTGTCTATAAGTCTGAGTTGAGGGTTGGGGTAGTAGGTAGAGGCTCTGCAGCTGTGTGTGCAGAGGCCTGGAAAGTCTACAGCTATGTGCGCGGACCCCTGCAGCTGAGTGCGCAGGGCAGATCTGAATGTATTGAGGATAAGTGGAAATAAAGATAAGTTTCTTCTGAAATTCTGTGTTCCTTTTGAGCTGTCGCGAATCTGAATTTCATAATATCTGTTTAATTTAATCTGCTTATTGTATGAATGAATGTAAATCTGGGTTCATTTTAATGCGCGAATTAGTTGTGTTGGTTAAATGTTTGCTTAAAGATCCTGTTGATTTGTAACTGCATCCTCCAATAGAATAGCACACTAATAAGAAAGATATAATCAATCTGGATCTGTGCGAATACCAAGCAACGCGGAGCTATAAACCAGTGCGTGAAACCTCCAGACCACACCAAGACATCCCTAGGATGCAAAAACCTGGTTCCAGCACCCTCCCCTACTACCTCGGGTGAGACCTCAGTCCACGCTCCACGGGCTATTGCCGAAAGGGCCAGTAGCTGCGAAATTTGTTTGGCTAAATAACTCTTCTGAACCTGGGTCAGGCCCAAATAAGCCAACAGTCCTGTCAGTTTCTTGCACATTGTCCTGTAAGCCCATAGCATGACAGGTACGCGCAGGTCCCAATCATTTCGTCGTGCGTTGCACACTTTGGTCAACGTAGTCTCCAGTATTTTGTTGAATGCCTCTAATGTCCCATTAGCTTGTGGGTGGTATGGTGTATTTTTCTGATGATACACCTGGAACTCTTCTGTGAGCGTGTTGATGGTTTCATTCAAGAAATGTGTTCCACAATCACTCATTAAGATTTTTGGATAGCCAAATAGGGTCAACACGTTTTTGAACAAAAGCTTCACAGCTGTAGCGGCCGTGCAGTCTTTAACCGGCTACCCTTCCACCCATCGTGTCAGGTACTTTGTTGCAGTGATGATGTAGCGTGCAGTCGTCTTTCCCTGAGGTTTAATCGGTTCCACAAAGTCGATTTCCCATTTTTCAAACGGCTGTAGTCTCATTTGTGGATTTAATGGCATCTCGTCCCTCCATGATGGTTTTCCAGTCCTTTGACATATATCGCAAGCCTTACAGTGTGCTTTTGAATCCTGGTGCAGGGTTGGCCGCCATAACCCTGTGCGAAGAATCTTTAGTGCGGTCGCGCGTCTTGCATAGTGTCCTCCTGCAGCACTCCCATGCATTTCCACGAGGATCTAACCTCGTTCAAATTCAAGTATGTATCTTCGCAATATCTCATCATTTCCCATTTTGTATAGGTGCCCTGCAATGAGAGAAAAATCATCGCACACACCACCAGTTCCTTCTTCTGTTGGATAGAGTATTCCTTCAGCGCAGTCCCTGTTGTTAGAAAATGGATTATATCTTCGAAGTGCCCATCCACCACGTGTACCACAAAGAGTTGTGCATCAGGTAGTCCCTCCTCCAAATTAGTGGGTTCCTTTCCCATCTCAATTCGCGACAAGTGATCTGGTCCTGCGTTTAGGCATCCCAGCTTTACTATGACCTCAAAATCATATTCCTGGAACAATAAGAGGCCCCTACATATGCGCCCTCCCAACACAGGCTTATTGACCAGGTATTTCAACACGGAATGGTCAGTATACATCTTGAAATGTCCTCCGAGTAAATAGTGTCAGTATTTTTGGAGTGCATACACCATCGCTAACCCCTCGCGCTCAGTGGTGGATTAGTTCTTTTCGGCTTTGGACAATCTCCGACTTGCAAACGTGATCGGGTGATCCATGCCCTCTGCGCCCTCCTGTGTGAGCACTGCTCCCACCGCAATACATGACACATCAACATGTACATAAAACTCCACATCCCATTTTGGGAAGACCAGGATTGGAGAAAAGACCAATTTCCCCTTCAGGACATCCAAACTCTTCATGCAATCATCATTCCAGCAATATGTAACAACCTTTTTCAATAGCTTTTCCATCGGCGCTATTATTTGGGCATAACTTTTGATGAACTTCCTATAGTATCTATTGTGTCCCAAGGTAGCACACAGTTATTTAACACTTCGTGGTGCTTCCAAATTTAAAATAACGGAAATATTCACAGGGTCCACCATCAATCCTTGTTTGTAGACCACATGTTCCAGTAGGTTTCCAAAGGGAATGAGGAATGTGCACTTCTTAAGTTTCAATGCAATCTGGTGTCGTCGACAAGTATCCAGCATCAAGCATAAGCTTGCTACATGGTGCGTAACTAATCCAAAGATAGTCCAATCATCCAGATAGACCTCCAAGAACTTGTGGATGTATTCTTTGAATGCAGCAACAATGATGCGTGAAAAGATGGTTGGCGTGTTCTTCAATCCAAACGGCATAACGATGTATTGGAAGCAGCCCCATTCCATTGCGAAGGTCGTTTTTCTCCTGTCTTCCGGCATGATCTTCATCTGATGGTACCCTGAGAACCCATCTGTCAATGAGTATGCTTCCTGGCCACCAAAATTTCCAGTACTTCATCTATGAATGGTGTCGGGAATGGATCGTGTACACAGGCATTGTTCAGCTTCTTGAGGTCCACACATATTCTTATTTCACCCTTCTACTTTTTCTCATGTACTACCATAGGACTCACCCAGTCAGATTCTTCCACTGACTCAATAATTCCGAATGCGAGCATTTTGTCTAATTCTTCGTGTACCTTTTCCTTATATTTCGGATTCAAGTAGTAAGGTCGTTGTTTAACCGGCTTCGCGTTGGGTTTCAGGGTGATCTTCATCATCCCTAAGTCGCCAACGATCCCTTTTAAGTCCATAATTTTGGTCGGGAACAAGTCTTGGTATTCGCAGAGTAACTCAACGACCTTATCCACCGTGGCATCATCCCAATAGTCCCCAAGCATTGCATACTTTGGCTCCGCCTCCATTCCAATGTTTACCTGCTTTTTTTTAGCAGTGCGGTCATTTCAGGATCCTCAACCGATGGTCCTTGAACCTCGTGACAGCCTTTCGTTTATGGAATGTTAATATTTCATGGGTCCTCATCGCCCTCCTCAATATTTACATTATAACACTCCAGCGCGCAGCTCAGCTGTGTCGCCCATTCTGGCTGAAGTACCTCCATTGGCTCCTGGGGTATTTGAAGATAGCTGCTTTTACTGCCTGTAGTGCATCGTCAACAATATCCCACCAACCATCTTCAAATGTGAAAGTTAACACAAATCCCTCACGTAAGATATCCCACTCACTCGTACCATGGCGGAGCTCCATCTCAGTATACCAATTCATGGGTATGACATCTAGGGTATGATAGAATAAATGTACGCATTCAGGCTATGGCTCTTCCCTGTAGACCTTCGTCCATTTCATGAGGTGTGTACGTGGATCATCCTGTCCATCATACTTGTCTACTAGCCGCATCTGCGGTTTCCCAAATCATAGGCGAATCATCCTTCTGCATCCGCGCCAGTCCTCAAAACTTCCCTGATGTGTACTGCACCACCTTGCGGGCGTCACGTGCAGCACCCATTTCAGAGCATCCAACTGCTGTTGTTCTGGCACTCCGCTTTTGAATTTGTTCAGGAATTCATCCACCGCTGTCAACTCGTCATACATAGGCAAATCCCTTACCTCTGTTGTCATGCAGCGTAGTGATCTAACCATCATGTTCCAATTTAGCGTGGTTACCTCATGTAACCAGTTCTGCCATCGTTCTGTTTCCTCATTTGAATCTGATGTGTAGGAGCTTTCGCGCTCCCATGAAATCCTACCATCCGTTTTAGGATTCACCCAATCTTGTTCTTGAGCGGTTATCTTGTAGATACATTCTAGCTCATCGTCGCGCACTGGCTCTGTGTAGTGCGCTCCTTCCGCAGGGTCTAAAGGCACCACTACACGTAGTGACTTTTTCTCAAAAATTGTTTTGTGCTTCTTCAGATTTATTACTCTGTTCATATCGATGGCCTAGTCTATTCCTAGTAGTGCAGGATAGGGATTGTTGTCATCGACAATCTCTATCACTTCACAATCTGCCAGCACGCT
Source organism: Pinus tabuliformis (assembly GCA_031772625.1). Lineage (NCBI taxonomy): Eukaryota > Viridiplantae > Streptophyta > Pinopsida > Pinales > Pinaceae > Pinus > Pinus tabuliformis. The sequence continues at coordinate 49,986,736 of CM062816.1, read as the reverse complement.
CACACCTTCAATATCCACCGTTACTCCTTGCAATCTTCCCATGGGTAAGATCTTCTGCTGGTTCGCCATTCGTAATTGGATAGGAGACCATTGTAGTGTGGGGCTGCCCATGCGTTCCCATGTTTGTTTCGGCAGTACATTCACATCTGATCTGAGATCCAGAATTAGTTGATCCATTTCATACTCTTTGATTTGCGTAGTCAATCTCATTTCCATTCCTGTGTGCAATGCATGCTTTCTAAGTTTCCGGATCACGCATGGTTCTCCTTACCCCGCACACCTAGTGATAAGTTCTTATAGTCCTTTTATAGCCTTGCTGTCGCGTAGGAGTTTCATGGATGTCTCTAGAAAGGTAGTGAGCATTCAAGGATCCATCCCTGGTTTTAGTTGATCATTACTACCTAAAGTGGAGGCCTCCATGAAGCTCTTCTTAGCTTCCATGAATGTCTCCTTCGCGCACTCCAAATCAAATTCAGGTTCCTTTGTAGGATCCTTGCGAACCCACGCACTTTCTTCTGACTGCTTACCTTTTCATCTCCTATCGTGATACTGCTTCTGAGTACCATGTTTACATTTGGTTCCTCTTCGCGCAGCTCATACCTCATCATTTGAAAATTTTGAGTCGGGGAGGCTGGAGTACCCCTTTCTCACGTAGCCTCGCTATCAATGTAGGGCAGTCTTCTGCCCCATGATCAAACTGAGTATAGTATAAACATTATGTTCTCGTCGGATTCGTACAATCACGGGCATAGTGTCTTGGCCCTCCGTAATTGTAACAAATTAGTTGTCTGCGACCCCTTCCTAGTCCCATTCCACCTCGACCTCGTCCGTGTCCCTGGAATCCAGCGCGCGCCATTCCTGCATTTGGGTCGAGGGCTCACATTTCGGTTTGTACCCTATAGGTAGGAGTCTGATCTATCATTAGTTCATAGCTTCTATAGGTGCGTTCATCATGGCCTATCGACCTGCAAAAATTACAAAACAATTGCTAGGACATATGCGTATACTTCTGCAATAGATGAAAATTATTCGTAGTGTGTTTTCCTCCTATTTGAAAAATCACGCACCATAGTGCAGGTGCCGCGCTCGGTCCTACTTGTGCCTCCAGTCTTAATGGCATCGACCCTCCTCTCGCCAAGTAATTCGTGAAGACTAGATGTTCCTTGTCATGCCCCTGGCCTTTGCATTTTATGCACCATACCTCCTCGCGCGCTTCTGGCCGAGGTGTCCTGTCCTGTTTCAAACTTTGCACTTCTAGACACAAATTTTGCAGTTGCACATGGATTTGTTGAACTCCCAGACCAGGATCTTGTATAGGGGTCTCATGCAATCTCATTGCCATCTCCAAAGCTTCGGCCTGGGTGGAAATCTTTTGTTGTGACAACGTCGTCTGTAAATGCGGTGTTAATGATGCTACAAACCATGCGTGGTGTTATCCATCTGTCAAATTCATGTTGGCTTCGCGAATCATACTCTTTAGTCTCTGCTCTAGATCCCAAGATGTCTCACCAAGGAGCATCACAATCTCCTTAAACCCTATAATTGATTATGTCTCCGACTTTGGCCTGCTAAATTCCCTGTTCAGCGCGGCTTGGATTTCTGCAATTCCTGCGTTTGGATGGTCATTAGAATGCTTAATGTACCATGTTAATGTGTGACCCTGCAATGCACTTACCAACGTAGCCTTATTTATATTGTCATCCATGACTCCTTGTGATTCCCATACTACCCTTAACACGAACCAGAATTGGTTAGGATCTTCATTCCCTACTCCTCTGAATACTGGTAGTTTGATCGCACTCGCCATACTGAATTGTGGTGGTGGTGGAGGTGGTGTGGGTGGAGATGGAGGTGAAGATGGTGAGACGGGCGACGGTGTAGGTGGAGGTGGTAAGCGTGGAATTCGCTGCCTTATCAGACTGAGCGTGCTTCTCGGAGAAACTTTCGTGAGCTCTTCCTCGCTTTCCCACGAGGGTGAAATTAAGGGACTAGTTTCTAACTCTTCACTACTTCCGTTCTTGTATATCTTCCTACTTTGCGTAGTCCCAAACATTATTTTATTCGCATAACCCGCTTTTCACACGATAGCATCTTAATCCAAGTGTTCAGAGATTTAATGTACTTACCTCGCTGTCCTTTGAGGAGGTGTCGTTCTGCCTCGCTGTAGCTGACTGTTGTGTCTACCGCAAACTCAGTGATAAACCCTCCTATAATTCAATCAAGCCAATGGTCCACAGCTCGTGTGATCTTATCTCCTGAAGCTTCTAGTCTGCGTACTAATTCCAGAGTCCACACGATTGGTTTGTCGAGCCTACACCTTCCCTAACTGTCTACTAGCTTCACGATCCACTCATACAGCTCATAAGGAAAGGATGAAAAGAAAATTTCGTGGATTTCCATATATAAGTAGCGCTCCAACCACTATTCCTTAGATACTCGCGGATTCCTGTTTTCCTGCATCACGAACTGATGAATCTTCTTGTCCAACCACCCTTCAATTTCTTTCTTTGTTGGATTCCAGTGACACGATATCAGACATCCCTTATGCAGATCCCAATCCCAGCAACAGAACCATTTGTTGGCTTGTTCGAGCATGACCCAGGTTCAGAGGTGATTTAGCCAAACAAATCCTAGTACTATTGGCCCTTTCGACAACAGTCCACGGAGAGCGAATTGAGGTCTCACCCGAAGTAGTATGGGAGGGTGTTAGAACCAGGTTTCCGCACCCTAGAGATGTCTGATGATTTTCGGTGGTCCGCAGTTTGACCTTGCATGCATGTCACTACGCACACCTATCAGTGCCTCACAGCCTGTGATGCTGCCTTCGCATAGCCCTACTTGGGGCTCAATCCATGTTATTACCCAATTTCTTACTGTCAACCTGATATTAGTTGATCACTTAGCTTCTATATATGCGTCTAGTTATATTTAACAATGTTCAGTACTCATACAAGTGCGCGTGATATAGAAAACAATATAATCAAACAGGAAATAAAAAAAGAATAGATACACAAGATTTGGAATCAAACTTCTCTTTATTATTCTTCTTCCTTGGTTACAGACTCGAATCCACCTTGTGCACTCAGCTATAGGGGTCCGCGCACTTAGCTGCAGACTCTACTAGGCCTCTGTGCACTCAGCTACAAAGACTCTTCCTACTACCATGACCCAAAGCACTTAGACCTTTACTTTGTGCTCGCTATCTTCTAGACTCCATTCCTTCGATACTTTACAACTTAGAGCCTCGCTCTATTTATACAATCCCATGGTCCGCTGGCATGGGTAGGCCGACACTACCTTCTAAACTTAGGGCGGACAACCCTATGTCTCTAACATACAATTTGCGCTCCGCACCTGTAATTCGCGGAGTCTTTACAACAATTTACTCAAAACTTGGGCTTTGACCCCCAAAACATGTTGTGGGGGGATTCCATGCCCAACAGCGATCGCACCAAATTTAAGTCCCTCCCCCGCAAGGTCTTCCTCCTAGTGGCGATTGCGATACAATACACGGCCCCCTTTCCGGACTCGCTGGGATTATTTGCTATATTCTAAAGTTTTTGGGTCTGGGTCTGTGGTAAACACCTAGGCCAGATGCGATATGTTATACATGGTAATTGAAAGTATTTTGGTTCCGTGTCTGCGGTAAAGCACCATGTAATAATTATTTTGCCCCTCTTCCGCTGCAATTGTGATGTGGAAAGCCCCGACCAAATGCGATATATTATATGGTGAATTTAAAAGGTTTTCGGGTTTGGCTCTGTGGAGAATCCCGTATATATAAACAAAGCCTCTCTCATTGCGTTTGCGATATAGCAGAAAGCCCTGACCAGATGCGGTATTTTATAGAATGTATTGAAAGGATTTTTCAGCTTAGCTCCCTCGGAAAATCACTGCAAAATGTGTTGTATAAGCCCCGACCCTGCTGTGATTGTGATAAGAAAAAAAGTTGTGTGTTAAAAAACCCTTCATCTCTCAATGGCCCATATCAAACCTGCCCAGATCAATGATAGAGTAAAACTTCGGACCCCCCTGAGCTCCATTTCAAATTATTCAAGGGGGAGGTCCGAACTCAAACCTATGTGTCATCCTCTCCATATTTCCAAACCCCCCTTTCATACATCACTGTAGCACACCCACCCCCCCCCTCCCCTCCCCTTCCAAAAATCAACTTCCTTTGACTTTTCAAACCCGGCTCCACCTCCACTTCATCTCACGGTCTCCATTCACAGAGCACCAAGCCTCCGCTCAGAGGACAACGAGGACACTTTCAACACTGTTTCAGCAGCTACAGTCATCAAAATAGAATGCAGTGAAAAGAGGAACAACACAGTGCATCTGCTAGTAGGACAAACAACATTGCTCATTTAAAGGCCCAGTCACTACCAGAACACTCAGAAACAACATCAACACTCAACTGACTGATATTTTTAAACGGACTAATCTATTTTTATAATTTTGTAATAAAATCTTGAATTTTGTTTTAAGATATTTGTATAGATGTTCGTAATAAATCAAGATATTTTGTAATAAATTTATATAAATACTTCATCATTTGAAGTAATACATGTTGGTTTTTATACAGAAGAACACTATTGTACATTGCTGAAGCATCAACGGATTTACCAGTAATACAGAAAGCTCTTTCATATGATTCTTGTGTCAAGTTGTTGGTGAAGTGCCTCTATTGTTCTATGTGTTTATATTTCTCTGTTTATCACACATATTTGTTTCTTAATCTGAATTATTCAATAGATAATTAAAGGATAGAATTTGTTTAAATCTACACTCTGCTCCCGACTTTGAATAATTTCCATGTTTTCTACTAAACTTTAAATATAGAATTCAGGTAACAATGCTCTATATCTAAAGTGAATCTTAATCTATTCTTCCTTCCCCATCTCATAAACTAAAAGAATCCAATCAGTTTGGCTACCCTGCCCTGTGAGATCTATTTGTAAACACTGAAATCGATCCGTACTTTATGAAACAAACTCCATAGCCCAATGGTAATCTAGTTATCAACCAACCATTCAAATACAAATCAAACCTTAAAATTCATAACTAGCCTAATATTCAATACAACAAAGTTAAATCTTACAGAGAGAGCCCTCTTTGAAGCTAGCAAGGCTAGATCTCAGCTTCCAAAGTAGGTTTGTGGTTACCTTTGCGATTTTCTTCTGCAACCTCAGAAAATTACAGAGTGCTAGCATGATTAAACCTGCAACAAAAACCAAAGTAGCATGTACATAGAAAGTAATTCAAATAATGTGCATATTAAACATGTTAGATCATCAAGTATAGATATATAAAGCATGATATATTACACATGAATCATAAAAACATAAGATCACAACATTTCAATAACAAGACAGAACTTCTTTATTGACATCAACAAATAGGAGTGGAAAAATACAACTTGATCAGACCACCGCACCAACGAACCTTCCTTTGGATCCGTCCAGCCCAAGCCTCAAAGATCACCTCAATATGTGCAAAGGAATGTCATATAATGGGAGATGAACATCTCTGCAAGGAAACAAGGGTTTCTTATGACTGAGAGTGTAAGAGGCATAGGGGAAATCATACTTGATCTAGGGACAAAAGGACTATAATGTCGATATCCTATCTCCTTCTATGTTTTAGGCCTTCCCATGAGGTGTAGAAATACCACCAGAAATCAGTTGATTCAGTTAGGCCATAGGCTCCTGTAGGTGGCTTTTAGTGAAACTCGTAAACCTCGCCCGAGAAATATGAAATATTTTTTTTTTCATATTTTAAATTGTGTACATGGGTTTGGTATTATGGTACCTACATGTACACACACTTTTATAAGGGCAGATTCACTTATGGACTTTAAAAAAATGTTTTTTTAATAAATGACCAAATCTAATGGGAAAGGGCTGCCCAAGGCCATATAAGAGCATCATCACTACAGAGTTCTAAATAATGCTATAATAGATACCCCCTACTATATGAGGTCACAAGGGTACGTGATGGCCAAAATGTATTAAGTACAAAGAGAGATCATTTGAGAACATGAGAGGACATCACAAGATTTTTACCTACTGGATACTTGTAGAAGAAATCAGAAAGAAGAATCATGTCTGAGGCGGGCATACCCATGCTCAGAGATAATAAAGCATGTCCACTGATCAAATACAAAGTGGATCCATCATGTATACATAAGTGTACAGAGAAGACTTGATAATACATAGTGGATCGTCTGATCATAACCGCGAAGGAACATAGGGGACCTATGTCTCAATATCACATATATAAGAACTTACCAATGATGCTCTAAGAATTTCTAATCACTGATACTGCATAATGGATCCTCATAATAGTACCATATCATATAGGTGGAATAATGGTACTGCACAAAACTCGGGTGTCAACATATAGAATGTTGCTGAAATGAACTGCAACATATAAGGGTGACTGGATGCAGTGGCAGAAAACTGAAAGGATTGACAAGCAAACCAGGATTTTGACACAACCCGAGGTCTTCACAGACTGCAGATGGTACATTTATCCTCTATGGGAATAAATGAGTTGAAGTCAACCATGTGAGAAATCATTTGATTATTGGTCATTGATGTATACCATTAAAAAACGCGAGACAATTCACTGATAATGATGATGAAAGTCAAGGTACCCCAATTCGAATAAATGTGTTGAAGTCAAACACTTGAGAGAATCTATCAATCAGGAGACATTGATGTATTCTCACTGTTGATAGCGAAGGAGTCTACCATTGATGATTGCAAAACCTAAGGTACTGAAAAAAGCACTCTAAATTTTATTCCTAGAGCAATGAGTTAGAGTCGATGGGAAAATATTTACTGGAAGGAAGGCATTAAGGCATCCCACATCAACTAGCATGAGTGTAACTTGTAGGCCAATAATTTGGAAGAACTCAAACAAAAAGAGATGAAGTAACCATTCTAAAGTACGTTTCCGACATACACAAGATGTGGCTAGTGCACAACAGAAACCCTCTAAACTAACCAATGATGAAAGCTGACACAGAGGTGAGGGATCCACCAATAGGGTCAAATGGAAGCCAAGGTACTCCATGAATCCCAATGTGTGATAGTGTAATCTTACGTCTAACACAAGGGAAACCACTAAGTCAAAGACCCATGATACTGATTGATGTTGAGCACAAGGTCACCTATCAATGATGTAAATAGGGACAGGGTGTGGCTCTTGGCCTACTCTCAGAGTAATTTTTTGGAGTTGATAAGAGTAGACTCACTAGCAAGAAGTCAATGGAGACCTTCTTAACCAGCACGAGCAAAGGGCCAAAGAATTGATGTGATAGTGAAGATAACTTTGACAGACCAGGTATGGCCGATTGAAAATGAGTCAAGAGACACCACAGAATGGCTGACATAGGTTGTCTTCCCTTGAACAAAAGCACGACTCATATGTGACTATATGGCAACATAAAATAAGTTTGTATAAGTTTGCAATGTAGGAGGTATTAACAAACTCTCCATATGACTGGAAGAGATAACTAATTGGAGGAGACTAACTCAATAGCAAGGTTATGGCTCTCCTAAAGTCAAACTAAGTCCCATCCCAAATGTAGGAAAGACTTGTTTCAAGTGCTTTATTCAAGGGCAACATAACTGACTCTTGTTTCCATCAAGTATAGAAGTAAATGCTCCGTTCCTGCTCTCATTAGGGGAATTTTGAGATTTAAAGTGGGCCTCCTAAGGAAAATGTACAACCAAAATAAACTTTATAAGAACAAATAGGATTCAAGATGATGATGTCAACCATGGGGGATGATTCATCATTTTTGGAGTAAAAAAGTTAAAAGTTAAAAAAACAATAAAATAATAAAACTACTTTTCCAGCTCGTATTTTCAACATATATCCCTAAGTTTTTACTCAAATTTCGAGTGGAAGTACTTGTTGGATGAAAATTTTGATTCCTCATCCAAGGAGTACCCATGTTGCATACTTTTGATGTACCTTGCTACATGAAAAATGAGAAATACATGAAAAACGTGATTGCAATCAAGTTTTTCATATATTTCTCATTTTTCATGTAGCAGGGTTCATCGAAAGTATATAGGACGAGTACTTGTTGGATGAGGAATCAAATTCTTCATCCAACAAGTGTTGGTTCTCAAAATTTGAGTAAACCCATAGGGAGATAAGTTGAAAATACGAGTTGAAAAATTAGTTTTTTCTTTTTTCCCTCTAAAATTTGATGATGTAATATAATCTTGTTTTATTTTTTCCACTATTATTTTATAATTTACTTAGGAGGCCCATTTTAGACGTCAAAATTATCCTAATGTTTTTGAATATATATATATATATATATATATATATATATATATATATATATATATATTGTCTTTTTCATATTTAAAGCCTGAAAAATAATAAAAGAATGCATATAGTACAGTGGAAAGAACGATTGTCCAAAAATAGATGCTCTAGTTCCTTGGGTTGGAACATTCTTATGCTCAATGCAAGGTGGCAAAACTGGTCATTGACACTCAAAGGAATGTTCTTTCCATGGGTGAAAGGTGTCAAGTTGCAGAGGCAAATGAATGCATGGATTTGAACTTGCAGAAAGGTCCTGGTCAAAAGTGGCTTATACACGAGTCTAAATGAAGTTGGCTTAAGTCCAAAAGGATACAATTAGTCAATATGAAATGCAGTGATACAACTTAACACATGGGAGCCTCTAGGGTATAAATCCAGAAAAATATCGAAGAATAAGAGAAATGAGGCTTCATTCTCAAAGTCATGGCGGGACTAAAGAGGACTCTCGAGCCTAAGCACTTCTTGCAGTATGGGAAACATATGCTAGTGAGGATCTAACCAGGAAGCCCATGTAAGGAATGGCTCTACCATTATGTTATGATTTTATAAGATGGCAAGTGAAAGTGGTTGAAAATCGCAACATAATGTGGTCGACCCTATGGAAAAATATCGCAGTATGAGGTTAAAGTGGATAATGCAGCGGAAAGTGATATATCCTAACCTATATGCTAGTAATGAAAACGATACCTGCCACGATAGGTCTGCGATCGTGGAGTCGAAGTGTTGAAAAACATCTCAAAGTCTTCACTTACCCTGAAAAAAACAACCTTCCCCAACATTTCAAGCCAAAAATTAAAAGTTCATGAAATAATAAAAATTAAAAATATGAACTTTCAAAAAGTGGGTTTTTAAAATTTCATTATAAAAAGACATTTCAACTCACCACAATTCATTTTGAATTGCAAGTGTTAAGAGTTTGAGAGCTTGGGAGAAATATTTGGGAACCCACATTCCACGATTTCCTCGATCCATTTGTCAATCAAAAGCTTCCAGGTAATTCTAAACTCAATTTGTCATCATTTTGTGCACTTTGAATCAATTCAAATGATTTTTCACTGTAGGGATTTCAAATTAAAATGTTACTTCTGCGTGTATGTGGGTTGAGCTTTTGAAAGCCCCGTGTAGAAATCACTACACGCTAGTTTTCAAAGGAGAATCAATGTGTACACGTGACTGTCTTTTAGAAAAGCCATGTACACGTAGGCAAATTTGAAAAACTCAAAATCTAATGAATGAAAATTATTCAAATTGCATGATGTCATGTTTGGAAGGGAATAGAGCATAGTGATGTTGATAATGAGGTTTTAGGCGATCTAGAGGCATTAGATGCTTTGAGAAATCATGGATTTCTCAAATTTTATATGCTGTCAAACATGAAAACCCAAACTCGATTGCTAGAAATGCTCATCCATTATTGGGACCCAAACCAAGAGGTATTTATGATAAATCAAATGCCTTTGTAAATATATGCAGAAGATATTTACTTCATTACAGGGATATCCTGAAAAGGGATGGAATTGATCTAAAAGAGAGGGCTTGGGGAGGCCTAAATGTCTTTGATTACATAGACATCTACTGAATAGAGGGAACAGATAAAGTCAGATCTCAAATTCCGATCAATAATGTGAGCAGATTGCCAATCAAAATAATTCTCTTCACCATTGTCAGAGTGGCAGGCTCGGTAGCTCTACACCAGGCCTCTCGACCAACCATTTTCTTGGAAGTAGAGTGCCTTCGACCCAAAGTATTTGATTGGTGCACAAGCCTCTTGACCTGCATGAAAAATAAACTATCTTCAGTGAGATGAGGAAAAAAAATCATTTTGTCTATGGTAGAATACTTTTCTCTTTCTTCCTTTAGAAAGTATCGGCACTCCGACCCAGAGTGTCTACCACCATCACTAGTCTTAGAGATTTGAGGATGGCCAAATGGTCAAATCTGATGAGGCAACTAGGCAGGGGTGAGGTCACTCGAGCAACATTCGATGATGAGTTCTTCCTTTGGTGGGAGGAACAAATCATAGCTATAGACGACTATCCCTATGCAGAAATATACTACCGAGAGGACCCGGATCTGGCCCTTCCTGAGGGCGCTGCATGGGGCAAGATGGGTAACAATTTTTAAATTTTATGTTATTTGATTTATTTATTATTTTGAATATGATATTTAAGAAGTTAAAAATATTTTTCCGTGAAACAAAATCTTACTAAATTATTTGATCATGATGCATATGTTGGACCAGTAAGACCTAAGGGTCTGTCTAGGCACAAGCATTGTGGGAGAGACGTAGAGAGAGTAGCAACTAAGACTGAGAGAATCTTACATATAGTGTAGAGGAACTTGGAGGGTCTAACTCGCGAGGTTCCAATGGTAGTTATAGAGGACCTCCCTGAGGGTATTCAAAGGTGGGTGGTAGAAGTACCACGAAAGTGGGTGCAGCTCTTCCGACGGGTGGCAAATGCCATTGTCTTCTTCAATGATGCACATCCAGGGTAGGGCCCGTAGACTTATTTTTTAGATGACTGGTCATTTATGGACATGATCGGGATTAACCACTAGTTTTGTAGGACATTTGTCCACATTTTGTAATTTTGAACATATTATTCCTATCTATATACATATAGTTTCTCGATGGTTTGATCATATATAAAAATGATTTCATGGTATTTTGATTTTAATGTGATGAATGATTAATATGCCAATCTAATGCTTGATTAGCTATAGAATCAAAAAATGAATTTTTTGATCGTGGAATATGAATGAAAGTAATAAAATTAAATGATATTTGTAATAATCTCACTCTCAGAAATTGGCAATGTAATAAAGGATCTCTCACACGATATATGTTATTTAGTTGAGACACCACCAGCTGTGAATCCAAATAAACTACTAATGATTCAATACCAAAAGATATTGCTTCAGATAGTAAATTAATGACAACATTGTATTCAACCATATTATTGGATGCAAGACCGATACATGTACCTCTTACAATTAACAACTAACCAGATGGATAGTATATTACCCAAGCGGTGGAAGCTAAGTTCCGAGTATGTCTACTAGCACCATCAACGAATCCTAGATACACTATATCACCCATTAACACCTGCCAAAGCATATCAAAATACCACCATCACCACGAGACCCATAGACAGAAATAAACAACTATGTACAGTATTTACAAAACAAAGAAAATATTAGGCAATAGCCTAGGCATAATACTTCTTAAGATAGAGCCCATTTCTGGGCTTCAACAACACATTTTCATCAAAGTCAAGCAACTCATAGGCACCTTTCTTAAAGACCTTTCTAATGATGAACAAACCGTACCACATAGGTTTGAACTTGCTTTCCCCCAAGGTGTCTTTATCTTGGTCATAGATCAGGACAAGGCCACCTTCAGAGAGAACCATAGGATGTACAGTCTTATCATATTGGGTTTTTACTCTCTTTTTATGAGCATCATTTATTGTGGTTGCATCTCGACGCTACTCATGAAGATATTCCAAATGAATAAGGTGTTATTCAAGTCTAGATTTGTCTGGAAGAAGTTCGACTGCTAATTTAAGGGATGGAATCTCACATTCTATAGGGAAGATTGATTCCAAACCATAAACTAACTGAAAAGGAGTGAAACCCATGGTGGTCTTAACCGACATCCGGTATGCCCAAAGTGCAGGATATAACATGATGTGCCAGTTGGATCTAGCTTTATTGATCATCCTTTGCAAGATAATTTTGAAGGATTTGTTCAGAGCTTGAACCTGACCATTAGCTTGAGGATAATAAGGAGATGAATGCTCCTACCAGAATCCCAATTTTAAAGCCAACTTAGAAATAATCTTATTCTGGAAGTGACTTCCATGGTTAGTGATAATCTCCTTTAGAATACCAAAATGAGAAATGACTTGGCTAAAAAGGAAAATAGTTGTTGTCTCGCCATCGTTTGTGAAAGTAGGCATAGATTCGACCCACTTTGTAAAGTAGTCCACTGCTACGATAATGTACTTGTGACCTTTAGCTGAAGTCAGGATACAAGTCATAAAATCATTACCCCACTTTGTGAATAGTCCGACAGTGATGACGGGGAAAACCGGAGCTGGATGAGTTCACATTTTTGAGTATATATTTGACAAGGATTTCATTTTTTGACCACTTCCATGCAATCTTTAAAAATCAAAGGCAAAAAATAGCCTGCGTTGAAAATTTTTTGGGCTATAACAAGCCCAGACAGATGACCTCCACACGCTCCACTATGGAAGTCATTTAAAATGGACTCAGTTTCTTCTAAGGTTAAACAACATCTAAGAATTGAATCAATCCTGCGATGATACAAAGTGTCACAGGTAATAACATAATTTTTGGCTAGGCGACGCAATTTTTTATGTTCATCCTTTCAAAAAACTAGAGGAAACATCGAAGTCTGGAGATATACTATGATGTCTCCATACCAAGGATCTTGTGAAGAAATGAGGAAGAGATGTTCATGAGGAAATGACTCTTCATAAACAACATCTTCTTCACAAAGAAACTCTGAGATCAATTCTGCAAATACTAAAGATTTTTTAGATTTGGCAGATAAAAATTTGATATCGAATTCCTATATGATCACAATCCATTCGTTATATTTGCCCCCAATCACTCTCCTACTAAGGACAAACTGAAAGGGGTTGAAATCAGCCAACACAAAATTTTTTCTAAGCATAATATAATGACGAAGTCGCTGGACAGCATGAACTACTGCCAAAGCTAATTTCTCTATATGAGAATACCAAAGTTTAGGACCGACTAAGCCTCGAATTAGATAGTAAAACACATGCTCTATAAGAGCATGGTATTCCTAAACCAGAACCATCCCAATGGTTGATTCTACCGCAGGGATATATAAGAGGAAATCACTGCTATAATCGGGTGGACTCAAAAGAGGAGCAGAGGTAAATGCCATTTTCGAAGCATCGAAGGAGCATTGAGTGAAATTGTCCCAAACAAATGGGACTCCTTTCTTCAGTAATCTGATAAATCCTTTTCTAATCTCGACGTAATTTACAATAAATCTCCTTAAGAAATTGGCTTTACCTTGGAGACTTTGAAGTTAACGAACTGTTGATGGGGGAGGAAATTGAAGTATTTTCTCAACCTTGAAGGGATCAACATGAATCCCTTCATTGGATACTATGAAGCCCAATAGCAACTCGGATGTGACAGTGAAAAATGCATTTATTAGGATTCAACCAAATTTTATTGTAACAATATCGTTCAAAAAATAGGCGAAGGTGATGTGGATGATCAATTCTCTTTCGAGAACGAGCAACTAGGTCATCTAGATATGCTTCTATAATGTGCTTGATGTAGTGGAAAGCATAAGACATGGCCCACTGAAAAGTGGCTCCAGCATTTTTAAGGCTAAAGGCATCTTTTTGTATGAAATGTACCCCAAGGGAAAATAAATGTTGTCTTGTGTTGATCTTCAAGACATATAGTTATTTGATTATATCCTGAAAAACCAGCCATAAAAGAGAACACCTCATTTCCAACACACTCATCAATGATCTGATCGATAAACAGAGTGGGGAAATTATCTTATGACAAGCCTGATTTAAATCCATAAATTTCATGCATACATGGATCGTTCCTTGATTTTTATCAACAAGGACTGGGTTTGAGACCCATTCAGATAACAAAATGGGGTATATGAAACCCGCGTTAAGAATATTTTCAACCTCAGATTTAATAGTTGTTGCTTTTCTAGGATTTATCGTTTGAAGCTTCTACTGTACAGGTTTACTGTTTTCGTAAGTCTTGACCTCATGCTGAACTATTGATGCATCAATTCCAGGCATTTCCTCATAAGACCAAGCAACCACATCCCGAAATTATTTAAAGAGGTCGGTATAAATCTTGATTTCTTCAAGGGAACATGTAGCTCCGATGAAGACATTTTTGATAATATTGGGATTCTTGGAGATGTTCACCTGAATAGTTTCCCTAATAAATGACATATTACCTTCAGAAAAAATTTGTGTTGGGGCCAAAGGATTTAAGATTTCATGAACACTTCCATTGTAAGAAATACTGGAAAAGTTTGACTCAAGTTGATGCAAGTCGGGGAGAAAATATGATCGATGATGCAAGTCATCCCACAGTCTTTCTACACCAGCCATTGCTTCTAGGGTTGCCTCTTCAGATGGTAAGACTATGTCAAGGCAGTCCATAACTAGAGTAGAGTAAAGAGTTCAGACCGGAGCCACATCTCCATTCACATCCTTTGATGAGAGAGGAATGGGATCGAAATCTGCATAAGTGACTATATATTGGTATTCAATTTCTGCTACAAATATAGGGTATCTCATTCCACCTACTTGCCCCTCTTCTAATGTGGCAGAGAAGGGGGTAAGGGCCAAGGATTTGAAAAATAATGGGCTCTGAAAGAACCTCTTCAAGGAGTGACCTTGGAGGATGGAATAGCATTAATGTGAGCAATAGTAGAAGGAAGATCAAAAGTACCCATCTATGAGGAATACAGTCCAACTCCCAAATTCTCCACATGATGCTTGGTATTCTTCACCAAGGGGACAGTAGAATCAGAAGATGGATTGGAATCATTAGGAGAATACTCCATTTGATCAATCGTAACAATTATCAGATCATGGGGGAAGCATAGGACACAAAATAATGATGAAACAATAACATCCATTTCATAAACCCAATTTTGACCCAACAATAAATTATAATCTAGATTGGCATAAACTATTTCTACCTTGACATTGACAACCTTATCCCCAACACAGATGGGAAAGGCTGGAAGAATTCCATGAGGCCTATGAGAATGACCATCGAATGTGATAAGGAGAGTAGGGGAAGGAACAACTTCCGGAGATCCGATAGCCTTCCAACATGACATCGACATGACACATGTGGAAGCCCCTTCATCAACTATAGTTTGAAAGATATTCATTTTCCGATATGTAGATTTAATTTGGAAAGCCATGTGATGAGGGAGTCTCTTCTTATAATTTGACATATCAAATGTTATAACAAGAGATTTTTTCAGATCCATTGTTCTGATCATAGTGAGAAATTCACTCCTTTGTGCAAGCCACGATTGGATTACCTCTAACGTTGACATCACACAAGGGATTTGAGCCAGATCTTCAATAATAGAGTAGTTCTGGGCAGCCCTAGCATTGGGATTAATATTCAAACATTTTGTAGAGCCTTTCAACATCTGAGGTACATGCTCAACTACGGGCCTGTCAATATGCAGTGGCTCTGGAATATCGGAAGCAGTCTTAGCCTTAGAAGGTTTTGCTTCACCATAATCATGTGATCTTGTAGCAACATACATGAGACCTTACCATATAGACATCTGATTAGCGCCAGTATTGCAGCAAGGATACTGCAACTCCTGGGCTACCAGCTTTACTTATCAACTCGGGGTTCGTACAAACTTGGAGGTGACAGTGCTATATGCACAAGTAAAAGTGAAGGTCCTGCATGTTGTCACTGTTCGTCCGGAAAGAGACCCCAGGGGTTGCAAGCCAGACTTCTAGAGAGTCAGAAGAATCTTGATTCTTTGATGGAAGAAGAGAAAATCTACTCTAAGAAAGCTACTCCACTGCAGTAATGAAGAAAACAACATGTAATGCTAAATCACACCATATCTTAATTAAGCATTTAAATAGCTGTGCTAAGCAAAATTTCTAAATCAACACTAAACAAATGCTACTATCTAAGCCATAGAAGTAAAGAGCATCAAACCATACTAGTGTGTAAGCAAAAAACTAAACTAAATCTGTTTTCACTTTTTTTGTTTTTTAGGCAAAATCAAGTATGCAAATTAATTATTCTTGTGGATGTGACAGGTGAATGAAAGGTGATGGAGGATAGTTAGAAGGTTTATGGAGTGGTTGGATGGTGTGGAAGGGTCCTAGGAGGCTTTGTGTGACTACCTAGTGGTTTCCCATCAATTCGGCCTCAAAACAGGTCATTTCATGAAAACGTACAGGATGTACTAGAAACCTACAGGATACATCCGAGAGCTAATTGTGAGGTGTTGGAGGTGTTGGGAATCTTGGGAAAGGTGTATGATGAGTGGAATGAGGTGTTAGAATGTCTAGGAGCACTCAAGAGTCAATATCCAAGATAAGAGATGGCTAGATTCACTCAATGTAACTAGGGGAATTTCAATGAAAAATGATAAAAAAAAAATTAGTGAGGGTGATGGTGGAACAAGAGATGGCTAAGGTGGATGAAGTGGAAGGTGGTTGCTAGTGATGAAGTCTAGGTCTCCTCCTGAAGTACCTGCTTTGCTTAAAACATGTGTGTCTTCCAAGAACTATGCAATAAGATACATTTTCATAAACTAGAAAAGCATGAATCAATTGCCTATATTATGCATGAAGAAAGTTGTTGAAGGGAATGAAAGCATGAGTGAGATCTTATTGCAGAAATGAGATGGAAAAAGATGACAATGAAATATGCCTTGCAACATGAACCAAATACTGAATCAAAGACAACAAACTCCAAAGCTCATGCAAGAACTAGAAATCTGTGTTTTTGGGGGCTGCTGAAGGGTCCCTTCCTCAAGTCATGGTCCCAGAGGGAGGAAGTGAGGCCGAGACACATACTAACAACCTTATGGTGATATTTTTTTCCTCATTTTTGACCCACTACTTGAGAAAAGGCACAAATGGAAGCAAACTATCACACAACCAATCTAATCTACACTATTGTAATGGAAATACATCTACGAAGAAAATGAATAATTAAACTATGAATCTATACTAGCATACATGTACAATAAAGAGGAGCCTTGGCTGCTAGGGTTGGGCCCTAACCCAAGAGCTTCAGCCCTATGATTTAACTCAGTGTTGGCTCAAAACAAAACTCATTCTTATTATCAAAACAATGGACTACATCAAAAATTGTCACAAGTCTTGTAGCTCGGAAACAAAGTAGAGTTTTACAATAAAAAAATCTGAATCCTACTGAGGTCCTAGGCCTCTCTACTTATACATATGAAGTCTCCAACTAATTCCTTAAAATTAGGGAGGCTCGACTCCCAAAATCGAGATAAGCCGGTGCTTTGTCTTTCACTTGCTCGGCTACCTTCTAGTCCTCATGATTTGGCTGTTTACACTCCGAGTTGATGGAGGAATATTCGAATGGAGGGGTAGTAAATGAGGAGGATTTACCTCCTATAATCGCTCTCCCTTGTCCCATTCGAGTTTTGACCATGGTCTTTGCCAAAATTCCTTGATTTTATCCTTTAATCCTACATTAAATTCACATTAGACCACAAAGCAAAATATCCAACTCTAACTCATCTCATAAACAAAATATAATCAAAAAAATGCAATAAGTTATGAGAATAGTTGGTTTGACTAAGCTAGGAGGTGAATTAAGGCCCATATAATTACCCAATGATGAGGCTCATCATCACCCCCTACTGAAAGTGTTGCTCATCCTCTGAGCAACTTAGTCAATATCCATATCCTTCATGGCTCTGGTAGCCTCTCTGACATCCCATGCCTCTGCTGTGGTCTCTTCCTCTTGTTCATAGAAGCCTGCTTTCTTTTCTATTTCCTCCCACTGCCTCTTTTCTTCTTCTTCTTTTCTCCCTTCTAGCATCCCTAAGAGTAGTGGTGGACTGAGTTTTAGGCCTATCCAATTGATCTTCAACCTTTGCATAGATTTCTTATACATAGGTGTCATGTTGAGTGCCTCTCTCAACCTTTGAGGAGAGTGATATTCTCTTATCTTCAAGCTGTGTGGTAGTGTGTTCCATCTCCTTAGGCAAGCATGTATACTATCATCTCCTAGCAGCCTAAACATATCCTCAAAATGTGAAATTGCTTGCTCCTGGGCAGCAAGATATCTAGGTGCCAGCTGAGGATCATTTGCAATCAAATTATGGGTACTGATGAGGGCCATGGGATTTGATTGTTCAGCTCTGATCAAAAGAGGTTCATTTTTCTCTCTGGCCAATATTCTTTTCATCTCTGCATCTCTTGACTCTTCATGGTTCATCCATGATGTCAAAGTAATTAATTTTAGATCTCCGAGCTTGGAATTAGGGTCCCAAACATTCATGTATGTCAGGGCCATGTTGTGAAAATAAAACTTAGCCATTTTTGCCCTATCATCTAGTGTACTTTGATCACAAAGATCAATAAAGTGCCTATAGTCCTGAAATGACATGGTTCCCCTCTGTGCTAGTGTCTTAATCTGAAACTGCAGCCATTGTTCTTTGAGGAAAAGAGCATAGGATTTAGCTGTCATCCTATACTGGATTGCCTCCAAGGAAAGGTTGGCCATACATGCTAGTTGGTTCTCTCTTTCTTGTAGTTGTCCCCTCATCCATGCATTTTCTCTCTCAAGTTGGCTTCTCATTATTACTTCTCTATCCCTTAAGCCACTTAGCTCTTTGCCCATTTCTTTGAGTTTCTCTTCCATGTGCCCAATGTCTTCCACCCCCTTTGATTTGGTGATCTGCATCCATCGGTGGGTTCTGGCCCTCTCCTTCTCAAGTTTGAAAAACAATGGGATGGCAAATTTTTGAGGTATTACCCTACGTCCTTCAATAAACTAGTAATAGGAGTCCAGGTTAGGTTAGGGGCTTGGTTCTTTTGTATCTAGGTCTTCTTATTTTGTTTCTTGTTGCTCCCCTACCTTGTTTTCCAATTTTTGTGCCTCCTGTAGTTTTAGCAGAGTATCATGTAGGACTGTTTTTGCTTCCTATAGGTTTTGTTGTGGATCCTATAGGATTGCCTTACCCTTTGAGGAAGTTGATCTAGTATTAGGCCTCCTTACATAGGTGATTGGTGACTTAGGGGAAGGCATTTTGTCTCTTTGTGTAGGGGAATCTTCAATCTCAATAGGAATTTTTGTTGATGTTTGTGGCTTCCCTTGTTTTATTCTTGTGCTCTTTCTTGTTCTAAAATATAGTGGGGTTTGCCTCCTTCTTTTTCCTTTTTGCTTGACTGGGGTGCTGAGAGCAGTGAGGGCAGCTGTTGCCTCTCTCTCAGTGGCCTCTGGAGACACCCTAGGTGACTCCTCCTTGTGTTCTTTCCCCTCTGTTTCAATGCCTTCTTCCTCTCTATTTTTCCTGTCTTCTTCCTCTTATGGATCTTCATCATCTCTATCAGTTTCTTCCTTAGTTTCTGTTGAGGGCCCGGAAATCGGGTCAAAAACAAGGGGGATACCCACCCGGTCCGGAACTTGGTTGGCAGCTCCTTGTCCGTTTGGTATAGCGGGTCCGACTGGGGATAATGGGACCAGTTTCCCAATCTAGGGGGTGTGTGTGTGTGTGTGTAGAGTTTGATGATGTTGATCTAGAAGTAATTTAAGCTAATTTAATTCTAACTTTTAAACTGACTCTATGCTATTGTAATCTAACAAAAACAACACATCTAATCTACGCTAACCCGGGGTAGATTTCCTCTATTATGCGATCTAAAAAGATTTCGAACAATAACTGGTAATAAAGATCATTCAGCTATCATAAGAATAGAAATCAATTAAGATAAACCATTCTGCATAAAAAGTTAGGCAAAACAGTTGTGAACAGCATATCGCATAATAAGTTATTCATATGTCAAGCACAAATAAATGACTCCACCGTACAGAAGTGCCAAATGGTAACCCACATATTCATACATTAACATATAAACAACTAAAACTGCATATTACTCTAAGAATATAAGCATAAATTGGTCAAGAGATAAAAGTACCATTTATGACTGATTTCACTCATAAACTTCAAGCAATAATGATTTATCTCTACTTGTTCTAATATCTACTAAGAGTACAGAAGTGCAACATCAGTAGCAGACATTAAAATGCAAACATAAATAAATCTCGATCCATCCATTCATCAAAAACCCCCTCCAAGGGTGCAAAAGTGCATGTTCTGAGGACAAGTTTTTTGACAAATTTCCAGACCCTTCTCCAAATGCCATGAGAAGGGTTAATACTACTAACTAATTAATCTTAATTACACAAATTTAGGAAACGGCTTCAAATGACCGCCCTTTTACTAAAAAAAAATTATTTCTAAAAATTGAATCTAATTTCTAACTGTTTCTGTATCTACTCCTTAGTGTTGTAAGCAATGCAACGTTCGCCTGGAAAGAGTCGGCTGGTTGTCTTTTCCTTTCGTTCGAGCGATAAAAGTAGAAATAACAAGAGCTGGCACCTCTTTCTGACAAACTAGAAGATATTTTTGAAAATCTTCCTCTGGCTGGGTGTATTCGCTGTGTGTATACTTAGTATAACCCAGATTTCTTACAAACTGATTGTGTTGTTGCTATTTCGGTTTTCGGCCGTGCGAATGACTCAATGAGTTAGGGATTTCGTTGCCTGAACAATCTTCTGTATTGAAAATTGCTTCCGTTCTTTGTTCCAGGCTTTTCTGGAGCGTCCTCCCTCTTTAGCGTTTTTCTTTTTGCTTTACCCAGTTTGAGCTTCAGGATCTTTTGTAAACATGCTGCTTTTGTGCGCCTTTGACTCTGAGTCTTGGATAGTCTATTTTCATCAGTGTCTGTTGAGTGATACTCTGGAATCCATGGTCCTGCTGCATGCGGCATCCAATTGCGAAGGCATCTCCTCTCTGTTCTCCTAGTATTGGCGCTTTCCCATTTTCCTTAGATGTTTCCTGCATATTGATTTATATTAGTTGCTGCCTTACAGTTTACGCAAAGGAAAAGAGAAATGACGAAAAGATTGACATGAAAGCTTTAAGTTCTAATGAATGCATAATCATGACACTCATAATGACTTGACTCTTCGAAAAACGCGACACAATCATTCTTGGATACTCAGGCGTACAATCATTAATTTCCCTTAAGGTGTGCACTTAATTTTGGGTTTACAGACTATGTCGAGTAAATCTTTGCGATGAGTGGCTTCTGCGATTCGCATCGCAGTATCGAGGATTGCTATGTCAAGAAGTGTCATCGCAGGAATTGATAGTCTCATTCATCGCAGATTGTAAGATCGCAGATCGCGTTTTTCATTCAATCACTGTGTGCAGCTTATGCGATGTTGCGATATGCGACGTCCCATATCAGCCGTCGGCGATTCCTTTCGATTTTTCATTTAAGAGCACTTTCAATATATGCGATGTGATGAATTTCGCGTCGCTTCTTCGCACCTTATTTACGAGCATAGGAAACGCTTCACTCTCTCTTCGTAATGCGATATAGCTTTAGGGAGTAAAAATACAAAAATTTTGATAAAAATATTTTTTGGATTTTTTGTTAAGGGTCCCCCTTTGCTTGGTGTTATTGCTAATATCAAACAAAGAAGGGGGTGTTGGTGACCACAACAATGGCGATTCACTGTGGAGAACCAGTTATCTCTGCTTTTCTATTGAATTTCCACTTCCGAAACAGAAAAATTTTCATATGCCTAAATTTTGTTATGGACAGATAGAGTACATTACTCCTTATCATGTCAATGATACTTTGTCTCAACCTTTTTATATTCCAATTGTCTGCTTCCTCGGGCTTAGTTCTTGCATTCATACCAGACATTACTCGGTCTTTTTAAAGATAAAATAAGGTCTTCTCTGCGTACTGGTTTTTTTTAAAATATGCTCATTTGTCGTAGGTAGAGCCTCTGCTGCCCGCAAGCGTCCATAGCCTCGACAGGGTTACCATGTTATCCAACAATGATCCTTTTTCCTGCTTGAGGTTATTTACAACATTTCAGAGAAAAATCCTTTTTGACACTTTTTCCTTTTTTATTCTCTAAAGAACAATGTCTTGGTTTGGTGGCAAAATTATGACACAGTCATTCACTTGATTTACACTTTTGCTGAACAAGCTGGATCGTGATGAGACCCCTTGTCTTTTGATTGCAACAATCTTGAGTCATTGCCTTGTTTTGATAGACAGTATTGGCAAAGTCATCAAGTTATAATATATGTGATCATGATAAGTCGGCTCGTGATGAGACCTCTTATTCTTTGAGATATAGTGTTTTCTCGGATTATTTCTTTGAATGCTGCGGTTTCCTTTAGCAAGGAGGAAGTCATTGTTTTTCCTTAAGAAAGCTCTGGACGACAATAATAGAGTTTGAAAACAACAGCTTTACAAAGAATATTTATTTTATTATTGATGATACCTTTCATTGTGCTGACATAAAACAATTTTTTACCAAAGGTTGCTTTCATCAAAGTTTTTTGAGGTTGAAACTAACATCATATTCAGGCTAAAGTTAACTCTATTTGTCAATAATAAAAATCAGATTTTTTGAAAAGTTTTGCTACTTGTACAAGCGAAATCAAAATCTGATAGAGAATTGGTGTGCTCTTTCATGAATCCTTTTTTATGATCATTTACAACTGGTTTTATTTATAAGAAAGAGAAAAACAAATAAAAAACTAAAACTATCCTACAAAAATAGAAGAATGATCTTCTATGGAAAATACATTTTAAGAATCTGTCCATTCACAGGCAAAGAATCTCTTCTACCTGCCAAATCCTGCAACACAAACGTCGATGGGCCTATGACTTCTACAATCTGAAAAGGACCAAGCCACAGCTTCTGAAATTTCGTATGTTTGCCCTTTTCTTCATGAGCCTTATCCCATTTTAAAACTAAATCTCCCATCTGAAAGTTTTTTTGGTCATTATGCTCGAGTCAAAAGAGGATTTTATTAGCGCTTGGTGGTGAGCATGGGTTTTCTTAGCTTGTTCTCATCGTTCTTCTAGTTTGATTATTTCCGTTTGTCTCAATTGTAAGGAGGAAGTAGATACTTCATCGATGTATTGTACTAAAGACAAAGAGGGAATGACTAAGTGAGTTGGAAGTGTTAGCGCTTGAAATTTCACCTCAGGCTGAGAAAGGTAAACCTCAAGGCTACATCAAACCATTTAGCCTCGTAGCTAGCCCTACGGGGCAGGAGAAGGCTCTCTCCGGTCAATCTCGGCAGATCTTCAATGGGATGAGATGACCAACAAGGTAACACTGATATTAGGCTAGTAAACTGATTAAAAAAAGTTGAATTGGGGTTTTTTTTTTGGGTTTTTGGTGGCAAATTGAGGAACTGCAATTTAGGGTGCGGGGATTTGACACAGTTTCTGCAGGGGGTTCCTTGGGGCGAGGTAGGAGACAGTGCTGATGTCTTTGACTGAAGTGGATGGTTAGGAATGAAAGATAAGAAGGCTAAAGAGAGCAAACAATGAATTTGAATTCTCTTTAGACAGTAGAAAACATCAAAATTAAACAAATTTAAAAGCAGAGCATGGCAAGCATGAATCCTTACTTTAACACTTCATTTGTTTAATATGCAGCAGTATAGAAAGGAAATGAATCACATAACAAAGCTTACAATAACATGGAGAAACACACCATCAACACATGAGTCCACAAGAATCCCAAAGATGACTGCAAAACCCTGGTCTTCCTTAGCCAAAAATTGCAGAGATACAGTGAAAATATACAATGATAGCTGCTCCCTCAAGAGTCCAACCTTCCAACCCCTAAAAATGATTAAGAAAATACATAATATAGGCAAGCCAACCTCTTCCCTTGCCTCTAGGGGTCGAGCTCATCCTTCTAGGAGCTGTTTCAACTAATTCTAAACTGAGCACTAAAATCTAGGCAGTCAAAACAACTTGCCTCTATAAACTTGGAAACCAGTTCATACATTCAATTTTTACCCTTTACATGCATAAATCTTCTAGAAATGTTAAACAAGAGTAAAAGTATCCAAAAAGTGTCACAATTACATCCATGAAGATCATCATTAACCTCAGAAAGTCGAAAAGGGTCAAATCTGCAATTTCTGGGCTGAACTGGTCAAATCTGGCAAAATTTCCTCAACCGGTCGCGCCCCTTTTCTCAACGGGTCGCGCACTTTGGAGCTCTGTTTGGAGGCCTTCCCGGTGTTATAATTGGGTGCAGGATAGCTTGTTGGAAAGGTCTGAGAGTCTACTTTCCAGCCCAACTAGAATTTTTGAATTTGGAGTTCATTTGCCCAATCAAAACGCAATTCTCCCAAGACTGCTTCTGCAACTCAAAAAAGGGGCAGAAAGTCAAATTTTGCATGTATTTTGACCTTCTGGAGGCCCAAAACCCCATAAAAACTCAAGTCCATCCATGGGCATATGTAATTTTGCATGAAAAATCTAAAAATACTGAGTTTTTGCAAAACAGAGCTACGATGACAAAGGGTCTCACCGGGGGTGAGACCCGTTGAGGAGCCAAAACCTGTAAATTTCCAAAAAATTCCAAAATTACCCAAAATTCTCAAATTTTTTTGGGATTTGAGCTGTGGCTAGGCTAATGAGTGCCATGATCCTTGAGTGAAGCCTCAGCCAAGATACGGAGGGGATTTGGCTTCTTTCTCCGTTTTTGAGCCTTGGTCAACCGCCTTGGATCCGGCGATTGTAATTTTGACATTTCTCTAAAACCATGACACCTGTGAAAAAAGTGAAGGAGGTTTTTCTTCTTTGGCATGTTGTGGACAAAAACCTCTCTCAGTTTTCCAAAATTCATCTTTTATTGCTCTGGAACATCATTTGAGTGCGACTTGTCCCGATGTGTGAAACAAGGAATTTTGTCGAAATGGAGCGAAATGAAGGGGATAGGGGGCTTCTAAATTCTTGAGGAAATTTTTGGGAGTGGGGAGGGATGTTAGGAAGCAGGGGAAAGTGGAATCTCAGAGATTGAGCGAGGGGAAGGGGTCAAAAAGGGCAAAACACAGGCCAAACCTAGAAATTGCCAGATTGTAGCTAGAAACTAGGGTTTGTGCAACAATGAGGAATTTGGCGGATCTAAGGGATGGGAAGCATTTAATAAGGTACTTTAAGGATATGGGAAGGTGTATGAACATCTAGAAACAAGTTTTGCTGATGATTTGACCGTCCAAGAGAAATTGGCTTTCAAAACCCTAGGAGAGGGAAATGACCTTGCCAAGGCACAACTGAAGCATGAACAAGATGTAAAATGACTCATTAGACACTGACATGACAATGAAAACCCTATGAATGATGATAGACTCAGCTGAATGGTGACATGGACCAACATTTGGGCAAACCCTAGACCTAATGCCTAGTGACCAAATTTTGCTTGAAGACTCACTGAAATGACAAAATTTGACCTTGACACTCTGAGATCACTTTGTAAGAGCATATTTGATCACTGGAGGAAGGCTGGAAAGACTGACACTAACATTGGCTCCAATGGGGATGGTAGCTCCTTGGAGGTGCCAAGAACCTTAGACCTCTGGGAGAGCAGACCAGTGCCTTTCAATCATTGGGCAATGGAGTCATTATTTCGGCAAGCGACACAAGACTTTGACTCATTTATTGAATGAAAACTTGACTGAAAACTGACTGAAAATTGACTCAAACCGACTCGATGGAAAACTGAAATAACTTGAAAAAACTCACTCAACAGGCCAAACACAAATGACTCATGACCGACTTAAAACAAAACTTTACAAAGCTTATTAAAGGGCAGCAGTCCATCAAGATTTGAAATCATGATGACAACCACCTGCATACTAATGAAATATGTACAATCATGTATAATGAGCTTTCCAATGTAACCAATCCAGCAGATGGCTACATACCAAATTTCTTCTCTCGCTTATCTTGAGCAGGCGAAACGATGAACCTGTAGGCAACTCAAAATAACCACTGAAACCAAAGCTTATGATAATGAACCAGGCAACATTTATCTTTTCTAATGCTTGCAGAAGAATGCCAAAGGGATCTTGATAATCCTGAAGCACTACCTTGTTTGGAGATCCAGCTGCAAAAATATAAGTACTCGCTTCATTCTGATCTGAAAGAACAGTGGGTTGCTGATTGATAGGAAGGCACAGAGAAGTATAAGCTTCTGCCATATGAGTGTTGGCTGTAAATTCCTTGACCGTGAGAAATTTTGACATATTGTCTCTCTCAAGCTTATATTCCTCAATTTCATGGTCTAGGTCATTCTTAAACAGAAAACAATCCTCAAGATCATCAAACATGACAGCCTCATCATCTTCATGAAAGAAAATATTATCTGTTTGCTGATCTATAAAACTAATTACAAGACTGTCATCATTTTCAAAAGAGGAAGAAGTTTCACCAACACTTTTGTGACCATGTGCACACTGCCGATTTGCTTTAGCTTGGGTTGTAGCATGACCTTTCAAAAGCTGATCTATCTCCTCTTCAGACAAAGGAGATAAGACTTTCTGTTTCCCTTTGCTCAAACAAGTCTTGTCTTCTTGAAATAACATTTCAAAACATGAAAAATCTGAATAACAGTCCTGATCTTCTGAAACTTGGAAACATTGTTGATCATCTTCATATGACATGGCAATCAAACTATCCAAATTATGATTGAAAGAAGAGTTTTCACTTACTTGAACAAAGATCTCATCTTGCTATTCATGAGCTGGCTGAATTACCTCCTCATGCAGGCTCTGTTCTGATGGCATAAGGACATTTGGATCAAGAACTTTGTCTATGATCTCAACAACAAAACTCTCCTTTTCAGGATTCGGCACAAGGTATGCTTGGTTATCACAATCTGAATGTAGTTCTGAAGTAGCTAACTGGACATTATCACACTCTACAATCAGCACTGGACTTACTTGCATGCTACTGTCTTTTGTGGGAAGATCTGAAACAACATTTTCTCTTTCCTCATTTTCAGCCATATGGAAATCTTCAGCCTGCTGATCTTGACAAGTATCCTCTAAGATTTCTATGTGCTGCTGAAATTGATTTTCATACAGAGCCTCCATGATCTCATCATCCATAAAATTATCATCTTCATAATACTTCTCAAGGCTTTCAATAAAATTATGTACATGGCTACAACAGTTCTGAACTAAAATCAAAGATGGATATGATTCTTTATACTTTTCAAAGAACACGGTATGAAAATCCCTTAAACAATAAATTGAAGTAGATGGCAAACTTTCATACCAGGATCGGGCTTCATCTTCCAAAGTAGCCATAAACATTTTCATCAAACAGTCCTCAGGAAAATTGATCTTTAACTTGCGAATATGCATATGAAATCTAATCAAATGTAAAGCAGCATCCTTCTTACCATTAGCGTTAAATGTGGGCAGATTCCTTGACCAATCTACCTTGGGCATCTTATTCGGAAAACCTGGAATGTGATCTCGGCTCAAGGGAGCATATCTTCTTGCAATCTGATCCATCTTGAAAAGCTCAAAGCTACTGATCTCTCTGCAGTGAAGTCACCATGAAGCATTGATCTTTGGAGTTTTCAGTGAAGGAGTCGCCAGTGAATGATTTCAGCCTTTCAAGTGTCTGATCGTTGTCCACTATCAACAATCAGATCTGAACTTGATACATGTACTGGGGTAAAATGCAAATGAAGTGTTGTATTCACAAGCTCACGGAGATTGACTGAAGCAGCGTTTATCTACTTCCGCTAATGCAAAGCAAAAGCGTTTCGAAGGCTACCTGGCATGACTTCAGGCTCCGTCTAAGACTTATGAAACAAACACATCAATGAGCAAACGATTAGATGTTCTCCCCAGTATGGTCGCCAGTATGTTAGCGCTTGAAATTTCACCTCAGGCTGAGAAAGGTAAACCTCAAGGCTACATCAAACCATTTAGCCTCGTAGCTAGCCCTACGGGGCAGGAGAAGGCTCTCTCCGGTCAATCTCGGCAGATCTTCAATGGGATGAGATGACCAACAAGGTAACACTGATATTAGGCTAGTAAACTGATTAAAAAAAGTTGATTTGGGGTTTTTTTTTTGGGTTTTTGGTGGCAAATTGAGGAACTGCAATTTAGGGTGCGGGGATTTGACACAGTTTCTGCAGGGGGTTCCTTGGGGCAAGGTAGGAGACAGTGCTGATGTATTTGACTGAAGTGGATGGTTAGGAATGAAAGATAAGAAGGCTAAAGAGAGAAAACAATGAATTTGAATTCTCTTTAGACAGTAGAAAACATCGAAATTAAACAAATTTAAAAGCAGAGCATGGCAAGCATGAATCCTTACTTTAACACTTCATTTGTTTAATATGCAGCAGTATAGAAAGGAAATGAATCACATAACAAAGCTTACAATAACATGGAGAAACACACCATCAACACATGAGTCCACAAGAATCCCAAAGATGACTGCAAAACCCTGGTCTTCCTTAGCCAAAAATTGCAGAGATACAGTGAAAATATACAATGATAGCTGCTCCCTCAAGAGTCCAACCTTCCAACCCCTGAAAATGATTAAGAAAATACATAATATAGGCAAGCCAACCTCTTCCCTTGCCTCTAGGGTTCGAGCTCATCCTTCTAGGAGCTGTTTCAACTAATTCTAAACTGAGCACTAAAATCTAGGCAGTCAAAACAACTTGCCTCTATAAACTTGGAAACCAGTTCATACATTCAATTTTTACCCTTTACATGCATAAATCTTCTAGAAATGTTAAACAAGAGTAAAAGTATCCAAAAAGTGTCACAATTACATCCATGAAGATCATCATTAACCTCAGAAAGTCGAAAAGGGTCAAATCTGCAATTTCTGGGCTGAACTGGTCAAATCGGCAAAATTTCCTCAACGGGTCGCGCCCCTTTTGTCGCACATTTTGGAGCTCTGTTTGGAGGTCTTCCCAGTGTCAGAATTGGGTGCAGGATAGCTCGTTGGAAAGGTCTACGAGTCTACTTTCCAACTCAACTAGAATTTTTGAATTTGGAGTTCATTTTCTCAGTCAAAACTCAATTCTCCCAAGACTGCTTCTGCAACTCAAAAAAAGGGCAGAAAGTCAAATTTTGCATGTATTTTGACCTTCTGGAGGCCCAAAACCCCATAAAAACTCAATTCCATCCATGGGCATATGTAATTTTGCATGAAAAATCTAAAAATGCTGAGTTTTTGCAAAACGTAGCTACGATGACAAAGGGTCTCACCGGGGGTGAGACCCGTTGAGGAGCCAAAACCTATAAATTTCCAAAAAATTCCAAAATTACCCAAAATTCTCAAAAAAAAATTGGGATTTGAGCTGTGGCTAGGCTAATGAGTGCCATGATCCTTGAGTGAAGCCTCAGCCAAGATACGCAGGGGATTTGGCTTCTTTCTCCGTTTTTGAGCCTTGGCCAACCACCTTGGATCCGGCGATTGTAATTTTGACATTTCTCTAAAACCATGACACCTATGAAAAAAGTGAAGGAGGTTTTTCTTCTTTGGCATGTTTTGGACAAAAACCTCTCTCAAGTTTCAAAAATTCATCTTTTATTGCTCTAGAACATCATTTGAGTGCGATTTGTCCCGATGTGTGAAACAAGGAATTTTGTCGAAATGGAGCGAAATGAAGGGGATAGGGGCTTCTAAATTCTTGAGGAAATTTTTGGGAGTGGGGAGGGATGTTAGGAAGCAGGGGAAAGTGGAATCTCAGAGATTGAGCGAGGGGAAGGGGTCAAAAAGGGCAAAACACAGGACAAACCTAGAAATTGCCAAATTGTAGCTAGAAACTAGGGTTTGTGCAACAATGAGGAATTTGGCGGATCTAAGGGATGGGAAGCATTTGATAAGGTACTTTAAGGATATGGGAAGGTGTATGAACATCTGGAAACAAGTTTTGTTGATGATTTGACCGTCCAAGAGAAATTGGCTTTCAAAACCTTAGGAGAGGGAAATGACCTTGCCAAGGCACAACTGAAGCATGAACAAGATGTAAAATGACTCATTAGACACTGACATGACAATGAAAACCCTATGAATGATGATAGACTCAGCTGAATGGTGACATGGACCAATATTTGGGCAAACCCTAGACCTAATGCCTAGTGACCAAATTTTGCTTGAAGACTCACTGAAATGACAAAATTTGACCTTGACACTCTGAGATCACTTTGTAAGAGCATATTTGATCACTGGAGGAAGGCTGGAAAGACTGACACTAACAGGAAGAACCACTTCTTTCCCATAAACTAAATTAAAGGGAGAAGTGCCGATTGAAGCTTTCTTCGTAATTCTATCTGCCCATAAAGCATTTACCAGCGCTTTGTGCCAATTCTTTTGGTTTTGGTCGACTGTTCTTTTAATAATCCTGATTAGGTTTTTGTTTGTTGATTCAGCCAACCCATTACCTTGCGGATAGTAGTTGGCAGAATACTTCAGTTTGAACCCTCTTTTAAGTGCAAACTCAGTCATTGTATTTCCAGAAAAGTATGATGCATTATCAAACATTAAGGTCGTTGGCAATCCAAACCTAGTGATGATAAATTGATCTATGAATTCAATAATGTTTTCAGAATTAGCTGTCTTGAGAGGAACTGCTTCTACCCATTTAGTAAAATAATCAGTTGCTGTGAGGATATACCTATGTTGCTTAGAAGAGTGCGGAACGATCTCACCTATTATGTCCAAGCCCCATTGGCTGAATGGTTGCTCGATGTTAACCGGCTGTAGTGGCATGGACGATTTCTTTTGTTTCCCTGCAGCAGTCTGGCAGATTTGGCATTTCCTTACGTAATTGTATGAGTCTTTGAACAGCGTGGGCCAATAATATCCTGCACGTAAGATTTTATGTGCAGTAGCTTCTCCAGCATAGTGTCCACCTGCTGGTCCATCGTGGAGTTCCTACAAAACCTTTTCGGCTTCAGTTTTCTCAAGACACCTAAGAAGTACAGAGTCGTAATTCCTTTTAAACAGAACATCATTTATGAGCTGGTATTGTTTAGCTTTCAATCTCAGAGCTCTTTTCTTGGTGTGATCCAGGTGTGATGGAGCATACCCGTTCTTAAGATAATAAATGGTGTCAGCATATAATGATTCTGCGTCGTTTAGGCTTACCTCATATGTATGTACCTCTTCAGATGAGTTCTCAGGAATTTGTGATGCTCCAGCTAACATCTTGCAGAAGCCTTGACCTCTTACGATGTTTGCTGGCTTGATCTCAAGATCGTATTCTTGTAAGGCGGTAATCCAATTTGCTCTGTTTTCGCCCACATCCTTCTGTATCAGAATGTTTCTTACCGCTGGAAACGGTACTACGACTTTGGTATGGGCTTTAAGTAAGAAAGGCCTGAAATATTTGATTGCTTTGAAAACAGCATATGCATGTTTCTCCACGTCTGAATAATTGAGTTCAGCACCTTGTAAGTTCGAGCTAAAAATTGCGATTGGAGCTTCCGCCTTCTCTTGATTTGCTTGAGCTAAAATCGTGGCATAAGATTTCTCTGAGGCAAATGTGTATAAGATAAAAGATTCTGAAAAATTTGGGGTCGCTAAAGATGGAGCATTGATGATAGCTTGTTTGATCAAGTTGAATGCTTCATGCTCATCTTGACCCCATTTAAAATTTGAATTCTTTTTTATCATATTTTGTAAAGGAGAAATGATACGTGAAAAATCCGGGACAAACCTTTTTACAAAATTGATTTGAACAAGGAAAGATTGCATGGCCTTTTTGTTATGGGGCATGGATATTTCGGAAATTTCTTTGATTCTGTCAGGTTCAATGTGAATACCAGACTTTGACACTATAAATCCTAGCAATTTCCCTTCACTTAATGCGAAAAAAGATTTCTTTGGGTTAAGTGAAATCCCATACCTTAAACATCTTTGAAAGATTTGTTTCAAGTCTTTGAGATGGTCGCTTCGCTTCTTGGAGTACACTGTTATATCATCCAGGTAAATCACTACAGATTTATTGACTAAACCTTTAAATGCGATGTCCATGGCTCTCTGAAAGGTAGCACCGGCATTGATCAGACCAAATGGCATCTTCCGATATGCGTATGTGCCCCATTTAGTTCGGAATGTGGTTTTTAACTGATCATCGGGATGTACCAGCACTTGATTGTATCCTGAAAATCCATCCAGAAAAGACATTAATTCTGAGCCTGCTACTGCCTGTAATATTTGCTCCATAGGTGGAAGGGGAAATTTGTCTTTTTGACAGGCTTTGTTGAGATTCTGGAAGTCGATATAGATCCTGATATCTCCGTTTTTCTTTCTAACGAGCACCATATTGGATACCCATTTGGAATGTCTGACGGGGAAAATTATTCTGGCTCTCAACAACTTATTTAGCTTAGTCTTTATCTGATTTTCTAAGTTGGGGTGGATTTTTCTGAGCTTCTGCTGGACAGGTTTTTCATTGTCAATCATAGGGATAGTGTGTTGAATGATAGAAGTGTCGTATGTCTTCAGCTCATCGTAATTCCAGGCAAAAATGTTTTTGTATTGTCTCAGAAGACGGATATATGCTGATTTTTCTTCAGGGGCTAGGTCATGGCCTAGATTAACGTTTTGTGGCTTCTCATCGGTTCCTAGGTTCACTAATTCATAGTTCAGAGTCGAACTGTAGAGTTTAGAATTGGTAGACCTTTTAAACCGACTTTTTAAATCATATAAGTCTTCTAACTTAACCACCGATTTAGGTATAGCATTATCAGTGCTATCTTGTTGTATTTGGTGATCATGATGGCCTTCGTCAATTATTTGGTTTGAGTAGGATCCTTCAGAAGTGAGGAAATTCACAATGTCAGGATCGTCGTTGAATACTCTCCAGTTGGTGATGTTGTCAGGGATGGATGGTCTAAAGATTAATTCTATTGAGAATCTATCTGGACTAAAATCTTCGGAGGGAATAAGTCTAGAGGCTACGTTAGCTAACAGGTCTGCGCTCGCATTTTGGAGTCTTGGGATTGACGAAATATTGAATGCTATGGAATGTGCAGTCAGATCTTGTACTAAAGATTGATAGTGCTTCAAATGACTTGACAGGAAATGTATGGTGTTACGTACCTGTTTGACGACAATCTCAGAATCTCCAAAAACTTGAAGATACTTAACGTTCAACCCGATTGCTTTGTATAGGCCTTGCACCAAGCCTTCGTATTCTGCTGTATTGTTTGTGCAATCGAACTCAAGTCTGCACGTAAGCATGGTATTATTTCCGTCTGGGCTAACCAGAACGCATCCTGCTCCTGCTCCCTCGTTAGATTTAGAGCCATCAAAATATAATTTCCAAAACAAAGATGTATTTACAGGGTTATCTAAAAAATTAACACACTTTGAATGATTAGTTTGGGAAAAATTTTCAACTTGGGACAAAACTGAATTTTCTAAGTAAGGTGAGGTATGAGCATTGAAATTGCCAAGGAAAGAATCTACCGAGTAATTGCCTATGATACTGTTGTTGTATGCTATTGCTTCATTCTCTCCTTCCAATTCTATCACTATGTACTTTTGGTGCAACTCTCGTTCAACCTTTATTTGATTCAGTTTACCATTGTAGGGTAACCACATGTGCGACCAGTCGGTTGAGAAATATCCGTGGAGTTTTTCGGACCAATCCCTGCTAAGAATCAAACCATAGAATTCAGGGATATCAGCTACTAGAATGTCGATAACCTGGCATACCTTCGGGTTAGACGACAATCTTATGGTCACCTAATTAAGTTCACCAATCACTTCGACTTGAGATCGATCAAGTTGAACTATGCGCACTGCGGATTTTTGTGGTTGAACATTCAATTTGGCACATATTGATCTGGGTAAAATATTCGTTGAAGCACCAGAATCAACCAAGCAATTGTGCACGTTTTTATTGAAAATTTCATAAGTGAGAAGAAAAGGAGGAGTATGAGATCTTGATCTTCCTCCAATCAAGGCGATGTCATTTGGATCAATCTTATTGATCGTGTTGGTTGGAGGTCTTCCCATGTTGTGGGAAGCTACAGCTGTAGGTAAAGATTGTTGGCATTATGAGATAAGTGTTGTCCTTGATGGCAAACCTCACTGATGACAACTCATAGTACAGAAGGTCAGCAGCAAGGAATTGATGATCAGACAGAAGGTCAGCAGCAAGGAATTGATGATCAGACTATAAGAAGAAGAGGAAGTTCATACACGCAGGTTCGTTAAGCCCAAGTCGCGTGTACACGCAGGTTGGCTTCAGCAAAAGCGCGTGTATGTGGAAAAGTACCTTTGGTCCATGGCGGTTAGTCCTTGGAAGTTGTGCCTATGGTTTCGGACCATTGTGTCTCGACGGACGTGCTCATCCCTAGTTTTGAAGTTGATGGTATTGGATTTCTATGGTTTTGGCTCTTGGTATTGAGCAAGGCCTAAGGCTATATAAGGAGAAGGAAATCATTAGGCAAGTGCATCTGAAATGTCTTGAATATCTGATGAAGCATTAGATCCAGTATGCAGGGTTATGGGTTGATGATGCATTGCTTGATCTGAGCTAAGGAGAGATCTCATCGGTTGATGGAGAACTAGATCTAAGGAGAGATCGGGATCAAATGGTTTGAAATGAACTATCTTTATGATGCTTATTCTAGATCTACATACTGACGCATGTATTGTTCTATAAACTTTATGAGTATGACTGATGTCTGGTACAGCTGCAAGTTATGAGAAATTATTTTTAGATCTGTACGCGGGTTGTCTTTGATAAAAGAGCGTATACACGCGGGTTTGATTCATCGAAGTAGCGTATACATTGTAAAGCTTGATATTTGAAGTTGCAGATGGATCTGATGGTTATTACAGAGTTCTGTGTCTGCTCTGTGTTCTGGTGACTATTGTTAACAGGGTTTCAGTGATTCAGAGTTTGATGATTGTTTTGAGCTTCAATGATAGTTATGGGTCCAGTATGAAAATTGGATGAAAAGTGGCCTTACAGATTATGTGTTGTGCTTCAGTGTATCCAGTCTGAAAATTGATGAAACGTGGTACCTGGAGGTGAGAAGATTGTAGGCAAGCACCTACGTACTAGTATCTAAGCTAGTACAAAAGCTAAAGGAGATCTTTGGAGCATTGTAGCAGGTAGCAGCCTGCGTACTAGTAAATGGATCGGCTAGTACAAGAGCAAAGGGGGTTGGAGCTCCCTTCCAAGGAAGTTTGGAGAACGAGAGAAGGTTGAAGCCTTCTGCAGGTTGTAGCCTGCGTACTGGTATAAGACTGCACCAGTACAAATATTGTAAAAGGATTTTCTTATTAAGAAGAAGATTGAGATGACTTGCAGCAGGTGGTTTTCACCCACATTGGGTTTCCACCTTATATCTTTGTGTTCATGTGTGTGGCTCTTGTGTGATGCTCTGTTCTGTTATTCTGCACCTGTTTACTGTTAATATGCTTAATAATGATCTGATGCATTTACTGAAGATTAAGCTAACTGAATTATAAGATCTCTGGGTATACGCGAGTTTCATTAGACACAGTAGCGTGTACACGCGGGTTCACTTAATTGAAGTAGCGTATATGTTTCTGAGTATGAAATTGAAAAGATTGATTGATCTGATAATACTGATTCACCCCCCCTCTCAGTATTATTTCCAACAATTGGTATCGGAGCAGGTCCTTTGACAGAAGCTTGATCGCTTGAAGGAGATCCGTGGAACAATGGGAAAGAAGCTTAAAAAGAAAGCTCATAAGAAGAAGAAGACATCTCAAGAGATCTATGACAGTGGGAGAGTCGATTGGGGATTAGGTATAAGAAGCTCTTCAGATTCAGAATCAGATTCAGAATCATTATCAGGTATGAATGTATTATCCTCTGATGTTCCTGCTATATTTCCTTGTGAAAGTGATGGAAGTGATAGTGAAACTACTGAACATGCTTTTATGGGTGAGCAAGAAAAGTATCATATAGAGGCATTATTTAGAAGGCTTACAGACAAAGTTAAAGATCAACAAGATCTATTGAACAAAAGGGAATGTGCTTTCAAAGAAGAAGTTACCGAACTAAAGGCCCAACTAGAAGAAGGAAACAAGGTAAGAAAGCTTCTCAAGGACAAGGAAGACCAATGTCAAAAATTGCAGCATGAAGTGACATCATTAAGAAAAGAAGTCAACGAAAGAAGCACAACCATCAAGAAACTCAAAGATAGATCCAGCTACTATGAAAATCTTGAAGCTACAATCCCCTCACTAAAAGGAGATCTTGAAGAATCAAAGAAGCAGAATACAGATCTACTCCAAGCTATTGCAAAACAAGAAAATGAAGTCACCAGCTTAAAATCTCAACTAGAATGTGCTTTCCGAGTTCGTGAAATGCAGCAGGATCTGAATGAAGAACAAGAAAAGGAGATTCTCAAATTGAGGCATCAGTTGGAAGAAGGAAGGAAAGATGGAGAAGACATGAAGAAGCAATGTCTAGAAAAGGAGGAACAACTTCAAGTTGAGGTAAATATCTTGAAAGGTAAAATAGAAGAAAAGGATAAGCTTTTACGATTTCAAGATAGTTCTAAAGTCTTGGATGATATTCTTAGTAGTCAAAGGTCTCCTGCTATCAAGACTGGTCTTGGTTTCCATGAATCTGTTGAAGGTGAATCTAGTTCACAAGGTGAGGCAAGGAACTCTAAAGAGAAATCCAAAATGATCAACAAGGAGATGAAAGGTCAATCTCATCATCAACCAAGGAAAGAAAGTCTTCAAAGAAAATCTTTTACTCCTCCTATGAATAATGTTGAATGTTATGTATGTCACAATCTTGGACATGTTGCAGCTAGATGTAGAAGAAGAAGAGTTCAAGACTATTATGCGGACAGGTCATCTCAATCAATGTACTTTAATGGATATTGCTTTGCTTGCAATATGTATGGTCACAAAGCTGCTGATTGCTACAGGAGGAATATGAAACATGTAAGATGTTATACATGCAACAAGCCTGGACATATAGCAAAGGAATGCAGGAACAAAGGATGGACATCACACCAAAAGAAGAAAACCTCATCACACTTGAAGATATGGAGGAAGAAGGAAGTACAGTCAGCACAATGTACTGAGACAGAGCACAGCACAGACATATCAGACTCAGGGGGAGCTGAAGGTGTAAAACTTCAGTGTTCTGAATCTCATACGCAAGTTCCTTAAATGGAAGTCGCGTGTATACGCGAGTTAGACACTGCAAAGTCGCGTATATGTCAGTCTGAGGAAAAGCAGTGGGGGCAGGATCAGAAAAAGGATCTGATATGATTCAGTCTATTATTTGCTCTATTGGTTACAGTCTGCTGAGGATGTGTGGAAATGTCTTGTTACCTGTATGATGTCTAGAAGTGTTTTTGATCCTAACTTGAGGATGATGATGTTTTGGTGCTTATTGCTGATATATACATAATCAGATCTAACAGATGGCACAGGTTGAGGGGGAGCATATGCCTTTAGCAATTCAATGTTGGCATTATGGTTAATAATCCTTGGTGATGATTCTTATATGGCTAAATGATATATCTTGCTATTGTGAGTTGTCTATGATAAACTCTCATATGATTCTTGGAGTTACATAGAAGATGTTCAGATCAGATTTATGGTTGATTCTTTGATGATGCATGTATGGTGCTTACATGGTGATCTTCATAAGAACAAGGAGAAGTACAAAGCTTGAATTCACATCTTCCTCACTTGATGATGAGTCACTTATATACTGCTGTTGTCATATACATAAAGATCATACAGTTATGATGCAGGCACTCATGTGGATAAGGATTGTTGCTGTTGATGATATCAAGAAGTTTTGTCAAATGAGCTTGAGCTCAAGATACATAGTGCTGACACATGGATGACTACTCAAAGTTGCTTTATTGAAGACATGGTGATGAGTTCTTATCTATATGATGATAGGTTGATCCTTACATATGTTAATTGATGCAGATGTTCCCAAGTAATGATACTTGGATCATGTAGAGCTTGATGAAATGGCTATGGTGGTTTCACACATGAAACAATGTGAATGACTCTGAATTCTGTTCAAAGGGATAAATTGATGCAGACATACCTTGTTATAGGTTGATGACCTATTCTCTACAGGACATTTACAGGTTGCTGATATGAAAATTTGTGTACGCGTGTTGTTTAAAGGATATCCGCGTGCATACGCCGTTTTACAAGGGGATAGTCGCGTATATGGTGTACGCGTGTTGCGTAAGGAATATCTGCGTATATACGCTTGTTTATGTGGATGCAGACGCGTATATGGAGTTTTTGAAGGAAATCAGCAGGGACAGATGTTGGTTGCAGAAAGTCTGATATGGATCTGACAGAGATCATCTGGCACAGGAGGAACAAAGGCGAAAGGAGAACAGAAGGATCTCTTGGTTGCTGATCTGAATGGTGATTATCAGATGCTGCTGGTGACTTTCATAAGTCTTGGTCTAATCTCTATGTCATATATCTCTTTTGTGGTATCTCTTTCATGGTGTCAAGGTCATGTAACGGCCTATTTTGGTTTCCCCACTATGCCTGGGATGATTAATGCAATATGATTGGTTGTCATATGTAAACTTTTGATATATCCCCACTTGGTTGGGTGGATGAGCCAATTTTTGTATATCCTCACTTAGTTGAGAGATGAATGTATGTATGAGTCTTTGGTGATAGGAAGGTCTTTTATGATGTATAGAGTCATGTTCTTCTTGAAGAACATCTTTTGCAGATCTTGCCTACTGTCAGGAAGAGCATGAACAGCACACTTCAGCGGCACAGAGATTCAGCATGTACTCAGAGGGAGCATGGACAGATTGGTACACCTTGGCATATACAAAGGGGGAGTTTATTCAGAGATTTCAGCAGGTACTCAGGGGGAGTATGGACAGAGGAATGATTCAGCAAAGGAAGAGAATATCTTGGTCCACCCTTTGCCCTTGATGTCAAAGGGGGAGAGTGATTTGGTGTTGTTGCCATCAAGTCCAAAGGGGGAGATTGTTGGCATTATGATGCATGTGTTGTACTTGATGGCAACCCTCTCATAGAAGAATATCTCACTTATGTATAACTGGGTAAATCTTCAGAAGAGATATCAGATGTGACTGATGGAGGACAGCTCAAAGGAATCAGATGATGAATCTTCAGAAGAGATATCAGATGTGACTGATGGAGGACAGCTCAAAGGAATCAGATGATAGTTCTAAGTGTGACAAGTTAGCTTTGCCATCAAGTCCAAAGGGGGAGATTGTTGGCATTATGAGATAAGTGTTGTCCTTGATGGCAAACCTCACTGATGACAACTCATAGTACAGAAGGTCAGCAGCAAGGAATTGATGATCAGACAGAAGGTCAGCAGCAAGGAATTGATGATCAGACTATAAGAAGAAGAGGAAGTTCATACACGCAGGTTCGTTAAGCCCAAGTCGCGTGTACACGCAGGTTGGCTTCAGCAAAAGCGCGTGTATGTGGAAAAGTACCTTTGGTCCATGGCGGTTAGTCCTTGGAAGTTGTGCCTATGGTTTCGGACCATTGTGTCTCGACGGACGTGCTCATCCCTAGTTTTGAAGTTGATGGTATTGGATTTCTATGGTTTTGGCTCTTGGTATTGAGCAAGGCCTAAGGCTATATAAGGAAAAGGAAATCATTAGGCAAGTGCATCTGAAATGTCTTGAATATCTGATGAAGCATTAGATCCAGTATGCAGGGTTATGGGTTGATGATGCATTGCTTGATCTAAGCTAAGGAGAGATCTCATCGGTTGATGGAGAACTAGATCTAAGGAGAGATCGGGATCAAATGGTTTGAAATGAACTATCTTTATGATGCTTATTCTAGATCTACATACTGACGCATGTATTGTTCTATAAACTTTATGAGTATGACTGATGTCTGGTACAGCTGCAAGTTATGAGAAATTATTTTTAGATCTGTACGCGGGTTGTCTTTGATAAAAGAGCGTATACACGCGGGTTTGATTCATCGAAGTAGCGT
Organism: Pinus tabuliformis; assembly: GCA_031772625.1. Lineage (NCBI taxonomy): Eukaryota > Viridiplantae > Streptophyta > Pinopsida > Pinales > Pinaceae > Pinus > Pinus tabuliformis. Next base: position 49,946,741 of record CM062816.1, on the reverse strand, counting down.
ATACATTGTAAAGCTTGATATTTGAAGTTGCAGATGGATCTGATGGTTATTACAGAGTTCTGTGTCTGCTCTGTGTTCTGGTGACTATTGTTAACAGGGTTTCAGTGATTCAGAGTTTGATGATTGTTTTGAGCTTCAATGATAGTTATGGGTCCAGTATGAAAATTGGATGAAAAGTGGCCTTACAGATTATGTGTTGTGCTTCAGTGTATCCAGTCTGAAAATTGATGAAACGTGGTACCTGGAGGTGAGAAGATTGTAGGCAAGCACCTACGTACTAGTATCTAAGCTAGTACAAAAGCTAAAGGAGATCTTTGGAGCATTGTAGCAGGTAGCAGCCTGCGTACTAGTAAATGGATCGGCTAGTACAAGAGCAAAGGGGGTTGGAGCTCCCTTCCAAGGAAGTTTGGAGAACGAGAGAAGGTTGAAGCCTTCTGCAGGTTGTAGCCTGCGTACTGGTATAAGACTGCACCAGTACAAATATTGTAAAAGGATTTTCTTATTAAGAAGAAGATTGAGATGACTTGCAGCAGGTGGTTTTCACCCACATTGGGTTTCCACCTTATATCTTTGTGTTCATGTGTGTGGCTCTTGTGTGATGCTCTGTTCTGTTATTCTGCACCTGTTTACTGTTAATATGCTTAATAATGATCTGATGCATTTACTGAAGATTAAGCTAACTGAATTATAAGATCTCTGGGTATACGCGAGTTTCATTAGACACAGTAGCGTGTACACGCGGGTTCACTTAATTGAAGTAGCGTATATGTTTCTGAGTATGAAATTGAAAAGATTGATTGATCTGATAATACTGATTCACCCCCCCTCTCAGTATTATTTCCAACAAAGATGTAGTAGGCACGGCATGTAATTCTTTCATCATTATTTTCTGTTGATGTTTCAATTTGCTCAACTCGTAAAGAGTGACATTAGCCCTAGTCTTTTTCATGTCATCGATAATGTTATACTCCATTTCATCCGACATTATCAGTGTTCTTGATGGAGGTGCTTGATCTGATTGGACTGGGCTAAATTTGGTCGCTCTAGCGGTTGTTTTCTTTGTTGCGGCCTTATCTTTTGTTGCAGGGCTTGCGCCCTTCTGTTTAGGGGTAGTTTGGGGAGGATCAAGTTGATTTTTGCTTCGTGTGCTAACCGAAAATGCTTCTTGATCTTCTTCTTGTGGGAGGATGAAATCCCACATTCCTTGTAGTTCCACAACTTCTTCATCATCGGTCTGCCCTTCAGTGGTATTCTCTTCTTCTTCTTCTTCTTCAGATTCGACGTTTGAGACAGCATTGGGTGGTTTCACATCCATGGGAGGATTTCTTTTAAAAGCTCTGTAGGGCTTTTTGAAGAAGTTTCTGCTACTTGTTTTCTTATGTCAATCATCTCATTGGACATGGCCTTTAACACTTTTTGTAATCCTTCCATATCGAAAGGATCTTTCGTTTGTTTCTTCTTGGTGTCTTCTTTGAAAGAGATTTTCTTAGTTTTGCGTTCCTCTATTGCAGATCTCTTTTCTAGGGCTACCACGCGCTTTTCTACTGCTAACGCCTCTGTCAAGTTTTCAACTAAGGTCGTCTTGTTTGCCCTATCTACGAAGATAGCCAAGTTTGATGGTAAGGCCGTGATATACCATTCACATCTTACTTCCTCGCTGGGTTGAGAAGCAGCGGGAATTTTGTTGAGGATCTTATTGAACCGTAAATTGAAATCTTTAATGGGTTCTCTAGCCTCAGCTTTAAGATTGGATAGGTCATTGATCAATGTCGTTGTTGATTTGTCATCACCGAACTTGGTAAGGAATTGACTTTGAAAAATGTCCCAACTTGTGATAGACCCAGAAGGTAACGAAAAGTACCATGACCCGGCTGTTCCTTGCATTGTATAGGGAAAAAGCCGGACAACAGCATCCTCGTTGGTAACTCCATTGAGATTAACAGAAAGCATGAAATTATTGATATGCTCTTCAGCTAGCATGCCTGTTTCTGGATTGAATTTAGGCAGCCATTTCTCAGGATGGGCCGGTATTGGGCTCAGGGGTGGAGGCATTAAAACCACCCCAGGATTGTTCCATGGAGACTGGGCCATCGTTGAGCTGCTAGTTAATGAAAGTGCAGAGGATGGTCCCTGATGCTGAGAAGATGAAGATATTATGATCTTTGATGATTGAAGAGGAAGGGTTGTGGAAGATAGATGAGCGATTTGGGATGAAGATGTGGGTGGTTGACTTCGTGGTGAGGGAGTTGAAATGGACGAAGTAGATGAAAGAGTCTCACTGTCAGACTCTGGTGGTGTTTTCCTTGGTCTTTTCCTAGTGGGGAGAGGAAGTTCAGTTGGCTGGATGCCAAACTTTTCACTTTTCAATCTGGTCAGGGGATGAGCAGGATTGTACTGCGAAGTCACGCTGCTTTGAGATTTATCAAACCTCTGATTAAAAATAGAGAATCCCTGGAGTTTACAAATCAAAGTTTAAATTTCAGGGGGTTCAATGATAAGTTGGTCTGAAATATTAGGGTATGTAGCAGCGGTGGATACTCGAGCGACTTCTAACTCCGGGTTTAACCGTACTGGAGAAGTCGGGGGAGTTGATGAGGGTGATTTACTCTCAGAATGGTATTTAGATTTTGATTTAGGTGCCATTCATAGTTCGTGCCCTCCTTCTAGTGCCAAATATGTTGAGGGCCCGGAAATCGGGTCAACAACAAGGGGGATACCCACCCGGTCCGGAACTTGGTTAGCAGCTCCTTGTCCGTTTGGTATAGCGGGTCCGACTGGGGATAATGGGACCAATTTCCCAATCTAGGGGTGTGTGTGTGTGTGTAGAGTTTGATGATGCTGATCTAGAAGTAATTTAAGCTAATTTAATTCTAACTTCTAAACTGACTCTATGCTATTGTAATCTAACAAAAACAACACATCTAATCTACGCTAACCCGGGGTATATTTCCTCTATTATGCGATCTAAAAAGATTTTGAACAATAACTGGTAATAAAGATCGTTCAGCTATCATAAGAATAGAAATCAATTAAGATAAACCATTCTGCATAAAAAGTTAGGCAAAACAGTTGTGAACAGCATATCGCATAATAAGTTATTCATATGTCAAGCACAAATAAATGACTCCACCGTACAGAAGTGCCAAATGGTAACCCACACATTCATACATTAACATATAAACAACTAAAACTACATATTACTCTAAGAATATAAGCAGAAATTGGTCAAGAGATAAAAGTACCATTTATGACTGATTTCACTCATAAACTTCAAGCAATAACGATTTATCTCTACTTGTTCTAATATCTACTAAGAGTACAGAAGTGCAACATCAGTAGCAGACATTAAAATGCAAACATAAATAAATCTCGATCCATCCATTCATCAAAAACCCCCTCCGAGGGTGCAAAAGTGCATGTTCTGAGGACAAGTTTTTTGACAAATTTCCGGACCCTTCTCCAAATGCCATGAGAAGGGTTAAATACTACTAACTAATTAATCTTAATTACACAAATTTAGGAAACAGCTTCAAATGACCGCCCTTTTACTAAAACAAATTTATTTCTAAAAATTGAATCTAATTTCTAACCGTTTCTGTATCTGCTCCTTAGTGCTGTAAGCAATGCAACGTTCGCCTGGAAAGAGTCGGCTGGTTGTCTTTTCCTTTCGTTCGAGCGATAAAAGTAGAAATAACAAGAGCTGGCACCTCTTTCTGACAAACTAGAAGATATTTTCGAAAATCTTCCTCTGGCTGGGTGTATTCGCTGTGTGTATACTTAGTATAACCCAGATTTCTTACAAACTGATTGTGTTGTTGCTATTTCGGTTTTCGGCCGTGCGAATGACTCAATGAGTTAGGGATTTCGTTGCCTGAACAATCTTCTGTATTGAAAATTGCTTCCGTTCTTTGTTCCAGGCTTTTCTGGAGCGTCCTCCCTCTTTAGCGTTTTTCTTTTTTCTTTACCCAGTTTGAGCTTCAGGATCTTTTGTAAACATGCTGCTTTTATGCGCCTTTGACTCTGAGTCTTGGATAGTCTATTTTCATCATTGTCTGTTGAGTGATACTCTAGAATCCGTGATCCTGCTGCATGCGGCATCCATTTGCGAAGGCATCTCCTCTCTGTTCTCCTAGTATTGGTGCTTTCCCCTTTTCCTTAGATGTTTCCTGCATATTGATTTATATTAGTTGCTGCCTTACAGTTTACGCAAAGGAAAAGAGAAATGACGAAAAGATTGACATGAAAGCTTTAAGTTCTAATGAATGCATAATCATGACACTCATAATGACTTGACTCTTCGAAAAATGAAACACAATCATTCTTGGATACTCAGGCGTACAATCATTAATTTCCCTTAAGGTGCGCACTTAATTTTGGGTTTACAGACTATGTCGAGGAAATCTTTGCGATGAGTGGCTTCTGCGATTCGCATCGCAGTATCGAGGATTGCTATGTCAAGAAGTGTCATCGCAGGAATTGATAGTCTCATTCATCGCAGATCGCAGATTGTAAGATCGCAGATCGCAAGATCGCAGATCGCGTTTTTCATTCAATCACTGTGTGCAGCTTATGCGATGTTGCGATATGCGACGTCGCATATCGGCCGTCGGCGATTCCTTTCGATTTTTCATTTAAGAGCGCTTTCAATATATGCGATGCGATGAATTTCGCGTCGCTTCTTCGCAGCTTATTTACGCGCATAGGAAACGCTTCACTCTCTCTTCGTAATGCGATATAGCTTTAGGGAGTAAAAATACAAAAATTTTGATAAAAATATTTTTTGGATTTTTTGTTAAGGGTCTCCCTTTGCTTGGTGTTATTGCTAATATCAAACAAAGAGGGGGGGTGTTGGTGACCACAACAGTTTCCTCCTCTGTTTCATCATCATCCTCCTTCTCTTCTCCCTCTTCTTCTTCTACTTCATCATGTTCCTTTGTGTTAGCTTCTTCTTCATCCATCTCATCCTTATCTTGCTTTGTATCTTCCTCTTCCTGTTTTGCCTCCTCTTCACTGATAGTAGGACTAACATCATAAGTGAGGGTTTTGATGTCATCCTCTGCTGGAAAGTCTCTGAATACTGACCATGTTATAGGGATTCTGAGGTTTTGGAGGTCATATTCAATGAGGATCCTAATCAACCCATGGTGAGACAATTGTTGGGAATTCCCTTCCTTCACTTTGTTGTTGGAGTCTATGAGTGATTGCAACAAGAAATAGGGTATGCTGAGTCTTTGGTGTACTGGTGTTTCTACCCCAAATCTTAATTCTTCAAGGATCCTGAAATGATAGCCATAAAAAACACTATATATACCCTCACATGAGATATATTTGATGAGTTGGTAGCCTACCTCACTCCATGGGTATGGCAAACTATCACTCCTTCATTTTTGTCCTCAGTGGGTTCTTCACCTTCTAAAAAGAATTTTCTTTTTGCCACTTGACTGTCTCCTTTGTCTTCTTTTCTCCATGGCATTCCTAGGGGAAGTGTGGTGATCCTGCTGATGAGCTCTGGGGTGAGATCTATAGTGATGCCTCTTACTAAAAAAATGGCATGGATTCTGTTGTGTGGAGTGAGGGAGTGAGCAAATTCTTGAGCCACCTCATCATCATACCCTATGAATTTTTTGAAAAACCCCATCCAGTTGTGTCTTGTAAATATTTCAAGCACTTGGGGGTGTTGTTGTATTCTCATAGTGTTTGTGGGCTCTCTCCTATTAAACCCTCCTGTCATCTTGCTAGTGAAACTTGAGGAGAAAATGAGAGGGTTGACACAATTTTTTTAAATGCAGGAGCAAAACAGAGTTGACTGTGTATGTAATTCACTAGTCACAGTTTCTAACTTCACTAGATTTTAGAGTATCTCTGGTTCATTTGCTTGAAAATGGGGATGAAATTTTAGAGCCTACCTCTTTAGAATGGTTTCAATGGCCAATTCCCGTGATATCCCCTCTTGAACTCTTCTTTGCCTACCCTATAGACTATCTATGTGTATCGTGTAGACTGTATCATGTAGGATTCTTGTGCATGCTCCTGTAGGAATTCCTGTGCAGAATGATGGATCTTTGCTTCCGGTGGGTGGCTTGGGTTATGAGAGCGACTTGAGTGAGGGAGTTTCAAGGAGGTGAAATGCATGAATGCATGGGAACGATGTTTTATTTCCCTTTATGGTGTTTCAGGGTGAGGTGGTGTGCTGGAAGCAGAGTTACATTTCCATTTTTGGACAGTTGATCCCCACTACCACCTCATCTTTTCCCACTCCTTGTAATCAGCTCCCACCTCGTAGATCCTTAGTTTCATTGCTTTTTGTCCTACTCCTTCTCTGTCTTTGAGTTGATTGTAGCCACGTGTGAGAGGACACCCGGTTCTACATGTGCTGACTAAACGAAGCTGGCCAAGTTAACTGGCCACCTTTTCACTTATAAACCAACTATCTCATAACCCTTACAGCTTTTGACTACATGATGCATATGAGTGAGCGAGCGGGATACTTACCTGTGTTTTCAATGCCATGCTGTAGTGGTCGAAGATTAGAGGTGTTACGTTGTTTATTTGTTGCATGCCATTCTTCTTCCTCCTCTTGCTGTCTGCTAATGGTTTCTTTGCTTTTGTAGGTATCTGTGGCTGAATATATGATGTTGCTGCTATTGTGGAGCTCCTGGATCATCCTAGTGAAGACTTGTTGCTGGTGATTGGCATTCTGTGGGATAGGCTGCTATAGGATTTCCTACAGGATGTCTTGTAGCCGCTTCTCCCTCGAAATTCTTTAATCATGTTGTTAGTTGGGGCTGTGAGGTTGGTGTAATGAATGGAATGAAGGAGTAGGAATGTGTGTAGAGGAAAGGACACTCAGGTAATGCTCTTACTCCTCTCCGTTTTCCTTTTTTTTTTCCCTATTTCCTATGGCTAGCAAAAACTGTTGAAACTGATCTTTTTTTTGTTTTGAATGGTGAGTGTAGGGATGATGATGGTGGATGAGGTGAGGTGTTAGATCATGCATAGGGTGAATTTTAGGGACCTAACAAACCTATCATGTGCCCTCGGATTGCTTCCTGTAGGTTTTCTGGGCCACTGTAATTCCTACAGGATCATCCTATAGGTTTTCAGGGGATCCTGTAGGAATACAGGGGATCCTGTAGAAAACACAATCTTCGCATAAATCGAAGCAATGGAGTGGAAAAATGATAGAAATGATGGAGGGATGCATGGTAAGGAGTGGAGGAGATGAATATGTGTGAGGCAGGGTTCCCTTTGGATCCTCTTTTTGCTCCTTGATTGTCTTTCTCGCCCACCTGCAAATAACAATTATATATTTTTCTCTCTTTTTTTTTTCTTCTTTTTTTGAAAAACAACTAGGCTGCCTCAGAGAGGTTTTCACCCTAGCTGTTTGCCCTGGGCGCCTCAAGGAAGGTTTTCACCCAGGGATCTTCTTATTCTTATTCTTTTTCTCTTTTCTTTTTTTCATCATTGGGCCGCCTCATGAGGTTTTCAACCCAAAGATGGGACTCAGGCGCCTCATGGAGGTTTTCACCTAAGTCCTTATTCTTTTTTATCTTTTTTATTTTTCAGTGACTTGATGAGGGAGGAGCTAGAACTTGCTCCACCATCATCACTGTTTTATTGATATTTTCAATGAACTCTTGTTTTGATAAACGTCTCTTGTACATTTTCAATCGGTGCCCATTAACAAGCAACGGAATGACTTCTTCATCTATAGTTCTGATTTGCAGTGGACCATTATCATTGCATCTTTCCACAACATAAGGTTCGAGCCATCTTGTCCTTAGATTTACCTTGAAGTCTTTATACCTAGAATCATATAACAATGCCCATTCGCCCTCCTAAAATTGCTTCTCCTTAATATGTTTATCATGCCAGATCTTCCTTTGAAGTTGAACTATCTATGTATGTAGAAGGACCTACATTCTGAATTCATCCAAGCCATTCAATTGGAACAATCTCTCTTTCTGTGCATGACTAAGATCCAAATCTAGTTGGGCAACCATCCTTAATGTGTTATATTCAAACTCAATGGACAGTAAGGCCTTTTTCCCATAGACCAGCTCATAGGGTGTAAATTCAGTGGTGGTCTTCGATGTGGTATTATAGGCCCAGGTGGCCTCAACTAGTCTTTCTGCCCAATCCTTCCTGCAGCAGCTCACTACCTTGGTTAAGATGCCCTCCAGTGCCCTGTTGGTCACCTCCACTTTCCCATTAGCTTGTGGATGATAGGGAGTGGAGATCATGTGCTTGATTTTGTGATGGTTGAGCAGTTCTTCAATCATGTTGGAGATAAACTGGCTGGCTTGCTTTATGACTATCTCTCTAGGGTACCCAAATTTGTAGAATACATTCTCCCTTAGGAACTCAGCCACCTTCTCTTCTATTGCTACCTTAATTGCCTTGGTTTCAACCCACTTAGTCAAATAACCAGTGCACGCAATAATGTATTGTTTTTGCTTTGAAGGAGGGTTGATAGGCCCAATGAAGTCCATGCCCAACTTGTCAAATGGCTCGAAAGTCACTTGAGGCTGTAGGGGCATTTCATCTCTTGGAGTAGGCTTTCCCATCCTCTGGCACTGATCACACTGACTAGTGTACTTCTTCACATCCTGATGAAGAGTGGGCCAATAATAGCCTGCTTGTAGCACTTTGAATGATGTCCTCTTTGTTGCAAAGTGACCTCCACACGGCCCATCATGACAGGTCAGAAGGATGTCAAAAAATTCCTCTTCCCTTACACACCTTCTCAAAATTTGATCTGGGCCAAGTTAGAAAAGATTGCCCCCAATCCAAGTGAAGGGGGCACTTTTCTTGACTATCTTGCTCTTTTCTTTGGAGGGAAAGTTTGGTGGGAACTGTGCTGATGCCAAATAGTTTGTTATATCAGCAAACCATGGACAGAGAACTGAAATAGCAAACAAATTCTCATCTGGTAACTGGTCATTCTCCATTCCTTCTTCACCTGCAGGCACATTTACCATAGATAAAAAGTTTGCAACAACATTTTCCTTACTAGGCTTATCAACAATGGTTAGATCGAACTTCTATAATAAAAGCAACCATCTTATAATTCGAGCATTCACATCTGGTTTGTTCATTAAATATTTGATTGTAGCATGGTCAGTATGCACAAATGTTTGATAGCCCTTAATGTAATGGCTGGATTTGTTTAATGAATGCACAACAACCAGGAGTTCCTTTTCAGTCACTGTATAATTTAGCTCAGCCTTTGACAAGTTCTTACTAATAAAATAGATGGCATAAGGCAGTTTTTCCTCTACTTGACCTAGGGCTGCTCTTATGGCTTTGTGTGAGGCATGAACATGAATATGAAAGGGAAGGGCCCAGTTTGGGCCTCGGAGAATTGGTGGAGTGGTTAACTTACCCTTTAGAATGTCTAAGGCCTCTTGACAACTTTTTGACCATATAAACCCAAAATCTTTGGCCAACAATCCAAATAAATGAGAGGCCAATTTGCTGAAGTCCTTTATGAACCTTTGGTAGTATCCAGCTATCCCTAAGAAACTTCTGACATCTCTCTGCTTTTGAGGAGGTGGGACTCTTTGGATGATGGTTATTTTGTTCGGGTCCACCTGCAGTCCTTGCTGAGATATTGAATGACCTAGCATGGTCCCTTCAGTCATTAAGAATTCACATTTTTCAGGACTGAGAGACAGGTTCATTTCAATGCATTTGTGCAGTACTTTGCCTAGGTTAGTCAGGGCTTCTTGAAAATCACAGCCATAAGGTGTAAAATCATCCATATAAATTTCCACCGCATCATGGACTAATTTAGCGAAAATACTCAAGACTGCTCTTTGGAAAGTGGCAGGAGCATTGCATAGGCCAAAAGCGAGGATCCTATAGGCAAAAGTACCCCAAGGATAGGTGAATGTGGTCTTATCCTGGTCTTCTAGGTAGATTTGGATTTGGTTGTACCCACTGAATCCATCTAGGAAAGAAAAAAACTTTTTCCCTGCCAGGTCGTCTAGAACTTGGTCAATGAAGGGTAGAGGAAAATGATCCTTCTTTGTGGCTTTGTTCAATTCCCTATAATTGACACAAATCCTCCTCATACCATTTTTCTTGGGAACTAACACTAAAGGGGAGACCCACTCACTATTAGAGATAGGGTAAATGAATCCTGCATCTAGCAGTTTTTGCAGTTCTTCCTTGACTATATCTTTAAGAGCTAGATTCATCCTCCTTTGTGGTTTTCAGACTAGCTTTCAACCTTCTTTGATGTATATGTGGTGAGTACACACTGAGGGGTGTACTCCCTTCATTTCCTTGTAACTCCAAGCGAAGGCTTCTAGGTTTTCCTTTAACATGTTGCATAGCTTCTCCTCTTTGAGAGCAGAAAGAGATGGATTAATTTTCAAGGTTTTCTCTGGGCCAAATTCTATGGTTTTGACACGGAGTGGGTTGGAATCAGCCAAGCATAAGTCAATTGGATGATTCTTTTGGGTTTCCCTTACTTCTTCTTCTAATGGTAATGAACCAAGAGTTGGACTTTGGAGCACATGTTCAATCAAGTGATCCTCATCTTGTTGTCCTCCTCCCATGCTTGCTTCCAAAGTATAAAGTTGAGCGGAATAAACCTCATCTTCTTCCTCCTCCTCCAACCATAAAGGTAAATCATCCTCTAGAGAAGGTTGAGCAGGAGGGTATAGGACTAACTGCTTGGACATATGCCCGTTCTTGATGGTCATATTCCCAGCTCTGCAGCTGACGTAAGCATCGGTTATGGCCAACCATGTCCTTCCAAGGATGAGAGGATAACCAGAAAGCTTAGCCTTAGGCTGGAGAACTAGAAAATCTGCAGGGTACTCCCAGGAGTCAATTGAGACCATCACATCCTCCACAATTCCCTCAGGGGTTACTGTGGAACGATCTACAAGTTGTAGAACTGTTGTGGTCTTCCTCAATGAGCCTTGGAGGTTGATATTGAGCATGGTTTCCTTGGTCATCACATTAATAGCAGCCCCAAGATCGATCAGAGTGTTTGGGACAATGGTGCCATTGATGTGCACATCTACTATAGGGCTTCCAGGGTCCAAATATTTTGGACCTATTACCTGCCCCAGCATTAAGTCAGACATCTTCCCAATGACATTAATGGTAGGGGCATCCCTTTTTCACCTCCCTGGATGCTTGAAGAATTTCTTCTTAATCAACTTATTGTAAATGGGAACAAATTTTATTGCTTGGAGAAGGGGGATATTTACACATAGATTTTTCAATTCTCCCAGAAGTTCAGTTTCTTCTAGGGTAGGCTGGGGTGGTTGGGCTAATCTCTCAGGAAAGGGTGGATTCACTTTAAGGTTGCTTTCCTCTCTTTCTTCCTCAACCTCCCTATGTGGAGGGGGCAGTTGGTTATCCGGGAGAACTCTCCCAGATCTCAGGTTAATCTCCTGAGCTGGATATGATGTCTCTCCACTATATACTTGTTGAGCCTGCCTATTGTTCAGGTTCGAATTTGGCTGGGTAGGTATCTGGGGTTTCTTAGTGGAGCAGAGTGCAAGAGTTGTGGATGGGCAGGTGGTGGAGGCAATAGATATGGAGCATTGTTGTATTGGGGCCTCCACCCCTGTAGTGGTGTATTCCACTGAGGTTGTGGCGGAGCGTAAGGTTGAAAAGACTAGCTGGATGGCTGGGAATGATACTGAGATGCATAGGACCAAGGAGGGGGTGTAGACCAGGAAGGATGAGCAGGGGGTCCCCAAGAAGGTATACATGTGGTTTGGTTGGGGTTGTAATATGCATGGGATGACCCTTGCATGCCCTGCTAGTATGGTCTAGGCCCAGGAGGCCTCCTTTGGTTAATGTAGCAAAGCTGCTCAATGATGCCTTCAGCTCCTTGATATATACCTTTGATTCCGGGTAAAGTAGGGCACTTATCTGTGGAGTGGTTTTGTTCACAGACCGAGCAAATTTCAATACAGTTCATGGACATTCGTTCTTAGGATGCCTCCTACTGCATCTAGGAAAAAAGATGACCAAGGCTATCTCTGCTTCCTCTTGCTTCCTTTTAATGTTCATGGTGTCCATTTGCAAGGCAAGGGTTCGCAGCATCTCACTTTTGAAATCTTCCAGCATATTTCCAATTTCACCCTTGATGGATGAGTTGGAAGATGATGTACTGGCCATAGGTTGACTTCCCCTACCCTTTTTCCTGTCTGTCATAGAATGATTTCTAAATACATTCTTGATATCCTCATAGGGTAATTGGTAGATATCTCCTCCTACTAACCAATGTAAGGTATTCATATGATCTTCTCTTACTCCCCTGAGCAGGACCAACTTTAGTGACTCACGGTCAAATGTGCACTTGGCCCTTTTCTAACTGAGTTGGAATCTTTCTTCATAGTCTTATAAGGATTCATCCTAGCCTATGGTCATCCTGAAAATTTCTTCTTTAGTATCCTTTGACCTATAGTAGTCCTGATATTTGTTGTTAAAGGCCAAATGCATCTAAGCCCAAGTTGTGATGTTATCTCCAGGTAAGCCCATGAACCAACGCAATGTTGCATCCTTGAGGGTAGTTGGAAATAGTTTTAAATTTTTCTCATCATCTATATAGTCATAGGTTCAACATATAACAACAAACTCAAATAGGAAAGTGTCGGGGTCCTCTGTGGTCAGGCCATGGAAATGAGGTAGGGCAGAGGGGCTTATATTTTTCATCTTAGTGTCCCTGGTGGTTTCCCTGATGGGAAAGACACCCTCAACTCTCTCTCTATTTCCTCTGTCATTTCAGTTTTCAGCCATTGGTTCAATAGGAATGGGTTCCTCTTCTTCTTCTTCCCCTGTAGTTCTTCAAATATGTTAGGTTTCTCACTTAAAGTTTCTTCCAGTTCACAACCACCGAAGAAGAGAGAAAGTTGGCAGTTGGATGCAGTGGGGGTATTTTGCAAAAAATTCCCTAAGTTGTCCCTATTCCTACAAGGTGTTATCACTCTGATAATTCTTTTGAATTAAAAAGAAAGAAAAGCCAAAGGTAACCACAAACCGCTTTTGGAGATTAGGACCTAGCCATCCTGATGCTTAGAGAGGGCCATCTCTTTAAAATTTAACTTTGTTTGTTTTGATTTTAGGCTAGTTATGATTGTCCTAGGGGTTTTTGATTTGTACTTTAGATTGGGTGGTGGGATCACTTAGATAGATGGATAGAATGATGTCTTTTAGACCATTGGGCTATGGAGTCAAACAATGAGGAAGCAAAACTGGATTAACTCATTAAAGGGAATGTTCTAAGGGCAAGATAGTAGAGTGTCTTTGAGATCTTTGAGACAGAGGGGTGAAAGGGTTTCACTCGGGGTGAGAGAGAAATTGAGGGTTCTTAGACCCGGATAATGAATGAGGAATGAATGGGTAATCAGGATCAAAGGGCAATTAAGAATCCTTTAACCTGGATATTCAAGAAATCAATCTAAACCAAGGAGCAATTAAGAATTCCTTAACTTAGATATCAACAGAAAACATTTAAATGTATAACTGTTAAGACAGAGTGTAATTAAAAAAATTCTGAAGTATTATTCTAGTTATAACATTTAGATTCATAAAAACATTAAAGATTACGAATAACTTGAGAAAAATAACAATAACACATGAGAATACTTCTTTGAAGTTCGCTCAACACATGAATCCTTGGAAATATCTGATCTTTATTTATCAATCCAGCTTGCTGGCTCAACAAATGATACAATAACCCTCTGGGGTTTCTGATAAAAAATTCTATAGAAATGTCTAGTAGAATCCACCCTACATACTTCGAATTATGAAGTATTTAAACATAATTATTTACAAAATATCCAAAATTGACTTTGGATTTATTTTAGGGAAAAAATATCTAATTCTAAAAAGGTAATGCCACCTTTCTAGATGATTGCTTTCTGGCACTATTATATCTGATTTCTTTTGATATTTAGCTGATTGATATTTTAGCTGTCATCTGATGCTCTTCGACTTATCTTCTTTCATTGATACTCTTTGACTATGATACTCTTTGACTGGGACAATTGCCCATTTACTTTCACCATTCTATTTTTACCAAATTGTGTTAATTGTTGGACTTACTTTGAATTAAAGTAAGTCAGTTAGCTGCTCCCATCTCTCTTCAGTTGGTAACTGAATGTTTTTCAACTTTTTGAAGACCTCGTTAGCCTTTGTGTACTTAGAAAATTTAGGCTTATTTACAAACATGTGTTTTACCTCATGTTGGAGTTAAAACAAGTTCTATAAAGCTTGGTAAAGGACTTTACCAGAGGGCATCCCTTGTTTTGCTCTGTTGTGGATGGCTACATTGTTGACTTGATTTTTGGCCACTTCCCTGAGCTTCTTGTCGTAGTCCTCCTGTGTCATCAATTTATCGTTAATTACCAAAGGACTTGGTAAACCTTTCTATATCAAAGTGTCAAACTTGAACTTAAATCTATCTATGGAAAGTTGCATGGTCTGACACTTATCTTCTAAGTTGTGCATAAAATTTCATTTAGTAAGGACTCTTCTTACTTCTAGGATTGTCCTTGTCCTATCATTAATATTTAATTCTTCCAGTTCATATTTGTTCTTAGAATTCAAAAAGTTAATGATTCTGGTTGCCTCTTTTGGCATTCCTTCCAGCTCTATTCTGACTTTTTGAATGGCCTCTGTGGCCTCTTTAACCAGGTCAATCTGCTAAAAAATTATTTGAATGGATGGCCAAATATCATTGACAGAGTCAATGATATTGGTCCAAAGTTTTTCTTTTTCCTGTCCCAATGGCTCACCTAAAGTCATTTCCTTCTCTAGTTTCTTTATCCTCTCTGTTAATCTTGCCACCTTTTGTTATTCCTCTTTATTCATAATTTGAGTAAGTTTACAGTCCGTCTCCAGACTGTTTACTTTCTCTTCCAGTTTCCTGATTTCAATAGCTTTGAGGGACATATCTTCCATCACCTTATCCAACCTATTGGCTTCTTCACCTGTAGAATCCATTGCGGTCGACCCCGTTGTTGAAGTAGATGGTGCTGTTGTAGGCAATGTAGTGGCCAATGGAGCTCTAGGAGCTAATGTTTCAACCAATGTAGATGGTACTGCTGTGGTGACTGTTGGGATGACAGTAGCTGTAGCTTCCTGGAGGATGGCCTACTTGGTCAACTTGTCCATTTCTTTCTCTATTTCTTTCAGTTGGGTGTTCAATTGTAACACCAATTCAAGAATTTCCTCATGGACAGTTTGGCTTTCTAACACCTCTGTGGTCTGTGGGTGTAATGAAGTAGGGAGTTTTAACTGTTTCTTCAAAGTTGCTATATTTTCATTTTTCTTTTTGATCAATTGTTCAGCTGCCTTAATATCTGCAGGATCATGGCCCAATTCTATGACCAGGTCTTCTAATGATTTAATCCTGTTGTCCTTGGCCTGAGAGGAGGCCTTTTATAGCTTCATCTATGCAATTATATTGTTTAAGGACTCTTGTAACCTATATGCATCCATGGCCTTACTAGTCAAGGTGGAGTATATCATTTCTCCAGCTTATTTTCGAAACTCTATTTGGTCGACGGGATGGATGTCCTTCGCCAACACTTCAAATGTGGCCTTCTTATAATCTGCTGCATATTTGGGTTGTGGCACTGTTGGATGCATATATGACATTTGCATATTTCCTTCCTCAATATCAAATGTAGACATTAGTCTGCTCTGGTTAGGAGCTGAATGCTTGAAATACTGAGCATATGTCTCAGCTTTCAATTTTTCATTTCTTAATTTGATCTCCTTATATCTATCTTTGATGGTTTTTTCTTTGTCAGCTGGTCTAACATAGGAGGAAACTTCTACTGAATTCTGTCTCTCTAACAGTTGAGTGTTAGAAGTTGTGGGTTCATTGATTACCTCTTTTCCTTTCTGACCTGTTGTGTCTGGCACTGTCTCTAGCATTGGTTCTGACTCTGTTTCTAGCTCTGCCCTTTCTGATTCACTGTGTTCCTCCTGTTCAGAAACAAGATTCAGTTTTCTCCTTTTCCTTGGGTCTGCTTGCTCATCCACTGTTTCCATCTGGGAACTAGAAGTCTCTTCTCTGTTTTTAAGGTTTTTCTCCTTATTTAGAGGTGTTTGCAATGCAGAGGGAGCATCCATCTTTTGACCTTGATTTGGGACCCGCAGGAACTCACTTAGGTCAATCTGCTGCTCAATATCATACAAATAATTTTCAACATTAATAATTGTGTTATCTTTATCTACCAAAGTGTTTTCCAACCATTCAGTTTGGTTGGCATATCTTTCAATTTCAGGTACTAAATAATGTGCATAAGGAGCTAGTTTAACCTTGGTTCTCATTTTTCTTATTGCTCCATGAGGGTCATACTCCCACATAAAACTCTTGGTAAATTTCAACTCCTGTAACATACTATCTACCTCTGGTCCAGCTTGTCTATTATTGCAAATAAAGGGGTCCAGTTCACTTTTGACTCTGAATTGGGCCTTCTTCTTAGCAGCCACGAAGTGGACATCATCTGAGTTGATGATTTGCCTGAAATATTCCAAGGCAAAAATTCTCAAGGGAAGATACTTTTCAATTTATATGGAGCCAATTGGCAGCCATAGACTTTGATCTCTATATGATTCTAGTACAAGTACTAGTCTCCTATCTTACTTTTTCTAGCCAGCTGAAGTACCTTTTTGATCTGAGGACTAATCCTAGGTTGCATAGTCCCTGTCATCATATTCATCACTGGGTGGACAAAGGAATCTATGAAGTCCTTATAATCAGAGACAGTGGAATATTGCAGGATGTTTACCAAGGGTAAAAAGGGACAGGAATGCAAAAGTGACTTCATCTACATGTTCATATGTCTTGTATCCAAGGACGGTGGTGATAATATGCCTAGCAGTTTGTGAAAATATGTGGGCTATGTATGGAGGAGTAAAACTTGGTGTATTCTCTTTTGCAACTATGAAATTCTGGAACACTTGCTTAGCTTTGTCCCCATCAATAGAATTGTATAGTTCTAGAAGTCCTCCAATGTACAAAGGAGCTAAATTTGGGCTGGGCTAGACCCGTAACATCTTATTGATGGATTCTGGAGTGATAGTGAAGAGCAGGTGTTGATTGGGGGCTACTATAGCCCTTTGGCTAGGAATGTAGCAAGTCTGACAATAGTGGATAATGTCTAGGAGACTGTGGAATTCTGGGAATGAGTAGAGGGGGAGATTTGACTCCCAGAGGTGAATGTCATCAACATGGTTTAAAAATCTATCTTTGCTCCAGAAGTGGAGCTTCATTCTTTTAGAGGCAGAGGATGTATCTTTAATTTGAAAATCCCTATCAGCCAAAGGTAGGTGATCTTGGTCAAGGTGGGGGGTTGAAACAGGCTTAACATTCAGGGAAATGTGGGTAGACATTGTGTGGAAAACAGAGGTAAAAGTCAGAAATTGACTTGGCAGGGTTCGACCAGTGGTCTGGGTTTTATAGGTTTTTTAAGGGTCTGGGTGAAAATCAATTAATTTAGGGGTAAAAAGCTTATTTAATTCATTCAATCTTTAATTACTTGAACTTTTATATTAAAAAGGGGCAAATTTGGTGTATTTTTTCAGAATACCTGAAACCGGAGGTTGGTGTTGTGAATTTGGTCGAGGTTTTAGGTTGCAGACGACAGGTGTTGGCTCTGGACGAGTGCTGGAGGAAAGATGGCGACTAGTAGTCAATTGGCGGTTGTAAATTTTAGGTGCGCAAGAAATCTCAGGCTTTCAATGTGTAGATGGTCGAAAAATAGTAAAAATGGCATTTGCGGGGCTTTATTGGGTGAGAACTGAGAAAAGTGGGAAAAATGGTCATGAACAGTGACTGGTATCGAGAGGGTGGTTTTGCCCTTCTTCGCACCACTTTTGGGGGCAGGGTGGTAAAATTTGGAGGGGATGCAAAATGATTCGATGGTGACACGTCGCTAAATTGGGTCCGGGCAAAACTACCCATTTCGGGCGCTATCGGGCTGTTAAAGCTTGGAAGTGGAATGCACGCGAAATGGAGCGATAACTGTTAGATGAGATGGGTGTTGATCGGACAATGGTCACGCTAAAAAGATGCGCGGAGGGGATTGGGGGAATGGTTAAGGAGGGGCCCACCTAATCAAATACACTTAAGCTTGTTTAATTAACTTTTTAAACTGCGGATTAACTTAAATGATCCATCGGGCGGGTTTTTGCAAAGCGGAAGGGTTTTCAACTTAGGATAAGTTGATTTATGGGTTTTTTTATTAGAAAAGGGGAAAATAACTTTTCACAAAGGGGGAAAAGGGTTTTTACCCTAGGAAAAGGGATTTATGGAACATAATGATGATTTTAGCAAGGGGGAAGGGATTTTAAAGGGAATTTCTAGGGGAAAATATGGGATAATGAAGTAAGGGTAAAAATGGAGGGGAAAAGGGGTATTTTAAGGGATGATGGGGAAATTAATAAGCATGAGAGGGAGAAGCTTGTGAAAGGAGGGGGAGTTAGTTAAACTCATCTTATGAGCATGCTTTTTTCATTGATAACTGCTCCTGCACACTTGAAACACATAGTTAAGCATGATAGTAGTGCTTATGCTCCAAATGACTTGTATTTCTGCAACCTTTCTTTACTTACCCTTTTACCTACCCTAACATTTTTTCTTCACTTTGGTGGGTGCACTTAAGCTAGCAAACCCTTTTCTTTCCTTTTCTTTTATAAAACAAACTATCTACTTCTAACCTTATATCTTCCAAGGGCTCAGATTAAACTGATGAGCTCCTTTTATTTTCTCTACCTATCTAATGATCTGCCAAGATTAAACTGTTTGGTCAAATTTTATTCTCTAACTATAAACATAAAATTCAAAGCATGAAGTAGTCAAGATTAAGCAGTTTGACTATCATGGGTCGTGGCATGTATGACAAGCTGCACACAACCATTATTTAAGACAATAAAGTAAAAAGTAGTGGCACTTGGAATTGCATACTTTCGTGATTTGTTTTTTGTTTGGGATTCATATTTTTTCATTTTTTTGTATTTTTTGATCTTTTCTTATTTTTCTTGTCCTTTGATATTTCTTTTAGGACATACCCTCTTTACATTTTTTAATTCTAATATGGAAAACATTTGTGGAAAGAAAATGTATGTACAATATTACAAGATTTAACCTCGGCCAATTCAAAATTATGAATCCTATCAATATAGGACTCTAATAGTGGCTCCTAATGGGGATGGAATTTTTGGGTGAAATGTCAAGAATTATGAAGATCAGTAGCCTTTGAATTGTGACTGTAGTTACCTTGTGAATGTCCTTCTGTGATTCCTTCTTTATTGATACTTATGACAATAAATCCTCCAAATCTTAGGGCCTTCTCTTTGGGCTTCAACTTCAAAGGATTACCATCCAATCCAATCTACACTCTGCAATGTTATGTACAATTATGTAAAGTAAAGTGAACAATTGTGAGTCAGTGGAAAAATAATGCTTCAGCATCCTACCATTAACAGGTCCTCCTGGTAGATCTGATCCATCTATGTTTGTCTTCTCTCCTTGAATCCCACTTAAGGACTTTGTCTCCTATGTGAAAATCATTTTCTTTAGTCTTTTTATCAAAGACTTTCTTGATCTTTTTCTAGATTACCTGTGATTTTACATATACTTCTTCTTTGGTTTGCTGCAGGTGTATGGTCTGATTTATTCTTCTCTGAATATCATTTGGTTCCACCTATAATTCCTGGAGGATCTTCATGACTGGCACTCCCAAGGATGATGGGAAAACTGCATGCATCCCATAAACCATCTGATAGGGTGATGTTCAAATGGACTTATTAGTAGTCAGTCTATCTGCCCATAAGGCATTTACTAACTTCTTGTTCCAAGTTTTCTTGTTATCTTCTAGTAATTTTTTAATAATATTGACCAGAATTTTGTTGGATGACTCTGTGAGTCCATTACCTTGAGGGTAATAGGTTGTGTAATGGCCAAGGGTGATGTGGTATTTGTTACAGAAATCTATCATTCTTTTGGATTTAAAGGCTACTGCATTATCAGTAATGAGTTTCTGGGGACATCCAAATATTGATAGGATATTACTCTCTAGGAAGGAGATTATGACAATGTTTGTGGCTTGCCTAGAAGGTATGGCCTCTATCCATTTGGTAAAATAGTTTGTGGTTGTCAGAATCCACTTGTGCTAAGCTGAGGAGGCTGGGTGTATTTCTCCAATGAAGTCTAACCCCCATTGTTGAAATGGCATCTCAGTGGAAATTGGTTTAAGAGGCAAGGGTAAAAGTTTTCTCTTTCCCTAAAAAATATGGCATTTATGATAGGAGGTCACATGTTTTTTAACATATGCAAACAAAGTAGGCCAATAGAAACCAACCCTCAGAATCTTGTCAGCAGTACTCTTCCAGTACAAGTGTCCTCCACAATCCCCTGCATGAAACTCTTGTAAAATCTTGTCAACTTCATCTTTCAATAAACAGGTTAAAAGAATACCACTATTGTCCTTCCAAAACAATGCATTATCTATAACACAATATCTTAATGACTTCATTTTTAAGAATCTAGCTTTAGTTCTTGTCAATCCAGGAGGATCTTGTAAGTTTAGTAATACAAATGTAATATCTGCATACCATGGTGAATCAGTAAAAGGTTCACTAATCTGTGGAGTCGCCATCTCCTCCTGATCATCAAGGGCACTAATGAAGTTGATATCAAGGGCCTGATAGTTCGATTCAGCCATGAGTTTGGCTAAACATTGGCCTTTGATAAGCTTAGTTGGATTTATCTCTATATCATATTCCAATATTGTGGCAATCCATTTGCCTCTTTTTCCTTCAGGCCCATTTTGAGTCAAAATGTCCTTAACTACAAAGTTTGGAACATAAGCAATAATGTGAGAGTACAGAATGTATACTCTGAAGTCTTTGATAGCCTTAACCAAAGCTAATACCTATTTTTCCATGATATTGTATTTGAGTGTGGCATCTCTTAAGGATTTACTAAAGAATGTTATTGGTTGTTCATACCCTTGATTATTCTTTTGCAGCAAGACTGCTACAATGGTGTGTTCTGAAGCAAAAGAAAAAATAATAAAATCTTTGTTAAAGTCAGGACTAATCAGGACTGGAGTCTTGGTTAAAGCTTCCTTAATAGCTTCAAAGGATTGTTTGGCCTCTAATGTCCATTTAATTGCTGAGTCCTTTCTTAGAATGTTATTTAATTCCCTAATTAATTCTGCTAGCTTTGAGATTAATCTCCTAAGAAAATTAATCTTACCTAGAAATGATTGTAGCTCTTTAATGTTTCTGGGATGGGAAATGGTCAAAATGGCTTCTATTCTAGCAAGGTATATCCTAATCCCATCTTTAGATATGATGTGTCCTAACAACTTTTCCCTCTTCTAGGCCGAAAAGTGTCTTTTTAGGATTTACCATTTCTCTTTCATCAGCAGAAGCAGAGTATCGTGGTGCCGTAGAAGCTAGTAAGGAAGCCTTGTGGCTTCGTCAGATCCTGTCAGAGTTTGGATTTCAGCAGCAGCATCCGACTACACTTTGGTGTGATAATCAAAGTGCCATTCAACTATGCAAATATCCAGTCCAACATCAGCGCAGCAAACACATTGAACTGCACATGCACTTCATCAGAAAGCTCATTCACGACCATGTTCTTGAAGTGCAATATTGTTCAACAGATGATCAAGTTGCAGACATCTTCACAAAGGCTCTCACAGAGGCAAAGTTCACTAAACTTTGATTTATGGTTGGAGTTCAGGAAGTTGTCACTAAGGGGGGATACGCTCTAGTGCCTCCTTCCTTCTCCTATTGTGTCATATTTGTAAATCCTTCAATCCTATCCCAAGTTGTTCTTAAGGGGGGATGTTAGGATATTCTGACACATAGGAAATAGTTAAGTACAACTTGGTCTAGTATAGAGTTAGGTAAAGTGTGTTTCTTTACCTTGTACATTTTGTAACTTACAATCCGACGGTCACGATATGTAGTGTTCCAACGGTTCATTCTCTCCTCGGTATTACCGACACTTGATCCGTGGCTTGACACCCGATTGGTCCATGATTTCTATTTAAAGCGCATGGAGGGTCATTTGTAGGATAATCCGTCTATGAGAGAAGCATATGTAAATTTTCATTCTTTTATTAATAAATTGCCTGAAGTGGCCGCATTGGCTCAGGCCGTGGACTATTTCCCTCTTTGATGGTTTTAACCACGTCAAAAATACTGGTGTATTGATTTGCGATCTGGTTGTGAGCGGTGTCCTTTGGTGTTCTGTCTGAGGAACTTACCCTGTAAATTCCTACACTTTTATTAAGTGGCATCAAAGAAATTAGTTACAAACAACTTTACAAAAAAGACAGTTATACCTCCAATCTGGATGATGGCTTGAAAATGGACAGATCAACTGGAGAAACAGACATCACCACTGAATTCCTGGCATGAAAATGTGCAAAATCGACCATAAACTTGCCCAATTCTGATGCTGGCACCTCTGGCCCTCTAAGGGAGTCTTCATAGAATCTTGTTAATGCCCTCACTCAGGGTTCCAACCCCTGGACCACTCGTGGCTCCACAAATCCACCCTCCGCCTCCGCTACCAGGTCGAAAGAATGATTGAGTTAAAGTACTTTTCGCTCGATGGAGCCACCAAGGAGTGAGATCGTGGCTCGTTGGTGTCGGAGCCAACTAGGTTGGTGCTGGAGCCGACTAGGTCAATGGAGGTCTTGGTTTCAAATCCCACCCCTTCCCATAATAGTCGATTGTTTTATAAATAAATAAAGAAATGATTTGGTGCAGTTACGTATAATAGTTCGGTGGTTAGACATATGTCACGGTCATTTTTTTTATTTGGTAGGTGGTTATGTTAAATGGGGTTGCTCGTTGGGGGTTGAGCGGGTTTAACCCTCACCGACTCCACACCATATACAACATAATCTTGGCCTTTGGGTTGGGTAGGTCTGTCCATGGCGGCCCGCCCACCCATCATATGACATTTATAACACATGACCATTGGGGGTGGCAGGATTAACAGCCCACCGACCCTTCTTTTTTTTTCAAGTCAGTGGTTCAAATTTTTCTACCAAAAAATAAGGGATATTAGGAAAATTAAAGAGGTGAAAATTCCTCCTATTCCGACTGTTGGATTCCGTGTTTCAGGATTCTTCTTGCCTCGTTAATACTGCCACTTGGCCAAGTTTGACCCAAACGTTGACCAGCTATAACTTGACCATACGAACTCGAATTTGAGTGTTGTTTGCATCGTTAAAATCAGAGTGAAGAGCACTATGATATGGAATTAGTTTCACTTCCATCTGAACACTTTAATTTTTGAGCCATTTTCAAGGCCACTTTTATGTCTGGATCCTCCCAGATCATTCCTCCCCACTAAGGAGATTTTGGACCGCCAAAAGCTTTATTAGTCAATTGGAAAGTGATGGAATTGTTCCCTCACTTTCTCCTTATCCATCCATTGATCCTTACTTGGATGCTTTCCTTTGAAATCAATACGAAGATACTCCACGTCTCCCCATCATGAAGTCCTAATCTTCCTGTCGAGAATGATTTCCTCTGGTAGCTTGTCCAAGTATTCAAATGCAAAATCATTCACTGTAGGAACCTATCCAACCTATTCGGTGTCCATGATCAATGAAGGCTCATAAAGCTTCAAGTTTTCAATGCTCACCACTAAGTACATCTGCATGTATGCTGGTGAATCGAGACGAAAAGCATTGTCTATGGTCTTCTCCAATATGGTGAATGGTCCATATCGGATCGGTCACAACTTATTTCCTTCCCCTTTCATTCTGTCTTTGCTGATGTGGAGTCACACTTTGTCTCCAACCTGAAACTGGTGATCGACTTTGTGCTTGTCATCTCGGGCTTTGTATTGAGCTTGACTCTTCTCCAATTGCTCCTGCACTGCCTGGTGAATCAACTGAATCCACTAAATGAACTTCTCCATTTTATCCCTATCATCTTGCCCACTGGAATATTCATCTCTCCCAAAGACCATGTCTAAGGGATCCTTTGGTAAATAACTAAAGCATGTCTCGAATGGTGAGCTCTGCATGGATGAATGCATTGCTTGGTTGCATGCTTGTACAAAAGGAAGTTTCTTGTCCCACAACTTGGGATGCTTGCCACAATAATCTCTAAGTGTATCATTATGCGGTTGACAACCCATGTTTTTCCATCGGTCTGCATATGAAATGTGTTGGCATTATGATTCAAGTGTTGTCCTTGATGGCAACTCACTCAGAGGATGGTACAGGTGCTCAGAGGTTGGTACAGGTGATGGCAACTTAATCAGAAGACAGATCTTAGTACAGCATGCCAAGGAAGTTCATATACGCAAGTTTGTTTAGCCCAAGTCGCGTATACACGCTAGTTGGATTCAGAAAAAGCGCGTGTATGTGGAAAAGTATCTTTGGTCCATGGTGGTTAGTCCTTGGAAGTTGTGCCTATGATTTCGGACCATTGTGTCTCGACGGGCGTGTCGATCCCTAGTTTTGAAGTTGATGGTATTATGTTACTATGGTTTTGGCTCTTGGTATTGAGCTAGGCCTAAGACTATATAAGGAGAAGAAGATCATTAGGCAAAATTATCTTTCGACAAGGCTTGAATATCTAAGAGAGAAAGAGATTTGATATGCAGGTTCTGGGTTGCTTGATCTAAGCCAAGGAGAGATCACATCGGTTGATGGAAGACTAGATCTAAGGATAGATCGGGATCTAATGGTTTGAAATGCACTATCATGATATGGTTGATTATGCGTATTTCTAGATCTGCATATTGTCGCAATGTTACGTTCTGGGTCTAACTAATGTCTGGTACAGCTGCAAATTGAGAAAGTTTATTTTTAGATCTGTACGCAGGTTGGCTTTGGTAAAAGCGCGTGTATACGCGGGTTTTGCTCATTGAAGTAGCGTATATCTTTTGAAGCTTGATTTTGGGTTTACAGTGGGGTCTGACTGTTATTGCAGAGTTCTGTAGTCTGCTCTGTGTTCTGGTAACTGGTGATTGACAGGGTTCAGTGGTTCAGTGATTCAAAGTTTGGTTGTTTTATGCTTCAATGATCTGTTGTGGAAATTGAATGAATTGTGGTCTTCAGATTGTAATGTTGTGCTTCAGGAATATCCAAGTCTGAAAATGTATGAAAAGTGATACCTGAAAGAAGGAAGATTGTAGGACAGCACCTACGTACTAGTATCTTGACTAGTACAAGAGCAAAGGGGGTTGGAGCTCCCTTCCAAGGAAGTTTGGAGAACGAGAGAAGGTTGTAGCCTTCTGCAGATTGTAGCCTGCGTACTGGTATAAGGCTGCACCAGTACAAAAGATTGTAAACTGAAGTTTCATATTAAAGAAAGATAGAGACAACTTGCAGCAGGTGGTTTTCACCCACATTGGGTTTCCACCTTATATCTTGGTGTTCATGTGTGTGGCTTTTTATCTGTTCTGTTATACTGCACATGTTTACTGTTAATGTGGTGAATAATGTCCTGATGCACTTAATTGAAGAATAAGCTAACTAAATTGTGAGTTTTCTTCTTATACGCTGTTTTACTTCGTCACAGTAGCGTGTACACGCTGGTTCACTTAACTGAAGTAGCGTATATGTTTCTGAGCATTTAAAAAGTTTGATTAATCTGATAATACTGATTCACCCCCCTCTCAGTATTATTTCCAACAATTGGTATCAGAGCAGGTCCTTCAGAGAAGCTTGATCGCTTGAAGGAAGATCATTCATCATGAGCAACTACGAGAAAGAAGCATCAATCAGGCCACCGGTTTTTGATGGAACAAATTTCAATTATTGGAAGGTAAGAGTTACTGCATATCTTCAATCTCTTGGTACAGAAGTTTGGGACATTGTAGAAACAGGCTATGCTTTTCCTTCAGCTACTCCTACAGATCCAGCTGAGAAAAAGGCATATGAAACAAATGCAAAAGCAGTCAGTACTCTATTAGGAAGTATATCTCAAACAGAATTCATGAAGGTCATGCACTTCAAATCAGCAAAAGAGATATGGGACAAAATGATCACTAGCTATGAAGGAGATGAACAGGTAAAGCAAGCTAAACTTCAAACTCTCAGGATTCAATATGAGACCCTCAAGATGTATAATGATGAAAGTGTGGCTAATTATTTTCTTCGGGTAGATGAGATTGTTAATTGTATGAAAAATTTGGGTGAAGAAATAAAAGAGACTATAGTAGTTCAAAAGATTCTAAGATCATTATCCCCCAAGTTTGAATCTAAAGTATCTGCAATAGAAGAAAAGGAAAATCTCAAAGTTCTCACTATGTCTCAGCTACATGGAATTCTAACTGCTTATGAAATGAGAAAGGGAGGTCCATCAGACAGAAGGGAAGCTGCTTTTAAGGCATCAAGAAAAGAAGATTACTATGAAGCAAGCCATGTTCCAGAAGAAGAGGAAGAAGAGTCAAATTTTGTCAGAAATCTTCAAAGGGGTGCTGGAAGGTTCAGAGGTAAGCTACCTTTCAAATGCTTTGCTTGTGGAAGAGTAGGTCATTATGCTGCAAAATGTCCTAATAAGGATAAAGGAAAAGAACCTGCTAGATGGAATAAGAAACAAAGTGCAAATAAGAAAAGCTACTACACCCATGAAGATAGTGATGGCTTATCAAACAGTGATGAAGATGAACAAGGTAATAAATATAAGCTATTAATGGCATTTGAAGATGATGATTATGAGGATGCTGTAGATGTGGATAATCTCTATAATGAAATTACTAGACTCAAGAGATGCATAGAAGAAAAGAGTGTGATCATTGATACTTTGCAATTTCAAATTGATGAAAAGGAAAAACATCTTGAAAAACTAGAAGGTGAAATTGTTGGTCTCAGAAAAGAAATTGAGAAAACAAAAGCTATTAATCTTAAGTTTGTCAAAGGATCTGAAACTTTGGATGAGATTATCAATGTGCAGCGGTCTCCTCTAAACAAGACAGGTTTGGGCTATAATGGAGAAACCTCTCAAGCATCCACCTCAAAAAGTTATCTTGATGCAGCAAGAAGAAATGAGCAGAAGAACAATGAAGATAATCAGGTAAAGCAGGGACGAATTACAAACAAAAACTATCAGGGACAATCCTTCTTAAGGGTGAACAAAATCTACAACCAACCACAGGTAAAATCTTCTCAGTTTGGCACAAGAATAGATGAAAATAGAAATTACAATCAGTTGGCTGGTAGATTCAATAACCGCAGAAGCTTCTTCAATGGACAATGCTTTTCTTGCCATAACTTTGGTCACAAAGCAGCTCAATGTGTTGCATATAAAACAATCATGACTAGGGAAGCTCAAAAACAAAGAAGTATGACAGGGATTACAAAGAGGACCTATAACAACTTTTCGGTTCTTGAAAATGAAGTTGAATGTTCTATTTGCAATAATTTTGGTCATAAAGAATCTGAATGCAGGAGCAGGTTTCAGGAGAAAAAGGAACAAGCCACGAGCACCAAAAAATGGAGAATAAAAGAACCTCAGACAGAAAGATGTGGGATAGCGTTTTATGCAGAAGGACAGGAAAATATATGGTACATTGACAGTGGATGTTCAAAACATATGACAGGTGATAAAGAAAAACTTGAATCTTATTCTACTTTAGAAAAGGGAAAGAAAGTTTCTTTTGGAAATGATACTCCTGCAACTATAAAAGGAAAAGGTATTGCTCCTTTGAAAGAAAAGGTCAAGGCTGGAAATGTTTTGTATGTTGATGGATTGAAGCATAATCTTCTAAGTGTCAGCCAGATGTGTGATCAAAAAACCGAGGTTATTTTCAGATCGAATGGATGTCTTGTTCGTGATCTTGATACAGGTAAAACAGTTCTCAAAGGCAAAAGAACTCCAAATAATCTGTACATATTTGAAGAAGGACAACAACAATGCTATCTTAGCAAGGATGAAGAGCACTGGTTATGGCATCGAAGGTTGGGACATCTAAGCTTCTCACAAATAAGGAAAGCATGCAAATATCAGGCAGTTCGCGATCTTCCAGATATCAAAATTCCAGACAACACCATATGCAAATCTTGTCAGTTTGGAAAGCAAACCAGAACTAACTTTCCAGAGAAGGAAGGATCAGCTAGCTTGCCTCTTGAGCTAGTCCATACAGATGTATGTGGTCCATTTAGGAAAAGGACACCTCGAGGAGAAGAATATCTGATATTATTCATTGATGATTTCTCAAGGTTTGTTTGGTTAGGGCTTATGAAGCACAAAGATGAAGCATTCGAAAAATTCAAATCCTTCAAAGCATTGGCTGAAAATGAATCAGGACACAAAATTAAGTGCCTCAGATCTGACAGAGGTGGGGAGTTCACATCAAATGAATTTTTCGATTTCTGCGATGAACATGGGATAAGAAGAGAATTCTCTACAGCTAGAACTCCTCAGCAAAATGGGGTTGTGGAAAGAATGAACAGAACTATCCAACAAATGGCTCGTGCTATGCTCGATGAATCAGGTACTCCTGCAACCTTCTGGGGTGAAGCTGCACATGCTGCTGTTATTATTCTTAACAAAACAAATGTCCGAGTAAACAGCACTCAAACACCTCATGAGCTTTGGAGTGGTAAAACTCCTTCCGTGAAGCATTTCAAAATCTTTGGGAGCAAATGTTATATTAAGAATACTGATGAGCAACTTGGCAAACTTGAACCTAGAGCAGATGAGGGCATTCTTCTTGGTTATTCTCCACATAGCAAAGCATACAAGTGCTACAATAAAAGACTTGGCAGAATTGTTGACAGTATTGATATAGTGGTTGATGAGAAGGGATATATTCCTAGGCAAGTTCATCATGAAGACATTGAAGAAGATGAAGGTTACTCTCAAAGGCGAAATGATGAAGAAGAAGAACCTCAAGAAGAAGAAGAATCTCAAGAAGAACCAGAGGAGCAGACAAGAATAGAAGAGAAGACTCCATCCAGATATGTCTAAAAGAATCATCCAGAAACTCAGATTGTGGGGCAGAAAGAAGCAGGAGTACAAACAAGAAGGACACTTGCAGAAGCTTCAAGCTACTTGGCTCTACTCTCCTCCATTGAACCACAAAATGTGAAAGAAGCATGCAAAGATGAATGTTGGGTCAAAGCAATGGATGAAGAACTTGAGCAAATCGAAAGGAACAACACTTGGGAATTAGTTCCTAGACCAAAAGATAAGAATGTAATAGGAACAAAATGGGTCTTCAAGAATAAGTTAAATGAAAATGGAGAAGTAATTAGAAACAAGGCCAGACTTGTTTGTAAAGGGTATGCACAGCAAGAAGGAATAGATTTTGAAGAGACCTTTGCTCCTGTGGCAAGACTAGAGGCCATCCGAATGTTCCTTGCTCTCTCAAGCTTTCAAAATTTCAAGGTATTTCAAATGGACGTGAAATCAGCCTTCCTGAATGGAGACTTAGAAGAAGAAGTATATATTGAGCAGCCAGATGGGTTCATTCTTGGGAATGATCCAAACCTTGTATGCAGATTGAAAAAGGCACTCTATGGGCTCAAACAAGCTCCAAGGGCTTGGTACTATCGGTTGGACAAATATCTTCACCAACAAGGTTTTTCAAAAGGATCAGCAGATAGCAATCTCTATATAAAAGTTGAAAATAACAAATTGCTAATTCTTGTTGTTTATGTAGATGATATTATTTTTGGCAGCAATGAAGAGACTATGAGTCAAAACTTTGCCTTGGTTATGCAGAAAGAATTCGAAATGTCACTTCTTGGAGAATTAACATATTTTCTTGGATTGCAAATCCAACAAAATGAAGGAGGTATCTTCTTGTCTCAAACCAAATACCTCAAGCAGATCTTGAAGAAGTATGGCATGGAAGAGTCAAAGCCAGTATGTACACCCATGGTTACAGGATGCAGCCTCAGTGCAAATGATGAATCAGCAGCAGTCCACCAACCCACTTATAGATCCATGATTGGGAGTTTGCTTTATTTGACAGGTACTCGACCAGATATTACACATGCAGTAGGAATGGTTGGAAGATTTCAAGCCAACCCAAAGGAAACTCATCTTCAGGCAGTCAAAAGAATCTTCAAATATCTTCAAGGGACCCAAAACTATGGCTTATGGTATCCTAGAAATACAGATCTCACTCTTCATGCTTACACAGATGCAGATTGGGCTGGAAGTGTGGATGATAGGAAAAGCACAAGTGGAGGTGCTTTCTTCATGGGTTCCAGATTAGTATCTTGGTTCAGCAAGAAACAAAGTTCGATTGCCTTATCTACAGCTGAAGCAGAATATGTGGCTGCAGCATCTTGTTGCACACAACTTCTTTGGATGATGCAGACCTTGCAGGACTTTCAAATCACTTGCACTCCACCTGTCTCTATCTTATGTGATAATACAAGTGCAATCAGCATTTCAAAGAATCCAGTCATGCACTCAAAGACCAAGCACATACCAATCAAGTACCATTTTCTTCGGGAACAAGTGCTTGAGCAGAAGGTCAAGTTGGAGTATGTTCCTTCTAAGGAGCAAGTTGCCGATATTCTCACAAAGCCACTGCCCAGGGAAACTTTTGAATATCTCAGACAAAAGCTGGGAGTAGTTGATGCTTCATCCTGTTGTTGAAGTTTGTTTGTTCTACAAAAAGTTGGTATACGCAGGTTACGGAAGGGATATGCGCGTATATACGCGGATTCATGCTGAGTAAGTCGCGTGTATGCTGGACGCTTGTTGCAGAAAGTATATCCGCGTACATACGCTGTTTTATACAGGAGAAATCGCGTATATGAAGTTCTGAACAGCAAGGGAAAACTCTGGAGTTCTGAAACAGCAATGGGAATGTCAGAATTCTTCAGGCACAGTTTCAGGGGGTACAACAGGCACAGGTTCAGGGGGAGCAGCTTAAATGTCTCATAAAGCATTGTTGGCATTCAGATGTTTTGGTTGTTGGTTTCAGGAGAAGGAACTCAGAAAGAAATCCTGGTTGTTGATCTAACAAGATGTTTATCAGATGCTGCTGGTGCCTTTCCTAAGTCTTGGTCTAGATCTGTTGTCTCTATGTCATGTATCTCTCTTGTCATATCTCTTTTATGGTGTCAAGGTCATGTAACGGCCTATGTTGGTTTCCCCACTATGCCTGGGATGAATACTGTAATATAATTGGTTGTTTCTGATATGTCCCCTCTTGATAGGGAGTATGGATGTATGTATTGAGTCTTTTGGTGATAGGAAGGTCCCTTATGGTGTACAAGTCTTGGTTCTTGTTGAAGAACATCTTTTGCAGATCTGGCCTACTGTCAGGGGGAGCACAAGTCAGCACAGCCAAGCAGAGGTATCAACATGTCCTCAGGGGGAGCACAGCCCTTTGCCCTTGATGACAAAGGGGGAGAGTGACTTGGTGTGGTGGTTGCCATCAAGTCCAAAGGGGGAGATTGTTGGCATTATGATTCAAGTGTTGTCCTTGATGGCAACTCACTCAGAGGATGGTACAGGTGCTCAGAGGTTGGTACAGGTGATGGCAACTTAATCAGAAGACAGATCTTAGTACAGCATGCCAAGGAAGTTCATATACGCAAGTTTGTTTAGCCCAAGTCGCGTATACACGCTAGTTGGATTCAGAAAAAGCGCGTGTATGTGGAAAAGTATCTTTGGTCCATGGTGGTTAGTCCTTGGAAGTTGTGCCTATGATTTCGGACCATTGTGTCTCGACGGGCATGTCGATCCCTAGTTTTGAAGTTGATGGTATTATGTTACTATGGTTTTGGCTCTTGGTATTGAGCTAGGCCTAAGACTATATAAGGAGAAGAAGATCATTAGGCAAAATTATCTTTCGACAAGGCTTGAATATCTAAGAGAGAAAGAGATCTGATATGCAGGTTCTGGGTTGCTTGATCTAAGCCAAGGAGAGATCACATCGGTTGATGGAAGACTAGATCTAAGGATAGATCGGGATCTAATGGTTTGAAATGCACTATCATGATATGGTTGATTATGCGTATTTCTAGATCTGCATATTGTCGCAATGTTACGTTCTGGGTCTAACTAATGTCTGGTACAGCTGCAAATTGAGAAAGTTTATTTTTAGATCTGTACGCAGGTTGGCTTTGGTAAAAGCGCGTGTATACGCGGGTTTTGCTCATTGAAGTAGCGTATATCTTTTGAAGCTTGATTTTGGGTTTACAGTGGGGTCTGACTGTTATTGCAGAGTTCTGTAGTCTGCTCTGTGTTCTGGTAACTGGTGATTGACAGGGTTCAGTGGTTCAGTGATTCAAAGTTTGGTTGTTTTATGCTTCAATGATCTGTTGTGGAAATTGAATGAATTGTGGTCTTCAGATTGTAATGTTGTGCTTCAGGAATATCCAAGTCTGAAAATGTATGAAAAGTGATACCTGAAAGAAGGAAGATTGTAGGACAACACCTACGTACTAGTATCTTGACTAGTACAAGAGCAAAGGGGGTTGGAGCTCCCTTCCAAGGAAGTTTGGAGAACGAGAGAAGGTTGTAGCCTTCTGCAGATTGTAGCCTGCGTACTGGTATAAGGCTGCACCAGTACAAAAGATTGTAAACTGAAGTTTCATATTAAAGAAAGATAGAGACAACTTGCAGCAGGTGGTTTTCACCCACATTGGGTTTCCACCTTATATCTTGGTGTTCATGTGTGTGGCTTTTTATCTGTTCTGTTATACTGCACATGTTTACTGTTAATGTGGTGAATAATGTCCTGATGCACTTAATTGAAGAATAAGCTAACTAAATTGTGAGTTTTCTTCTTATACGCTGTTTTACTTCGTCACAGTAGCGTGTACACGCTGGTTCACTTAACTGAAGTAGCGTATATGTTTCTGAGCATTTAAAAAGTTTGATTAATCTGATAATACTGATTCACCCCCCCTCTCAGTATTATTTCCAACAAAATGTTGTGCTCCTCTTCAACTTGGTGTCCATTTTTCTCCACAAACTCATCCAAAACTCTAAGAAAGTGAGAGTCTCGATTAGACACAATGGATGTGGGCAGCCCAAAGTGGACCCATACAAATTTGAAGAAGATATGAGCAGTTTACTTTGCAATGACCTACTTTTTACAAGGCATTAATACACACATTTTGCTAAATTGATCCACAACGGCATACAAATAGTCATGACCTCTACTAGACAAAGGAAAACCACCTACAAAATCCATCGACACGTTTTTCCATGGATGACTCAGGATAGGGAGTAGTGTGTAGAGCCCCAATTTTCTATTGGTGTGCTTGCTAACTAAACACAACACACATCCCTTTACATATCGAGTCACAACATTTTCCATGTGAGGCCAATAACACAACCTCTACAAATGACACAAATTTTTCCCTACACCAAAATGACCTAACACAAGAGAGGTATGTGCCTCTTTGATTACTTGTATTCACTCATTGGTAGGGATACAAAGTTTTCCAAGGTTACACAACAACTTTCCCTGCAAATGGTAATTATCCACCTGCGATCCATGAGCCAACTTTTCATAAATATCTTTAAAATTATCATCATCGACATATTGTTCAACATAAATTTCAAAAGATAAAGAAGCATTTTACAAAACTATAGATGTAGAAATAGGAGGGTGAGAAATCATATCTACCACTTTGTTGTTGGTTCCCTTCTTGTATTTTATTACCAAGTGAAACTGCTGAAGGAATCCCATCCATCTAAAATGACGTGCCTGTTGAAGCTTGGTCTGCGACTGAAGGTATTGCAAGGGCTGGTGATCTGTGTGAATGATGGTCTCCTTACTGATCAAATAGTGTCGTATGTGGGATAGTTCACAACAACTTGGGAGAATGTCTTTGAATGGTAACATATAGGTTTCCTCTGCTACATCAAAACTGCTCCCATGGCATATCCGCTGGCTGTGATCTCGATCTCAAAAGGCTCCTGGAGGTCTGGTAAGGCCAAAACTAGTGTGGTATTGATCTTCACTTTCAGAGCATCAAAGGCTCTCTGTTTCTTTCCTCCCCACTGAAAGGTTTGCTTCACACTCATCAATGCATGTAAGGGGGATGAAATGAGGGAGAAGTTGGAAATGAACCTTGCCTAGTATTTTACTGCACCCAAAAAGCTACAAACCTCTATAACATTGGTGGGTTTAGGCCACTTTACAATCACATCAATTTTAGAAGGATCTATTTTCAATTGTCCACCACTGACAATGTGACCTAAGTAAACCAAAGAGGTCTTCCCAAACTCACATTTTGACATTTTGACATGCAATTTTTCTTTCTGCAATACATCAAGAAATTTTTAAACACGACACACATGATCATCCCATGTCCTACTATAAACAAGAATGTCATCAAGATACACAAGTAGCAAATCCTCAAGAAAAGGCCTGAAAATATCATTCATCACCCTTATGAATGTGGTCAGAGCATTGCATAGTCTGAATGGCATCACCAACCATTAAAACAACCCTTGTTTCATCTTGAATGCAATCTTCCATATATATCATTCTGCAATCCTAACCTAATGATAACCACTATGCAAGTTTAATTTTTTGAAATAGATAGCATTTTTCAATTGATCTAACAAATCATCGATTTGAGGGAGAGGGTACCGATTCTTCACTGTTATTTTGTTGAGTGCTCTGTAATCCACACACATCCTCCATGTGCCCTCCTTTTTCAACACCAACATGATCTATGAGTTGAATGGAGAAAAACTCGGTCTTATGACCCCTTGGTTCAACAATTCCTGTACTTGCTTCTTTATCTCCTCCATCTCGATAGCTGACAACCTATATATACCAATGTTCGGTAAAGGAGAATTTTGTTGCATGTGAATCTCATATTGGATCTCACGCTTTGGAGGCAACCCACTTGGTTCTTGAAAAATCCCATTGTAGTTAGAAACAATTTCATACAATTCCTTTTCATGAGTGGGATCACAACCTTGGAAAGTTTCAGATGTCTCGACATCTTTTTCTCTCACAACCATGAGCACACACCCTTTGTTGGAATTAATTTATCTCTTCATCTAACCTGCACTTACAAGACTGACAATGACTTTGCTGAGATGATCTCTAACAATGTATTCTACCCCATATTTCGTGAGGTGATACTTGTTTTCATGGCGAAAGAAAACTACTTTCCTGTCATACAAATATAGACTCCTCGATACAAAACCACAAATATCCAAGGGTACAACATCAAGATCAACCTCATCAACTAGTTTGGATGCAAATAAAAGTCTAGCTCTACACTGCTTGGTTACATGTAATTTTGCTTTATCACACACCCAACCAAGCAGATATGGTTTTAGATGAGGCTTGGTCTCTAAGCCTAAACTTTTAACCAAGGATTCTGAAATCAAATTTGCTTGTGAGCCTGAGTCAAACAAGGTTTCCACTTTAGTATGTTTTATGATGACTCTAATGTGGAACAATTCAATTCTCTTTTGTTCATTAACAAGAGGAATATTTAAAGAATTTGAACTTGCAAGTGATTCAGAAATTTCATTAGCATGAAGAGAAAAAGTACCTTGTGTGCCCATTGTTGTGACCAATGTCTCATCACCAGAATCGGATCCAAGGTCCTGTTTCACGGTTGCCACCGGATTTTGCTTGCCCTTTCCTCCAAATCTCTTTGGTTTCAACTCCAGATACAATTTCCAGCAATGTTCATCATGGTGGCCTTCCTTCTTGCAATGTGTGCAATATGGCTTCGCTCCTTCCTCTTTCTTGGTTGTAACTGCCTTTTTGTCCTTTCCCTCGAACTTGCCATTATGAGGTTTAAAAGATGATTTCTTTGGTTGCTCTTATTTATCATTATTGCCCCTGCTTTCAAGG
Organism: Pinus tabuliformis; assembly: GCA_031772625.1. Taxonomy (NCBI): domain Eukaryota; kingdom Viridiplantae; phylum Streptophyta; class Pinopsida; order Pinales; family Pinaceae; genus Pinus; species Pinus tabuliformis. The sequence continues at coordinate 49,910,950 of CM062816.1, read as the reverse complement.
TGAATGGCCTTCACACTAGCTACATCAATAGTAGCAGGCTCAAATAATAACAAAGAATGTCTTATGTAACTATGTAAAGCACCAATATACTTCGTTACATTTTTTGGTGAATCAAGGGAAATCCACAAATTCAATGATTGTTTTCTAAACTCTTATGTGAAGCTTTGCACATTTTAACCTTTTCCTTGCCTTAAATATTTCCATTCCATTAAAGCCTTTTTTTGATAAACCAAAGGATAAAACTGATCTTTTAGTGTAGAAACAAAATTAGACCAAGAAGAAAGGAGATTACCCGATTTTTTGTTGCCTTTCTGCAACTTGCTCTCCCACCAAACGAGAGTGGTGCCACACAGCCAAAGAGATGCTAATTGGATCTTTGCCTCATCTTCCTCAATCTGTTGAATTTGGAAATAAACTTCAATCTGTCTAATCTAATTGTTAAGTTTCTCTGCATTACATTCTCCATTATATGTGGGCAAATCAAACTTTACATCTAGATTAAAAAATGGTTGCTTAGATGTATTCCTATGATGCATGTTAGAGTGATGAGAAGAAGAAGAAGAGCTATCACCAGAAGATGGAAAGGGAGGAGGATCTTCTTCACCGCCTCCATGATTTATTGATGCATGGTCACCTGGATCCTTCTTCTCGGGCTTGATTGTCTTCTCATACTCTGCAAATATCTTGTCAACTTTCTCTTCTATGGTGTAGAAAGCCTTGCGATAATTTTGTTCTTCCTCGGTTCGATCTTACTCATCTGCCATGTTCTATCTTTATGGTGTACGCTCCACTTCAGGATCAAAGGACTTAATTTTTCCTTCACCTCTTTGGAGCTTGTTCCTAGTTATCATTCACTCATGCAACTCGCATCAAGAAGACCTTCTCTAATACCAAACTTGATCTAGATCTGTAACTTCAAGGATGCATTTAGAATTGCATATACAAGAGCATATTAACCAAGTAACTTAAAACCACATGAAAAGAAGCAGAAAAACATAAGCAAACAAGAGATCAAGACACAACGATTTGATTATGGAGTTCACCCAATGTGGGCTATGTCTCTGGGCCCTGCTCAATAGTGGGGAGGCCTTATTTTATTAAGTGGCATCAAAGAAATTAGTTACAAGAAACTTTATAAAAATGACCCTTATACCTCCAATCCAGACGATGACCTAAAAATGGAGAGCTCAACAAGAGAAACGGATGTCACCACTGAATTCCTGGAATGAAAATGTGCAAAATCGACTATAAATTTGCTCAATTCTGACACTGGCACCATTGGCCCTCTAAGGGAATCTTCATAGAATCTTGTTTATGCCCTCGCTCAGGTTTCCAACCCCTGGACCGCTTGTGGTTCCACAAATCCTACCTCCGCCTTCGCTTCTCGATCAACTCAATGATTGAGTTTAAGTACTTTTCGTTAGGTGGAGCCACCAAGTTTTGATTTTGTGGCTAGTCGGTGGCGAAGCCAACTAGGTTAGCAGAGGTATTGATTTTGAATCCCCCACCTTCCCATAATAGTTGATTGTTTTATAAATAAAGAAGGAAATGATTTGGTGTGGTCACAATGCAACTAGTGGTTATGTATTATGGTTCGAAAGTTTGACATATGTCGTAGTCATTTTTTTTATTTGGCAGTCGGTTATGTTAAATGGGGTTGCACGTTGGGGGTCGGACCATGTGGGTCAGGGGGGTTCAACCCCCACCGGATCCACACCATATACAATATAATCGTGTCCTGTGGATCGGGTAGGTTCGTCGGTGGTGGCCCACCCACCTGTCATATGACATTTATAACACATGACTGTTGGGGGTGGCGGGGTTGACAACCCCCCCCCCCACCCATTTATTATTATTTATTTTTTAAGAACAGTGGTTCAAATTTTTCTACCAAAAAAATAAGGGATATTAAAGAGGCAACAATTTTTCTTGTTCCGACCACCATATTCCGTGCACCGGGATTCCGACAATTTGTTGCCTCACTAAGACTGCCACATGGCTAGGTTTGACCGAAACTTTGACCAACTATAACTTAACTATACGATACCGGATTTGAGTGTCGTTCACACCATTGGAATCAGAGCGACAAGCACTATGATTTGGTCCTAGTTTCACTTCCATCTGAAGATTTTCTTTTTGAGCTATTTTCAAGGCCACTTGTATTTTTGGATCCTCACGGATCAACTCAGGAATATGCAAGCAACTCCAATTTTTATGCCATAGTACCAATATTTTGCAACACCTTGTAAGGACCATATTACTTAGGTGATAATTTATTATCCTTCTTAGCTTGCTTGAGGGAAATTTGTTTGTATGGTTGTAGCTGTAAAAATAGTCAGTCGCCTACATCCAAAATTGTTTCACAACAATGTTGATTTCCCTATTGTTTCATTTGATTCTGCACCATAGCGAGGTTATCCTTTAAGAGTTGGATAACTTGTTGTTGATGCTTGATGTGATCTTCCACTACTTTAACCTTAGAATATTCTCTTAAATATGATGTGATGGATGGTGGATGATATCCATAAAGTGCCATAAAAGTGGTCATTTTTGCTGCAGTATGGAAGGAAGTGTTATACCTCCATTCATCTAGAGGAAACCACTTGATCCAATATGTTTGTTTATCAGATACAAAGCAACGAAGATATCTTTCCAAACATTTTTTCATTGTCTGAGTTTGCCCATCAGATTGAGGATGATAAGATGAGTTATGAGCTAATTGTGTACCAAGACAAGAAAATAATTTCGTCCAAAAATTTCCAGTGGAAATGGGATCTCTATCACTTACAATAATATTTGGGTTTCCATGTAGCTTTTGAATTGTTTCCATAAATGTAGTAGCAAATGTGTTGGCTTCAAAAGGATGAGATCATGCACAAAGGTGTGCATACTTGGTAAGTCTATCAACTACCACCATGGTGACAGTCTTTCCTTCAAACTTGGATAAACTTGTGATAAAATCCATTGATACCTCCTCCCAACACTGACTTGGAATGGCTAAAGGTTGTAGCAGACTCAAGGTCTTAATTGTCTCAACTTTAATTTGTTGGCAAACCAAACATTGTGCCACAAACTTCGAATCCCCCACCTTCCCATAGTAGTAGATTGTTTTATAAATAAGGAAGGAAATGATTTGTTGCGGTCACAATGCAACTGGTGGTTACATATTATGGTTCGGTGGTTAGACATATGTTAGAGTCATTTTTTTTATTTGGAAGGCGGTTATGTTAAATGGGGCTGCACGTTGGGGGTCGGCCGACGTGGGTCGGGCGGGTTCAACCCCCATCAGATCCACACCATATACAATATAATTATGTCTTGTGGGTTGGGTAGGTTCATCGGTGGTGGCCCGCCCACTCTTCATATGACATTTATAACACATGACCGATCGTTGGGGGTGGCGAGGTTGAAAACCAACTTATTATTTTTTTTTAAGGTCAGTGGTTCAAAATTTTCTACCAAAAAATAAGAGATATTAGGAAAACTAAAGAGGTGACAATTTTTCCTATTCTGACCACCATATTTTGTGCGTCAGGATTCTGCCAATTTGTTGCCTCATTAAGACTGCCACTTGGCCAAGTCTGACCAAAAATTTGACCAACTATAACTTGACTATACGAACTTGGATTTGAGTGGCGTTCACACTGTTGGAACCAGGGCGACAAACACTATGATCTGGTCCTAGTTTCACTTCCATATAAATACTTTTACTTTTGAGCTATTTTCAAGGCCACTTGTATTTATGGATCCTCACGGATCAACTCGAGAAGATGCAAGCAACTCCAATTTGTATTCCATAGTACCAATATTTTGCAACACCTTGTAAGGACCATATTACTTAGATGATAATTTATTATCCTTCTTAGCTTGCTTGAGGGATATTTGTTTATATGGTTGTAGCTATAAAAATACTCAATCGCCTACATCAAAACTTCTTTCACTACGATGTAGATTTGCCTATTGTTTCATTTGATTCTGCAACAGAGTGAGGTTATCCTTTAAGAGTTGGATAACTTGTTGTTGATGCTTGATGTGATCTTCCACTGCTTTAACCTTAGAATTTTCTCTTCAAGATGATATGATGGATGGCGGATGATATCCATAAAGTGCCATAAATGAGGTCATTTTCGATGCAGTATGGAAGGAAGTGTTATACCTCCATTCATCTAGAGGTAACCACTTGATCCATTATGTTTGTTTATAAGATACAAAGCAACGAAGATATCCTTCCAAACATTTGTTCACTGTCTCAGTTTGCCCATCAGATTGAGGATGATAATATTAGTTATCAGCTAAGTGTGTACCAAGAGAATAAAATAATTTCATCCAAAAATTTCCAGTGAAAATGGGATCTCTGTCACTTACAATAATCTTTGGGTTTCCATGTAGCTTTTGAATTGTTTCCATAAATGTAGTAGCAAATGTATTGACTTTAAAAGGATGAGATAATGCACAAAGGTGTGCATACTTGGTAAGTCTATCCACTACCATAGTGATTACACTCTTTCCTTCAGACTTAGGTAAACTTGTGATAAAATCCATTGATACCTCCTCCCAACACTGACTTGGAATGGCTAAAGGTTGCAATAGACTCAGGATCTTAATTGTCTCAACTTTAATTTGTTGGCAAACCAAACATTGTGCCATAAACTTTTCAATATTAGATTTAAGGCCATCCCAAAAAATTCCTTCTTGACCATGTGGTAAGTTTTTAAAAAACTTGAGTGCCCTCCAAAGGGGGAGGTGTGTAATTCCAAAAGAATCTTTTGCTTGAGTTGGGAATTCTTAGAAATATATAAGTGAGCATTGTACCATAACGAATCATTTTTCCAGCTAAATGTATTAGATGTACTCATATCTTGTTAAAAATTTTGAATGAGTGTCCACACCTCTTCGTCATTCTTCCATTCATCCCTTGCTTCGATTATCCAATCATGTTGGATAATAGAAATGGCACAAAGCAATTCTTCCAAATCCTCATCCTTTCTTGAGAGCGCAATTACAATAACATTTTGCTTCCCTTTTTTGTAGATGATTTCAGAGTCATAACCCAACATATTTGTGACCCATTTTTCATGATCTTCTGAATATAATATTTGTTCAAAAAGTATCTACGACTATCATGTTATGCTTTTATATTGAAGTGTATTCCCATTAGATAAGGTCTCCATTGCTTTAGTGCATGTAGTATTTCGAACATTTCCTTCTCATAAATAGGTTTGTGTAAATACTTTCTTTGATTACACAACTTTCAAAATAAATGGGTCTTCCTTCTTGAATTAAAACATCACCAATTCCATTTCTTGAGGCATCACATTCCACAATAAAGGTTTTTGTGAAGTTTGGCGTAGCTATGACCGATCCTTGGCACATTTCCTCTTTAAGATGTTCAAATGTCGTAATTGCTTCTGTTGTCCAAGAAAATGCATCTTTCTTCAATAATGTTGTTAGAGGTGTTGCTATTCTCCCATAATTATTAAAAAACTTGGGATAATACCTTGTCAACCAGAGAAATCCTTGAAGATGCTTTATGGTTGTGGGGATTTTCCATTCCTTAATGGATTTAATTTTTGTAGGGTCTACCTTAACGCCCTCATGAGATACAATATGACCCAAATATTCCACCTCCTGTACTCCAAAGAAACATTTGGAGGTTTTTGCATATAATTGTTTCTCCTCCAATAGTTTGAGCACCCTGTCAAAGTGTTTTTTTTGTAAATAAGATAGTTTCTATTAATTCATAGTTGTTACACAGTATTTTGTCACACCTCCTACACTTCCTTGTGACATACCCTGAAGTTCCCGAAACCTGAAAATCATGCAGTGTACTCATCCTTATATGTAGCTCAGATCCTCCATAAAACACTAATTGAAAAATGCCTTGAGCTTCCCTTGAAGAAAAGGGCTCTAAAACCCTAATTTGAGGATCGTCGCTCCCCTGACATTAGAAACATGTGTTGGTCACTAGCATCACTTCACTAGCCTCACGCTGCCAGGGCACTTTTGGCTTGGATACCCGCAATGATCCCTAAAAGGAAATTTTTCCCAAAGAGGACAAGAAGCTTCGTGATCTAGAGGCTTACAGAACGACGAGCTGGAGGTTGTTCGGCGTTGATGAGGTCGAGTTCTCTCAACTTCGTCCTTTGGTCTTATCCCTATGATCTACCACCTTGAGTTGAGGGCCTTCTCCTATCTTTGGAGAGATCCTAACTCCCTTTCCCTACCTATATATTCATCTTTTCCCATTCCAAAATGGTTTTTCTTTGGCTATTTGCACCCTTATGCTGAGATTGTGCCTACATGATACTCATTTGGCTTGGAGAAGGGAGTGCTTGGAGAGCTTGAGCTTGGACTTAGACATTCACTCAAGGAGAGCTTATTGACATCAAGGCTTGGTTGTATGCTTCCTCCTTTATTCTATTAATATATACAACTGTTGGTTCACTTTCCATAAATGTGTGTTTAATACATCATTTATCATAATGATCCTTGATCTATTAAGTGGATTATTTTCGATTATGCTATTTGTATTCGTATGCTTTGTTGTGTCTTTGATCTCTTATGAAGGCATTCAAACGTTGTGAGCAGTAGGACTGAGCCCTAGGCACAAGTGATTTGAGGTATTTAGCAAAGGAGGACGTTATAGCATCAGAACAAGGTACGCAATCTTCCTCTTCTCTCGTTTCGATTGTAATTAAGGAAAGTATCTTGTAGATTGTCACTTAGGTTACTAGTCCCACTCATTAGGCTAGAGGGATTGTCTCTATTCGTAGAGAGGATTTTCCTAGACAACAAAATGGTGACTCCACTGGGGAAGCTATAACCGTTTCCATCCATTCCTTCGATCTGATCCTTTGATTAGTTTGACCAACCATCTAGTTCTCGGTTAGATTGAGTCAATATAGGTCTGCACAATCATTGATCACTGCCTTAGAGTGCTAAGTCTGGGGTGATTCCTGAAATCTTTTTTGTTTTTTCCCATATTCCTCACTCAGCGCGAGTTTTATCAATGGAAATCACGCTGGGAGCGCTTGTTTTTACCTTTACAACTGCATTGAAAACAACTTTCTTCACTCTTTGCTCGTGCACAAAATCATCACTACTTTTGTTATATAAAGTAGTGCTGATGACCCCGACCAGCACGGGTTTTGCTATGAAAAGTAGTGTTGATAACCCAATCATCATGGGTTTTGGTATATAAAGTAGCGTTGATCCTTGAATGTGTGAATTTTTAGGGTTTCTGCCTTAGAATCCAGTGTGTCTTGGCCCCTAAGGTCTTTTCCCATCCTGTATGCTTGGATTTGTTAGTTCTTTGATTGATTGTCTTGATTAATTTGCAAAATTTGTCTCATTGGCTTCGAAGTGAAATCTGACTGAGTTCTAGGGTTTCTGGTCAATTGGTCATTGCTTGTTGCTTGTTGGTGTCATTGAGATGTTGGTTTTGCTAATTGATTGAGTGTTGTTTTTTGTGGAAATCATTGAAAACATCATTGTGCATTTGTTTTAGCTTGTTTTTCAAAATTTACTTTTCGTGAAAATGCATTAGATTAGTTGCATTGAAAAGTTATTTTTTGAGATTCATCATTGAAAATAGATCACATTTTTCAGTGATTGAAAGCTAAAAATTGTATTAGGTGCATCAAATCATTCAAAACAAAAAGAAAAGCATAATTCATATAAGTGCATCTTTGTAAAGTAAAATCATTTTTCTTTCGAAAAAGTTGCATTTAGGATAGTGAAAAGTGGAAATCATTTTTACTTTTGGCATTGTGTTTGGAAGATGAAAGTGAAAGTTAGTAAAAGGCATTTTGCTTGATGCATTATTGATTGAAATTTCTTCCTTGATTAGTCTAACTTTCATTAAAGTGGAAAGTTTCCTTTTCTCATATAGCTGCATATTAGGGATTTAGGTGACATAGTTTTGAGCCTTAGAACTAAAATTTAATTGAAGATAAACATTAAAATTTACCTCAATTAATCTAAGGAGCATTTGGAACTTAACGCAAAAATTTAGAGGTCTAGGCTAGAGACGTGTTCTGATGTCTATAAACTTAGAAGTTGTTGTTAATTGCCTGCATTATATCCTGGGGGTTAAATCCCGTTCCAGTATGGAAGCATATCGAAAGTTCACCAGTAATTTCGGGTATATCGGAGGCACTTCAGTATGGCAAGTATATGGGAATGCTCTCACAGAACGGTTATGCATTAGACAGTGCTAACACGGACTTGCGCTCCACGTACCGTCGAGTATATATTGGAGATCCCACTAGATTGTTATCTTTTAGTCACAGGTAACCGAGCCTGCCACTTTGTAAATGTGATACACCAAACACAACATTCGGGGAGATTTGTTGCCATATGTTAAGTCCTTGGTTTCCGCTAAGGTGTATATGACGGTTCACAGATACTTGGTAAACGCTTTTGCCTAGATTACCCCTTTTTTATTTATTTTTGTTAAAGTTCTAAAATCAATTAATTGAGCACGGAAAAACATCCTTCCTGTATAAATACTCCTTAGTAGATTTTAGGTTGATACGAATGGCAACATTCCCCGAGTTTAATAGTCAAGGAAACCCCTTTGACAAGAATCTTAGTCCTTTTCCTTCTTTTGGAAATACTGGGGCTCCTTATATGGCAATGTTGGCCCTTCCTGGATTAACCATTGGTTTTCCAGTTTGGTTATTTTTGGCCTCGGCGATTCCGAGTGTCCAAAATGCTTTTCAACCAAGTTCTCCTCCACCTGAACAACATCAACCTCATGTTGATCCTAAAGTTGACCCCTCACCTTCTTCGCCTGTTTCTTCACTTTGTTCTTCCTCTTCACCTGGGGAAATTATGGATTCTAGTAACCAGGAAGATAAGGAGAAGAAGAAGAGGATGAAGAAGAAGAAGCAAAATAAGCAAGGGGGCAACCAAGCATCCATTGCTACGGATGCAATTGATATAGAGAAATCTTCCAACCAGCCTTGGAAAGTAAAATTCCCTTGCATGTTATTCAAGGGTGACCACCTTCTTCGGAATTGTCATTGTATTCCTAAGGACATAGAAGTGTGGTCCACAGGTTCACATCAACCTTTGTCATCAGCCTCTAGAGTAATGTTGGTGACAAACCTTCAACTAGTAAAGTCCATGTGAAAAAGGGGAAAGTCAAATTTCCATGTAAGTTGTGTGAAGGTAATCATCCCATTCACCTTTGTCCTCTTATGGATGAAGCTTCCAAAGAGTTTGAAAACCTTACTTCTTCCCAGCCTCATCTTCCGGTTGGTTATAGTAATATTTCCCCTGACCCTTCACTAGTTAATCCAATGATTGATCAAAATTCATCTTTGGTCAACCCTGATCTCTCTGAAAGTGAGTCTCGTGAGTCTGTTCTTGACCAACCATTGGTTGAGAGAATGGTAGACTTGGCTCCATCTTCAGTTAACCGTACCTTTCTGGTAGAGAGTGGGCCTCATGTTGCTCAAGTTCTTATGGTTTCTTCAGTTTTGAATGAACTAGAGGTAAATCCTCTTGTTCCCAAGGTGCATGAGAGCATTTCTCATGTTCCCATCAAGCAACAAGGCAGCTCTCACGTTCCTATGACACCCCCTCTGAGTAGTTTAATCACTTATTTTGATTGGAGTCGACTGGCAGGATATCCCCTTCTGTCTTATGTGCCTTTCCAGATTACAATACAGGCTCACCATATGGTCGTACCTAGCATAGTCATAGATGAGGGTGCATCTGTTAGCGCCTTGTCCTCAACTGCTTGGCAAGCTTTAGGTTCTCCTCAGCTTGTCCTCGTCACCCATAATCTAATAGCTTTTGACAGAGGAACCAGTCAACCTTTAGGGACCCTTCCTAAGTTGCCTATTACTTTGGGAGGAAATATTGTCTATATAGACGTGATGGTTGTCCAAGGCCCGTTGGATTTTAATCTACTCCTTGGCTGTGACTATGTTTACGTCATGGGAGCTCTTGTTTCCTCCCTCTTTCGAGTGATGTATTTCCTGCATGATGGAATCATTGTGCTCATTGATCAACTTACATTCATTAGTCCTAAATCAAATCCCCATCATGCATCATCCCTAAATGGTTCTTATGTGCAAGCGGTATCACCCCCACCACAACTTAATTACGTGGTCACCTGTTCCATGCCCACATCTACTGATGATCTAGTGGGTGATGTAGTACACCATGTACTAGGGGCATTGGAGCCCAATTTTTCATTTGGATCCCTGGACATGTATCCCTTCCATAGTGTTGTTCTCCCATCTGATGAGAACCTCTTGAAATCCATGGCCTCTTTTGGGTTGTGATAAGGGGACCTTTGGAGCAAAGTTCCTTGCCTTGTGTCAAGCTCATTAAAAAATGAAACAAGGGCCACGAGGATAGTTCTTTTACTATGTCAACCTTGTTAAAACATGAAATAGGTATCCATGAGCATAGTTATTTTACTTGTGTCAATCTCATTAAAAAATGAAACAAGGTGTCATGACCATGGTTCTTTTCCTGTGTCAAGCTCATTAAAAAATGAAACAAACCTCCTTCTAATTCGAGTCTTTGATTAGATCTCGTAAAATCCCAGTCGAGCCTTTCACTTGATCTCGTAAGTGAACCTTCATTCCATCCACTTAGGTGAATGAAATGAAGCTTGGGGGGCATGTTCCTAGAATTGCGTCATTATGCCAGGGCCATGCAAACTTATCTCAAGCATAGTTTATCTCTGTTTCAAGCTTGTGTAAAAATTAAACCAAACCCAAGCATAGTTTGTTTCAGTTTCAAGCTTGTGAAAAAATGAAACCATCTTCAAGTATACTTAAGCATATTTTCCCATGTTTCAAGGTTGTGTAAAAATGAAACCATTTCCCTTTTTACCAGTTGTGATTATCGTTTTTATCAACCTGTTTTTGCTAGATGAGCCTTGGATTTTTCCTTTCCATCATCACCATCTCTTTGGCTGATCATATGCTCTCACGTGGTTGTTTTACTCTTGCCTGGGGAACATATGCGATGAGTGGTCTTATTAGCTAGCCTCTTGAACTTTACATGCTTTGAATAATTCCATCATCATTGGAACCAATTTCTATCCTTTTATACCACTCATTCCTCCAGGTGGAATCATCTTTAAGCTCTTTTCCAACTCCCAAAAAATGAAAAGATCGTCGAGTACTTGTCTTTTCGAACTAGTTATATTTTATGAATTGACGTTGTCTCAGTATACGTTTACCCCTTTTTCAGGCTAGGATTGACTACTTACAAAAAAGGAACACCTTGATTGACTTGGTCAAGAGGTTCTCTTGAATATTGTTTTCTACCTTTTCGGGTTTGAGAGACAATTTACGAAAAGGGACCTTTGGATTTTTCTTTTCCACTTCTTTCTCAAACTCTCTAAACATGAAAAATATGTCGAGTTTCACCTCCGTCGGACTCGTAAAACTTAAACGACGCAGGACTTGTCACCATGACGAGATTGATTTTCTCCTTCCTATGTCTCATAAAACTTACTATGATGGATTCATCCAAAGGATGAACTTATATGACAAGAATATGGTATCCTCTTCAAGCTTGTGTAAAAATAAAGAGGTACTTGCTAAAAATAGTGGGGAAAAATGAAAGTGAAACATCCCTTGTATAGGCAACATGTCGCTCTTGAACATGACACTAATCTATTTTTCGTGTCGGGTTTGGGATATCCTCACTTAGTCACTTGTCCTTCCGAGTTTGGGTAATCCATTTTGCCTCTCATCTGGCTATTCCATTTTTTCATCATGACCCTTGGTCCTATGTTGAGTCAAATGCTACCACGCTCCAGATTCGTGTCACCGATGTTCAAGAGAAGTCATATCTGCAGTTCATTACCTATACATTGTTTAACCTTTTGCTACAGTCTTGGATCATACTCATCCACTTCACTTTATTCCTTATTTCGTGTTGATGATGGGGGAATCATTATGGCCCTCCTTCGACGGGTCACTTCCTATCGACTTCAGCTCATTATCCAGGAAGATGACTTAGAGACTCCCTTTCAGTACCTTAGAGCTTGCATGCCTCAATGGCAAGTTATTTGCATCCAACGACACGTTTTCATCATTGGCCTTCGATCGGATGATTCCATGAGTGTTCGACTTCAGCTTCATTTTCACATTCAAGGATTGTACTGTCGTAACTTGATAACCATTATCATTACCGATGGTTTCTTTTGTGCCTATTAACGGTCCATATCATTGGCTGGTAATCAGGTGGTTTTCTAGCATGTTCGACTTCGACACACTCATTTGCATGTTGGAATTCGTATTTTGATCGGGTTGTGATGGAGCGCAAGAACCTGAGTTTTGTCTGATATGACTCAGGCTGTGTGGAGTTATGGATTGTTCATGATTGTACACATGTTTCTTGTATACAGACAGTTGTGACCATACCATGGGACTTTACATTTATGATTATCCTTCTATATCGAGTGGCTACATCCATACCTTGGATCTTAGATTTACAGATGATCCTTCTCATTCAGATGGTTGTGCCCATGCCGTGGATCTTTTTCATAGTCCTTACTATCCAGATGGTTGTGTCCATACCGCAGATTCATGTTTTGATATCAGATATGTATATGTATATGTATATGCGTCTTTGATTTACAGTTCTCCTGATAGTGTTTGTTCTCGTCCTTGCAAAAGCTCGTAAAGCATCTCAGCCATCATTCCCTGTTTTGCCTTCATGCTTTAGGGGGCATCTGTTACACAGTATTTTGTCACACCTCCTGCACTTCCTTGTGACATACCCCAAAGTGCCCAAAACCTGGAAATCATGCACTGTATTCATCCTGATATGTATCTCGGATCCTCCCTAAAACATTTATTGAAAAATGCCTTGAGCTTCCACTAATGAAAAGGGATCTAAAACCCTAATTTGAGGATCATCGCTCCCCTGACATTGACAACCCGCGTTGGTTGCTAGCTACACTTCACTAGCCTCGCGCTGCCAACACACTTTTGGCTTGGATACCCGCGATGATCCCTAAAAGGTAATTTTTCTCAAAGAGGATAATAAGCTTCGTGATTTAGAGGCTTCTAGAACGACGAGTTGGAGGTTGTTCGGCGTGGATGGGTTCGAGTTCTCTCAACTTGGTCCTTTGTTCTTATCCCTATGAGCTACCTCCTTGAGATGAGGGCCTTCTCCTATATTTGGAGAGATCCTAACTCCCTTTCCCTGCCTATATATTCATCTTTTCCCATTCCCAAATGGTTGGTCTTTGGTTATTTGCACCTTTATGCTGAGATTGTGCCTACATGCTACTCATTTGGCTTGGAGAATGAGTGTCTAGAGAGCTTGAGCTTGGACTTGGACATTCACTCAAGGAGATCTTATTGACATCAAGGCTTGGTTATATGCTTCCTCCTTTATTATATTAATATATACAACTTCTGGTTCACTTTCCATAAATGTGTGTGTTAATACATCATTTATCTTAATGCTCCTTGATATGTTAAGTGGATTACTTTTTATTATGCTATTTATATTCGTATGCTTTGTTGTGTCTTTGATCTCTTGTGCAGGCATTCAAATGTTGTGAGCAGTAGGTGTTAGTGTCGGTATCTTCATCCCTCCATCAGTGATCAAATTTCTCTTTTTGCATGCATATTAGGTGTCCCATCCAATCAGTTGCATTCCATTAGTTCATAGATCAACTGATGGTAGTGGTTCATTGTCAAATTTCCCTCATGGCATTTACCTGCTAGCCTGTTTTCACATGTTCAGGTCATTTACTGTCATTTTATTTCATTCCATTTACCAAAATCAGTTCTAGGGTTTTAGGTCTCACTAGGTCTAGGGTTTGCCACCATGGTCATCAAAAACTCAATAAAAGGTCAGCAGGCACATGAGGAGGTCTAATAAGTTCATAAGATCAAAATTTCACTGATGATATGCTCAATAAATGATTTTTACCTCAAAACTCTGTTTTGAGGTGAAAACAAAGTTTTTTATTTTCTATGTACAAAATTTATGTAATTTGAAATGTTTTCTACATGTAATAAGTTCCAGCTGCTGCCCTTGCTCACCTTGCCAACTCTAGCCACTGCAGACAAAAGCAAAAGCATCAATGCATCAGTTTACCAAATGATCAAGAAAGGTCAATTCAAATGAAAAAACAGAGCTTATGATCAAAAGTGACTTTGACATTAGAAAAGTGGGTTTGGGATAAGTAAAAAATTAAAAGCCATCCATATATAAAGTGAAAGGAGTGTTATTCATCATTTTATTGTGCAAAATACCCTTGGAGAGCAAAAAATCGCGATTTGGAGGCAAATTGAGCTAAGGAAGTCAAAAACCCTATTTTCCAAGCAACTTTGCCTGGCGCTGCGCATCAGAGGCAGTGCGCTGCACATCAGTGACTTTTTGCCAGTGTTAATTCGCACGGGCGCTGCGCATTGGGCCCAGTGCATTGCGCATCAGTCCAGAACTTGCCAAAACGTTCCAAATCATTCAATAACCCTCAAAAATGCTGCATTGCTATTCTACAAGTAAGTTATCATTGTCCTAGAGCTGAATTTGATCTCATACTTGTGTTCTTCATGAGTTTTGCATTTTGAAAGTGAAACCCTAGCTTGTCTTCGTTACTTTCCATTTCATTGTGCAATCTTCACTCCATAATCACAAACAACACCATTAAACCCTTTTCCCTCTTCCATTTGCCTAAATCACTCCATTTATCCCATTTTCCATATTCCACTCCCCTAAAACAACTCATTCCCTTCATCAAACCCTAAATCCCTCACTAAACCCTAGTTTCTCAAAACTTATCCCTTCATTCCCCAATTCCATTTCCCATTAGTAAAATCTCTTCATACTCATCTCCCTTGTCCTCCCTCATTACCATTTTCCACCATATCATCATCACATCACTTCCCTAAGACAAGCATCAAGCACCATGGCAAGTAACAGTGAGTCAAGCTATGAAGAAGAAACACTAAGTGACAGTTCAAGAGAAAGAAATGTACAGCCTAGGAGACCTCACAAGGGTGGGAAAATTATTAGAGAGGAACCTATTAGCATTGTTGAACTCCTTGCTTGCCCCCTTGCTACCACTTGTTTCAGATACCAATCTTGCTTTGAGTTTTGTGAGATGGTTGAGAGGGTTAAGTATCATCATGAATTAGCAAGGCAATTTGTCATAAATATGGAGAACAATATGGTACACCTTGCTGGCATCAATTTCACTCTTTCACCAACCATTATTGCAGAAGCAACTAGAATGCCAGATGTAGGGGAAAGGTGGAACAAAAGACAAAATATCAACAAACAGCATTATGAACCATATATTAAGGCCAAATATCATGGTAAATTGAGCAGGGTGTTTCCTTTCAAGTTCTTGGAGGACCGGTATGTTCCATTACGAAACTCATCATCAAATATTGTAGAAATTTTGAATAATCTGACACATATTCACAGAGATTATCCTGATTATACACTTATAAGCGGAACATGCATAATACATAACCTCCTCTACGTTGATCATCAATTTACAGAACCAGAAACATTCACAGGCACACATAGAAGCATCAATCAAACTCATTAACACAGTATGTATCCCGGGGAAAGCATCTCGCTAAAAACCCCACACTATCTGTATATTATATTGATTGAATCATGTAACATTACAAAGTAAAATTCTTATCACAAGCAATCCAGTACCAGCTCCACCTGTTACACACAATACAGCTCAGATTTGATCTCCAAATCTCCCCCGCTGCTTGCCTGCCTCCACTACTCAATACCTGCTCAAGAACTGATGAGAATGGCTTACCAAACTCGTATTTGACCTGCAAATAATCACTCACACTCTGTTGGACGTGAGCATAGGCTACAATACTGGGCAAATACGTGAGCAAACTCATTGGCATACTCAATCCCTTGATTGTGCAAGATCTGGTGCACAACTATAGTCACAACTGATAGCAATCTGATTCTCTAACACTTGTCCCTGCTGAACTGAACATGTACTGACATGCAACTGAGTTAACTGATGTATTCATTAGTTGCATCATGAGTTAATAATTAGTTTAACAACTCATCATTAGTCTATCTGCAGTTAGACTAACTACAACTAGTTTAACCAAGTCAAACTGAACACAACTCCATCAACTCCACCAAACTCAACTGATTGAGTTCTAACTGAAGTCATGCATGCAACAACTCAACTGACTCATAAGAAAAGCGTATTTCCTTCTGACAACTGCATCTGCCACCTCTGTAGCTCAAACTGAAGTACTCAAAGAGAATAAGATCAAGTTTATAGTCCAAATATTATTATGAGACAATAATATTTGACTTTTCTATTTTTGACAGCCAGTCTAAAAATAGACTTTGATCACTCACACTTTCATCAAAAATAGAAGTCCATCTATTTTTTTTCCAACTTGACCAATCATCCATAAACAGCAACCTGCAATCCATAGACATGATCCATATGTCTAAAAATAGACTTGCGCCAAAAATAGCCTGCGGGCCCACTTAGTGAAGGAAACTCTTTTCACTAAGCTCCATCATCTTGTTGCACTCTCAACAAGCATTTCTTGTTGCACACTTTTCAACAAATATTTCACATGTGAGGGTAGGTTCTCCAGACTCTATGCCTATCATATCAGATTACTTATGCATTTCACCAGGGTTAGAATGATGAGTATTCCATATTTCATTTGCAAAAACATAGAGAGGATGACTGTGATTGCAAAGAGAAAACCATACCCACAGCAGCTCAACAACATTTATCACTTTGTTGTCATCAAGATTATGGTTGTGCATCAGCTCACTCAGTTGGGAGTGCCATGGGAAACCTTCATTGCCCATGAAATCTTCAAGGAGCCTCAAATTTTTGCAGATCCTCAAGAGGAAGGTGAACCTTCCGGGCAACAAAAAGAGCCTGAAAGAAAAACTGAAGAGGCTCACATTCCTATGTTTATAACTTATGAAAAAGGCACAAGAAGACTTTTTGCAGCTGCCAAACGTGTATTATCTCCACCAGGGGTGGAAGGGGTCTCGTTTCCTTCACCGGATCACAGGCAAATGCTATCTTCACCTGGGGTGAAAGGGGCTTTGCCTTCTTCTTTAGTAGAACAGGTACAGGACAAAGGAAAGCAACCATTGCATGATGAAGGGCCTTCTGAAGGGCAAGACAGGGATTTTGTTTTGGTTGAGGAAGATGACACTGATTTGGGCTCCCAAAGCTCAAGACTCAAGGATGTGGTCTATTATAGATCTAACCCAGAAATATATGATAATGGAAATAAACCCAGAAAAAATAAGAGAGAAATAGATAAAAATGCTTCTTTATTAATCTCAAAACCCTTAAGGTAGGGCAACACCATACATTCACTCCTTAAGGAAGGAGAACACTCCACAAGCCATATGCCTGTTCATACAATAATCCTTCACCATCTCCCATGTGGAGTCTCTAGCCTCTATATAGGCCTCATACATACAATACCATGGGTCATTACCATGGTACCCTCATACCATCAACTAATACCATGGGCCCATTACATTATTATTAACTACTTGTGGTCCCTTACATGACATGGGTTAACCACTTTATTTATTACTATGGCCCATCCCATTATTACATTATTACCTTGGGTACCCCATATTATCCCCCCTAGGTATATAACATTCCACCCCCCTACGCATGTTTTGTCCCCGAAACATGGGAAGAACACAAATAATAAGATCCACTCAAAAGAGTAGTCCACTGGTACCATGAACGTGCATCCAGCCATCCAAGAGAAAGGTGAACCCTCGATCTCGCTGGTGCCTCACTCGCTTGAGATGGAAGTTGACCGTTGCAGCTCTTCAGTGTTGATGTGTAGTAGGTGGATCTAGGCTCCTTGCTATCCATCATATGGGGGTTGTTGTCCTTGTGGCTAGTTGGTTGCCATCGTGTTGGTTGTTTTCTTGCGGGGTGATGTGGGTGATGATATGTTGAAGTTTTAACCCACGGTGTCTTTTTCTTTAATTCACCCTGTTGTGGTGCCTGTTGTGGTGTCTTCTTTCCCAATATGACTTCAACCACTGAGCCCTCCTCTGATGTATCAGCACCTGTAACCTTTTCTGCTTCCGCCTCTGTTTGTGTTTGATTGTCTATCATCACTGGCTCATCATCTAATATGTCAAACCCTGGAACATCTTCTGCTTCAGCCTCCTTGCACTCTACCTGTTTATTAATGGAAATATCCTTTAATGTAATTTTCTTCTTTTTATACCAAATCTTCAGGAATTTCTTTTGTACATTAATATTGATAGTACCCACTGATTCCATCCAAGGGTATCCCAAAACAACATCTATGTTATCCATATTTGAAGCATAAAAATCACTATGCAACACATACTTATCCATAGAAATCTTCAAATCCTTGTACACTTGAACATTCTCATCATCAACCTGTGTATTTTCAATGTGTTTTGTTGGAACTTGCAATTTTTTTGCCAAATTAACATTGATGAAATTATGCTTGCAATTAGGATTTATAGAAAACATGATTTTCTCTTTCTGAATCAATCCATGAACCTCCAATAAGGAGACACCCGTAGCAATTAACCCCTTATGTGTCTCATTCTCCTTTTTTCTAGCCCGAGACCATTTGTCCAAAAAGACTTTTTCAAATTCTGCATCTGAAAGTTTGATCAACTGCTTGTAGTCAAGTGATAGATTCCATTTTTGAGCCTCATCTGTCATATTAATCAGCATTGGAATCTTCCAATGTGTCCCATGTGTGGACTTGTATCTTTGTATGAATTCTTCAATAGTAGGACCATCATCTTTCCCTGTAAAATATAGCTTCTCCATGAAAAGGGTTTGAGAAAAATTCACTTACTTGGCGAAAATTTGAAATTGTCAGAGTTTCGTCAATATTGCTCAGAATCCTTATTATGATCTGTTTTCTGAAATGGAACAATCATTCTGCATCTGCCCATGTGATAGAAATCCTGATCCAGGCACTAGAATTCCAGATCTGTGCTGCAACTCTCCCGCCGTAACCAAAATTTCTGCAAAAAGAGCTGATTTTAAATCAGCGATATCTCCCTCATCCGAACTCCGATTCGACTGATTTTTTTTTGGAATTAGGTATTTTTTCACAAAGATTCCAGATCTACAATCAGATCTTGCACCAGGACGTCCAGATCTGTGCCGCAAACTCGTTGTCCTGAAAAATTGTCTGCAACCCCACTGATTTTTAGATCAGCGATATCTCCTTCATCCGGACTCCGATTCAACCGATTTTTTTTTTGAAATCAGCTATTTTTTCACAAAGAATACAGATCTGCAAATAGATTTTGTAGATCTTGCACCAAAATGTATAGATCTGATCTGCAACTCGCCACCCAAAAATCCCTGCAAAAAAAAAAAAATTCTCCACTTTTGTGCCCAAGAAAGTGCTCTGATACCACTTGTTATAGATCTAACCCACAAATATATGATAATGGAAATAAACCCAGAAACAATAAGATAGACATGGATAGAAATGATTCACTTTATTGATCAAACCCTTAAGGTAGGGCAACACCATACATTCACTCCTTAAGGAAGGAGAACACTCCACAAGCCATATGCCTGTTCATACAATATTCCTTGACTATCTCCCATGTGGAGTCTCTAGTCTCTATATAGGCCTCATATATACAATACCATGGGTCATTACCATGGTTCCCTCATACCATCAACTAATACCATGGGCCCATTACATTATTATTAACTACTTGTGGTCCCTTACATGACATGGGTTAACTACCTTATTTATTACTATGGCCCATCCCATTATTACATTATTACCTTGGGTACCTCCCTTGGTACCCCATATTATCCCCCCTAGGTATATAACATGGTCATCAAAGAGAAAGAAGTTGAGATCCAAGCCTTATCACTTGACCTTGAGAGGGCTAAGTGGATCATTAACTTCCTTGAGCAAGAGAACAAGCAATTGGAGGACAAACAAACAATCATGGAGCTGCAAACCATTAGGGAAAACTGACAAGTGGCAAAAAGAAGGAAAATCAAGATGACATCACTAGAACAAGAAATAGAGGCTGACCGAGAATCATGGTTGGAAAGAGTGAATATCCACCTTGAGAAGCTGCTTGATAAGGCTAACAAGGAGAAGAACATGTTGCGCCACATGGCTTATCACTACTTGGCCCGGAATAAAATTTGCAAGACAAGGATAAGAAGCCTAAAAGCTAAGTTAAAGAGAGCCTTAGAAGCCAAAAAGGAGCAAGATAAACTTAAAATTTTGGCTGAAGCTTCCTTGGCTCAGCAAAGCAATTAGTAAGCTTGCCTCTTGCCAAATTTGAAGCAATTTTGAGCAATTTTTGTCATTTCACAATTTTTAAATGCAAAACACAGGAATTTTCATCTGATGCGCAGCGCCACCAGTGTTGCACATTGAGCTGGCTTGGAATTTTGCAAAATGGCTTACATTTTTGGATTCCTCATGGAAAAATACTGAAACCCAGAAAGTTTCATGAAATTTGGAGGAGATCTGGGTCACCTAAAGGGAAAAAAACACCTAAAAAATGCCCTTTCTGCCACTTTTTGGACCCACAGAAAGCAGTCTTGGGAGAAGTGATTTTTGAAGGGGCAAATGGACTCCAAATCCAAAAATTCTAGTTTTCCTAGAAAATAGATAGGTAGAGCTTTCCAACAAGCCATCTTGGACCTAATTTGGTGAAGTGGAAGGCCTTCAAACTCAGCCTTGAAGTGGCGCTGCGCATCAGGCAAAATTTTGCCAATTTTGCTCAAAAACTTAGAATTTCACCTAGTTTTCTACCAATTTGACTTTTTCTTCTCTCATGGTAAAATTAATGATGTAATATGATGTAACTTGATGTACTATTATGTAAAAATGATGAAGAATGACTTAAGGAGGTAGATACATCAATTATAGGTGGTTTTGAGCTGAATGAATCAGTTTCCATAGTTTTAGAGGCAAGTTGTTCCACTGCCTATTTTTCAGTTCCTAGTTTAGATCTTGTTGAAATAGCTCCTCGACTCATGGATTCGACCCCTGATGGCTAGCATAAGTGGTTTGATGCCTATATCTTGTATTTTCTTAGTCATTTGTCAAGGTTGGACTCTTGTGGATGCATTGAGCTACTTTGTACATCACTTCTGCAGTTTGGCAAGGAAATGAACCAGGGTTTTGCAACATTTTGTGGGATTCTTGTGGTAATGTGATTTAGCATTGTTTTTTCCTATGTTATTCAGTTTATCTTATGTGTATATGTGCCATCATTTCTCTTTTTCTGCATAACTAAATGAATCAAGAATAAAGGGTGGAATCCATTGGTGTTTCAGTGCTTTGCCTTGGGGTTTATTTAGTTTTAAATGTTTTCTGTTGTTTGAAGAGGACTCATGAACCTTACATGCCCTCTCCAACTCCTCACCAGTCTTTAGACTCACAATAACATTCATTTCAAAGTGCTAAAACACTTGCCTACCTCGCCCCACAGAAAACTTTGCAAATCTGAGTTGATTTCTCGGACCCAAAGCTACCTTCCTCATCCGATCTAGCAACCAACCATTAAAATCAATCAAATTCCTCTGAGCATATACCTAGCCTAAAATTAGTATTCATCTCAGTCTTCTCAAGCATTACTTGCTATATTTTCTTTGAGATTGACAAGGAGAGAGCCCTCTCCCGACCTAGTAGGGCTAGCTACCAGGTTAAGCGTGGTATGATGTTACCCTAGACCTGCCTTTCTTAGCCTGAGGTAGATTTAGGCTATAACAGTAGGACTGAGCCCGAGGTGCAAGTGATTTGAGTTCTTCAACAAAGGAGGATGTTATAGCATAAGAACAAGGTAGGCCATCTTCCTCTTCTCTCATTTCAATTGTAATTTAGGAAAGTGTCCCGTATATTGTCACGTAGGTTGCTAGTCCCACTCATTGGGCTAGAGGGATCATTTGTGTCCGCAGAGAGGATTTTCCTAAAAAACAGTATTATGGTATTTACATTATGAGTTGGGTGGCGTGAGTTGGATGCTCAAGCACCAGATCCAATCGATATTTTCACAAATTTTACAAAACAGGTCTCTCTTGCCTCTACTGAAGTATCTTTGATAGTGATTTACAAAAAGACTATTTATCATGAGTTGAGTGGATTTTCTGAATTTGCTTTTACAACAGTAAACAAAAATACTACCTCCCCTGAGCTTAGAAGATAGACAAGATAAGTATTTGGTTGAAGGAGAGTTGCAGAGAATTCCAAAAAATCCCCTTGAACCATTGGGGCAAGAACAAAGAGAAATTTGAAGAAATAGAATGCCAAGAATGGCTTTGTCATCGGGTATGTCGTTGAAAAAAGTAAACTTCCAGAAATTTGGAATAGATAGTAGACAAAATATCATTAAGAAGTAACCTCCATGGGTTCTTCGTCCAGACTGATGGGCTTCTCCTGCGTGCTGCCAGCCTGAGCATTTGTTGCTTCATAGTGACTTGAGGAGGCACCAAAAGTTTCTTTCTTAACACTTGGTGAACCCCCTCCACTGGCCATGTGCCGCTTGAGCAGTGTGTAGTGAGGCGAGTCCCAAGTTACGAATTGGCGATGGTGGACAGATTCCACATACACCATGAATTTTCACTCAACATATCAATCTTCTCCTTCATTGCTTTTTTGTTTTATGTCTGTTCCTCAAGAGCAAGCTCGAGAATTGTCTTGAGATACCAAGACAATTCAATTGTGCGACTGTACAGATTTTCCCTGGCTCGAGAAAGGCCTGGGTTAGGAATCCATTCAAATTCTACATCAATAGCTTATTATGCGCCTAAATTTCCATGTTATGGATTCTCTCTTGGGTTATTGGCCGAGACAACATAGTTAAGAGCAACACGTCTCACAAAGGCCTCTACCCTGGATGTTGTCTGCCTTCTTGTATTACCCACCTCGATGTATTTTGGCCGCATCCGCGACCGCGTCAGGGAGTAGGGGTAGAGCCACGCCAAGAGGCCATGCTAAGGAAGAAATGGGATTTAGGGGGGGAGTTCTAAACCGAGGTAATGAGAGAAGAAGTGTTGGGGCAGAAAGAGTAGTAGGGAGGAGCTATCAGGATGGGGTATTCACAGGAGCGGGTTATTAAGGAGGAGTGGGATGGCTTGGGAGGGACATTGAACGCTACTAGAAGGAGGTACATCATCATTATGAGGGAGAATGTATCGTTACGAGTCGAAGGGTCTGAATGGCGGTGGCTCTGAGGGGACGCAGTAAACAGGTTCATGCTAACATCATGCAAAGAATTGGGGCCGCTACAATCTGAGGAGCTCATAATGAAGTGATGCGGGAGGTGTACCCACCCTGATCAGAAGTGCGATAGCTAATCTCATTAATGAGAAGGACCCATGGTCCTGTTATCAATATCATTTATTGTTTCACAGTCCCATCTAAGGTGACCCTCCTCCAAGTCCCTCCATGCAAGGAAGTGAATTCTAAGGTTGCCAGTTTGTCCTCCAAGTTGTTTGCCTTTCTTCTTACGGCTTGGAAGTGGAGCCCACTTACGTCGCCAATGTGTCATTTGATTCGGTGTAGGATTTTGCAATCCTCCAGTTGTCCGAAACTTTGGTGACCATCATTCCTTGTTGAAGCTTTCTGCAAGCTTGGGTAGCGAGCATGGAGTCTCCTTCCACGATGAGTGGCAAAAACCTTTGAGATTTTGCAATTTCCAAACCACACTCCAGAGCTTGGAGATTTGCTGCATTGTTGGTGGATGTACCCAAATTGCCCGCATATAACCAAATTATCTTCCCTTGTGAGTTTCTGAATACACCTCCAAAACCTGCAGCTCCCGGATTTCCCTTGGCAGTTCCATCGTAGTTCAATTTTAGGATAGTTATATCATAGGGTACCAGTGACAGGGAGCTTCTTGTCTAGTTATCGCAATAGTTATGTTACTCTAGGAGGAGGAATTTAGTTTGAGGAGGATAAGGATACACTGATCATCAGGGTGAAGAGGATCATAGGAGACCATAAAATTGGATATGTTTACCATTTCTCGAATGGTCTGTTTAATGAAGGTAAGAATATTCTCTTCTGGCCTTTTTTCTTCTTTGAAATTCTGGTACTTCTTTCTTTCCACAGAGCCCAACAAATTATGCCCAGGATGATACTCCAGGCTCTGTCAACCACCATATTTGAGGAGAAAGAGTTTCTCGAGTTCTCTATAGTTTTGAGGATGGAAATTTTGTCCCTGTTAGAAGCTCTGAAAACCATTTCTACCCACTCTGAGAGATTGTTTGAGTATTCACATTCATTCATAAGGTGGTTTGTTGTTTCTTTGCTCTTTTCACAAAGAGTGCATCTTGAGGGTCCATTAAATCCTCTTTTTCTTAAATTGTCCCAGGTTAAGATCTTCTTCTGCATTGTTAGCCACAAAAAGAGTGTAATTTTGGGCCATTGTTTTCTTTCCCACAGAGTTTTCCATTTTTTCTCAGGTTGAATTTGGTCATGGTTTGCCATATAGATATAAGCTTCCTTGAGGTTGAAGTGGCCTGCAACGTTTTTCCCCATCTGATCTTGTCTTCCCCTTTGTCATATTGAATTTGTCTTTCTTGAATTGTGCTGGCGAATGATCTCCAATCAAAACCATTGGGCAAAGGTTCCCAATCTCTGTCATCCAACCATTCTCACCATTTTTCCTTTCCATTGTTAGGCCTCTAGTAATGAGCCACTCTGTGTTTTCCTTTTTCTTTCATTGTGTTGCAAAGTTGGGTAAATTGTTCCTTGTTTAAGGCTGGAATTTTCTTCCATGTGTCCTCCCAGAAAAGAGCCCTTTCTCCGTTTCCTATCTCCCAGAAGCTATGCTTTTGGATGACAACCTTGTTTTCCCATGCTTGATTCCAAATTGTCGATCCTTTGATTTCCCCGTTGAGCCTGATGAGATCCTCAATTGAGTGATTTGGCACATATTTTTCTTTCCAGATACAGCCCCAGGGTCAGTGTGGATTTTCTAACCAATGCCACGAGGTTTTTGCCCCAAGGATTTTCCTATAATTTTCGAGTCCCTCAAGCCCAAACCTCTAGCACTTTTCGGTCTGAAAACCTTTTCCCAGGCTACATGCGGCCACCTTTTTTACCCCCTCCAAAGAAAGTTTATTTGGATGTTTCTCATGGTATTGGCGATCGATTTAGGAGCAGCAAGAATAGAGAACATATATAGGGGCATGAATTGTAGCACAAATTTTACCAGGACTAACCTTCCTGCTAAGTTGAGGGCGTAGAAAGCCCAATTAGCCAATATTTTTCCCAGTTTGTTTATCAGGTCCTCCCATATGGATCAGTTGAAGGGTTTATCGGTTAAAGGGACCCCTAGGTATCTCGAGGGGAGAGTACATTTTTGAAAGCCCAACGTTCTGGTGATATTCCTTTGAATGACTATTTGGGTGTTGAAAAAGAATAATTTGGATTTATCCAAGTTAATGTAGGTACATGATGCTTTCAAGAACCCTGTGAGGATTTCTTTGAAGGAAATGGCCTCTTTAATAGAAGGAATGCCCATTAGTAGGGTGTCATCTATGAATTAATGATGGGTGGAGGGAGGGGCATTGTCATGAAGCTTGAGGCCTATCACAGAGTTCTTAAATTTGCTGCCTTGATGGATCTGCTTAGTCCTTCTGCCATTATAACAAAGAGGAAAGGCGATAGGGGATCTCCTGTATTATGCCTCTGGAGGGGTAGAAAGGCTTTGATGGGGAGCCATTGAGAAGAATAGAGAAGAAAGCTCTTGAGACCATTGCCATAATCCATTTTATGCAATCCTTATTGAAGCCAAAAGCTTCTAGTACTCCTTTCATATAGTCCCAACTTATTTTGTCAAAATCTTTTGACATGTTGAGCTGCATAATCATACCCAATTTTTTTAACTTTTAGTGAGTGAATCAGTTCATGGGAGAGGATTATGTTGTCTAAGATTTGTTTGCCTTCCACATAACCCGACTGGTTTGAGGATATTAGGAGAGGCAGGACAGTCTTGATCCTATTGGCAAGGACCTTTGAGACAATTTTATAGATTACATTACAAAGGGAAATAGGTCGAAACCTATCTAGAGAGTCAACACCTTCCTCCTTGGGAATGAGAGTAAGGAAAGTGGCATTTAGGGCTCTTAGAACAGATTTGTTGACTCTAGATTCTTCCACTAGAGCATGAACCTCCTCTTTTATGAGGGGCCAACAAGCTTTGTAGAAGTTAGTTGTGAAGCCATCTGGTCCAGGGGCTTTTCCATTTGGCATGGTCATGACTGCTTCCTCTACTTCTTGCATCGTTACTTTCCTCAGGAGCATTCTGTTGTGATCTTGATTGAGGATTACAGGTATGTTGTTTGTGATTTCTTTTATTGCTCTGGCTCTATCCACTCTAGGCTCTTCAAGAAGATTGTTGAAGTAATCATTTAGTTCATTTGCAATATCCTCATGGTTGTGGATCATACTCCCATCAGTGGTTTTAAGGCCAAGGATTATGTTGTGTCTCCTATGTTGTATCATTGAGTGATGAAAGAAGGAAGAATTGCGTTCTCCACATTTAAGCCAATTGATGCGAGACTTTTGTTGCCATAATTTTTCCTCCTGTGAGACTCTTTCTTCCCAGTTCTTTTGGAGGCTTAGTTCTTCTTGCTTCATTTTATCATTGATTCCATTGTTGATGATTTTTTGTTGGAGTGTTTCCATTCTCTGTTCCAAATATTTTACCGAAAATCTCTTTATTCTATATTTTGATTTTGTTTTTTTTATGAGTTTCAATCTTTGTTGGAATTGATACATTTTGTTTCCTGATTGGGGAATTGGGATTTTCAACCATTCTTCCATGTGTTTCCATAAATTTTGGGTGCCAAGCCAAAACAATTCGAAATGGAAAGGCATTTTTTTTGTCTTGTGGAGATTTGAATTTTCAATGAGATTGGCCAATGGTTTGAGCCTGATTGGGGGAGGATGCAAGCCTTCGCTTCCTAGGAGGTCATGTAAATAGCTTCAAAGAGAAGGAAGCGATCGAGTCTAGATGTGATTTATCTGATTCCCCCTCTTCTATTATTCCATGTGTAGATAACATTGTTTGTGGGGATATATATCATACTTATCCCATCTAATGTTGATTGGAAGGCCTCTGAATCTTTTTCCAGTTTGCGAATCCCCCCTTTTTTTCCTCAAGGTTTAAAACCATGTTGAAATCCCCTGCTATAATTTTGAAAGGCAGAGGAATGGTCTCCAAGATTTTTCTAACAACTTGAAGCATTTGGATTCTTTCCACTACCGGATGAGGAGCGTAAATGTTAGTTACAATATAATTTCATTGGTTCCAATGATTTTTAGAACAATGGTAATGGAGTGCCTTGTTGCCACAGAGGAAGATAGCTCATACAGTGAGCTTTTCCAAAGAATTATAAGTCCACGAATAGATCCTATTGCTGAGTTTAATGTGTAGCTATAATTTTTGAAGCCGTTCTTTTGAAGGATGTTGAGGTTCTCCATTGCGATCTTAGTTTCTTGAATGAGAACAATATCATGTTTGTTTGTGATGAGTTTGTCTTTTAAGACTCTTTTTTTCCCTTGACCATTAAGGCCTCTTATATTCCATGAAATACAATTCATTGATAATGATGAGGGGTGGGTTTAAGAGCTTTTACCTTTCCTTAGTTGAGGAGCCTTGCACCTAGTTCCTGGAGGAGCTACCCTGATCCAGGTGGATGTTGGTGGCCACCCACCTATCCCATTTGGACCCCCACGACTGTCTCTTTCAGTTTTTCAGTTTCCATAATTGTAGCACAATTTACTATTTTTAGGAGTTTTTCAGGTCCTGAACTTCCAAAGCCGTTTTGAGGCCCTAAACGACATTTTTTGGGAAATTTGGGAGCAACATGGGGCCATGGATCGATGTTGCTCTTCCCAAAGTTATAGTTCTTGGATATATCTTTCTAACAAGCTATTGTACGCATCAAACAGAGATCGGGTGCCAAAGTTACGACCCCGGGAAATTGATGTACCAATTTACCCAAACGAGGCCCACAATTTGGTGTTTCATCTTCTAGGGTTAGGTTTTGGGATGTTAAGGGTTTTCCATTGTTTCTCAACAATAAATAGGCCTTCGAGCCTCATTATAACATAGTTCAAAGGCATGTAGCCACCACATCTCTTCTCAGAGATAAAGCTACCATCGCCCTAGCTGGTTTATTTTCATTTTTGTTTGTAAGCATATTTCAGTATTTTACATTAATGAAATGAAGTTTATTTCCGTTGCATATTTTTGTTTATGGTTATCTCTATAATTTGTTGTGTTCCTATTTAAATCTAGATCAGTGGTATCAGAGCGGTATGCTTTTTCTCTGTTTTTCTTTGGATGTCCCCAACGAGGTCAGGATATAAGGAGTTAGGGCTTGAACTGGTCGAACCTTTGCAAGACCAACCTCACAAATCCCAACGGCCTCCCATGGCGGATGAGAAGAAAGACGAGGGGGCAGGAGATCCTATCAAAATCTTGCTCGAAGAAGCCCTTGAGCGACAAAGGAATGTGATGATGGATAGCTTTGCCCAGATCCTTCAGCGGCTACCCAGAGGCAACGCATCAGCCTCTAGCAGCTACTCTGGAAACGCCACACCCTTTAAGGTACAAGTTAATTTTGAAATCCCCATCTTCGAGGGTCAAATAGATGCAGATGCTGTAGATAAATGGTTAAATTTGATAGATGGGTATTTTTTGTTCATGAATTTTCGAGTCGGGAAAAGATTGTTTTCGCTCTTCTCAAAGCAGCCCCCCACGTCAAGGATTGGTGGGAAACCTACTGCGAGCAAAAGAATGAAAGTACGGGCTCCCTATTTTTAGCCGCACCCACTTGGGATTCATTCCAGAATGCCATCCAGGAGCAGTACTATCCTGTCAAAATCTATGAGGACAAATACATCAAATGGACCACACTGCGGCAGGGAAGGGACCAAGATGTGTTGGAGTTCACAAACATTTTTCATACCCTTCAGACACAGTTGGGTATCAAGGACTCTGAGCTGCATTTGGTACTCAAATATTGTGGCTGCCTACACAGATACATCCAGGAAGAGATAGAGTTCCTAAACATCTCCTCGCTCAGCACGGCGTACCGATACACTGTCAAAATCGAGCAAAAGTTCAAACAGAAGAAGCGATACTTTGGATCTACAAATCTGTAGACCAACGGACAAAGCCAAGGCAAGGTGACCCAAGACAACCCGTAAAAGCTGCAAGAAAAGAACAACACCACAAAGTCGAAGAAGGACACAGGAAAGTGGTGTGAGTTACACAAGAGTCCCACTCATAATACAAGTGAGTGTCGGACCAAGCAGTCGCTGGTGGCCGAGTTAAAGGCTTCATAATCAGATGCATGTTTCGATCCTGAGTCAGAACCCGACAAGGGGAATGGCAAAGGGAAGCAGATCATTGATGTGGAGCCCAACGTCACTGTTGCCACTGCCAAGATCCAGAAGAATGAGCCCGAAGATCCAGAGGAGGGGGAACGTCTTTTCCACTCACAGATGTGGGTGAAGGGTTCGCCGCTACAATTCATTGTCGACAGTGGCAACCAAAAGAACCTCATTTCAGTAGAGGCCGTGAAGCGGTTGGACCTACTGACTACACCACACCCACAGCCGTACAGTATCGGGTGGCTTCACCAAGGACGAGATCTTCGAGTTCGCTAGCAGTGCCACCTTCCCTACAGCATCAAGCCCTTCACAGATGAGGTAGTGTGTGATGTTACACTTCTGGATGTTTGTGATGTACTATTAGGCCAGCCATACTTGTGGAGGCGACATGCTATGTATGAGTCAAGGCCTCGCGCTATTGTTATTTCTTTGGGTAATTCATTAAACAGGATACCGAAGGTGGCCCCACCTACCACCACCTCTTTGATCACTACTAAGAAAGGTAGCAAGCTCATCTCACAGACTAGGAAATTTATTTTCTGTCTGGTTCGCTCCCAAAGTAAGGGGAAGATCGTTGCTACATCCATGACCCCTGCGAAGGGTTCCTCCACGTAGTAGTAGCAGCAAAGGGATACGGTCATGACAGAACATAGGAACAACTTCTCCTCACCCACAGGGGTACCACACAAGTTTCAGGTGGGCGATAAAGTTTGGTTACATCTGCAGAAAGAACGCCTTACAAGAGCCCATCAGAAGCTCAGACCACTCTGACATGGTCCTTACAACAGTACCAAGGTTGTGGGGAACAATGCTTTGGAGCACAACATTCCTCCATTCCTTCGCCTACACCAAGTGTTCAATGTGGACCATCATCAACCATGCTTCCCACCATTACTAGACACATCAGAGATTGCAGAACAAGTTCAACACATGGAGGAAATCAACACAATGGGGACCGTTGCTTCCTAAGGGGGGAGGAATGATCCAGGTGGATGTTGGTGGCCACCCACCTATCCCATTTGGACCCCCATGACTATCTCTTTCAGTTTTTCAGTTTTCGTAATTGTAGCACAATTTACTATTTTTAGCAGTTTTTCGGGTCCTGAACTTCCGGAGCTGTTTTGAGGCCCTAAACGACGTTTTTTGGGAAATCTAGGAGCAACATGGGTCCATGGGCTGATGTTGCTCTTCCCAAAGTTACAGTTCTCAGATAGATCTTTCTAATGATCTATTGTACTAGTCAAACAGAGATCAGGTGCCAAAGTTACGACCCCGAGAAATTGATGTACCAATTTACCCAAACGAGGCCCACAATTTGGCGTTTCATCTTCTAGGGTTAGGTTTTGGGATGTTAAGGGTTTTCCATTGTTTCTCAACAATAAATAGGCCTTTGAGCCTCATTGTAACACAGTTTAGAGGCATGTAGCCGCCACATCTCTTCTCAGAGATAAAGCTACCATCGCCCTAGCTGGTTTATTTCCATTTCTGTTTGTAAGCATATTTCAGTGTTTTACATTAATGAAATGAAGTATTATTTCCACCGCATCTCTGTGTTTATGGTTATCTCTATAATTTTTTACGTTCTTGTTTAAATTTGGATCATACCCGATGGTTTTTCTTCCTCGCTTTCTGTTGGGTCCTTTTGGCTTGTATTTCTCTGCTATCATGTTTTCCAATGTCCCTTTATTTGTTGGGTCGTCTGGTGGTTTCTGGAGTGTGCTCTATTTTAGTTCTTCTTATAGAAGGTATTCTCCTTCTATTCTCTATATTTTCTCTTTTGGTATTGCTACCAAACCATTATTTTGCCATTCTTTTGCTATGGAGATGAGGTCAACCCTTCCAAGGCTTCCTCTATTGCATCGTCTTCTGGGGTGGTTTTGTCATTGTTGGTTCCATGTCAATGTCTTCTGGTATGTGATCCTCCTCTATTTGAATGTGCTCTGAGTGATTCTCCCCTTGTTTCTGATATGTTGAGTTTTAGATACTTTCGATTGTTTCTTCTTCATTATTGTTGTCTAAGGGAGGGTCTTCTTGGACTTTCTGTAGTGATTCATATTTATTTTTACTGATTACTTGGTGTTAATCTTGTTTTTCATGTGCCTTCCTATTCTGATTTCTTTTGAGCTTGCGCGTTGCTTTGTGGAGCCTTGTTTTGGGGACAGTCTCTGAATAGATGTTTGTGTTCATGGCATTTCCTACATTATAAATGGTATATGCTCATAGTAAATGCTTTGGAGTAGACCTCGTCTCTGAAGACTAGATTTATTGTTTCAAGGAGGGCTCCTGAGACATCTATATATACACATATTCTTGCGTAAGAGACATAGTAGCCATTTTTAGTTCCCTCTGACATTTTATGTATTCCCCCAGTTCATCTCCTATGCCCTTGAGCACTAAGAGTGCACAGTAGTCTATGGGAAGTGAGTATAGCCTGACCTAGATCGTGACCAATCAAGAGAATAGCAGGGACTATAGTCGAAACAACTCAGTTGAATTGGCTTGGTATGTGTGCTGACCGATCAAGAGAATGGTAGGGACTATATCTTTAACACAAGCTAGTGAAGAAGCCATGACGATCAAATATCTGAACAATACTTCCAGAGGGGTTAGACTTGCTTTACACGAAACAAGGTCCATACAGAGAGTTGGAGTTCTACCAGTGTGCCTCCAATGTTGTAGCGGCTACAACCACACTCCAAAATTTTTCCTTCACTTTGTTTTGGAGCCTCCCTCCTCAAAATCTTCACAGCTTGTCTTGCACTGCTCAGGTATTTATGTTTCATTCAAGTTTATCTTTCACTTTGTAGCTTGTGTTTGCTTACTTGCTTTACATCTAACCACAAGCTGACCCTGTGACTTGGTTGCAACCCGGTTCCTGC
The DNA here is from genome assembly GCA_031772625.1 of Pinus tabuliformis. NCBI lineage: Eukaryota > Viridiplantae > Streptophyta > Pinopsida > Pinales > Pinaceae > Pinus > Pinus tabuliformis. The sequence goes on along the minus strand of CM062816.1, from coordinate 49,878,669 downwards.
ATTGCCTTGATGATTTGTGCAATCCTTGATGATTTGTGCAATCCTTGAGGGCAACCAAACTTGCTATTAGGAAATGCACAGTGCAACCCAACAGTGATCTTGGGCTCCAGAATTGTGCAGACCCAGTTGGAAGCTTGTCTTCAGCTGGGAAGTTGCACAGAGCAGTCCAAGCTAGGAAGTGAGCCTTTAGCTCCAAAATTGTGCAGAGCTAGCTGACAAATAGCCTTCAGCCCAAGAATTGTGCAGTCCAATCCATCAGTGAGCACTCAAGTCCAAAATTACGCAGAGCCGACTGATAGCTTGCCTTCAACTGCGAAATTGTGTAGAGCCTGAGAGGCAACCTAAAGTGACTCAACTCAGAAATTGCGCAAAACCATATTGTGCTCAGAAAATGTTAGTGCATGAACCAGAGAGTTGCTTGGTCCTCCCCACGACTGCACAATATTTTCGGGTAGTGCATGACAGGGTTCTCAAAAAGCAAGAAGCTAAGAGGAAAAGCATCCCTAGGAAGTAGGGAATCTTTATTAGCTTCCCCAAGGTGACACATTTCCATCTTTAGAAGTTTCTACTAAGTGTGGTTGTTGTCCTTGATCTCAAGCATGCGCATCATGAACTCCATTTGCTCAAATCCATGTAATGGACACCTCTAGAGCTCATTCATGCATTTGATCATCAAGCTCTAGCTTCCCTAGGAGATCAAGGAGCCTTCAGAGCATGTCATCGCTTTTCGGGGTGAGTTTTTCTTTTATTGCCTTTTGCTGCTTTTTTTGTCGCTTTGGTTTATTTAGCTTGTGAGAGTGTTGTTTCGCTCATTTTGTTGAATTACCACTAGCATTTTAAATTTTTTTAGCTTGTAGAAGTGTTGTTTCAAGTTATAGATGTCCTTTCTCAAGTGTAACATGAGTTTTCCTATTTTTGTACCAACGGTTGCCGTTGTGGTGACTTCCTTCACATGCTTCATGTTCCTTCAATTTGATCCATTGCTGCACTTGTCTTACATGCATACATTTACACTTGGTCAGATCCACACTAATCCTTACATCATCCTTCAGATCTGCCTATTTGCACACTCCCCATGGACAGATATGGTCTCCCCCTGCCCGGGTTTCACATTCACTTACATGCATTGCCCAATCTGGCAGCTCAAGTCCTCTGCCTTGGCTTATGGAATTGTGCAGAGGTTGTCCTGGGCTGGCTCCAACTGCACAATATGAAGTTCTAGGAGCCAGTCTCCCAGCTTGGTTAATGAGACAACGCAATGCACAGTCTCTCCCACACCCTGTCCCAGACTGAACTGCGCATTTTGCAGTTCTAGTCAGCAGGCTTCCACATTAACTGCTGGGACTACGCAGTGAGAAGTTCCCACAGTCAGTCAGTCACCCCTTGTTAATCAAAACTATGCATTTCCTCTCATCAGATGCCCTGGCTACTTCTTGATCATGTTGTAAAGTTAGATTTATAAGAACTAATTTTTGCTTGCCATGAGTGTCCATTCTGTCCCACAAGTACCACACTCGCGAAGCGCTTCTCTCCAACAGTCATTGTACCATGGAACCAAAGAGAGTTTCTTCAAGAGTGAACACTGAAAGAAGTACCCAGGAAGCAGTTGAGCAAGTGCCAATTTACTTGCCAATATATGGATATGCCCAACTATTTACAGAAAAGGAATCAACACTAACATGGCAACAAAACTAGCAGCAATGACAGAAGGCAACAAGCCAGTACAAGATGAGGAAAAGAGGAAACCACTGACATAACAAAGGGAGGACAAAGATGGAGAGCAAAAGCGCATTCAGTCTTCATGTAGGCATCTTTGACGGCAGAAGAGAGAGGAAGCACATGACATAGACAACAGAGTAGAGGAAGAGAAAATAACAGAGCTTGTAGGTAGCAGAAACAAGATCGCAACAAGAAGAACAAGACTTGAAGGAATAACATGAGTTGACAAAGCAACAACGCTAGTACATGTTGATGAGTTGGAACCAACTGAAGAAGAGAGTGAACGGATGCAAGTTCCCTCACCAAAGCTAAGCACAAGAACTAAGTCTGGATGGAGGTCAACAAGTATATGGAACAGTTGATGTGCTAGGCCACTAGTGATGACTTGCAGCTGAGTGCAGACAACATGAAGAAGTACGTTGGTGGTCTAGCCACACTCAGGACAATGCTACACAGGTTTTAGGATGAGACAAACACAGGTTCCAATACCACATGCTTGGATGCCATGGAGGCAAGAGTCCGCTTTCAGCAAGACAACATCAAGACTTCACAACACAGTACCAAGCTTGGCATCAGTACATGACCAAGTAGCATCAAGTGGAGGTTCCCTAGTTGGTCTTTCCCCACACTCTAGAGTCATAGTGTTTTATCTTGTTAGCCTGTCTCTAGCCTATTTTCTCCCACATGGGCATATGTGGAAATTGTATATTATAGTAAATATGTTGTACGTGAAATTCCAAGTCTCAATAGTGGAATGTGAATAGTCATTATGTAATGTAAAGAGTCATTAGGGTAGATGAAGAGTCACAAAGGGGAATGTCAAGGGTCACCCCACCCTTTTCTATAAATAGAACCTCATAACTCATAGAATGGGCTTTTGGGAGCCAAGATTTTAGCTAGGCATTGCCTAGAGAAGCCTTGGAGAGTACTGTGACAAGCCTTGGCTTCTCCACAACGTAGAGCGAGTACATCTCTTTGGAGGAGCAAGCAGTGTTGACTGTAATGTTCCATTATTGGGGCTAGTGGTTGTTAATGGTGTATGTATGGATGGAACTTTCACTTAATAATGTATAACATAGCCAACATGTTTTCATGCATATGTTTTTATTGTAGTTGGACTATTCTGGTTGCTTTAGCAATGTATGTTATTTAACTTACGCATTTGTGTATGAACTATTTTGTATGCAATTGTATGAATCTTGTTGCAAATGTGTTTTTGGTTTAACCCGTCACTTTTTTATTGTGGGCTATTCTTCGTTCCAACTTGTGATGTCATTCAGCTCGTTTGTTCCTTTCAGGCTGCGTACTATTACAAGCTTCCAAGGGACACACTTCCTTTTCCCCTCTGCATGATAGAACCCCCATGCACCTTACTTGACTCGCTGCAAGGTCACACTTGCTTCCGACAAAGATATCATACTTACCTTTGTGCACTATCGCAGTCAAGGCATTGCTTTACTACCCATTGCTGGGACTCCTACTCCAAATGGTCTGAGGTCTAGTTGGGACTTCTTACTTGGGAGATCCCCTGACATGTTGGCGGGTCCAGCACTGTCAACAAAGATTTATACAAATATCTAATTAAATCATTATCATACAAAGTTGAAATGAATTTCTAAATTGAATAAGCAAGACTACGATATAACTTATAAAATATTTTGCATTTATACATACGTCTGTATTCTAGAATAGTTCGATATTTTATTTTTTTACTGTGTTGAGAATATTACAATACATAGCCTTTAGCATATACTAAATTTGAAAATTGGTTGAGACAATAATAAAATTTGGTAATGATTTCTTTACTAATTAACCATTGTTTCTCGAGATTAATGCTTCTACTAATTATGCTGCCAAAAAGGAGATTTGATTGCTTTGTTTATGTTTTACGAGAGTTATTCTGACAACATTCTTAGGGTGTTTAATTCATCTTTGAATCGCCTAAGCATTTGCTGAAGTTCCAATATCTTATCCATTAGCATTAACATATCTTGGTTGAGCATTAAGATATATTGGCTCTTTGCATGTACCTCTTCTTGTGTGCTTCTGCCATTGTTTCTTTGGGCCATTTGTTTTTCTGTTTGTAACAAATTAAAAAAACAATAGAAAAATGATAAAGCAAAACCTGAAAACACTTAACGGTTTACGAAGAAATAAAGTAAGTCGATTGCCTAGAACTTACTAACGGGTCTACAACAAAATGAACATTGACAAATTGCTTTCACAGGAAACATGTTTCACACATCAATTTGTCACCATTAGGCAAATGACCGGCAATCTAGATCTCTCTCTATCTGATGAAGTGTTCCAAGCATTCCCCTACAATTTTAGAAGCACAACAATCCCAAATACAATAAGAATCTTGGATTACATTGCTTAAAAACCTATTTTCAAGCACTTGTGCACTTTTCCTAGTCATTACTTGCACAAGTGTAGTTATGATCATTGTGGTTTGCACAATCCTGTGCTCTGTTTTCCACTAAAAACTGCAAAATCTCTTAGCGTGCGTAAAAATAAAAAAACAATTTCAAGAAATAAAGTAAGTCGATTGCCTAGAACTTACTAACGGGTCTACAACAAAATGAACATTGACAAATTGCTTTCACAGGAAACATGTTTTACACATCATTTTGTCACCATTACTTAACAGTTTACGAAGAAATAAAGTAAGTCGATTGCCTAGAACTTACTAACGAGTCTACAACAAAATGAACATTGACAAATTGCTTTCACAGGAAACATGTTTTACACATCATTTTGTCACCATTAGGCAAATGACTGCTAATCTGGATCTCTCTCTATCCGATGAAGTGTTCCAAGCATTCCCCTACAATTTTAGAAGCAAAACAATCCCAAATACAATAATAATATTGGATTACATTGCTTAGAAACCTATTTTCAAGCACTTGTGCACTTTTCCTAGTCATTACCTGCACAAGCGTAGTTATGATCATTGTGGTCTGCACAATCTTGTGTTATGTTTTCCACTAAAAACTATGAAATCTCTTAGCATGCATAAAAATAAAAAACAATTTCAAGAAGCTTTGTTGGGAGAATATTTCTCAACCAAAAGGTCTCGAGCCTCTACATACTTCGGCCTCATCCGTTGGTTCATGAATACAACTCCATCTCTTTGTGGAACCCTAATCCCTCTCTTTATGGATCTCATCCCTTGAGAAGAGGATCTCAAACCTCCTCCTCTTGGCCTATAAATTCAACACAGACTAGAGGGTAAAGGGAGGATTTTGGAATGTAAACTTATGTTGTCAAATTGAGGTTGGAAGATTGTCACCTAAAGGGAGGATTGGATACTATTGGAAGGAGGCTTGCAACATCAAGGCTAAGGTTGTATTGCTCCTTCTTATTCAAGATTAATACAAGCAATTATTTCTTTCCTATTTGCACTTGTTATGATGCTCATTGCAAAGCTCCTTGATCTTTTGCATAGTTTGTAATTGAGTATTGCTATGATAAATGCTATGTTGCAGTTTCCATTTATGTTGTGTTTCATTTTTTCTCTACGTTATGATTTTATTTCTTGTTTGGTTATGTTTATGCATATCTTCTCTTGAAGCGGTAAGAGAAGGATTTTGAAAGCATCAAGGGACATCTACAAGCATTTCGTAGAAAGGAAAGAAGTCCTTGCACATTTTATATATCGTATTTTAGTTATAGACTAAGGAAAGTTTGTAGTTACTTGTTTGTTTCTTTCTAGATTTGTCTTTAAATATAGGGAGATCGTTCTTGTCCACAAGAGCAATTTTTCTTCCATAACAAGACTACATACAATGCGTCAAAGATGATAAGTCATCTAAATCACAAATTGACATCTAAGTTTTGAAATGACATTTAACTACTATCGATTTTAATGGTATTCATTAACCAGTGATCGTCATCAATATGGCTAGTACTAATTTTCTTGATCTTTAATAAAAAAAGACTGTTGTGAAATTAGTTATTTTAAATCATATACATTTTACTTAAATTCCAACTTGACATAGTCCAATTGATACGATTACATTTCATGATTGATTCATTTCGCACAATTTATAAATCAATATCGAGATACTATTTTATTAATATCCTAAACCACATTCTATTTTGATTAACTAAAGATCTCCTACTAATAAATACAAGTATTTTCGGCATTTATTCATTGAACCAACAAGTATTGAGACCATTTACTATGTAAACTTGTTTTGTTATTGACCAACTTTTACTGTGCAAAAGACAATGATTTTAGATATTAGATGCCAATTTGTGACTTAGATGCCTTATCATCTTTTTCGCATTATCCAAATATTAAATGAACTTTATTCACTCAAATAAGTGAGTTAAGTAACAATTTATAACTTGGTATGGTTTATGTCTTTTTGCATTAAGCTAAAAACTAGCATTGTTAGTTTTTATGTTTATCTATTCGTTCGTGCATTTCAACATTGCTTTCAATTGACTAAAAGAATCAAATGAGATGGAAAATAAAAATCTCAAACAATTGTCAATGTTCAAAGCGAAGATTACAATATTGATAACAACTTAACAAAACTTTCAGGATCCATAAAACTTTCAGAATCTGGAAAACTTTCAGGATCATTACATTGCCAAAAACCATTCTGCTTCGAACATCACCAGAAAGATAAGACTAAATAACATCATCCATCTCCATGTTGCACCTTCGTATAGGCATAGCATAATAAAAATGAGTCTCAAAACTATTTTGTCGAGAAATAGCCTCAGAAATAGATTCAATCTGCCATCGAAAAAACGAATGCAGGTCCATTTGCATAACCATCACTTAGCATCCAACCTAATCTCTAACTTGTAAATTGTTCTTCGTCCACATATCCTTCGTCTATGACTAACCTTTTTGACTGGTCACATTTAGGTACAAACTACCGATCACCAACACCAACAACATCTCCATCCAAAATTTCTCTTTTAAAAGCACTATGTATACTTGAATTCACGAAATAGATATCAAAACGAGTGTTTTATAGTATCGATAGATACAATTTTATTGATATGTTTACAATTAGTAATCATTACACAATGAATCAAAGTAAATGATATTAAGCTCTTGAGCGATAATGTAATTGCATATCGATTTGTTGAATAAATATTAATATCATTGCTAAGCATTAATTAATTCTTCAATGCTAAGTGCGATTTTCAAGTTTTCACATCTTTGTAAACATTACCGTCTTGACATAGTTTTTGCATATAACACACTTGTCCTTTCTCACATGCTCTAGTACTAAATGCTTCCAACAGTTTGTACGTTACCTGTTATCATTAGAGTAATTACGTAATAAAATATGTTATAAACACTAATGTTAAATTGCACAAATAATGAGTACAATACGCAATATTAAATTTGATAAATGAGATTTGATATTGTATGTTGGCTTTGAAATGCAGAGAAGTTGATTGTGTGGCATTGTATGTTGGCTTTGAACTTTTCCGCACACACTCTCCACACTCAAACAAAGCTTTGCACTCCTGCACGTGTTCCGAGAAAAAATCTAAAGTGCGGGTGCCTTCAATGTAGAAGAAATTGATTCTACAACAGCTTACGAAAATCACTATTCTACGCACTTTCATTGAAAGCTTTCATTATGCAAAAAGTTTTGTGCGAAGAGATTTCGTCATGCAGAGACATTTAATTATGCCGAGTGCTTTTACTGTGTAGACATATTTGAGCAAATAACTTTCACTGTACAGAGAGAGATTTCATTGTGCAAAGTTTTGTCCGCACTTCGCACAACCTTTAATCAATTAACTAGCGGTATTCAAAGTACGATTTAGTATTAAAATATTACCAATAATATATAATAATAATAATGTGGAGGAACTGTGCGGATAGAGAATGCAGATACTGCTTGTAATGCAAACGAATTCACATTTAACATTGAAGAATTAATTAATGCTTAGCAGTGCTATTAATATATATTCAACAAAATGATACGCAATCACGTTATCACTAAAATGCTCAATAGAATTTACTCTTATATCAATAAAATCATATTTATCAATATTATAAAATAATCTTTTTGACATTTATTTAGTGAATTCAAGTATATGTATAGGTTTACGTAGCCAATACGCCTCATAACAAATTGAAACAATACGCAGAACTCCTTCGTACACTTCTATTTGCATATTTCTTTAGTCAAAATCATATAGCTAGACAATGTAACCATGCCTAGACAAAATCACATTGAATATAATAAAACATCTACTGTTATTTGTTCAAATTGCATGGATTATGGACTTTGTTCTTATTGCATGTATTATAGTTATCGTTTACTAATTTTTCTATTAACGATAGAATGATTGATGCAACTTTGATTAGGAGTGCAATTTATCCTTATTGTGAAGTGTAGAGGTAGAGTCAAAGTTTTTATTGTGCAAAGTGCTTCTCCATATTCCCCTATCTCCGCACATAAACGTTCTCTGCACACAATACACCATTTCAAAGTTATTTCTGCATATTTGGAGATCCTGTGAGCTTTGGCATCGTTGGAAAAAACACTAGCAATCTTAGTCATAATAGTATTAGATCACTTGCTCACCCTACTTCTACTGCTAATTAATTGTTTAAGGTCATGCTTCTTTATGTAGGGCTCACATTTTCTCATTATTCAAGAATGCTTACATTTATGCAATTTGTCGTTATTGTGGAATGGAGAGGTATAATCGAAGTTTTTATTGTGCGAAATGCTTCTCCATAATGACTTCACTATTAGCCTTAATTAACTTTTTAATATTCAGTAATCTGCGCTCCATAATGTTACTATGTGTGGATGGATAACATATACAAAAATGTATAAAACAATGAACAAAGATTTTGCCGCACATATTTCTTTTAGCGCATCGTTTACTCTGCAATAACAAAAACAAGTTGCAAAACAATGTTTATGCATGCATTTGTTGAATAAACACCAAAAAGAGTATTTTATAATATTGATAGGTTTTCTAAAAACAATAATCATTATACAATGTCTATTTTCCAAATAAATGCTTACATTAACCAAAAAGGGAAATAACTCTGCAAATTAAGTTATGGAGATATTTTGAAATTAAGTTTACAGAAAGCAAAGCAATAACTAAATCAACACCGATTTACTTTGACGTAAGGTATAACTAACGAACTAAATAGAGAAATATAGATAAATGTCACACATGAAAATTAATTTTGTTATTTTTGAATTTGATGAGGAACCAAGGTGAAAGGCCACAACCTTGTACATCATCAGCCAAATTTTCATTTTCTAATGTCAAAAAACTTGAAGAAGGATTGATATAGTTCACAAATAGACTACAAAAGCTATTCTAAAAGATATTTGCTCTATACAGTGTCCAAAACACACCTACAAACACAATATATTTGCATAATATAACCAAAAAAAAACTAACAACTATCTAAATTACTACATATCCTCTATAACATAAGCAACCTGGGTTTCATTAACTTTTGGCTCAAGCTAAGAAGGAGGGCAATCCTGGTCAATGGCAGAGTCAAATCTACTCTCCTCGTGCTGCATTAAAATCCCATGTTGTGCCATGATATCCTCATCTACTTCATTATCGTCCTCCTCAGCATTGACGTCCTCTGCTTGAGCCAAATTATCCACACGAAAACTCAACATTTCATTTTCCAATTGTAGTCGTTCCAACTTTACCTCCAATATTGCCATTTTATTATTTAAAAGCTCGAAATGGACCCATGCTTCAGATAGAATCATCTCAACATTTTTTGAGACGAAAGCGATGAGAAATTCCAGAGCACCTTCCATTTCAACTAAAGAAATACTAAGCTCTTGCTCTACAACTCCATAATCATGCTCCATAAACTTCAACCTGTGCTACACCTACTAATAAACTTGGTGAATTATGACTCTAATCCTGACTTTATGCTTGCAAAGTCGCTCCAACAATGTAAATATACCATTGATCTAACTTAATTTTAAGCCTCTGTCTTTGCCATTGATGTTGATTCGATTCATAGGTACCAAACGATTAAGAAAATACTGGGCGATAGTGGAAACTCCACACAATGTAAATGTTCACTCTCCAAAGGACATGCAGAGGAGGATGTATCTGCAAGAAAACGAGAGTGCGGATGGAAATTTATACCGTTAACACACAATTAATTTAACTATGAACAAATTTTGAATTAGTATTATTATGTTTCCTTGTGCGAAGCTTTTATTATGTGGAGGACGTGTAATGTGCACGTGAACGAGGTGTAGAGGGAAAATTAATTTTAAACGATTTTCCATTTAAAGCTTTTCCATATTTATTTGTGTGGTGTTATCACTCAGGTTGTCCTTAAGCTCCGAAAAAGGATACGGCCGAGGTAACCACAGACCAACTTTGGACTGCAGGTTCTAGCCAACCTGCAATCAGAGAGGGCTCTCTCTTTCAGATTTAGCTTTGTTGAAAAGGATTTTAGGCTAGGTTTTGAGTTCAGAGGGTTTTTGTTTTGCTTTTGGTGGGAAAATTGATGTTTTCAGACAGAGAGGCAAGGCATAGTCTGGAAGTTTCAAACCATTGGGCGTAGAGTCGAGGAGGAAAACTGCCGGTGCATTTCTTCGGTCACAAGAGAGGAAAATGGAGCAAGATAGTTGCGCATGAAACAATATTTCAAGTTTAAATGATGGAAAGAATGCTAAGTAATGAGAGGCAGTTAAGAATCTCTCAATCAGCTTAACAGATGGGGGTAACAGAGCTCTACCTAGGGGCAGCGAAGAATCCCTAGATAATTGGCCAACACAAGTGAATCGGGGTAAATATGAGCCAGGAGGAATTCATATTCATAACCTATTCATTTAGAGGAAAACATAAAGAAACAGCAGAAATTGAGCATAGAGTGTACTTAAACAAATTCTAAGCTATTCTTTCTTTCTGCTATTTAGATAGTGGTAAACAATAAACAGAGGTAAGATGCACTTATTGCTTCAGACTGCAGCACAAGGATTCCATCTTCAGATCTTCAAAACATTCATTTACAACAGACAGTTTGCTCTCCAAGCTTTCAGCAATCTTTGATTATAGAAAAAACTCAGGTATACAATGCGAGTCTCTAGTGAAAATTCTCAATTAACCAACCCTTGTAACAATGTGGAGGGCGGTATATATATGGAAAAACTCTCTACAACTGCTTTTGTTACATCTTGACCTAAACAGGTCCTAAAGAACAATTAATTTGATCTAATCCTATCTGAAATAAATGCATGAAAATATCTTTGGTTGCGCTGAGGGCCGCCATATCAAAACTAAGTAAATGATGTTGTCCTCGGTGGCTTGGTGCAGTGTTTTCTGAAATAAATGTGTATGGGTTTCTGCTTCTTTACTGTCTGCCTGTATTTAAAGCTTTAACTGTGATTTGAGGGCAAGGACGGGCTTACACCTCTTGATTTGACTTTCTGGGGGGCTCATCAATGTTCAGGTGCTTCGAGCCCCTAAAAAATCTTGACTGATACTCTTTGGCTCTTCTTCTTCCTCTGATACTCTTTGACAATAAACTGGGCCACTGTTTTCCTTTGCGGTGGGTCTAATCACAAATTAATGGCCGTTGTTCGGCCTCTGTTTCCTCTAGAACTGTCTTCTGCTCCTTACAGCAAGCTTCGCGAAGAAAAATGGGTCATTCGGTGCCTTTCGGGCTTGCTGGGGGCTGCATAATGAAAAGATTCCCTAAAGATTCCCCATTCAGGCCTAATTTATCCAGCGATGAGCGATTTGCGCTAAAAATGCTGATGACGTCAGCATGATGTCAGCATGACGTGACTTTGTACGGCGGATGATGTCAGCAGAATGACGTCAGCATGATGACGTGGCGGGATGACGTCAACATGATGACGTCATCACGTACGGAGGTGACGTGGCAGTACGGCGGGTCTGATGGTGTGGCAGGACACGTGGCAGGTGACTCGGCGGTACAGTGGCAGGAGGTCCACGCAGGCGGGTGACGTGTCATGGTGACTGGGCAGGGGGTGACGCAAGCAGGTGATGTGTCATGGTGACTGGGCAGGGGGTGACGCAAGCAGGTGACATCACCGGGCAGGGGCGGTTTCCGGTTTTGGGGCGCACCGCCTTTGGGCATGAGCGGTTTTGTCAGAGGGGGCTCCGCCACAGCCCAGGAGGTGACGCGTGGCGGGAGGTACGGCGGGAATACCGCCCATCTCCCGGACGCTAACCTTCGGGCGGTTCGGAGATGGGACGGCCCGTCAACCGTTGATCTGGGCGCAGGACGATCGGACGGTTGGCGGGAAGGGTGAGGCGGCGGGAAGTTAGGGAGGGGAATATACAAGGGATATTCTGATTTTAATAATGCGCGGCGGGGGTTGTAGACTTAGGGAAAGTGGGTTATGGGGTTTAAAATGGGCGGGTTAATGTATTTACAGTTGGGGCTTAGGGATAAGGGGTAAAACATGGGTTTAATGCGCGCGGGTTTAACAATTTCTGCAGAAAACTTAAGGTAAGGGGGCGGAAAAGAGGGTTTTTTAGGGTTTTTAGGGCTAGGGGAGAGGTCGTTAGCATGACCAGGTGTCATCTAACTCCTGCTATGACTCGGATGGGCTAAAAACAGCCCCAGGTGGACCATTTTTTCCCGGACTTGGAAAAAATATGGCTATATTGCCAGGGAGGGGATATTTACATAGGGGAATTTTATATACATAGTTTTAGTAGGGGAAGGGGAAAACTAATAGGGAGTTATATACTAGAGTTAGTAGTTAATATGGAGATGATAAGCAGGTGCTAATGTCAGGGACCTTAGGCTAATTTTGGGGAAAAGAATTTGAAAAGAAATAAAATCCTTGAGCGAAGCAGATCTTCACCAAGGCAACTGATATGGATGATGATGAAACTAAGAGGAATCAAGCAGATCTTGACCTCTTTGGGAAGTTAGTAAGTGACTTTAGGGAATTATAAGAAGGGGGAGTTAGTGATGTCCACCTTTGAGCTCCTTTGAATGAAAACTGCCTGCACTGTGATCTGTAAAGATGAAGCACTTTGTAACACAAAATTGATCATAAATCATCATTCTGCAACCTCACAGCTACCTACCCGGCCTACTTTCCTAACATTTTTTCTTCTTTTTGGTTTGGGTGCACTTAGACTTGTAGACCCTGATTTACAATTTTTCTTTTGAATGATTTCCTATCTAAATCTACACTTATTTCTGCCAGGGCCCAGATTAAGCAGTTGGGTCCCTTTGATTCTCTACCTATTTACAGATCTGCCAAGATTAAACTGTTTGGACAGATATCATTCTCTATATTCTAAAACAGGAAATTGAAACCTAGGGAGACCAAGATTAGACTGTTTGGACCTCCCTTAAATGAAAAATCTTCAAAACTGGAACAACTCATCAAAATTGGAATCAGCAGTGGCATTTGGACTAGCACACTTCATGGCTTTCTTGTGGAAATATGGAACACTGCAGCTTGCAAAGTATGACATATTTGGCATGTAAAAATGTCAATCATGAAAGATGAAACCCTGTTGCAACAGGAGGCTAACAGTGGCTCCACTTGGGGATGGCTTTTCCTTGTGAAAAGCCAAGAACAGCAGGTCAGACTGCCTTGATCTTCTGTGGTTGCTGTAGACTGGAAACATTTGTTCTAGCTGCTAAAAATATAAACTTTGAACTATGAACAACCTCCTCCTCAACTGAATTACTGTGAACTGTGCAGCATCGCCTGCTTTCTTCTGCGTGCTTGATAATTATGCACAATGACTGCAAATAGTTCTTTTCTACCATGAATTGCTTGTAATGTGACAGTTTTCCTTTTGTTGTTTTGCTGAAATTGGTGCAGAGACAGAGCCTTTAAAACTGGAACACTTGTTTTGGCTGTGCCTTCACAAATTTACTGTTGCTTCTTAAACAATCGGCCTGCTTATAAAAAATAAAAACAGAGTGCTGATATATACAAATAAGACTGTACAAAGATATATACAAAACTGCATTGTATCCCTTAAAAGGGGTCATGGTAATGTTTCAGCATACGGCCATTGACAGGGCCTTCTTCAGCAGTGCCGTCCTCTACAGATCTGAGAAAATAAGTGTTATTTCCCTGAACAGCAGAAATAACCAATGGACCTCTCCATAAAAAATCAAACTTTGCATGTTTGCCCTTGTCTTCCCTTCTTGAGTCCCATCTTAGAACTTTGTCACCAACATTGAAATCCTCAGCCTTAGCTCTCTTATCAAACATCTTTTTGAGCTTTTCTTGCACAATTTGAGCTCTGTCATAAACTTGTTCTCTGGTTTGCTGCAGATGGATGGTCTGATTGATTCTTCTTTGGATGTCATTTGGTTCAGCCTGAATCTCTTGTAACAGTTTGATAGTAGGAATGCCCAGGGATGAAGGAAATCTAGCCTCCATGCCGTATACCAGCTCATAAGGGCTCATCCCAATTGATCTTTTGCTTGAAAGTCTGTCTGCCCATAGGGCATTTACCAGTTTTTTGTGCCAGTTCTTCTTGTTTTCTTCCAGCACTTTCTTTATGATGTTGATGAGGCTTTTGTTAGATGATTCGGCCAAGCCATTACCTTGAGGGTAATAGGCCGTGGAGTGGCCCAAGGTAATATGAAATCTGTGGCAGAAATTGATCATTTTTTTGGACTTAAAGGCAGCGGCATTGTCAGTGATGATTTTATCAGGGCAGCCAAATCTGGAAAGGATATTGCACTCAAGGAATTGGATAATGATGGTGTCATTGGCTTGTCTATAGGGAATGGCTTCAACCCACTTAGTGAAATAGTCGGTGGCTGTTAGGATCCATTTGTGCTGGCCTGAGGAAGAGGGATGGATTTCTCCAATGAAGTCAAGACCCCATTGTTGAAAAGGTTGTTCGGTTGAGATGGGTTTAAGGGGCAAGGGTAACAGCTTTCTCTTGCCCTCAAAAATTTGGCATTTGTGACATGACATGGCAAACTTCTTTACATCTGCAAAAAGAGAGGGCCAATAAAAACCAGCCCTTAAAATTTTATCAGCAGTGGACTTCCAATATAGATGTCCTCCACAGTCACCTGCATGGAATTCTTTCATGACATTGTTAGTTTCATTCGTGGTTAAACAATTAAGCAATATACCTTCATGATTTCTCCCAAATAATGCACCATCTATAACACAAAACTTTAAAGCTTTCATTTTCAAAAATCTTTTCTTGGTTCTGGACAATCCTGGGGGAGCACACAGGTTTAACAATACAAAGCATATATCAGCGTACCATGGGGATTGTAAAAATATTTCACTGATCTGTGGAGTCGCCAGCTCCGGTTCATTGTCCAGCTGGTTAATCTCTAAGGCTTGAAAATTTGTTTCGGACATCAGTTTAGCTAAACCTTGTCCCTTTATCAACTTGGTTGGTTTTATTTCTATGTCATATTCAAGGATATTTGCAATCCACTTGCCTCTTTTGCCTTCTAATCCCTCTTGAGTCAATATGTCCTTTACAGCAGCATGTGGGACATAGGCAATCACATGTGAATATAAGATGTACACTCTGAAATCCTTGATGGCCTTAACAAGTGCGTAGGCCTGCTTTTCCATTATTGGGTACTTCAAAGGGGCGTCTCTTAAGGCTCTGCTGAAAAAAGCGATTGGTTTTTCAGCTCCCTGTTCATCCTTTTGCAAAAGGACAGCGGCTATAGTGTGATCAAATGCAAACGAAAATATGATAAAATCCTTGTCAAACTGTGGGCTAGTTAGGACAGGGGTTTGTGTTAAGGCCGATTTGATACTATCAAATGCTTGCTTGGTTTCAAGAGACCATTTTACCTTGGCATCCTTCTTTAACATGTTGCTTAACAATCTTATCAGCTCAGCTAGATTTGGAATAAATCTTCTCAAGAAGTTGATTTTCCCAAGGAATGCTTGTAGCTCTTTAATGTTTCTTGGAAATGGGATTTGGAGGATGGCTTGTATTCTTTCGGGATCAATTCTGATCCCATCCTTTGATATGATGTGGCCAAGTAATTTGCCTTCTTTGAGGCCAAACAGAGACTTCTTGGGGTTCAAGGAAATGCCATATTTCCTACATGTCATGAAAATTTGCCTGAGATGCTTGAGGTGTTCTTCATCAGATTTGGAAAATGGGGTTAAGTCATCAAGGTAGACAACTAGGAAGTCATGTATTTCTTTGGCAAAAGCAATATCCATTGCTCGTTGAAAGGTAGCACCAGCGTTTTTAAGACCAAATGGCATCTTTACATACTTAAATGTTCCCCACGGTGTGGTAAAAGCTGTTTTGTCTTGGTCGTCCGGGTGAACAAGTATTTGGTTGAAACCTGAAAAACCATCTAGCAAGGAGATTCTAGATGATCCCACTACTCTTTGTAGGATGTGGTCCATTTTGGGCAAAGGGTAATGGTCTTTTAAGGAGACTTGGTTTAAATTTCTGAGATCTACACAAAGTCTGATTTCACCTGTTTTTTTTCTCGTAGGAACAAGATTGGACACCCATTCAGAAAATCTGATAGGTGCTATGATGCCTGCTTCAAACATCCTCTTTACTTCCTTCTCAATCGGGGGAAGAAGCATAGGGTTAATTCTTCTAAGTTTCTGCTTGAAGGGTTTCTGGTTTGGTTTTAAGGGGATTGTGTGTTGGATCACTGAAGTGTCATAGGATTTCAAATCCTCATAGCTCCAAGAAAATACATCTTGGAACTCTTTGAATAAGTCAATGTACTTGGGCTTTTGATCAGGTGGTAAATTTTTGGACAGTTTGATCATTTTTGGCTTCTCTGCTGTCCCAATGTTGTGTTCCTCTATATCAGTGTTTATGGGCTGCAATTTTGGCTTTCTGGGCACGTCATTAGCATCAAACATGTCTTCTAAAGCAGGCAGAAAATTATCCTTTAAGTCAATGATCTCTGCCTCTGTTTTGGCTACTTCTTCCAAGTGTATTTGTTTCAGCTGTTCTATGTTTTCTTTGTCAAAAATAGTTGGTTTCAGGATTTGCTTGGCTGTTGCAGCTGTTACATCTTGCTGATTTTCATTTGTTTGGTGTTGGGAGCCGTTCATAGCATCCATGTCGATGTTAATATTCGCAAACTCATGCTCAAGGGTGAGGAAATTATTAATCTGGGCATCATTTTCGAACACTTGCCAATCTTTAACGTTATTTGGGACAGCGGGCCTATGTTTTATTTCAGCTGTGAAGTGATGGTTTGGGTCAAAAGGAAGCTTGCATGTACTAGCAAAGGTGGCTAGGCTGTGTGCATGAATGTTGTGATTTCTGGAAATCTTGTCAAGCTTGAATTCAGTGAATGCCTGGAGTATATTAGTAGCAGCGGTCCTATAGGCTCTCATTCTGTTGTCATTGGTTACAAAATTGCCTTTCATCTGTTGTATGATTAAATCAGAGTCTCCTAAAATAGACACTTTTGCAGCTCCTAGAGCTTTGAGGAGTTTAAGGCCTAGCAACAGAGCCTCATATTCTGCCATGTTATTTGTGCATTTAAAATTCAGTCTGTAGGCATGACCTTCTGCATGGTTGTTATATGTATTGTGAATCCAGACACCTGCCCCTGCTCCTAACTTGTTAACAGAGCCATCAAATTCTAAATACCATGTGATTTCCTGCTTGTGGTTGATGCCTAAAGTGTCAGTCAGCTTAGGATTGGGCAGATTCGAAACTTCTGTTTGGGAAAGTTCTTTTGGTATGCTGGTTGCATTAGCTGTTGTGACAGTTTCATCAGTGTGTGAAACTGATTCTTCGTTGATGTGGGCTTGTTGCTCTAGAGTAAAGGGCTCATTATCAATTGGAGAATTTGTATCATCATTAAACAAAATAAAGGAATCCATATCAGAGTGGATTGAGTAAATGGGAAAATTTTCAGGCTTGCTCTCGCTACTTACCACATATTTCATGAGCATTTCTCTATACAGTCTCTTTGGTTGCCCAAAGACTGAAATGGTGGCATAGGAAAGGTCTAATTGAAGGGATCCTTGAAGCTTTGCTCCAGATGATCTTGACAGGAGCATACCGTACTTTGGTGGAATGTCAGCAACCACTACATCCATGAGGATGGTCTTGTTGGGATATTGGACTAAGGAGACACACAAGTCTTTGATGAGGCCTAGACATTTCACTTGACTCGAGTCAAATGAGTATAAATCATTGTAAGGTCTTGTAACATCAAGATTCAGTTTTTCCATAACTGCTTTGGGCATAAGATTGTGCGATGCCCCTGAGTCAAACATAGCGTTGTGCAAAACCTTGTCATGTATATGCAAACTGACATAAAAGGGTGGGACAGGTCCATGTGTTGATTTTCCATTAACTTCTAGGCCAAACAGCAGCTCAAGGGTGTCATCTAAAACATTTACATCGTCCTTGACTTCTGGCATTTGAAGTGATCTTTGAATTTGCTGCCTATATACATCGTGTTTGGCAAGTTTTGAGAGGGGAATGGATATTTTCAACTTAGCTATTTCTGCCTCTAAATTAAATGGTTTTTCCAATGGAGTCTTGGTATTGATAATGGCAGTTTTTTTTGTTTCATTTGAATTGTCTGCGTTTCGCTCTTGTTTATCAGCGTTATGGGAAGTTTTTGCTTGCGGTTTTACAGTTTCAGGAAAGTTTTTTGGAACCCTGTTCGAGCTTTCTTTCGAGGAAGGAGGTGGCAAAGGCTGATCTTTGGAAGGCTGCAGGTCTGTTATGTCTTCTACAGTCACTTGATGCGGGTTTGGAACAGGTATATCAGCTGGTTCTGTTATGACAGCCTTGCCTTTAATCTTGTTGGGCTGTTTGCCATCCTTTGTTTTGCTAGGTTCGGAAATGTCAATGGTCCTAGTTCTCAGCTTATATTGTTTGTGTACTTCATACACAGCAGTATCATAACCTTGTTTAAAATCAAAAGACTCGCCAGACCTAGTCTGAAACTGATTGTAATCGGGTTCATTTTGGTCTTCTTGGGACAGGACAGTTTGGTGCTCGCCCTTTAGATCCATTAAGTTCATGTGAGTGTCCTCTATGGGTTCACTAGAAGTAGATCCTTCAGCATAATTATCTTGGAAAGGGTGTTTTATATCATGGTCTTGGTTAGTCCTACCAGCATTTGCGTTCTGCGTTTTCCTAAAATTTGGGTTCCTTATGGTATTAGACTGTTGTCCTTCCCATGATGCTTTTCTCTCAACATTTTCTACTCTTTCTCCCAGCCTTTGCAGGCCATTGATGATAGCATCAAGCTTTTGATCAAAAGTTGAGGGTTCTTCCTTAAAGGTGGTTCTTCTTTCCATTCTAGCTCTGTTTCTTTTGGCAATTAAATTGGCTTCTACGCTAACAACAACATTTTGCATGTCCGCAAGGGTCTGAGGAGCTCTTTCTTTTAACTGGTATGCCATATCCGGGTCGAATCCATCGGGAAATTTGTACAAGGCAAGGTCAGGTGGAGGCCTTAAGTTCTGTGGTATTGCGTTATATACATTATTGAATCTTGCACAGTACTCCAAAACAGTCTCTTGAGGACCTCGTTTAATCGTATCATATTCAGCTAGTATGTGCAAGGGGTCTTTCTTTTTCTCCCATCTGTTGGTAAAGGATTGGTAAAGCTCATCTGGGGTGGTTATGGAATTTGCAGCAAGTGATCTGAACCAAGTTCTTACATCACCTGTTAAACTCTGAACAAAAATTCTCATTCTTATGCTATCATCATCTATCTCGTAGTTTTCAAAATAGTCTTGCATCTTTTTGGTGTGCTGAAGGGCTGTGAAAGGACCGGTGTTGTCAAAATAGGTAATTTTAGATTGGTACTCTTGAGGTAAAGCCCCAGCATTAGCAGGTAATTGCAGGGGTGCATATCTATTAGCCATATTGGCAGGTATAAGTGGAACAACGGGGATAAACGGAACAACTGGAGTAACGGGGATCACAGGAGTAACTGGAATGCTGGAAATAACAATAGCGGTAGTATATGCAGCAAATGAAGGTGTGGAAGGAGGAGTTCGAGATGTAGATGATGAACTAGGGGAAATAGGGGTTGAATGGAACAAAACCTTGACAGGAGTCGGAATACAGCTAGGGTAAGCTGTTTCAGGGCTCAAATCAGCAAAATTTTCCTGTCTTTCTTGTTTCCTAAGGATTTTCGAGATTATGTTAGGGTTTTCAAAAACAGCTGGAGGGTTGGGATCTGGATTTGACCTTGTATATCGTGGATTTTTCTTGGGAGCCAGCTTTCGAATTGTTTTTTGGGTATTTTTCCTGGGAATGTTTTTGTAATCAACAAGGGACTAATTAAAATTTGGGACAGCTTATTTGTAACTTAAAACTAGCATGAAGATTGACTAAAGCAGCATTTATTTACTCCTGTTAATGCAAAGCAAAAAACAGTTTCAAAGGCTTCCTGGCTGACATTCAGGCTTCATCTGTAGTTTTAAGAGATAAACAACAATTGGAAAGTTTGATTTATGGTCTCAGCGGAGCTTTCTTACCTTCTTCGTGAAACTATCTGAGGAAGGTCCCCAGTGGAGTCGCCATTATGTTATCACTCAGGTTGTCCTTAAGCTCCGGAAAAGGATACGGCCGAGGTAACCACAGACCAACTTTGGACTGCAGGTTCTAGCCAACCTGCAATCAGAGAGGGCTCTCTCTTTCAGATTTAGCTTTGTTGAAAAGGATTTTAGGCTAGGTTTTGAGTTCAGAGGGTTTTTGTTTTGCTTTTGGTGGGAAAATTGATGTTTTCAGACAGAGAGGCAAGGCATAGTCTGGAAGTTTCAAACCATTGGGCGTGGAGTCGAGGAGGAAAACTGCCAGTGCATTTCTTCGGTCACAAGAGAGGAAAATGGAGCAAGATAGCTGCACATGAAACAATATTTCGGGTTTAAATGATGGAAAGAATGCTAAGTAATGAGAGGCAGTTAAGAATCTCTCAATCAGCTTAATAGATGGGGGTAACAGAGCTCTACCTAGGGGCAGCGAAGAATCCCTAGATAATTGGCCAACACAGGTGAATCGGGGTAAATATGAGCCAGGAGGAATTCATATTCATAACCTATTCATTTAGAGGAAAACATAAAGAAACAACAGAAATTGAGCATAGAGTGTACTTAAACAAATTCTAAGCTATTCTTTCTTTCTGCTATTTAGATAGTGGTAAACAATAAACAGAGGTAAGATGCACTTATTGCTTCAGACTGCAGCACAAGGATTCCATCTTCAGATCTTCAAAACATTCATTTACAACAGACAGTTTGCTCTCCAAGCTTTCAGCAATCTTTGATTATAGAAAAAACTCAGGTATACAATGCGAGTCTCTAGTGAAAATTCTCAATTAACCAACCCTTGTAACAATGTGGAGGGCGGTATATATAGGGAAAAACTCTCTACAACTGCTTTTATTACATCTTGACCTAAACAGGTCCTAAAGAACGATTAATTTGACCTAATCCTATCTGAAATAAATGCATGAAAATATCTTTGGCTGCGCTGAGGGCCGCCGTATCAAAACTGAGTAAATGATGTTGTCCTCGGTGGCTTGGTGCAGTGTTTTCTGAAATAAATGTGTATGGGTTTCTGCTTCTTTGTTGTCTGCCTGTATTTAAAGCTTTAACTGTGATTTGAGGGCAAGGACGGGCTTACGCCTCTTGATTTGACTTTCTGGGGGGCTCATCAATGTTCAGGTGCTTCGAGCCCCTAAAAAATCTTGACTGATACTCTTTGGCTCTTCTTCTTCCTCTGATACTCTTTGACAATAAACTGGGCCACTGTTTTCCTTTGCTGTGGGTCTAATCACAAATTAATGGCCGCTGTTCGGCCTCTGTTTCCTCTAGAACTGTCTTCTGCTCCTTACGGCAAGCTTCGCGAAGAAAAATGGGTCATTCGGCGCCTTTCGGGCTTGCTGGGGGCTGCATAATGAAAAGATTCCCTAAAGATTCCCCATTCAGGCCTAATTTATCTAGCGATGAGCGATTTGCGCTAGGCCATCTAGGCGCAAATCGCTCATCAAAAACTGCCTCAGAAACTGATTCCGGGGCTCCGGAGTGCGATTTTCGCCCTTCGCGCTAAAAATGTTGATGACGTCAGCATGACGTGACTTTGTACGGCGGATGACATCAGCAGAATGACGTCAGCATGATGACGTGGCGGGATGACGTCAGCATGATGACGTCATCACGTACGGAGGTGACGTGGTAGTACGGCGGGTCTGATGGTGTGGCAGGACACGTGGCAGGTGACTCGGCGGTACAGTGGCAGGAGGTCCACGCAGGCGGGTGACGTGTCATGGTGACTGGGCAGGGGGTGACGCAAGCAGGTGACGTGTCATGGTGACTGGGCAAGGGGTGACGCAAGCAGGTGATGTCACTGGGCAGGGGCGGTTTCCGGTTTTGGGGCGCACCGCCTTTAGGCATGAGCGGTTTTGTCAGAGGGGGCCGCACCACAGACCAGGAGGTGACGCGTGGCGGGAGGTACGGCGGGAATACCGCCCATCTCCCGGACGCTAACCTTCGGGTGGTTCGGAGATGGGACAGCCCGTCAACCATTGATCTGGGCGCAGGACGATCGGACGATTGGGGAATATACAAGGGATATTCCGATTTTAATAATGCGCGGCGGGGGTTGTAGACTTAGGGAAAGTGGGTTATGGGGTTTAAAATGGGTGGGTTAATGTATTTACAGTTGGGGCTTAGGGATAAGGGGTAAAACATGGGTTTAATGCGCGCGGGTTTAACAATTTCTGCCCAAAACTTAAGGTAAGGGGGCGGAAAAGAGGGTTTTTGAGGGTTTTTAGGGCTAAGGGAGAGGTCGTTAGCATGACCAGGTGTCATCTAACTCCTGCTATGACTCGGATGGGCTAAAAACAACCCCAGGTGGACCATTTTTCCCCGGACTTGGAAAAAATATGGCTATATTGCCAGGGAGGGGATATTTACATAGGGGAATTTTATATACATAGTTTTAGTAGGGGAAGGGGAAAACTAATAGGGAGTTATATACTAGAGTTAGTAGTTAATATGGAGATGATAAGCAGGCGCTAAGGTCAGGGACCTTAGGCTAATTTTGGGGAAAAGAATTTGAAAAGAAATAAAATCCTTGAGTGAAGCAGATCTTCACCAAGGCAACTGATATGGATGATGATGAAACTAAGAGGAATCAAGCAAATCTTGACCTCTTTGGGAAGTTAGTAAGTGACTTTAGGGAATTAGAAGAAGGGGGAGTTAGTGATGTCCACCTTTGAGCTCCTTTGAATGAAAACTGCCTGCACTGTGATCTGTAAAGATGAAGCACTTTGTAATACAAAATTGATCATAAATCATCATTCTGCAACCTCACAGCTACCTACCCGGCCTACTTTCCTAACATTTTTTCTTCTTTTTGGTTTGGGTGCACTTAGACTTGCAGAACCTGATTTACAATTTTTCTTTTGAATGATTTCCTATCTAAATCTACACTTATTTCTGCCAGGGCCTAGATTAAGCAGTTGGGTCCCTTTGATTCTCTACCTATCTACAGATCTGCCAAGATTAAACTGTTTGGACAGATATCATTCTCTATATTCTAAAACAGGAAATTGAAACCTAGGGAGACCAAGATTAGACTGTTTGGACCTCCCTTAAATGAAAACTCTTCAAAACTGGAACAACTCATCAAAATTGGAATCAGTAGTGGCATTTGGACTAGCACACTTCATGGCTTTCTTGTGGAAATATGGAACACTGCAGCTTGCAAAGTATGACATATTTGGCATGTAAAAATGTCAATCATGAAAGATGAAACCCTGTTGCAACAGGAGGCTAACATGTGGAATGAAGGATGTGCGTAGAACGAGATATGTGCGAGAGAAAGAAGGTGCAGAGAGAATTTCATAACTTTAATTCGTAATGTAGTGGTATTTCACATTTTCTTATTACATATATACAAATTCGCTCAATATGCAGATTGATTAAGGTAGGGTTCTTTCAATTTGCGTTTTCTACATTAAAAGTTTCGATTCCGCTTTCGTAATCTGCATAATTAAACTAAAGGGTTCTTTATTTTCAAAGATATTTTATTGTGCAAAGTTTTCTCCGCACTCGGCACAATATTTAGTAAATTAATTAGCAATATTTAGAATTAAAATATTACCAATAATATATAATAATAATAATGCCGAAGAACTGTTTGGAAAGAAAATGCATATCGAAGTGTGGAACATTGCGACACACTTGTATCACTGCAAATAACATTTTTCCCTCACTACACTAGCCATTTAGCAAAAGCTTGTGCGAAGATCTTTTATTTTGTAGAGAGCTTTGTGTGGAAAGCTTTCAGTGCGCACAAAGCTTTTTGCAAAGAGTTTTCATTATGAGAGTACAACCTTTAATCAATTAATTGTTGGAAATAATACTGAAAGGGCAGGGGGGGTGAATCAATATTAACAAATCAATAATTTTTCATTTCCATAATCAGATTCATATACGCTACTTTGGTTAAGGGAACTCGCATGTACACGCAACTGTGTTTAATGCAACTAGCATATATCCAACAAACTTATGATTCAGTTAATTCATCACATGAGGATCTTTAATCAGTGCATCAGAAAAACAGTAACCATGTGCAGTAAAAACAGAACAGATCATCACACATAAGAGACACACATGAACACCAAGATATAAGGTGGAAACCCAATGTGGGTGAAAACCACCTGCTGCAATCGTCTCTGTCTTCTTTTAATAATAAGAATATTCTGTTTACAATTTTTGTACTGGTGCAGTCTTATACCAGTACGCAGGCTTCTACCTGCAGAAGGCTACAACCTTCTCTCGTTCTCCAGCTTCTACTGGAAGGGAGCTACAACCCCCTAGCTCTTGTACTAGCTAATATGTTTACTAGTACGTAGGTGTCGGCCTATAGAAGGCTACAACCTTCTCCTTCCTTCCAGGGACCACGTTTCATAAATTTTCATATTGGATCCATCAACAATATCATTCAATCATAAAATATATCTACATCAACCAATCTCCTATTGAACCAACCACAACCAAGTCAATCAATCACTTAGATAACCCATCAATTTGATCTTTTCAGAATGCTGTCACTAGAATATAGTGACCATAACCCAAGCCAGAACCCAGAATACTGCAACAACATGTAGCAACAACTAAAACATAGATTATAAGATATACGCTACTTTCTTGTGCCAAACCTGTGTGTATATGCGCTTTCCTCAAAGCCAACCAACGTATAAATTTGTAAATATTAATTCATAATTCTGCAGTTGTACCAGACTCCAATTATACCTAGATCATATCATTTACAGAATAATATATGCGTCAATATTCAGATCTAGAATATTCATGAGCAAAAACACATAGTGATAGTTCATTTTACGCCTTAAGATCTCGATCCATCATTAGATCTTATTCTCCATCAACTGCTAAGGTTCCTCCTTGGTTCAGATCCAACAATGCACCATAACCCAATAACCTGCATACTAGATCTCACTCTTCATCAGATATTCAATGCTTGAGTACATTGGCCTAATGATCTTCTCCTCTTTTTATAGTTTTAGGCCTTTCTCAATACCATGGACCAAAACCACTTAGGATCAATACCTTGGATCAAATACCTAGGGTCACTACCTCGGATCAAATACCTTGGACCAATACCATGGATCAAAGTACCATAGACCAAATACTTCAGACCAAAACTTAGTTTTCCAAGGTATACGCGCTTTCCTTTCTGTGAAAGTGCGTGTGTACGTTATACACTCCTTTTGTTCTGTTAACCCGCGTGTATACGCGGCTTGGTCAATGGTGAATCTACATATACCTCTCTTTCTTCATTCTGTGAGTCCGATCTGTAACTCTGTGCTGTTAACCTGTAGTACTATGATCTGTCATCTGAATGAGTTGCTTTCTGAATTGATTTCTACCCTGCATTTCATCACATCTGTAAACACTACTGTCATGCATTCTGTCACATCTGATATCTCTTCTGTAGTTCATCTAGTTACCATATACAAGTGAGTTGTTATGCTACAAGTGGGTTGCCATCAAGTACAACACATACATCATAAATGCCAACATTAATTAATAAAGTCTTTAGTGCAAAAGAAGTTGATCCTACGAGAGTGCGGAAAAATCACTATTCTCTGCACTTCCACACTTTCTCCTAAAGCCAACTAATAACATAGCAATGGGGACCAACATTGTTTAATTTTTTCATTAAAAAACTTGTTTATGAGTGTAAGCATGTATGAATTGTGTAGAAGGTTTGTCATTGTGCAGAGTGCGGAGGTCCACACAGTGAAAGCTTGAAAGCTTCCTTTGCACAATGGACTTCCTTCGCAGTCTCACACATATGCCTATTTACACAAAGATAACCATAAACAAAGCTTACATTGTGCAAAGAGCTTTCATTATGAAAGCACAACCTTTAATTAATTGATTAGCAAAGTCTTTAGTGCAGAAGAAGTTGATTTTGCTGGAGTGTAGAAAAATCACTATTCTCCGCACTTCCGCACTCTGTCTCCGAGAGGTGTTCACCCACATTTGTGCTTATGTGGAGAGTTTCCCGCGAAGAGATGTTATTGCGCGAATAGCTTTCATTGTACAAAGGTTTGTTCGCACTTTGCACAACCTTTGCTCAATTGGCTAACGATATTCAAAATACAAAGATATTGATTATTTAGCATTAAAATATTACCAATAATATCATATGGGTCCACCGTTTGCGTGAGTGCTATTGCGAATAGTGGTATTCACAATACAAAGATATGGATTATTTAATATTAAAATATTAACAATACTTATGCGGAGAGCTTTCACTGTGCAAAGAGCTTCCATTATGAGAGCACAACCTTTAATCAATTAATTAACGGTAGAGACAAGAACTATGCTACATCACAACTATTTCTCTTGTTTATAAATACAAGTGAGAGTCTTCCATAACTTATTCATTATACCAATTATCTATGAAATTTACTACAATATTTTATTTTTATCATTTTTTATAATTTTTATTTTTATTTTTTGAAATAAAATATATAATATAACATAATAATTTATGAATAAAATGTATAATATAATTTTATTTTTATCATTTTTTATAACTTTTATTTTTATTTTTTGAAATAAAATATATATATAACCTAATAATTTATGAATAAAATGTATAATATAATAATATATAAATCATATGTAGTTGTTTAAAAAATATATATATAATATAGCATTATTAACATAATTACATCAAAGTATTTTAAATCACAAAATATTACAAATAATATTGTTAAATTAAAATTCATCATCAACCAATTATTATAATAATTAAAAAATAATATTAAAATAAGATAAATTTATATAGCTTTATATTAATTTCAATTTTTCCATCGACACATTTCATATGTAATACTAACAAATTTATATGTTAACATTTTTAATAATAACAAATTTATATATTTCTATTTTTAATTTTAGCACCAACAAATTTATATATATTAAGATTTTGTATTTTATTGTTGACGCTAACAAATTTATACATCAATAATTTTAAATAACATGTTAGAATTTTTCTTATATCCTTTTTAGTAAGGGGCATTTAGTAGTAACTAGAGAATCATATTAGTTGGGCTCAATTTCGCCGGAAATGTTGATGGTTGGAAATTAATTAAGACATCTAGGATCGGACAATTTACATGTTATCCATTAGGGGATGAGCTGAAAGTTGCGATTCGGAAGAGTGCTGAGAGATAACGGAAAGCAGGATCGAATGCTAAAACAAAATGAATGAACGCTGGAGTTAAGAATAGCAACCTCCATGGCAGAAGCCCCCTTATTCCTTAAGTTCATTCAAACAACCAGGGCAAACTCCAATCTACTGCTCAACACCGATGCCTCTTGCAAGCAAGATGGACTTATTAACTTCCCCTCGTGTTTCACCACCAAAAGCATTCCGGTTTCTGTCAAAATCAGCAGAAGAAGAAGGCATCCTCCTGGTTCGGTTCAGTCTACAGGTTCCTTCACAAAATCAAGAAGCCAAAGCCATGGAAACAGTGACGCTTACGGAAGCAATTCAAGTCAGAAACTGCCCAGTGAGAGAAAACAGCTAGTTATCCCTGCTGTGAAGAAAAACAAGAACCTAGGCACCTCTGATTTGGAGAAAAAATCTTCTAAACCTTCCAAAACAGGGTATCCTGAATTGAGTTCCAATTTGGTTCCAGTAAGAGAGTCTTCTACTTCAGCAATTGCCACTGCAGATGACGAGAAAGGTACTCATAATGCTGCTGTATTTCTTAATGTTAATAGCCAAACTACTGTTTTTGAGAGAGCTGAATCCACTCAATCAAAGAAAAAGAGGAGACATTCGCCAGAAGGGAAGTTAAGATTTGGCCTTGACATGTGTTCCAAACGAGGAGACTTACTGGAAGCAATATCACTGTATGACAAAGCACTGTCAGAAGGTGTTGAACTCAACCAGCACCACTACAATGTGCTTCTGTATATATGCTCTTCTGCTGCCATGGGTGTTCTCAGGTCTGCAAAGAGTGGGAGTAAGGATAATAGTAGATATGAACACGATATCCACCCTTCAAACGGGGATCATGAGATGGCAGAGAAGGATAAGGATGGTACCTCAGAAGATGAGGCTGAGATAGAAATTACTGAAGAAATGATGGAATTGGCTCTGAAGAGAGGCTTTGAAATTTATCAACAGATGCATTCACAGCAAATTCCTCCAAATGAGGCCACATTTACCTCAGTGGCAAGATTGGCTGTGGCGAAAGGGGATGGGGATTTGGCCTTTGAAATGGTGAAGCAAATGCCAGCTTATAATGTTGTTCCAAGGCTCCGTTCTTTCAGCCCGGCATTGTTTGCTTTCTGTAAAAATATGGAGGTGGAAAAAGCATATGAGGTGGATGCCCACATGGCAGCTTTTGGTATCCAACCAGAAGAACCGGAGCTAGCAGCACTCTTAAAGCTCAGCGCTGAAGCTGGTAGAGAAGAGAGGGTTTATTCTCTGTTGCATAGATTGAGAGCTAGTATTAGACAGGTATCTCCATCGACTGCAAATGTTATAGAGCAATGGTTCAAGAGCAAAGTGGCTAAAGAGGTGGGTACTACTAGTTGGGATACTAGAAAAATAAGAGAAGCCAGTGTAGCTAGAGGAGGAGGGTGGCACGGCCAGGGCTGGTTGAATAAAGGGGAATGGAAAATTAGGCACACCACAATGACCCATAAGGGTGTTTGCAGATGCTGCAGGGAACAATTAGTTACAATTGATATTGATCCATTAGAGACTGAAAAATTTGCCAAATCTATTGCAGCTTTAGCTCTTCAGAGGGAGGCCGAATCCGACTTCACCACATATCAGGTAGGCCCATACTTTTTTTTTTTTCCGGCCTTTCTGTTATGATTCAGGTCAATACAAGAGAAGTTATGATAACAATCACACATACAATAACAACACACATAAACCATGATTTACCGTGGAAAACCCCAAATCAGGGAAAAACCAGTAAACAATAGATCTATTATTATCCTTCACTTAAACATAGCCAAGCCAGCCAACATCCTGGCCCTGGCCAAGTGAGATTTTGCCGCTCAACTCTAACTTTGAATTATTAGCTATGTATTAACAAATTGAAATACTTCAATTTTCTTATTTATGTAGGAGTGGTTGGATAATAATGGACCATATGAAGCTATTATTGATGGTGCAAATGTGTGCCTCTATCAACAAAAGTTTGCAGAGCGGCACTTCTCTTTCTCTCAGGTAAGTACAGAGTCACAGACCAAGGTAATTTGATTGTCCCTGGATTCATAGAACATTTGGGGTTCGAAATGATAACATTGATGTCAGAATACAGTTCTTCAAATACAACAAATGCAGATCATGGATGTTATGGTGTGTGTTACATATCCTTGTGATTGCAAAATATGACAGTTAAATGCTGTTGTCAATAGCATACGGGAAAGAAGCCGAGAAAAGAAATGGCCACTGATCATCCTGCACAATAAACGCACACGAGTAGGGCCTGCAAATGAACCTGGGAATAAGCTATTAATTGAAAAATGGAAAAGAGTCGGTGCACTGTATACCACACCAACCGGTTCAAATGATGACTGGTGAGAAAATAGAAATTCCTTTGACCATTGACCATGGTTCATTAATGCTAATGCTGATAGTGATTCATTTTTCATGTCTAGTTTCCAGATTAACTGCTTTCAGTGTTTATATAATATATAATGCAGCTGTCAATCACTAGTTCCTGTTACTATTGTTCAATCTTACACGTCTTTGGACAGGGAAAAAGATGTATATAATTTATAAACAATTCTCTTTTAAATGATATATTATTTAGATAAATTTGCCTGTTAAAGGTGTGATCATGAAGGCTGGAAAAATAGTGAAGCATATGGCACAAAGGGGATTAAGCTTACTCAACATCAATCATGTTTTTCCCTGTAACAAATAGATCCAAATTGATGCCAACAATCATGCTCTTGTACCTGCTTGAAAGGTAATTTTGCATTTAAAATGAAGAAAATATGTCCAATGGAATAATGATAGAATGATATTTTAAGATGTATAACCATGTCACTCATTGAACGATTTTCAGAGTTATCCATCATTCACTTGTGGAATTTTAGGATATTTTCATCATAGCATAAGTTACCAATGTTGTTATAGTTCAGGCCTTGAGAACAACAAAATTCAATTATTTTGAGATGTCTTTAAACCATAGGCCTTTGAAAATGGCCCTTTAATCATAAAATGCAAGGAAAGTTTAAAATGGTACTTATTAGGTTAAACAACACTTGAATTATTCTTAGGACAACCAAATGTATATAAGAATATGCAAGTAACAGATGATTCAAGCTGTTTGTTGAATCTCCAATATGTGATGAAACCAATTGTGAAAATTCTATCACTGCAGCAATTGATTTACTTTTCCTACTTATTTCACCATAAGTTATTCATGAAATTACTTCAATAAACATTAAAATAAATACTGTTGCAGATATCACACCGTAATACAAAAACAAACATATGCACAAGAATCAACACATTGACACAGTTATTTTGGACTAATGTCCCCGGAAAAACCCAATGTGGGAAAACCGGTGCAACAAGGGAGGATTTTATTATTCAGTAGTTTTCTAGTACAACAGGGTGCCAAACTGGCTTACCCACAGATAGACAAATTTTCCAGCACTTCTTCTCCCAGCGTCAGACCTATTAACCTCTGCGTGACCTGAAACCCTCTGCGTTAGCCTGTTGAGACTCTGCGCAACCTTTTTGGCCTTCTGCTTCACTCCTGCAGCCTCTGTGTGGATGACGCAGGCCCTACTGGCTCTGCGTAGTCTTTGCTGCCTTTGCGTGGCTCCCTCTGGCCTTGCATCTGCCTTTTCTGCCTCTGTGCTGATCTCCTATCTCTCTGTTCCGTACTTGCTGCCTCCTGACTGCTCTCCAGACCAGTGGTTCAATTTCTCAGTTAACCCCGCACTAGAAATTGAACTGACTGGTCTCCCTCAGTGTATTCTCCAAGTGACCCTCAAGCAATGTTGCATTAATAGTTATCGGGATAATATCGGCGCGAGGAAAAAATCGGAAAAAATCGTAATTATCGGGAAAAAATCGTTTGGTACAAAAATATTCATTTTTTTTTCAATTTTTTTAATATCTAAACCATCTACAACATAAAATAAATACATTGACACATAAATATGATAAAAGAACTAATATATAAGATGTTTAATATCATTTCTAGTGCTAAAATCACACATAACATTGAATCATGTCCTGAATAGTAAGTCCTGACTCCTGAGTCCCAACTCAACCTCAAAATATCAACAAAAAATATAATAATGTATCTCATCATGTCATAATGTCATATACAATAAAATGAAGAAAATAACTAAAGTCTAATCCTATTGATTTCCTCTGCCCCTCTTGCGAGAAAATGCCACAACTTTCCCTTTCCCTCTAGATGTAGATGCTGGTGCTGGTGGAGTTGGTAGTGGAGTCTGCTATGCTCTAGAAGCTGAAGAACTAGAAGTAGGAGCTATAGGAGGTAGACCACGTCCTCTACTCGTGGCAGGGGTAGCCTGGGCAGGTGGTGTCACCTGGAAACATTACAATCTCCCAATCCTGAAATCCTGAATAACTGATAAGTCTGTTGGATTTTGAATGAAATCTAAAATTCTACTTTCTCCATATGAAATCCAATGAGGCCGGAACCACTCTCAAACACCCTGAGTCATTTCATGGTAATGTTAAAAATTTAAGTAAAAGGATGAAAATGAAGATTAAGGAGAATGTCACTTTTACTTTAAGAATTTAACATTACCATGAATAGCATATCAATACTAGGGCCTAGACTTGATCATTAAGCTGCCCCACTCAAAAATTATTTGTTTCTTTCAAAAAAAATTGCATTTCGAACATTTAGCATCCCTTATAAAAACTCGCTGCCCCGACTGCCCGTGATAATTTTCGATTTTATCGCGTTTTTTTTGGAAAAAATAGCAATAATTTGAAAATCTCTCGATAATTTCCAAAAAATCGAGCAAAAAAATACCGGCGATAATTTCGAATAAAACCCCGATATTTTCGTTCTGCTGAAAAACTCGTGATAAAACGATAAAATCGCAATAATATCGCGATTTTCACAACATTGCCCTCAAGCCTCCTCTTATACTTTTCTCGTTAACAAATCAACGACCGAGATTAAGTCCCTAATCAACGGCTAAGATTAGATCTGGCTTGATCTATGACTTTTGGACCATTCTAACACAGTTTTTTATTAATACACATTAATAATTTATTTTCCTTAAGTTTAGACTTAGGGACTCCATTAAAAATATTAATTATTTTAATATCTTCCAAACTGTTTAGAATCCGCCCAAACCCTTTCTGGGTATTGGAGATCTCCTGTGCCTTAGTCTCTCCACCAATTTTCGTGGCTAGAGCACATCTGATGCTACCCCAAATCAACACTCCCTCTTAGCGAGGACTGTGCTCTAGTAATACTCCTCACTGAGTATTACTCTGATCATCCGGCATCGGTTCCTGTGCTGATGATAAGCCTCCCTACCCAACATCCTCTGCACTGCTGCCCATGACTTTGCTATTGCTGCTCTGCATCTGTACGACAACTGCCCTCTGCATCCGTGCTGCTGCTTGTCCTTTCTCCAACACTGCATCCGTGCTGCTGCTTGTCCTTTCTCCCAACACTGCATCCGCACTGCAACTCCCTCTGCATCTGTGTTGCTGCTGGTCCTTTCTCCCAACAGTGCATCTGCACTGCAACACACTCATTTCTATTTCTGAAAGGGGTTCTTTACCATCCCCATCTTTTCCTTGAAGTAGTCAAATTTTGACTTTCCAAGGGCCTTGGTGAGGATATCTGCCACCTGTTCTCCTATAGGAGTGTAGCTCAACTGTACAGCTCCTCGTTGGACACAATCTCTGACAAAGTGACACCGGATATCAATATGCTTCGACCTATCATGAAACACTGGATTCTCAGAGAGTTTTATGCAACTCTGATTATCACACATGATCCTAGTCGCCTCCATATTTCTTCTGAATAGGTTCACCAACAGTTTTCTAAGCCATATGGCCTCACACGAAGCTGTGCTTGCTGCCATAAATTCTGCCTCAAATGAGCTCAGAGCCACGAACTTCTGTTTCCTACTGCACGAGGAGGTCATTCCTGATCCAATGTTGAAACAGTACCCAGAGGTATTTTTTCCAATCCACTGAACTTCTTGCCCAATCTGCATCAGTAAATCCACTCAACCTGATACCCTTCCCCTTGGTGTATAAGAGCCCATAATTAACTGTTCCTTGTAAATACCTGAGAATGTGTTTGGCTGCTGCCTAGTGTGACCTCTTTGGTTCCACCATGAATTGACTAAGGGTGTTGACAGCGTAGCAAATATCTGGCATGGTATTGACCAGATACATCAGGGACCCTAGGAGATGCCGCTATAGGGTGGCATCGACATCCTTGTCTTCTGATGCATCAATCTTCTTCCAGTTGGTGATCATTGGCGTAGCCATAGGTCTACAGTCTCCCATCCCGAACCTTTTCAGGATTTCTGTAGCATACCTCCCTTGCCTAAGGAAGATTTCTCCTTTTTGCTGCCAAACCTCCACCTTAGGAGGTAGTGCATTCGTCCCAGATCCTTCATATCGAACTCTGTGGCTAGCTTCTTCTTGCAGTCCTCAATGAGTCTGGATGATCCTGTCAGAAAAAGATCATCCACATATAATACTAAGATAAGCGGCTCGTTCTCTATGACCAGATAGTAGAGATTCAGATCCGTGTCACTCTTGACAAACCCCATCTTCTGCAAGTAGTCATCTATTCGACCATACCATGCCCTTGGTGCCTGCTTTAGCCCATACAAGGCTTTCTTCAGTCTGCATACATGAGACTTCTTCTCATGAGTTTCAAAGCCCTTTGGTTGTTCAATGTATACCTCTTCTTCTATTACCCCGTTCAGAAATGCCGTCTTGATATCCATCTGATGGATCTCCCATCCCATATGGGTTGTGAGAGATATCACGGTCCTAATAGATGTATACCTGGCTACCGGGGCGAAGGTTTCCTCATAGTCAATCCCTTCCATTTGAGCATACCCCTTAGCCACAAACCTGGCCTTGCATTTCTCAACACTACCGTCCGCAATATATTTGATCTTGTAGATCTATCTTGAACCTACCACAGATCTGTCTTGAGGCCTTGACACCACCTCCTAGACATCGTTCATCATTATGGATTTATACTCCTCTACCATCGCATCTAGCCAGACCTGATGCTGAGCTGCCTCCTTGAAACTGGTAGGCTCTCCATCCTGAGCTACTAATGCTTGATATCTGTTGGTTGTTTTCGATCCCTCTTACTGTTCCTTGGTTCACCGATGAAGTTCTCTACATCACGCAGAATTTGACGAAGTTCCCTGCTAGTTCTTCCTCTGCTATCAGGTGCTTCTGTTCGCTCCTCATTCTGAGAATCTTCCTGACCTGAGGAGGAATTCTTCACTTTTGTTGGTTGAAGAGGCATGACCAACGGATCCTCTTTCGATTGCTCCTCGGAAGGCATTTCACGAGATCTTCTGAAAGCTCTGTCCTCCATGAACTTTACATCTCGTCGTACTACTACCTTTTTACTCACTGGAAGATAGATTCTGTATGCCTTAGCGTTCTCTCTATATCCCACCAGATATCCCTTTTCTGCAGTCTGATCCAGCATCTTTCTCTTTTCTTTGGGTATGCGGCAATATGCTAAACTCTCAAATATCCTGAAATGACTGACTTCAGGCGTCTTCCCAGTGAAGACTTTTTCTGCTGTAATCTTGCCCAATGCCCGATGAGAAGTCCTGTTCTGAACGTAGACAGCTGTGTTGCATGCTTCCGCCCACAGGGATTTTGGCATATCGTGATCATACAGCATGGTCCTAGCTGCTTCTACAATAGTCCTGTTTTTCCTTTCTGCCACCCCATTCTGCTCTGGATTGTAGGGAGCTGTCCACTCTCTTCTGATGTCCTCCTTAGCGCAATAATCAGTGAAGTCCTTATCGACATACTCTCCACCATTATTTGAGCGCAAAACTTTTATTTTCTTCCCAGTCAGATTCTCCACCAGAGCCTTGAACTCCTTGAATCAACAGAAAACCTCATCCTTGGTTTTCAGAAAATAAATCCAACTTTTCCTCGAGTGGTCATCAATGAAAGTAAGGAAATACTCGGCACCACTGAGAGCTTTGACGAACATAGGTCCGCAAATATCTGAGTGTATCAATCCTAGTACACTCTTGGCCCTGTGTTTGCTCCTAGGAAATGTCGCCTTGGCATACTTTCCTAGAGCGCATCCCTTGCATACATCAACTCGTTCCGTACTCAGATCCGAAACTCTTGTTACAGTGCTCCTGAGAATTCTCAGAGCTCCATGGTACAAGTGACCCATCTTTCTGTGCCATGGTTCGTTCAAGTCCTTGTCCCCATGATTGACTATTAGTGCCATTGGTGATTCTAGTTGTAATCTATACAACCGATTACTTTTGATTCTGATCTGCACTTTCTTTTTCCAGCTTGGGTGTTTGACAGATACCTTTTCCTTGATGAAGTAGACGTCATAGCCCTTACCTTGTAGTTGTGACACGGAAACTAAGTTCATCCCCAAGGCTGGTACATGCAGCACATTTGTGGCATGGAACCGCTCTCCCGATTTTGTCTGAAAAACTATGGTACCCTTCCCTACTGGAGTACACTTTGCCTTGTTCCCCATGGTGATTTGAAAGTTCATCTTCTCTTCTCGATATTCTGAGAAACACTCCCTGATTCCTGTCATATGCCACGAGGCTCCACTGTTATATACCATACTTCTGATGATGCAACACTAGTCATGCACGCCACTTCTTCTTCTAGCTTGGAAGCCACCATAGAGAAATCGAAATCTCTTTCTCTTATGCAATCTTTTGGAAATCTGCGTGAGTCCCCTGAGGTGGATGCCTCTACATCATGGTCTCGACCCATAACTGATTTTCCCTTTCTGTCTCTGATTACTTGCTCTAATACCATGTGAAAATTCTATCACTGTAGCAACTGATTTACTTTTTCTACTTATTTCACCATAAGTTATTCATGAAATTACTTCAATAAACATTAAAATAAATACTGCTGCAGATATCACACCGTAATACAGAAACAAACATATGCACAAGAATCAACACATTGACACAGTTATTTTGGACTAATGTCCCCGGAAAAACCCAATGTGGGAAAACCGGTGCAGCAAGGGAGGATTTTATTATTTAGCAATTTTCTAGTACAACAGGGTGCCAAACTGGCTTACCCACAGATAGACAAATTTTCCAGCACTTCTTCTGAACCTAGCGTCAGCCCTACTAACCTCTGCGTGACCTAAAACCCTCTGCGTCAGCCTGTTGAGACTCTGCGCAACCTCTCTGGCCTTTTGCGTCACTCCTATAGCCTCTGCGTGGATGACGCAGGCCTTGCTGGCTCTGCGCAGTCTCTGCTACCTCTGCGTGGCTCCCTCTGGCCCTGTGTCTGCCTTTTCTGCCTCTGTGTTGATCTCCCGTCTTTCTATTCTGTACTTGTTGCCTCCTGACTGCTCTCCAGACCACTGGTTCAATTTCTCAGCTAACCCCGCTCCAGAAATTGAACTGACTGGTCTTCCTCAATGAATTCTCTAAGTGACCCTCAAGCCTCCTCTTATACTTTTCTCGTTGACAAATCAACGGCCGAGATTAAGTCCATAATCAACGGCTAAGATTAGATCTGGCTTGATCCATGATTTTTGGACCATTCTAACACAGTTTTATATTAATACACATTAATATTTTATTTTCCCTAAGTTTTGACTTAGGGACTCCATTAAAAATATTAATTATTTTAATATCTCCCAAACTGTTTAGAATCTGCCTAAATCCTTTCTGGGCATTGGAGATCTCAGGTGCCTTAGCTCTCCACCAATTTTCGTGGTTAAAGCACATCTGATGCTACCCCAAATCAACTCCAATGTTAGGGTTAGCCAAGATTATTACTTCAGCGTTATTCTAGAATTATACCAACGAGTAAATTATAGTTATACCAGCACATAAGATGTATTAACAATCAGCTTTAGTAAAATATCAAAGTGCTGAAAAATTGGGAGTGATGCAGTGGACTGTTTATGTATATTTAGTGCTGTAAATGGTTATACCAACATTTGGACATCAAGCTTAACGTCGGCATAAATGTGTGTATTAGGTTGAATTCAGGGTATTTCACTTATAGATATTCATAACTAGATTTAGATCCATGCCATACATGTTAAATGTTTCATGAATATTCAACTTCAATCCAAGTCATTAGGCCTGTTATTTCTCCTGTTGGCTAGTTTACCGAAGATCCTTGCAACCTGCTAGACCGACACACAGGGCAAGGGCCCACTATCACTTAGGCGCCCAAGTCCCCACATTTTAAGCCCAATTTCTATCAAAATGGCTATGGGAGGCTTCCCTTGTATGATTCCAACCAACCAATACAATACCAGTGCTTTATAATGGATTCGAATGCTTGAACTAGAGGAGTTTTATGTTGCTTCCCTGCTGGCCCATAGTGTGAAATCTGCAGAAATATACATGTAGGTTTTAACCCTGTACAGAAATTACTTGCAGACGAATTCTAAAAAACAGAAAATAAACAACGACGACAATATAAAACAAATACACAGAGATTTCCCCTGGATCTCAAAACCGGGACTACTAGATTGATTTTTCATTATGTTCCTTTTAATGTTACAATACATATATATACATGTCGAAGCATTCATAAACCCTAACCATTAACCCTGGATTAGAACATAACCGTAGTTCCCTTGAACGGATCTACAAAATACCATGGGTAGAAAACCATCATGTCCAAAACCATGTGCAAAACCCATGCACAAAACCATAGGTAGGTCCGTTCACTTAATATAGGGTCCAATTTTTTTTCTTGGGCGCTGCCCTAGACCCCGTGCAAGGAGGCTACCACCCCTCTGAAACCCCCAACGAGGGGGACTATGCCCCCCCTGTGACCCCCCCGCGCATTCGACTAGTCGTGGAAATAATATAACACACCCAACAACACAAAACTTGCAAAAAAGACATTCAAAACTAAGACAGTATATCGTGTGAGTAGTCAAATTGATTGTAAAAAAGTATACTAACCAACTGTACAATTATTTTTCTGATTAAGACCTTAGTTAGAGGGGTTGCTATTTAAATCAGCTTGCTGTCCTGTGACTGCAATTCTGCAAAAATTGTAGAAAACAACAAGGAAATTCCCTTTTGAAACCACCCAAAAGTGTGTAAACACTTCTGGATCCAAGATATAGTGGTAGGGAGGCTAGAAGATAGAAGATAGGTCACTTTGGACCACTTCTAAGCCTTGGACTTGTAACAAAATTGAATTTCCAACAAGCTGGAAATACACTTGTTGAGGTTTTGGGGTCAGAATGCTCTAGGTGCAAAACCCATAAATCTATTCTAGCAGGATATAAGTATTTTAATGGTTCAAAATTACTGTTTTTAGCTACAAATTAAAGATATAAACTTACAAAACCAAATTTGAAACTAATATAAGGTGTGTTCATGATACTTATGCAAAATTTGCAGAAATGATGTGCCACAGCTGTAATTTGCTGTAGATCTGCACAAAAAACTAAATACACCCATGAAATAAATGTGTAAAGTATTCTCAAATGGATGTACTTTATTCCTCGACTTAGATCTATAAATTATTGCTTTTTTTACCCATGAATTTACTAGCTATGTATGATAGAAATTTAGGTAGCAAACTAGTAAGAAAAATAAAAAAGGGAAAATATTTTGGATTTTTCAAATAAAGTGGTTGATGGAATGAGACTTACCTTGGCCTTTATTTACCACTTTGCTGAATTGTGATCACTGTTGACACCTAATTCTTCAGGATTTGGAAAATATTTTGTAAATATGTAAATACAAAATGTGAATATGAAGAGATTTTGGAATGTGAATCCCAAGAGTCTCTCCTCTATGTGTATATATTAATGTTATTATTAATAGAGAATTCAATTCGTGGAGTTACCAAATACTTGGCTTGACATGGTATCAGAGTGCAGGTCTCAATTTGGCTTTCCTCTGCACTCTTTGTAACTCTTCACTATCGCTCCTCCTGACATCTCTGCAAGTTTTTGCTGCATACCTGACATATCTCAATTACCTTATCAAAGTTCTCAAAGTATTGAATAAGTGTTACAAGTCTTACCTTATAGGCTTATCTATGTTGCATGAGTTTCTGGAATGTGGGAATGTTGGGAACTTGGGTACGGGTGTCCGGAACGGCTAGAGGTTTTCCCAAAATTTACAGGAAACGGCTAATTGAGAGAGGTAATATTATATAATAAAAAATGAAAAATATAAAAATAAAAAATATATTTTTAATTATATAATTTATATAATAATCAAAATTAATATTGAATCAAAAAATTCAAATATTAAAATCAATTTAAAATTTTAATTCATTATATGAATATAAAATTCAAAACTTAAAATTTGAAAATGTAAATGATTCAAGGGACAATTTTGAATTTAAGAAACATAGTGAAAATCAAAGAACTCATCATATTAATATTCATATTGCTAGCATACCCAATGTAGTACATAGTAAAAAAAAATGGCAAATGCCCAAAGTGACAAAGTAATACATGGTCCAAAAATGCTCAAAGGACAAAACATAATATTAAAGACTAAAGTTGAAGATGATCATTGTGGAAATCTCTAACTCTGACACATCGGAAATCCCTACTACATTATCTGGTTTATTATCTCCTACTTGTTCTTTCAATTAACAAGTTATTTATCAATGTAAATACTGAAATAAACACAAATGCAACCTTCACACATATACAGATCAACAACTGAAATAAACTGAGACAACACAAGGGACACCATTTTTTTTGGACAATCGTCCCTGGAAAAACTCAATGCGGGAAAACTGGTGCAGCAAATATGAGAGTTTTATTATTATGCAGTTTTCTGAATACAACTAGGGTGCCAGAAATGGTTCATCCTTAAGAGATTTTCCTTGGCAGAAGTACCTTTCTCCGGAGACAGATATTCCAGCTAATTCGAAACTGGATGAATAGCCTCACAGTGACTTTGACTGCTCCCTTAGCTGGGCAGCGAAAGCTGCTCCAAGCTACCCTCAGGAACTGTGTCACCCTCTAGAGATTGCGTCACCTTCTACGGTTTGCGTCAGTGAACCAACTCTCAGTCTGCCCCACGAAAATTCCTTAGTGCTGCCAGTGTCAGCTCTGCAGCCCTCTGCACTACCTGTGTCAGCCTCTGCATCAGCTTCTTGGCTCTATACGTCCTCTACGCTGGCCTCCTTAGCCTCTGCGTCAGTCTTGGCTGCCTCTGTGTCAGCCTTCCAAGGCTTTGCGCTAACTCTCCGACACTCTCTTTGCCTCTCTGCTATGTATTCTCGGCCTTCTGCCGAACTGCCCCTTGCTGCGACAGATCACTAACTCGATTTCTCAGCAAACCTTGCGCTAGAATATCGAATTCTTGATCAACTTGGTGTGTCTCCAACTCACCCTCAAGCCTCCTCTTATACTTTTCCTGTTGACGATTCAACGGCCGAGATTAAGTCCCTAATCAACGACTAAGATTAGATTTGGCTTGATCCTCGTTATTTAGAACTTTTTCACCCATTTTATATTAATACACATTAATATTTTAATTTTCCTAAGTTTAGACTTAGGAACCCCATTAAAAATATTAATTATTTTAATATCTCTCCATCAAGGTGGAATTTCCCCAAACGATTTCTGGGCCTTGGAGATCTCATGTGCCTTAGCCAACTTTCATGGCTAGAGCACATTCGATGCTACCACAAATCAACACTCTCTCTTAGCGAGGAATGTGTTATAGTAATGCTTCACCACAGAAACATCACATTGATCCTCCGCATCGGTACTTGTGCTGATGCTTGGCCTGTTGCCTCACATCCTCTGCACTGCTGCTCCCTGTACTGTTGCCCATGACATTGCCACTGCCACTGGTACACCTGTACTGCGAATCCCTCTCAATATGCTTCCCATGTTGCCCCTAGCACTGCCACTGCTAACTGCTGCACTGCAACTCAGTTACTGAGAAGTAAGTAACTGACTTCTCCCAAATACTGACATCCCGGTCTTTGGAAGCCTTGTGATGTTGAAGCTACCTCTGCTGCTATCCTATGCTCCCTTTGCTGCCACTGCGCTGCTGCAACTTCTTCTGTGCCTCTTGCACTGCTGCAACCTCCACTGTGCTGCTACAGACTTCTGCACTCTAGCACTGCCTTGCTGCTCCATCACACTTTGCTCCACCCGACACCTATCATCATGCTACTGTCTTTAAGGGCTCCCATAGCCATATGTGATCCAAGAGTTTGGGCACTTCAATGATCCTGCCCCTAGTGTGTAGTCTTCCTGACTACAACTCGATGTCACCCCACCTCTTCTCGAGAGGTGCATGAGCACTCATGGCACAATCGTCATCAGTCTCAACCTCTTTCTCTGCCTTAGTTGGAGCTGCCTTTGAATCGAAAGCCTCTCCCTTGTTTTTATTCTTGGGACACTGGGATGCATAATGTCCCAGCTCCCCACAATGGAAACACTTAACCTTGGAGATGTCCTTTTTCTTCCTCTTCCCTTGCTTTCCCGCAGATGCTAGAGCCGCATCCTCCTCCTCCTCTTTCTTGACTCAAGTTCTCTTACCATTACTCCCCACCTTGGTCATCCTCTTGATCTCTTCCTGTCGAAGAGCTGCCCACATCTCCTCCCAATCGGGAAGAGTAGCCCTGCCCCAAATACTTTGGACAAATGTCTCCCACTCCTCGAAGACTGCATTCAGGGCAGCCCTTACCATAAACTCCTGATCCGGTGTAAACCCCACAGAAGTAAGCTGGTCGGGAATCTCCTACAACCTGAGAAGGAATGGATCTATCTGCTCTCCCTTTTGCATCTGATATGGTCTCGACTGATTCTCCAATAACATCTTCCACCGCACGGAAGAGCCCTGGTATAAGGTGGTCAAGGTGTCCCACATCTCCTTTGCTGTGTTCTTCTCAACAATATGTGGTATGACATGATCTTTGACCCCGTCTAGGATCATGCACTTCGCCCTTGCCATTGCCTCCTCATACTTCTCATTCTCAGCTGGGTCAACTGGGATAGCCACTACTTTCAAGGCAAAGTCCTTGATGCGATGTCAATCCAGGACTGCCAGGATCCTGGCCTTCCAGATGACAAAGTTGGAAGCCCCGTCCAACCTGTCCTGATCCCTCAGTCCGTTCATTGCCATTTCAACTCCTCTTTTGGACTCCCTCTGAGTCTCAACTCCCCTCCTGGAAATCTCCCTCTAAGTCTTGATTCCCTCCTGGAAATCCTCTGGCCAACTGTCGAACTGCTCCTCTCCAATCCTCCTTGCAACTGCAACTCGGATCTGGATTCCTTGGCTAGAAATCCGTCGAGGTAGTGACTCCCTCTACCTTGGTTCCGTCTCCTTAGACATCGTTTTATATCGACAGAAACAGTGTCCCATCAACTCCTCAAATCACAATCTTCCCACAGCTCCCCAAGCCCCGAAAACTGAAGAAACTGAGCCTCTCAGGCTTTGCGCAATCCCGACGAATGCTGAATCAGCCCCTCCGGCCAACTGTGTTAATCCTACCTGCCTGAGTAGGATGATGTGGCTCTTCGTGAGCCTCTTCTGCCTCTGCACCGGCCTTTCCCTTTGCTCACAATGATGACGCAGGCTCTGCGTCACTTCTTCTCTAGCTGCTTCTGCTCTGGAACAACGCTGTCTCTTGGGACAGCTGCTACTGCTGCAAAATTCAGATTTCTGTTGGTGCCTTCAGTCCTCCTGTGATCTGCAACGCTCTGATACCATGTGGAAATTTCTAATTCTGACACATCAGAAATCCCTACTACATTATTTGGTTTATTTTCTCCTACTTGTTCTTTCAATTAACAAGTTATTTATCAATGTAAATACTGAAATAAACACAAATGCAACCTTCACACATATACAGATTAGCAACTGAAATAAACTGAGACAACACAAGGGACACCGTTATTTTGGACAATTGTTCCTGAAAAAACCCAATGCGGGAAAACCGGTGCAACAGATATGAGGGTTTTATTATTATGTAGTTTTTTGAATACAACTAGGGTGCCAGAAATGGCTCACCCTTAAGAGATTTCTTTGGTAGAAGTACCTTTCTTCGGAGACAAATATTCCGGCTAATTAGCAACCGGATGAATAGCCTCACAGTGACTTCGACTGCTTCCTTAGCTGGACAATGAAAGTTGCTCCAAGCTACCCTTAGTAACTGCGTCACCCTCTAGAGACCGCGTCACCCTCTACGGCTCTGCGTCAACTAACCAGCTCTCAGTCTGCCCCACGAAAATTCCTTAGCATTGCCTCTTCAGCCCAGCGTCAGCTCTGCAGCCCTCTGTGCTGCCTGCGTCAGCCTCTGCTGCCTTTGTGTCAGCTTCTTGGCCCTTTGCGTCAGCTTCTTGGCTCTCTGCGTCCTTTGCGCTAGCCTCCTCAGCGTCTGCGTCAGTCTTGGCTGCCTTTGCGTCCTTCCAAGGCTCTGCGCTGTCTCTCCGACACTCTCTCTACTGCTCTGCTATGTATTCTCGACCTTCTGCCGAACTGCCCCTCGCTGCAACAGATCACTAACTCGATTTCTCAGCAAACCCTGCCCCAGAAAATCGAATTCTTGATCAACTTGGTGTGTCTCCAACTGACCCTCAAGCCTCCTCTTATACTTTTCCTGTTGACGATTCAATGGCCGAGATTAAGTCCTTAATCAATGGCTAAGATTAGATTTGGCTTGATCCTCGTTATTTAGAACTTTCTCACCCATTTTATATTAATACACATTAATATTTTAATTTTCCTAAGTTTAGACTTAGGAACCCCATTAAAAATATTAATTATTTTAATATCTCTCCATCCGGGTGGAATTTCCCCAAACGATTTCTGGGTCTTGGAGATCTCATGTGCCTTAGCCTCTCCACCAATTTTCATGGCTAGAGCACATCTGATGCTACCAAAAATCAACACTCCCTCTTAGCGAGGAATGTGCTCTAGTAATGCTTCACCAC
The DNA here is from genome assembly GCA_031772625.1 of Pinus tabuliformis. Classification (NCBI taxonomy): domain Eukaryota; kingdom Viridiplantae; phylum Streptophyta; class Pinopsida; order Pinales; family Pinaceae; genus Pinus; species Pinus tabuliformis. Next base: position 49,834,319 of record CM062816.1, on the reverse strand, counting down.
AGAAACATCACACTGATCCTCCGCATCGGTACCTGTGCTGATGCTTGGCCTGCTGCCTCACATCCTTTGCACTGCTGCTCCCTGTACTGCTGCCCATGACACTGCCACTGCCACTGCTACATTTGTACTGCAGCTCCCTCTCAATATGCTGCCCATGCTGCCCCTAGCACTGCCACTGCTAACTGCTGCATTGCAACTCAGTTACTAAGAAGTAAGTAACTGACTTCTCCCAAATACTGACATCCTAGTCAGTGTGGAAGCCTCGTGATGTTGAAGCTACCTCTGCTGCTATCCTGTGCTCCCTCTGCTGCCATTGCATTGCTACAACCGCTTCTGTGCTTCTCGCATTGCTGCAAGCTCCACTGTGCTGCTACAGACTTCTGCACTCTAGCACTGCCTTGCCGCTCCATCACACCTTGCTCCACCCGACACTTGTCATCATGATACTGTCTTTAAGGGCTCCCGTAGCTGTATGTGATCCAAGAGTTTGGGCACCTCAAGGATCCTGCCCCTAGTGTGTAGTCCTCCTGACTACAATTTGATGTCACCCCACCTTTTCTCTAGAGGTGCATGAGCACACATGGCACAATCATCATTAGTCTTGACCTCTTTCTCCACCTTAGCTAGAGCTGTCTTTGAATGGGAAGCCTCTCCCTTGTTTTTCTTCCTGGGACACTGGGATGCATAATTTCCCAGCTCCCGACAATGGAAGCACTTAAATTTGGAGATGTCCTTTTTCTTCCTCTTCCCTTGCTGTCCCGCAGATGCTAGAGCTGCATCCTCCTCCTCTTTCTTGACTCGAGCTCCCTTACCACTACTCCCCGCCTTGGTCATCCTCCTGATCTCTTCCTGTCGAAGAGCTGCCCACATCTCCTCCCAACCGGGAAGAGTAGCCCTGCCCAAAATACTTTGGACAAATGTCTCCCACTCCTTAGAGACTGCATTCAGGGCAGTCCTGACCATAAACTCTGGATCCGGTGTAGACCCCACAGAAGTAAGATGGTCATGAATCTCCTGCAACTTGAGAAGGAATGGATCTATTTGCTCTCCCTTCTGCATCCGATATGGTCTCAGCTGATTCTCCAATAGCATATTCCGTTGCACAGAAGAGCCCTGGTATAAGGTGGTCAGGTTGTCCCACATCTCCTTTCCTGTGTTCTTCTCAACAATATGTGGTATGACATGATCTTTGACCCCGTATAGGATCATGCACTTCGCCCTCGCCATTGCCTCCACATACTTCTCATTATCAACTAGGTCAACTGGGATAGCCGCTACTTTCAAGGCAAAGTCCTTGATGTGATGTCGATCCAAAATTGCCAGGATCCTGGCCTTCTAGATGACAAAGTTGGAAACCTCGTCCAACCTGTCCTGATCCTTCAGTTCGTTCAATGCCATTTCAGCTCCTCTTCTGGACTTCCTTTGAGTCTCGACTCCCCACCTGGAAATCTCCCTCTAAGTCCTGATTTCCCTCTTGGAAATCCTCAGGCCAGCTGTCGAACCACTCCTCTCCAATCCTCCTTGCAACTGCAACTCGGATCTAGATTCCTTGTCTAGAAATCCGTCGATGTAGTGACTCCCTTTACCTTGGTTTCATCTCCTTAGACACAATTTTGTATCGACAGAAACAATGTCCCACCAGATCCTCAAATCACAATCTGCCCACAACTTCTCAAGCCTCGACAAATGAAGAAACTCAGACTCTCAGGCTCTGCGCAATCCCGGTAAAGGCTGAATCTGCCCCTCCAGCCAACTGCGTCAATCCTACCTGGCTGAGCAGGATGACGTGGCTCTTCGTGAGCCTCTTCTGCCTCTCTCTGCCTCTGTGCTGGCCTTTCCCTTGACTCGAAATGACGATGCAGGCTCTGCGTCACTTCTTCTCTCGCTGCTTCTACTCTGGAACAACGCTGTCTCTTGGGACAACTGCTACTGCTGCAAATTTTAGATTTCTGTTGGTGCCTTCAGTCCTCCTGTGATCTGCAACGCTCTGATACCAAGTGGAAATTTCTAATTCTGACACATCAGTAATCCCTACTGCATTATCTGGTTTATTATCTTCTACTTGTTCTTTCAATTAACAAGTTATTTATCAATGTATATATCGAAATAAACACAAATGCAACCTTCACACATATACAGATCAACAACTGAAATAAACTGAGACACAAGGGACACCGTTATTTTTGGACAATCGTCCCCGGAAAAACCCAATGTGGGAAAACCAGTGCAACAGATATGAGGGTTTTATTATTATGTAGTTTTTTGAATACAACCAGGGTGCTAGAAATGGCTCACCCTTCAGAGATTTTCCTTGGCAGAAGTGCTTTTCTTTGGAGATAGGTATTCGAGCTAATCAACAATTGGATGAATAGCCTCACAGTGACTTCGACTGCTCCCTTAGCTAGACAGCGAAAGCTGCTCCAAGCTACCCTCAGGAACTGTGTCACCCTCTACGGCTCTGCGTCAGCTAACCAATGCTTAGTTTGCCTCACGAAAATTCCTCAGCGCTGCCTCTTCAGCCCAGCATCAGCGCTGCAGCCCTCTGCGCTGCCTGCGTCAGCCTCTGCTGCCTCTGCATCAACTTCTTGGCCCTCTGCGTTAGCTTCTTGGCTCTTTGTGTCCTCTACGATGGCCTCCTCAGCTTCTGCGTCAGTCATGGCTAGCTCTGCGTCAGCCTTCCAAGGCTCTGCAATGTCTCTACGACACTCTCTCTGCCTTCTGCTATGTATTCTCGACCTTTTGCCGAATTGCCCCTCGCTGTGACAGATCACTAACTCGATTTCTCAGCAAACCTTGCCCTAAAAAATCGAATTCTTGATCAATTTGGTGTGTCTCCAACTGACCCTCAAGCCTCCTTTTATACTTTTCCCGTTGACGATTCAATGGCCGAGATTAAGTCCCTAATCAATGGCTAAGATTAGATTTGGCTTGATCCTCATTATTTAGAACTTTCTCACCCATTTTATATTAATACATATCAATATTTTAATTTTTCTAAGTTTAGACTTAGGAACTCCATTAAAAATATTAATTATTTTAATATCTTTCCATCCGAGTGGAATTTCCCCAAACGATTTCTGGGTATTGGAGATCCCATATGCGTTAGCCTCTCCACCAATTTTCATGGCTAGAGCACATCTGATGCTACCAAAAAATCAACAATCATAAAGTGCAATATTCGGCATCAAGACTATCCATATAAACTTGAGCCTCGCTAGGCACTCCAATTCCATCATCACCATCATCAATATCAAGATCATCTGCAATGCTAGCCAAAGGCATGCCAACTAAACCTGCATCTGGTGAAGGATTATCCTCATCATCATCAATCTGAGAAGCATCCTTAGCATCAACATCCCATCTTGCTGCAGGGCCCTCTAAATACTCAAGTAGCTTCATTGTGTGAGAATTTCTGAATCTACACATTAGAAATCCTACTGCAATCAATGGTTTATCATCTCCTACTTGTTCTTTACATTCAACAAGTTATTTAAATATTTAAACAACGATGAAAACACTATTGTAAACTACATCTATATACAGATCATAAACTGAAATAAACTCAGACAATCACACAAGGGACATTGTTATTTTTGGACAATCGTCCTCGGAAAAACCCAATACAGAAAACTGGTGCAACATATAGAGGGTTTGTATTATTAAACAGATTTTTGAATACAACTAGGGTGCCAAATCCAACTCACCCAACAGAGAATAAACTTGGTAGAAGTACCTCTATTCGGAGAGAGAATTTTGACAATTCTAGCAATTGGATGATCAAACCCCCACAGATGACAATGTTGTTCCCAGTGCTGGGTAGCGATGGCTGCTCCAAGCTTTGCACTAGAATTGCGTCACATCCTCTAGGAGCTGCGTCACCTCCTCTAAGAGCTGCGTCACCCTCCCAGTGAGCCTCCCTTGCTTAGAAGTTGATATGCTGAATTGCTTCTCTCTCTGCCCCATAGAAAACCCCAGTGTTGCCTCTAAGGGTCTGCGTTACCCCCTCTAGCTTCTGCATCTCCCTCTCTGGAGCTGTGTTGTCTCTCTTGCTGCTACTCTGCCTCTTTCCTATGTATCCTTGGCCTTGGACTGAAGTCCCTCTGCCGAACTGCCCTTCTCATTGCAACTCAGATCACTTAGCTCGACTTTCTCAGCAAACCATGCCCCAGAAAAATCGAACTCTTTGATCTCTTGGTGTATCTCCAACTGACCCTCAAGCCTTCTCTTATACTTTTCCTTTTGATGAATCAACGGTCGTGATCTAATCTCTAATCAACGGCTAAGATTAAAACAGGCTTGATCCTCGTGACTTAGAACCTTTTTACCTGTATTTTTATTAATACACATTAATATTTTTATTTTCATAAGTTTAGACTTAGGAACTCATTAAAAATATTAATTATTTTAATAACTTCTCATCCGGTGGAATTTCTCCAAACGATTTCTGGGTTCTGGAGATCTCATGTGTTCTAGCCCCTCCACAAAATTTCGAAGCTAGAGCACAATCGATGCTACCCAAAATCAACACTCCCTCTTAGCGAGGAATGTGATCTAGTAACACTTCTCAACTGAAGTACTACACTTATCCATTGCATCGGTCCTCTGTGTTGCTGATGCTTGGCTTGCTGCACTTCATCCACTGAACTGTTGCTTCCTGTACTGCAACCCATGACTCTGCCACTGCCACTGCTACATCTGTACCGCAGCGCCTCTCAAAATGCTGCATCACGCTGCCCATAGCACTGCCACCGCTAACCGCTGCACTGCAACTTAGTTACTGAGAAGTAAGTAACTGAAACTTCACCCAAGTGCTGACACGCTGGTGAGTCTGGATGCCTCGTGATGCTGAAGCTACCTCAATTGCTAATCTGTGCTGACCCTTTGCTGCTACTGCGCTGTTGCAAATTGCTCTGTGCCTCTTGCACTGCTACAACATCCACTGCGCTGACTCAGACTTTGGCACTCTAACAATGCCACTGTCGCTCCATCACATCTCACTCCAACCGACACCTGTCATTTTTCTAGTGTCATTAAGGGCTCCCGTAGCTGTATGTGATCCAAGAGTTTGGGCACCTCAGGGATCTTGCCCCTCCATGTAGTCCTCTTGACTACAGCTCCATGTCACCCCACCTCTTCTCCAGAGGTGCATGAGCACTCATGGCACAATCGTCATCCTTGCCTTCCTTGTCAGCGTTCGCTGGAGTAGCCTTTGAGTCAGAAGCCTCCCCCTTGCCCTTCTTCCAGGGGCACTGAGTGGCATAATGTCCCAGTTCCCCACAGTTGAAGCATCTGACCTTGGTTATGTCCTTCTTCTTTCTCTTCTGCTGCCCTTGCTGTCCCGATGATGCGAGAGCTGCATCCTCCTCCTTCTCCTTCTTGACTTGGGCTCCCTTGCCGCTACTCCCTGTCTTTGTCATCCTTCTGAGCTCATCTTGTCGAAGAGCTGCCCATATCTACCAATTGGGGAGAGTCGCTCTGTCCAAGATACTTTGAACAAAAGTCTCCTAGTCCTTGGTGACTGCATTTAGGGCAGTCTTGACCATGAACTCAGGATTTAGTGTAGACCCCACGAAAGGCAATTGGTCGCGAATCCCTTGCAACCTGAGAAGGAAGGGATCGATCTCTTTTCCCTTCTGCATCCGGTACTGTCTCTAATAGCATCTTCCGTTGGATGGAAGATACCTGATACAAGGTGGTCAGTGCCTCCCACAACTCCCTTCCCGTGTTCTTCTCAGCATTGTGTGGTACTACATGATCTTTAACCTTGTCTAGGATCATGCACTTGGTCTTAGCCTGGGCCTCCTTGTACTTCTTCAACGGATCAACACCGACCAACTCAGCAACTACCTTCAAGGCATAGTCCTTGATGCGATGTTTGTTTAGGATTGCCAGGATCTTGGCCTTCCAGATGACAAAATTGGATGCTCCATCCAATCTGTCCTGATCCCTCAACCCATTCATTACCATCTCTGCTAAAAAATAGGACTGGTTCTCTTATCCCTCTCCTGTTGTCAATCTAGCAAGACTTGGATTTGGATTTCTTTGGCGCTAGAAATCCTCACAGGAACAAGCTCCTCTAGACTCCCTCTGAGTCCTGATTTCCTTCACGAAAATCCTCCCACCAACTGTTGAATCACTTCCTTTCCAACCCTCCTTTGCTGTTGCAACCCAGATCTAGATTTCTTTGGCTAGAAATCTGTCAAGGCAGTGACTCCCTCTACCTCTGTCTCCACTGACACTGTTTTGCACCGATAGAAACAACGTCCCACTAGCTCCTCTGATCGAATTTGCACTGCTTCTCCAACCCCGACAACTGACAGAATTGAGCCTCTCAAGCTCTCTGCTGGCCCAGAGAGCTGATGTACTCACTGCGTGGGCTCCTCTCTAGCTCTGCGTCATCCTCTGTAGGCTCGAAACGCTGATGCAGGCACTACGTGAGCCTTTGCGTCACTCCTGCAACTGCTCCTTTGCCTTTGAAACAATGCTGTCACTCGGGACAACTGCTTCTTTTGCAGCAAATTCTTTGGATCTTCTCGGCTGGTGTCTTCAGTTTCCTATGATCTGCAATGCTTTGATACCATGTGAGAATTTTTGAATCTACACATTAGAAATCGTACTGCAATCACTGGTTTATCATCTCCTACTTGTTCTTTACATTCAACAAGTTATTTAAATATTTAAACAACGATGAAAACACTATTGCAAACTACATGTATATACAGATCATGAACGAAAATAAACTGAGACAATCACACAAGGGACATTGTTATTTTTGGACAATCGTCCCCGAAAAAACCCAAGACGGGAAAATCGGTGCAGCATATAGAGGGTTTGTATTATTACGTCGATTTCTGAATACAACTAGGGTGCCAAATTCGGCTCACCCAACAGAGAATAAACCTGGTAGAAGTACTTCTATCCAGAGACAGATATTTTGACAATTCTAGCAACTGGATGATCAAACCCCACATATGACAATGCTGTTCCTAGTGCTGGGCAGCAATGGCTGCTCCAAGCTCTGTGCTGGAACTGCATCACCTCCTCTAGGAGTTGCGTCACCCTCCCTTGCTTAGAAGTCAATATGTTGAATTGCTGCTCTCTCTGCCCCATAGAAAACCCCAGCGGTACCTCTAAGGGTTTGCGTCAACCCCTCTAGTTTCTGCGTCTCCCTCTCTGGAGCTGCGCTGTCTCTCCTGCTGTTGCTTTGCCTCTCTGCTATGTATCTTTGGCCTTGGACTAAAGTCCCTCTGCCGAACTGCCCCTCTCACTGCAACTCAGATCACTTAGTTCGACTTTCTCAGCAAACCACGCCCCAGAAAAATCGAACTCTTTGATCTCTTGGTGTATGTCCAACTGACCCTCAAGCCTCCTCTTATACTTTTCCTGTTGATGAATCAATGACCGTGATCTAATGTCTAATCAACGACTGAGATTAAAACAAGCTTGATCCTCGTCACATAGAACCTTCTCACCCATATTTTTATTAATACACATTAATATTTTTATTTTCCTAAGTTTAGACTTAAGAACTCGTTAAAAATATTAATTATTTTAATAACTTTGCATTCGAGTGGAATTTCTCCAAACGATTTTTGGGTTCTGGAGATCTCATGTGTTCTAGCCCCTCCACAAAATTTCGGACCTAGAGCACATCCGATGCTACCCAAAATCAACACCTTGAGAAAAGTTGAAGACTACTATGCATATAAACCAATTTCTTTGCTCTCTTAGAGGTAAGCCTATTCCTCTTAACAGAGTGAATGAAACTATAAGTGGACCGATTCCTTTTAGCTTCTGATGAACTAGAAACCTGAGATAGCAAGCGTGAGGCAAGATTTCGAAGCTCTTGGGCTTTGCCCCCATACATCCTCCACCATCCAATGGGATTCTTTTGTGCATAAATGTTGATGTCCACCCTTGCATTTTGAGAGAATGTGGAAGGGTTTAAGGTAGCAAACACAATAAATTATTCCCGCATTACATTTGCTTCATTAGGTGTATAGATTTTACATATGGCATCAAGAAAGCCTTGTTTCACTTCTTCATCATCAATGGGTAGAACTCTGGTTGGTCTCTCCATATACCACTTCGGATTAAGGGTATAAGCAGCCATGTGAAGAGAGGTATTGAGTTTGAAACTTTGGTCCATCCCTTCCTTATTATCTTATGAATTTCATTGAAGAACTCCAAAGCAGGGTTTCTATCCTGAATGATGTGTCTCATCTTGCCTACCATGCTATCAATACATTCATAAACTTCTCCAAGGGTGGGGGGATCAAAATTTGCATACCTAATCAACTCCACAATTGGAACTATGAAAGAAACAACATTTTACAATCAGACCACCAATCATCATTGAGAAATCCAAAGTGTGGTAGTTAATTTATTTCTCTTATTTTGACATTGTCTTGTGATGTTTCATTATTATTATTCTTTCATTCGATTTATCTTTTCATTATCATCAAGACTAATGCCAAACAACAAATAGTAGAGGACACGAGACATAGGCACGCAGCCAGGGCAAAATCCCACTCTAGGGGAAAATCAAGTCAAAATTCTTCCTTTTGTAGATTCAAAAACAAGATGAGACGACCAAGACCTTCACAACCTATACTAGAGACTCTCTCCATCAAGTCAACCTTGTGATTAGTATTGCATTCTTCAATGTGTTCTTCCTGCCCTCGATCTAGTGATGACTGTGTGAAAATTAGGAATCCCGAATCACTACTGCAGCGACTGATTATGTTTCTTCTATTTGCTAATTTATAAACAAAATTATTTATTGTTTCCTTTAGTAAATACCGAAACTAATGCACTGCAACCTTCACAATTTAAATAATAAGCGGAAACAAGATACTGAGCAAGAAAGAAAAATAACACAATGACACTGTTATTTTTGGACAAATGTCCCCGGAAAAACCCAACGCGGGAAAACCAGTGCAGCAACTCTAAGGGTTTTATTATTATGTAGTAATAATTTCTGAATACAACCTCTGGATGCCTTCCCGACAATCCAGTTACAGAGAATATCACTAACAGAGAGATTTGTGAGATTACCTCACACTATCATTGGAAGTCCTGCTTGATCCAACCCTTGAATGAACAACCCCTGGCTGCCTCTGCGTGCCTTTACGCAGTGTCTGCGTCAGCCCAATGTCACACTGTCTAGGCCTGCGTCACTCTTCCCAGTTGATCGATTTGCCTCTGATATTTTGACTTTTGCTCTCCCGGTCTCACACCACGGTGTCCAACTACAGAAATTGAACCCTCTAGCAAATTTCGGACTCCCTCAAGGCTTCTGTGCTGCCTCTGCATTAGCCTACGCTGCCTCTGCGTGGCCCTGCGTTAGCCTGTTCTGGCTCTGCGCTACCTCTCTCGGATCTCTCTTTGCCTCCTCTGCTGAGTATCCCTGGATTAGGAGAAATATCCAACCAGAACTATCCTTGCCCCTCACAGCAAAAGCTCACTTCAAATTTCTCTCCGGCAGCTGCTCTGCTTCAAAAATTCGATCTTCTGAACTCTTTTCGGTATGTTCTCCAAGTGCCCCTCAAACCTCTTCTTATATCTTTCTATTGGACAACCAACAACCCAGATTAACTTCTAATCAATGGGTTAGATCACTTTGGCTTGATCCTCGTCTTCTTCAAGAAGTTATACCTACAGTTTAAATTAATACCCATTAATTGTTTTAATTTCCTAAGTTTAGACTTAGGGTCCCATTGAAAATAATTAATTATTTTAATAAAACTATCTCCGGGTGGACTTTCCAAAATGATTTCTGGGTATTGGAGAATGCCTGCGTCTAAGCCTCCTTGCAAATTTTGAGACTTAGAGCACATCCGATGCTACCAGAAATCAACAGACTGCCCCAAACTCAAATCTTGGTCTTGCAATAATCCAAGTTTCCTCACTGTAATATACCAAGTCTTCATTGTAATATTCAAACTTCATCATCGAGGTAGCACCAGACTTCTTCACTGCAATAGCACTGAGCTTCTACACTGTGATAGTACTGAACTGCACTTGCTTCAGAACTCATCACTCTTAAATTGATCGAACTTCTTTTCATTGTGGTATGTCGAAATGAACCTTCTTCTGAGATTTATACTGAACCTATACTTGTGATTTCCGCACTATTCTCTGAGATCCTGTGAGTTCATCTCTTTGAAATCCGAGCTCCTTCAATGGGCTCGATGCGAAGTTCTTAGGCTTGTATATATAGTTGATTCCATGCGAAATAGGCCAACAGGAGTTCTTGAAGAGGTGTGTCTTTATATTTAGGGTGATTTGAACGCCGACTAGATGAAGAGGTTGACTTGATGATTATTTACTTGAGGCCGACAACAAGGAGACTTTGATGGAGGAGTCTTTGACCAAACAAGAATTGACTTTGAGTTGAATAAATAATCCTAAAGCCTACAATGGAGGCTTGACTTATGACAATTGAACCAAGCATGAAACCCATTCTTTAACAAGTCAATTCAATTAACAATAAAATTTCTTTTGCTTTCTTTTGACAAATATATATTATTTTGACTCAAGTACAATTATGAAGACCGAACCTAGTTACATTCTTCAACAATCCCTCTTAACTAGGGAGGTATTCATATTTACATATAACCGTAGAGGTACATGGAAGATCTCAAAACACATAATCTATGAACAAGTTTAGACACCGCAATGCCATGGACTAGATTCCTGACCAGGGCAATCTATCCAAGATCTCTCAACAGTTTTGGCACCACAATGCCATGGACTAGATTCTTGACCAGGGCAATCTATCCGAGTGGGACTAATATGGACTAAAACTTTTAGCCTCTCTAGGTACCATTAGACTTGCTAACCATCAACCCAGGGATATAGGTGTGTATCGGAGGTCAGATCTCAATGACCAACACCACCCTCCCTACTTTGGGAACTAGACATCAACACAAAGTGCCGGCCAGATGTCATCCCAGGTAATGTTTCACTCACAAAGCCTCAACATCCTGATTATTCTAAACAGTAACAAATCCTTCCAAATCTCTCTCAATCAAACTAATCGACAACTCTAAGCATGTCAAAACATGCTATCAAACTTCCGAGAGATTTACTTGTACAAACACAACCCCAATTAGTAACACACTTTCAAATGTACATAAACATATACAAACCTCCGGGGTATTCCCAGCAACTTGATGTTGCTTCTCAACTTTCCACAGTAGGACTTAGAGCTTTCCTAATGAATCTTGATTGAAGATTCCTCAACCATGTAGCTTCCTTTTCTACTTCTCATGCAACAACATATTTCATAAATCGATCTAGCTTTTCTTAACTTAGCAGCCCTTCAAAAATACACTCTCCAATTTCTTCTTATCAAGGTGTCCATCATGACTATGATATGACCTCCCTCTAAACTAGGGATATTCTTTTCATCCGTGCTCCCTCTCAATCTAGGGAGATTTCTTACAATCAAGCTCTCTCTTAACCTAGGGAGATTTCATCCAGGTTCCCTCTTAACTTAGGGAGTTCTACTTCTTCTTTACGACATCGAAGAATCTTTGATGGCTTCCATCCTTCTCATTAGAGTTATCATTACCATCACCATTCACATCATGCTTAGTGTATCAACTTGTCTTTATGAACATCTTCACTATCTTGAAGATCACATACCTTCACAACTTAGATAGCAAGTACAACCAAATCTATAGAAGCATGAAGTTAACCATATCGAAAGCATTCAACTTTATATATTAGATGCCCAAACTTACAAACAAGAGACACATACTCTTCAACATCTTGCTAGGGATTTTGTTATAAGCCCTAGACTGCTTCATCAGCGCTTATTTCATAACAACTTTCATTACATCTAGGGTTTCAATGTTTCTTCCAAAGGTATGACATACCCTACTACAACATATAGCAAACCCTAGAAACAATTCAAACAAATATAGATCTACAAAGTATCTAACAACTTCCAGAATTCATATGTTAGACTTCCCACTAGGGTTTCATACATGAGATTTAACAATCAAAACCAATCGCAGCTCAATCAACAACATGACTAGCTTCCACTAGTGTTTGTTGCAAACCCTAAATTTTCTCATCAATCATAACTAAAACTCAGATTTTAACAATCTTACACAAATATCAAATTATCACATTGTCATCATACATCAAATATTTTTTACTTCTACTAAGGTTTAACTTTCAAAACCCTATATTTCACAAATATTATCATCCTAGAGAAACAAACTTCGACTAGGGCTTAGTTCCAAACACTAGGACTCATGATCATCAACAAACAGGTCAACTCACATATCTAGGTTATCATCATCATGCACAAGCATTTCATAACATGTGTTAGTCAAACCCAACTACATAAATATCGATAAGAGTTAGGCATATAACAAACTTGATCAGACTAGGGTTTGATCAGACAAACACACACATGCCAATGATTTCATTTCTAGAACATTACAAGGGTCTTGCTTGTACACAAACCAAACCCTAATGGTCTAGGGTTTTAATATCAAACATAGAAAACCCTAAATTTCAATAATTCAAAGGTTCGGGATTTTAGACATTATTATTCATCCCTAACAAGTTAGGGTTTCCATAACCATACCAAAACCCCAAACATGACATAAAGCATCAGTCAGCTACTTTAGACTTCATCAAAACATCAAACATTTTTCTTTCAACAATAACCTAAGTAGATTAGGGTTTCACACATAATCATCGACATACCCTTAAGTTAGGGTTTTCACAATGAACCTTTCTAGGGTTCCTTAAGATAAATTAGAGATATGAGGAGGGTAGATTTATCTAATGATGAATCACCCAATCAAGAATCTTTAAGATTCAAGGAAGCTAGACAAAAAGATGTTAGTAATAGTTTATCAAGAATAAATATGGAGAGAGCAAAACTTGTAATTCAAAACATACCTCTTGTTTTTGTTTTAATAAACCTTGTAAGGATTCCTTGAAGTGTTCTCTTTGTATTAAGCCATGATCTTTTATATCTCTAATACATACTTTCAAGCAAAACATGTGATACTAGGAACATGATTTAATTTTTCAAGTTAGATCTTCTACGTAACCATGGAGGATGGAATCCTATGATATCGAAGATCAAGTTATTCATTCTTTCAATCAACATTAGGAATTTTACATGACATCCTAAATTACTTATAAACCCTAGAAGATAAGGATTAAGATTCTAATATGAGATTTTCGTATGTTATCTAAGGATTACAATTTTTCCCTTAGACTAGCTATGAACCATTTAAAATTAGATATATTGAAAATCTAAAATCTTATGATTGTACGTACCTTGTGTTTACATACCTCTGATTTTGATAGTCCATTAGACTTGTTGCAGTGACAATACTTACTTGATTTCTTTTTCCATAGGACCGACTTCAGATTGTCTTCAAATGAATGCTTTTGCTTTACCAAATCCTCCTTTTATTGCCTTCAACAATAGCCCTAATACCAATTTCATATATTTATGACTAGTGTTATTTGGTTAGGGCTTTTATAATAGTCTTTCAGAGTATGTTGAAGATGCTTTTAGACATCGGTCCTGTGATGACTCAGTCCATAGATTTTTCACTGTAATATAAAATCGAAATCCTGTCTCTTGTTTCCACCGAAGAACTACTCTGAAGTTTGAGCGAAGTTTGCATCCTTGTATTTTGAAAATGATTCGAACATGTCTCCTTAAGATATACCGAACTCCTTCTTCAAGGTGTCTTGATATGGTGAATAAAGACTGAACTAGCTCACTGTAATTTTTACAGAGCTCAGACTTCTCGGACCTTTTGAAATGTGCTACTCAGCCCTTCTAGATGCCTTTGAATCCTAGTTTTATTAGCCCAGAAACGTCCTTCCTGATCTAATTGACTTGATCTTCAATGCAAAAACAAAACCTTTCACTGAGAATACTTCAAAGATGTATAAGTGATCTTCAAACTGCCTTTGATCATGACCTTAGCTCTGATACCATGTTGAGAAATCCAAAGTGTGGCAGTTTATCGATTTCTCTTATTATGACATTATCTTGTGATGTTTCATTATTATTATTCTTTCATTCGATTTATCTTTTCTTTATCATCAAGACTAATGCCAAACAACAAATAGTAGAGGACACGAGATGTAGGCACGCAGCCAGGGCAAAACCCCACTCTAGGGGAAAACCTGCTCAAATTCTTCCTTCAGTAGATTTAAAAACAAGATGAGACGACCAAGACCTTCACAACCTATGCTAGAGACTCCCTCCATCAAGTCAACCTTGTGATTAATATTGCATTCTTCAATGTGTTCTTCCTGCCCTCGATCCTGTGATGACTGCCCCAAACTCAAATCTCGTTCCTGCAATAATCCGAGTTTCCTCACTATAATATACCAAGTCTTCATTGTAATATTCAGACTTCATCACTAAGGTAGCACCGAACTTCTTCACTGCAATAGCACCAAGCTTCTACAATGTGATAGTACTGAATTGCACTTGCTTCAGAACTCATGACTTTTAAATTGATCGAACTTCTTTTCACTCTGGTATGCCGAAATGTGTGAAAATTTCTAAATAGAAATCCTGCTGCAGTGATTAATATTATTTCTTCTACTTATTATCTCAGAAATAAGTTATTCACAGTGTTCTTTTTTTTAACATGATCGTCTACTCTTATATTATAAAAAACTGCATTGAGCAGGAGCTGTTACATAAGATGCGGGAAGAAGGAGAGAAGAAGTCCAAAATAGGGTCGCAGCCCTTGACTTCTGAGAGTTTAACTTAAAGAAAATATATTGAAATAGATAGCGACTGTACTGTCGGACAAAAAGGCCAGCTAGAAGGCAGACTTTGCTTGACATATGAATATCTACCAGAATTGATTAACCGAGTCTTCCACCTGGAGCTCCCTTTTGCTTGCCTTGGTAGATGCCTCTGCTTGCATACTCTCTGCGAGATTCTTTATGTGGGTGATGGCCTCCTCCAGGTGTTGACACTTCTCCTTGAGGCTTTCAATCTCCATCTTTTGTTTTTCTAGCTTTTTCCTCTTGGACCTGCTGTCTGCGTGGAAGTCATCTTTGAGTTCGTTGTGGTGTTTGATGAACCGCGCAATCATGAAGCAGTGCTCTTTGCACAGAGTGCATGTGTTGTTTCCAAGCACTCGATCCAGCGGATTCTCTTGCTGCTCATGGCCCTCCTGAGCTTCTTTCTGCTTTCTGTTTTCAGAGGGTTCTGCCATTGCTAAGAAGGAGTGAGTTAGCAAACAAATATTCTGGAAATGACACTGATTATACCTGAGTGCTGTGGAGATAGCGGGCTTTTCGTGGTTGCTCTGATGACTGCCTCGCTTGGAGCTGAGAAGAAGAGCACGGGAGAGAGACAATAGTGACCTGAAAGCGCGCTGGTTGCTTCTGTTGTTAATGACAAACAGGCTCCTTTCTGAGCGCACAACTGCCCAAGCCTGATTCTGGAGAAGCCGGGGAGTTCTGAGACGATCTGGAGAGAGGGAGTGATTATAAAGGAAAAGGGGATGCCAGCCATGATGGGAAGGCGAATTTTTTTTATTTAAGAGGACTGAACGCATATCCTGCTCCAGATTCTTGAGGCAGTCGGAGAGGAGGGGGAGGGGACGTTTACCAGAAAACATGGGGAGGAGAGCACTGAGTATGCAGGGATGCTTTGTACTGATCGCAATGGAGCGGAGGAGAGACAGATTAGTGGAGGCGTAGTGAGGATCGAGGAAAGAGTGACTTATGAGATGACTGCTGTAATGACGAGTTCTGAGGATGCGGATCGGGTGGGCTGTCTGACAGCTTGATCTCCTATGGGATTGCCTTTTCATAGGTCCTTTCATTCTCACGAACTTGTCCTTGTTGCCTGTTGACAGCCTTGGATGCTAAGGAGTCTGCCTCTGCATTATTTTCTCTTAGTACATGTAGGAAGGTTGAGTCTCCCATGTGCCTGAGATTTTCGTGAATCCTGGTCTTGGTGTTGTTGAGACTTTCCTTAGTGAACTCCTTACCTGTGATCATAGCGGCGATGATGATGGCCGAATCCCCCAGAATTATTACATTCCTGATTCCCAATCTGGAACAAATTGAGGTGCCTAATAGGAGGCTATAGGCTTCTGCAGCATTGTTGGAGGCATTCCCCAATCCCCATTCATAGCTGAGAATGGTTTTCCCATTGTGGTCTTTGATTATGCCCCCTGCTCCGGCTTTTCCAGGATTGTTCTTCGAAGCGCCATCAAAGAGAAGGAGAGGGCGCTTCTGATTGAGGATCCATTGTCTTACCTCGTCCTTGGATCCTCTGAGCTTCCAATTCGGCCGATTCTTATAATCTTTGGCCTGAGGGGGGTGAGTTTGGGAGTGATTGAGGTTGAATTTATTATACCAATTTCTCTCTTCTTGGCCCCAGCTCGTCTGATCTGGAAGAGCTATGAGATTTGTACTGAGAGTTTCTGAAATGCTGGCGATTGTCTTTGCAAGGATATTGGCCATGTGAGGCTGCTTGTTGTTGAAAACATGGTTGTTTCTAGCAATGTTGTTAAAAGCGCGATCGGGATTAAATCGGCGCAGGGAACGAATCGGAAAAAATCGGAAAAATCGGGAAAAAATCGGAAAAAAGCGGGAAAAAATCGTTTGGTACAAAAATATTCATTTTTTTTTCATTTTTTTTTCAATTTTTTTAATATCTAAACCATCTACAACATAAAATAAATACATTGACACATAAATATGATAAAAAAAACTAATATATAAGATGTTTAATATCATTTCTAGCGCTAAAATCACACATAACATTGAATCATGTCCTGAATAGTAAGTCCTGACTCCTGAGTCCCAACTCAGCCTCAAAATATCAACAAAAAATATGATAATGTATCTCATCATGTCATAATGTCATATACAATAAAATGAAAGTCTAATCCTATCGATTTCCTCTGCCCCTCTTGCGAGAAAATGCCACAGCTTTCCCTTTCCCTCTAGATGTAGATGCTGGTGCCCGTGCAGGTGGAAATGGCAGTGGAGTCTGATGTGCTCTAGACGTTGAAGAACTAGAAGTAGGAGCTATAGGAGGTAGACCACGTCCTCTACTGGTGGCAGGGGTAGCCCGGGCAGGTGGTGTCACCTGGAAACATTACAATCTCCCAATCCTGAAATCCTGAAAAACTGATAAGTCTGCTGAATTTTAAATGAAATCTAAAATTCTACTTTCTCCATATGAAATCCAATGAGGCTGGAACCACTCTCAAACATCCTGAGTCATTTCATGGTAATGTTAAAAATTTAAGTAAAAGGATGAAAATGAAGATTAAGGAGAATGTCACTTTTACTTTAAGAATTTAACATTACCATGAATAGCATATCCATACTAGGGCCTAGACTTGATCATTAAGCTACCCCACTCAAAAATTATTTGTTTCTTTCAAAAATCATTGCATGAAAAAACCCAAAAAAAGTTATAAAACTATGCTGTCCTGAGCCCCCACGATTTTTTCGTTAAAAATCGCGTTTTTTTCGAAAAAATCGCGATTTTTTGAAAAAAGCGCGATTTTTTCAGTAAAAATCGGCAAAAAAAAAGTAGGCGATTTTTTCGTATAAAAATCGCGATTTGATCGGCAAGGTGAAAAAATCGCGATTTTTTCAAAAAATCGCGATTTTATCGCGATTTTAACAACACTGGTTTCTAGCTATCCATAGATGCCAGCAGAGGGTGGCCGGGATGCATTTCCACACTCTGAGAAGGTTGAGCTTGCCTTTCCTGGAGTGGGGGTAGCTTCTCTTCCAATTTTTCTGGAGGTTGAAGACCTGATCAAAGCTTTCACGGGCTTCCATGGGGCTTATCACCTGCTTCCAGCAACTCTGAGCGAAGGGACAAAGAAGAAAGGTGTGTTGGATGGACTCCTCCTCTGCTCGACAGAAGCAGCAAATCGAAGGGCCTTGAATCCCTCTTTTCCTTAGGTTCTCAGCTGTAAGGATTTTCCCTTTAAGAAGCGTCCAATTGAAGTATTTCACTTTTGGAAGGCATTCTAACTTCCAAGCAGCTGTGTGGAGATTCCAGCTTGCTGAGGGGGATATGTTTTGCAAGGTTTTGTATCCTTCTTTCACCGTGAAGTTCCCTCCACAGGAGTCCCAGATGTATCTATCTTCGATCCCCTTGTTGGTTGGAGCAGAACCAGAAAGGGATTGCTTAAGATTGTGCCATAATTCTCTGAGGTCAGGGGGAGTTTGCAGATCCTTCCAGTCGAGCCAACTGTTTTGATTCCAAGCAGATATGTCAAACAAAGAGGTTAACTTTCGGTCTTCCATCCATTCATGCAGGGGCCGAAGGCCTTGGAGGAGGTTTCTTGGTTTTGAGCCCATAATTCTGTCAGTCCAGATCTTGGTGTCCTTTCCATTACCTGGGAGTTTGGAAGCATTTTCTCTAAAGTGAGGCAGAACTTTTTTGATGAGTCTCCACATCGGGGTGCAGGGCCTGTCCACAAGTGCTTCAGTGAGAATGTTAGAATTCGGGCCTCTGAGGTATTTTCTTTTTATGGTCTCCACCCACCACGATCCATTACCTGAGAGGATCTTCCAGATCAATTTGAGCCCCAGAGCCTGATTGGAAAGACTTGGAATTTTAATGGAGAGACCTCCTTTTTCATAAGGGAGAGTTACCTGATCCCATTTGACGAGGCTGAATTTCTTGGACTCCTGTTTTCCTCCCTGCCAGAGAAAACTTCGCATGATGAGTTCCATATGCTTATGAATACTAGCCGGAGCCATGATTACCGCATACTGGTAGATTGGGAGGGCTGAGAGGACAGCCTTGATGAGAATGGTTCTGCCTGCTAGATTGAGCCAAGAGACTCCCCAGCTCTGGAGGAGACCTCTCATCTTTTCTATATGTTTTATCCAGACCTCAGTTTTGACAGGTTCTTTGGCCAGAGGCAAACCCAAGTAGGAGAAGGAGCTCCAATTCCTTTGCAAAGGGATGTCCAGAATCAAGGCTATCCTTCACAGTTTTCTTACAACAAATATCGAAATATATTCTACTTCAACCTTCATAATTAAAATATTGCAGAAAGTAGATGTAAGGGAAAATACTGGCACAAATGCAATCACAATGACACAGTTATTTTTGGACAATCGTCCCCGAAAAAACCCAATGTGGGAAAATTGGTGCAACAGATGAGGGTTTCTTTATTATTCTTCAGCAAATTCTCATGTACAAATTACAACCAATAAAACAGGAGTGAGAAATTTTACAGACACTTCCTGACAAATTTCTGATCCAGGTGAAGTACTCCTCTTCCTCGGAATCCTTCTGCGTCCCTTTGCGTCAAACTTCTCTCACTGGCCCAACGTCTAGCTGCCCACGCAGGCTCTGCGTCAATCTGCCTCTGCGCTGCCTCTTTCTGCGTCACCCTGTTCTTGCTCTGCATCTTGCTGCCTTGCACTCTTGAAAGATGCTGATGCCCTCTCTTCCTTTCTCACCTGCAACTCTCCCTCTGATTCAATTTTCTCTTGCTGAACTTCGACCAGTGAGAAAATCGATCGTACTCGGGTAACTGAGTATCTGCCTCTGGTGTGTTCTCCAAGTGCCCATCAAGCCTCCTCTTATAATCCTCTTATTGACCAATCAACGACCCAGATTAGATTCTAATCAATGGCTAGGATCATATTGACATGATCTCCATCTTCTTCTAGAAGTTTCACCCGCAGTTTAGATTAATACCCATTAATTATTTTAATTTCCTAAGTTTAGACTTAGGGTCCCATTAAAAATAATTAATTATTTTAATAAAACTATCTCCGGGTGAAATTTCCCAAAACGATTTCTGGGTATTGGAAAATGCATGTGTCTAAGCCTCCCTGCAAATTTTGAGACTTAGAGCACATCCGATGCTACTAGAAATCAACACTCCCTCTTAGCGAGGAATGTGCTCTAGCAATGCAACTTGCTGAAGCATCACTCTGTTCTATAACATCTCCCTCTGTGCTGCTGATGTTTGTCATGTTGTCCACCAACCTCTGTGCAAATGCTGCATCTGTACTGCTGCTGACCCTGCCACTGTCAACACTGCATCCGTACTGCAACTCCCTCTGAATTTCTGCATCTGTGCTGCTGTTGGCACTGCCACTGCCAATTGTCCCTGCACTGCAAACTACTGCTGCTACTGAAATGGATTTTCTACCATACCCATCTGCTCTTTGAATTGAGTGAACTTAGCTCTTCTGAGAGCCTTTGTGAGTATATCGACTACCTGCTCTCCTGTGGGGACATACTGTAGCTGTACTGCCCCATGTTGAACACAGTCTTTGATAAAGTGACATCGGATATCTATGTGTTTCGACCGATCATGAAATACTGGATTCTCAGAGAGTTTGATACAACTCTGATTATCATAGTAAACCTTGGTCGCCTCCATCCTTTTTCTGAACAAGCTCACAAGCAATTTTCTAAGCCATATAGCTTCGCACATAGCTGTGTTGGCTGCCATATATTCTGCTTCTGCTGAGCTCAAAGCTATCGATTTCTGCTTCCTGCTGCACCAAGATATCATCCTTGATCCAACACTGAAGCAGTACCTCGAGGTACTTTTTCGGTCTACTAAACTACCTGCCCAATCTGCATTTGTGAACCCATTCATTTTAACGTCCTCCCCTCGGGAGTATTTCAACCCATATTCGACTATTTCGCGCACATACTTAAGAATGTGCCTAGTTGCTGCCCAATGCACCCTGTTTGGTTCTACGTTGAACTGACTATGAGTGTTGACAACAAAGCAAATGTCCAGCCTAGTGTTGACCAGATACATGGGCGACCCAATGAGCTTCTTGTACAAGGTGGGGTCTACTTCCTTGTCTCCTGATGCATCTATTTTCTTTCAGTTGGTGATCATGAGAGTAGCCATGGGTTGACAATCCTGCATTCTAAATCTCTTCAGAATTTCTGTAGCATATCTTTTTTATTCAAGGAAGATCTCCCCATTCTTCTGCCAAACTTCCAACCCTAGAAAATAATGCATCAACCCCATGTCCTTCATGTCGAATTCAACTAAAAGATTCTTCTTGCAATTCTGTATGAGCCTGGATGACCCAGTTAGGAACAGGTCATCTACATATAATACCAGAATAAGTGGATCATTCTCTACCATCAAATAGTAGAGATTAGGATCAACATCAGTCTTGACAAATACCGACCAATCCATGATTTGGGTGCCTGCTTAAGCCCATATGAGGCTTTCTTTAATCTGCAAACATGAGTTCTCTTCTCATGAGTTTCGAAGCCTTCGGGCTGTTCTGTATACACCTCCTCTTCTATCACCCCGTTCAAGAATGTTGTCTTGACATCCATTTGGTGAATCTCCCATCCCATTTGAGTTGCTAGGGATATAACGGATCTGATAGAGGGGTATCGAGCAACTGGGGCGAAGGTCTCTTCATAGTCTATTCCTTCTTTTTGACCATACCCCTTTGCCACGAACCTTGCCTTGTACTTCTCTATATTGCCATCTGCAACATACTTGATCTTGTAGATCCATCGTGATCTTACAGCTGATCTATCTTCTGGTCTAGGTACTACTTCCTAGACATCATTCGTCATGATAGAGTTGTATTATTCTACGATGGCATCCACCCATACTTGGTGTTGAACAACTTCCTAAAAGTTAGAGGGTTCTTCAACTTGAGCTACCAATGCCTGGTATTTGTCAGGTTGTCTATGCTGCCTTTTCTCGGTTCTAGGAGCTCCAACAAACTCCTCTGCGTCCCTCAATGTCTGCCGTACTTCTCTGCTGGTTCTACCACTGGTGGTGGGAGGCTCAACCAACTCCTCTTGATCCTGTCGTTCCATTTGCTGAGAACTATCTACATTTCTTCCTTCTGAGGTGATACTGGTACTCGTCACTATACTCGATCCAGGTGTTTGTCCTCCTTCCTGCCCTCCTTGTTTCCCTTGCTGCTCTTGGACTAATGGAACATCTCGTGATTGATCTTCTGCAAACATCTCATGAGATTTCCTGAAAGCTCTGTCCTCCATGAACTTTGCATCTTGCCTCACTACAATCTTCCTGCTGCTAGGAATGTAGATTCTGTATACCTTTGAGGTCTTGCTGTATCCTAGGAGATACCCTTTTTCTGTAGTTTGATCTAGTTTATTGCTTTCTTGTCTGGAATGTGACAATAAGCCACACTTTCGAAGATCCTGAGATGACTGACTTCCGGCTTCTTCCCTGTGAAGACCCCTTCGGGCGTTTTCTTCCCCAATGCTCTATGGGGAGTTCTATTCTGGATATACACTGCTGTGTTGTAAGCTTCTACCATAGATACCTAGGTAGATCCTGATCATACAACATAGCTTTCGTTGCCCCAACAATAGTTCTATTTTCCGTTCTGCTAATCCATTCTGCTTCGGATTATATGAAGTTGTCCACTCTCTTTTGATGCCCTCCTTTGCGCAGAAATCTGTGAAGTCTTTGTCTGTATATTCTCCACCATTGTTTGAACGCAGTACCTTTATCTTTTTCCTTGTCATATTTTCAACAAGAGCTTTAAACTCTCGGAAACGATGAAAGAACTCATCCTTGGTCTTTAAGAAATAGATCTAGGTTTTTATGGAGTGATAATCGATAAAGGTGATGAAGTATTCACCACCATTAAGAGCTCTTGTGGACATGGGACCACAAATATCTGAGTTTATTAATCCTAATACACATTCTGCTTTATTTTTACTTATAGAAAAAGCTGCTTTAGCGTACTTCCC
Source organism: Pinus tabuliformis (assembly GCA_031772625.1). Lineage (NCBI taxonomy): Eukaryota > Viridiplantae > Streptophyta > Pinopsida > Pinales > Pinaceae > Pinus > Pinus tabuliformis. The sequence continues at coordinate 49,811,572 of CM062816.1, read as the reverse complement.
TAGTACACATCCTCTGCATAAGTCATCATGTTCACTACTAAGGACTGGTACTCCTGTAACAGTCTTCTTGAGCATAATCAGTGCTCCATGGTGTAAATGCCCCATTCGCTTGTGCCATAATTCATTTTGCTCCTTTTCACCATTATAGTTGCTGCTTATTAGTGACATTGGTGACTCAAGTTGCAATCTATACAACTTGTTGCTTCAAATCCCAATTTGCCTTTTCTTCTTCCAACTTGGGTGCTTGATGTATACTTTCTTTCCCATGAAGTATACATCATATCCCTTGTCTTGTAACTGGGACACTGAAATCAAGTTCATTCCTAATCCTGGCACATGCAGAACATTTGTGGCTCGGATGCTGGTCCCTGCTTCCGTCTGAAATGCTATGGTGCCTCTCCCTACTGGAGTACATTTCGTCTGTTTCCCATAGTGATTTGGAAGTCAATTTGTTCTTCTTGATAGCTCAAGAAATGTTCTCGTACTCCAGTCATATGAGCTGAAGCCCCGCTATTAATGTACCAAACATCCGCTGACACTGAATTTGCTAGGCATGCAAATTCTTCATCTAATCTGGTAGATAACTTTGAGATACTTTGACTATCCATATTGTGCCAATTTCCGACGCTAACTTGTCCCAACAACTGCTGCAAGAAAAACTGCGTCCCACCTGAGACAACCCCTCTTGCTGAATCTTCTGCTGCGTTGTTCCTTCTACCATTGACAAATTTCGATCGGAAAGACTTACCTCTTTGTCGACTCACTCAGAGAGAGTTTTACCACGAAATCTAATCCTCTTGGCTTTGAACTGTACAAGCCCCTTGGAGATTCGAATTACTGCCCCTACAGGAATTTCGAATTCCTTTCTTCCTTCAACGCTGGGTCTTTTGACTTCTTCCTTCTGCTTTCCCTTAGCTCTAATACCATGTGAAAATTTCTAAATAGAAATCCTACTGCAGTGATTAATATTATTTCTTCTACTTATTATCTCAGAAATAAGTTATTCACAGTGTTCTTACAACAAATATCGAAATATATTCTATTGCAACCTTCACAATTAAAATATTGTAGAAAGTAAATGTAAGGAAAAAAACTGGCACAAATACAATCACAATGACAGTTATTTTTGGACAATCGTCCCCGGAAAAACCCAATGTGGGAAAACCGGTGCAGCAGATGAGGGTTTCTTTATTATTCTTCAACAAATTCTCATGTACAAATTACAACTAGCAAAACAGGAGTGAGAAATTTTATAGATGCTTCCTGACAAATTTCTGATTCAGGTGAAGTACTCCTCTTCCCCGGAATCCTTTTGTGTCCCTCTGCGTCAAACTTCTCTCATCGGCCCAACGTCTCGCTGCCCACATAGGCTCTGCGTCAATCTGCCTCTGCGCTGCCTCTTTCTGCGTCACCCTGTTCCTGCTCTGCGTTTTGCTGCCTTGCACTCTCGAAAGATGCTGATGCCCTCTCTTCCTTTCTCACCCGCAACTTGTTGAAGAATCTAGGGCAATCAGAATTGATGAGATTCTTCTTAGCATGATAACAATTTGTGAAGTAATTTTTCAATTTTATCTTAGCTAGATCTTCTTATTATTATTAGTGTGTGTGTTTGCTTCATGAAACTGCTATAGAAAACAAAGAGACGAGAACACCAGATCTTTGGCTTTCTGCCAGGGCCAAAACCTCTCCCTCTTGTAGAGGAAAACCTGCACAAAAATTCTTCAAATTGAGATTCCAATTGACGAATATCGAGACCATGACCCTTGACCAAGCCATCAATCCTCTTCGTGTCACTGCTAAGATCATCATCATCACTGCTGTTACACTGAAGTCATCATTATTGCATCACTGATATCATTACTGCTTGCATCATCGAGGCCATCACTGTGACCCTTACCTCTACAACGCTGCTGTAACTTCATTAAGGTTACCATTGCCGCACCTTCATTGAGATCACAATAACGAGGTCTTTATGAGAGCTACACCGAGATATAGATCAGGACCTTGTCTTCATCATATTCGAGATCATGATCATGACCTTGTTTTTATAAAGAACAAGATTATGAATGCATCTAAAATGTAAGTTGAGATAGAGTATATTACTGTGTGATTACATATATCCTTATTATCACAAATATCACAAGACTGTAACCACGTTTAGTAAACTGAGATAGTTATAACTGTGCTTATAATATATGCTGAGACAATGAGACTATCACTGCATCTTAGTATGCCGAGACAGTGAGTATTCTCCTTGCTTCGAGATCTTCCCATTATGATCTTCATCGAAACAATGACTGTGATCTTTAACCAGATTGAGACTTCTTTCATTGTGAGGAGACCGAGATGTTATCTCTGTGGTGCCCATTTCAAGCATAGAGACACTTGTCCGAAGTTCTGCTTGCCTGAGATTATATCTTGTCCGACACTGTGCCATCTGAAGTGTAGGGATATGTCCGAAATTCCTCTGCCTTCTTTTCATACCCATCCGAAATCTCAGAGACAAAACGAGTTCTGTGCTTCCCTTTTGCAGATCCCTTAGCCACATACTTATATTGGTTTGTCCTCCCAAAAATAAGCAGACTCCACAAATGAATCGTTGTGTCTATTTCTTTAAGCCAACATGACTACCATTTTTGCTATTTAATTAATTTTGAGGCCGACATGATGATCTCCTACTCGTTTTGCTTGCAGACTTCTTTGTGCTTGTAGCTGGAGGATTGTGCTTGGTCTTTGGAGGGATTCTACACATTTTGTAGACTAGTATACATTAAATATAGGCTCAAGAAGAGTTGCTTCATACATGACTTGACTCTTTGACATTATTAATAAATCCTAAAGACATGAAGAAGAAGTCTTTGACCTATGACACTTCTTGCTCATGAAATCCATGTAGCAAGGCATACAATATAAATTTATTTTATTTTATTACATCATTTTCAAAGATCAAATCATTATGAAGACCGAACCTAGTTATACTTTCTTCAACACTCCCTCTTAACTAGGGAGGTATTCATAATGGTACTTGGTCATTCTCAATCTGAAGAATTTCTCATAAGAAGAATTGGATTTGCAATCCATCTGTTATAGCATCATTTCAACCAACATTGTTTTCATTTAGTAAGGCCTTGACTAACAACTCTATCTCTCACTTAGATCAGAGGACAAAATGTTGGCGAGACCAATGACTGATAGACACGCACCATCATTGTCTCTCTTAGGGTCATATCCACTCGGGTGTTCTCCAAGTATGCCTTACTAGGACTATTCTCATCTTGGCTTCCCAGCCATCAAGAATATTGGTCCTCTTGCCCACTCTTGTCTTGGATGCCTTACCACATCCTCAAAGAGTGTCGGATGCCAGATGATTACACAATCCTCCATTCTTTCTTCCAAACTAAAGACAAGAATGTCGTGTCTAACTCTCCCTCTTAACCAAGGATGAGTTCCAAGTTTCTCTTTACTCAGAAACTTACTCATGTTCCTTTACTCATAGGAACCTTCCAGAGCTCCCTCTTAAACATGGACTCTATCATCAGTACTTTATAGGGTCTTCTAGTTGACTGATGATCCAAGACCTCGATGTCATCAATTTCTTCATATGTAGGGTTCAACCATCCATCACTTTCCTCCATCATGTCATTCCTTCTTTCCTGAAAAGTATCCTCCTTGGCTTTACATTTGGGGCTTCCTTCATAGGGCCATCTATCTTCACTTTTCCTTCAACGGTGATTGCTCTAGATCACAAGGTACATAGTTGTGACATCCTTCACAACTCTCCTTACCTTGGCCCTGCACACATACCCAGACTTTCTCCAAGAGGTAAAAACAAAAAAAAATCACATATTACCTTTTTGGTGATGGCCTTTTCCAGTGACATCTACTTGTAAGTATCAACACCTTGCATACATGTTGAAAAATCTCCCAAAGATATCTATTGTCAAGGGTCTTCAACTTTTTCAGACTTCCATCATAGTCTTCATATCTTTCCAGGAGATTTCCTAGTCAAATTTTCCTGATCCTTTGGATGTCGATTGCCTTCATCATTGTTGCATATTTCACGATCTCTTCCTTCCTTAGACATTTCATTCCCAGGAGCTTCCAATCAGAGTTACTTAATTGCAGTCAACCACATCATACTTCAGATGAGGACATATTATGTTGATTTCATCTAGTGCGACTTATGCCTTCCTGCATCCTTCCAGAGGAGGAAGATCCTTTTTCTCTTGATCATGCTTGATCCATGTTACCTGCAATCATATGTCATGACATTACAATATTAAACACAAGCATACACACCTTATTTTACCTTTAGGTCATCTAGGCTTCTTCCAGCAGCTTCCTTGATTGAAAAGATCTTCAATCCCTTGATCTGCTTTATTTCTCATGTCATCAGACCTTCATCTCTTGAATTCCATAAGTTGGATTTCCTGATGAAACACTTGCTGCCTTCCCAGATTAGTGGATCCTCCCATTGAGTTTTCTATCAGAGAATCTTGAGGATCCTGGATGTCTCCATCTAGCAAATGTTTTCCCTTTTGGCTTCTTGTCCTTTCCTTTGATATCCAATGCGATTCCCAAGAGCTATGTCCTTCATGTTTGACTGCCATGGATTTTGTCCTTCATGATTCCCATGGTGATATTACGAGCTCTTGTTTCCATGATGCAATGATGCATCTTATCATCATGATCATATCTGCAAAATATTTGGACCTTGTGATAGGACCCTTTTGTGAGGGATACCATCTCAATCATAGTAGAGGTTTGTTGCTCCCTCCCGCCTTGGCCCTTTTCTTCAGCTTCCTCCATCCTTCCGACGATATGAGCTTCTTTTCGTAATCTTCCCATAGCATTGAAAATAAGCTCCACTATCTTGTTTGAGGACCAAACTTCCCTTTCCTTTCTGCACATGTTTAAGTCTTTTAACCTTCAACACTTTTGTCCACAACTTGTCCTTTTTCTATCTTGCATAGATACCACATGTTACTAAATGAGCAAAACTTCCATGTCCGAAGGACACTTGCCATCTTACTTATTAAGAACATAGATGATTATCTTCTTATCATCTTTCTTAGATCTCCCAATTGAGATCTCATGAAGATATTTCTTCATTCTTTGATACCTTCAATAAGGTCTAAGTGAGATGACCTTCTTCATTGCATTTCAGAGAGTATATCTTCTAGTATTTCATATATCTCTTTTATGTCTCCTTTCTTGCTACATAGGAATGAGAGGACCTTAAGAGTTCCCTCTTATGAATTCAAAGGAGACCTTGATATGTTCACAAACTTCTCTTCTCCATAAGGATTATGACAATCCTTCTTATTCCATGCAAGGACCTTTGATGACCCATCTAACCTATAGATCTCCTTGCAGTCATGAAGTCATTGAACCAAACTTGATTATAGAATGAAAAGATACTTACTTGAGATGTGAAGATGAAATCTTCACCTTGATCATGTTGGCAGTAGTTGGAGCAGATGTATTGATGCTTCCTCCGGATGAGATCCTTGATAGGAAGATTGCCTTCTTTTCCTTCGAGCTATCTTGATTTATATATCCAACAAACTGCTGATATAAATGGGCTACATAAGGAACCTTGTAGTATGCAACATCGAATTGAGGTTGCTTGCCATGATATATAGAGACCCATCAGTTAATATAGCTTCTATATCGAGTACTGTCCATTCAAACTCCTATATATGCCCTCAAATATGTATCATTAAGCTCTGAGAATCTGAGATTTCAAGATTGTGTTCTTTATAGAAAAGGATTCCATCTGAGATAGTGACTATCACTGGCATGTTGTAGACCAAAACTGTGGGAGTCACCAAAGCTATTGCCATGTATCCTGAGATTTGAACGCTTCATCTTTTGACTGTTGTTCTCCAAAACCCTAGCTGTTGTAGATTGTTGTTGTAGGCTGCTTCTTTGATCTAGGTCTTGATTTTTGAATGTAGAGCTTGATTCCTACAACTTACTTTGATGCTTTGCTTGAAACTAGATCCTTGAATGTCTCTTTTCTGCCCTTCCTTTGACTTCTGAAACCTCCCTCTGATACCATGTTGAAGAATCTAGGGCAATCAGAATTGATGAGATTCTTCTTAGCATGATAACAATTTGTGAAGTAATTTTTCAATTTTATCTTAGCTAGATCTTCTTCTTATTATTAGTGTGTGTGTTTGCTTCATCAAACTGCTATAAAAAACAAAGAGACAAGAACACAAGATATTTGTCTTTCTGCTAGGGCCAAAACCTCTCCCTCTTGGAGAGGAAAACCCGCACAAAAATTCTTCTTATCGAGATTCCAATTGATGAATACCAAGACCATGACCCTTGACCTATTCTGCCACTCCAAGACCAAGCCATCAATCCTCTTCGTGTCACTGTTGAGATCATCATCATCACTGCTGTTACATTGAAGTCATCATTATTGCATCACTGATGTCATTACTGCTTGCATCACCGAGGCCATCACTGTGACCCTTACTTCTACAACACTGCTGTAACTTCATTAAGGTTACCATAGCTGCACCTTCATTGAGATCACAATAACGAGGTCTTTATGAGAGCTACACCGAGATATAGATCAGTACCTTGTCTTCATCATAACCAAGATCATGACCATGACCTTGTTTTTATAAAAGAACAAGATTATGACTACATCTAAAATGTAAGCTGAGATGGAGTGTATTACTGTGTGATTACAAAGATCCTTATTATCACAAATATCACAAGACTGTAACCACTTTTAGTAAACTGAGATGGTTATAACTATGCTTATAATATATGCTGAGACAATGAGACTATGATTGTGTCTTAGTATGCCGAGTCAATGAGTATTCTGCTTTGTTGAAATTTCTAAGTATTACCCGTTAGAAATTTTATCTATATTCTCCAGTTTATTTTGCCTACTTGTTTAATTACTGACAAGTTATTTAACCATATAAACACTGAAATAAACACAATACAATCTCAACCATCTACAAATCAACAACTGAAATAAATAGACAAACACACAAGGGACACCGTTATTTTTTGGACAATCGTCCCTGGAAAAACCCAACTTGGGAAAACCGGTGCAACAGTTCTGAGGGTTTTATTATTAAGTAGCTTTTCTTGAGTACACTGGGTGCCAAACTGGCTCACCTGACAGAGAAAATAATCTGGCAGTAATACCTCTCTTCGGAAGCAAATATTTTGAAAGTCTGCCCCACGAGACCCTCTCCAGCACAATCAAAAGCACTGCATCAGCCATCCTGGCCTCTGTGTCAGCCTGAAACCCTCTACGTCAACCCTCTGAGGCTCTGCGCAGCCTTTCTGGCCCTCTGTGTCACTTCTGCAGCCTTTGCGTGGATGACGCAGGCCCTTCTGGCCTCTGCGCAGTCATTGTTGGCCTTTGCGTGGCTCCCTCTGCCTCTGCGCTGGTCTTCCGACACTATCTCTGTCTCTCTGCCTCGTACTCACTGCCCCTCATTGCAACTCTGATCACTGGTTCTATTTCTCTTTGCAAACTCTACTTTAGAAAATCGAATTGACTAATCACTCTGGTGTATCTCCAACTGACCCTCAAGCCTCCTCTTATACTTTTTCTGTTGAGTCTTCAACGGCCGAGATTACATCTCTAATCAACAACTAAGATTAGATTTGGCTTGATCCATGTCATTTAGAACCTTCTAACCTAGTTTTATATTAATACCCATTAATATTTTTATTTTCCTAAGTTTAGACTTAGGAACCCATTAAAAATATTAATTATTTTAATATCTCCTTCACTGGGTAGAATTTCCCCAAACCATTTTTGGGTCTTGGAGATCTCATGTGCTTTAGCCTCTCCACCAATTTTCATGGCTAGAGCACATCCGATGCTACCCCAAATTAACATCCTTACTCTGAGATCTTCCCATATGATCTTCACCGAAACAATGACTGTGATCTTTAACCAGACCGAGACTTCTTTCATTGAGAGGAGACCGAGATGTTATCTCTGTGGTGCCCATCTGAAGCATAGAGACACTTGTCCGAAGTTCTGCTTTCTTGTCTGAGACTGTGCCATCCGAAGTGCAGTGATATGTCCGAAATTCCTTTGCCTGCTTCTCATACCCATTCGAAATCTCAGAGACAAAATGAGTTTGTGCTTCCCTTTTGTGGATCCCCTAGCCACATACTCATAGTGGTTTGTCCTCCCAAAAATAAGCCGACTTCAAAAATGAATCGTTGTCTATTTCTCTAAGCTGACATGACTGCCATTTTTGCTATTTAATTAATTTTGACGCTGACATGATGATCTCCTTCTCGTTTTGCTTGCAGATGACTTTGTGCTTGTAGCTGGAGGATTGTGCTTGGTCTTTGGAGGGCTTCTACACATTTTGTAGACTAGTATACATTAAATATATGCTCAAGAAGAGTTGATTCATACATGACTTGACTCTTTGACATTATTAATAAATCCTAAAGACATGAAGAAGAAGTCTTTGACCTATGACACTTCTTGCTCATGAAACCCATGCAGCAAGGCATACAAAATAAATTTATTTTCTTTTATTACATCATTTTCCAAGATCAAATCATTATGAAGACTGAACCTAGTTATACTTTCTTCAACACAACTCTCCCTCTGATTCGATTTTCTCTTGCTGAAATTTGACCAGTGAGAAAATCGATCTTACTCGGGTAACTGAGTATCTACCTCTGGTGTGTTCTCCAAGTGCCCATCAAGCCTCCTCTTATATTCCTCTCGTTGATCAATCAACGACCCAAACTAGATTCTAATCAATGGCTAGGATCATATTGACTTGATCTCTGTTTTCTTCTAGAAGTTCACCCACAGTTTAGATTAATACCCATTAATTATTTTAATTTCCTAAGTTTAGACTTAGGGTCCCATTAAAAATAATTAATTATTTTAATAAAACTGTCTTTGGGTGGAATTTCCCAAAACGATTTCTGGGTATTGGAGAATGCACGTGTCTAAGCCCCCCTGCAAATTTTGAGACTTAGAACACATCCAATGTTACCATAAATCAACAAACTGAACCTTCTTATGAGATTTATACTGAACCTATAATTGTGATTTCCGCACTATTCTTTGAGAGCTTGCGAGTTCATCTCTCTGAAATCCTAGCTCCTTTACTGTGCTTGATGCGAAGTTCTTAGGCTTGTATATATAGTTGATTCCATGCGAAATAGGCCGACATGAGTTCTTGAAGAGTTGTGTCTTTATATTTAGGACGACTTGAAGGCCGACTAGATGAAGAGTTTGACTTGATGATTATTTACTTGAGGCCGATAGTAAGGAGATTTTGATGGAGGATTCTTTGACAAAACAAGAATTGACTTTGAGTTGGATAAATAATCCTAAAGCCTACAATGGAGGCTTGACCTATGACAATTGACCCAAGCATGAAACCCATTCTTTAACAAGTCAATTCAATTAATAATATTTTTTTTTTGCTTTCTTTTGACAAATATATATTATTTTGACTCAAGTACAATTATGAAGACCAAACCTAGTTACATTCTTCAACAAGAATTTGCTCTCTTATCTTCTTTGCTTGCACTGATTTAGATTCAGACCATGCATTCCACTCTTGGGAAACAACAGTGGCTTGTAAGGATGCATGCACCTCAACCATACGTTGAAGAAGAATGAAGTATGTAGCATATCTTGTTTCTGCAGGTTTCAAAAACCTCTTCCTTGAATACATCCTATAGATTGCTAAAGAGGCATGGTGGTTGCAAATGTACATTTGTGCATCTCTTGCATCTAAAATGAGTTTTGCAATCCAAGATATTTTGCCAATGTCTTTGAGGACATTATTCAAGGCATGTACACAACAAGGAGTCCAAAAGATATGCCTATATCGACTTTGAACCATCAAACCTGCTGCTTTGCAAACAGGGGCTGCATCTGTGATTACATTTACTACATTTGAAGGACTAAGCTCATCAATTGCTTCTTTCAATACTTCAAACATGAAGGTAACATCCTTTAGTTTCCCACTAAAATCAATTGCTCTTAAAAGATAGGGCCCAACGGGAGATGTAACAATAATATTCAACAATGGCCTTTGTTGAATGTCTGTCCAACCATCCATAACTATTGAACATCTTGAATAAATCCAAGATTGTTTAAGGGGGTCCATAAGCCCCTGCGTTCTTGTCACCCCCTTATCTAACAATGTTGTCCTCATTTTGTTGTAACTTGGAGGTGCATATCCTGGCGCAACAACTATGATTTTTCGCACCATTTCTTTGTAATGTGGACAACGGGTAGCATTAAACGAAATTCCATTTGCCATAAAAAATCAGCAATGGCATCATCAACCCCATCCCTATGTAATACATTGTAGATTTTAGAAATTTGTTCCTGAGCAAAACTAGCAGGCCTCTTACTCCTCCCAAAAGTAGACCTCCCCACAGACTCAAATTGGTTTGATGCATTTTGATTAACTGAATCTTCCATATCATCGGAAGAAGATCTAGGTACTTTAAATTTACAATTATTGTCCACGTTCATTACATTGGATGCTAGGACAGCCATATGAAGCTTTGTCAACTCCATCATTTTCTCAATAGTACATGTACAACCCTTTACCCCATCACCAGATAGGGATAGAAGATGATACCACACCCTAGTGTAGCTTCCTTTAAACACATGGTTACACAATGTGCACATCCATTCTTCACAACCACCACTAATCTTTTTCTTGTTTTTAGTAATTATCTTCACAAACTTTAACAAGGGTTTCTTGGGGTTTGTGCTTTGTTGGACTTGACCACTTGGAATTGGAGGAAGAGAAGAATTTTCATATCCACTTGTTGGTATTGAACTACCACCCTCCATGATTTCCCTGATTAATACAAGAGACAAAAAAACTTATTATAAACAAAATTTACAATAAAAAATAAAAATATAACATGTACTTGTATTCAAAAATGCAAATGTACCTATCAAGTTCTGCCTATGAATCAGAATTTGAACCAACAATAAGGTTTAACAATGGAAACTTGATCTTTTTAGATTGTGATAGGAATGAAAGAAATATTAAGCATGGAGATATCCAGCCACATTATTTTCCAAAGAGCAAAAATAAGGAATTATAATGCCACTGCAACTATCTTACTTTATAGTGAGAAAAGAACATGTATATATACAGTCAATATATAGCCAAGTTCTACGGTAAGACATAGAGACTACTGTAGTCTATCACCATTTGAAACTGTATTGCAGAAACAGGAGCATTCATTGACCGAGGATATATTGATCAGGAGAGGCGTTTGGATCTTTAGAGACTGATGGGGCTTTATGAATGGGACTGGCAGCATTTGGAGTGACCTTTGTTAGTTTTTAGAGAGATCATTTCCATACAGTATATAAAGAGTTCCACTTTGTATGTTTTTTAAAAACTGTATACCACAAAATCAAATCATTCCCAACAAACAAACAGAAAACCGCAGTTGACTGTTGTTAAGGGGCAATGAAAAGAGACTTGGATTGACAGTAATGTAACTCTTGTGTACGCATCATATATAGAAGTCAGTATTGCTTACTAGGATCTATTTTGAACGGCAATGAGCTAAAGTTTTATGGCCATACACCAAGGTCACTTGACGTGTGATGCTAATCTTGTTGGGAATGCCATGATGTGACCAATTAGTCTACAAAACTTTAAGTGCAAGGATCCAGCCATTAATATTTATAAAGTATGCTTCTCAATGATGCATACTTAAAGTTCATATGAAAAATGCTTCATGAGTAATAATTTACTGAGTTCTGCCTATGAATCAGAATTTGAGCCAACAGTAAGGCTTAACGCTGCTGCAAAACATTAATTATATATTTCCAAACCTGCAAACGCTCCTATCAAAAAAGTTACTGTAAAAGAAAATAACATGTTAGAAAACTGATACAAGTTGAGATGAATGAGAAGTAGACACTGTAACCTGGTTTGCTTCACTGTAAGTTACTACAGAGCTACCTCTGGATATTCAAGCATTTATTTCTGTTGAATATCAACCAATACCAACAAGAGAAAAGAGAAAGCACGTCCCTGTATTATTAGAATCACTTTTCATGGTTGTGGAGATTCACTAAAGATATTTAATCCTTCAAAGAATTGAGATGAGGAGATTGCGGCATACTTAAAGTTCATATTATGCCTCATAAAGCATTTTTATTAATTCTGCTTATTATGAATTTATGAAGCTTGCATACCACAGAGACATATGCAAACACATTTTACTTAAAAAAAATCCATATAGAAGCATAAACTTTCGTTTATACTAATGTTGTATCGGCTGCAACACCCTCCAAAATTTTGGCCTGCAGCCAATTTCGGAGCCTTCCTTGGTTTTTCTTTGATGATTGCAAACACTCGGGCTCATCCCATGAGCTCTTGTCGAGTCTTTACACTCTCTTTGCTTGACCGATCACTGGCCGTCTTATAGCATGTTGGTTGCAATGTCATGCTTGCGGTCTTGTTCTGGCTATGTTGAAGGTCTGTCTTTGTGTGTACGAGTGGTGTTCGCTATGTAAATATCTATCGCACTCACACACGAAGTTGTAAACAATGTCGCGCAAGTGTCGTCATGGTCGTTCAATTGTCTATCTCAAGTGTCGCACTTGTCACTCTCACCCTTTAGTCAGTGACACTGAGCATGATTGTCTTGTGGTTTGAGGTGTCTTGTTGTCGAGTCATGTCGACTGAACCACCTTCCATCAGTGGGACCTCCACTGAGCTGCACTGTGCAATCTCATATTCTCAGCCCTTAGTGACCAAGCACTTTTGCCCAGAATTGCGCAGAGCTTGAGGCTGCCCTCCAGGCAGTCTGCACTGCGCAATTCTGGAATCAACCTGGCTAACTGTCACCCAGAACAACGCAGAAGTTGCCCAAGAAGCCATCTCAGTCTGCTTTTCCTGCAAGCCTATCCATCAAGCGTCCCACTGGTCAACTGGAGAATTTGACTTAACCAGTGACCCAGGGTTGCACTCATCTCCAAAACTGTGCAGACGCTGTCCAGCCTGCCTGCCTACATTGCCTGAAGAAATTGCTCAGACGTGAGGGAAAGGCACCTGTTGCCTGTCACTACACTGTCCTTAGAAATTGCGCAATTTTGTCAGGCAGCCCCCCTACTGGCCCGCTCTCCACTCCTCTTGAAAATCGCGCAGTTTTCATTGACAGTTCACTTGCTATCCTGCAACCCGCTCAGCCCGGAAACTGCGCAGTCATGTCCTGCTTGACTGCCACCCAGAACTGTGCAGTTCTGACTAGCAGGCTCCCACAGCCTGATCCCAGCCTCCTCTGGAAATCTGCGCAGTTTTCACTGCCAGTGCCTCCTGCTGCCCGCATTGCCTTCCCCGGAAAAACTGCGCAATTCTGCCTCCCAGCTGAGCCATATCCCGCAGATGTTGTTGATTTTTGGTAGCATCGGATGTGCTCTAGCCTTGAAATTTGGAGGAGAGACTAAGGTACATGAGATATCCAAGACCCAAAAATTGTTTTGAGAATTTCCACCCGGATGAGGAGTTATTAAAATACTTAATATTTTTAATGGGTTCCTAAGTCTAAACTTAAGAAAATAAAAATATTAATGGGTATTAATAAACATAAGAGTGAGAAGCTTCTAAGAGACAATGATCAAGTTTGTTTTAATCTTGGCCTTTGATTAGGGACTTAATCTCAGCCATTGATTTGTCAACAGGAAAAGTATAAGAGAAGACTTGAGGATCATTCAGAGACACACCGATAGATACTCAGTATCTCAAGGAAAATCGATTCTCAAGTAGAGGAGATTGATTTTAGAGGGAGAGTTGCAGGGTGGAGGAAGATGAGGGCATCGGCAACAGGCGGTGATAGAGGAGGAGGTGACGCAGGGACAGTGGTAGACAACACAGAGAGAGACACAGTCTAGAGGAGAGACGCAGAGCCTATGTAGGCTGACGTAGAGGGACGCAGAGCCACTTAGAGCCACGCTGGGCCACGCAGAGTGATGCAGAAGTGGGAGCAGGGTCTCCAAAGTGTTAGAAGGTCTCAAAGGGAGAGTCTCAGGTGTTTTCTTTCAGTTTCTCTGTAAAATCATTCCTTGTAAAAGCAATTGCTGCTGAAGATTAATAAAGCCCTCATCTACTGCACCGGTTTTCCCACGTTGGGTTTTTCTGGGGACAATTGTCCAAAAAATAACTATGTTGATGTGATTGGTTCTTGTGCATGTATTTTTTCTCTAGGTAATTGTGTGATAACATCAGTAGAATTTATTTTAATATTTACTGAAGGGATTTTGTACATAAGTTATGGTGAAGAATAAGTAGGTGAAATAAATCAGTTGCTGCAGTAGTAGAATTTCAGTTTAGAAATTTTCACATGGTATCAGAGCAGAGATCCGACAACATGAGAGGAAAATCGATTATGAGTCAAGAGCATGATGCAGAGGCATCCACTCAAGGGGATTCGCGCAGATTTCCAGAAGAATGCACAAGGGACATAAATTACGATTATTCTATGTTAGCTTCTAGATTAAGAGAAGAAGTCACTTGCTTAGCAAACTTTGCCTCCTCGGAGGTTTAGTATATAGACAGTGGAGCTTCTTGGCATTTGATAGGAATCCAAGAATGTTTTTTCAGATTATCAGGAAGAAAGAATGAATTTTCAGATCACCATGGGAAATAAGGCAAAGTGTACTCCAGTAGGAAGAGGTACTATAGTTTTTCAAACCGAAGCAGTAGAACAACTTCGAGCAACCAATGCGCTGCATGTGCCAAGATTGGGGATGAACATACTTTCTGTATCTCAACTTCAGAACAAGGGCTATGACGTTTTCTTCACTAAGGAGAAAGTATATGTCAACCACCCGAGTTGGAAAAAGAAGGCTCAGATTGGAATCAAAAGTAACAAGTTGTAGCTAGAATCACCAATGGCATTGATAAGCAGTAATGGAGACAAAGATTTGAATGAACTATGGCACAGGAGAATGGGACACTTACACCATGGGGCTCTAAGAATTCTCAGGAAAACAGTATCAGGAGTTCCAGAACTAAGTATTGAACGAGATGATGTATGCAGAGGGTGCACTTTGGGAAAGTATGCCAAAGCAACGTTTTCCAGAAGTAACAATAGGGCTAAGAGTGTGCTAGGATTGATACACTCAGACATTTGCGGACCGATGTCCACAAAAGCTCTTAGTGGTGCCAAATACTTCGTCACCTTCATCAATGACCATTCCAGGAAGACTTGGATCTACTTTCTGAAAACCAAGGATGAGGTTTTCGGTCGATTCAAAGAGTTCAAGGCTCTAGTGGAGAATCTGATGGGAAAGAAGATAAAAGTGTTGCGCTCAGACAATGGTGGAGAGTATGTTGACAAGGACTTCACTGATTTTTGCGCTAAGGAAGGCATCAGAAGAGAGTGGACAACTCCCTACAATCCGGAGCAGAATGGAGTAGCAGAAAGGAAAAACAGGACTATTGTGGAAGCAACTAGGGCAATGCTGTATGATCAGGATATGCCTAAATTCCTGTGGGCAGAAGCATGCATCACGACAAACTTGAGGATCATTCAGAGACACACCGATAGATACTCAGTATCTCAAGGAAAATCGATTCTCAAGTAGAGGAGATTGATTTCAGAGGGAGAGTTGCAGGGTGGAGGAAGATGAGGGCATCGGCAACAGGCGGTGATAGAGGAGGAGGTGATGCAGGGACAGTGGTAGACAACACAGAGAGAGACACAGTCTAGAGGAGAGACGCAGAGCCTACGTAGGCTGACGTAGAGGGACGCAGAGCCACTTAGAGCCACGCTGGGCCACGCAGAGTGATGCAGAAGTGGGAGCAAGGTCTCCAAAGTGTTAGAAGGTCTCAAAGGGAGAGTCTTAGGTGTTTTCTTTCAGTTTCTCTGTAAAATCATTCCTTGTAAAAGCAATTGCTGCTGAAGATTAATAAAGCCCTCATCTACTGCACCGGTTTTCCCACGTTGGGTTTTTCTGGGGACAATTGTCCAAAAAATAACTATGTTGATGTGATTGGTTCTTGTGCATGTATTTTTTCTCTAGGTAATTGTGTGATAACATCAGTAGAATTTATTTTAATATTTACTGAAGGGATTTTGTACATAAGTTATGGTGAAGAATAAGTAGGTGAAATAAATCAGTTGCTGCAGTAGTAGAATTTCAGTTTAGAAATTTTCACATGGTATCAGAGCAGAGATCCGACAACAGGAGAGGAAAATCGATTATGAGTCAAAAGCATGATGCAGAGGCATCCACTCAAGGGGATTCGCGCAGATTTCCAGAAGAATGCACAAGGGACATAAATTACGATTATTCTATTAAAGCTTCTAGATTAAGAGAAGAAGTCACTTGCTTAGCAAACTTTGCCTCCTCGGAGGTTTAGTATATAGACAGTGGAGCTTCTTGGCATTTGATAGGAATCCAAGAATGTTTTTTCAGATTATCAGGAAGAAAGAATGAATTTTCAGATCACCATGGGAAATAAGGCAAAATGTACTCCAGTAGGAAGAGGTACTATAGTTTTTCAAACCGAAGCAGGAGAACAACTTCGAGCAACCAATGCGCTGCATGTGCCAAGATTGGGGATGAACATACTTTCTGTATCTCAACTTCAGAACAAGGGCTATGACGTTTTCTTCATTAAGGAGAAAGTATATGTCAACCACCCGAGTTGGAAAAAGAAGGCTCAAATTGGAATCAAAAGTAACAAGTTGTAGCTAGAATCACCAATGGCATTGATAAGCAGTAATGGAGACAAAGATTTGAATGAACTATGGCACAGGAGAATGGGACACTTACACCATGGGGCTCTGAGAATTCTCGGGAAAACAGTATCAGGAGTTCCAGAACTAAGTACTGAACGAGATGATGTATGCAGAGAGTGCACTTTGGGAAAGTATGCCAAAGCAACTTTTTCCAGAAGTAACAATAGGGCTAAGAGTGTGCTAGGATTGATACACTCAGACATTTGCGGGCTGATGTCCACAAAAGCTCTCAGTGGTGCCAAATACTTTGTCACCTTCATCAATGACCATTCCAGGAAGACTTGGATCTACTTTCTGAAAGCCAAGGATGAGGTTTTCGGTCGATTCAAAGAGTTCAAGGCTCTAGTGGAGAATCTGATGGGAAAGAAGATAAAAGTGTTGCGCTCAGACAATGGTGGAGAGTATGTTGACAAGGACTTCACTGATTTTTGTGCTAAGGAAGGCATCAGAAGAGAGTGGACAAATCCCTACAATCCGGAACAGAATGGAGTAGCAGAAAGGAAAAACAGGACTATTGTGGAAGCAACTAGGGCAATGCTGTATGATCAGGATATGCCTAAATTCCTGTGGGCAGAAGCATGCATCACGACAGTTTATGTCCAGAACAGGACTCCTCACAGGACATTGGGCAAAATCACTTCGGAGAAGGTCTTCACCGGGAAGACACCTGAAGTTAGTCATTTCAGGATATTTGGGAGTTTAGCATATTGTCATATACCCGAAGAGAAGAGAGAGAAATTAGATCAAATTGCTGAGAAAGGATATCTTGTGGGATATAGCGAGAATGCTAAGGCATATAGAGTCTATCTTCCAGGGAGTAGGAAGGTAGTAGTTCGGCAGGACGTAAAGTTTATGGAGGATAGAGCTTTCAAAAATTCCTGAGAAATGCCTTTCGAGGAGCAGTCGAAAGACGAGCCGTTGGTCAAACCACTTCAACCAGCGGAAACTAGTACTAGAAATTCTCCTGAAGACAAAGCTTCAAAACAGGAGGAATCTCAGGAAGAGGAAGAGTTGATAGATGTGCTTACCATCAGTGGAAGAACGAGTCGGGAACTCCGACAGATTCTACGAGATGCAGAAGACTTCATTGGTGCACCTAGGAATAGTAAAAGGGAGCGAAGATAGCCAGATAGATACCAGGCCTTAGTAGCTCAGGTTGGGGAACCTTCTAGTTTTCAGGAGGCCGTTCAACATCAAGTATGGATGGATGCTATGGTGGAGGAATACAACTCTATAATGGTCAATGATGTCTGGGAAGTGGTACCTAGGCCTTAGGACAGATCAGTGGTAGGTTCAAGATGGATCTACAAGGTTAAATATGTTGTAGAATGCAGTGTGGAGAAATACAAAGGTAGGTTTGAGGCTAAGGGGTATGCTCAGAAGGAAGGGATAGACTACGAAGAAACTTTCGCCCCAGTGGCCAGGTATACTTCTATTAGAACCGTGATATCTCTTGTAGCACAGATGGGGTGGGAGATTCATCAGATAGATGTCAAGACGACATTCTTGAACGGGGTAATAGAAGAGGAAGTATACATTGAACAACTAGAAGGTTTTGAGACACATGAGAAGAAATCTCATGTATGCAGATTAAAGAAAGCCTTGTATGGGCTTAAATAGGCACCTAGGGCATGGTACGGTCGAATTGATGGCTATTTGCAGAAGATGGGGTTTGTCAACAGTAACGCAGACCCTAATCTCTACTATCTGGTTGTAGAGAATGAGCCTCTAATTCTACTGTTATTTGTGGATGATATCTTCCTGATAGGATCATCCAGGCTCATCAAAGACTGCAAGAAGAACCTAGCCACAAAATTCGACATGAAGGATTTGGGACAGATGCATTATTTCCTAGGGTTGGAAGTTTGGCACCAGAAGGGTGAGATCTTCCTTGGACAAAGGAGATATGCTACGTAAATCTTGAAGAGATTCAGGATGCAGGACTGTAGACCTATGGCTACTCCAATGATCACCAATTAGAAGAAGATTGATGCATCAGAAGATAAAGACGTTGATCTCACCTTGTACAGACAACTTATAGGGTCCCTGATGTATCTGGTCAATATCATGCCAGACATTTGTTACGCTATCAACACCCTCAGTCAGTTCATGGTGGAACCTAAGGGGGCACACTGGGAAACAACCAAACATGTTCTCAGGTATATACAAGGAACAATCGAGCATGGACTATTGTATAATAGAGGTAATGACATCAGGTTGAGTGGGTTCACTGACGTAGATTGGGCTGGAAGTTCAGTAGATCGGAAAAGTACAACTGGGTACTATTTCAACATTGGATCAGTAATGACCTCCTGGTGCAGTAGGAAACATAAATCCGTGGCTTTGAGCTCAGTTGAAGCAGAATATATGGTAGCTAGCACAGCTTCATGTGAAGCCATATGGCTTAGGAAATTGCTTATGAATCTATTCAGGAGAAGGATGGAAGCAACCGAGATCATGTGTGATAATCAGAGTTGCATCAAGCTCTTTGAGAATCTAGTGTTTCATGATCAGTCGAAGCACATTGATATCAGGTGTCACTTTGTCAGAGACTGTGTCCAACGAGGGGCAATACAGTTGAGATACACTCCTACAGGAGAACAGGTGGAAGACATCCTCACCAAGGCCCTAGGAAGAACAAAGTTTTTTTGTTTCAAGGAGAAGATGGAGATGGTAAAGAATCCATTTTAGTAGCAGAAATGGATAAGTGTCAGGAGTTGCAGTGCAACAGTTAGTAGTGGCAGTGCTATGGGCAACATGATACATCATACAACATATTGGGAGGGAGCTGCAGTATAGGTGCGGCAGTGGCAGTGGTAGTGTCATGGGCAACAATATAGGAAACAACAATGCAGGGGATGTGAGGCAGCAGGCCAAGCATCAACATAGGTACCGATGCAGAAGATCAATGTGATGTTTCTATAGTGAAACATTGCTAGAGCACATTCCTCGCTAAGAGGGAGTGTTGATTTTTGGTAGCATCGAATGTGCTCTAGCCTAGAAATTTGGAGGAGAGGCTAAGGAACATGAGATCTCCAAGACCCATAAATCGTTTTGAGATATTCCACCCGGATGAGGAGTTATTGAAATAATTAATATTTTTAATGGGTTCCTAAGTCTAAAGTTAGGAAAATAAAAATATTAATGGTTATTAATAAAGATAAGGGTGAGAAGTTTCTAAGAGACGATGATCAAGTTTGTTTCAATCTTAGCCATTGATTAGGGACTTAATCTCGACTGTTGATTCATCAACAGGAAAAGTATAAGAAAAGACTTGAGGATCATTTGGAGACACATCGGTAGATACTCAATATCTCAAGGAAAATCGATTCTCAAGTAGAGGAGATCGATTTCAGAGGGAAAGTTGCATGGTGGAGGAAGAGGAGGGCATCAACGGTAGACAGTGACAGAGGAGGAGGTGACGTAGGGATAGTGGGAGACAGTGCAGAGAGACACAGTTCAGAGGAGAGACGCAAAGGGACGCAGAGCCACTCAGAGCCACGCTGGGCCACGCAAAGTGATGCAGGGGCGACGCAGAGGTGGGAGCAGGGTCTCCAAAGTGTTAGAAGGTCTCAAAGGGAAAGTCTCAGGTGTTTTCTTTCAGTTTCTCTGTAAAATCATTCCTTGTAAAAGCAATTGCTGTTGAAGATTAATGAAGCCCTCATTTGCTGCATCGATTTTCCCACATTAGGTTTTTCCGGGGACAATTGTCTAAAAAATAACTATGTTGATGTGATTGGTTCTTGTGCATGTATTTTTTCTTTGGGTAATTGTGTGATAACTGCAGTAGAATTTATTTTAATATTTATTGAAGGGATTTCGTAAATAACTTATGGTGAATAATAAGTAGGTGAAATAAATCAGTTGTTGCAACTGTTACACAGTAAATTGTCACTGCCTTCACTACAGTCTTCCTATTGTGTCATGTGTATTGAACATTTGCTCTCTGATGTTGCCAAATGACCCACTTTCCTAAAGTTATTTGCTTCATCGCGTCTGTGTATCAAATATACGCGCTGAAGGGCGCTCCTAAACAGGTCAGATGCACTGCCAGCGTGGAAGTACACTTGATTCCCGCGCTGGTCCGATTTTATGTCCCAGCGCGAGGTTACTTGCAATCTCTCGCGATGACCTGACTGGCTGTATTACTCAATAGCGATGTCAGCACTGAATCTCAGTTATGTACCCGCGATGATCCAGATTGGGCGATTTGTTCCAACAGTCGGCCTTCCAGATGACTCCAGACCTGGTTGTTGGCATAGTTTGTATCGCCCTCCCTTCTTTGGCATGGTTGTTTCGTCATTTGTGCTACCTTCCTTGATGATAAGCTCACTCTTCCACCTTTCATGGAGACTCCTTCTCCTATTTAAACACTCACCTATGTTATGATCAGCTAGTTGGAAAATTCTTGGATTGAGCAAGTGCTGTTAGTGTTTGTAGATAGCTGGTGTGAGTGTGACAAGTGTGGGAGTGTTGATAGCTTGTGGAAGGTTGTGAAGTGCCTTTAACATTGTGTAAAACTTGTGAGTGAGAGAGGCTTGTATGTTGGGAGATCCATCTTCATAGAGTGAATGCTTGAGGAACATGCTGGCTGGATCCCTCTGAGAAGGCTTGTGACGTCAAGACTTTGGTTGTAAGCTTACTCTTATTTCATTATTAATACAATCAATGATGTTTTCCTATGTCTTGTATGTAATTTACTTGATAGCTCATGACTTCTTGACTTTGTGAGTAAATAAATCATCGTTGTATTCCGGTTACGTGCTCTGTTATATTTCCTTTGCATTGTTTCAGGTTGATCACTCTTTGGGAGAAGGAAGCGGAAGCTGGAGCAGCGCAACGGAACTCCATCGACCACCGGTTGAGGTAGGCCTCCAACTATGATTGTTTAAGGAAAACTATTGTTGATCTATCCTTGTTTGTGACTAGACCCACTCTAGGGCTAGAGGGGTTGCCTCTGTCCGCAAAGGGAACACTTTCCTGTATCACAGCAACAATAGAATTTCAGTTTAGAAATTTTCAAAGATTTCACTACTGTCCTGAACTGCTCAACCCAGCCTCTAAGTGACCTCTGCGCAGTTTTTCCCGATAGTGCCCCGGAGCCTCGCATCCTGGCCTGAAATGTGCTTTGCGCAGTTTCAGAGCCTTGTCCTCTCTCCCGGTCACCTGCACCCGGAAACGAAAGATGATGCATCATGGTAGAATAGGGGATTTCTGTATTTGATGTTGTCTCGTCTTGAGTGATTGCAGAGATTGGTACATGAATGAGACATGCTGTGACGACGAACATAATGAACAAAGAGCGCATGCTAGGAGACTTGTTCGCGGACGGATGAACACATGAAGCATGCCAAGTACCAGCGAAGGGGACATATGCACATACAACATCAAGCGAGCACCAAGACAATCGAAGTCTCCGTACACCTTGTCATGTAGAGGTGAAGCTATGATACACCAAGAGCACACTCACTACTCAGCACACAACAACTCGACATGGACACCACCATCAGCAAGAACATACCAGCAGTGTCATGTTGAGTCATGTCATGAGTCGTCTCAGCCACATCACTACTATGGGCCATATGTAATATAATGTGGAAGTCCAAGAGACCCACATATGAAGTTGAAGAGTCATGTAAGTCAAACAGTCATGAGGGAAGTTGAAGAGTCACAAGGGTCAAGTTCACCCTTGGCTATATATACCCCTCATTTGTACATGAAAAAGACTTTTCACCTTGGCTCCTCCTACATAGCCTTGAGAGTCTGTAATCTTTTCTTTGAGGAGTGAGAAGTGGCTCTAACGCTCCACTACTGGGGCTAGTGATGTATGGTGTACGAATGTGTCTTGGAACTTTCGCTTAATTCAGAAGCCTGTCACAGGCCAGCACGTTTTCACACATGTATTGTATTCGTTTGTAAGACTATTCTTTGGACGCTTGTAATGCATGTTGCTTTAACTTGTACTAAGATAGTTGAACTATTTCGATTGTTTTAGTGCATATGCTGTTGGAAATGTGTTGTATCAGTTGTTATTGCTGTCTCGCCCGTGTGGACTACTTCGTTGGACACTAGACAAACTCATTCTTGTAAACTTGTTATAACGACTGTCGCACTTGTGTGGACTACTCCGCTGGGTGTTGTACGTGCTATTTGTTCACCTTTGTGTATGTGATTGCCACATCCGTGTGGACTATTCTGCCGGAAGCTGCGCAGATCCTGTTGTGTGGTGTCTCTGTATCTGAGTTGGGACTAATCCCTTTCGACTTGAAACTCACTCTCATCCTCCCCCTTTGCAGTGAAAGAACTTTGGCACAAGTGACACTAAACACTCACCAGGTACACGAACCTTGTTGTTTGAAGACTAAGTATACCACTCTCATGTGCTAACAAGCAAGAGCTAAGGCATATCTTTAAGATAATGGCAACTAGGCCATCATACCAGATGGGACTCCTACACCAAACGGTGTGAGGTCTAGTTGGGACTTCATACCAGGGAGATCCCCTGAATGTTGGCGGATCCAGCACTGTCAACAACTAATTACACTGAACTATTTTTACACACTCTGGCATAGCCTTCGATAAAGAACTTACTAAGACGATGAGGTTGTAGATGCAGAGGTTACATCGGATGGCGAAACCGCTCCTTCAGCCACTGTTCTCAAACAAATAAACAATGAACATCAGGCACTATTTGCTGGGTCAGCCATTGATTGCTCTCCCACTCTCAACAGCAAACAACAAACTACAGTGAGCATTTATGGAGGATTGTGAGTCGGTTTGGCGAGAATTGGAGATTTTGTTGGTGCCAATTTGTGTCAAGTCAGCTGGTTTGGCGGGAACTGGAGTTTTTTTGGTGCCAATTTGTGTCAAGTCAGTTGTGGGAACGTCGAAACTCCAAAAAATCAGTCTTCAATGCTCCCGGAACTGTCCCTAGCTCTCGTTGCCACTCCTGCTGAAAAGGGAATGTTGCCATGCAGTTCCAAAGCGCCCTAGAGCGTGAGAACGGGTTTCCCACCTCTCGGGAGCGGTTCTGGAGTAACCGAGAGGCTTATCGTCTTTTATTTTGTTGTTTTTTCTCGGAGATTGTTTTGTTCTTCGCTGAAATGTTGATTTTGGGTAGCATCGGATGTGCTCTAGCCATGAAAATTGGTGGAGAGGCTAAAGCACATGAGATCTCCAAGACCCAGAAATGGTTTGGAAAAATTGTACCCGGTTTGGGAGATATTAAAATAATTAATATTTTTAATGGAGTTCTTAAGTCTAAACTTAGTAAAAATAAAATATTAATGGGTATTAATATAAAACTGGGTTAGAAGGTTCCAAAAGTCATGGATCAAGCAAATCTAATGTTAGCTGTTGATTAGAGATTTAATCTCGCTTGTTGAAGGACCAACAGGAAAATTATAAGAGGAGGCTTGAGGGTCAGTTGGAGAATACACCAGATTGATTAGTCAGTTCGATTTTCTAGAGCGGGGTTTGCTAAGAGAAATCGAACCAGTGATCAGAGTTGCAGCGAGGGGCAGTGAGTACGAGGCAGAGAGGCAGAGATAGTGCCGAAAGACCAGCGCAGAGGCAGAGAGGTAGATGCAGAGCCAGAGGGAGCCACGTAGAGGCCAGCAGTGACTGCGCAAAGGCCAGAAGGGCCTGCATGACCCACGCAGAGGCTGCAGAAGTGACGCAGAGGGCCAGAGAGGCTGCGCAAAGCCTCAGAGGGCTGACGTAGAGGCCAGGAGGGCTGACGCAGTGCTTCAGAGTGGGCTGGAGAGGGTTTCGTGGAGCAGACTTTCAGAATATCTGCTTCCGAAGAGAGGTATTACTGCCAGATTATTTTCTCTACTGGGTGAGCCAGTTTGGCACCCAATGTACTCAAGAAAAGCTGCTTAATAATAAAAATCCTCAGAACTGTTGCACCGGTTTTCCCAAGTTGGGTTTTTCCACGGACAATTTGTCCAAAAATAACGGTGTCACTTGTGTGTTTGTTTTCTTTCAGCTGTTGATCTGTAGATGTTGAGACTGTATTGTGTTTATTTCGTTTGAATTTAACAAGTAGAAGAAATAAACCAGAAGAATACAGATTAAATTTATAACGGATAGACTTAGAAATTTCAACATGAAACCCATACCACAACCGAATATCCCGAAATTCCTCGATTTTAGTGATAGTTCTGCTGCCCATTTCCCATGGTGGTCGATGCTTGCGTCTAATACTCTGCTTCAAATAAACAAGCCGCAAAGAAGGTCTTGATTTTGGATTGTTAAGAGCTCGGGTTTTTTTCCAGATAACGAAGAGCATGTTGTGCAAGTATCACCATTCATATATGTGTTGAATTTCCTTGAAGCAGTGAGTTATATCAGTTTCTGTGTCTAGTTTGACATTGTTATGTGCATTGAATGGTCATGAACTCTCATGCGGTGAATGTATTGCGTTGAAGCTGAATTACATTCATATGCATTGGTGTGTTATATAAGTGTTGGTTTAGATGAGAATATATATGCATTATATTGGTATCTGTGCATTGTAATACCACTCTCTATTCTTTGCAATGTCCCTTGGGATTCTCGTTGAAGGTCTGTCCGTTCATTCGTGCGTTTGGCTATATGCCATTGTATGCTACATTAAATGTACTGTGTTGTATTGTATGCTTGAGTAGTGAGTCATTTGCGCTGTATTGGTGATATGCTTTGAGGGTCGTTCAATTTATGTGTTGAACCATTTATACATGCGCTTTGAGGATCAAACCATTTATATATATGCTTTAAACGATTGTTGAGGGTCCATTCATATATACACGCGAATCGGTCTATTCATACATCAAGTTAAGAGTCGATTCATTTATATGGTAGTCAGTCCAACTGTATATACGAGTTGGTTTATATCAAAGCAGTTGTTTGAGATAGAGAGCTTTAAACCTAATTCCAGTATTGATTTTTTGGGCTATTTTGATTAATTTGAGAGATTTATATTAAAGACTATTGCTGCAAGAATTTTGACTATTTAGGACCAACTTAGAATTTTATTTAATAATGCATTCTCTCATCTCCATAGTTGGAGTAGTTCTCATTGGCAAAGAGAACTACCATGAATGGCTTAGAAAGATAAAACATACCCTCATTTTCAATGAACTATGGAAAGGTGTTTGTGAAGGAGAAGATGGGAATCCACCTGAAAAGCCCACATTAGACAAAGAGCTCGCCATATGGGAGAACAAGAACAACAAGGCCTATGCCTTGATTGTTGCATTAGTAAATGAAGAGGTGAGTCATCACATTGCACCATTTACCAATGCTTTTAATGCTTTAAAGAAGTTGAAAGACTTATATGACTCACACTCAGAGCTTGAAGTAGTCCAACTAATGATCAAACTCTTCAATCTAGAATTGAAAGATGATGATCCCCTTGCCCTAGCCTTTGAAATCAGAGCTATTATGCATGATGTAGAAGCCATTGGTGTTAAAATGGATATTCCTCTCACAACTTTTGTCAAGGCACTATATCCCACATATTCCCACTATCTTGAATCATTACAAACTAGTGGCAAAAAAAAATTACTTTTGACTCTCTTGTGGAAAAATTTGCAGAAAGAGAGAAAGATTTTGGGAAAAGGAAGACAACTGCGCATTCTTCTGAAGAAGATGTATGTCTTTCTCAAAAGAGAAGAATCAAGCACAAGATTCTTCTAGAGGAAGAGGTGGCAAAAGAGGATGTGGAAAGAAGAATAACACAGGCAGGGGGGACAAATTTTACCAAGGAGGAAGACCTGATCTTCTTTGTGTACGGTGCAACAAAAATGGACATGATGCTTCCACATGCAAGCTCTCTCGGGACAGAATCAAACAAGAAAGAAATGAAGAGAAAGGTAAAACTCTAGAACCAAGGAAAGGTGAAACACTTTGTTGAGAAATCTATAGGGCAATAATTAGGATGATTTTTCTTTTACTTGATAACTGCTCGTGATGTCTTTTTACTTTTCTTACTTATTAGTTTCTTCTTGTATTATTATGTTATTCTTATCATCAAATATCTACCAAAACAAGAAGATCTACAGTGCACAAGAACACATGATATAGGCTGCAAGCTAAGGCCAAAACCTCTCCACTTGAGAGGAAAACCCACAAATCTATTCTCTTCTTACAGATTCTTCAATTGATGAATTCCAAGACCTCTAGAGCAAGACCAAATACCCATCCATGACCAATTCCAAACTTTTTGCTGAAGTGCTTCCTTTGTTCAAGTCAAACCCAGTCAAATCTCTTCTAGCAGCACAACTTCGACCCCTAGCTACAAAATTTCGACCTCTATTGTAGGTCTGAAATTTTCGGCCCTTCCAGCAACAACTGCTTCCACATGTGTGAACTAATTTAGGTCTTCCAAGGCTTCTTAAGACCTTCGCTTGAGTTTCTCCTTCTTCTAGGGCTTGAGGATGACCTAATGAGCCTTCCTTTGACCTTCTTTCTGCACTTTCTCCAAGTTCGATCCTATAGCAACAAAACCCTAACCTAGCAACATAAACCTTAGTCTCCTTCCTTGGCATGTATGATGAGAGAGAAAGAAATAACCCAATCACTTGATCTTCGTCCTTCTTCCTTCGCTAGCCTTTTTCTTCTTCTCCTTCGCTTGCTTGATGAGAGAATGAATTATGTCCATAGGAGGTCAAGACTCAAGTTCTCTCGTATATATAGGCTTCCAAGTTGGACGAAGTACCCCAAATTAGGCCGACTTCTTAGCTGGCAAGCTGACTTCATCTTGGAGGGTATTTTAACACTTTTAAATACAAAAATAATTCTTTTTATAAGTTACAATGTGCCCGGTGGGGTCTTCTGTGAAAATTTCAAGTCTGAAATCCTATTGCAGCAACTGGAATTAATTCTTCTAATTGATAATTAATTTAACAATTTATTTGCTACGACAAATATCGAATAAATCACAATGCAATCTTCACAAATAAAATTACTGAAAATAATAGCGCTGGAAACTGAGAAATATTCTAGCACACACACACACACATGAAAAATTGACATAATAATTTTTGGACAAATGTCCCTGGAAAACTCCAACTTGGGAAAACCGACGCAACAACTGAGGGTTTTATCTTATTAAGCAACAGTGAAATTATCTGAGTACAATATGGATGCCAAAATTGGCAATCCACAGCAAGAAAATTTGGCTGAAATTATCTAAGGGAATTTCCGTTCCTCCACAAGGAATCCCGACACAACTTTGCTATAGAAACTCGTCCTCTTGGACCTTTGGCTGCTGCGTAGTGCTTGTGCAGACCCTTGGATTTCTAGCCTGGAATTGCTTCTGAACAAGTCATTCTGCTTGTCTCTGTTGCGGGAAATGATTCTTCGGTCTTCTGAAAGACTTTCCAAGCCTCTGGAAGCTGAATTGATTTTTCCGAATTGCCCTCTGAAGTTGACTGTACAGTCCTCTACGCTGCCTCACTGGGAAAAACTCAGCCTCTTGCTGCTGCTTCACCAAATTTGGAAAAACTTCCTCCGGATCACTGTCCTTGCCCCTCTCTATCTTTGCCTCCCTTTTGAAGCTCAAACTCTTCCTGCAACTGACTGCTGCTCTCTGGAAAATCGAACTCTCCAAGGAAATCGATCTTTGTGTGTGTGTTCTCCATCTACCCATCGATTTCTTCTTATAATCTTCTGTTGGACCTCCAACGACCAATATTAAAACTTAATCAAGGGCTAAGATCATATCAGAGTCGATCTGTGTGAGTTTCTAGATGATTCACACCTTATCTCAATTAATTTTGATTAATTAACCCCTTTTCCTAAGTTTAGACTTAGGAAATAATTAAAAATAGGCTAATAATCTAATTGAGATACTTCTAGGTGGAATTTCCAGAAACAATTTATGAGTTATGGAGAACTCCTGTGTTTTAGCCTCTCCACAAAGTTTTGAGACTAGAACACCTCCGATGCTACAAAAACTAACACTCCCTCTTAGCGAGGAAGGTGTTCTAGTGCTGCACCACTGCTACAACACCCTGTCTCTGTATCACCCTCTGTCACACTGCCGATGTTTGGCCACTGTGACTGCTTGCCATCGCCCACAAACCACTGCGCAACTCTGATGCTGCACCTGTGTTATTGCTGACACTGCCATACTGCTGCCAATTCTGCATCTGCATTGCAATTCCCTCTCATCTGTTGCTGTTACAATTGCAATAACTGCAACAACTGCAACTGAGAAACATCCTAAATTCTGAATCAATTGTCTGTTGCATCTGTCTCCTGAGTCCTAACTGCTACTAGCTACTGCACTGTCTATTGAAGAATCTCTGTTGTCGCTGACTCTACATTGTGCCACTCTACACTGCTGTCAACTCCTCAGCATCTCACTGCTACTACTCTGCAATTGCCACTCCAAAATTTGACTCCATCAACTGACATTGATCCATCCTTCTACTGAATATTGTGGGTCCCTGTAGCAAGGTAATGATTCATGAGGAGGACACCTCAATGGACCCTACCCATGTCTGCGCTGGTCTAGGACTAAATCTCTAGATCCCCCCACCTCTCTCCCGGAGGTATAACTACAAACATCGCGAAATCGTCCTCTAGCCTGGAGGACAACTTATTGATCTCAGCGGACACTGTTGCCTGGTCCTGCTAGTCCTTCTTCCTGAGAGGACACTGCATACTGTAGTGGTCGAACTCACCACATCTAAAGCACTTGACCTTTGACAGGTCCTTTTTCTTCTCCCCCCTGCCCCTCACTGGGCCCCTTAGATGCTAGGGCCACATTTTCCTCTTCCTTCTCACCCTTCACGCTCTTGCTGTTGTTGTCGCTGATGGTACTCTTTACTAGAGCCCGCCTCAACTCCTCCTGCTGTAGATTAGACCACATCTTGTCCCATTTAGGCAATGTATCTCTGCCCAAGATACTTTGGACAAACACCTTCCAGTCATCTGAGACACTATTCAGTGCCAATTGTACAAACTCTGTGGGTTGGGGTGCCTCGCCAATGGCTGCTAGTTGATCTCGGACTAACTGAATCCTGGTGAGAAAGCCATCTATGCTTTCGCCCTTCTGCATTTTATGCTCCTCAGCGTTTCCTGGAGAAACATCTTCCGCTGCTCGGAAAAACTCTGAAATAGCTCGGAGAGAGCATCCCACATGTCCTTGGTCGTACCTTTGTCTGCCACATGTGAGACTAGATGTTCTTGGACTCCATCCAAAATCACCTGCTTTGCCTTCACCATTTCCTTCTTGTACTCCTTCAGCTAATCTGGATCCTGGGGTACTGCTACCATATTCTCTACATAGGCTTTCAGGCCATATTCATCTAGAAGTAAGGACATCCTAGCCTTCCATCTTGGGTTTGGTCTCCCTATACAAGGTCCTAACCCTCCAGAGGGCTACATTGGCACATGTAGGGTGTGCATTGAGAGCCATGGGCCTCCACAGCAGTAGAAAACACTCCATGGATCCCCAAAGATGTTCAAATATTGCTCGAGATTCACCTATTGGACGAGGAAGATGCACCTAGTTCACCTTTTCCCAACCAACCCCACAGATGTACCATGCACTTGGTAGATGACCCAGGACTTGTACGCTGATTTGGCATCACTTACACCATCACCTGAGCCCTTACAGATGGTCTACAGGCATCTTCGACTTACTTGGAGACCCATGAGATCACTTGTGTGCCCTCACAGCCATTGGGAGCACCACAGGTTTATTATGTGGAGAACAAGGGGCCAACCCCTTGTCCATTACTTTTGGAAGTCCAATTGATCATTTTGGCACTTATGGATTTCCTCAGGCTTCTTAGAGAGCCCAATGACATGCATTATTGATTATTCGACCTCTTGAGAGGCTTCCTATTTTGTTTATGAGCTAGTTTGGTGGGCTTGTCACCAAAAGTTAGTTATTTACGCATTATTTTTATTTGATGGTCTAATGTGGGCTCAAATTAGGTAATTCAAACTCCTAATGAGTGTATAAATAGGAGAGACATGAATTCATTTTGTATCATCACTTGGATTGGATCATTCTCTCTCTTGAGAATTTCGCATTTCCTTCTCGGAGGACAAAATTGAAGCATGGATGAATTGTGATGTTTGGATTGCATTTTCTTATCTTGTAGCTTCTTAATTGGCAAATGTATGGGTGGTTGGATATATTCTCTTACGTGTAAGTACAATTTTGATGCCATTTTCTTTTACTTTGTCACATACATTGATCATGGGGTTTTCACTATTTTAGGGCTAATTGCTGCATGCATTTATTGCTTCATTGTGGAATTATTTTTCTATATAGCATATCTCTATGTATGGGCCATGCTTGTTGAATGAATTTTCATAGAGATCAAAGTTATCTTGACAAGCCATCTTGATTTGCAAACAGAGTATAAACGCTTTAAGGTCACTCTCTTTCTTTGCCCTAACGCTAAACGAAGTTGCCCTTGAAGCCTCCTTGAGCTAGAAACGAGATCCATTCTCATAATTCTTCTTGACTCCATATCCCCAAAGGAATTAGGCACTGATCCACCATAAGGTGATCACCTTAAAACCTCTTTTTTTCACCTCCCCCCCCTCTTTTCCAGGTCTAGCCATGCTAGGTCACCCAGGGCATCATTTCACGACAAAGTAGCCATAAAAAAAGTTCGATCTCCTGACCTTTACTACACTAGTGTGTCCTCAAGGTATCGTCCAAATTTGAAGAAATTTTGACAGTGGGATTGCGGGATATCCCAAACCCTAGCCCTGAGACCAAACTTTGCCCTGGTGTTCCCTAGGCTAGTACCTCATAGGATCAATTAGGCACCTCTAAGTGAAAACTCTTGTTTTGATCCTTTCCCCTTGTCTAGGTTAAGATCATGATTGGTTGCTAAACTCCCTCCCCTTAAACTAGGCTGGGTCCACTTGGCTTGTGTGGTCCCATTTTTCATCAAAGACAATTCTTCCAAGGCAACTCGGGAATCCAAGTTTTGCAAGGATTTTAGGGATTGGGAAACTCCTTTACAAGTCATATTCCCTTAACCTAGCCCTTAAATCCTCACCTCCTTCTCCTAGAAAGCTTTGTACCTTGATTGGAGAGCAAACAAGCTCCATTCTTAACCTCCTAGGAAGAGGATCATTAAGGTCACTTCACACCCATTGGTTGATTCATCCTCCACAAGTGACTTTAAATATACCTGGTCTCCTCCCATCGGTGAAAGTCCGTAAAGAGTAGGGAGTCTTAACTGAGGTGACATTGGGTTAAGTCTCCATCGTTGCCCTTGATTTAGCAGTTGTCTCTTTAGGAGTCCCTTTTTGGCCCCCTACTAGTGTGAGCGGTAACAATCCCAAAACCCAAGTTAGAAAAAATAATTTGCAAATTAGATTTACAATTTTTTTTACAAGATCTACAAATATACAAGGGTTTTGAAAAATTTAAATTTTAAGAAAAATATTTTTATGGCTTTTCTTTGATGAATGGCTAAAATACTTTAGAAACCCCATTGTATACAATAACCTTAGCAAAGATTTAATCCACCATACAAATATTTGGGATCCAAGTGACAGTGATTCCTGCCCAAGTTTGTGAACTTGGAGGCCAAGGAATGAAGTACCTTCAAACACCGTATTTATCTCAAAATAATCTGTTAATCACATGGGGAATCAAACCACCTAAGATTAGCCCAAAATTATCAATAATATGATTTTATCTCCATCTAATAAAAAAACAGATCTTACCAATATTTAGCACAACATAGAGATGCCCGTAGTCAGTACATACCACAAATCAATAAGCATAAACACTTTGAATTGCACCTCAAAGTCTTTCTTATGATAGAAGAAATAATTCCCAGCGGGACAATAGCGTTACAAAGATGCTTCAACAACAATTTTCTAGCTAGAGATCATCATGCTAGAGACTCAAATGACTCTCTAATTTATAGATTAATCCTCCAAGTGGAAAAATAATGGCTAGTTTCCTTGATTCTTGTCAAAAGTCAAAATAATCTTGGCCGTTGAAAAATATTTGATTATCTTTTAATCTTGGTCCTTGATTTTTTATTGTTGAAGAATTTTGGATTTATCATTTAATTTCATTTTTATTAGTTCAAAATTAATTATATTGAGCTAATTTTCTCAAAAAATTGACTTTGACTTGACCACCAAGGTCCAAGGGTCCAAAGTTTTTTGAACTATACAATATTCCCTTGGTGGAGGACCTTTAAAAATTGGTTCCTTTAAGACCCACGAATTTTTCCACTTGGAGAATTAATATTCCCAAGACAACTTAATTTGACTCTAATTAATTAATTTTCTGGCTTAGGATTTAATTTTATTTGCCAGAAAACTTAATTAATTTACACATGAGGGAATTAATTTTTTTTCCATCCACTAATACATAAGATTTTTACATTTACAACCCTCAAAGGGGGAATACACATTTGGCTTAGACCCTCAAAAACATATATTCCATCTGCGACACAATATGAGCTAGTAGACCAAGTGATTTGTAATAAAATAATTTAGCTAATTAGCTTAAATTATTCTCAAATCACTTTTACATAGGACTCGACTAAAACACTTCGACTCACCTAAGATTCTGATGAAGAATTCCACCCTAGCTTTGGGGTGAAGTTGGAGGGAAAAACTCCGCCAACCATCTGTGTTTAAAAACACAGATGAGTCAGTGAGACGAAAAACCTCCTAGGATGAAACCTTTCGCCAAAATAATAGGCTTACCTAGGTTGTTACATATACCCAAGGTCTTACTGGCATCATTTACATTACATAACTTGCAGAATGAGTTTACAATGACATCTAGACTGCTGATAGATGACCCAATTCTGTTGAAAAACTTTTGACACTTCCTCTTCCTTGGAACTTTGACAAATTGAGTGCAACAGGACAAACACTTGCCAATCCCTCGAGACGCTGTATAGTGCCAATCGCACTAGCTCTGATGGTTGAGGTGTTGCTCCAACAACTGCAAGCTGATCTCGGACCTCCTGAATCCTAGTGAAGGGATCTATGCCTTTTCCCTTCTACATCCTGATGCATCTCAACTTTTCCCAGGAACATCTTCCGTTGCTCGGAAGTACTTTGATATAACATGGAGAGAGCTACCCACATTTCTCTGGCTGTACCTTTGTCTTCCAAATGTGACACTATATGATCTCAGACTCCATCCAAGATCAACTGCTTCGCCCTTGCCATCTCCTTCCTGTATTCTTTGAGCTGATCCGCATCCTGGGGAATTGCCACCACATTATCTATGTGGGTTTTTAGGGCATATTCATATAGAAGGAAGGACATCCTAACCTTCCAAATGATATAGTTGGAAGCTCCATCCAACCTATATTGATCTCTAAGCCCAACTGTGGCCATATCTGATCAAGTTGAAAACTCCCTCTTTCCCTCTGCTTAGCCGCTTCTTGGCTCCTCACACTCCTTTCTGGAATACACAAATCTGCTAGCTACTACTGCCAATCGTCCTGGAAAAATCGAACTTCTGAGACTCAAAGTTCCCTGAGAGAAATTTTCCCTTTGCTGTGTGTGCATTTCTCTTCCACCCAACGCTGGTTCTGCTGCTGCAAAACTCTCTGCGTCCAACCAAGGAATCTTCTTAGCGAAAATTTGAGCTGCTGTTGCTCCCTTTGACTGTTGGAATCACTAACCCGGGAAACTAGACTTTTCTGCAACCTTGCAACTGAAAATCGAATTCCTGCCCCAACAATTCGGCCTGCCTGCCTGAGCACTGCGCTGCCTCGAAGAATTTCGGCCTGCTGCTCACTCTGAGTAGCGGAATTCTTTCCTTCGCTTCTAAGCTTCCCGGCTAATCACTCACGCTTTGATACCATGTGAAAATTTCATCTATCACAACTGGAAATTATTCTTCTAATTGGTAATTTATTTAACAATTTATTTGCTGTCTACTACAACAAATATCAAATAACTAACTGTGATTTTCACAAATAAACTGCAGAAGAAAACTATTGTTGGAAACTGAGAAAATTCTAGCACACAATAAAAATGACACAATTATTTTTGGACAAATGTCCTTGGAAAAACCCAACCTAGGAAAACCAGTGCAGCAGTGAGGGTTTTAATTATTATGCCGCAGTGAAATCTGAGTACAATCTATGGATGCCCAACTGGCAATCCAAACAACAAGAAAATCTAGCCAAAATTATGTAAGGGAGTTACCTTTCTTCCACAAGCAACCCCAACACAACTTCCTTCTAGAAAACTCGTCCTCATGGTGTTGGAAAATCGATAGAGATGGCAGTTAAATGATTTTCCTTTTCCATGACATTAACTTGTGATGTTTTTCATTATTAGTATTATGTCTTTTAATTATCTTTTCTTATCATCAAGATTAATGCCAAGCAACAAATAGAAGAACACAAGATATAGGCACACTGCGAGGGCAAAACCCCCCTCGAGGGGAAAACCTAGTCACAAATTCTTCCTTCATTAGATTCGAGATGACCAAGACCCTTACAACTCAAACTAGAGACTACCTCCATCCATCAAGTCAACTTTGTTATGCTTCAATTCCATTGCTCTTGTAGCAGTCTATCTTCTTCATACTTGATCTTGAAGAGATTACCTTCTGCAACCAATCCGAGCTCCTTCATGTATTATAGTGATGCCACTGTAACCAATCCAACCAATCCGAGCACCGATAGACAGATCAACTCATACCCATCTGAGATGACAACGAACTTTTTCTTCTGCAATGGCACCGAGACCTTTTCCTTGAAGTCTTCCGAACACAGCACACTGTGATATCCGAACTTCTCTCTGCAAAGACCCTGAAACATCCATCCGAACTTCTCTTTGTGATCACTGAATATAAACCCTTCTGAAATCCGAACCTGTAATCTGTGATTTTATGCGAGCTTCTGTGATCACCAAAAATGTATCTCTGAAAAATTTTGAGCTCTGAGATTGGTGAAATGTGAATGTCTTAGCTGGGTATATATATTGATTCATCCGTAGAAAATAAGTCGACATGATCATCATGAATAGTTGTGTCTCTATTTTATGGTAGGCCGACTTGAGTTCTGTTAAGTGAAGCCGACTAGAAGATAATCTATTTGAAGCTGACTTGCAGACCTTGATGAAGAGGTTGAGTAGATGACTTGATGACTTGATGGATGGAGGCTTTGACCAAACAACAAATGACTTTACCAACCTAAAGCCTACAATGGAGGCTTGACCTAATAATTGACCTAAGCATGAATCCCATGCTTTAATAAGTTAATTCAACAATAATAAAATTCTTTTCTTTTGACAAATATATTACTTTTTTGACTTAAAGTACAATAATGAACACTGACCCTGGTTACATTTTCCAACACCTGGACCCTCTACGTTAGCCTTTGCACAGTGCTTGCGCATGCCCTATGATGTCTAGCCTTTGAACTACCTCTGATGAAGTTGTTTTGCTTGTCTTTGTTGAGGAAACTGATCCTCCGACCCTCTGGAAGACTTTCCCGCCCTCTGGAAGCTTAACCGATTTTTCCTCTAGCCAAATCGAATTGCTCTTCTGCGCACTCTTCTGCGTTGCCTCACTGGGAATAACTCGACCTCCTTGTTGCTGCCTTTCTGGATTTGGAAAACTTCCTTCGGATCACTCTCTCTGCCCCTCATTGTCTCTGCATCGATCTCTAGCTCTCCAACAATTGTTGTTGCTCTTTGGAAATCGATCTACCAAGGAAATCGAACTGCTGAAGTGTATTCTCCATCACCACATCGATCCCTTCTTATATCTTCCTGTTGGGACTCCAACCACCAAGATTAAATCTTAATCGATGGCTCAGATCATTTATGGATCGATCCGTGTGAGTTTCTAGACTATTCTCATCTTGACTTAATTAGTTATGATTAATTAGCCAGTTTTCCTAAGTTTAGACTCAGGAAACATTAAAAAAATAGGTTAATGATCTAATTAAGTCATCTCTATGCGGAATTTCCAGAAAAGATTTCTAGGTTCTGGAGATCTCATGTATTCTAGCCTCTCCACCAAATGTCGTGGCTAGAACACATCCGATGCTACATAAAATAGCATGAAGCCCACACTTGGGTATATGAGTGTGGGAGGGAGCAAATCGTGGTACATGAGTTACCCCGACCTTTGTTTTTCCACCTTTCTTCATATGCCTTTTGCCTTTGATTGATTTTTCTTCATAACTGCTCGGGGCTCTAAGGGATGAGAGCATGTTGTGTAATATATAGCAGTGGATACCCCCTTAAGGTGGGGTAGTTCATTGCCCACCAGGGGTTGGGACAATCATGGGTTCCTTAATGATGGAGGGGGCTCATCTAGGGCCCATAGGAACCAGGGTGATGGCCATGGATAAGGGGTAGAGCTCATGTTTTGGCTTTTTCCCACGTGCTAAATTTGTATGTCCCGACCATCTTTTGCATTTTGTGGTACATTTCCTGTTGAAAGTGGCCAACCTATGCTTTTTTTTTAGATGCATCAACCACTGGGCATCGTTTCAGTCTGACTCAAGGTGTGGACAAGTGGAGGGGGAGGCTAACCCTATGTGGACCTAGTGGACACATGTGGACTTGGATGGGAAAAATGATGAATGGGGTCAAAATGAGCGAAAGGGGGCAATGTATATGGTGTAGGGAAACGAGACAATGCAACCAATATCAGGATTTCCCATGTAGTGCCAACCCTAAAGCTAGTGGCTAGTAAAAGAGACCCCACAAGACTAGGATACAAGGCTAAACACCAAAATCAGGCAGAGGAGACAAGGGCATAGACCTAACCCACTCTTTCTGCCGAATCCCCCCATCAATCCATGCCCAAAAGTGTCCATGGAAAGTAAACAAAATTGTTCAATTGAAGTAATGAAAAGTCATACCTTTGGAGTTGGAAGGCCCACCTTCAAACATACATTCATAGCAAAGGGATGAGGGACCACATGGCTCAGGTGGCAGAGAAAATGGCACATCGAACTATCTGGTGGCTACAAGGGGCTGCTGGCTGCTGGCTGACCGTCTAGGAGAATTTTTTTTCTCCTATATACACTACCCACAAGTGGTGGGTAACTGTAATATCCCAAATGGGATATTTGCGAAAATCTAACTGAACCAAAATTACTCCATAAAAATTATCATTTTTTTTAATAGAACATTGGCATGTAAAAATATAACCAATAGCATACGACAAAATAACAACAAGATGAATAGGGACAATCTGAACTTTTATTGAGCCGAGAGGCTCATTCTACACTCTAGTATGATGTGTAACCCTGTTCGTCCATCATCAAAATTGAAATTTTGCTCATGTCGGCGAAAATAAAATTAAAAAATATTAAATAACTATACAAAACATTTAAATAATGTCTGCTCATAAAAAAATTTGCTAGTGACGAAATTGGATCCCTCTCGGCTCATGTTAGATATGTATTTAAGATGGATCTATGCTGGTTATAGTAGAAAATAGGGTTTACATGCTGATACAACAAAATAGCTGAGATGGGAAAATCGCCTTAAGAATATGCTCCAATGCTATGCTAGCTCTCCAAACTGAACTGAACTGCACAACTAAGCTCTCATGTGAATCCTGGATGAATTCACCAAGGGAAGGTGGGTACTCGCCCAACCTCACTGAATCACCTGAGGGTTTCCATCCTAGGGCTACAAATGAAGTAGAGAACTGGGTTCTCAAACCTCTCATACAAGAAGAAGATCAAATCCAAGATGTCCTTTAATGGCCTCCTCCTCCTCTTTTTATAGATTTGATGGACCCCTCTAGAAGCTCCTATATTATTATTATTTTAATCATTGAGCACATTTCCCTCAATTAAAATATCTTTTTAATGTGGGAAAATGGTAAATTGGCCACCATACTCTCTCCGACCACTGGAATTCACTTCTCAACATTCCATACAGTAGATCTTCTCGTTTCGGTTCCAACGAGCTATTACATTGAGGTGTTCCATCAATTAATATTCTCGGAATGCCACCTTGAGCATAAATAATTAAGTTAGGCCCCATAATAATGCTATTCTATGGAAGTTGTCGGAATGCAACGGATGAAAGGCAAATTGTGCAGATGATGGAATATGCCAAGTGAATGCTGTCAAATCCCATAAAAACTCTTCAAAACTCCCTCGGAACCCTTAATGACATATACCTTCTCCCATGACTTGGCCATCCCGTGCCCTGGAAATCCACCTTGGCTGTACTATAGAGGAAAATAAAATTGAGGACATGACAAATCCTCTCGCCCCAAGATTGGTTGCTCTCAAGCTATCCGCCCCTGTCCACTATAGAGGCATCTACAAACTGATACCAAGATCCCATATGAACCATTGGTC
Source organism: Pinus tabuliformis (assembly GCA_031772625.1). Classification (NCBI taxonomy): domain Eukaryota; kingdom Viridiplantae; phylum Streptophyta; class Pinopsida; order Pinales; family Pinaceae; genus Pinus; species Pinus tabuliformis. The sequence continues at coordinate 49,772,501 of CM062816.1, read as the reverse complement.
CACATCATGCCTCCAAGCAATCCAAACCAATGTTGCATGAAGTAGGGACGAAGTGGGGGCATTTTTTGGAAGTGGGGATGCGGAAGCAGGGACGCGGAAGCGTCATTTCCCAAAAATCTAGGAAGCAAAGCATTTGGGAAGCATCTACTATATATATTATAATTTTTTTCATTTATATTAAAAAAACATCCAAAATACCAAATTAGTTGAAGAAGATATGGAAGCATGCATATTTGTACATAAATCAAGATAGATATGGCATCCATTGTACATTAACGATTAATTATTCGAGCATCAACCATTTACATGCATCACCCATCTAGAATCTAGATTCTTCTTCTCTTGTCTGTCCTTTGCCTCTACCTCAATTGTCTAGGGGTATTAGTCAACATTGCTCAATTTTGATCAAACTACCTAATCTAAGCCTTAAAATATGGTAGAAGAAGCTTAACATGCTTGATCGATGATTTTGACTTGATTGAAGGTAATTTTTTGCTAAGGGCATGACAAACGAGTTCAACAATTAACACCACCAACACTAGGTCACATATAGGGCTCGGTGCTCTTGATTACATGCTAATCACATACCCTCATACATGATATAATCTAATGAAATGCCACAATTCCATTGATCTTGAATTCCTGAAAACAATTAAGTCTGCTGAATTTTGAATAGGATATGAAATTCTATTTTCTCCATATGAAGTTCGATGAGGCTGGAACTACTCTCAAACATCCTGAGTCATTTCATGGTAATGTTAAAAATTAAGTAAAAAGATGAAAATGAAAAATAAAGGAGAATGTCATTTTTACTTTAAGAATTTAACATTACCATGAGGGAGCATCTAGGAAACATCTAAGGAGCATTAAGGGAGCACCTTGGGAGTGTCTGAGAAGCCCCAACCCAACTTAAGTCAAAGAAAAAATAAAAAAATATTTAGAACCCTGTGGAACCTCTTGTCTCCTTTCAGATCTGCTTGAGATCCATACAGATCTGTGCTTGATCTGTCGCGGATCCAGGGAGGATTCGTCATCAGATTCGGGAATTGCAGATTGGGCTGGCACGATTCCGAAATTCCAGGAACCGTCTTCGCCGACCCGATTGGCGGTTCCGGAATTCCGAAACGCGGATCCGACAACGGATCCCCCATGGATCCGTACGGGATGCGATTCCTGGTTTGGATCCTTGGGGGGGTGGGCGTTTCATGCAACACATCCAAACATGACTGGATCCCTTAATACTCGGATCCCATGCCCATCTCTGACTCAATCTGCTATCAGTAGCTCCACTTGGATCCCAATGCCACCATAGCCAATCATTGCCCAAGTCCCATGGCTTTGACTATGCTCTATCTCCGGCTATAGCTGCTGCTCCATCAAGCGAATACCAACTCATCAACTCTCTCCAATCCAACCTTTGGCATAGGCCAAGGTCAACCCCACTATGCTGATGCTGGGCTAGTGCTATTGAAATATTGATGAATTGTTTGTCCACATCCCACTACCTAATGAAACATGCAGTAACCCTCTCATCTAAGGGCTCTTGCCATACTGTACCCCGGACTAAGAATGATACTCCATCCATAGGATACCAACTCATTATCTCCTGCCAATCTATCCCTTGAAAATAATTGAATGCATGGACACCTATGTATGGAACAAGTCTACTATGTTGTTGCTGGTCCATGCTCAACTCATGTTGCTCTGTCTTGTCCATCAACAAGATCTGTCTGAGGAAACTTGCCCCTCTCTCTATAATAGGCGAAAGTGGGCAAGATGTGTTGCAAGCCCTATCTATGTACTCCTGGAGAGGGCTGCGACCTGGAAATACTACAGCTCTAATGGTTGCCACCTATTTGCACCTCATCAATGGGTAGGCCCAAAGATAGATGCACCACCATCTCCAACAGCTCCTCCCTCCTCTGATCGGAAACTCCACGCTCCTGCCATCTACTAGCCTCCTGCAAAACTACAATGTCAAGCTTCAACACCTCCCGACGACAAGTGTTTGCACATACTGCCACCCTGCTGGTTGTCTGTACATATGTCCACTCCTCATCAATGGTTGGCCCCAAGAATGTCTTCTCATCCTTGATCCGAATTTAAACAGGAACGCAACAAATTACAAATATAACCATAAACACAGAGATGCAGTAGAAATAAAACTTCATTTCATTTGTATTAAAGCACTGAAATATGCTTACAAACAAAATGGAAATAAGACTAGCTCGGGCGATGGTAGCTTATCTCTGAGAAGAGATGTGGTGGCCACATGCCTCTGAACTGTGTTACAATGAGACTCTATTTATTATTGAGAAACAATGGAAAACCCTAAACATCAAAACCCTAACACTAGGAGATGAAGTGCCAAAACTATGAGCCTCGTTTGGGTAAATTGGTACATCAACTTCCCGGGGTCGTAAGTTTGGCATATGATCTTTGTTTGACGCACACAATATCTTGTTAGAAAGATATCCGAGGACTACAACTTTCGAGTGGCCAACATTACTTTATAGCCTATGATGGCTCCAGTTTTCCCAAAAAGCATCGTTTAGGGCCTCAAAATGGCTCCGGAAGTTCAGGACCTGAAAAACTGCCAAAAATAGTAAACTGTGCTACAATTAAGGAATCTGAAAAACTGATAGAAACAATGGTGGGGGTCCAAGTGGAATAGGGGAGTGGCCACCAATATCCACTTGGATCATTCCTGCCCCCTTAGGAAGCAATGGTCCCCATTGCGTTGAGTTCCTCCATGAGATGAGGAAACTTCTGCTGAACTCGGTCCTTGGTGAGCCACTTGCCCTGGTGAAGGAGTTGGCATGATTTGACAACTCGATATAGTTGGATCCTTTTTTGTCGGGTGTTCTTGATCTGTGTGTCCAAGATCTAATCAGTTGTGGCTTGTTCCATGCAGTCCGGATTTAACTGTGTAGGTGTGAGTTGTTCTGCACTGTCTGATGTGTCCAGCAATGGTGGGAAGTATGGTCGAAGGTGGTGAAGGAGTTGGCATGATTTGACAACTCGATATAGTTGGATCCTTTTTTGTCGGGTGTTCTTGATCTGTGTGTCCAAGATCTGATCAGTTGTGGCTTGTTCCGTGCAACCCGGATTTAACTGTGTAGGTGTGAGTTGTTCTGCACTGTCTGATGTGTCCAGCAATGGTGGGAAGTATGGTCGAAGGTGGTCCACATTGAACACTGGGTGCCCTGGGTGCCCACTTGCCCTGGTGAAGGAGTTGGCATGATTTGACAACTCGATATAGTTGGATCCTTTTTTGTCGGGTGTTCTTGATCTGTGTGTCCAAGATCCAATCAGTTGTGGCTTGTTCCATGCAGTCCGGATTTAACTGTGTAGGTGTGAGTTGTTCTGCACTGTCTGATGTGTCCAGCAATGGTGGGAAGTATGGTCGAAGGTGGTCCACATTGAACACTGGGTGCAGGCCAAGGAATGGGGGAATGCTGAGCTCAAATGCATTGTCTCCCACAACCTTGGTGATGGTGTAAGGACCATATCAGAGTGGTCTGAGTTTCCGATAGGCTTCGGTAAGGCGTTCCTTCTGCAAATGCAACTAGACTTTGTCTCCGACCTGAAACTTGTGTGGCACCCGATGTTGATCATGTCGCTTCTTGTACTTGGCATTTGATTTCTTCCTGAATGTCGTGGACCTGTTGGCGGATGTGCTCAATGAAGCTGTTTGACTTGTTGGCTTTAGATTGGACATGAGTCGGATTTTCCTGAGTCGCTGCAAATGGTATGGCCACATCAATGGGACACACTGGCTGGAATCCCAAGCCCACCTGAAAAGGGCTGTGGCCAGTCGAGTTGTGGAGAGTTCGATTATAGCTGTGCTGGACATAGGGGAGGCTCTCATCCCATGTGCGTGGATGCGTTGAGTTCTACATGCACAAAATGTGTAGGATCATCCTATTGACAACCTCTGTCTGGCCATCAGTTTGGGGATGGAAAGCTGTGGACTTAGTGAGCTTGGTGTCCAACATCGATCAGAGACTGGACTAAAATGTACTCAGGAACCTGTTGTCCCGATCTGAGATGATAGTTGTGGGATCCCAAAGTGTACCCACACTCGTTCAAAGAAGAGTTTAGCAGTGGCTTCTGATGTGATATTCTTCTTACAGGCTGCCATAATGGCCATCTTCGAGAATCTGTCGACAACCACAAAAACACAGTCGTTGACATGTTTAGTAGAAGGAAGGCCTGACATGTAATCCATGGAGATGGATTCCCAAAGTCAACTAGGGGTAAGTAGTGGAGTATAGAGGCCTTGCTTCTTGATGGGGTTTGGCAATGGCACAGACAGTGCAGGATTTGATGTACTTCCCGACATCTTGTCGAATATTCGGCCAATAAAAATACTTCTGCAATACTGTCACTATTTTTTCGACCCCAAAATGGCCAGCGACCCGACTGTAGTTCGCTTCCCAAATCATCTTGGCATGCTCGCTTGAAGGAACACAAAGGTGTCCTAGGTGGCATACAGTGCATCTTGGAGGTGAAAATATGGAACTTGCTGACCCTCCAAGAGCGTTTGGTATGTGTGGTCGAATTTTGGGTCGCTTTTGTAGAGAAGTCGCCAATCAGAAGTCTTGTGCCCACAAGAGTTGAGTACGGTGGTTAACGCCATGATCGGTGGTCGGCTGAGGCAGTCTGCAACATTATTAGTGCTGCCCTTCTTATACTTGATATTCAAATGGAACTGTTGCAGGTATGTGGACCACTTTTGATGGCTATCATTCTACAACTTCCATTGCGTCTGTATGAACTGCAGGGGTCGGTGGTCTGTTTGGATGATCATTTCCTTCCCCAAAATGTAATGCTTCCATTGTCGGCAGGCCTGCACAATGGAATACATCTCTTTGTCATAAGTGGGATACTTCCTAACTATGTCTGAAAGTGTCTCAGTGTGATATGCCATTGGATGCCCCTGTTGAGTAAGGACTGCCCCCATAGCATAGTCAGGGCATCTGTCTTGATCTCAAATGGTTGTTGCAAGTCTAGTAATTTGAGCACTGGTGCAGAGCAGAGGTGATGTTTCAACTTTGCGAAAACCTTCTGTTGAGATTCAGACCAAAAGAATTTTGCTTTCACTTCTCCCTTGGTGACTTGACTCAAGGGCCAAGTGATATGAGAGAACCCCAACATGAAACTGCAGTAGAAATTGGCAAGACCCAGAAAGCTGTGGAGGTCTATCATAGTGGTTGGGGTTGGCCAATCTCGAATGACTTGGATCTTGGCTAGATCCACATGCACCCCCCATTCATCAATAATGTATCCCAGATATTGAACCTGGGTCATGCCAGAAGTGCATTTCTCCAAATTGGCACACAACTTGTGTTGCCGCAGTGTTTGGAGAACCTGTTGGATGTGGTGGAGGTGCTCTTCTCAACTCTTATTGAAGATCAGGTTGTCATCCAAGTATACCACTACAAATGAATTGGTGAATGGCCACAAGATGTCATCCATCAGCTTCATGAAGGTTGCAGGAGCATTCGTCAACCCGAAAGGCATAACCAACCATTCGAAAAGGCCCTCCTTGGCTTTGAAGGCAGTTTTCCACACATCGGAGGGTTCGATTGGTACCTAGTGATATCCAGACTTCAAGTCGATCTTGCTGAAATATTTTGCCCCCTTGACTTGATCCAGAAGGTCAGCAATCCTTGGGATCGGGTACCTATTTTGGATAGTGATCTTGTTCATCGCCCGATAGTCAATACAGAGTCTCCAAGTCCCATCCTTCTTCTGTACCAACATGATCGGGCTCTCACAGGGTGATGAACTCGGCCGGATGTGACCTTTCTACAGCGGATCCTGAATCTGTCTCTTGATTTCGTCGTTCTCCAGAATAGAGCGCCGATAGATTGGTCCATTGGGAAACGACACACCTAGGGTCAGATCGATGGAGTGCTTGACCTGACAGGGCAGAGGCACCCCTGCGGGGGAGGTGAAGATGTCCTCATACTCCTCCACGACTTTGTCCATCTGTTGTTGTCGTCTGGAGGTCGTGGCCACTGTCTTCTTCTTTCCCTGAGGTCGTATCATCAGGAAAACAAATTTCCCGGTTTTGGAAATGAGCTTACTGCATTGTTTTGCAGTAACCAAAGAGATGGCAGTAGGCGATGCTACCTCCGGTATCCTGTATAACTTATTTTCCAAGGTAACAATAACAGCGCAAGGCCTTGACTCATACACAACATGTCGCTTCCACAAGTATGGTTGGCCTAATAATACATCACAAACATCAAGAGGAGCAACATCACATAATACCTCATCCGTGAAGGGCTTGATGCTGTATGGAAGGCGACACTGCTCACTGACACGAAGATCCCGTCCTTGGTGAAGCCACCTGATGGTGTACGTTTGTGGGTGTGCTGTGGTCAGTAAGCCTAGCTGCTTCACAACCTCTGCTGAAATGAGGTTCTTTTGGCTCCCGCTGTCGATAATGAACTGTAGCTGGGAACCCTTTACCCACATCTGGGAGTGGAAGAGGCGCTCCTCCTCCTCTGGATCTCGGGTTCCTCCTTCTGGATCTTCGTGGTGGCAATGGTAGCGTTGGGCTCCGCATTGATAATCTGTTTCCCTTTGTCATTCCCCTTGTCGGGTTCTAACTTAGAGTCGGAACATGCATCTGATTCAGAAGCCTTCAGCGTGGCCGCTAGTGACTACTTGGCCCGACACTCACTTGTGTTATGAGTGGATCTCTTATGGAACTCACACCACTTTCTCGTGTGTTTCTTCGATTTCACGGTGTTGTTCTTTGCTTGCAGCTTTGGCGGGTTGTCCGGGGCTGCCCTGCCTTGGATTTGTCCTTTGTTCTGCTGTTTGGGGCACCTCTCCCTTGCTTCGGATTCACAGATCCAAAGTCTCGCTTTTTCTATTTAAGCTTCTACTTGATCTTGATAGCATATTGGTACGTCGTGCCGAGCGAGGAGATGTCCAAAAACTCCATCTCATCCTGGATGTACCTGTGTAGGCAGTTGCGGTACTTGAGTACCAAATGTTTCTTAGAGTCCTTGATACCCAACTTCGTGTGAATGGTATGCAAAACATTGGTAAACTCTGACACATCTTGGTCCCTTGCCTGCAGCAGCATGGTCCATTTTATGTATTTATCCTCATATCTCCCGACAGGGTAGTATTGCTACTTGATGGCGTCCCGGAACAAATTCCAAGTGGGTGTGGCTGAAAACAGTGAGGGTGTACTTTCATCCTTCTTCTCATAGTAGGTTTCCCACCAGTCCTTGACGTGGGGGGTGGCTTTGAGAAGAGCAAAAGTAATCTTTTCCTGACTGGAAAAATCATGAACATAAAAATATCCTTCTAGCAGATTTAACCATTTATCTATGGCGTCTGCATCTATTTGGCCCTCAAATATGGGAATGTCAAAGTTTACTTGTACCTTAAAAGGAGTGGCGCCTCCAGAGTGGTTGCTGGATGTGGATGCATTGCCGGTGGGAAACCGTTGAAGGATCTGGGCAAAGTTATCCATCATCGCATTCCTTTGTTTCTCAAGGGCCTCCTTGAACAATATTTTGATAGGATCTTCTGCTCCCTCGTGTTTCTTTTCTTCCCCCATGGGCGACCGTCAGGGTTTGCGAGGCTAATCTTGCAAAGGTTCAACCAGATCGAGCCCTAACTCCTTATACCCCGACCTCGTTGGGGACATGCAAAGAAGGATCGAGAAAGAGCAGACCGCTCTGATTCGAATTTAAATAGGAATGTAACAAATTACAGATATAACCATAAACACAGAGATGCAGCAGAAATAAAACTTCATTTCATTTGTATCAAAGAACTGAAATATGCTTACAAATAGAATGGAAATAATACTAGCTCAGGCGATGGTAGCTTATCTCTGAGAAGAGATGTGGCGGCTATGTGCCTTTAAACTGTGTTACAATGAGGCTCGAAGGCCTATTTATTTTTGAGAAACAATGGAAAACCCTAAACATCAAGAACCCTAACCCTAGGAGATGAAGCGCCAAAATTACGGGCCCCGTTTGGGTAAGTTGGTACATCAACTTCGCGGGGGTTGTAACTTTGGCATACAATCTCCATTTGACGCACACAATACCTCATTAGAAAGATCTATTTGAGGACTACAACTTTCGAGTGGCCAACATTGGTGTACGAGCAATGTTGGCCCTGGTTTTCCTAAAAAACGTCGTTTTGGGCCTCAAAACTGCTCCGGAAGCTCAGGACCCGAAAAACTGCCAAAAATAGTAAACTGTGCTACAATTAAGGAAACTGAAAAATTGAAAGAAACAATGGTGGGGGTCCAAGTGGAATAGGCGGGTGGCCACCAATATCCACCTGGATCAATCCTCCATCATGGGCTCAACATGAGCCACTCACTGACTCTCCAAAGATGGCCCATCATGCGAACTGAGCTCCACTATGTGCCGCTCATGTTGAATAGGAACAAGCTGCTGCTCATCAATCTCCTCTACCAAACATGGTTACATCTCTAAGCAGTTGTCAACAAATCCCCTTGACTGCTCATGCTCCTCAGAGTTGTCCATGGATTCGACTAGAGAAGAAGAATCCTCATCTTGAAAGTCAGAAGGAATCCCCTCTTGATCTCTCCTTGTCGTCTCCTCGGAGTCACCCATGCATGAGTGGTTAGGTCCCCGAGGTCCCTTGCAGACGAAGCAAAGACCCTTCCTCCTCAGCTCATTCTTGCCGCATGATCCACCAAACCTGAGTAGCTCCTCCCTGGTCAACTTTCTTCTGAACAACCCAATGTTCTACTCAACCAACCTTTTGGCTAGTTCATAAGCAGCAAGTGAGACTAGTTGGTCTATCCTCTAGATGGTCAACAATCTAGTTCGCAACTCCCTGCAAATGGCATCACAACCTCCCATACATGAAGACAAAATGGACTGCATATGTGTTATGACCGTGTTAGGATGATGTTTCCTAATGTTGAAGAAGCATTGGAACATTTGGAGAATCAGGTCATCACACTCCAAATCAAGCATGATGTCATAAGATCTAACCAGGGCCATGACTTCTAGAATCTCAAGCTTCTTCCCAAATGTAGGACCCTCATTGTTATCCAAATCCTGAAAGGTCTCTACTATCAGTTTGAAGACTCTCCTCATTATGTCATCACTGTAAGGAGGTATAGGTGCGGTCAGCATCATGATACTGCTGAGACAGGAGGCAACTGGAAGTGTGACCCCTTCACAAGGGTACTCCAAGAACTTGTTTTGTATTAGGGCAAGCATAGCTAGTTTTAGGGCCCAAATTAGTTTCTTCCCCTCTAACTGGTGTACTTTGGAAAGGAGTGCATCCAGTTCTTCTAGTTTGAAAAGAGCTTTCACCATGACCCTCATGTGTTTCAAATTTGTCCCAAGTTTAAAGATTTTGTGTCCCAACTCATGCTCTTTTTGTGGCTGCTCTTGCTGTAGCAAAGTGAGTATCCCCTTGGAAAATGATTTGTTGATGGTTGTTGCTAGTTTATTAAGGGAGTTTATGAAGGTTTGATCCATGTTTTTTTTTCTGAATAATGACAAGTACATTAAGCAAGACTTTGACTGACAACTCAACAAAGGTACACAATAATATCACGACAGTTTGACCAGACCTCTCTTCTACAACTTGTCTTGCTCCTAACAACCTATCAACTAATATACCAGATATATAACAGGCAATGACATAAGTCTTGGCTCAAGACAACTACAACAATAAATTTTCTCTCTCAAACAATACAAATTTCCCAGGGTCAACATTGGAGCTATACCCAACAAGACTCAATCATACAATGCTTAAGACATATGATAATACACAAAGGCTACATTTAACCTCTTAGCAAATAGCTCAGACATACTCGGGCAACCGCAAAAACCATAAACTATGCTCTCAATACCAACAACTATGACAAAATATATGGTGACAATAAGTAATATTCTGCTCAGTGTTTTTAAAACCGGAACCGGTGACCGGACCGGTCCACCTAATGAACCGGTTTACCGACCGGAACCGGTCTAACCGGGACTGGTTTGGTCTAAACGAACCGGTTTTAGAAAAATACATTAAATAATTATTTTTTAATGAAAAAAACTATTTTTAAGATTTAAAACCATGATTCCAAGCCAATAGAGACAAAATATGCAAAGATTGCTCATTGATATACCATGTAAAGCCTTAAAGGTGAATATATCAAAATGGCACCGAGTGCAATACATATCATCGACAAAATACATAAGCAATGAGGCTCTAAATGGCCACTAGAGTGCAAAAATAAAGCCTACAAACTATGGGCCAGTGGCCTACTACAAGACTTCAGTCTAGACTCTACATATATGATAATAGTAATACTATAATAGTGATCAACATTATCACTTGAAGTTGAAACTTCTCATGAGTCTCAGTCATCATGATCAAACTCAGTTGGTTGAGTCTCGACTCCCAAACTGTGTAGCCACAAACTTCTCTATTGGTTCAGTGACTTGAGTCTCAAACTTCTGAAGGTATTCTGCCCTAATATGCCCTATTATTTCATTTGGTGCTCCACATGGCTTTACATGGCCTCCTATCCCAGCCAAGTGTTGCTTGAACCTGTTAATACCCCCTCCTTGAATGGATTTTTGGCAATATTTGCAGATCATTTTGCCATCAATCATATCACAATGAGCCCATGCAGTATCTTCGGCTTTTGGAAGCATGATGACTCCCTGGATGGTAGATCATAGAAGTGAGAAGTTTATAACACAAAAAAAAAAATTCATGGACAGCAGACTCAAATGAGGAATTATCAAGTGCAAATCCTTACCTGGAAATGCAAACTAGCTCCCTTAGCCTCCTCTTGAAGATGGCAACTCCACTGACAGCTACACACTATCTCCAAAATAGCTCCAACTCCAACTCCAAGATGACTACTTCAGCAAAAACTCCACACTCTCCAAGCTCACAAACAAACTCACAAACACTCACAAACACTCCAAATCAGTTGTGTGAGACAAATGAGAGTGAGAGGGGTCTCTTATAGCTTGGAGAGGGTGTTTTTGGAGGGAAAATACCTTTACCTCCCCCCCAAAACCCCTAAACCACAAACCAGCCACGCCTTTTTCCAACATTCGATGGGCATGCCATAAACCGGCCGGTTTAGGACGGAACCGGCCGGTTTGATACAAACCGGCCGGTTCCGTCCTAAACCGGCCGGTTTTTACCGGTTAGGTCAAAAAATCGGGCAAGTGATGGGTTAAACCGGGTTTTTAGGCCGGTTCCGACCGGCCAGCTAGCTAACCGGCCGGTTTGACCGGTTACCGGTTTTTCAAAACGGTTTTTAAAACTATGATTCTGCTGCATCTCTGTAGCCCACAACTCGTAGCACTGTAATACCCTGATTCTGCTGCTCTTTGAGATTGTTTTAAGTTTGTTTTATTTTGTATGCAAAATAAATTGAAGTTGATACAACAGAGCAGGAGACATTGTATATCGATAGACATCAAGAAAAATAAGTCATGAGTGACGTGTCTGGAATTATAGGTTGCACTGAGGCTACCCTCTTGACCCACATGCATGCATTGATTTTCAAGTTGTTGCACTGTAGCTCGGGCTTCAGTTACCATGCTGATGTCGATGCAAGAGAGTTTGAGAGCTCACGACTTGGCTGCTGGTGATTGAACTTGGTTCCTACAACCCATGTAATTGGTGCGTGTTAGCAACATTGACTCTATCACCCGTGTACTAATACTACAATCCCCGATCGTTTGATGCCGGTGGTTCAACTTTGATGCGACTCCGTTTCCACATGGGTATGCCCGACCGACCTCCTAGAGTCAACGCGGCTAAAACGGTGGCCCAAACTCCGCCAATTCACACCTTTGGTTATAATGCGACGTGTAGATACTCAAGTTGCATAGATCACTTATGCAAACAGTGACTCAAGCCTTGAATTGATCGATGCCTGTTGATCTTGAATGCATAGGAATTTCGCCTCTAGCAATGAATCTGGCAATAATTATTGGTGCAGCTTTGTGGGTTCGATCATCCTTAATATGTAATCACCATGAAGGTACAATGATTCGATCTGCATTGGGGTAGTTTCATAAACAATGGGAGACTCAATCCAACACCCTACAATAAATTTCACTCGTTGCCAAGACCATTCATGACCAAATCAATAATGGCAATATCATTGGGCCACCTCCATGTATTTCCCCGACTGTGATGATTGCGCACAGTTGCTTCGATTCACCGGTCACCCATGCACTATTCAGTTAATGAGCTTCATGTGGCCTTGAGATCATGTTGGAATTTCTAAATCTGACACGTTAGAAACCCTTCATGCACTTTACTGATTTATTCCTACCTACTTGTTATGTTAATTAACAAGTTATTTACCATGTAAATACTGGAGATAAATACAAATGCATGCTCAACACATTACAGATCATCAACTGAAGGAAATAGAAACAAGCACACAAGTGACACCGTTGTTTTTGGACTAATGTCCCCGGAAAAACCCAATGCGGGAAAACCGGTGCAACTATCTGAGGGTTTGATTTATTAAGTAGTTTCAGAATACAATTTGGGTGCCAAATCCGGCTCACCCAACAGAGAAAAATCTTGGCAGTAGTACCTCTCTACTCGGAAGTAGATATTCCGGCTGAAACCCCAGATAAACACTCCGGCAACTCTACAACTCCAATCTGCCCCACGAAACCCCAGTGTCAACCTCTAGGGACTGCGTCAGCCTCTCTCTGACCCAGTGTTAGCCCAACGTCGCCCTGGCTTGGCCTGCGTCAGCCTTTGGAGGCATTGCGTCAACCCTCTGGCCCTCTGCGTCACCCACGCTGGCCCTCTGAGGCACTGCGCAGCTCCTGGTTGCCTTTGCGTGAGCCCTGGCTGGCTCTGCGTGAACCCTTGGCTGCTTCTGCGTCCCTCTCTCCGGCTACTGCGTTGATCCTCCCGTGCTATGCCTCTCCGCTTCTGTATTCACTGCCCCTCCGCTGCAACTCTGATCACTCTCTCAACTTTTTTAGTAAACCCAATCCCAGAAAGTCGAAATCTTGATCTCTTGGTGTGTTCTCCAAGTGACCCTCAAGCCTCCTCTTATAATTTTCTCGTTGACAATCAATGGCTGAGATTAAGTCCCTAATCAACGGCTAATATTAGATCTGGCTTAATCCATGACTTTTGGACCATTCTAACACAATTTTATATTGATTCACATTAATATTTTATTTTTCGTAAGTTTAGACTTAGAGACTCCATTAAAAATATTAATTATTTTAATATCTCCCAAACTGTTTAGAATTTTCCCAAACCCTTTCTGGGCATTGGATATCTTGTGTGCCTTAGCCTCTCCACCAATTTTCGTGGTTAGAGCACATCCAATGCTACTCCAAATCAACATTCCTTCTTAGCGAGGACTGTGCTCTAGTAATACTCCTCATTGAGCATCACTCTGATCATTTGGCATCGGTCCCTGTGCTGATTCTAGGCCTGCTGCCCAACATCCTCTGCACTGCTGCATCCTGTACTGCTACCCATGGCCTGCCACTGCCACTGTTGCATCCGTACTGCAACTCCCTCTGCATCCATGCTGCTACCGATGGCCTTGCCACTGCCACTGCTGCATCTGCACTGCAACCCTTCTCATCACGCTGCATCGTGCTGCCCATAGCACTACCACTGCTAACCGCTACATTGCAACTCAGTTATTGAGAAGTAAGTAACTGATCTCCCAACTCTGACATCTCCGTTAGGCTAGAAACACCTGATGCTGAAGCTCCCTCTGTCACTGACAAGTGCTCCCTCTCTGACCTCTGCGCTGCTGCAACAACTCCATGCATCTCGCACTGTTGCACACCTCTCTGTGCCATCTTGCACTGGTGCAACACTCCCGTGCCTCTTGCACTGTTGCAGCATGCTAGCCTCGCGTTGTCCTGGGAATCCTGCACTGTAGTTCCCTCCATCGCTCCATCCGCATCCGTCTCTACCGACATTCGCCAATCTTGCTACTCCTCTTCGGGGCTCCCATAGCAAGGTCTAATCCAAGAGGCTGGGTACCTCGAGGATCCTGCCCCTCATTGCCTGTAGTCCTCCTGACTACAGCTCGATGTCTCCCCACTTCTTCTGAAGTGGCACATGAGCACTCATGGCACAATCATCGTCTGTCTCCACTTCCTTCTCTGCCCTTGCTGGCGCTGCCTTGGTCTTGGAGGCCTCTCCCTTACTCTTCTTCCTTGGACACTAGGTCGCATAATGACTCAGCTCCCCACAACCGAAGCATTTGACCTTGGAGAGGTCCTTATTCCTCTGTTTCTTCTGCTTTCACTCAGATGCTAGGGAAACATCCTCCTCCTCCTCCTTTTTGATTATGATCCCCTTGTCACTGCTTCTCGCCTTGCTCAGCCTTTTGATCTCTTCTTGGCGAAGAGCAACCTACATTTCCTCCCAATCTGGAAGGGTCGCCTTGCCCAGTATGCTCTGGACAAACACCTCCCAGTCTTCTGAGACTGCGTTCAGGGCTATTCTCACCATCAATTCTGGATCCGGTGTTGCCCCTATGGAAGTCAGCTGATCCCAGATCTCCTTCAATTGACCAAGGAATGGGTCGATCTGTTCTCCCTTCTTCATCTAGTATGATTGCAGCTGATTTTCTAGTAGCATCTTCCTCAGCGGGGAAGTATTCTGATACAACTTGGTCAGGCCTCCTACATCTCCTGTGCCATGTTCTTCTTAGCAATATGTGGTACTATATGATCCTTGACCCCGTCAAGGATGATACTCTTAGCCCTTGCCATTGCATCCTTGTACACCTGTTGTTATCAGTCGGATCAACTGGGATAGCTATCGTCCTCAAGGTGAAGTGCTTGACACGATTCCTGTCTAGTATGGATAAGATTTTGGCCTTCCAGACTACGAAGTTTGAGGCTTCATCTAGTTTGTCCTGGTCTCTTACTTCGTGTAGTGCCATTTCGCTGCTTCTCTACTTCCCTCCTGGAAGTTCTTGGTATGACTCCTCTGAGCCTCGATTTCCCTCCTGGAAACCCTTCTGCCAATGTCGAGATGCCCCTCTCTAATCGTCTGTGCAACTGCAACACTGATCTGGATTCCTTGGCTAGAAATCCACCTTGGCAGCAACTCCCTCTACCTTGGCCTTGCCCTGTTAGGTACTGTTCTGACTACAGTACCCCACTAGCTCCACTCTGCAACTTACCCACAGCCTCCTAAACCCCAACAAATTGAAGGTTAGAGCTCCTAGGCTCTGCGCAATCCCGACACCGGCAAATCAGCCTCCTCAGCCAATTGCGTTAGCCCTCCTGGCCTCTGCATGGCTCTGCGTGAGCCTGCCTTTGCCTCCCTCAGCCTTTGCGCTGCCTCTTCCTGGCTCAATCTTGATGATGCAGGCACTGCATCACCCCTTCCTTGCTGCTACTCTACTAGGAACAACTTCTGTCACTCGGGACAACTGTTTTCTGCTGCTGCTGCTATGTTCGGCTGATGTCCTCAGTTCTCCTGTGTGTAGGAATTTACAGGGTAAGTTCCTCATACAGAATACCAAAGGACACCGCTCACAAACAAATCACAGATCAATACACTAGTATTGTTGACGTGGTTAAAACCCTCAAAGAGGGAAACAGTCCATGGTCTGAGCCAATGTGGCCACTTCAGGCAATTTATTAATAAAAGAATGAAAATTTACATAAGCTTCTCTCATGAACGGTTACCCTACAAATGACCCTCCATGCTCTTTAAATAGAGATCATGGACCAATCGGGTGTTAAGGCCCGGATCAAGTGTTGGTAATACCGAGGAGAGAATGAACTGTAAGATCACTACATATCGTGACCGTTGGATTGTACGTTACAAAAGTACATAGTAAAGAAACACACTTTACCTAACTCTACACTAGACCAAGTTATACTTAACTATTTCCTATGTGTCGGAATATCCTAACATCCCCCCTTAAGAACAACTTGGGATAGGATTGAAGGATGTACAAATATGACACAATAGGAGAAGGAAGGAGGCATTAGAGCCTATCCCCCCTTAGTGACAACTTCTTGAACTCCAACCATAAATCGAAGTTTAGTAAACTTCGCCTCTGTGAGAGCCTTTGTAAACATGTCTGCAACTTGATCATCTGTTGAACAATATTGCACTTCAAGAACATGGTCGTGAATGAGCTTTCTGATGAAGTGCATGTGCAGTTCAATGTGTTTGTTGCGCTGATGTTGGAGTGGATCTTTGCATAGTTGAATGGCACTTTGATTATCACACCAAAGTGTAGTGGGATGCTGCTGCTAAAAGCCAAACTCTGATAGGATCTGACGAAGCCACAGGTTTCCTTACTAGCTTCTACGACACCACGATACTCTGCTTCTGCTGAAGAAAGAGAAATGGCACTTTGTTTCTTGCAAGCCCATGTAATAGGCCCTGAACCAAGAGTGAACACATACCCTGCAGTAGACTTTCGATCATCAGGGTCACCAGCCCAATCAGAATTAGTGAAACCAACCAATAGAGGAGATGCTTCTGCATTGTAATGAATCCCAAACTGAACTGTACCTCGAACATAACGAAGTATTCTTTTAGCTGCTTTTCAATGACTTTCATGGGGGTTTTGCATAAACTGAGCAATAAGGCCAATAGCAAAGGAAAGGTTAGGATGAGTATGGGTCAGATACAAAAATTTTCCTACAAGCTGACGGTATAAGGTAGCATCAACTTTAGGGGAAGTACAAGTGACTGAAAGTTTGGCTCCAGGTTGAAAGGGAGAAGGGGCTGGCTTACAGTCTTCCATGTGAAAATGGCGTAGAAGATCACATGCATACTTGGATTGGGAAAGGGAAATACCTTCCTTGTATTGCAAGACTTGAAGCCCAAGAAAATAATGCAAGTGTCCTAAGTCTGTCATTTCAAGCTTCTTTTTAAGGCTGGACTTCACATGGTTTATAAGGTTGGGATCACTACCAGTAAGGATAAGATCATCAACATAAAGAACAAGAATGATACGAGACTTGCCCACTTTCTTGGTGTAGACAGTATTGTCAGAATGACACCTAGAAAATCCAGTTTCTAAAAGAAAGCTATCCGTAAAGGGATTTCTTAAGCCGACATACAAGGCTGGAGTCTGTTTATGTAAAGCCAGTAGGTTGTTCCATATAGATTTCGTCTTGCAAGTCCCCATGTAAGAAGGCAAATTTAACATCCATCTGATGGACTTCCCATTTGAAAGACGCAGCAAGGGAAAGAACAAGGCGGATAGAGTTCATTTTGGCAACAGGGGAGAAGGTTTCAGTATAGTCAATGCCTTCAACTTGTGAAAAACCCTTAGCAATAGGACGAGCTTTATGTTTATCAACTTTTCCTTCTGGTCCATACTTGGTTCTGTAGACCCATTTGCATCTAACAAGTTTTTGCCCCTTTGGAAGGGGAACAAGATCCCATGTATCATTTGCCAATAATTAATGATATTCTTCATTCATAGCTGCGTCCCAATTTGGATGGCCTAAAGCTTCTGCAAAGGTGTTAGGATCATAATTAGCTGAAGCTTGAGCGAGTAAAGAAGAGGCTTTATCGAACTAAGAACGTGTACGTCGCTGATCTGTAGGATCATCGGCAAGAGCACCTGCTGCATCCCGAGTAGCATGGACACATTTTGGAAGCTGAGGCGCTGAAAGAGGATCCTGAGAAGGTGGGGGAGGATTGTCATCCTCGCTGTCATCATCTGAAGAAGAAATATTTTCAGAAGTAGAAGGGATAGAGAAAGGTGGCACATCCGCCGAACTAGACTCATAGGCCGATATATTTTCAGCAAACTTTACATCTCTTCTAATGATAACATTTTTGGACTTAAGTGGAATAAATCTGTATCCTTTGACATCTTCAAAATATCCAACAAAAATACATTTTTCACTCTTGGGTTCTAAAGCTATATGTTTCTCATCTAGAATATGGGCCCATGCTTCACTTCCAAAAACACAAAAGTGACTTACATCTGGTTTAATTGAGCTCCATGCTTCTTCTAGAGTGATATTCTTTAAAACGTTAGTAGGAGTGCAATTTATTATGTAATTTGCATAGTTAATTGCTTCTGCCCAAAAATTAAGACTAAGTCCTTTAGATTGAAGCATACAATTAGCCATTTCCTTTAAGGTGCGATTCTTCCTTTCAGCTACACCAGTTTGTTGTGGAGTATATGGAACAGTATGTTGCATTTGAATTCCATTCTCAGTGCAAAAGTTGATGAATTTGTTGTTAACATATTCTTCGCCATTATCAGATCTTAGCTTAGGAAGTTGATGTCCAGATTGTTTTTCAACAAAGGCCTTAAAGGCCAAGAACATGTTAAATACTTCACTCTTGAGTTTTAAGAAGTATACCCAAGTGCGTCTGGAGAAATCATCAATGAAAGTTAAGAAATACTTGTAGCCAGAGAATGAAACAACTAGAAGTGGACCACATAAATCACTATGCACAAGCTGTAAAGGGGCTGAGGCGTGCCAAGAGGCACATTTTTCAAAACTATCCCGATGATGTTTTCCGAGTACACATCCGGAACAAACACCATCTCTGCAAGATACCATTGGAAGACCTATCACCATGTTTTCTTTACATAGATTCTGAAGGGAGCGATAGTTTAAGTGACCAAATCGCTCATGCCAAAGTTTGCTCACTTCATCATTATGAGCAACAAATATCGAGGAAGATTTGATGACCCAAAGTTGTTAAAATTATACAACCTTGTAGAATCATCAGCAATGCCAGCAGCTAAAATCTGTCTAGGATCTCTTAGGTCCTTAATTACAACATCATGAGGTGAAAATTCAACGATTTTACCTTCACCTGAATGTGTTATCTGATATACAGATAGAAGGTTGCAGGATAAGGTTGGAACACATAATACATCATTGAATTGACCATTGTCTATACGAACAGTTCCAGTGCCTACAACACTAAGAGATCTATCATCACCAACATATATATTTTTGGTGTTACAATCATTTAAAGAAGAAAACATGGCTTTGTTTTTGGCCATGTGATAAGAAGCTCCAGAATCAATGAGCCAGTCCTGAGAATGAGAAGAAGAAGATACATTTAGTGCATATCCAGACCGAGATGCTTGACAACCACATGCAGAAAGTGCTATTCCTGAAGATGAAGTGAAGTTGTTGAGTGCTCCAAATGGATGTTATGCTTCTTCATTGATGTTTCCAAGGCTTCCATCTTCTTAAAGCATTTGGATTCTAAGTGGCCATCTCGATTACAAAAGTGGCAATGTCTATCTGTCTTCTTCCCTTTGTTTTTATTTGCTTTATTATTTTTTTGAAATGATTTTTCATTTTGAGACTGAAATTGCTTACGACCCTTGTTTGGTTTAGGACTATTCTTTTTAGGATACGACTTCTTAGGATTCTTTGAATTTGGTTGCTACTGAGCGGCTAAGGCTTTCTTAGAAGAGTTTCCAAGATTAAGAAGACCAAGATGTAAGAGTTTTTCTTGTTCTCTTATTAAAGAATCACAAAAGGCATCAAAGGAAGGGGACTTGTAGTCTTGTCTTTGAGAAATGAAGGCTTCTCTTGTAGAATGGAAGGTGGAAACAAACACAGAGTAGGCTGGTCCCAACTTAGTAAGAATGGAATAGATAAGGTTACCATCTTCTTTCTTAACCTTAACACCTTCCAAGAGAAGTCTAAGGGTCTTGAACTTGGACAAAAAATATTCAATGGAAGAAAAATTATTGGGGTCCAATGTAAGCAACTCATTTTCTAGTTGATGGGCTCTAAGTTCATTTTTAATTCCAAAAATTTTAGTGATCTGTTTCATTGCTTCATGAGGAGTATCAAGTTCTGCGATATGGAATCTAAGGTCTGGAGAAATAGACATCCCTATCAACCCACGTGCTTGATCTTGCCTATTTTCCCATTTGGCTGCCTTATCTTCATTTTTTGGTTTGGTTTCTTGGCCTGAGGCTATTCTGTAAAGACCTTTACTTCTAAGTAAATCCACAATGTAGGACCACCATTGGAAGTAGTTGGTGCTGTCAAGAATAACTTGGCATGGACTTTTCATTTTAACAGAAATTGAAGCTATAGATGCTGAAACTAAGTGTTCCAATGGAAAGATCTCGAAAAATTAGGTTGATTAAAAAAAAAAGGGCTTTGAAAACGACTTCCAGATGAAGAAGTTATGGCTTTTTGAAGAAAAGTTGTTGAAGATGCCGATGAAGTGCGGGAATATGCGGAAATGAATGATAATGTTATATTTAAAAAAAATCCGCCCCCTTTCCAAACTTAATCTAATTAGCTCAACAAAAAGAAAGACTTGAACTCAAGACCTCTATTCTCATAAAATAGCTTTGGACCAAGTGAGCTATATTAAAAGGTTAGTAATTTTTGGAAAAGAGGAAGGGGGGTTTTTTTTTTAGTCACTGAAGCTTTGGGGTGCGTGCTTACTTGAGAAAGCTCTTTTTTGCCTACAAAACAAAAAACACAAAACCCAACATGGACATACAAAAAAAAAAAACCTTACGGCTTGAAATTAGCTTTAGCCGGAAACTAAATATTCTCCTCAATGTTTCTGATTATCCAAGATCACACTAAGGCGTGGCAGAAAAGAGCATACGGATCAGAAAAATCCTTCCTTTCTGTTTTTGATTTGCCCAGATCGCACAGAGTTGCGGGGCAAAGGGCATACGCAGAAATGAAAGGTATAGATCCGGTAATTAAAAAAACAAAGAGCTAAATAAACCGAAATAAACAGAGAGAGAATAACTAAAAACTGCAAATAAACACTGTATACCTCCAGATCTTAAAAATGCCGTAGCTAGGGCTACCGGAAACCTTTTCGCGTCAAACAAAAGGGGTTCCTCACTGGAACAGATGCTCCTAACACAATAGAACAGTTGTCTCAGCCCGAAAGCAGTTAGTAACAGTAGATCTAGGAAACGACAGTTGGATGCAGTTCTATCGGCTTCAGATTTGGATCACCAACGAATGCGGCGCTCAAATAGCTTTGATACCATGTAGGAATTTACAGGGTAAGTTCCTCAGACAAAACGCCAAAGGACACCGCTTAGAAACAGATCACAGGTCAATACACCAGTATTGTTGATGTGGTTAAAACCCTCAAAGAGGGAAACAGTCCACGGCTTGAGCCAACGCGGCCACTTCAGACAATTTATTAATAAATGAATGAAAATTTACATAAGCTTCTCTCATGAGCGGTTCCCCTACAAATGACCCTCCATGCTTTTTAAATAGAGATCATGGACCAATCGGGTGTTAAGCCACAGATCAAGTGTTAGTAATACCGAGGAGAGAATGAATTGTCGGATCACTACATATCGTGACCGTCAGATAAGTTACAAAAGTACATAGTAAAGAAACACATTTTACCTAACTCTACGCTAGACCAAGTTATACTTAACTATTTCCTATGTGCCGGAATATTTAACCAAGTTATACTTAACCATCCTCTGATACCATGTTGGAATTTCTAAATCTGACACGTTAGAAACCCTTTATGCACTTTACTGATTTATTCCTACCTACTTGTTCTGTTAATTAACAAGTTATTTACCATGTAAATACTGGAGATAAATACAAATGCATGCTCAACACATTATAGATCATCAACTGAAGGAAATAGAAACAAACACACAAGTGACACCATTGTTTTTGGACTAATGTCCCCGGAAAAACCCAATGCGGGAAAACTGGTGCAGCTATATGAGGGTTTGATTTATTAAGCATTTTTAGAATACAATCTGGGTGCCAAATCCGGCTCACCCAACAGAGAAAAATCTCGGCAGTAGTACCTCTCTACTCGGAAGCAGATATTCCGGTTGAAACCCCGGATAAACACTCCGGCAGCTCTACAGCTCCAATCTGCCCCACGAAACCCCAACGTCAGCCTCTAAGGACTGCGCCAGCCTCTCTCTGGCCTAGCTTTAGCCCAGCGTCACCCAGGCTTGGCCTGGGTCAGCCCTTTGGCCCTCTGCGTCACCCACGCTGGCCCTTTGAGGCATTGCGCAGATCCTGGCTGCCTCTGCGTGAGCCCTGGATAGCTCTGCGTGAACCCTTCGCTGCTTCTGCGTCCCTCTCTCCGGCTACTGCGTTGATCCTCCCGGTGCTATCTTTGCCTCTCTGCTTCTGTATTTACTGCCCCTCAGCTGCAAATCTGATCACTCTCTCAACTTTCTCAGCAAACCCAGCCCTAGAAAGTCGAAATCTTGATCTCTTGGTGTGTTCTCCAAGTGACTCTCAAGCCTCCTCTTATACTTTTCTCGTTGACAAATCAACGACCGAGATTAAGTCTCTAATCAATGGCTGAGATTAGATTTGGCTTGATCCATGACTTTTGGACCATTTTAACACAGTTTTATATTAATTCACATTAATATTTTATTTTCCCTAAGTTTAGACTTAGGGACTACATTAAAAATATTAATTATTTTAATATCTCCCAAACTGTTTAGAATCTGCCCAAACCCTTTTGGGTATTGGAGATCTCATGTGCCTTAGCCTCTCCACCAATTTTCGTGGCTAGAGCACATTCGATGCTACCCCAAATCAACAGATCAACTGTTTGACCTTTAGATTTGCGACCCATGCCCATTACACCATGATTCAACTTCATAAACCTCGGTCGGTGCACCAAAAATTTCGCTCATGCAAAGACAGTGAGCTCGTCCCTTGATTTGTTCGGCCCTCTGAAACCTTTCAATTTCGTATGGCCCCCCAAAACGTTAATTTGACCGTCACATCAATAATTTATGAACTTGTTAAAGAACCCCTGAAAACGACCCTCTTAATTGTAGGAATTTACAGGGTAAGTTCCTCAGAAAGAATACCAAAAGGACACCGCTCACAACCAGATCTCAAATCAATACACCAGTATTTTTGACGTGGTTAAAACCCTCAGAGTGCAAGGAGGGAAACAGTCCACGGCCTGTCCCAACGTGGGTACAGACAATTTATTAATCAAAGAATGAAAATTTACATAAGCTTCTCTCATGCACGGATTACCCGAACAATGACCCTCCATGCGCTTTAAATAGAACTCATGGACCAATCGGGTGTCAAGCCACGGATCAAGTGTCGGTAATACCGAGGTGAGAGTGAACCGTCGGATCACTACATATCGTGACCGTCGGATTGTAAGTTACAAAATGTACAACGGTAAAGAAACACACTTTACCTAACTCTAACCTAACTCTATACTAGACCAAGTTGAACTTAACTATATCCTATGTGTCGGAATATCCTAACATCCCCCCTTAAGAACAACTTGGGATAGGATTGAAGGATTTACAAATATGACACAATAGGAGAAGGAAGGAGGCACTAGAGCCTATCCCCCCTTAGTGACAACTTCCTGAACTCCAAGCATATATCGAAGTTTAGTGAACTTCGCCTCTGTGAGAGCCTTTGTGAAGATGTCTGCAACCTGATCATCTGTTGGACAATATTGCACTTCAAGAACATGGTCATGAATGAGCTTTCTGATGAAGTGCATGTGTAGTTCAATGTGTTTGCTGCGCTGATGCTGGACTGGATCTTTGCATAGCTGAATGGCACTTTGATTATCACACCAAAGTGTGGTTGGATGCTGCTGCTCAAAGCCAAACTCTGATAGGATCTGACGAAGCCACAAGGCTTCCTTACTAGCTTCCACGGCACCACGATACTCTGCTTCTGCTGACGAAAGAGAAATGGCAGCCTGTTTCTTACAAGCCCATGTAATAGGTCCTGAACCAAGAGTGAAGACATAACCGGCAGTAGACTTCCGATCATCAAGGTCACCAGCCCAATCAGAATCAGTGAAACCAACTAACAGAGGAGCTGCTTTGGCACTGTAATGAATCCCAAACTGTACTGTACCTCGAACATAACGAAGTATTCTTTTAGCTGCTTTCCAATGACTTTCACGGGGGTTTTGCATAAAACGAGCAACAAGGCCAACAGCAAAGGAAAGATCAGGACGAGTATGGGTTAAATACAAGAGTTTTCCGACAAGTTGACGGTATAAGGTAGCATCAACTTCAGGAGAAGTACAAGAGACTGAAAGTTTGACTCCAGACTGAAAGGGAGAAGGGGCTGGCTTACAGTCTTCCATGTGAAAATGACGAAGAATATCACAAGCATACTTGGACTGGGAAAGGAAAATACCCTCTTGGGATTGCAAGACTTGAAGACCGAGAAAATAGTGTAAGTGTCCTAAGTCTGTCATTTCAAATTTCTTTTTAAGGCTGGACTTCACATGGTTTATAAGGTTGGGATCACTACCAGTAAGAATAAGATCATCAACATAAAGAACAAGGATGATAAGAGAGTTGCCCACTTTCTTGGTGTAGACAGTATTGTCAGAATGACACCTAGAAAAGCCAGATTCTAAAAGAAAGCTATCCATTTTGGCATACCAAGCCCGAGGAGCTTGCTTGAGGCCATAAAGGGATTTCTTAAGTCGACAAACAAGGCTGGAGTCTGTTTGTATGAAGCCAATGGGTTGTTCCATATAGATTTCTTCCTGCAAGTCCCCATGCAAGAAGGCAGATTTAACATCCATTTGATGGACTTCCCATTTTAAAGAGGCAGCAAGGGAAAGAACAAGGCGGATAGAGTTCATTTTGGCAACAGGAGAGAAGGTTTCAGTGTAGTCAATGCCTTCAACCTGTGAAAAGCCCTTAGCAACTAGACGAGCTTTATGTTTATCAACTTTCCCATCTGGTCCATACTTGGTTCTGTAAACCCATTTACATCTAACAAGTTTGCGTCCCTTTGGTAGAGGAACAAGATCCCATGTATCATTTGTCATCAATGAATGATATTCTTCATTCATAGCTGCTTCCCAATGTGGATGGCCTGAAGCTTCTGCAAAAGTGTCAGGATCATGATTTACTGGAGCTTGAGCCAGTAAAGAAGAGGCTCTTTCAAACTGAGAACGTGTACGTCGCTGATCTGTAGGATCACCGGCAAGATCACCTGCTGCATCCCGAGTAGCACGGACCCATCTTGGAAGTTGAGGATCCTGAGAAGGTGGGGGAGGATTATCATCCTCGCTTTCATCATCAGAAGAAGAAATGTTTTCAAAGATAGAAGAGATAGGAAGAGGTGGCACATCCGCCGGACTAGGCTCGCAGGCCGATTTATTTTCATCAAATTTTACATCTCTTCTAATGATAACATTTTTGGACTTAAATGGAATAAGTCTATAACCTTTTACATCTTCAGAATATCCAACAAAAGTACATTTCTCACTCTTAGGTTCTAAAGCTTTATGCTTTTCATCTGGAATATGGGCCCATGCTTCACTTCCAAACACACGAAAGTGACTTACATCTGGTTTAATGGAACTCCAAGCTTCTTCTGGAGTGATATTCTCTAGAACCTTAGTAGGAGTGCGATTGATTATATAATTTGCACAATTAATTGCTTCGGCCCAAAAACTAAGACTGAGTCCTTTAGATTGCAGCATACAATTAGCCATTTCCTTTAAGGTGCGATTTTTCCTTTCAGCTACACCATTTTGTTGTGGAGTGTATGGAACAGTATGTTGCATTTGAATTCCATTTTCGGTGCAAAAGTTGATGAATGTGTTTTTAACATATTCTCCACCATTATCAGTTCTTAGCTTAAGAATTTGATGTCCAGATTGTTTTTCAACAAATGCTTTGAAGGCCAAAAAAGTGTTAAATACTTCGCTCTTGAGTTTTAAGAAGTATACCCAAGTGCGTCTGGAGAAATCATCAATGAAAGTTAAGAAGTACTTGCAGCCAGAGAATGAAGCAACAGGAAGAGGACCACATAAATCACTGTGCACAAGCTGTAAAGGGGCTGAGGCGTGCCAAGAGGCACGTTTGTCAAAACTGTCCCGATGATGTTTTCCGAGTACACATCCGGAACAAACACCATCTTTGCAAGATACCATAGGAAGACCTGTCACCATATTTTCTTTACATAGATGCTGAAGGGAGCGATAGTTTAAGTGACCAAACCGCTCATGCCAAAGTTTGCTCACTTCATCATTATGAGCAACAAATACTGAGGGAAGATGGGATGACCCAAAGTTGTGAAACTTATACAACCTTTTGGAATCATCAGCAAGACCAGTAGCTAGAATCTGTTTAGGATCTTTTAGATCCTTGATTACAACATCATGAGGTGAAAATTCAACAATTTTACCTTCACCTGAATGAGTTATCTGATAGACAGATAGAAGGTTGCAGGATAAGTTTGGAACACATAATACATCATTAAACTGACCATTGTCTAGATGAACAGTTCCAGTCCCTACAACATTAAGAGATCTATCATCACCAACATATATATTTTTGGTGTTACAATCATTTAAAGAAGAAAACATGGCTTGGTTTTTGGCCATGTGACAAGAGGCTCCAGAATCAATGAGCCACTCATGAGAATGAGAAGAAGAAGAAGATACATTTAATGCATAACCAGACTGAGATGATTGACAATGACATGCAGAAAGTGCCATTCCGGAAGTTGAAGTTGAAGTAGGCTCCACATGGATGTTATGTTTCTTCATTGCGGCTTCCAAGGCTTCCATCTTCTTAAAGCATTTAGATTCTAAGTGGCCATCTCGATTACAAAAGTTACAATGTCTGTCAGTCTTCTTCCATTTGTTTTTATTGGTCTTATCATTTTGCTGAAATGATCTTTCATCTTGAGGCTGAGTTGGTTTAGGACCATTCCTTTGAGGATAAGACTTCTTAGGATTCTTTGAATTTGGTTGCTGCTGGGCGGCTAACGCTTTCGTGGAAGAGTTTCCAAGATTAAGAAGACCAAGGTGTAAGAGTTTTTCTTGTTCTCTTATTAAGGAATCACAAAAGGAGTCAAAGGAAGGGGGTTTGTAGTCTTTGCCTTGACAAATGAAAGCTTCCCTTGTAGAATGGAAAGTGGAAACAAATACAGAGTAGGCTGGTCCCAACTTAGTAAGGATGGAATAAATAAGGTTACCATCTTCTTTCTTAACTTTAACACCTTCCAAGAGATATCTAAGGGTCTTGAATTTGGACAAGAAATCTTCAATGCAAGAAAAATTATTAGGATCCAAAGTAAGCAACTCATTTTCAAGTTGATGGGCTCTAATTTCATTTTTAATCCCAAAAACTTTAGCAAGTTTTTCTAATGCTTCATGAGGAGTTTCAATTTCTGCAATGTGGAATCTAAGATCAGGAGAAACAGACATTCCTATCAAACCACGTGCTTGATCTTGTCTATTTTCCCATTTTTCGGCCTTGTCTTCATCTTTGGGTTTCTTCTCTTGGTCTGTGGCTATTCTGAAGAGACCTTTACTTCTAAGTAAATCTCCCATGTAGGCTACCCATTGGAAGTAGTTAGTGCTGTCAAGAATGACTTGGCATGGACTTTCCATTTTTTTGAAAAAAAACTGAAGCTGAAGATGCTGAAAGTAAGTGGTCCAATGGATAGATCTCGAAAAAATAGGCGGTTTTAAAAAAAACGGCTCTGAAAAAGGCTTCCGGATGAAGAAGTTATGGCTTTTTGAAAAAAAATTGTTGACGTTGCCGGCAAAGTGCGCGAATGTGCGGGAATGAAAAAATCCGCCCCCACAAAATGGAGACTTGAACCCAAGACCTCTACTCTCTTAAAAGGTCTTTGAACCAATTGATCTATACAAAATATTTGAGAGAGAGAGAGAGAGAGAGAGAGAGAGAGAGAGGGGGGGGGGGGGCCTCGATTTGCGTGCTTGCCTTGGAAAGCTCTTTTCCCCTACAAAACACAAAACACAAAACCCAACACGAATATGCAAAGAAAAACGAACCTTACGGCTCGAAGTTAGCTTTAGCCAAAAAACTAGAATTTTAAAAAAAAATCTCAAAGTTAGCTTTAGCCGAAAAACTAAATATTTTTCTCAATGTTTCTGATTTTCCGAGATCACACTAAGGTGCAGGGAAAAGAGCATACGCATGAGAAAAATCCTTTCTTTCTGTTTCTGATTTGCCCAGATCGCACAGAGTCGCAGGGCAAAGAGCATACGCAGAAATGAAAGGTATAGATCCGGGAAAAAAAAAGGCTAAATAAACCGAAACCGAAATAAGCAGAGAGAAAATGACAGTAAACTGCAAAAAAAAAACTGTATACCTCCCGATCTGAAAAATGACGCAGCTAGGGCTACCGGAAACCTTTTCGCGTGAAACGAAAGGGGTTCCTCACTGAAACAGATGCTCCGAACGCAACAGAGCAGTCCTCTCGGCCCGAAAGCAGTCAGAAACAGCAGATCTAGGAAACGACAGCCGCATGCAGTTCTACCGGCTTCAGATTTGGATCACCAACGGACGCGGCCCTCAAATAGCTCTGATACCATGTAGGAATTTACAGGGTAAGTTCCTCAGAAAGAATACCAAAAGGACACCGCTCACAACCAGATCTCAAATCAATACACCAGTATTTTTGACGTGGTTAAAACCCTCAGAGTGCAAGGAGGGAAACAGTCCACGGCCTGTCCCAACGTGGGTACAGACAATTTATTAATCAAAGAATGAAAATTTACATAAGCTTCTCTCATGCACGGATTACCCGAACAATGACCCTCCATGCGCTTTAAATAGAACTCATGGACCAATCGGGTGTCAAGCCACGGATCAAGTGTCGGTAATACCGAGGTGAGAGTGAACCGTCGGATCACTACATATCGTGACCGTCGGATTGTAAGTTACAAAATGTACAACGGTAAAGAAACACACTTTACCTAACTCTAACCTAACTCTATGCTAGACCAAGTTGAACTTAACTATATCCTATGTGTCGGAATATCCTAACATTAATTAATTGCTAATCATGATTACCAAATGACTAACATTTGATGTTCCAAATTGTCGAGCTGAAATGGAACCCGACCCTCCACAAAATAAAACTGTCAGTCACAAAATCTTTCGTAATGTTGGCCCCAACCTTGCTCACAGCTCATGACTTGGCCCCAAATTTGATGGCGGCTCTTCAATGATTATTTTCGACTCCTTTGAAATTCCTTGATGGTTCCATTAGAATTTCCATGTAATGAACTTTGGCTTAAATAATTTTTGTCTATCGCCTTGTTAATTTCGGCCTCATAGAAGAATATTTGGCCCAAACTCTATTTGGCCAAACATTAATATAAAAAATTGTAGAATACTTAATACACAAGCGACAATTTGATGGCCAATTATTGATTCAACAATTTGAAACAAAATTGTCGGATATTTAAAGGAGGAAATCTTCAACACTAGAAATTTTCCAAAAACTAGTTCTCCTAAAACCCTTGATTTTCTCCGAGGTTGTTCTGCAATAACCCTCAAGCTGGCAGGATGCACAACTTTGATACCACTGTAATATCCAAAATGGGATATTTGTGGAAATCTAACTCAACCAAAATTACTCCATAAAAATTACCATTTATTTTAACAGAACATTGCCATGTAAAAATATAACCAATATCATACAACAAAATAACAACAAGATGAATAGGAACAATCTCAACTTTTATTATAATAAAAACTGGGGTTTACATGTTGATACAACAAAATAGCTAAGATGGAAAAATCGCCTCAAGAATCTGCTCCAATGCTACGCTGGCCCTCTAAACTGAATTGAACTGCACTTCTAAGCTCTCTTGTGAATTCTGGATGAAATCACCAAGGGAAGGTGGGTACTCTCCCAACCTCACTGAATCACCCGAGGGTTTCCGTCCTAGGGCTATAAATGAAGTAGAGAACCGGGTTCTCAAACCTCTCATACAAGAAGAAGATCAAATCCAAGATGTCCTCTAATGGCCTCCTCCTCTTTTTATAGATCTGATGGACCCCTCTAGAAGCTCCTATTTTATTATTATTTTAATCATTGAGCACATTTCCCTTAATTAAAATATCTTTTTAATGTGGGAAAATGGTAAATTGGCCACCATACTCTCTCCGACCACTGGAAGTCACTTCTCAGCATCCCATCCTGTAGATTTTCTCGTTCCGGTTCCAACGAGCTATTACACTGAGGTGTTCCATCAATTAATCTTCCCGGAATGCCACCTCGAGCATAATTAATTAAGTTAGGCCCCATAATAATGCTATTTTTTGAAAGTTGTTGGAATGCAACAGAACGAAAGACAAATTGTGCGGATGATGGAATATGCCAAGCGAATGCCATTAGATCCCATAAAAACTCCTCAAAACTCCCTCAGAACCCCTGATGACATAAACTTGCTCCCATGACTTGGCCATCCCGTGCCCTGGAAATCCACCCTGGTTGTACTATAGAGGAAAATAAAAATGGGGACATGAGAGTAACAAGGTGTATAGATGTAGGAGGGAGCAATTGGGTATGCATAAGTTACCTCGACATTTGTTTTTCCACCCTTCTTTATTTGCCTTTTGCCTTTTATTAATTTTTCTTTGTATTATTGCTCGAGGCTCCAGGAAATGAGAGCATACTGTGAATTGATATAAAGTAGTTATTACCCCCTTAAGGTTGGGTTGTTCATCGCCTAGGAGGGGTTGCGATGTGTGTGGGTTCCTTGTGTTAGAAAATTGAAAAGGCAGAAAGATTTTCTTATTCTTGATAATTACTTGTGATGTTCTTGATTTGTTATTAGAATTCTTTATATCTTCTTTCTTTTAGTTCATCAAGCAATTACTAAACCGAAAGCACGGAAAACAATGGACACCAAATGTAGGCACTATGCCAGGGAAAAACCCCCTTTGAGGGGAAAACCCAATCAAAATTCTCTTCCTTCCAATAATATTCTTTGAGACTCTTCATCCTAGACAAAGACCAAACCTTCCCTCCACACCAAGTCTGCCTCCTAGATCTTCGACCTCTCTTCCAGCAACTTCAACTATGTAGTAGCTTTCGACATTAGGCAGCTTTCGGCATTAGGCAACTTCCTGTTGTTAAAAGTAACTAGTTTCGGTCTTCATAATGACATATAATCATGATCTTTGTAAATGATGAAAAGAAAGGAATAAAATTATTTTTGTAATGCCTCGCTTCATGGGTTTCATGAGCAAGAGATTTTATTTGTTAGTGGCTCCCATTAGAGCCCTAAGATTTATCATTAAGTCAAAGAGTCAATGACATGTATGAAGAGCTCTTCTTGAGCATGAGTCAATGTATATGAGTCTATGAAAATGTCTAAAAGCCCTCCAATGACAAGCACTAGTCCTGCTCTTGATGTCGGCCTCAAAACAAAAAGGAATTTCATGTCGGCTTCAAATTAGAGACACATCCCTTTGCTGTATATATGTCGGCTTATATATATGGGAGACTACTATATATAGGCGGGTAGACTCTTCACATAACACAAAAAACAAAGTTCGGATTACTCTGAATTTTCGGATGGTTATCAAGCTCGGATTCAGATCTTAGAACAAAAGGTAATTCAGATGAAGCCTAGAGAGATGTTTCAAGGGATAGCGAGGGTCTGTTATGATGAAAGGACAACAGAGTTACAACAAGAAGGAACTACAAAAGACTGTTCAGATGCCTCTCTGAGTCTCAGATGGACAGTGATATGAAAAGGGAGAACAATTCGGATGGGTCAAGGGACAACAAGAAGTGATGAAGGAACAACGAAGCTTTGGAGCTATTATTCAGTGATGTATCACTGTGTTTTGGTGCTACTGCAGAGGTCACATTTTGGTGACAATACATTG
Organism: Pinus tabuliformis; assembly: GCA_031772625.1. NCBI lineage: Eukaryota > Viridiplantae > Streptophyta > Pinopsida > Pinales > Pinaceae > Pinus > Pinus tabuliformis. The sequence goes on along the minus strand of CM062816.1, from coordinate 49,740,859 downwards.
ACAAGTTTCGGTGCCATAACTAGTATATCTACAGTTCGTTGAAGAGGTGATCTCAGAGTGAAGAAGTTAGAAGAAGAAGAGGAGTCAAGAAGAAGAACATAGAACTAGTGTCTTGGTCTTGGAGTGGCTAATAGGTCAAGGGTCTTGGTCTTGGTATTTGTCAATTGGAATTTCTAGAAGAAGAATTTGTGCAGGTTTTCCTCTCAAATGGTGAGAGGCTTTGGCCTTGGCTCATAGCCTACATGCTGTGTCTCTTGTGTATTTATGTTCATGCATTGGTTACTGTTTGATGAAGAAGAACACTAATAATCTAACAAGAAGAAGATCCTAATCTAAACAAGAAAAAGTATTCACAATCCAATTACTAATGGAAGAGAAATCACCTAATACTAATGCCCTAGATTTCTCAACATGGTATCAGAGCTAGGGCATTCAATTCAAAGGAAGGGCATCTAGTCAAAGAGACATTCAAGGATCGAGTTTCAATTAAAGCATCAAAGCAAGTTGAAGGTTATCAAAGCAAGAGCTACATTGAAGAATCAAACCCTAGATCAAAGAAGCAGTCTACAACAACAAGAGATTTTGATTTTATAGTCATAATCAAAAGACCACAAAGACCCTCATCAAGTTATCTACAAAGCAAGGTAGCTCGAAGTACTTTTTAGTTGAAGATCACATCATCTTGGAGAAAGTCGAAACCCTACTAGCAATTTTGATTTGCACTCATTCACTACCAAAGTAATTGAAGTATCTTGAAAGCAAGAAGGCATTATCATCATCTTCAAAGCTATGAGGCAAGTTCCCTCTCATTCAAGCAAGGTTCCTATCCTTGCTCTTCAAGAAGATCATCCAAGGAAGGAGCACTGATACATCTTCTTCAACCATCATCAAAGTGATCAAGTAGAAGATTTCATCTTTACTTGTCAAGTAAGTATCTTTCATTCTTTAATCAATTTGGTAAAATGACTTCGTGTTTGCAAGGAGATCTATAAGGTAGTTGGGTCATTGAAACTCCTTGCATGGAAAAGGGGGATAGACATAGTCCTCGAAAAAGGCGAAGTGAACATATCAATGGAAAGGTCTCCTCTGAATACATGGAAAGGGATCAAAGGGCTTAAGGGATTCTAATGTAATCAGTGAAAGATCCCTCATCCCTATATAGCAATATTGGAGACATCAAAGAGATATATATGATAGGCTGGTAGAGCTATTCTCTGAAGATGCGTTAAAGAAGGTCACATCACTTAGATCTGATCTACACAAAAATTAAAGGTATCAAAGGATGAAGGGATATCTTCATAAGATCTCAACTACGAGATCTGGGAGAGATGATAAGAAGATAATCACCATTGATCTAAAATGCACTAACTGATGATCAAGGTAACATATATCCATGGGGATAAGAAAGTTACCTCATTCGACAACTTATGGTTTCTATGCAAGATAGAAGAAGACAAGTTGAGGGCAAAAGTGTTGAAGGTTAAATGACTCAAACATTTGCAGGAAGGAAAGGGAAGTTTCGAAAATTTGTTCCTCAGAAAAAGAAAGAAGAGCATAGTTGAGATTCAATGCTATGCAAGTAAAGACTATGGACTTTACAGGATAGATTGTCTTAAAGGGACAATATCAAAAGAAAGAAAAGAAGCCCATATCACCGAAGAAGTGGAGGAAGCTGAAGAAAGGAAGTCCAAGAAAAGAGGAAGTAAGAGATCTCGACTGAGATAGTCTTCCTCACAAAAGTTCTTGTCATAGCTCCTAAACCTTATAGGATATGGCTATAATAAATAATAAGATGCATCATGGCATCATGGAAGCATTAGAAACAAGAGCTCGTGACATCACCATAGGAAACATGAAGGATGTCTGATAGTCAAAGGATATAGCTCTTGGTGACCTCATTGAAAAATCAAAGGAAGAAGTCATCCAGGACAAGTCTCATCATACATCTGTTTAAAAGGGAAACATCTGCTGAATAAGGATATGCGAGATGGAATCCTCATTGGAGGATTCACCGATCTAGAGAGAAAGCAAGTGTTTCATCAGAAACTCCAATTTGTGGAGTTCATGGGATGATGGTATGATGACATGAGAGATGAAGCAGATCAAGGGGTTGAAGATTCTTTTCAATCAAGGAAGCTGTTGAAAGAAACCTAGATGACCTAAAGGTAAATAAGGTATGTATGCTTGTATTTAATATTATAAAGTCATGTCGTATGGTTGCAGGTAACAAGGATCACTACTTCTATTTTGAAGCATGATCAAAGGAAAGGAATCTCCTCCTATGAAAGAATGTCGGAAGGCATGAGTCACACTAGATGAAATCAACATAATATGTCCTCATATGAAGTATGAGGTGGTTGACTACGATTGAGGAACTCTGATTGGAAGCTCCTGAGAATGAAGTGTGTGAAGAGACAGGAAGAGATCGTGATAATATGCAATGATGGTAGAAGGCATTCAACATCCGAAGTCCAAGAAGATGTGACTAGAATATCTCCCGGAAAAATGTGAAGACTCTGATGGAAGTCAAAAAAGATAGAGACCCTTGACACTGAATATCTGTGGGAGATGTGTCAATCTGCATGCAGGATGCTGATACTTACAGGAAGATGTCATGGTGAAATATCATCACAAAGGTAATTTTGATTTGAAGTGTTCATTGATTATTTTTGAACTAACATCTGGTTGGGCTTATGTAGGATTGTCAAAGGGAAGATCTGTGAATGACTTCCAAGCAGACCATATAGAAGGATGTAATGTCCTTCCGAAAAATATGGCATGAAAGCAGAATGACATGAAGCAAAGCCAGATGGAAAATTTGATGGATCACTTTCTGATGAGTTAAGAACATGACTAACTCATGGATAAAAGTGATGGATGATCTGTGCCCTATGTAGAAGTTCCCAAAGATGAAGACTCCTTGACGAAGAAGAAATTCATGACATCAAAGGAAGGAGCTCTTCAAGCAGCTGGTTGTTTCAGGATCTCCACATGAGGAGTTGCGATAGGTCCTTGGTTAAGAGGGAGCCTGAAAAGAAGTTTCTTACTTGGAAGAAACTTGGAAAATTCCTAAGCAGGGAGCTTAGGTACATTCCTTTGTGATAGGAATGAGTACATTCCTTTAATGGAATATGTCCTCCTGGTTTGAAAAGGAGAGATAGACATGTCATTCTGTTCTTCACCTGGGAAGACAGAATGGAGGATTGTGTAATCATTTGGCATCCGATGCTCTTTGAGGATGAGATAGGGCATCCAACAGTAAGAGTAGTCGTGGAGGACCAATATTCTTTGTGGGACTGGGGAGTCCAAGAAAAGAATAGTCCTTATGGAGCATATCCTAAGTGAACTCGGGTGGGGTATGTTCCTAGAGAGACAATGATGAGTATGTCTATAAATCATTGGTCTCGCCAGCATTGTGCTCTGATCTTGTGGAGAGATAGAGCTGTTAGTCAAGGCCTTGCTATATAACAATGCTGGTTGATATGATGCTATACAAATGAGTTACAAATCCGAATTCTTCTTATGAGAAATTCTTCAGATTGAGAATGACCAAGTACCATTATGAATACCTCCCTAGTTAAGAGGGAGTGTTGTTAAATGTGTAGAAATTTTGAATAATATGACACTTATTCACAGAGATTATCCTGATTATACACTATTGCGGAATACATGCATAATACATAAGCTCCTCTACGTTGATCATCAATTTAGCAGCATAAAAACAATGAAAACATCAATAGCATGCACACATTAACACAGTATGTAACCCGGGAAAGCTTACAGCTGAAAACCCCAAACTATCTGTATATTAATGATTGGGAACATGTAACAATACATAGTACAATACTCCTCACAAGTATCCAGCACTATCTCCACTTGTTACACACAAAACTAGCCCCGATCCGAACAAGTCACAGGTTCAAAATCTTCTCCGCTGCTTTGCTTGCCTCTATTGCACAATACCATGTGAAAATCACTCACTCTGGAAATCACGTGAGCAGAGGCTATTTCATTGGGCATATATTGTGCAATACTCATTGGCATACTCAATCCATTGATTGTGCAAGATCTCATGCACAACTATAGTCACAACTGATAGCAATCTCAATCTCTAACACCCGTCTCCACTGAATTGTACATGCATTGAGTTAACTGATGTATTCTTCAGTTGCATTATGAGTTAATAATTAATTCACATCACTCATCACTAATCTATTTGCAGTTAGACTAATTACAACTAGTTTAACAAAGTCAAACTGAACACAACTCCATCAACTCCACATCCAACTCCACAGAACTCACATGCATGACTTCTAACTGATGTCATGCATGCAATAGCTCAATTGACTCACAAGAAAAGCATACTTCCTTCTGACAGCTGCATGTGCCACATCAGTAGCTCAAACTGAAGTGCTCCAAGAGAATAAGATAATGTTCTTAGTCCAAATATAGAAGTCCATCTATTTTTCCCAACATGACCAATCATCCATAAACAACATACTGCAACTCATAGACCATGATCCATATGTCTAAAAATAGACAATCTAAAAATAGACTTTGCGCTATAATTTTCCTGCGGGCCCACTTAGTGAAGGCGACTCCTTTCCACTAAGCTCCATCATCTTGTTGCATTCTCAACACTCCCTCTCAACAAGATATGGATTATCAGCAACCCCTATCCTGCCTCGGTGGTATTTGAATTTGCTCCTGGTGAGCGCCTTCGCCAAGATATCAGCATCCTGATCCTTCGTTGGAATGTATGAAAGTAACATGACTCTCCGCTGCACACAATCTCTGATATGATGGTACCTGATGTCAATGTGCTTAGATCTATCATGAAATATAGGATTAGCCGAGAGTTTAATGCAACTCTGGTTATCACAGTAAATCGCAGTAGGCTCCAAGTGAGAACCGAACAAACCGACCAGGATTTTCCTCATCCATATAGCCTCGCATGCAGCCAAACTTGCTGCCATATACTCGGCCTCTGCTGAACTGAGTGCCACGGATCTCTGCTTCCTGCTGTACCTCCCTGCCCAATCTGCATCCGTGAAGCCACATAGCTTCACCTCATCCTCCTATCTGTACCACAATCCATATCCCGATGTGCCTCTCAAATAACGCAATACATGCTTGCCTGCCTTCCAGAAGAGCTTGGTTGGCTTAACCATAGCTTGTGAAAGCTGGTTAACAGCATAGCATATATCGGGTCGTGTATTGACCAGATACATAAGCGACCCCACCAACTGTCGATAAACAGTGGCATCCACTTCTTCTGCCGAAGTGGCATCCTCCTTCCTCCAACCTCCAGGAAGAGGAGTATCAACAGGCTTGCAGCCATGCATGTTGAACTTCTCCAGTATCTCCCGAGCATACTTACCCTGAGAAACAAATAGTCCATCACTGCGCTGCCAAATTTCCAATCCCAGGAAATAATGAAGGAGGCCCAAGTCCTTCATCTCAAACTCCTTAGCAAGATCATCCTTGCATGAAAGTATCAATAGCTCATCACCCGTTAGAATCAAATCATCTACATAAAGTACAATGATAAGCAACTTACCCTCCACCACAATCTGGTATAGGTTAGGATCCGCCTCACTCTTGGAGAATCCAAGTCCGGTGAAATCGCTGTCTATCCGTGTGTACCAAGCACGTGGTGCTTGTTTCAACCCATACAGTGCTCTCTTGAGCCTGCACACATGTAACTCGTTGCTGAAGATCTCAAAACCTTTGGGCTGCTCAATGTACACCTCCTCCTCAATGACTCCGTTGAGGAACGCAGTCTTCACATCCATCTGATGAATGTTCCATCCCATTTGCGCTGAGAGAGCAAGAATCGTCCATATGGAAGAATACCTTGCGACAGGTGCAAAGGTCTCCTCATAATCGATCCCCTCTATCTGTGAAAAGCCTCGGGCAACAAATCTTGCCTTGTACTTCTCCACACTCCCGTCAGCTGCCTGCTTAACTTTGTAGATCCATCTCGAACCCACCATTGATTTCCCTTCCGGTCTTGGGACAATCTCCCATGCACTGTTTTTGACAATCGAATCATACTCTTCCACCATGGCATCTACCCATGCGGGATCCTCCACAGCTTCCTCGAAAGAGGATGGCTCAGTCACAACACATTTGCTCATAAGAGCCATGTATCCAGTGTACCGATCAGGTGACTGTCTCTGCCTGCGTTGGGCTGTAGGTGGTCCTACAACTTTCTCTGCATCTTGAGCCAGTTGCTCAGCTTCTGTCAAGCGCTTTCGCCCTCTGATGGTTGACACTGCATGAGTGGTCTCTTCCACTCCATGAACTTCGTCCTGTGGCTGATCCACGTCTTGAAGCTCATCTTTAGGAACTAATAGCTCCTCATTTGCATGCAAGTGTGGCTCCCTCTCAAGCGAACACTTCATGGCTTTCTCCTCCTGAAATTTTATATCCCGTCGCACAACAGTCTTGCCACTGTCTGACAAATACACATGATAGTTGTGGGGCGTATCAGTGTACCCCACAAATATCCAAACCTCTGTGGTCGGCTCCAACTTCTTCCTGGCATCCTTCGTCACATGCATGTAAACATTAGAACCAAAATCCTCAAATGAGAAATATCAGGTCTCTTACCAGAATAAGCCTCCTCGGGTGTACTCATGCCAAGTATCCTGTGAGGACAACGGTTCTGCACATAAACTGCTGTATTGCATGCTTCCGCCCACAAGTGAAGGGGTAGGCTCTGATCATGCAACATCGCTTGTGCAACACCCACGATCGTTCTGTTCTTCCTCTCAGCAACCCCGTTCTGCTATGGGTTATGGGGAGCTATGAGCTCTCTTCGAATCACTTCTGCACTGCAAAAGTCCTTGAACTCGCCAGAGATGTATTCACCACCATTATCGCTCCTAAGAGCCTTCACCTTCTTCCCTGACTCCTTCTTGACTAGTGCTTTGAACTCACAGAACTTTGAGTATGTCTCGCTCTTCTTCTGCATGAAGAAGATCCAGCACTTACGAGAGAAATCATCAACAAAGATCACATAATACCTGTGCTTTGCTGTCGAAGCTACTGAGAAAGGTCCACACATGTCTGTGTGAATTCTCTCAAGGATCGTCGTGGCGCGACTATCCTTCTCGTGAAAGGTGGCTTTCACAAACTTTCGCAAAGTACACCCCTTGCACTGATTTGACTGCGCAAGAGTGCCTTTAGGAAGCCCTGTAGTGATCTGCTGCATTATCTTCAAGGCTCCATGGTGAAGGTGACCCAATCTCCTGTGCCACAACTCGCCATCATCCCGGTTCACCAATCCTTCTGCCTTGCATGCCATTGTTGCGCATCCATCTACATGCAACTGATAAAGGTTCCTCACTCGAACCCCTATCTTCTGGGTTTCTCCAGTTGTCTTGCTGCGCAGGAAAGCCTTTCCCTCACTGAAAACAACATCATATCCCTTGTCTTCTAACATCGCGACAGAGATAAGATTCTTCTTCAATCCTGGAACATGCATCACTTCCTTCAATAAGAAGGGTTTACCAGACTCCCTCTCAAAGGAAATGGTACCAATACCGGTTGCACTATATCTACCATCATCGCCCATCTCGATGTGCACTCCAAGATCTTTGTCCTCCAGATCATAAAACAAATCTCGATCTCCTGTCATGTGAAAAGACGCACCACTGTCCAAGAACCATACCGATCCCATCACACTTGAAACCAAGCATGCGATCAATGAAAAATCAAGCTCAAACTGCGAGGCTAGAGCCTCTCCTGCTGAAGATCCAGCAGCTTGCTTGTTCTTCTTATTCTGCAGACAATTAGTGGCATAGTGTCTGTGCTAGTGACAGTGAAAGCACTTCACCTTGGACATGTCCTGCTTCTTGCCTTTCGCACCGGAATGAGAAGCTTTCTTGTTCTTCCCTTTGATGAAGATCCGTCCCTGGTATTCCCCCTGATCTCCTCCTGCACAAGATTTGACCAAAGTCTCTCCCATCCTGGCAATTTCTCCCGACCATTGACAGAGTCCTGATAGGAATGCCAACTCTTCGGAAGACCAAGGAGAGCCAAGCTCACCAAGTCCTCATCATCGACAGTCACCCCCACACTTCCCAGCTCATCCCTGCACTGAGTGAACTTCGTGAGATACTTAGGTATACTGTCGCCTTTCTCACATTTGATGTTTCTGAGTTTATCCTTGAGCGCCTGCTTCCTCTGATCGCTCTTGCTTTGGAATAATTCTGTCAACACTTTCCACATCAAGTATGGAGAAGCCTTTCCGTGCAGGCTGGACACAATGTGATCCTTCACGCCCTCCAACAGAATCCTTCGACACTTTGCTGTCTTCTTTTACCAAGCCTCAACTTGCGCAGCATCAGTAGGCTTTGGGACATCAGCCTCTATGAACTCCTTCAGCCCATTATCATCTAACACCACCTCCATCCCGTCCTTCCATGCAATATAGTTCGAGCTGCCCTCAAGAGCATACTCCAATCGCAATCCGTTGAAAGGCATTTCAACTTTGACACCAAGAAAACACTGCTGCGAATTCGAATTCCACCAGCTCCAAACTCAACCGCCTCTGATCTAAGATTCGTGAGAACAAAGTATTTCTCGTACAGAGATTGACTGTATGGGCATTCACCGGATATCTCACCTTCCAAAGGAAGGATGAATCCAGAGGCTACCTGGCCCGATTACAGACTTTGCCTGAAGAAATAAAATGTAAACACTTTCTGAATAGTAGATCTGATGATCAACACCTCTGATACCATGTAGAAATTTTGAATAATATCAAACTTATTCACAGAGATTATCCTGATTATACACTATTGCAGAATACATGCATAATACATAAGCTCCTCTACGTTGATAATGAATTTAGCAGCATCAAAAACAATGAAAACATCAATAGCATGCACACATTAACACAATATGTAACCCGGGGAAAGCATACAGCTGAAAACCCCACACTATCTGTATATTAATGATTGAGAACATGTAACAATACATAGTACAATACTCCTCACAAGTATCCAGCACTATCTCCACCTGTTACACACAAAACTAGCTCCGATCCAAACAAGTCACAGGTTCAAAATGTCCTCCGCTGCTTTGCCTGCCTCTATTGCACAATACCATGTGAAAATCACTCACTCTGGAAATCACTTGAGCAGAGGCTATTTCACTGGGCATATACTGTGCAATACTCATTGGCATACTCAATCCATTGATTGTGCAAGATCTCATGCACAACTATAGTCACAACTGATAGCAATCTCAACCTATAACACCTGTTTCCACTGAACTGTACATGCATTGAGTTAACTGATGTATTCTTCAGTTGCATTATGAGTTAATAACTAATTCACATCACTCATCACTAATCTATTTGCAGTTAGACTAATTACAACTAGTTTAACAAAGTCAAACTGAAGACAACTCCATCAACTCCACATCCAACTCCACAGAACTCACATGCATGAGTTCTAACTGATGTCATGCATGCAATAGCTCAACTGACTCACAAGAAAAGTATACTTCCTTCTGACAGCTGCATGTGCCACATCTGTAGCTCAAACTGAAGTGCTCCAAGAGAATAAGATAATGTTTATAGTCTAAATATTATTATGAGACAATAATATTTGACTTTTCTATTTTTGACTAACAATCTAAAAATAGACTCTGATCACTCCTGTTGTGATCCAAAAATAGAATTCCATCTATTTTTCCCAACATGACCAATCATCCATAAACAGCATACTACAACTCATAGACCATGATCCATATGTCTAAAAATAGACAGTCTAAAAATAGACTTTGCGCCATAATTTGCTTGCGGGCCCACTTAGTGAAGGTGACTCCTTTCCACTAAGCTCCATCATCTTGTTGCATTCTCAACAAAAAGTAACTAGGTTCGGTCTTCATAATGACATGTAATCATGATCTTTGTAAATGATGAAAAGAAAGGAATAAAATTATTTTTGTAATGCCTTGTTTCATGGGTTTCATGAGCAAGAGATTTTATTTGTTACTGGCTCCCATTGAGAGCCTTAGGATTTATCATTAAGTCAAAGAGTCAATGTCATGTATGAAGAGCTCTTCTTGAGCATGAGTCAATGTATACGAGTCTATGAAAATGTCTAAAAGCCCTCTAATGACAAGCACTAGTCCTGCTCTTGATGTCAGACTCAAAACAGAAAGGAATTTCATGTCGGCTTCAAATTACACATCCCTTCGCTGTATATATGTCGACTTCTATATATGGGGCAGGTAGACTCTTCACATAACACAGAAAACAGAGTTAGGATTACTCTGAATTTTCGTATGGTTATCAAGCTTGGATTCGGATCTCAGAACATAAGGTAATTCGGATGAAGCCTACAGAGATGTTTCAAGGGATAGCGAGGGTCTGTTATGATGAAAGGACAACAGAGTTACAGCAAGAAGGAACTATAGAAGACTGTTCGGATGCCTCTCTGAGTCTCAGATGTACAGTGATATGAAAAAGGAGAACAATTAGGATGGGTCAAGGGACCGCAATAAGTGATGAAGGAACATCGATGCTTTGGAGCTATTATTCAGTGATGTATCACTGTGTTTTGGTGCTACTGCAGAGGTCACATTTTGGTGACAATACATTGACAAGTTTCGGTGCCATAACTAGTATATCTACAGTTCGTTGAAGAGGTGATCTCAGAGCGAAGAAGGTAGAAGAAGAAGAGGAGTCAAGAAGAAGAACAGAGAACTAGTGTCTTGGTCTTGGAGTGGCTAATAGGTCAAGGGCCTTGGTCTTGGTATTCGTCAATTGGAATTTCTAGAAGAAGAAGGTTTTCCTCTCAAACAGTGGGAGGTTTTGGCCCTGGCTCATAGCCTACATGCTTTGTCTCTTGTGTATTTATGTTCACGCATTGGTTACTGTTTGATGAAGAAGAACACTAATAATCTAACAAGAAGAAGATCCTAATCTAAACAAGAAAAAGCATTCACAAACAATTACTAATGGAAGAGAAATCACGTAATACTAATGCCCTAGATTTCTCAACACTTTCGGCATAAAAAAAACTTGGAAGACTTCGATCTCCCAATCTAGGGCACGAAACAGAGAGAGAGAGACAACAAAATTTTGTTTTTCTTCTTCTCCTTAGACTCCACCCAACTTGCACTTCCTTTGGCTTCCCGACTTCGTACTTCGCACTTCCCAACTTTCTTAGAGATATCGAACTTGGTTGAGATAGTGTACTCCAAATGAATTCGACTTGCTTCTATTTATAGGCTTCAAGGGAGGTCGAATTGATGTGCTTAGGCTGACTTGATCTCTTCTAGGCTGACATGATGTGGAGGATACATAAATTACGTTTGACTCAATACTTAATCTTTTTACATGATTCAAAAGCCCAAGAAGGGTCTCTTTAAAAGTATAATGGCTCTATTGACTCAGAATACATCCTAGAAGTCCTCAATGGGGACTTTGACCTAAAATGTGGTAACCCAAGCATGAAACCCATGCTTTAATAAGTCACAATAATAATAATAAAAATTCTTTTCTTTATTCTTTTGACAAGTACATTACAAGATGACTCAAATACATTAAATGGAGAGCGAACCTAGTTACATTTCCAACACTTGATGATGTGGGAGGTCACTCATGGGGCCTTAGGAACCAGGGTGATGGCCATAATGATAAGGGGTAGAGCTCATGTTTGGCTTTTTTCGACATGCTATATTAAATGTCCCGACCATCTTGTGCATTTTATAATATTCTTTTTTTTTTGTTTCTTGCTTGTGGCCATCATATGCTTTTAACTCTCTTTTAGTTGCATCAACCTCCGGGGGCAACATTTCCAGGCCTGACTTAGATATGTGGAGAAGGAGAGGGGGGTGCTAGTGTCTTGTGGACTTGGTGGTCATGTGGATGCAGAGATGGAAAATTATGAAATAGGGCTTGTAATGTGCGGAGGGGAGTGAAAAATGTGGAATGGGAAAACAAGACCACGCTACCAAAATTGAGGTTTCCCAAGTAGTGCCCTTCCTAAAACCATAGGTGAATAGGCGAGATCCCATGGGACTAGGATTGAGAATGAACCCCCCATTTAAGGTGAGGGGACAAAACCACAGTGAAAGCCATTCCTTCTTCCAAGTCACCAATAATCCATGCCCAAATGCCCAAGAAGAACAAGCATAAGCACTTGATTGCATAATGAAAAGCATACCCTTTGGTTTGGATTGCCCACCTTCTAACGTATGCTTTTGACAAATGGGTGAGGGGACATATGACTGAAGCATGGAGCATAGATAAAATTTCACAATATATCGGCTACATTGGTGGCTGTCAGGGGTTGCTAGTTGCTGGCTGAAGAGATATCTAGGAGAAAAATTCTCCTATGGGGTCACCCACTTTTTGTGGGTAACAATACTTTCACATTGATAGCTATTTGTTGAGCCTCGGTTTCAAAAAGAGCGATGCTGGTCTGAATTTGTTCTTCAAATTTGTTGAAGGAGAGCCCTTGATTTTGTTGTTGTATGTAGATGATTTGTTTCTGACAAGGGCCGAAGTACTCATTGTCCAGTGTAAGAGGGAGCTGATTTTTGAATTTGAGATGAAGGATCTTGGTCTTATGCATTACTATTTGGGATTGGAAATTTGGAAAAACCTTGATGAAATCTTCGCTGGACAAGGAAAGTACACCATTAAGATCCCTAAGAAATTTCGCATGATGCACTGCAAGTCCATGGACACTCCCATGGTGACAAATTTGAGGAAGCTGTGAGATTGTGATTATGATCTGGTTGATCCCATTATGTATCGCAAATTGATTGGCTCATTGAACTATTTGGTGAATGCTAAGCCTGATATCTGCTATGTTGTGAACACGTTGAGCCAATTCTTGGGTGGGCCTTGACATTTGCATTGGGTTGCAGTGAAACATATATTGAGATATCTGCATGGCACCATTGATTTTGGTCTGAGATCTATTTCTAATGGAAAATGGTAGCGGCATGGTTTTACCAATGCTGATTGGGCTAGATACATTGATGATAGAGAGAGCACCTTTGGTTTTTATTTTAGCTTGGGCTTTGCTATGATTTCATTGTCTAGTAAGAAGGAAACTTCTGTTGCTCTTAATATGGCTGAAGCTGAGTATATAGTTGCATGTTTACCCTGTTGTGAAGCTGAGTGGCTTCGAAAGCTGTTTGCTAGTTTTGTTTGATCAGGTTCTGGAATCGACCATTGTATATTGCAGTGTTGTGAAAATCGCGAGTTTTTCCATGAAACGATTAAATCAACGATGATTTAATCGCAATTTTTCCCCAAAAAATCATATTTTTGTATTTTTTAAATTTTCCCCTTTTTTTGCCGATTTTTACGATTTTTTTTTTGTTTTTTGTTTTTGTTTTTGTTTTGTTTTGTTCAGACCCCCGCCGATTTAATCCCAATCGCGATTATTGCAACATTGGTGTATTGTGATAATCAAAGCTATGCAAAGCTTTCCGAGAACCCAATTTTTCATGACAAGTCGAAGCACATTTAGATAAAATATCATTACATCTGGAATATTGTTAAGAGGGGAGCTATGAGGCTCAAATATGTCCCTACTGATGAGCAGGTTGCTGATGTTTTGACAAAACCATTGTTCCGGATGAAATTTGCTTATTTCAGAGAACAACTTTGAGCTGATGAGGATCCCTCTCTAGGAGAGAGGGAGCATTGATTGTATAGCATCATGTGATTGACAATCTTCCTTGGGCTTAGCTGAGAGACCAAGATTTGTGGTCGGGAAGATTGTCTTGGTTACTCCTTTGGGCCATTGAGATTGGTTGAGAAACCAATATGGTTGGAGAATTTGGTTTTGCTGCTTGGAGTGATCTCTTAAGTCATTGTGGTTGATTAAGAGACCAAGTGGGTTTGGTTGGGGACACTGATTTTTGAGTTCTCTCCCTTGGGTAATTGTATTTGACTGAGAGACTACATAGTCGAGGAGATGGACCCTGTGTACTCTCTTGGGTCATTGTGCTTGATTGAGAAACCATTGCATATGGTTGGAGAATTTGGCCTCATTGATTGACCCCATGGTTAGTTGGGCACTAACCCTCATGCCATTGGGTTTTGGCTTATGGGATGAGTTTGATGCTATGTATCTTTCCTTGTGATGAGACTTGTACATTTGATCTCTCCCTTAGGTTGTTACTGAGTGACTAATGGATTGGTTGGGAAAATTGATCTTGAGAGAGAGAGAGAATGAAAAGTACTTCTTTAGCTAAGAGGGAGTGTTGAAAATTGGTAGCTTCAGTCGGTATTTTCATTGGCAAATCAAAGGAGAAAATTTGTATTTTTCATGTTGACCAAGTCGGCCTCATTTGGTCAAGTCAGCCCCACTCATTGAATGGGTTTGACCCTATGGTCAAAACCCTCCTCCTAACTCACATATAAATAGAATTTCGATTTAATTTGTATTTTCATGTTCACCAAGTCGGCCTCATTTGGTCAAGTCAGCCCCAGTGATTGAATGGGTTTGACCCTATGGTCAAAACCCTCCTCCCAACTCATATAAATAGAAGTTCGATTGACCTCATTTGGCACCTCATTCATCTCATCCATTTTGATCTGAAACAAGGAGATCTATCCACATGTGCGAAGGAGAAAAGAAGAAGAATATTTCTGCATTGACCAGCTCTCTTGACTTCTGTTTGACCAACGTTGACTTGGGATTATTTGCTTCTGTTTGACCAAGATTTTGACTGGTTTTGGAGGCCGAGATTTTCAGTGGTTTGTTGACTCTGTTTGACCAAAGTTCTGACCTGAATGGCTCATTGACCGAGGGTTGACGGCAGGTCAACTTCTATGCTTTGACTGAAATTTGACTGTGATTTGCCTGAATTTCAGCCCCTTCTGTTCAGCACTCTGTTGCAGACTTTGCGTTGACTATATTCTCTCCTTTGACTGGTTTGACTTGGCAAATATTGAGGTCAGAAGATTGGAATTTTGTTTGGAATATTCTGATGTACATTTTGATGAATTGAACTTTCTCTCATAAGGAAATATTTGTTGTGTTTTTCCTCTTGTGGGTTTTGCCCTGGTCGTTGACCAAAAAATTTGGTGTCTCTTGTTTTATTGTTTACTGTGATCTCTATTGCTCTACTGAAGAAGTTAATGGTTGAAATTTTTCATGTATAACTGCTTAATGATTGGAATGTTCTAAAGAAGTCTAATTGTATCATTAGAAGTAGTAATCAGATTGAAAATTGTACTAGTCTTGATTGCACTAGAAAATCAACATAAAGTATCATTAGATAAAGTGTTAGTAGTTAGGTAATGTTGATATCTTAATTACGAAACATATGGATACAGATGTATCTATCTTATTGAATCTTGGACTCCTGTGAATAAATTTGTTTGGTTCCACATCCTCAACTATATAGATTATTATTTTTTCACATGGTATAAGAGCATGATATTGGGCTGGGGTACAAAATAAACAGTGGGCATCTATCCACAATCATGAACATACACACAAGGCAGGTATTACCTACTCTGATACCATATTAGGATTTAGATTATAAACATTAGGCTTAGCATCAGACAATCAATAATTAATGCCCATAATGATCTTAGGAATTTTATGTTTTCAATATAAAAGCTGGAAGCATTTGGAGGGTGACCTTTATAAATGTACCCAGTCTATTATAGCATGCATTGATTCCCTATTTTGTAAATGAGTTTTTTTTCAAATACTAATATCATTTATAAATATGATTTGCATGATTGCAATCTCTTGTGAATGTAGTTGGAAGAATGCATTTTTTGGAAATAAAAGTATTGGTAGGTTCGAAACGTCTACTAGAAGATGAACCTCATGGGTAGGTTCGAAACGTCAACCAGAAAATTATTCTATGTGATTAATCCGAAAGATTCTCTCAAACAAAAGTAAAGTATATTCATTGTAGATTTTATTGAGGTTATAGTATTTTGTTTCTTCTTTGTTAGTTTTTGTTAACTTTTCTCCACAATCATATTTCAATTTAGTCCTCTAGTGAAGCATTAGAAGAACACTAACTTTTTATCTAGCCCCTTACTGTCTTTGTTAGATGTATTGTGTTATGAATGTGACGCACATATATATTAGGACATTTACTAACAAAATTTAACTAAGATTGTCGTTTGTGAAATATAAAAGTCAATTCATATTTCATGAACATAATAAAAGATTTTCTTTCTCACTTCCTGTTGTTGCTAGTATTTCTTTTATTCTTTTTTGTGTATTCATTTCTGAATTACCATTCATGTGTGCATCAGGTATTGGTTATATGCAGCTGTAAGATTTAAATGCTTGCTCATAACAGTTGACGAAATGAGAGACCATCTATTTGCTTTGCTAGGGAATGATTTTTTCCCCAAATGGAAGGAAAGGCACCAGGTATTTAATCAACTATTACTTGCTAGTTGTATCAATCTGTACAATTCTGTTAGTTGTACATGATTATTCTCGTTCAATCTGTACAATTCTGTTAGTTGTACATGATTATTCTCGTTTATTTTCTCGCAACATGATTTCCTTCCATGGTTCTAGTTTATGAATTTGTAAATTTCATGTTAGTTATAACATCTTTTACAGCTTTTATAATGTACAGTGAAAATGCAAATTGGGTTTCCCATAAGCTTGCCAAGTGAGATTTGGCACTGATAAAGCGTTAAACTTCTTAGTACGAAAGAAACATTTGGTTTTTGGAATGCAGCCTACTTATTACTATTCTTATAACACAAGGCTACGTCATGTGTCTGTAGGATTAGATATAATCTGTTGTCATAAAAACTGATTGTTACATATTGATTTTTCTATATACATTAGTCATGACTAATATATTAGTACATTTTTATATTTTATATTCTTACAATTGACATACAACATTTTGAAAGATTCTCGCATCTTGTTTTGGATTATGTACTAGCCAATGGCATTCTTATCAAGCTTTTGAATATGAGATGTGGCACTTCTATTACACTTGTTACCACTGTTATTGCTCAAACTCCCATCTAAGAGAAAAAGTTCTAACCTCAATGGGGGAGCCTAGAGACAACTCTCAGGCTACCTACCCACTGTCACCTCGGTAGCCTTGCCCCACTCTTCAGGCTAAAGCAAATGCAAGTATCATAGTTCTAGGGGGGAATCTTTATGCTCAAACATGCTAGTGCCATTGCAAAAGGTGTGAGACTCTTGTTAGCTTGATTTTGACTTTCAAATTTTATCACAAATAACCAATTTGCCTTGTATGAAAAGGAAATGATCAAGCATGCAACTTGATTAACACAAATGTTCCAGCTAAGCTGTGAATTAAGTGGCTATCGAACAGCTAGAATGTCCAAGTGAAAATGGGAAGAATGACTTACAAGGAAAACGTCGCGACTATCTTAGTTAAAACCAGATTTATTCATTTCCAGAATAAATTACCAAGATATGTTCATTTCCAGAATAAATTACCAAGATATGTTCATAGATGCTTATCCAAGGGTGCTCAAAGGACTTGCAATGTAACAATATTCAATAATGAACCATGAATCAACAGTGAAAACTTCTATATTAGAGACTTTCTATAACCCAATGTGATCAGAGTATTTGATCCATTATGTGTGTGACCAAATTCCATACTTTAAAGGAAAAAGCATGGATGCCATTATTTTGAACAAGTCTTAGGAGACTAAGGGCAAGATCACTACCTCTTTGGACAACTTGAATTTAGGCTAGCAAGGGTGATTATTAAGTGAGCAATGCATATCTTAATAAAAAGAACTCAATTAGATCAACAAGATTTGCAAATATAGACCAGTTCCCTAAGACAATGCTCAACAAAGATTAAACCACTTGCAAAATGGAAATATTTCAAGTTAAAAGATAAGCATTGCTGCAAGGAAAGTTAGTACAACGAAGTGGCAAAATATCAAATTACGAGCAGATAATACAACTTGCAATAGAGATAACTTGTACTTCAAGGAAATGCTCAAACAAAATATAAAGAATGTAGACCCACAATGAGCAAATTAATGAGAGAGTCAGAGACAAGTTCAAGAATGACAATGATACAATGTTGCAAGGAAAATGTAAAGCTCACAATGATTAATATGCCACAAGAGAAAGATGAAATGCAAATCTAAACTAGGTGAAGTGCATAGTCTTGGTTGATTTTAGTTAATGCCTAATCTAGGTGGGGGCCTTTTCCTCAATTGTTTTGGAAGAAGTCTTAAACAAGGTTGTAGAAAGAAGGTCCAAGGAAGAAAGCAAAGGCTTTATTAACAATACCTCATCTTGCTTCTAATGACCCAAGTGTTGATTTCTGGTAGCATCAGATGTGCTCTAAGTCTCAAATTTTGCAGGGAGGCTTGGGCACATGTATTCCAAAGAACCCAGAAAGCGTTTTGGGAAATTCCACCAAGAAACAATTTTATTAAAATAATTAATTATTTTTAATGCAACCCTAACTCTAAATTTAGGAAAATAAAATAATTAAAGGGTACTAATATAAACTGTGGGTGTAACTTCCAGAAGAAGACGAGGATCAAACAAAAATGATCTTAGCCATTGATTAGCTTTTAATCTAGGTCGTTGAATGTCAACGAAGAGATTATTTAAGGAAGTTTGAGGGTCACTTGGAAGACACATAGAGTGAGTTCAGAAGTTCGATTTTCTGAAGCAGAGTAGTTGCCGGGAGAATATCGATAGTGAGCTTGTGCAGAGAGGGGCAAAGGAAGTTTGGCTGGAGGATCTTCTCCGGAGCCAAGAATACTCAACAGAGAGGCAAAGACACACAGAGGAGGCAACACAGAGGGCAGAGAGAGTGATGTAGAGCCAGGAAGGGCTCATCCAGGCCCCACGTAGAGTAGCGCAACAACTTCTAGTGCAAAGGTCTGAATTTGTTGAAGGAGCTAGCGTTTCTGAGCCAGGAGGGCTTGAAAGGCTTCTAAAGGCAGATCGATTCTCAGTTGAGCTGACACAGTGACTTAGAGGCTGACGCAGGGCCCACACAGGGGCAACGCAAAAGTAGCCGGGGAACTCGCAGTGCAGCTGCCGTATCAGTCGAGACTTGCAGTGTAGAGTGAGGTAATCTCATTAGTTTCTTCTGCTAAGTGATTTTCTTTGTAACTGGATTGCCAGGAGGGCATCTAGAGATTGTATTCAGAAATACTTCAGCTTAATAATAAAGCCCTCAGATCTGTTGCACCGGTTTTCCCACATTGGGTTTTTCCGAGGACATTTGTCCAAAAATAACTGTCATGTGTGTGTATCTTTCTCTATTGTTTTGTTCTTGTTTTGGGCATATTATTTAATTGGTGTAGGCTGCAGTATATTAGTTTTGATATTTGCTGTAGGAAATAGTAAATAATTTGTCTCAGTAATTAACAGATAGGAGAAGTTTAATCAGTTGCTGCAGTCGGGATTTCGGTTTACGGAATTTTCACACCAAGTGCCTCCATTCCTACAAGTGATTGCCCGCAAGAGAACTACAAGGTCACCTGTTTTAACCATTGAGTAAGGGTCAAGTTCCTCAAATTGAATAGTAAGAAGGTGGCCCTAAGAATTTCTATACAACCAAGCTTATGCTTGGAGGTTAATTTTAAGGATGCACAATTAGATTTAAAATTCAAAATGCAATTCTTTAGTGATATCAATGTTCCAACAAAAGATTGTTGAAATTTCTAAATGTTACCCATTAGAAATCCCTACTGCATTATTTGGTTTATTTCACCTACTTGTTTTTATTTATTTATTTATTTTATTATTATTATTATTTTTTTTAGGTGCATGGTTCACGGACACCTTCGGTCAACGGGTGGCGCTACGTCCACTGGAAAAATCTGGGCTGACGCCCCTCGGCCTATTGCAAGACCTGACCCCAAGAGCTTTCGGGAATTGATCCTGTGACCTCCCATCTGGTGAGGCCCCGTCTTGACCGATTGAGCTAACCCTTGGGGCTATTTCACCTCCTTGTTTATTCCTTAACAAGTTATTTATTCATATAAATACTAAAAATAAACACAAATGCAGCCTTAACTCATATACATATCAACAACTGAATACTAGACAAACACATAAGGACAATCGTCCCCGGAAAATCCCAATGCGGGAAAACCGGTGCAACTGTTTTGAGGGTTTTATTATTAAGCAGATTTCTTGAGTACAACTAGGGTGCCAAACTAGCTCACCCAACAAAGATTTTTACATGTCGTAATACCTCTTCACGGAAGCAGATATTAAGTGTCTCAACACTAGTCTACCCCACGAAAATCCTTCCAGCGCTTCTCCAAGGCTTTGCGTTAACCCTGCTAGCCTCTGCGTAGCTCTGGAACCCCCTGCGTCAGCCTTCTGCCTCTTTGCATCAGCTCTCTGGTCTTCTGCGCCACCCACGCAGGCCCCTCAGCCTCTGCGCAATCTCTAGCTGCCTCTGTGTTGCCTCCTCAGTCATTGTGCTGGCCCTCTGGCACTATCTCTGCCTCTCTGCTAAGTACTCACTGCCCCTCGCTGCAACTCAGATCACTTGTTCGAATTTTCTCAGTAAACCCCGCTCTAGAAAATCGAACTGACTGATCAATCTTGGTGTATCTCCAACTGACCCTCAAGCCTCCTCTTATACTTTTCCTGTTGAGTCTTCAACGATTGAGGTTAAGTCTCTAATCAATAGCTAAGATTATATTTTGGCTTGATCTATGCCATTTAGAACATTCTCACCCAGTTTTGTATTAATACCCATTAATATTTTAATTTTCCTAAGTTTAAACTTAGGAATCCCATTAAAAATATTAATTATTTTAATATCTCTCTAACTTGGTGGAATTTCGCCAAACCATTTCTGGGTCTTGGAGATCTCATGTGCTTTAGCCTCTCCACTAATTTTCATGGCTAGAGCACATCTGATGCTACTAGAAATCAACAAAGATGCCAATCCACAAGATAATTAATGATCACTTAGAACAATGATTAGCTTGTACAATGATTAATGAAAAATGATGGCTCAATGAAACAAGAGTAATATGACAATTATATTTGAATGCTTATAGCAAGATCTCAATATGCCTTAATGTGTGCTTATTAAATGTATTTCTTACTTATTTAGGCAGTTGGAACAAACAAGAAATTTCAAATGATGAAAACACTACTTAAAGATGGAAAATGAGATTGCTAAAAGTGGTGCAAGTTAAATGGCAATTTGGATGCAAAGGTTGAAAATGCAGAGGTTAGGGTTTACATCTCAAGTTAGCAAGAATTACACAGTTAGTGATTGCTCCCTTTTGAACAAGGAGTAGGATGCCGTGGAATCAAATTCCAAGCTCCCTCAAGAGAAGAGATGACTTTATTAAATGAGGGTTACAATGGAAGAGGCCCTCTTAGTCAGAGGAGAAGGGCTCTTCTTTCAAGGAGTCTTACAAAGATAATGAGTTTTACTAACAAATGAATCTCCTTGCAAAGAAGAATCTTCTTGAGATGCCTTTATAAGTCTTCTCAGTAATCAGATCTCAAAAGATTTCAGGAACAATGATGAAAGGCTCACTATTTTTGATGAAACAAGAGGAAACTCCTTGCTTTGGTGATGGTATCCATGCAAAATAAAAAAAATATCAAACCACAAAAAAAACTCTTTCTAACCCACTGCCTTCAACCAATGATCAATACTGCTCACTGCCAGATGAGGAAGAGATTTCAAAATCTCGACTTATGCCAAAAATGTGTCTCCTGAAGTTGATTTTAGCTTGGATTTATTAGAGTGTTAAGGGAAAATTCTTTAAGATTCAGATTCCAAAATTTTCCAAAGATCAGGCTTTATATGCCTTTTGAGCCTTGATGAGAATTACAATGAGAAATGGCAAATTTTCTCCTCAAGTTATAATGATTCCACTGAAAGAATTATAGAGAGGATAGTGATCAATCTCCTTCAAAAAAAAATCTAGCTACAAAACATTATAAGAAGCCCTTTCGGCCTTGTTGTCGCTCAGGGTGAGGGCTGTCACTTTGATCCCCGCCCACTCCATTCTAGCTATCTCTGATCCAGGAGGATCCTCAAAATGCTCAAAATTTATTAGTCTCAGATGCTCATGAAACTAGCGCCAAGTCGAAGAGCTCATCGCGTTGATTTTGGTGGTATGTTCGGTTCTCAAACTGGCCTACGTATGAGGGAGAAAAGGCGTTATGAAGTTTTGTCCAAACAGGCAAAAAAATGGGCCAGAGCAGGCCAAGTGGTAGCGCCAGAGCAGGACAAGTGGCAGTAGGTCAAACTCACAGATTAAACTACCAAGCTGTGGGTTGAACCTGCGACCACTGGGCTGACATCCCAAAACCTTACCAACGGGCCATAGCGTGACTTAATATATCATGGGTACAAAACTATATTTAAACTTTGTTTTATTTACATGGTGGGGGAAGGGTTGGCGGAGGCCGCCAAACCCTGGGTCAGTTTGTTTTAACGCCAATGCCAAATGTGTCAAGGCCATTCTAAACTTGGCGTGGAGCAACTATAATACGACTATATACCAAAGTTTAACATATATATGTTACCTCAAATCTCGCATGGAAGGTTTAATACATATCACCGAAGTTTATTGTTATATTATGGTTATAAACTATGGTGCATGGAGATTCATTTGTATATCTGCTGGTATTGTTATACTATATTAAAACTTTGGTGATAGACCATATATCATATATATCGCGCGGTATGTTAATAAACCAACAGTCAAATACTATGTTAATACATGTTGTTGCAGTCAAATCCAGGGAGGTCCGCGAGTTTGACCCCGGGACCTGCCCGTGGGGTTATAAAAAAGATTTTACCAATGCGCCTTTGGCATGTGAGATGTAAAGTGGAGCTTAGATTATTGTTTTGACAGTGCGTGTAAATGCCTTTTGAGGCATATCTTGGCCAATATTGGGCCTTTTTGTAATCTGAAAGTTGCGTTGGAAAGCTGAGGTCGAAGCCTATTAGTTGACATTAGCCATTGATGCTTGTGAGCAGATTCCATAATGGTGAATTTTGATGTAAAGAGACTTTATGAGCATTTTCAATACATCGGATGCCCATTGGAAGCGGACCCGAAGATGTAGTCTAGGAGGGACGAACTCCGTCATCAAATTTGCTGTGTTTGCTTCTTATTTCTGCTGTTCATGGTTGATTTCAGATTTCAAGTTCTTAAGTTTAAGGCACATAAATATCCATTTTCCTTATTAATTCACTTAAAAAGCAATCTTAGTTAATATTTGGTGAAATTGTGCAAATAGTCAATTTTGCTGTTTTTGGATCATATTTTGGTATCAGAGAAAGGTTGATCATGTATAAGCAAGATATTTGCCAATGTGAATGTTGACTAGATCCAGGTTGCGACGTGGAGAAGGGAAACTTGAGAAGGTAAATCCAGAGATTAGAAAGAGGAAAGACTCTCAAAAGTTGAAGATGAACGATGCAAATGAAGGAGAAGCTCCTGAAACAAAGGGCGAGGAGAAATTTCAGCAAATGTTCCTTAATATGCGAAGGATGATTGCATAGCTTTATGAAGATAAGAAGAAGAGAGATGCAACTTCATCCTCTAAAGGCACGAAAGAGAAAAAGGGCAAGGAAAAAGTTGATGGTAATGAACATCCTTCTCCTCCATCTTCATCTTCTTCTTCTTTATTCTCTTATCATTCAAGTTCAGATTCAGACTCACAAAAGAAACCAAAGCAATCTCCTTTTTTGAAGCTTGATGTTAAGTTTGAGTTGCCAATTTATGATGGTGAAATGAATCCTAAAAATTAGATAACTAGATAAAGCAACTTGAGGTGTATTGTAGAATTCGAAATGTTGTTGATGAATCTGCAAAAATTCGGGAACAACTTTGATTTGGTGAAACTCAATCAGATTTGAAGCAAAATGGTAAAATTATCTCTTCATGGTCTAAGTTTGTTAAAGCTCTTAGAAAGAAATTCTATCCTTTAGGATATATGCAACATGCTGTAATGGATTGACAACATTTAAGGCAAGGTAAAGGACAAAGTGTGCAAGAGTTTACATAGGAATTTAGGAAAAAGGCATTAGCACTTAATTTTCCATTAGACACACAGGAAATTTTGTTAAAGTATATTGGAAGTTTGCATTCTTATTTGCAACATACTTTGCTTATGTTTAATCCAGCTGACTTTGATGAAGTGTGTGTACAAGCCATTCATATTGAATTAGGTGGTAGACCTTTTCAGTCAAACTTTTTAAAGAAACCATTCAAGCATTCAGTGAACAAAGATTCCAAAGAAGGCAAGGGAAAGAGTAAGTTTAAAGGGAAGAAAGTGGCAACAACAAAGAAGGAAGGAGAAAGGCCTACTTGTACTCATTGTCAGAGGGTTCGCCATGAAGACTCCAAATGTTGGAAGCTTGATCCCAAACTTAAACCAAATAAGTTCCTTAAGAAGAAGGGTGAAATGAAAGCTAATGCTGCAGTTCAAAAAGATTTGGGATTTGACTCCAGTGATGAAAAAAATATTACCACTATAGGTCTAACAAGTATTCCTTCTGAAACTAGCTCTGGTTGTACTTGTTCTGCATCTTCTTCAAAAGCTAATAATGTGATTGAAGAAAAGAAGAGAGTTGAATTGTTTAACATAAGGATCATATCCAAACACACTAAGATAGACACATTATTCGATAGTGGATCACAAGAAAATCTAATTTCTGAGGAACTAGTAAGGAAATTGGGATTGGAAACTAAAAATCATCCAAAACCATACCCTTTAGGATGGTTGAAAGAAAATACTTAGATGCAAGTCACAAAACAGTGTCGATTAAGGTTTGCAATTACAACTAATTTTGTTGATGAAGTTGAGCTAGATGTGATTCCTTTGGATATATGTGGAGTTGTGTTGGGTAGTTCGTATCTTTATGATAGAGATGCCATATTTCATAGAAATGAGAATAAGTATCATCTCTTTAAAGATGGAATTGAATACATTGTCAGGGCACACAGAATTAAGACAAACTTGGATTTAATCAATGTCAGTCAAATGAAAAGGCTAATAAATTCAAGTAAAAAGTATATTCTCATGATTGTTAAAGAACAACCTAAAGACAAGTATGATGCTTTTCAAGTGTGTGATTCTCAGTTTAAGGACAAATTGGTTGAAGTAGTAGATTCTTATAAAGAAATGTTTAAAGAACCAAAAGATTTACCTCCAAGACGAGAAATACAACATGAGATTCAATTACAATCTGATGCCCCTCTTCTGAACATTGGCATGTATCGTATGTCAATCATTGAAAATGAAGAAATTAAGAAACAAGTTCAAGAATTGGTTGATAAAGGTTTTATTCGACCTAGTTCTTCTCCTTGTGGATCACCGATCATATTAGTCCCAAAGAAAGACGGAACTTGGAGAATGTGTGTTGATTTTAGAGCTTTAAATTAAAACACCATCAAGAACAAGTATCCTCTTCCTAGAATCGATGATTTGTTTGATCGATTAAAGAATGTTGTTTACTTTACAAAACTGGATTTAAGAAGTGGTTATCACCAGATTCGTATTGCAAAGAATTGTTGACCACTACCGGTCAACTGCCCCATATCAGTGCACCCCCTTTTCTTTGCAAAAAGGGGTAGCGCTTGATCGACATGTTCGTGCCATTCTCAGTCATCAGCAGCTTGATCAATTTATTTGTAAACCCAATCTGCATGTATAAATTTGTAAATAATCTTAGCAGATGTGAGTCATGTCTGTAAATTGCCTAGGTGGACCTAATTTTCTAAGTGATAATCTACGTTCCGGAAGGTTTTTCGTCTCACCGATCCATGATCGGCAGAGTTTTCCTTTAGCCTAACCCCAAAGCTGGAATGGATTTTGTCATTAGAATTTTAGGAGAATCCTAGTGTGTTAATCTGCTAGATTATAGTTGTGTCGCAGAACTGGGTGGTTTATGAGGGTCTATGTCAAATGGGTTTTCCCCCTTAAGATGTAATTTGTAAAAGTCATGATCTAAAGTGTCTTGAGGGTTAGAAAATGTTTTAATCCCCTCATAAGTCCTAAGTCCTAGGTCCTAGGTGATTTTTCCAAAGGCTAAGTTCGAGGATCCATTTAAAAAAAATAAAAATTAAAAAAAAAAAAAAAAAAAAAAAAAAAAAATTTAAATAAAAATAAAAATAAAAATAATAAAATAAAGCAAAAACCCTAAAAATAATAAAATAATAATATTTTTGAGGAAATAAATGCAAATTTTCATTTTTTAATGAATTAACTAATTCGACGGATGAGATTAAGAGATATCTTGATTCTCATCGACGGTCGAGATCATTTCGACATGGATCACTCGAACTAGCTGTTGGGATCTTTTCCTTTAAATAGGGTGCTAGGGGTCATTTGAGAAGATAAGATCTGAGAGTCTGGTGCTAAAGAAAGCTCTCTTGTAGTCATTTTTTGTGCAATAAAGAAGACTTTGGGGTTAAAAATCTTGCTGGTGTTACTCTTCTGAAAATGCTGTAAGATTGTTCTATTTTTCCTGCATAATTTTATTTTCAGCCATTAATGATAGCTTAATGAAGATTGATCTAGGCACAGGTATCTTGTTTGATCTTTGGGGTTTGAATGATAGTTTAGATTCTGAAATATAGTGGCAGGTATCTCCATTTGATCGGGGTTTCACTATTGTTTTCTCCTTCTATATTGATGGTTGATTTTAAGCTGTGCAGGAAATCCTTTTTTCAGATTACCGGGCGTTAGGGGAAGTTCTCGGCTGAACCAGCCAACTCCCGGGTTGTGTTTTCTGAAAGAGCCCAGCCAGTTCTTGATCCCGGGCTTATCATTCGAAATATATTTTTTATGAATGCATGCAGGGTTTTCTAAAGCATTTTACATTAAAATTAAATTCTGATAATATTACTGCTGTTATTGCTAAATCTGGCTGTTAAAGGGTCAAAATCTGTAAATTACTCAGCTGATCTAGGGTTTTAATTTTGTTTTATGCATATATCATTTTTTGGGTGATTTTTTCATTGCAGGTTGCAGGTCTGAGATAAAATCTGGTGGAAAATTTATTTTCTTGCAGGATCTCTGTCTCAGCTATCCAAGGGTTTCAGATATCAGTTGTTTTCAGATCCGCAGTCACGAAGCGTTTTTCCATCCAAGTTTCCATCCCTGTCCTCAATCAGCTTTTTTATACCTGCGTATTTTTCCTCAGCCACACACATTCTCCTAATCTCTCATCAAATTTGCCTCAGCTTCACGGATCACCTCGGCCCTCCTTACGCTGGCCATTTCTCCTCACGCAGCCATCTTCGGATTTGCAGTTCCCTTTACCTCATCTAGCAACTTCCTAAGCTACCCACGTCCCCCTTCTGCCTGCATCTGTCCGCTCCTTATCTGCTTCACGCGTTTTTCATTTGCAACCGGATCATTTATCGCTGTTCTCCCGCCGTCACCTGCAAAAGCCATAAGAGATCACGATTTTGTTTTATTTTACTAGTCATTTTGATACATCTTGGGAGGCTGTACAGTCGTTTTTGGTCTCAGAACGCATATACAAGACGAGATAGAAGAAGAAATTGGGATTCAAGGCATGTGGTGGCTGGATTATCGACGTGCAGCTCGATCCCTTCAAGCGATTCACTCTTCAACGATTCTCTGCGTTCTGTAAGCCATCACGCAGTCCTGTCTGAGGCTGTAACGCATACGCTGAGTTATTCTGGGCGATCTCTTCATATATCAGTGCGTCGGCTGGATAATTTCTTTTTTCAAAGCAGTCAACAGTGAAAGCTTCTCTCTGCGTCGGCTTTCTCAAACGTGACTGCGATTTTGCTCACGACTTTCCACATACGCGGTATGGTAAGGGTTTAGCGTAGAAGTTCTATAGTGTTTATTAAAATTGTTTGTTTCATTCTTTTCTTTTCTTTAGTTTAGTTATTTTCTTTTTTTAGGTTTTAAGTTTAATAGACTTTTAGTTTTGATTTTATAGTTTTAGATTTTAATTTAAATCGAAGTAGATTTTAATAAATTTAAGTTTTGGTTTTCTTAAGTTTTATTTTCATTTAGATTTTAATTTAGTTTTACATTAGTTTTAAATTTACTTTAAAAAAATCATAAAAATTTCAAAATTTTAAAATCATATAAAAAAAAAATTTTTCTTTTCTTTTAGTTTAGATTTTAATATTTAGAGTTTCATTTAGTCTTTAATTTTCATTTGAAAAACATAAAAAAAAAAATTTCAGTCTTGGCTCGGGAATTTCTTAGGTTTCATCTTTTATGCTGAGGCTAAAAATTTTGACGTGGGAATTAGTGTTTAATATGATTCAATGTTCATCTGAGGATTAACTACATGAATGTGGTCTCTTGTTAGTGTTTTACGTGATTGTTCAAAGCATTTTATCTTTCAAAATTTTTCGCTGGGATATCATTATTGAGCTTTAATCGCTGAATCATTATAAGAGCATTGTGGTTTTACTGGATATCTTGCATTGTTCGATTTATTTGATGATAAATGATTGTTGTTCATGGTTTATATTTCTACAACATCTAGCAAGTAATCGTTTAAACATCAATCCCACAAGGCACTGGTCTTTTAACTTAACAAAATCAATTTAGTGCTCGTTTTTTCGTGTCTCCCAACCCAACTGGTTCACAGTTGGTCACCCATTTTCCTATAGGGTCTACCCCCCTTAGCCGTGGGAGACAGGCTTAAACGGAGAGATCGGGGATCAGGGTGACAGCCCCCGGTCTGAGCGTTGTCGTGTCAATCTGTGCGACAACAAGAATGATATATGGAAAACTACGTTTAAGACTAGACAGGGGCTTTTTGAATGGCTGGTTATGCCATTTGGGTTATGCAATGCTCCCACAATTTTTATGAGAGTGATGAATGATGTTTTTTGTCCTTTTATTGATAAGTTTGTCATAGTCTATCTAGATGATATCCTTATTTTCAGTTCAAGTTGGGAAGAACACATAAAGCATGTTAAACAAGTTTTTGATGTGTTGCAAAAAGAGAAACTGTATCTCAAACTCTCTAAATGTGAATTTGGAAAAACTTCCTTAGTATATCTTGGTTACATAGTTGGAGGAGGTCAACTAAAAATAGATCCAACTAAAATTGAAGTAATTGTTAAGTGGCCAAGACCTCAAAATGTGACGAAAGTTAGAAGTTTCTTGGGTGTAGTTCAGTATTGGAGGAAGTTTATTTCTCATTTCTCTTTTATTGCATCACCACTTCATGCTTTAACAAGTTCTAAAGTCTCCTTTCAGTGGGGAGGAAAACAACAAAAAACATTTTATACTTTAAAGTAGAAAATTGTTACATCTCCAATCTTGGCTTTGCCAGACCTTCAACAACCATTTGAAATAGAAACCGATGCTAGTGGGTATGAAATGGGTGTAGTATTATTACAAAAAGGAAAGCCTATTTGTTTTCATTCAGAAACATTTTCTAAAGCAGTTGCTAACTATCCAACTTATGATAAAGAATTGTATGCATTAGTGGAAAGTGTTAAAAAATGGAAACATTATTTAATGGGCAAAGAAACAGTGATTCATACAGATCATCAACCACTTCAGTACCTTCAATCACAAACTAAGTTGCAACAGTCTTGACATTATAGATGGATGGGGTTTTTGTAGCAATTCCATTTAGTAATCTTTAAATATACATAGAACAATATGCTGAAGATACTGATTTTAAGGATGTTTATGAATCACTAACTCATGGTGCTCAGGTGGAAGAAGTGAATTATCATATTCATGATAGGGTATTGTACCATCTTGGCAAGTTGTGCATACCACAGGGAGAAAGAGTGCATGTGATTAGGGAAACGCATTCTTCTTGTGTTTTAGGGCATTTTCGTGTAAGTAAGATAGTGGCACAATTACAAAGGTTTTGCTATTGGCCTCGAATGAATGAAACATTTGCTAAGTACGTCAAAGGTTGTGTCATGTGTTCAACAAGCAAACCAAACAAAAAAAAGTTAGGTTTGTATATGCCACTTCCAGTTCCTTCTCGACGATGTGAAAGTATATCAATGGATTTTGTAGGAGGGCTTCCAATGTCTAGAAAAGGGCATGATTATTTGTATGTTGTGGTTGATAGATTTAGCAAAATTTGTATTCTTGTTCCATGTAAAAAGCAAGTAACAACTGAACAAACTGCACAAATGCTCTTTCAAAATGTGTGGGTTTATTTTGGGTTGCCTACTTCTATAATCTCAGGTCGGGACTCTCGTTTTCTGGGAGATTTTTGGTCCACTTTGTGGGGAATCATGGACACTAAGTTGAAAAAGAGCACAACTTATCATCCACAAACCAATGGGCAAACAGAGGTGGTGAACAGAACAATGGTACATCTTCTCAGAGGTTATTGCTACAAACATCCTAAGTTGTGGGATGAATCCTTACATTATGTCCAACATGCTTACAACTGGGCCTTACACTCTTCTACTAGTAGATCTCCTTTTGAAACATGTTATGGGTACTTGCCAAAATCACCAATGGACTTTATGTTTGGTGAGAAGCTAAGGGGGATGGACATGCCGACAACACAATCAAGTTCATTCAAAGAATCCAGAAGATTCATGAAGCAGTGCAGGATCAATTGGAGAAAAGTCGGGCCAAATACAAAATGCATCATGACAAGCATTGGATGGATCATCACTTCCAGGTTGGTGATCAAGTATGGCTATACATTAGCAAAGAAAGGATGAAAGGTGAAGGTAAAAAGTTGAAACCTATAAGGTATGGTCCTTTTAAAATTGTTGAAAAGATTGGGCACAATGCATTCCGGTTAAATTTGCCTCCATACATGCATATATATTCAGTTGTAAATGTTGATAAATTGAAGTTGTATGAACCTCCAATGATCATGGATCAAGAGGAAAATGCTCAAATTCCAACAATAGATGATTTTGCACTTGAATGTATGACTGAGTTACAGGAAGATACCATCTTGGATAGGAAGGTCCACACTTCCAGGCAAGGAGATGTAGAGTATCTTTGAGTGGGACTCAAAGGCATGAATCCAAGCAAAGCAAGGTGGATGGAGATCGGAAGGGTGAGGGAACAATACCCTCACCTCATATCTACTTAAAACCAAACTTTTGGTGGTCCAAAAGCTTCCAGTGGAGAGGAATGATCTAGGAGGATTCTCAAAATGCTCAAAATTTATCAGTCTTAGATACTCATGAAACCAACGCCAAGTTGAAGAGCTCGTCGTGCTGATTCCGGTGGTATGTTCAGTTCTCAAAATGGCCTTCGTATGAGGGAGGAAAGGCGTTCTGAAGTTTTGTCCAAACATGCAAAAAAATGGCCCAGAGTAGGACAAGTGGCAACACCAGAGCAGGAGAAGTGGCAGCAGGTCAGTAGGGCACATGGCAGCAGGTCAAACTCACAGGTCAAACTACCAAGCCTTGGGTCAAACCTGCAACCACTGGGCTGACAACCCGAAACCTTACCAACTGGCCATGACATAAATTAATATATCATGGGAGCAAAACTATATTTAAACTTTGTTTTATTTACATGGTGCGGGAAGGGTTGGCGGAGCCCGCCATATCTGGCGGCCAGCGAAACCCTTAGTTTGTTTAAACGCCAATGCCAAATGTGTTAACACCATTCTAAACTCGACGCGGAGCAACCATAATACAACGACTATATACCAAAGTTTAACATATATATGTTACCTCGAATCCTGTGTGGAAGTTTTAATACATATCACTGAAGTCTATTGTTATACTATGGTTATATACCATATGTTATATATGGCACGTGGAGATTCATTTGTATATCCGCCGATATTGTTATACTATATTAAAACTTTGGTGATAGACCATATATCATATATATGGCATGGTATGTTAATAAACCAACAGTCAAAACTATGTTAATACATGTTGTTGCAATCAAATCTCGGGAGATCCACGGGTTTGATCCCGGAACCTGCCTGTGGGGTTATAAAAAGATTCTACCAATGCGCCTTTAGCATGGGAGATGTAAAGTGGAGCTTAGATTATTGTTTTGACATTGCTTGTAAATGCCTTTTGAGGCATATCTTGGCCAATATTGGGCCTTTTTGTAATATGAAAGTTGCGTTGGAAAGTTTAGGTCAAAGCCTATTAGTCTAGGAGGAACGAACTCCATCATCAAATTTGCTGTGTTTGCTTCTTATTTCTGCTGTTCATGGTTGATTTCAAATTTCATGTTTTTAAGTTTAAGGCACATAAGAATCCATTTTCCTTATTAAATCACTTAAAAAGCAACCTTAGTTAATATTTGGTGAAATTGTGCAAATAGTCAATTCTACTGTTTTTGGATCAGTCTCCCAACAGCAGGCTATGTTGGGTAGTCCCTATGTGTTAATTTTAGATAACAATGTTATGTTCTATGCTTGAGAGAAATTTAATTCAATTTTCTTATTAGCCCAATATCAATTTCTAGGTTAGCAATCACATTAACATGATAGTAAAATGCAGATAGAACATAAACAATAATAGTAGAAGACAAGCCAAGACAAGAGGACACAAGATATGGTGCTAGCCAGGGACAAACCCCAATGTGGGGAAACCATTTGATCAATTCTTCTTATTGCTTGTCAAAAGTTCAGCAGAGAGAAAGAGTACAATATGTAATATTCACTTGCCCAATCAAAGTGAAATTTGTCCAGTCAACCAGAAAGTCAACGTTGGTCAACAGGCCAGATTTTGACTTCCAAAACAACTCGGTCAAACTTAGTCAACTCGGCCTCCAACAACAAATCAAATCAACCCAAAAATAGTCTGAAAATACTCGGTCAAACTTGGTCAATGCTGCAGTCAAACCCTTTTGCAGTCAACGTTGGTCAAACAATATAGTTTGCCTCGATTTATATGCCCAGAAATGTGGCCTGCCCAAACACAAATTTCCCTCACAAAAATGCAGTCAAACAGGTAAAAAACATTGGTCAAACTTCCCTAAAATTCGGTCAACTCAGAAAACTGTCTTCTTCTTCGCATGTGTGGATAGAGGCTGTCCTGAAATCCGTACCCAATCATGTAAGGAGAGAGAGATGTTTGAGAAGTGTGTGATGTCCAAATGAGGCAAATGCACCTTCTATATGCAAACGTTGAGGATGAATAGACGTGACTGTTGGGCTTCTGAGCCTACATTAGTTTGCTGGCCAACCTTGACAATTTGTCCATAAACAAAATAAATTCATAATTCCATTTGTACATGTCAGAATGAGATGATATTTAGATCAATCCTACACCTCTCGAAGAGAGGAATCCGATAAAAATATCCACTGCATCATATGAGCTGTCCAAGGTGGAGTTTGGCCCTAATTTCCAAATTTAACACTCCCTCTCAACTAGGAAGAACTCCACCTGCCAAACCATCTGACAATCAGTACAATCCCTGTCATTCTTGCTTTGCTCTGCTGAACCATGAAGAAATAATGAAGAAGAAATGATCGAGAATGTATTATACCATTCTCCACTGACCCGAAGTCAGTCTCCAATAATCAAGAGTGTATCATACTACTCTCTACTGACCCGAAGTCAGTCTTCATTGATCCCAGATCAATATCAAACATCCTAGCATAGGGAGTACAGTAGTTCACGATGCATCCATCGGTAGTACTATGGTCCCTATCCTAATTTCCTTACTCAATGACCAGATGAGAGGTACTTCCCATGAGTCCCATACTGCATGGGTAGGATGTACTGGCAGGAGAACGTGAACCACTCATCTTGCTCATATGCCATAGGAGAAGGTGAACCACTCATCCTATGCATATCTCAACATGGGGTATCACAGGGGAAGGTGAACCACTCACCCTGTACATTGCGCACCATTAGGGGAAGGTGAACCACTCACCCTATGGTCGCTCATCTCTCCAAGAAGTACCCCAAGCCCCCCGGAGCTCCCAGAGGTCAACATCCATCTCATATGGGATCCTCATAAGAGGGTCTCTCCATGACTCCAAGTCGTTTACGAAAGGTTAAGAATTTGACCTACCCCAGGGGCTTTGTGAGAATATCTGTGACTTGATCATCAGTTTGAATATGATAGAGCCTTATTGCTCCCCATTGTACCACATCTTGGATAAAGTGGTACCTCATATCAATATGCTTGGAGCAGTCATGAAACACGGGATTCTCAGAAAGACGAATCCCACTTTGATTGTCACAATAGATCACGGTGGAGCACATGTCCAAACAGCTCACTAAAGAGCTTCCTCAACCAAATAACTTCACAGGAGGCCATACTAGCAGCAATGTATTCAGCCTCAGCGGTGCTCAAAGCAACCGACTTCTGCTTCCTGCTCAGCCAGGATATCGAAGCAGGACCTAGAGAGAAGCAACATCCAGATGTGCTTTTACGATCCACTACACTGCCAGCCCAATCAACATCATAATAACCATGGAGCCTTACATTCCCGGAAGTGTATCTCAGTCCATAAGTGATTGTGCCTCGGAGATATCTCAAGAGATTCTTGGCAGCAATCCAGTGTATGTGATGAGGCTCGAACATAAACTGACTCAATGTGTTCACTGCAAAACATATGTCTGGACGGGAGTTCCCTAAGAACATCAGGGGCCCCACGAGCTGGCGATACTCAGAAGGATTTCCCAAATCGGGCCCAACAACACTTCCGCATAACTTCTTGAAGTTAAGTTCCATAAGAGTAGTCACGCACTTGTAGTCGACCATCCCAAATCTTTCAAGTAGCTCTCCAATCCTAGGAAGTAATGCATCAATCCTAGGTCCTTCATCTCGAATTCAGAAGTCAACTCCCTCTTACATTGATGAATAAGAGGGTGTGCACCAGTCAGAAAGAGTTCGTCCACATAAAATAGAGGTTCGGATCAACTTCACTTCTCGTAAATCCAAACTTCATTAGATAGTTGTCGATCCTCTCATACCAAGCTCGGGGAGCTTGCTTCAACCCATAGAGTGCTTTCTTCAACCTACATACATGTGTCTGACGATCTTGAACTTCGAACCCCTCGGGTTGTTCTACATAGACTTCCTCCTTAATCGAACCATGTAAGAAGTCAGTCTCGGCATCCATTTGATGTAGATTCCATCCTTGTGAGGCAGCAAGGGCTATAATCGAACGGATAGTGGTATATCGGGCAAGAAGTGCAAATATCTCATCGTAGTCCACACCTTCCTTTTGAGAGAAGCCTTGAGCAACAAATCTAGCATTGAACTTTTCAACACTTCCATAAGCTCCATGCTTGATCTTGTAGAGCCATTTCGAGGTGACAACAGATTTGTCCTTGGGTCTAGGGACCGCATCCTAGACATCATTCTTCATAATCAACTCATACTCTTCGTTCATAGCATCCTTCCAAACTTGGTGCTTTACAACTTCTTCGAATGTGCAAGGCTCAGATTGAACAATGGTTCTCATTGTAGTTAAATACCCTTGGTACCTGTTTGGCTTCTTACTTTCACAAAATGTCCCCCTAGGTGCAACATGTCTCTCGACATCTTCAGAATTTCCCTAAGCCATGAAGGTCTCCTTTTTGAGGAGGAGGGCTCATGAGGGGGTGGATCAATGGGATCCATTGGTCCTTCAACATCGGGCATCAGCTCATCCTGCGGTTCTCCCTGCTTTCCTGAATCTGCTTCTTTGTCCTTCCTTGGAATAGGAAGGTTACTAATCTTCCCAAGGGAAACATCCTCATCGAAGGTGACATCATGACTTATCTCCACTTCTCTTTGACCAGGCACATAGATTCTATATGCCTTAGAAGTTTCATTGTAGCCCACAAATGTTCCTTTCTTCCTAGAAGCATCCAATTTGCTTCCCTTTTCTTTCGGCACATGAAAATATACGGGGCTACCAAAAATTCTAAAGAGAAACATCAGGTTTCTTACCGGTGAAAACTTGTTCAAGAGTTTTGGAGTCCAACGCTTGATGAGGGCATCTATTTTGAATGTACACGACAATGTTTGCAGCTTCGGCCAATAAGAACTTCAGAAGACTTTGATCATGAAGCATGGCACAAGTGGCTTCTATGATAGAACGATTCTTCGTTTCAACAACACCATTTTGCTCAGGAGTATATGTGGTAGTAGTCTACCTCTTAATGCCAGCTTCTCTACAATTGTTATTAATCTCATTTGATTCATATTCGGTTCCATTATTGATCCTCAATATTTTGATCTTCTTCTTGGTTTGATTTTCGACCAAAGCTTTGAAAGAACGAAATCATGAGAAGACTTCGTCCTTCTTCTTCAAGAAATATATCCAAGTTTTGCGAGAGAAATCATCCATAAAGATAGCATAATATAAATATCTTCCCAAAGAGTTCGCGGGCATCATACCAGATAGATCAGAATGAACCAATTGCAATATGTCATTAGTCTTGCTATCACTTGAGGGGAATGTTCCCCTTGTATGCTTTCCTTCGGCACACCCTTGACAAACACCTTCATGTTCTATTTTAAATTCGGGCATACCTGTCACCATCTTCCTCACATCGGGTAGAGCCTTATAATGTAGATGAGCAAACCTCCGGTGCCATAATTCGGATTGAAGTGATGTGTCGCAAGACATAGCTCCCAATGGACTTCCTCCAACTTGATATAGGCTATCAACCCTGAATCCAAGTGTAAATGCATCTTTGAATTTTTTATTCCACACACGTACCTTTCCATCGATGAATGCCACCTTGAATCCTTTGTCCTCCATTGCCGAGATAGATACCAAGTTCTTCTTTAGATCAGGTACATATAGTACTTCTTGTAGATGAATGGTGTTACCTTGATTCAATTGAAGAGTAACATTCCCAACTCCCTTCACGGGATAGGTGGCATTGTCTCCAAGGATAATTTCCAAATTTGTATCATTTTCAATCAGATTTGAAAGAGCTTCCTTATACCTAGTGAAGTGCCTTGAGGCACCATTATCGATCAACCAATTTCCCAAGGTGTTCGGAGGAGAGGCAGTAGAGAGGGCAGATATAAGATACAATTCTTTTTGCTTGTTATCAACAACATTAGATTCATCATACTTGGAGCTTCTTGATTTTTTGGGAGGGTGACCATTTCCATGTTTTTAGCAGGAGTATTCCTTTTTCCTCGGTTGTTGAATCTGCCATTCCTTTGATTGTTGTTGCCCCTGAAAGTGTTGTTGTTGTGGTTGTCATCATCATGAGGTGTATCCCTTCTATTAGGATGCTCCCTAGCATAGTGGGCAAACTTGTTGCAAATGAAGCATCTTCCTTTCCTTCCATTCTTGAAATCTGTTTTTCCTTGACATTGCTTCTTTGAACCTGCATTGTTCTTCTTTTTAGCATGAGTGGAGAATGCAGGAGGATCATTCCTATTTGAAGGCATATCTAGTTCCATCATCCTTGTCTCTTCTTGAGAACATCTAGTTATCAATTCTTCAAAACTTGGAATCCTGTCGTTGTTAAGAATAGTAGTGTTGAACACGTGCCATTCACGAGGGAATCCTCCAAGGGCAATGAGAGTGAGCTCCCTATCTGCAATAGCTTCTCCAATCAAAAGAAGATCATTTTTGATCTCAGTAATCCTCATGAAGTAGGATTGAATATCTTCACCTCTTCCCTACTTTATGTCCTTCCGCTAGTTTTTGAGAAAGAGAACTTGGTTTGCATTGCTAGCTTTGAACATGCCAACCAACTTGCCATACATCTCCTTTGATGTGTTCAAATTAGAGATGTAAGCAACTAAATGCTTATGAATAGAATCCCTGATGATCTTCTTTGCTTTGACTTCATCCTTCTTGTACTTTGTCTTAGCAGCAACCAGTGCATTAGAAGGAGGTTCAGAAATGTTTCCCTGCACATAGTCCATAACATCTTGCTCTTCTAAAGTCAAATCAAGAGACATCTTCCATGCATGATAATCAGACTTATCATGAAGCTTGTCATCCGATTTAAATTAGGATGTGGAGGCCATTGACTCTTGTCCTTGTCCCACAAATCTCAGTGATTTCTCTTCTCAGTGATTGCTCTTTTCACTCTTGATTGGGCTTTGTCTTCACCTCACCTCTGATAACATGTTAATTTTATATAACAATGGTGTGTTCTATGCTTGAGAAAAATTTACTTCAATTTTCTTATTAGCCCGATATCAATTTCTAGATTAGTAATCACATTAACATGATAGTAAAATGCAGATATAACATAAACAATAACAATAGAAGACAAGCCAAGACAAGAGGACAAAGGATATGGCGCTAGCTAGGGACAAACCCCAATGTGGGGAAACCCTTTGATTAATTCTTCTTATTATTCTTCAGAAGTTCAACAGAGAGAGAGTACAATATGTAATATTCACTTGCCCAATCAAAGTGAAATCTGTCCAGTCAAATAGCAACCACAAAAAGCCCTAACTAGAAAGTCAACGATGGTCAACAGGGCATATTTTGACTTCCAAAACAGCTCGATCAAACTTAGTCAACTCAGCCTCCAACAACAAATCAAATCAGCGAAAAACAATCCTAAAATACTCAGTCAAACTTGGTCAATGCTGTAGTCAAACCTTTCTACAGTCAACGTTGGTCAAACAGTATGGTCTGCTTCAATTTCTATGCCTAGAAATGTGGCCTGCCCAAACATAAATTTCCCTCACAAAAACGCAGTCAAACAGGTCAACGCTACTGGTCAAAATGCTGGTCAAACTTCCTTGAAATTCGGTCAATGCAGAAAACTGTCTTCTTCTTCTTTGCACGTGTGGAGGGAGGTTGTGCTGAAATCTATACCCAATCATGTGAGGAGAGAGAGATGCGTGAGAAGTGAGTGATGTCCAAATGAGGCAAAGGCACCTTCTATTTATATGCAAACGTTGAGGATAAATATACGTCACTGTTGGGCTTCTGAGCCTACATTAGTTTGCTGGCCGACCTTGACCTTTTGTCCATAAAAAAACTAAATTCATAATTCCATTTGTACATGTCAGAATGAGATGATCTTTAGATCAATCCCATACCTCTCGGAGAGAGGAATCCAATAAAAATATCAGCTGCATCATATGAGCTGTCCAAGGTGGAGTTTGGCCCTAGTTGCCAAATTTAACACTATGGAATGAGGTGAAGGATAACAAGTTGGAAACCAACTTGTTTAGGAGACACAGATGAGTGGCCTAGTTACTTGGTTAAATTTAGCAAGATTGATGATTAGATTAGATTTTAAGTATGAGATCAATGCCTTAATGGAGTCGCAATTATTGCTTATGGTAATTTGAAACCAAGTGACCAGATAGACACCCGCTGCTTGAATGATTAACTATTCTATATGATGTGCAAGTCCTAGGATCTATGTGAGATGCAATGATCTTGGTTTATTTTAATTATATGCCTAGTCTAAGTATGACCTTCCCTTAACTATTTTGAAGCTGGGCTCCAAGGTAGGTTGTGGGAAGGAGGCCAACAGGAAGCAGGCTAGGGCCTGATTAACAATACCTTCTGTTGTGCTCCTATCACCCAATGCCTCCGGCGCTGCAGAGACTGTGGCTCTGACGACTGCAAGGTCACCGTGTTAACCACCGAAGAGTTGCCAAGCCCCTCAAGCTAGGTGAGAAGGGTTGTCCTAGATTTTTATCAGTGTAGCTTATGCTAGGAGGTAAGTTTTAATGCAAGCTAGATCTAGGATGCTTATGCAAGAGATTATGAGTGAGATTATCTTGAATTAAGATTGTTTATGTTACTTGAGTACTTAGTGCAAATTAGCTTATAGCGATAGTACTTAACAATGATGAGATGACAATCTTGAACAAAATAAATTGCGTTAGAGACATCAGTGCAAAACTTCAACAAATTCTCACAAGATGTAAAATGCCAATTTTTCAACAATGTTTGATACCACTTTAAGATAAACTAATCACCATTCAAGATAGACAAATGAAAACTTAGATGCCAAGATTTAGAGTGATTACCAAAGACAAAGATGCCAATTAGATTCCAGTTATCACAACATTAGATTTAGGGCTTAAATGTATGAGTGTTTTAGGTGCCAAATTCCAGAAATTTTACAAACTTAGAGTAAACCACACAAGTGTTAGATCTCAACAGTTAAATCAATAGTAGTACTTCAACAAATTTCAACGCTTATTAATGTTATGACAATAGTAGAAAAAACACTAAATTATAAAATTTGCCCAACATATGAAGTACAAAACTTTCCAATGACCAACAAAAGTAAATTTATGTGTCTAGCTTACTTTATGAAGATGTATTCAGTAATATTTCACCCTGTAATAAGTTATTACAACAGTAAATTGACCCACAGATTAGCAAGCTAGAGATATCAGAAACAAGGCCCAATATTCTCAAAAATAGTAAAATTCACCCAACTTGAAAAAAAATTCAATTTTTAGGGTTTTTGGAGTGTGATTCAGAAAATTTCAGATCTGATCTATTTACTACAATAGTGTATAATTGACAGATTAGCAAGCTAATGCAGTTAAAATCAATGCCAAAATTGCCTAGAAATTCACTGGGGATGTCACAGCGGCTCTAAGGGTTTTATTATTATTCAGGGGAAATATCTGAATACAAATCTATAATGCTCATCTAGTAATCCTTTACAGAGAAAACACTGGCGGAAAATTTGAGTGAGTTTTACCTCACTTCACCTGGCAGAATTCTGGCTGATCCGGCACAAGACTGGCTAACCCCGACTATTTCTGCGCTGGCCCTATGTCAACCTTTAGGCTCTGCGTCAGCTCCTCTGCCCTTTGCGTCAGCTGCTCTGCTCTCTGCGTCAGCTATCCCGACAGTTCCCGACAGTTCTGACAGTTCGCGGCAGTTTCGACTGTTCTAGCAGTTTTGGATTCTGCGTGATAGATAACTTTTCTGCGTCATCTCTCCCGGCTACTGCACTGCCTTTGCGTTAGCTCTTCTCGCAGTTGTGACAGTTCCCGACAGTTTTGGCAGTTCCCAGTAGTTTTGGCAGTTCTCGACAGTTTCCACTGTTCCGACAAATCTGGATTTTGTGTAATAGACAACTTTTTTGGGTCAACTCTCTCGGTTACTGCGTTTTCCCTCTGCAAGCTTCCTCCGCCTCTCTGTTCATTATTTTCTAGAAAGTCCTCCCGGATTCTCTTTGCCCCTCAGCTACAAGATCTTCCTAATTGATTTTCCTCCTGAGAACTTCTCACCTTAGAAAATCGATTTCCTCAATCTCTGTGTGTGTGTTTCCAAATGAACCCCAAGCCTCCATTTTATACTTTTCCTGTTGAGTCTTCAACGACCGAGATTAAGTCTCTAATCAACGACTAAGATTAAAACATTACTTGATCCGCCTTCTAGATCATTCTCACCCATATTTTGATTAATACCCATTAATATTTTAATTTTCCTAAGTTTAGACTTAAAAACCCCATTAAAAATATTAATTATTTTAATAAAATACAATCCGAGTGAAATTTCACTAAACGGTTTCTGGGTTCTTTAGAACTCATGTGTCTTAGCCTCTCCACCAATTTTCAAGACTAGAGCACTTCTGATGCTACCAAAACATAACGCTGCCAACTCTGCACTGAGTGCCCTGCTCCACTGTCAACACTGCTCTGCGCTCCTCAGCATATGACTTCTACTAGTCTGCAACTGTCACTCTAGTACTGACTGCATCAACTGCCACTGATCCATATTGCTACTGAATACTGTGGGCCCCCATAACTGGGTAATGATCCATGAGGTGGACTCCTCAAGGACCCTGCCCAATCTCTACAACTCTGGGATTATAACTCCATACCACCCCACCTCACTCCTGGAGGTATAGTTGCAAACAATGCGAAAATTTGATCTACTCATACTGTTCCAGGCCCGACCCAAGGTTTGGATAAAAGGAGGGGGTGGATAACACCTTGTGGACCCAATGGACAAATGTGGGTCTATTACCGCTCAAAATAGCAGGGGTCCTAGAGGGGCACTTGTTAGGTCAAGAGCAACAATGAAGCTAAAGCCCACTATCACCATAGCTTAAGCTTCCTACTCTTTATGGACTTTTACCAATCACTTATGAAGGATAGACTAAATATGATGGATATGAAGTGATTTCTATGACCCTTTCTTAGAAGAGACTTAAGATTGGGACTTGCTTGCTTCTTA
Source organism: Pinus tabuliformis (assembly GCA_031772625.1). Classification (NCBI taxonomy): domain Eukaryota; kingdom Viridiplantae; phylum Streptophyta; class Pinopsida; order Pinales; family Pinaceae; genus Pinus; species Pinus tabuliformis. The sequence continues at coordinate 49,698,841 of CM062816.1, read as the reverse complement.
AGCAAGGTGCAAGGTTCTCTAGGATAGGGGAATAGGGATTTAAGGGATTGGCTTAGGGAAGGCAACTTGGAAAGGGGCTTCTTAATCCCTAAAATCCTTGCAGAACTTGGCTTCCCAAGTGGTTTTTGAAGAGTTGACTTTGATAAGAGATGGGATCACACGGGACCCAGATTAGGTTAAGAGGGGGGGGGGTAGCAACCAAAGATGAGCTTGACCTAAACAAGGAAGAAAAGGGGATTAAAGAAAGAATTTTTTATTAAAGGTGACACCATGATCCCTATGAGGTACTAGCCTAGGGGAACCTAGAGCAAACATTGGTCTCAAGGCTAGGGCTTGGGATATCTCACAATCCAATCGTCGAAATTTCCTCAAATTTGGAGGAGACTTAGGAGGCACACCAACATAGAAGAGGCCAAGAGATCAATGTTTTTCTATGGGTAGTTTGTCGGGAAAGTGATTCCCTAGGAGGCCTAACATGGCTAGACCTAGATAAAAGAAGGAAAGGTGGAGAAAAATGTTTTTTAAAGTGATCACCTTATGGTAGACCAGTGCCTAATCCTTTGGAGAGATTGGAGTCGAGAAGAATAATGAGAATGGACCTCTTTTCTAGGTCAAGGAGGCTTCAAGGACTACGCTTAGCATTAGGGCAAAAGAGAGTGACCTTAAAGTTTTATATTTCATTTTACAAGATGAGATGGCTTATCAAGATGAATTCAACCATAGAATTATCCCTAGGAAAATTCGTTCAACATACATGGCCCATACATAGAGAGATGTTATCTAGAAACAATAATTCCACAATTTTGTAATAATGCATGCAACAATTAGCCCAGATGTTACCCACCATTTTGTGGGTGATATCCCTAAGAGAAAAAAATTCTGCAAGATGGTCCTTAGCCGACAGCCAACAACCCCTTGCAGCCATCAACTAGCTCGTTGTGCCATTTCTCTGCCACCTGAGCCAGCCATGTGATCCCTCACCCATCTGTCATGATAGTATGTTTGAATGATCCGAATTGGATCCTAAAACTCTCTAAGTTTTCATGACTGTTTCAGTTATGCTAAAAGATTCAAGTCCTAGAAAAGATCGAAGCTATCAGAAGGAATCCTCATAACAATTGCAGTTGTGGTTAGAGCAAAGCAACGGGGACCCTCGGTCGAGTGTGCAAACTGTTGGCCCATGGTAAAGCGCAATGGCACAAAACTGGCAAAACCGGAGGCCAGATCAAGAAACGGAGGTGGATTCTGATACCGCTAATCGCAGGGCGTCCCCCTCAGTGAAGGAAAGCCCCGGAACGCTCGGACCCGAAAACGCTATAAAACTCGGAAAAGTAACTGTTTCAGTTCCGTAGCACGGATTCCCCAAAACCGACAGGATATCGGAAGGCTTTGAGGCGGTAAGCAGTTTTGACTGAGTCCCGCCCGATGCCACACATCGAGCGACACGCGTCCGACGGAAGAGAGAGAAAACCACCTGCATCGGATGGGTAAACGTTGTGTGACTTGTTTGCTCGATATGAAGGACAACCGTAGGATCTGGGGGGTCCAGATCGACGGCGGAGATATGTCTCGATGACTGACCAGATTTGACAGGTCAAAAAGCAAGATGACAGGGATTTGACGTCCAACGTGGATGATGAGTTGGCAAACGATTCGTGTTCGCGGGCAATCTTGAAGCAAACAGATTTAACGGCCATTCGAGTATGATTCAGGGAATCTGACACCCAATTCATTAGCAAACAGGTGGCCACCTCCCTGCGAGGCGTTACCCAGTGATGATGACGCAGAGCAGAGGAATTCAAACGAACAGAGGAAAGGAAACCAGAAGGCCGGGAAGCGGAAACGAGCAGTTGAAGAGCAGACTGGCTTTAAAGCCATGAATTGACAGAAGCAAAAAAATAGAGAGGCAGACAGCGAAGAGACGCAGAAAGCCAACAGTAGAGAACAGAGAGTAGAAGCCGAGCTGACCTGAAGGCAGCATCGAGCCAGACAGAGCTAGAGAGAGTTAGAGAGTTTGTGTACTCCATTGAAGGCTTGAGAGGTTCAAGCAAGCTCCTCGACATAGGCCTGTCATACTACTGTGACCCTCAGAGGTCGAATTCAATAAGGAGACTCTGTGCACTCCATTCCTATTGACTTCATTCTGTTAGTGAGACTCGAATCGAGCTCACTGTTGTAAAAACTCTACTTGAAAACATAATAGAGAGGCCACCACTGAAAGGCTGGACCAGGAGACGTAGCCCAGGAGCATTGGGTGAACTCCTTATTAAACTTGTTTTGTTTACATGTTTGACTGTTATGTTTTCTCTGATTGCCTCAGTGTCTATGTATTCTAGCAATCTTATCGATCCGTTGCATAAGTAACATAGGCACCTCCATGCACATGAGTCTGTAATACCTTTCATTCTTTATCTTAGATAAATTCCAGATCAAGTGGTATCAGAGCGTTTGGTTTATTAAGGTTAGACAAGCTTGTGCTGGATTTTGTTGTTGAATGCTAACTAGATCAAAGCTTAAATTAGGAGAAGGAGAATTGGCTGAAACTAACCCGGAAATTGGAAGAGTCTATTCTAAGAGGAAAATGTCAGAAGAAAATCCCTTGGAATCAGACCCCCAGTTCATGGATAGTTTTATGACCCTGAAATCCATGGTGGAGGAAATGTATAGGGACTATAAGAAACATAGAGATGAAGATGCATCAAGCTCCAAACAAGACAAAGGAGTAGAAGAATCTCTCCTCCATGACCACTCCAAAGGCAAAGGGAAAGAAGAAAAATTCCTCATGCCTCCTAATAGCCCTGAACATAAAAAGAAGACATCTTTGATTAAATTAGATGTTAAATTTGATTTACCAATATATGATGGAGAGTTGAATGCAGAGAAGTTGGATAATTGGATCAGACAGATTGATGTTTATTGCAGAGTGCAGAGCATCGACTCAGACAAGAGTAAGATTCAGCTGGCCAGCCTACACCTCGGAGGCACTGCCTTGGTATGGTGGGAAGGCAGGACACAAGCTGACATGAAGAAACATGGTAAGATTCTTTCTGTTTGGAGTGAATTTGTTTCTGCAATTAAAAAGCAATTCTATCCACTAGCTTACATGCAGCAAGCCATGATGAGCTGGCAAACTCTTCGACAACTAAAAGGGCAAAGTGTACAAGGTTACACCCAAGAATTTAGGAAAAGAGCTTTGATTCTAGGAATCTCTTTAGACTCACCTGAGACTTTGTTGAAGTACATAGGTGGTCTACACAGCTACATGAGGCACACTATCCTCATGTTTAATCCCACTAGCATAGATGAGGTATCCGTTCAGGCTACGCATCTAGAAGCTAGAGGTAAGAATGGGAACCCAGAAGTTGGGGGATCATCCCAACCCACTGCAAGCAAAAATAAGGAGAAAAGAAAACAGAAATGGAAAGAGAGGAAGACAAACACTATACAGAAGAGCAAGTCCTCATGCACTCACTATAAGAAGGATGGGCATGACGATGAACACTACTGGATTCTGCATCCGGAGCTGAAACCTAAGAAGTTCGAGGGCAAGAAGAAGAAGACTGCTGCAGCTATTCAAAAGGATTTGGGGTTAGACTCAGGAGATGAAGCAACAATCACAGCCACAGGTATAAAAGGTAAAAATTCTGAAGCATCTACTAGTAATTCTGCACAATCTACTGATAATCAAGAAAATGAAGAAAAAGGCATGAGCTTTTTCATATTCGAGTTATTTCCAATCATCAAAAGATTGGTACTTTGTTTGATAGTGGCTCACAAGTAAATTTAATTTCTGAAGCAATTGTAAAGAAGTTGGGATTACTAACCACACCTCACAAGAAACCATATCCCTTAGGTTGGCTATGTGATAAAGCAAAGCTACAAGTGACTAGACAATGTAAACTTAAGTTTTCTTTTGGGTCAGCATTTGTAGATGAAGTTGAGTTAGATATAGTTCCTTTGGATATATGTGGAATTGTTTTAGGAAGTCCTTACTTGTATGATAGAAAAGCTATTTTCTATAGAGCTGAGAACAAGTATCTATCCATTAAAGATGGAATCAAATATATTGTAAGAGCTCATAAGCTCAAGAATAATTATACTCATAAATTCAGGGCAGATGAAACGAATTGTAAATTCATGCAAACAATTTTTTCTGATGGTTGTAAAGGAAAAGAAACCTGATAAAACCAATGTATTTGAGGGCTGTGATGCTAAACAACAAGCTAATTTAGAAAAAGTTGTTTCAGAATATGATGTATTGTTTCAAGAACCTAAAGGTCTGCCACCCAAAAAGGAAATAGTGCATGATATTAATTTGCAGCAAGATGCTCCATTGCCTAACATCGGAATGTACAGGTTGTCCGCTTTAGAGAATACAGAAATCAAGAGGCAGGTACAGTAGTTGCTCGAGAAGGGGTTCATCAGACCTAGCACATCGCCATGTGGGTCTCCAATCGTTTTGGTGAAAAAAAAAGATGGCTCGTGGAGAATGTGCATTGATTAATGAGCACTGAATAAGATAACGATAAAAAATCGTTATCCCCTTCCTAGCATAGATGATCTATTAGATCAATTAAAGGAAGTTGTTTATTTTTCCAAGTTAGACTTGCATAGTGGCTATCATCAGGTCAGAGTTGCAGAGCAAGATGCATGGAAGACTGCTTTCAAAACAAAGCAGGGATTGTATGAGTGGCTGGTTATGCCTTTTGGCTTAACTAATGCTCCTGCTACTTTCATGAGAGTAATGAATGATGTACTCAGACCTTTTCTTGATGATTTTGTTATTGTATATCTAGATGACATTCTTATATTTAGCAAAACGTGGGAAGAACATTTAAAGCATGTTAAGCAGACACTAGATGTTTTGAAAAGAGAAAAACTTTATGTTAAACTCTCAAAATGTGAATTTGGCAAAACATCTTTGAATTATTTGGGACATATAGTAAGGGGTGGTGAATTGAAGATAGATCCCTCTAAGGTTGCAGTCATTGTAAACTAGCCTAAACCCAAATCTGCTACAGAGGTTAGAAGCTTCTTAGGAGCAGCACAATATTGGAGAAAGTTTATTTTTAACTTTTCCTTAATTGTAGCTCCCTTACATGCTTTAACATGATTGAACAAGGTGTTTCATTGGGGAGGCAAACAACAGAAAGTCTTCGACACCTTGAAAGAAAAGATTAGTATAGCACCAGTACTAGCGCTGCCCGATCTTCAAAGACCATTTGAGATTGAAACAGATGCCAGTGACTATGCCATGGGAGCAATGTTGATGCAGCATGGTAAACCCATATGTTATCATTCTGAGACATTTAATTCTGCAGTAGTTAACTATCCTACATATGATAAAGAATTATATGCATTAGTATAGAGTGTGAAAAAGTGGAAACATTACTTAATGGGCAAAGAGACAGTTATACATACTGATCATCAACCACTTCAATATCTACACTCCCAAACTAAGTTGCAGCAATCAAGACACTATAGATGGATGGGTTTTCTACAATAGTTTCATTTAGTCATCAGATATAAAAAAGACATACACAATAAAGTTGCAGATATGTTATCTAGACCAATTATAAATGCATCTACTATACTTGAGCATAATTCAGTATTGCATGAGAGCTACATTGAACAATATGCTCAAGATATAGATTTTAAAGATGTATATGCAACTTTAAGTCAAGGAAAACAAGTAGAAGAATTGGATTATCATATTAAAGACCAACTCTTGTATCATTGTGGGAAGCTATGCATTCCACAAACTGAAAGAGTAAAGATAATTTGAGAAGCACACACTTCTCTAATATCAGGGCATTTTGGTGTAAGTAAAACAGTTGCACAGCTGCAAAGATTTTGCTATTCGCCGAAAATGAATGAGACGGTTTCTAGATATGTAAGAGGGTGTACCATGTGTGCTAAAAGCAAGCCCAACAATAGAAAACTAGGCTTGTACACTCCACTACGAGTTCTTTCTCATCCTTGGGAAAGTGTTTCCATGGACTTTGTTGGAGGACTACCTAAATCTAGGAAAGGTCATGACTATTTATATGTTGTTGTGGATAGGTTCAGCAAAATGTGTATTTTAATACCTTGTAACAAATAGATTACAGCTGAAGAAACTGCAAATTTGTTCTTTCAACATGTATGGGTTCATTTTGGATTACCCACTTCCATAATATCTGATCGAGATACTCGATTTGTTGGGAAATTTTGGTCAAACTTGTGGGAATTGATGGACACCAGGCTGAAGAAAAGCACAACTTTTCATCTGCAAACAGATGGCCAAACAGAAGTGGTCAACAGGACAGTGATCCAGTTGCTTAGAGGCTATTGCAGCAAGCATCCCAAACTTTGGGATGAACATTTATGCTATGTGCAACATGCTTACAACCGAGCTAAACATTCTTCTACACAGAGATCTCCTTTCAAGATCTGTTTTGGTTTCACACTAAGGTCTCCCTTGGATTTTGTCTTTGGTAAAGACATAGCAGTTGATGGACACAGTGATGTGGACAAAACAACCAAGTTCATTGAACAAATCCAAGAGATTCACCAGGCAATACAGGAACAGCTGGAAAAGAGCCAAGCCAAGTACAAGGCAAGGCATGACAAGCATCGGATGGAGCATAGTTTCCAAGTTGGTGACCAAGTCTGGCTATATATCAACAAAGACAGGATGCAAGGTGAAGGTAAGAAGCTAAAGCCAATAAGGTATGGACCTTTCAAGATACTTGAGAAAATTGGTGAGAATGCTTTTCGCCTTGATCTACCAGCTTACATGCACATCTACTCAGTTGTTAATGCAGACAACTTGAGACTATTTGAACCTTCATTAATTGAAGATCCCGAAGAGCAAAGTCAATTGCCTTCTATTGATGATCTGTTACCTGAATATCTTAATGAGTTGCAAGAAGATGCAGTTCTGGATAGGAAGGTAAGAACTACACGCAAAGGTGACGTTGAGTACCTCAGGATCAGACTCAAAGGTTCAAAGCCAAGCAGTGCGAAATGGATAGAAATTGAGCAAGCGAGGAAGCAATACCCTCACTTGATTGATGCTTGAAAGAAAACCAACTTTTGGTGGTCCAAAAGCTTTTTCAGTGGGAAGGCCATGATCCGAATTGGATCCTAAAACTCTCTAAGTTTTCATCACTGTTTCAATTATGCTAAAAGATTCAAGTTGGATCCTAAAACTCTCTAAGTTTTCATGACTGTTTCAATTATGCTAAAAGATTCAAGTCTTAGAAAAGATCGAAGCTATCAGAAGGAATCCTCATAATAATTGCAGTTGTGGCCAGAGCGGAGCAACGAGGACCCTCGGTTGAGCGCGCAGACCATTGGCCCATGGTAAAGCGCAATGGCACGAAACTAGCAAAACCGGAGGTCAGATCAAGAAATGGAGGTGGATTTTGATACCGCTAATTGCAGGGCGTCCCCCTTAGTGAAGGAAAGCCTCGGAACGCTCGGACCTGAAAACGCTATAAAACTCGAAAAGTAACTGTTTTGGTTCCATAGCACGGATTCCCCAAAACTGACAGATATCGAAAGGCTTCGAGGCGGTAAGCAGTTTTGACTGAGTCTCGCCCGATGCCACACATCGAGCGACACGCGTCCGATAGAAGAGAGAGAAAATCGCCCACATCAGACAAGTAAATGTCGTGCGACTTGTCCGCCCGATATGAAGGACGACCGTAGGATCTGGGGGGTCCAGATCGATAGTGGAGATACGTCCCGATGACTGATCAGATTTGATAGGTCAAAAAGCAAGATGACAGGGATTTGACGTCCTGACGTGGATGATGAGTTGGCAAACGATTCGTGTTTGTGGGCGATCTTGAAGCAAACAGATTTAATGACCATTCGAGTATGATTCAGGGAATCTGACACCCAGTTCGTTAGCAAATAGGTGGCCACCTCCCTGCGAGGCGTTACCCAGTGATGATGACGCAGAGTAGAGGAATTCGAACGGACAGAGGAAAGGAAACTAGAAGGCCGGGAAGCGGAAACGAGCAGTCGAAGAGCAGACTGGCTTTAAAGCCATGAACTGACAAAAGTAGAAAAACAGAGAGGCAGACAGCGAAGAGACGCAGAAAGCCAACAGCAGAGAACAGAGAGTAGAAGCCGAGCTGACCTGAAGGCAACATCAAGCCAGACAGAGCCAAAGAGAGTCAGAGAGTTTGTGTACTCCATTGAAGGCTTGAGAGGTTCAAGCAAGCTCCTCGGCATAGGCCTGTCATACTACTGTGACCCTCAGAGGTCGAGTTCAGTAAGGAGAGTCTGTGCACTCCATTCCTACTGACTTCATTCTGTTAGTGAGACTCGAATTGAGCTCACTGTTGTAAAAACTCTGCTTGAAAACATAATAGAGAGGCCACCACTGAAAGGCTGGACCAGGAGACGTAGCCCAGGAGCATTGGGTGAACTCCTTATTAAACTTGTTTTGTTTACATGTTTGACTGTTATGTTTTCTCTGATTGCCTCAGTGTCTATGTATTCTAGCAATCTTATCGATTCGTTGCATAAGTAACATAGGCACCTCCATGCACATGAGTCTGTAATACCTTTCATTCTTTATCCTGGATAAATTCCAGATCATTGAAGGTGGGCCTCCAGAACCTAAAGGTATGCCTTGTCATTTGGTAATTGAGTATTATAGTTTGCTTATCATGGATACTTCTGGACATGGATTAATGGGGGGACCTGGCAGAAAGAGTGGGTTAGGTCTGTGTTCTTGTCCTCTAGACCTCCCTTTGATGTTAACCTTGGACTTTAGTCCCATGGTATCTTTTTTACTGACCTTTAGGCTTTAGGGATGGTACTACATGGGAAACCTTGATTTTGGTTGCGTGGTGCTACTCCCTCATCCACACATATCACTCCCCTTCCACTCATTATAACCCTATCCATCATTCCTCCCACCTAGGTACACATTCATCCATTGGGACCACATAAGGTTAGTCTTCCCCCTCCCCTTGCCCGCGCCTTGAGTTGGGCCTGGAATGATGCCCCAGAGGTTGATGTAGCTGAAAAGAAAAGTAAAAGCATAATTGGCCAAGTTCAACAAGAAAATGTACCATAAATGCAAAAGATGGTTGGGACAAACACATTTAGCACGTGGGAAAAATCCAATATATGAGCTCTACCCCATTATCATGGCCATCACTCTGGTTCCTATAGGTTCTAGATGAGCCTCCTTTATCATTTAGGAACCCATGATTGTCCCAACCCCTGGTGGGCAATGCGTTTTCCTACCTTAAAGGGGGTATCCATTGTTATACCTTAGACATCATGCTCTTATCCCTTGAGCCCCGAGCAGTTAATCAAAGAAAAATCATAAAAGGAAAAAGGCCTATAAAGAAGGGTGGAAAAACCAAGGCCCGGGCACCTCATGTACCACGATTGCTCCCTCCTATACATTATACACCCAAGTGTGGGCTTCCCTTTATTAGCTATCCTTATACCGCAACATGTGGTCCAGGGCTGCCCCTTTCACTCCCTACTCCATTCATCTCTTTATCACATGCCACCACCCTTTGAAAAATGTACCTTTGACATACCATCCCCTTTAAAGTTAGAAACCACCTAATAGGGTACCTGGTTAATCCGATTTGGAGCTTGGAGACATTAGCACATGCCAAAGCCCACTATGGAAGGGCATGCCATTATGAAGTGCCCACCTATTGTCCATGGTTCTTAAGCTCTTTAACTCAATTTCTTTAAATGACTTGTTGTATTGGAAGGCTAGGGGATGCATTGGATCTTATGCAGGATTGCAGATGGTCCCCATTTTGGGTTTGGTCTCCCTATATGAGGTCCTAACCCTCCAAAGAGCCACATTGGCACATGTAGGGTGTGTGTAGAGAGCCATGGGCCTCCACAGCAGTAGACAACACTCCATGGATCCCCAGAGATGTCTAGAGATTGCTTGAGATTCACTTATTGGACAAGGAAGATGCACCTGGTTCACCATGCCCAGTCGACCCCATAGACCATGCACTTAGCAAATGAACCAAGACTTGTATGTTAACGTGGCATCACTTACACCATCATTTGAGCCCATCGTTTGCAGACATCTTCGATCTACTTGGAGACCCATGAGGTTACTTGTGTGCCCTCACACCCATTGGGAGCACCACAGGTTTATTATGTGGAGAACAAGGGGCCAACCCCTTGTCCATTACTTTTGGGAGTCCTATTCATCATCATGGAACTTATGGACTTCATCAAGCTTCTTAGAAGGCCCAACGACATGTATTATTGACAATGTTGCATTAATCGTTATCGGGATAATATTGGCGTGAGGAAAAAATCAGAAAAAATCGTAATTATCGGGAAATAATCGTTTGGTACAAAAATATTCATTTTTTTTTTTCAATTTTTTTAATATCTAAACCATCTACAACATAAAATAAATATATTGACACATAAATATGATAAAAGAACTATTATATACGATGTTTAATATCATTTCTAGTACTAAAATCACACATAACATTGAATCATGTCCTGAATAGTAAGTCCTGACTCCTGAGTCCCAACTCAGCCTCAAAATATCAACAAAAAATATAATAATGTATCTCATCATGTCATAATGTCATATACAATAAAATGAAGAAAATAACTAAAGTCTAATCCTATTGATTTCCTCTGCCCCTCTTGCGAGAAAATGCCATAGCTTTCCCTTTCCTTCTAGATGTAGATGCTGGTGCTAGTGGAGTTGGTAGTGGAGTTTGCTCTGCTCTAAAAGCTGAAGAACTAGAAGTAGGAGCTATAGGAGGCAGACCACGTCCTCTACTGGTGGCAGGGGTAGCCCAGGCAGGTGGTGTCACTTGGAAACATTACAATCTCCCAATTCTGAAACCCTGAAAAAATGATAAGTCTGCTGGATTTTGAATGAAATCTAAAATTCTACTTTCTCCATATGAAATCCAATGAGGCTGGAACCACTCCCAAACATCCTGAGTCATTTCATGGTAATGTTAAAAATTTAAGTAAAATGATGAAAATGAAGATCAAGGAGAAATTTAACATTACCATGAATAGCATATCAATACTAGGGCCTAGACTTGATCATTAAGCTGCCCCACTCAAAAAACCAAAAAACAAAAAAAAAACTATATAAAATCTCGCTGCCGCGAAGCCCCGTGATTTTTTCGGTTTTTATTGCGATAAATTCGAATTTATCGCGATAATTTCAAATTATCGTGATAATTTCATAAAAATCGGCCAAAAAAATTACCCGCGATAATTTCGTATAAAAATCGCGATAAAATCGTTGTATCGAAAAAATCGCGATAATTTGAATTTATCGCGATTTTCACAACACTGATTATTGATCATTTGACCTCTTGAGAGGCTTATTCTTATGTTTATGAGCTAGTTTGGTGGGCTTGTCACCAAAAGTTAGTTATTTTGCACATTATTTTATCCTAGGGGCTAATGTAGGCCTAAATAACTAAATCAAACTCCTTAGAGGTGTATAAATACAAGTGATGAGAGTTCATTTATCATCATCACTTGGTTTTGGACTTGTATCTCTTTAGAGATTTTCGCTATTCCTTCTTGGTGGATGAAATTTTGGAGCATGGAATGAATTTTGATGTTTGGATTATCTATTATTGTCTTGGAGCTTCTTGATTGGCAATTTGTTGATGGTTGGATATATTCTCTTACATGTAAGTACAAATTTAATGCTATTCTTTCTTTTACTTTGTCACATGCATTGATAATGGGATTTTCGCTATACTAGGGCTAATTGTTGCATGCACTATTGCAAAATTGTGGAATTATTTTTTCTAGATAGCATGTCTCTATGTATGGGCCATGTATGTTGAACGAATTTTCCTAGGGATAATTCTATGGTTGAATTCATCTTGATAAGCCATCTCATCTTGCAAAACGAAGTATAAAGCTTTAAGGTCACTCTCTTTTTCCCTAATGCTAAGCGAAGTAGTCCTTGAAGCTTCCTTGACCTAGAAAAGAGGTCCATTCTCATTATTCTTCTCAACTCCAATCTTCCCAAAGGATTAGGAATTGGTCTACCATAAGGTGATCACTTTAAAAACCATTTTTCTTCACCTTTTCTTCTTTATTCTAGGTCTAGCCACATTGGGCATCCTAGGGCATCATTTTCCCGACAAACTACCCATAGAGAAACTTCGATCTCTTGGGAATTTCTATGCTAGTGTGTTTCCTAGGTCTCCTCCAAAGTTGAAGGAATTCTGATAATGGGATTGTGAGATATCCCAAGCCCTAGCCTTGAGACCGATTTTTTTTTTTTTTATTTTTATTTTTTATTTATTTATTTATTTATTTTATTTTATTTTATTTATTTATTATTATTATTATTTTTTTTTCTGTAGGTTTCCCTAGGTTAGTACCTCATAGGGATCATTTTAGCATCTCTAAGTGAAGATCCTTTCTTTGATCCCCTTCGCTTCCTTGTTTAGGTCAGATCCTTTCTTTGATCCCCTTCGCTTCCTTGTTTAGGTCAAGCTCATCATTGGTTGCTAAACTCCCTCCTCTTAACCTAAACTGGGTCCACTTGGTCTTGTGTGATCCCATATCTTATCAAAGTCAACTCTTAAAGAAACCACCTTGGAAACCGAGTTCCACTAGGATTTTAGGGTTTAGAAAGCTCCATTGCAAGTCACATTCCCTAAGACAATCCCTCAAATCCTTATTCCCCCATCCTAGAGAACCTTGCACCTTGCTTAAGAAGAAAACAAGTCCCACTCTTGAGTCTTTTCTAGGAAAGGGTCATCGAGATCACTTCACATCCATCTTAGTCGATATATCCTTCATAAGTGATTCTCTATATATCGGGTCACCTCCCATCGATGAAAGACCGTAAAGAGTAGGAAGCTTTAGCTGTGGTGACAGTGGGCTTTAGCTTCATTGTTGCTCTTGACCTAGCAAGTGTCCCTCTAAGACCCTTCCTAGTTTCAACGGTAATAGGACCCAAATGGGAAAATGTTAAAAAGGGATTGTAAAGAGCAGAGGGAAGTGAGATATATGGTGTCGAGAAGCAGGACCATGGAACCAAAATCAGGGTTTCCCATGTAGTGCCACTCCTAAAGCTAATAACTCATAGAGGAGATCCCACGGGACTAGGATCCAAGATTAACCCCCAAGATGAGGTAAGGGAACAAGAGTACATGTCAAAGCCTGTTCTTTCTGCCAAATCCCCCCACTAATCCATACCCAAATGTGCTCAAGAAAAGCAAGCATAAATAACCAATTACATAATGAAAAATTATACCTTCGGGGTTGGAAGGCCCACCTTCAAACATATGATCATGATAGATGCGTGAGGGCACACAATGGTTGGCTCAAGTGGTAGATAATGGTAGCACATCAAGCTATCAGGTGCCTGCAAGGGGCTGCTGGCTGAAAACAAATCTAGGAGAAATTTCTCCTATAGGGGTCACCCACTAGTGGTGGGTAACAATACATAAAGTCAACGCACATGTGGATTTGACCCATTTTCTTTCTTGTGACTGCTTGATTAGAAATCCAAGTAGTGTGTCTAGTAGGGGCAATGATTCTTGCATCGAGCATCTTTTCGAGTTCTTACTTAACTAGAGGTGCTAATTTGGGATTTATCTATCTCAGCGTTTGCCTAAATGGCTTAGCGCCTTCAGTTAGAGGGATGGTATGTTGAATAACATCATCCTTGTATGCCTTGATATCTTCGTAAGACCATGTAAAGACATTGCTAAACTCCATCAACAAACCCTTTATCTTACTCTTCTCTTCAATGGTGATGTTACTTCCATCTGTAATCATATTTGGATCAACCTCTATTCCTATGTTAATCGCTTTATACTCCTCATGGCTGATTATATCCATTTATCCTTTGAAAGCATCATCTCGACTAAAAGGTGCTTCCAAAGGAACTAAACTCGAAGGAATCTTGTTATAGGGTAGTTGTTCAATCAAATATTCATCCCTTAGATCCGACTCATTCCCCCAAATTCCTCTGTATCGTTGAGAAACTTCACAATTTGGTCATCATCGTCAAATAATTGCCAATTTTATACATTATCGGTAATGGAGGGTCTATATTCATGTGATGATGCACTTGGACTAGTTTGCCCCCAATTGACTTAGCATATGTACATGGTGTGGCAACTAATTCGAGGTCCATATGAGGTTTGACTTGTTCATTGGGACATGGGAGGGCTAGCACCATCTTTAGTGCCCTCAACGTTGGAGCAGAGACAAAGATTCAACCACATGAAGACCCATGAGATCCAGTTTGTGCCCCAAAACACATTTGGGGGTCCAAGGATGATTTGCAGCAAGGAAGAGGGCCCAACCCCTCCATCATGATTTTAAAGGTCCTCTACACTTCATTTGGCACAAGAAGGCCTCAATGCATGCCCTCTAGAGGCCTACGCATGCATGACGTCAACATTTTGACCCTCTTTTAGAGATATATTTTCATTTGCACATCGGTTACTAGGTTGGCCTATGACCTAGAGGCTTTTCTTGTTCGTCATTTTATGATTTTAGGGGCTTGTAGGCAAAATAGGTTATGTTAGACCTCATATATATTAGAGAGATGTCATTTCATCTCTCATCATCATCACACTTGGGATTTTGGCCTCCTTAGAGAGACTCACACTTGTTCTTTTCTTGGATTCTTAGATGATTGGATGCATTTTGATATTTGGAGCTGATTTTTGGACATATTTTGGAGCTATTCTTGGCATAATGGATGGATTTTCTTGCTAAATTGTCTTGTAAGTGCTATATTGTTGAAGATATTTCTTTTTCATGTCAAATGTATGGAATGAGTAGTTCTAATCTATGCTAAATTGTGCCCTAATTGTTGATAAGTATCTATTGAATGCTAGTTAGAAGAAAATTGCATGCATTTTTCATTCATGACATTGTAAGAAGTATCCTAGTGGTGAAACTCTTTGAAGCTCTTCCCATAATTCCCATTATTCCTTGAGTGGGTAAATGCTTGGAAATTGAGCTAGGGCATCAATTTTCAGCCTCCTTAAGAGCAATATTAGGCAATCTTTGACATCCATGACTCCATACACCCAAGGGACAAGGCACTAGTCCAAGTCTTTGGTGATCAACCTTAAATTTTCTCCATAATTTCCTCTTTTCAAATTCGATCCTTTTAAGGCTAGGGCAAAAATCTAGTGCTTGGAGCGAAATTTTAAGGAGAAGGATTTTTGGTGATTTGAGAGCCTAAACATCAAGAGATAGGTCTTGGTTACCTAACCATTCAATTTAGTGGGCATCCATTCAAATTTCATCCATAAAGTCTCTTGCCCTAGGTGTTGCTGTAAGAGGGAAACCCTAGTTTCTTCTCTATCAACTTGAGGACTTTCTTGAGGGTTTCATGAGCCTTGGATTAG
Organism: Pinus tabuliformis; assembly: GCA_031772625.1. Taxonomy (NCBI): domain Eukaryota; kingdom Viridiplantae; phylum Streptophyta; class Pinopsida; order Pinales; family Pinaceae; genus Pinus; species Pinus tabuliformis. The sequence goes on along the minus strand of CM062816.1, from coordinate 49,683,461 downwards.
CTAAATATCATTGTAAGAAACCCTTTCCCTTGGGCCTTGACCTTGTGGATACCTATTGCCATTGAAAACTTCAAAACCCTAGGTCTTGAGCCTTCTTTTTTAGGGCTTTTCTTTGAGAACGATTTTCTTCTTTGAAGCCTTGTACCTTTATTGTGCCTCTCTTTGAATGGATTTTAGTAGGGTCACTTTGTATCTTATTATTAGCATATCGATTTTAAGTGATTCCTCCTTTAACGAGACTCTTCCCATCGGTGAAAATCTATAAAGAGCGGGGGTTTTGGCTGAGGTGACATTGGGCCTTTACCCCATTGTTGTCCCATTGTCTAGTTTATACGTTGTAGGGTTTCCCTCTTCAAGGCTTGCTAGATTTTGCGGCAACAGGGCCACTGGCCTCTTTTACAGGGGACATGATGAGGGCATGTGTCCGATACATTTGGCATGTGTCCTATTCATAGGACATGTGCACTCACATATTTGTGTTTGACACATAGGATATCGGACACAACCCTTATTTGGACTTGTGTTGTTACTTAGGTGCTGAGCTATCTAGTTTAGACCCTGAACCAACAAGTTCAAAGACAAAACTGGTCTCTGGCTGGTTTAAAGACTAGCTCAGAATGTTATTCCAAAGACCAGCCAGTTTGGTTTGGATTGGCCCATTTTGACTACACTGGTTGGGATAGCCATCTTCTGGACGCTGTAGTGTTCAACATAAGTTTGTCTATATATTTGGATAGCATATATACCTTGTAAAGTGTGCTACATGAATGCCAATAGTGTGGATGTTTGCATCCCAATAATATCTTATCCATCAACAAAATTGTCAGTTGTGTTTGTTTCCAACCCAAGATGTCCCACAATCATTCACTGTTTCTACATTTAAAATCATTAGATAAAATGACATCCACCTAGAGTGCACCACCATTATGCATGGAGTGAATTGTAAAGGCATTGAGACAAGCATACAAGTGTTTTAGTAGTCAAGACTGAGAACTATTTTAAATATGTTTGTTTCATTTGAATCTTTTTCTTTATTGTCACTTTTGATTGCAATTTGATTGTACTGCATCCCAGCCATTAGTTTTCCTATGATCCTATTTGTTGGGAATCACGATTGCCATTAAACCAAAACCCGTAGGTATTAGTCAACGATCACTTCACCAGAGATAAGGATCCACGAGAGGCGGTTAGTTTATGTCGTGAAACACATGGGGAGCACTGGTTTATCCAGTGTCCAACAATCTCCCCCCTAGCGCGAGATGGATGTGTATTGAACTCGTGACCTATGCTCTGATACCACTTGTTGGGAATCACGATTGTCATTAGACCAAAACCTGCAAGTGTTGGTCAACGATTACATCGCCAAAGATAAGGATCCATGAGAGGCGGCCGGGTGTGTATCGAACTTGTGACCTACGCTCTGATACCACTTGTTGGAATCTTGATTGTCGTTACACCAAAACCTGCAGGTGTTAGTAAATGGACGCATCACTAGCGTTAACAAATCCACGAGAGGTGGTTAGTCCATGTCTTGAAACACACAAGGAGCGCTGTTTTATCCAATGTCCAACACTATTTATGTTTTCTGTCTTAGCACATAGCCCGCATTTCTCTGCAAGACTAGATTGACAACGCAATCTTTGGATGCAAAAGCAGTTTGATACCTGACAGAATTGAAGTTTGTATAGGAAAAATGACTCGAAAAGTTTTGAGTTTTCACCAACCCTTAAATCTTAAATTTCAGTTCTCTTTCTTTCTTGCTTCTGACTTTCTTTTCTTCCAGCTATCCAATATGAAAATAATGCAACTATTAATTTGTGTTTGCCTGTGAAATAGTTTTTCTTGTTTTTACTTTATAAAATGATCTTTGTCATGTTTATTTTTTTAATTTAGCTTTTATGGTTGCTAGAAGTAGTGGATATTCACCTTCATGTTGAGTCTTCTTCTGTAGTTAGTTGCGATGGAGCTAGTTTGTATTCTCAGAAGGAATTTTGATGTGCTTCAAACTTGTTCCCAGAAAAAATGATTTTTTCAGTTATTTTTTATTTTGCTCCATGGTTGCTAACTTGCTAGTAGTAGAGGATATTCACTTTCATGTCCAGTTGCTTGTATAGTTAGTTGTGATGGACCAAGTTGGTATTCTGAGAAAGAACTTTAATGTGCTTCATACTTGTTCCAATAACATATGCATGCATGAGAATGTGGGTAGTTATATAAGAAATTGTGAATTTGTAGTCGCATGTTTGTTAGCGCTTACATCTAGCATTCTTTGAAAGGATATACTCATATTCAGTAATGTATGGTTAATAGATCTATTGGGATGCAGGTTCGATTTACCTTTACTAAGTATGGTCCACGGTTCCACATGCCACCTCCATACTCAATTGTAATTCAGGCATGTTTTCTTACCTGCAGTTTTACTTTGGAACTTAGAAAAGGTAGATACTTTTCTTCATGGTTTACATCAAATTGATCATTAAGACTTGGAAGATCCGTTTTTATGGGATGTTGAGATTTTCAACAGTCTTTTTGCAATGTGGTGCAGGAGTCTGAGAGGGGCTCATGGCACATACCCATAGTGGGTGGAGATGACATCGAGATCTCAAGGAAGTGGCTCTGTATTACAAGGTCTGAAAAATTTCAATACCAGAAGCAGAATAATCAGGCATCCCAGAACAGAATTCCAGAGGATTCTCAATTCTCAAAACTTGAAGACACCCATGAAATGATTTACCAATCAAAAGTGCCTGTTGATGAAATTAAGTTTTCAACAGATGACAGTACCAGTAAAAAGATCATATTTTCAGACTCATTTACAGAAGCTGCTTCAGTTACAACACGAGGGAAAATGCCAAAACATCGTTCATTTTCAAGTCCATATGGAAGTAAGAAAAATAGGAAAGGACACAGTGTGCTGTCACCACCAACCTTACCTACAGCGACAGAAACACGGCAGAAAATTGAAGCTGCTGAAAAGCATAAAGGCTTTACGATTGATTTTCAAATTTGATGGGGGAGAAATAAATACATTGCATGAAAGTATATTGAATTCTTAATTTTCAGGACTAGTTTGAGTACTCAGGCGCTGCTGTGCACGGGACTGATTTTGATTTTGAGCTGACGAAGCTCAGGGATCAAACATAACTCCATGCTTATTAGGCACCCATGTTCCCACTATGCTTTGCAAGGCCTATGTTCCCACTCTGCTTTGCAAGGCCTGCACTGCCCAAGGGAAATGCCATGGCCAACCTTGGCTAATCAAAGAATTCATTTCCTCTGAACTTCAGATTCATTTTTATGGAGCAGATGCTTGAGGCATTTGTGGCTACTTTTAAAGTAGACCCTCACCAACAACATTCTCAGTGTATATCATGTATATTGAATGCTTAGCATCATACTTGGTAACATTTTATCTTCTGTCAAGGATATGTATTATGAGCAGACGACAGTGTCTCATGCTACGGCATACCTATAACCTGGCATTTATATCTTAAAAATAATGAGCATTTGAGAGAAATTTATCTGGGAAGATTTTCAGTATTCTGAGGCTGTTGTCTTAGTAATACCTAAGATCTTTGTAATGAATAAGTGATCCTACACAACACAAGAAAACCCATGCATTTAATGTTTTGGGTTCCTGCATTGAAGGATGGATGGAATATATTGCATAGAACATAAATTTTCAACATTTTACATCATCACTTGTTTTATACTTCTTACTGCAAAATCTAACACCCTAGTGCAAAGCCTCACTAAGCAACCTAGATTGAGTGCAACAATGGGAGAGTTACCACTATCACTTTAACAACTACTACCCTTGTTTTTGTGGTTGGATACGATCCCCACAAGGGAGACTTCTTTAGTAGATCATAGGGATCAAGTAACCCAATAAGACTTGGTCTAAATACCCCCAGGGTTCTAGGGTTCTTCAACAAGATTCAACCAAGTATGCAACAATTAGGGTTTAGGTGATCTAAGGTATAATTTCAAGAAAGCGAGTTCAAAGGTTCCTATAGAGGTTCCAATATGTTCCCAAACACATGCAATCAAGAAATTACATTTGTTGTAATAAACTAGCGTTTCAACCAACGATTTACAACATGTAAATATTTTATAACATCAACTTAAATAAAGCCTCGAAATCTATAATAAACAAGTGAAAATTAGGGCTAATTAATGAGTAAACAAGAGAATAAATTATAAAAAAATTTCATAGTGGAAAAACATTCAACAACATAATAAAACCCTAGATGTCAACCTTAATTTATGGTTGAAAATGCATATAAAATGATATTTTTAATTTTCCAAATAAATGCATATAAATCCTAACCCTAGAGAAAAATTATCCAAGGCAAATAGTGTTGAAAATAAATGATTTTTCTATAACCTAACCCTAATTTACCCCAGAAAAAAACATAAAATAAATATATTTAGGGTTTTTGAAGGATTGGCACAAGAGATGTGCCTTTCTCAATAAGGGCTAATGAAGTTTAGCAATAAAAATATTTAGGAAAAGAAGAAATGGATGTGGATTCAAAGTAATTGAGGAAACAAACTTATGTTCCTCAATTCTTTAACCCAAGTGTGCTTCTATCTTCTTTGGAGATTGAAAGGGAGGGAGCTAAACTCGGGTCACCTCAAGAGAAAAATGATGAAAATCTTGTACAAGGATATTTTGGAGCCACACAATAAAATTTGGTGAAAATTTCTTTAAATCCTAACTCATGAACAAGAATGAGATGGAAGATAACTTACATTAAAAGATCACATATCATCAAAGAATCACCAATATGTAGGTTTTAACCCCGTACAAAAATTACCTGCATATGAATTTTAAAACACAAAAAATAAACAATGCAAGAGCATAACACATAAAACACATATACACAGAGATTTTCCCCTAAATCCCAAAACCAGGACTACTAGCTTGATTTTTCATTATGTTCCTTTCAATGTTACAATATATATATATATATATATATATATATATATATATATATATATATATATATATATGCCGAAGCATCCAATACCATGGACTGAAAACCATCGCGCCCAAAACCATGTGCGAAAACCATGCAAAAAACCATAGGTAGGTTCACCCCACCTAATATAGGGTCCAATTTTTTTTTTCGCCGGGGCGTTGCCTTGGACCCCGTAGAGGGGGGCTACCCGCCCTCCCTGTGACCCCCCCGCTGCGCAATCAACGCCCCCTTCTAACCCCCGGTTAACTAGGGCAGCTAGTTGTGGAAAGAATATAACACAACCCAACACAAATAATCATCCAAGAGAGAGAACCATCCATGAAAAATTCTCTAAGAGAGATTCATTACACTAGTGCTCCATAACACATGAGAGAATAGACAATATACTAGAGTGAGTTATCTCCAAGTGTGACAATGAATGAAGTAAAGGAATCGACCTCCTATTTATACAAGCCTAGGTAGGTAAATCTCCTCTAACTTGGTTTTAAGAAGCCCTAAAATACAAGTGATCCGTGATACAAGTGACTAATTCATTACACTGACCCTAAAAATAGCCAAAATTACATTATAACAAGAAATTATGCCTCAAAATAGCCCATGTGTGAGCAAAACATCCTTCAAGGGCGGTGTCCTCCTCCAAAAGGTATATTTCTCCATGAAAGGTGCAACAAATGGCTCTAAGGGGTGTATCTCATCCTAAAAGTCATGTGTCCTCATCAATGAATGCCTAATCATCAAGCAAAGTTCCCTCAACCAAATGCCATCCATAAATGTGCCCACATCATCCTCCCAAGCATCAAGAAGGGGACATCACAATGCGAGGGCATGATGTCATCATGGAGAAAAGTGTACCCACTGTTGAAAAATGTGTAACTAGGTTCGGTCTTCATAAATATGAAATGTACTTTTGATTCTTGTATATTGTAAAATGAAAGAAAAACTATTATTATTATTATTATTTTTGGAGCATGGGTTTCATGCTCAAGGTCTTTTATTTTATAGGTCAAGCATCCATTGAGTGCTTCTAGGGTTTGTCCTAGGTCCAAAAGTCAAGAGTCATTGTGATAAGCTAAAGACCCCATTGGGCACATTGTAACTTGTAAAGAAAATTATTTTTGTAATTAAAAGTGTCCAAATACCCTTAAAGACCAATTCGGCCTGACAACTGAGAAGTTAGCCTATTTTGAGGAGCCACGTCCACCTTAAGAAGCCTATATAAAGGAGGGAACTCAACATCCTTGAGACACAATCACCTCACATCTCATTCAAGTGAAGGAGGAGCATAAAAAGGCTAGCGAAGAAGGAAGAGGACGAAGGAAGAAGTTTTTGGGCTAATTCTATCTCACACGTGTGAAGAAGGAAGGCTAGGGTTTGCTGCTTCAAGGTCAAAATTCTCTATTCGTTGAAAAAGGATCAAAGTTGCTGGAAGAAGGGCCTACTAGGTCACCTTCTAGCCCTAGACAAGGAAGCAAAGCAAGCGAAGTTGTTGGGAGGCCTTGGAAGGCTAAATTTCGCTCACACGTGTGGATGCAGTAGTAGTTGTTGGGGGCCGAAAATTTCAGACCTAGAGTAGAGGCCGAAATTATGATGCTGGGGTCGAAGTTGTGCTGCTGGAAGAGATTTGACTGGGTTTGACTTGGACAAAGAAAGCATATCATCAGGAGAGGTCGGACTTGGTCTTGGTCTAGAGGTCTTGGAATTCGTCATTTGAAGAATCTATAAGAAGAGGAGATTTACGGGTTTTCCTCTCAAGTGGAGAGGTTTTGGCCCTGGCTTGCAACCTATATCCTGTGTACTATTGTTCTTCTTGTTTTTGGTAGCTGTTTGATGATAAATGAACATAATAATAAGAGAAGAAGCTAATAAGTAAGAAAAAGTAAAAATATATCACAAGCAGTTATCATAGAAAGAGAAATCATTCTAACTACTGCCCTCTAGATTTCTCATCATGGTATTAGAGCTAAGGTTGGCAACAATGTCCAACTGCAAGCTGCTTTGTCTTTGAAGCATCTCCTTTCCGCATTGTTGCTACACCAACACTATGCTGCTGCTGTTATTGTACTGCTGCCCATGACACTGCCACTGCCACTGCTGCATCTGTACTACAACTTCTTTTGCATTTGCTGTTAACACTGCCAATGCTAGCTCTGCACTGCGTCATTTTCCAATTGCTGTTGCTCAACAATGGAAAAACATCCAAAATTTCTGAACTGACTGTGTTCAGCGTAATGCTTGTAGATGTCCTCCATGATGATCTTGTTTAGGTCCTGTCTGGTAGGTAAAAGGTGATCTGGAGCATCTAAGGAATACCGGAAAGGAGGGAGAGGATCCAACTTTAGAAGCTCCTAAAGAAGTATACAAAGGTGGCAATTCAACTCAATAAGGGCATCAAGGAAGTATGGGATCTCCTATTTTATTCTAGGAAGAAAGTGACCAAGACATCTACAAAGGATGAAGGACTACTCTTAGCACTCATTGGCACATTTCAAGATGAGAATATTTGGGTGATCGACAGTGGAGCATCAAAAGATATGACTGGTCAACACAAGCAATTAAAAGCATTATCGAAAGGAAAGTCCTCTTACTCTGTAGAGCTTGGTGACAATAAAGGCTACCCTGTGAGAGGAATTGGATCAACTTCACTTGAGCTGGAGAATGGAGAAAACATTCATCTCAACAATATCTTATTTTTTTTTTTGTTAATGGAAAAACCTGTGAGCAATTTAGGAAACCGACGTTGTAATGAAATCCAAGGATGAAATATTTATCAAATTTCAAGAATTCAAAGCTGAAGTAGAGAACCTTACAGAAAGGAGAATCAAGATATTAAGGTCTGATAATCGTGGAAAATACACATCCAAGGAAAATATAGCCTTCTATAAGGAGTTTGGGATTAAGAAGGAGCTGATAGTCACATATAATCCCCAACAAATGGAGGTGCAAAACGAAAGAAGCAGCCCATCGAAGAAAGTGTAAAATCTATGCTACATGATCAAGATTTGCCGAAATTTTTGTGGGGTGAAGCTACAAAGACAACTGTATACATGCAAAATCGAAGTCCCCACAAGTCACTAGATAACATGACTTTTGAAGAAGAATTCATTGGGAAGAAACCAAGCGTGGATCATCTTCGAATTTTTGGTTGTCTTACCTATATTTATATACCAAAGGACAAGAGAAAGAAGTTGGATCCATCAGGCTGAAGGGAACATTTGTTGGCTACAATAATTCTTCCAAGGCCTATAGGATCTATATAAAAGGACACATAATAGAAGTCAATCGAGATGTGATATTTGATGAAAACATTGCATTCAAGAAATCAAAGGATCTCCCTATGGACTCTGATGATGAAGAAATTCTGGTATTTGAAGAGGAAGTTACTAGAGAGGAAGAGGAATCAAATCATGAAGATGAAGGTCCCATTGAACCTATACAACTTGTGGTAATCCATGATACTAGAAAGAGACCAAACTGGTTGAAATATACTCTATTAGATATAGAAGGTCATGGAGTAGCTAAAGGCACATTTAGAGAAAGCAAGATGCCCAAGAGATATTCAAGGTATGCAACACACATGAAAAAGTTAATAGAAGAAAAACCATCCAATTTTGAAGAAGTTGTCAATCATCAAGAATGGAAAGATGCCATGAATGAAGAATATTAATCAATAATAAAGAATGGAGTATGTGAGATCGTGCCTAGGCCTGAAGACAAGTCTCTGGTAACTTCCAAGTGGCTTTACAAGATTAAACATGTGGCAGATGGAAGTATTGACAAGCATAAGGCAAGATTTGTGGCTAGGGGCTTCTCTCAACAAGAAAGCATCGATTATGAAGAGACGTTTGCTCCAACAACAAGGTATACAACTATACACTCACTAGTCTCTTTGGCAACATCAATGAGATGGAATATACATGAAATGGATGTCAAGACTGCATTTCTGAATGACACAATTGATGAAGAAGTCTATATAGAGCAATCCTTGGGATTTGAAGTCAAAGATAGAGAGGCTTATGTTTGCAGGTTGAAGAAGGCATTATAAGGTCTTAAGCATGCACCAAGGGCATGGTATGCTAGGATGGATGCATACCTACAAATATTGGGTTTCACAAAGAATTCTACTGATCCATATATCTATATCAAGGTTGTGAAGGATGAGCCTGCAATCATTCTTCTATATGTGGATGATCTTCTCTTGACAAGTGTAGAAGGTTGAATCCAAGAATGCAAGAAGCAGCTAGCAACAAAATTCGATATGAAGGATCTTGGGTTGATGCACTACTATTTGGGATTAGAAGTCTGGCAGGGACCTGATGAGATCTATCCACGTCAAGGGAAGTATGTTATCGAGATGTTGAAGAGGTTTGACATGATAGATTTTGATAGAAAGAGAAATTTCGGGTGTAATCAAAATCCCTTTCCCTTAACAAATCAATCTTGAGGCTTGTGGGTTATGGCCCACCAAGCCTATCAGAAGCATTTTGAGGCTATAAGCCTTTAAACCATGGACCATACAAGAATCAGAGCCACCACACTATCGGTCTTTATTATCTTCGGGAGCTTAAGTTATGCTTTTAGGCCTTAAAAACCCGCAGCCATACAATTATCGAAACATAGGAAATACATGGGAAAAACCATGAAAACCCACCATGAACCCATGGGCCGGACTTCAAATATTATAAGTCCGCACCTATCTCTCCGTCGGGTCCGTCTTCCGCTTGCCACAACGCTGTTCCGATGCCGACACCTCTGATCGTTGACACCTTCGATCCAACAGAGCTTTAATCGTCGATCGGCTTATCGGTGTATTGCCGTTTTGCAGACCACCGTTCCTTGACCTTCCCGATATGCGATCACCGATCGCATCTCCGTCGTTGATCCTCTTTCGATCCAACGGTCCTTGTTTCATCGGTGGTCGCTCATCAGCACTCCTTGAAGTCTGAGGCCCAACCCTTTGGAAACGATTTCTGCCGATGCGATAACTCTGTTTCCGCAGAGTTGATCCCATCTGTTGATCACAAAGATCCAATGGATCCTGTGCATCAACACTTCGTCCCTTCGCTCCTATTAATGGATCTTTGCGTTAAAAACATGGATCTCGTCTGCCTTTGATGGAATCTCTGCACTTTAATACAGGATCTACCACAATCTAGAAACACTCTGTTTAAGCATACAATATAACAATTATATATATATATATATATATATATATATATATATATATATATATATATCTTTGGATCACCATCGATCCTATCCAGGATCGATGGTCGATCAACACACTTACAACACAGGACTTCAAGCCATCATGCACATATATACATAACAGAACATAAAAGACTTAATACACAGATCTGTGCAAATCCACAAAAGTCACACTTTTATATTATATACAGTGTGATTACAAGATCTAAGGCATTTCACCCTTAGAACAAGTTCCTTCCCAACTATATCTTGACTACTATTGGCTTACACACATTCTATCTGTCTCGCTCTATCTCTACTATTTTGAACACGCAGGTTCAACACATATATATAAGGAACATTTGATCGGATCACTAGAAGGATCCGATCATATCCTCTCCTTGATCTCTTCTAACAACCCACTCCATAATGCATGCATGGCAGATACAATAAATATATATATCTAAAGGAACACTGGATCAGATCATTGGGAAGGATACGATCATACCCCTTCCTCAAATTTCTCACTAATTCACATACATATGTGGCAGTGTTACATTTTATAAAGTCTTCGAGACTTATCCATTCCATCTTTAAATCTGTTTTAAAACATATTTTTCCCTATGTTGCTCCCTCGGTCCACGTCCTTTTCTTTTTCCGCTTTGGATTCCTCCCTTTGACTAAGGATGCTGGATGCTCCTGCATCAGACTCCCGAGGCACAAAAATTTATGACCTCTTGGTCATATGCTTCTCCTTGTCTTTAGCAATTCTACCCACTGCATTTCTTCAGTGGAATTGCCTTCATGGTCTTCTGTGAGCTGCAACTAAACCTCTGTAGTAACAATCTTCCTCTGCTACACGATACCTCACCAAGCTTTCTCCTAAGCTTAGTCTTTTGGCATCCTTCAGGTTCTCTCCTCTGGAACCATATGAGCACCTCATGCTCTAGGTTTGCTGCAAGTCGTCTCACCTTCTGTTGCCGCTATCTGCACGACAGTAAGACCACAAACTCTCCAGCTTTAAACAACTGTACCTCTTGCTCCTTCTTCTCTCTCTAGAATCCTTCCTCTTTGCACGCAGAATCTTCGTCAGCTCTGATACCAAATGATGGAAAGAGAAATTTGGGGTGTAATCAAAATCCCTTTTCCTTAACAAATCAATCTTGAGGCCTGTGGGTTATGGCCCACCAAGTCTATCAGAAGCGTTTTGAGGCTATAAGCCTTTAAACCATGGACCATACAAGAATCAGAGCCACCACACTATCGGTCTTTATTATCATTGGGAGCTTAAGTTATGCTTTTAGGCCTTAAAAACCCGTGGCCATGCAATTATCGAAACACAGGAAATACATGGGAAAAACCATGAAAACCTGTTAAGAACCAATGGGCTGGACTTCAAATATTATAAGTCAACACCTATCTCTCTGTCGGGTCCATCTTTCGCTTGCCGCAACGCTGTTCCGATGCTGACACCTCCGATCGCTGACACCTCCGATCCAACAGAGCTCTGATCGCCGATCGGCTTATTGTCGTATCGCCGTTCCGCAGACCACCATTCCTTGACCTTCTTGATATGCAATCATCGATCGCATCTCTGTCGTTGATCCTCTTTCGATTCAACGGTCCTTGTTTCATCAATGGTCGCTCATCGGCACTCCTTGAAGTCTGAGGCCCAGCCCTTTGGAAACGATTTTTGCTGATGCGATAACTCTGTTTCTGCAGACTTGATCCCATCCGTTGATCACAAAGATCCAATGGATCCTATGCATCAACACTTCGTCCCTTCGCTCCTATTAATGGATCTCTGCATTAAAAACATGGATCTCGTCTGTCTTTGATGGAATCTATGTGCTTTAATACAAGATCTGCCACAATATAGAAATACTCCGTTTAAGAATACGATATAACAGTTATATATATATCTTTGGATCGCCATCGATCCTGTTCAGGATTGATGGTCGATCAACACACTTATGACACAGGACTTCAAGCCATCACGCACATATATACATAACAGAATAGAAAAGACTTAATACACAGCTCTGCGCAAATCCACAGAAGTCACACTTTTATATTATATACAACGTGATTACAAGATCTAAGGCATTCCAACCTTAGAACGAGTTCCTTCTCAACTACATCTTGGCTACTATTGGCTTACACACATTCTATCTGTCTCGCTCTATCTCTACTACTTTGAACATGCAGGTTCAACACATATATATAAGGAACGTTGGATCAGATCACTAGAAGGATTCGATCATATCCTCTCCTTGATCTCCTCTAACAACCCGCTCCATAATGCATGCATGGCAGATACATTAAATATATATATCTAAAGGAACACTCGATCAGATCATTGGGAAGGATCCAATCATATCCCTTCCTCAAGTATCTCACTAATTCACATACATATGTGGCAATATTACATTTTATAAAGTCTTCGAGACTTATCCATTCCATCTTTAAATCTATTTTAAAACAGATTTTTCCCTGTTTTGCTCCCCTATTCCATGTCCTTTTCTTTTTCTGCTCTGGATTCCTCCCTTTGACTAAGGGTGCTGGATGCCCCTGCATCAGATTGCAAACCAATGATAACCCTGATGATCTGATCTGAAATCACTCGTAAATGATCTCAGTGAATTAATGAAGGTATTACAGACTCGTGCTGGGGGTGTGCCTATGTTATTTTATGCAACTGATCGATAATATTGCAAAATACACAAGCACTGAAACAGTAAGAGAAATACAATAAGCAAACACATAAAACACAACAAGCTTAATAAGGAGTTCACCCAATCCTCCTGGGCTACGTCTCCTGGTCTAGCCTTCAGTGGTGGCCTTTCTATTGTGTCTTAAAGCAGAGTTTTTACAATAAGGAGCTTAATTTGAGTCTCACTTAACAAATGATGATCAGTAGGATTGTACTTGGATCCCCCAAGTCTTTAGAGTATATAGACTCTCCTTACTGAATCTCGACCTCAACTGGTCTCAGTGGTATGAGTCCAATTTGGTATTCAATACCTGATAGGTATACACAGAAGAGTTGCTTGAACCTCTCAAGCCTTCTTTGGAGTTCACAGACTCTCGGACTCTCTCTATCTCTGTCTACTTGATGCTGCCTTTGCTCTGCAGGTCAGCTCGGCTTCTCTATTCTTTGCAATTCGCTTCTTTCTTGCCTCTCGGCTTTCTGCTTCTCTTTCTCTGCCTCCTTTACTCTTTGTCTATTCGTGGCTTAAAGCCAATCTGCTCCCTGACTGTTCATTTCCACTTCCTGACTCTCTGGATCTCCTGCCTGTAGGTTTTAACCCCGTACAGAAATTACCTGCATATGAATTCTAAAACACAGAAAATAAATAATGCTAGAGCAGCACACATAAAACACATATACACAGAGATTTTCCCCTGGATCCCAAAATTGGGACTACCAGCTTGATTTTTCATTATTTTCCTTTCAATGTTACAATACATATTTATACATGCCGAAGCATCCAATACCATGGATCAAAAACCATCGCGTCCAAAACCATGGACCGAAAAACCATAGGTAGGTTCGCCCAACCTAATATTGGGTCCATTTTTTTTTTTTTTTTCCCGGGGCGCTGCCTCGGACCTCGTAGAGGGGGGCTACCTGCCCCCTCAAACCCCTCGGACAGGGGGGGCTATCGCCCCCCCTGTGACCCCCCCACTGCGTAATCGGCGCAATGAAGGGGGGCTCTGCCCTCCCTCAAACCCCCTGGTTCACTACATAGGTTAGTCGTGGAAAGAATATAACACAACCCAACAATCTCCCACTTCTTGTTTTCTTTCCACAAGGGGCCACATGAGAGCTTAGTCATTTTTCTAGCCCTGAAACGCCCATTGTTTCTCTACACCAAGAGAACTTCTCAGAGCTCATAGATTTTGTCAATGCATCTGCAGTATTCTTCAAAGTGTCCACCTTTACCAACAACACCTTCTTGTCTTCTATCATATCCCTCACAAAGTGATATTGAACATCAATGTGCTTTGCCTTTGAATGGTAAGCAGGGTTATTTCATTTCGAATTTGGAGGACAATTGGGTCTTCAAATCCTGGATAATTTCTTTGTCATTTCCAACCAGCAACATATCATCCACATACAAGACCAGATAAATAACACGGTCACCAATTAATTTAAAATACACACAGTGATCTGCTTTGCTTTTGGTGAAGCCAAGTCCCCGTATAAATGTATCAAATTTCTGATACCACATCCTTGGTGATTGTTTTAACCCATACAGAGACTTCTTTAACTTGCATACCAGTTCTTTCTTACCCTTCACTGCAAAGCCTTCAGTTTGCTTCATGTAGATTTCCTCTTCCAAATCCCTGTGAAGAAATGTTGTCTTCACATCCATCTGTTCTACCTCAAAATCAAAAGCAGCAACAACAAATAAAAGTAACCTAATAGAAGTTACCTTGGAACCAGGAGAAAAAATATCACCAAAATCAATTCGCGGCACCTGGGAATAACCTTTTGCTATCAACCGAGACTTGTATTTCTCCACCTTCCTTTTTGCATTTGTCTTCTTTTTGAACACCCATTTGCTGCGAATGGGTTTCCTTCCAGCCGGCAACTCCACCAGATCCCAAGCCTCATTTTTGTGCAAAGATGCCATTTCATCAACCATGGCCTCTTTCTAGAGTTTTCCATCCTCTCAATCTACTGCTTCCTTCACAGTTCTGGGATCATCATCAATAACAGACAAAGCAAAATTTGAACAGAAAGCAGAAGGACTATACCTTTCTGGCTGCTTTCTTTCTCAAACTGATCTTCTCACAGCCAGAGTTTGTGGCTCTTCATCTCCTGATTCCTCCTCTGCTGCAGAGTCTGATTCTTCCTCCTTTCGCTCAAACTCTATCTTCTTAGGTTCCTTTGGTTGGAATTCATGTTTAATAACATCTTTTACCTCTCTGAACACCACATTTCGGCTATACACAACCTTCCGTGTGACTGGGTTCCAAAGCTTATAACCCTTTAAACCATCCTTATACCCAATAAAGATGCACTTTTCAGATTTACTATCCAACTTGGTTCGTTTCTCCTTTGGAACATGTACATATACATCACATCAAATACCCTCAGATGTGAAAGAGAGGGTTTCTTACCAGTCCATACTTCTTGTGGAGTCTTATCCTCCAACGCTAATGAAGGTGACCTGTTGACCAAGTAACATGCAGTATCCACCGCCTCTACCCATAATTCATGTCCTAACCCAGCACCACTAAGCATGCTTCTTGCCCTTTCTATCAATGTCTTGTTCATTCTTTCGGTGACTCCATTTTGCTGAGGTGTATATGGAGTAGTCTTCTGCCGTGCTATACCACACTTCTTACAGAATTCTTCAAATTCCTTGCTGCAAAACTCTCCACCATTATCTGTCCTCAACACCTTTATCTTCATCTCTGTCTGATTTTCCATCAGAGCCTTAAATTCTTTAAACCTGTCAAAGACTTCAGATTTCTTCTTAAGGAAATATATCCATGTATTCCTTGAGAAGTCATCTATAAATGATACATAGTACACAGACTTATCCAGTGATGGAACCCACACAGGTCCAAACACATCAATGTGCACAAGCTCTAATATCTGTTTCGCCCTCTTAGTACCACAGGGGAAACTCACCTGATTCTGCTTCCATATACACAATTTTCACAGAAATCAAAATCCAGAGAGCTATTACTCATACCTTCTACCATACCTTTACCATGAAGTATTCGAAGGCCCTTCTCTCCAATATGTCCAAGCCTTTGATCCCACAACATGGTCTTCTCTCCAGAGACCACTAGATTATCAACTCCACTTTCAGGAACCACAGAATTGTTGCACTCATCAACAACAGTGCTATCTTGCAGCTTGTACAGAGTTCCAGTCCGAACTCCCCGCATCAATACCAGTGCTCCCCGAACCATCTTGCAGGTATCCTTCTCGAACACTGTTTTTACACCTGCATCATCCAACTTGCTTACAGAAATCAGATTTTTGGCCAATGCAGGAATATGCAGAACACCCGGAAGTGTTCTAACCCTTCCACCTTGCAACTTCAACTTTACTTTTCCACGATCAATGATTCTAGCCTTCCTATCATCTCCTAAGAAGACATCACCACCATCGTATTTCTCATACTCGCAGAACCACTCTCTATGGGGAGTGAAATGAAAGGATGCACCTGAGTCAATCAACCATGCCTCATGATCTACATGTGTACTTGAAGAAGCCAAGTACACATCCCCACCTTCATCTGAGCTGGTTTTCGCCTCTGCAGAAGGAGCATCATCAGATCCCTTTCCTTTATCAGGAGCTTTAGATTTACAGTCCCTTTTGAAGTGCCCTTCCTTTCCGCATTTCCAGCACACTACCTTTATAGGTTTTCCTAGAGATTTAGATCTCCCACTCGATGACTTATTTTTGTTTCTATTCTGGGACCGTCCTCATACAGACAAGGCATCACCACTCTGGCTCTCCATATTTTTCCATCTCATCTCCTCCGTCAGCAAGGCTGAGACTATTTCATCAAACTACAAAGCAGTTGCATTGCTACCTATTGCAATAACCAGACTATCCCACGAATTTGATAGAGAACACAACAAACTGATGCACTTATCTTCATCTGAAATTTTAATATCAACAGACGCTCACTGACTTACCATAGTATTAAATGCGTTTAGATGCTCTGTCACCGAGTCTCCATCTTTCATCCTCAGGTTATACAGATTTTTCCGCAGGGATAGTTTATTCACCAAAGACTTAGATTGGTACAAAGTCCCTAACTTGTCCCACAAAGCCTTCGCCGTAGCTTCCCCTGATACATTCAACAATATTGAATCTGAGACACATAATCGTATTGTGCTCTTTGCCTTCCGATCCAACTTCTTCCATTCTTCATCGGTCACTCCCGTTGGTTTAGTACCTAGATCTACCGCGATCCACTAATCTTTATCCACCAACAGACCCTCCATATTGAGTTTCCACAACTCAAAACTCTGACCATTGAACTTCTCGATCTCTATCTTTCCGCTGCTCACCATCTTCTTTCACTGCCAGAATCGATCCCGCAGATCTCCCACTGAACAGGGTCTACCACAGGCCCGAGCAAAACCCCTCAGCAACAAAGGCGTCCCCTTGAAGTCAAAACAACTTTGATACCAAATGTAGGTTTTAACCCTGTACAGAAATTACCTGCATATGAATTCTAAAACACAGAAAATAAATAATGCGAGAGCAGAACACATAAAACACATATACACAGAGATTTTCCCCTGGATCACAAAACCGAGACTACCAGCTTGATTTTTCATTATTTTCCTTTCAATGTTACAATACATATTTATACATGTTGAAGCATCCAATACCATGGAATGAAAACCATCGCATCCAAAACCATGGACCGAAAAACCATAGGTAAGTTCGCCCAACCTAATATAGGGTCCAATTTTTTTTATTTTTATTTTTTTCCCCGGGGCGCTGCCCCGGATCCCGTAGAGGGGGGCTACCTACCCCCCTCAAACCCCCTAGGCAAGGGGGGTTGCCGCCCCCCCTGTGACCCCCCCGCTGCGTAATCGGTGCAACGAAGGGGGGGCAGAACCCCCGGTTCACTACATAGGTTAGTCGTGGAAAGAATATAACACAACCCAACACTGCCTTTGCTCGCTAGAATTCCCTTGCTCTACGTCATCATCACTGTGTAATGCTTCATAGAGAGGCGCCCACTTGTTTCCTCACGAACTGAGTGTCAGTTCTCTTTGAACGGTCGTTATGTTCGCTGCTCCAAGATTGCCCGCGAAACTGATTCCTCTGCTAGCTCAGCGGTCATGCCGGACCTCAAATCTCATATGACTCTGCTATTTCCCCGTCGAATCTAGTCATCCATCGGATCATTTCTCCGCCATTGATCTGGAGCCTCCAGATCCTACGGTCTCCGTCCATATCGTGCGGGTAAGTAGCCTCACCTTTACCTGTGTGATGTGAGTGATTTTCTCTCTCATCCGCTGGACGCGTGTCACCCAGTGTATGGCATTGGGCGGGACTCGGTTGAACCCGCTTACTGCTTGAAGCCCTTCCGATATCCTGCTGGTTTTGGCGCGGGACCCGCCTTTTGACAGAATCGGCGATTCCTATACGATTTTATGCTTTTCCTCGTGACCGAGCACTTGGGGCTTTTCCTTCACTGAGGGGGATGCCCTGCGATACGCGATGTATCAGAAACTGCCTCTATTTTTGTATTTGACCTCCCATTTGTTAATTTGTGCTAGTGTGTGGTCACCATGGGCCAACAGTCTGCGCGGTTTGCCCGAGGGGCCTCGTTGTTTTGTGCTGACCACAAATTGCCATTGTTTAGAGGTTATTTCTGATAAGATTGATATCCATAAGATTTTTGAAGCTTGACATAATTTGAAACAGTCATGAAAACTTAGAGAATGTTTAAGGATCCAATTCGGATCATGACCTTCCCACTGAAAAAGCTTTTGGACCACCCAAAGTTGGTTTTCAAGCATCGACTAAGTGAGGGTATAGTTGTCTCACTTGTCCAATCTCTATCCACTTTTCACTGCTTGGCTTTCACCCCTGGAGTCCAATCCTGAGGTACTCAACATCTTCCCTGCGCGTCGTCCTCACCTTTCTGTCCAGAACTGTATCTTCCTACAATTCATTGAGATATTCAGGTAACAGATCATCAATAGAAGGCAATTGACTCAACTCTTCAGGATCTTCAATTAATGAAGGTTCAAATAGTCTCAAGCTGTCTGCATTAATGGTTGAGTAGATGTGCATGTAAGCTGGTAAATCAAGGCGAAAAGCATTCTCACCAATTTTCTAAAGTATCTTGAAAGGTCCATACCTTATTGGCTTTAGTTTTTTACTTTCACCTTGCATTCTATCTTTGCTAATATAAGCCAGACTTGATCACCAACTTGGAAACTATGCTCCATCCGATGCTTGTCATGCCTTGCCTTGTATTTATCTTGGCTCTTTTCCTGCTGTTCCTGTACTACCTGGTGAATCTCCTGGATTTGTTCAATGAACTTGGTTGCCTTGTCCACATCACTGTGTCCATCAACTGCTATGTCTTTACCAAAGACAAAATCCAAGGGAGACCTTGGGGTGAAACCAAAACATGTCTCAAAAGGAGACCTCTGTGTAGAAGAATGTTTTGCTCGGTTGTAAGCATGCTGCACATAACATAAATGTTCATCCCAAAGTTTGGGATGCTTGCTGCAATATCCTCTGAGCAACTGGATTACTGTCATGTTGACCACTTTTATCTGGCCATCTGTCTGTGGATGAAAGGCTGTGATTTTCTTTAGTTTGGTGTCCATCAGTTTCCACAGACTCGACCAAAACTTCCCAACAAATCAGAAATCTCGATCGGATACAATGGAAGTGGGTAATCCAAAATGAACCCATACATGCTGAAAGAACAACTTTGCAGTTTGTTCAGCTGTAATCTGTTTATTACAAGGTATCAAAATACACATTTTGCTGAACCTATCCACAAAAACATATAAATAGTCATGACCTTTCCTAGATTTAGGCAGTCCTCCAACAAAGTCCATGGAAACACTTTCCCAAGGATGAGAAGGAACTGGTAGTGGAGTGTACAAGCCTAGTTTTCTATTGCTGGGCTTGCTTTTAGCACACATGGTACACCCTCTTACATATCTAGAAACTGTCTCATTCATTTTTGGCCAATAACAAAATCTTTGCAGCTGTGCAACCATTTTACTTACCCCAAAGTGACCTGATATTAGAGAAGTGTGTGCTTCTCGGATTATCTTTACTCTTTCAGTTTTTGGAATGCATAGCTTCTCACAATGATACAAGAGTTGGTCCTTAATGCGATAATCCAATTCTTCTACTCGTTTGCCTTGACTTAAAGTTGCATGTACATCTTTAAAATATATATCTTGAGCATATTGTTAAATGTAGCTCTCATGCAACACTGAGTTATGCTTAAGTATAGTAAATGCATTTATAATTGGTCTAGATAACATATTTGAAACTTTATTGTGTATGACCTTTTTATATCTGATGACTAAATGAAACTGTTGTAGAAAACCCATCCATCTATAGTGTCTTGATTGCTGCAACTTAGTTTGGGAGTGTAGATATTGAAGTGGTTGATGATCAGTATGCATAACTGTCTCTTTGCGCATTAAGTAATGTTTCTACTTTTTCACACTTTGTACTAATGCATACAGTTCTTTATCATATGTGGGATAGTTAACTACTGCAGAATTAAATGTCTTAGAATGATAACATATGGGTTTACCGTGCTGTATCAACACTGCTCCCATGGCATAGTCACTGGCATCCGTTTGGATCTCAAATGGTCTTTGAAGATCGGGAAGTGCTAGTACTGGTGCTGTACTAATATTTTCTTTCAAGGTGTTGAAGGCTTTCTGCTGTTTGCCTCCCCACGGAAACACCTTGTTCAATTATGTTAAAGCATGTAAGGAAGTTGCAATTAAGGAAAAGTTAGAAATGAACTTTCTCCAATATTGTGCTGCTCCTAAAAAGCTTCTAACTTCTGTAGCAGATTTGGGTTTATGCCAGTTTATAATGACTACCACCTTAGAGGGATCTATTTTCAATTCACCACCCCCTACTATATGTCCCAAATAATTCAAATATGTTTTGCCAAATTCGCATTTTGAGAGTTTAACATAAACTTTTTCTCTCTTCAAAAAAACTAGTGTCTGCTTAACCTGCTTTAAATGTTCTTCCCATGTTTTGATAAATATAAGAATGTCATCCAAATATACAATAACAAAATCATCCAGAAAAGGTTTGAGTACATCATTCATTATTCTCATGAAAGTAGCAGGAGCATTAGTTAAGTAAAAGGCATAACCAACGACTCATACAATCCCTGCTTTGTTTTGAAAGCAGTCTTCCATGCATCTTGTTCTGCAACTCTGACTCGATGATATCCACTATGCAAGTCTAACTTGGAAAAATAAACAGCTTCCTTTCACTGATTTAATAGGTCATCTATGCGAGGAAGGGGATAACGATTTTTGATTGTTATTTTATTCAATGCTCGGTAATCAATGCACATTCTCCACGAGGCATCTTTCTTTTTCACCAAAACGATTGGATACCCACATGGTGATGTGCTAGGTCTGATGAACCCCTTCTCGAGCAACTCCTGCACCTGCTTCTTGATTTCTGCATTCTCTAAAGTGGACAACCTGTACATTTCGATGTTAGGCAATGGAGCATCTTGCTGCAAATTAATATCATGCACTATTTCCTTTTTGGGTGGCAGACCTTTAGGTTCTTGAAACAAGATATCATATTCTGAAACAACTTTTTCTAAATCAGCTAGCTGTTTAGCATCACAGCCCTCAAATGCATTGGTTTTATCAGGTTTCTTTTCCTTTACAAACATCAGTAAATATTGTTTGCATGAATTTACAATTCGTTTCATCTGCCCTGAGTTTATGAGAGTATAATTATTCTTGAGCTTATGAGCTCTTACAATATATTCAATTCCATTTTTAACAAGGAGATACTTGTTCTCAGCTCTATAGAAAATAGCTTTTCTATCATACTAGTAGGGACTTCCTAAAACAATTCCACATATATCCAAAGGAACTATATCTAACTCAACCTCATCTGCAATGCTGACCCAAAAGAAAACTCAAGTTTACATTGTCTAGTCACTTGTAGTTGTGCTTTATCACTTAACCAACCTAATGGGTATGGTTTCTTGTGAGGTGTAGTCAGTAATCCCAACTTCTTTACAATTGCTTCAGAAATTAAATTTACTTGTGAGCCACTATCAAACAAAGTATCAATCTTTTGATGCTTTGAAATAACTTGAATATGGAAAAGCTCATGTATTTTTCTCTCATTTTCTTCATTATTAGTAGATTGTGCAAAATTACTAGTAGATGCTTCAGAATTTTTACCTTTTATACCTGTGGCTGCAATGGTTGTTTCATCTCCTGAGTCTGACCCCAAATCTTTCTGAATAGCCTTAACAATCTTCTTCTTCTTGCCCTCGAACTTCTTAGGTCTCAGCTCCGGATGCAGGATCCAACAATGCTTATCATCATGCCCATCCTTCTTACAGTGAGTGCATGAAGACTTGCTTTTCTGTGCAGTGTTGGCCTTCTTCTCTTTCCATTTATGTTTTCTTTTCTCCTTATTCTTGCTTGCAATGGGCTTGGATGATCCCCAAACTTCCGGGTTCCCATTATTTCCTTTAGCTTCTAGATGTGTAGCTTGAACAGATACCTCATCTATACTAGTGGGATTGAACATGAGGATAGTGTGCCTCATGTAGCTATGTAGAGCACCTATGTACTTCAACAGAGTCTCAGGTGAGTCTAATGAAATTCCTAGAATCAAAGCTCTTTTCCTAAATTCTTGGGTGTAATCTTGTACACTTTGCCCTTTCAATTGGCGAAGAGTTTGCCAACTCATCATGGCTTGCTACATGTAAGCTAGTGGATAGAACTGCTTTTTGATTACAGAAACAAATTCACTCCAGATAGAAAGAATCTTACCATATTTCTTCATGTCAGCGTGTGTCCTGCCTTCCCACCATACCAAGGCAGTGCCTTTGAGGCGTAGGCTGGCTAGCTGAATCTTACTCTTGTCTGAGCCGATACTCTGCACTCTGGAATAAACATCAATTTGTCTGATCCAAATATCCAGTTTCTTTGCATTCAACTCTCCATCATATATTGGTAAATCAAATTTAACATCTAATTTAATCAAAGATGTCTTCTTTTTATGTTCAGGGCTATTAGGAGGTGTGAGAAAGTTTTCTTCTTTCCCTTTTCCTTTTGAGTGGTCATGGAGGAGAGACTCTTCTTCTCCTTTATCTTGTTTGGAGCCTGATGAATCTTCATCTTTATGTTTCCTAAAGTGCCTATACATTTCCTCTACCATTGAGCTCATGGCCAGGAAACTATCTATAAATTGGGGGTCTGGTCCCAAGGGACTTTCTTCTGACCTTTTCTTCTAAGGATAGGCTCTTCCAATTTCCAAGTTAGTTTCAACCAACTCTCCTTCTCCTAATTTAAGCTCTGATCTAGTTAGCATTCAACAACAAAATCCAGCACAAGCTTGTCTAACCTTAACAACCTAGAGCTCTGATACCACTTGATCTGAAATCACCCGTAAATGATCTCAGTGAATTAATGAAGGTATTATAGACTCATGTGCTGGGGGTGTGCCTATGTTATTTTATGCAACGAATTGATAAGATTGAGAAATACACAGACACTGAAATAGTAAGATAAATACAGTAAGTAAACACATAAAACACAACAAGCTTAACAAGGAGTTCACCCAATCCTCCTGGGCTACGTCTCCTGGTCCAACCTTCAGTGGTGGCCTTTCTATTATGTCTTAAAGCAGTGTTTTTACAATAAGGAGCTCAATTTGAGTCTCACTTAACAGGTGATGATCAGTAGGATTGTACTTGGATCCCCCAAGTCGCTAGAGTACACAGACTCCCCTTACTGAATCTCGACCTCAACTGGTCTCAGTGGTATGAGTCCAATTTGGTACTCAATACCTGACAGGTATACACAGAAGAGTTGCTTGAACCTCTCAAGCCTTCTCTGGAGTTCACAGACTCTCAGACTCTCTCTGTCTCTATCTGCTCGATGCTGCCTTTGTTCTGTAGGTCAGCTTGGCTTCTCTGTTCTCTACAATTCGCTTCTTTCTTGCCTCTCAGCTTTCTGCTTCTCTTTCTTTGCCTCCTTTACTCTTTCTCTGTTCATGGCTTAAAGCCAATCTGCTCCCTGACTGTTCATTTCTGCTTCCCGGCTCTCTGGATCTCCTGCCTCTGCCTGCTGGAATTCCCCTGCTCTGCGTCATCATCACTATGTAACGCTTCACAGAGAGGTGGAAGCTTGTTTCCTCACGAACTGAGTGTTAGTTCTCTTTGAATAGTCATTATTTCCGTTGCTCCAAGATTGCCCGCGAAACTGATTCCTTTGCCAGCTCAGTGGTCATGCTGGACCTCAAATCTCATATGACTTAGCCTATTTCCTCATCGAATCCGGTCATCCATCGGATCATTTCTCCGACGTTGATCTGGAGCCTCCAGATCCTACGGTCTCCGTCCATATCGCGCAGGTAAGTAGCCTGACCTTTACCTACGCGATGTGAGCAGTTTTCTCTCTCACCCTCTGGAGGCATGTCACCCAGTGTATGGCATCGGGCAGGACTCAGTCAAACCCGCTTAGCACTTGAAGCCTTTCCGATATCCTGCCGGTTTTGGCGTGGGACCTGCCTTCTGATGGAATCGGCGATTCCCGTACGGTTTTATGCTTTTCCTCGTGACCGAGCGCTTGGGAATTTTCCTTCACTGAGGGGGATGCCCTGTGATAGTGCTAATCGCGCATCAGAAAATGCCTCCGTTTTTGGATTTTACCTCCCATTTGTTAATTTGTGCCAGTGCGCGGTCACCATGGGCCAATGGTCTACGCACTTTGATCGAGGGTCCTTCTTGTTCCGTGCTGACCACAAATTGCCATTGTTTAGAGGTTATTTCTGATAAGCTCGATATCCATAAGATTTTTGAAGCTTGACATAATTTGAAACAGTCATGAAAACTTAAAGAATGTTTAAGGATCCAATTTGGATCATGATCACAAACTTGAAAAGACTAAGGAATTCTTAATCGAGCTGAGTGGATCCAACCAAGTATAGACAATTGATTGGCTCACTAATGTACTTGGTGAATACTCGACCAACCATGTTTTGTAGTAAATATTCTCAGTCAATTCCAAGTTGAGCCGAAGCATGATCATTGGATAGAAGCTAAGCACATTCTGAGATATCTGCAAGGAACAATCCACTACCACCTGAAATATGATAGGAGGAATGATGTCCACTTGATTGGATATATAGATTCTGACTGGGGAGGCAGTGAGTAGGATGGAACAAGCATTATAGGAGGATGCTTTAGTTTGGGATCCTCCATGGTATCATGGATGAGTAGGAAGAAATGATTGGTTCTTTAAGTAGTGCCGACGCTGAATATATTGCAGCCTGTGAGGTAAGTAAAGAAGCAGTCTGGTTGAGGAAGCTGTTGTCCGATTTGTTTGAAGGACCAACAGACCCTATAGTGATACATTGTGATAACACTAGTTGTATAAGATTGTCTGAAGACCCAGTGTTTCATGGAAAGACAAAGCATATAAACAACAAGTATCACTACATTCAGAAGCTAGTATAGGATGGTGTGTTGCAACTACAATATATCTCCACTGATGAGCAGGTAGCTGACATATTGACAAAATCTCTTCCTAATAAGAAGCTTGTGTATTTGAGAGACAAGCTTGGTCTAGTTGATATATCCTCCCTAGTTGAGAGGGAGAGATAGTCAGATCATTCTTGTCTTCACTTTGGAAGACAAAATGGAGGATTGGGTAAACATCTGGCATTTGATACTCTTTGAGGACGAGGTAGGGCATCCAAGATAAGAGTAGTCGAGGACTGATATTCTTTGAGGACTAGCTATCCAAGATAAGAATTTTCCAAGAAGGACATACTCTATGAACACCCGGGTGGGCTATGTGCCTTGAGAGACAATGACGATGATGTCTATAAATCATTGGTCTCAACAGCATTGTGCTTTGATATTGTGGAGAGATAGAGCTTTTAGTCAATGCCTTGCTATGTGACAATGCTGGTTGTTATGATGCTAAACATATGGGTTACCAATCCAACTCTTCTTATGAGATCTCTTCAGAGTGAGAATGTCCATGTCCCATTTATGAATACCTCCCTAGTTAAGAGGGAGTGTTGAAAAATGTGTAACTAGGTTCCGTCTTCATAAATATGAAATGTACTTTTGATTCTTGTATTTTGTAAAATGAAAGAAGAATTATTATTGTTATTTTTGGAGCATGGGTTTCATGCTCAAGGTCTTTTATTTTATGGTTAAGCACCCATTGAGGGCTTGTAAGGTTTGTCCTAGGTCAAGAAGTCAAAAGAGTCATTGTCATAAGTTGAAGACCCCATTAGGCACATTGTAACTTGTAAAGAAAATTATTTTTGTAATTAAAAGTGTCACAATACCCTTCAAGACCAAGTCAACTTGGTAGTTGAGAAGTCAGCCTATTTTGAGGGGCCACGTCCACCTTAAGAAGCCTATATAAAGGAGGGAACTCAACCTCCTTGAGACACAATCAATCCACATCTCATTCAAGTGAAGGAGGAGCATAAAAAGGCTAGCGAAAAAAGAAGAGGACAAAGGAAGAAGTTTATGGGCTAAGTATATCTCACATGTGTGAAGAAGGAAGGCTAGGGTTTGCTGCTTCAAGGTCAAAATTCTCTATTTGTTGAAGACAGATTAAAGTTGTTGGAAGAAGGGTCTACTAGGTGACCTTTTAGGCCTAGACAAGGAAACGAAGCAAGTGTAGTTGTTGGGAGGCTTTGGAAGGATAAATTTTGCTCACAAGTATGGATGCAGTAGCAGTTGCGGGGTCCAAAAATTTCAAACCTATAGTAGAGGCCGAAATTTTGAATTGAAGTTGTGCTGCTGGAAGAGATTTGACTGGGTTTGACTTGGACAAAGAAAGCACATAATCAGGAGAGGGCGGACTTGGTATTGGAAGGGTATTGGTCTTGTTCTAGAGGTCTTGGAATTTGTCAATTAAAGAATCTATAAGAAGAGAACAGATTTACAAGTCTTCCTCTCAAGTGGAAAGGTTTTGGCCTTGGCTTGCAATCTATATCTTGTGTGCTATTGTTCTTCTTGTTTTTGGTAGTTATTTGTGTTGGGTGTGTGTTATATTGTTTCCACGACTAGCCCTAGACATGAAGTTGGGGGGTTTGTAGGGGGGAACTAGCCCTCCTGCACGGGGTTCGGGGCAACACCCCGAGAATTTTTTTTGTTGGACCCTATATTAGGTGGGTGGACCTACCTATGGTTTTGTGCATGGATTTCGCACATGGTTTTGGGCATGATGGTTTTCTGCCCATGGTATTTTGTAGATCTGGTAAAGGGAACTACGATTATGTTCTAATCTAGGGTTAATGGATTAGGGTTTAGGGATGCTTCAGCATGTATATATATGTATTGTAACATTGAAAGGAATATAATGAAAAATCAATCTGGTAGTCCCAGTTTTGGGATCCAGGGGAAAATCTCTATGTATATTTGTTTTATGTTTTATGCTCTCACCATTGTTTATTTTCTATTTTTTAAGAATTTGTTTGCAGGTAATTTTTGTATAGGGTTAAAACCTACAGTTTGATGATAAACAACATAAAAATAAGAGAAGAAGCTAATAAGTAAGAAAAATAAAAATATATCACAAGCAATTATCATAATGCCCTATAGATTTCTCAACGCCCACCCCTCGAGAAGGGTCCCATGTTATCATCATCATCAAACAACCTCAAAAACATGGCGACGTCCATGATGTAAGTGTAATGTGCCAGCTTGTGGGCATCTTGTCATCTATGGGATACATAAGCTCTAAAGGCAATGACCTATCTTTGCAAGGCAACAACCAAGGTCTTGGAGGTAGGTGAGGGTGCCATCAAATGTGCAAAGGAATCCCAAGGTCAACACTCAATAAGTTTCCAATGTCCTCTATCAAAGTGCCCTATGCAATCCTCAAGTGGTGTTGGACATCCTCTCTAAAGTGATGGAGAAACATCATACAATCATTGAAGGGATGACAACTATACATAGGAGCAAATATCTAACACATACTCATGGGATGAAGTGAGATCAATGTCATGGGTGCAAGGACCATAGGAGTATAAGAGTGGGCCATATTTAATGTTAGTGGCATCAAATTACTTCACACAAATATCATCTTCAAATGTATTTGTAGCTTATGATTTGTACACAAGTTATCATGCTCAAGTATGGGAGGGTTATTGCATGGCCATATTAGGTGCTTCCAATCCTAAGGGGAGGAATAGTTCCTAGGCCGACCCTTTTACCATATAGGCATATGTGATGGTGTTATAGATTAGTGTGTACTTCATGAATGGAGTCATAGTCTCACGATAGGTTATATCAAACTGTTTTCCATGAGTGCCTTTGTAGATAGAGCACTTTGCATTGCTTGAGTTACCTTCCTCACCTTTGTTTTTCCAAGCCCCCCATACTTGCATTTTCCTTTTGTTTATATAGCTTGTTTGACATGATTCATTGATTATCATGTAATAATGATATAACCCCCTTTTGTGATGGGTAATTTATCACTTCATTGGGTCCAGATGTTCATAGAGAATTCATTTTATTTTGAGAGGCGTGATATGCATGTATACTATCAAGGATGAGTGGCAGTAGAAGAGGGATAGAGATTAGGATACAATTTGGCTTTTACTTGCTTTACATCCCTTGCCATTATTTTTCACTTTAACATTTGGCTCATGCTCTTTCTTTTCTTACAACTACATCAACCTCAGGTATATACAATCCCTTTTTCTCATAGGACAAGGTCATCAATGAACCAACATGAGCCACTGACAACAACCAATCAAAAGGTAGGACAATGGAGTATGGATTGATGTGAAATGTTAAGTATGGGTATCTTGGAACACTACAATCATCAAAGCCTCCTATTTGTGCCCCTACTAGATAGTGAAATAAAGGCCTTAGGGAAGGTCATATTAGAATAGGGGTAAAGTGATGACCACCAAGGTGAAGCAAGGGAACAAGTGTACAACCAATAACATTCTATAATCTAATTCAACTTGTGATCCATATTAGAATGCCCTTAAACATCAAATGAAAGCACTTGAATACAAAATTAGTCAATGAACCTCACAATAGATGATCCACCTTCATTATATGAGCGAACTAAATGAAAGAATGCACTAATAAAAGAGTGGATGAGAGGCATCTAAGGATGGCTATGTGGATTACAATAGAGTTGCTGGTTGGTAGACTACATAATAGGAGAACAAAATTCTCCTATGGTTACCCATACTTGTGGGTGGGTAACAATACCCAAAAAACATTCTCATCCATACAACAAACATGTCTATCATAAGGAAAGACATAAATCCTAAAATACCAAATGACTATTTAACATATAACTTCATCATGATTATAATTATTAGGAGGTAGTACTTGAGCATACAAATACCCCCCATTAATTTTTAGTTACACTTAATTTCGAGTAACTTAATTAATAGAAGTAGTCAAATGTTTTTATTAAATACAAAAAATATTATTTAATACTATAGTATGTAAGGAATGTGATGAGGGGTGAGGGAGAGAGCTTGGGGCATAGATAGCTATGCGTACAAAGGGCTGAATGGAACCAAAAGGAGTATAGGTGGGGTACGGGAGGGCATATGACACAAAAGAGGTCTAAAAAGGATTCAAACCAATGAATGGTTAAGACTCAATGCCTATAAGAAAGTTTGACCATTAACCAAGGCTAAGCAAGCTATGTAAAAGTTGAGTAAGACAAAATGAATATGAGTAGAAGAAAATTAAATGAAAGGAAAAAACATAATTGGAGGGAAGGATGAGGAAGGGGAGATGAAGGGCCATGTCTATTGGCCTTCCCCCCTACACTTGAGATCTCCCTCTTTCCACCTGTTATTGTTTTGTACTTTTGAGGTTGAGGTAGTAAATACATTGGACAACATCAAACCACTTTTGAAGCTAGGATCTAGCCCTGCTAGCTTCAGAGAGGGATCTCTCTTTATAATTTAACTTTGCTTTTTAATATGATCTTAGGCTAGTTACAATTATGCTTGGTTGTTTGTTTGAATTTGGTTGATTGGTTTGGTTGGTTGATCTGATCAAATTACTTGCTTTCCATTGGGCTATGGAGTCAAATAAAGCTGGATATTGCATCAATATGTTTAAAAGAGTAATCACAGGCAAGATAGTTGCTTTTACTAGATCTTTAAATTGAATAATGAAATGAGGAAGAGGTATTTTCAGTAATGATCGAAAAGAATCTAAGATTTTTTCAATCATACTTCTAAAGAAAAACATATAGATTGTAAAAACAGTCTAAATAAGGTGTTCAATTAACAAATCTTAATTTTCACACTTCCTGTTTTACAATTAGATTTTCAGATGATTATAACACAGAGAAAAACAATGGGAACCACTGTTACAATAGGAAAAACATCACTAGTAAATTGTAGCACAAGAATCCCGTGAAAGTCTTTGTATTATTGACGCTCCAACAGTGTGGAAAAAGTACAATGCTCAATAATAAAAATTACAAGGATCAGGAACCGACCCCCAATACTTCAAATGAATGAAGTATTTAAACAAAATTTCCAAAAAGATTACAATGAATGTCGCATCGACATGGAATTCTATTATTAAATTCAAACTAACAGAATTTAGTAATGTGACCAAAAGAGGTGAATTTGGTGAAGTGATTTGGACATCTGGCACTGTGTTGGTGGAGAACAGTTGTTGAGTTTCCACGATTTGGGTGTTGCATTGGTGTAGCTGGTCTCTTTCTTTACTCTTGGAATTCACACAATTTATCCCACTGCTCTTCATCCAGGATGGTGTTTTTTGTTGCCTTGTGGTAGATCTCATCTACCTCGGTATATCGAGCAAATGTGGGGGCTTTACTATAAAATTTGCTTTATCTCATGCTGAATGAAAATAATGTCGCTGATAGCTTCGAAAAAAACTCTCCCTATCATAGCACCTTTAATGTGGGAAGATTTAGTAGTATCCTTTGCAATGTCTTTAAGCTTATTTATATAATCTTCCCTAGTCATTAGTTTGTCATTAATTACAAATAAAGTAGCCAGGCCCCTCTTTGTTAATGCTTCTATTTTGGTGAAAAACCTGTTGACTGCTATTTCCAACTATGACATTTTTATGTAAGCTGCACAATCAAAATTTTCTTTGTAAGAACTTTCTTTACTTCTAAAATTGTCTTTGTCCTATCATATACTCCCAAATCATCCAACTCATATCTGTTTTTGGAATTGAGAAACTTGATGATGTTGTTGGCTGTGGCAGACATATTTCCCAACTCATTGTTAATAGTGGAAATGGCCTGATTGGCTCTCTCAATCAACTCTTTCTGTTCAAATATAATCTGAATACATGGTCAGATTTCATCCATGGATTCAATAATATTGTTCCACATAATTTCCTTAACTTGAGCTAGATTGTGGCCAACGGAGTATTCGGTTGTAGATTTCCACCATGCTTCTATTTGGTTTTGAGCTCTCTGTAGCTCTGCTGCATGGAACGTTTCATTCTTTGCCTTCTAGTCTTGCAGAACATTAACTTGAGCCTGCAATATTTTAATTTCCTCTATTTGGAGAGACATATTTTCCACTGCATTTTCCAACTGATCTGCAACATTCCCTATGTTTGTTGTAGAAGATTTAGATGTATGAATTGCTGTAAGAGGTACAACTTCCAAAGGGACAATAAACATTCTGGCAGCTTGCTCCTTTTCTTTGATTATTTTTTCCATCTTTGTTTCCATTTGTTTCAACTGTACATTCTTCTCCATGATGAGCTTCATCATGTCTGCCTTCTGAGACTCTGTTTCTTCAATGTCTTTGGCCAGAGGATCTTCTATGGCTGGTAATTTCAATAATTTTCTCAATGCTGCTATGTCAGTATTATTCTTTCTTATGATCTCTTATGTTGCATTGATGTTTGAAGGATCATATCCTATATTGATTACCAAGTCCTCCAAAGTTTTGATTCTTGTGTCTTTGGCAAGTGAAGAGACTTTCTCCATCTTCAATTGTGACTGAACATTAGCTAAAGTAACCTGGAATTTAGACAAACTCATAGTAGTGTTAGTGAGTGTGGATGAAATCATTTGACTTGTTTGTTTGTGCATCTCCATTTGATCAATGGGATGTATGTCTTTTATATCAAACTCAAATGAATTCCTTTTGTAATCTGATGTTGCCTTGAGCTGTGGGATCTGTGCTTGGACGAAGGCCATCTGCATTTTGCCTTTCTCAGAGTCAAAGGCTGACAATAGTCTACTTTGAGAACTGGAAGTCTGCTTCTAGAACTGATTATATGTATTGATCTTCAAAGCTTCATTTCTCACTTTAATCTCCTTGAATATATCAAATATGCTCTTTTCTTTCTCCCCTGTGGTAGATGTACTGGTTTGCATAACTTGCTGCTGATCTTGTGAAGCTGTCGAGGTGGTAGGAGAAAGTGTAGTCTGATCACCTATTAGTGAGGAAACATGCGTCTCTTTGGTGGTGATAATATCCTCGATATTAATCCTTGCTTAGGCTTAATTTGGAATTGAGCTTGGTCCTCTTCCTGTGCATGATTTTGAAGCCTTCACTGGGAATATCAATCACTAGAGGTGAATCTTCTTCTCTATTCCTTTTTCCTGTTTTCTCCTGTGTAATAGGAGTCTGTAATGTTGAAGTTGACACCAATTTCTCTTCTGCCTCTTGTAGAGTGTTTTCAGTCCATTCTAGCTGGTTCTTGTATCTCTCAATCTTTGGTCTGGATGTATGAAAATAAGTTGTAGATTTGTTCTCTACCCTTAACTTGGAGATGACACCTAATGGATCATATGACCATGTAAAGCTGAGGCTGAATTGCATTTCTTTCAACAATTTGTCTGCTTCTTCCCCTGCTGCCCTGTTGTTGCAGATGAAAGGTCCTATTTGTGTTTTGATCTTGAATTGAGACTTTTTCTTGGTAGATACAAAATGAATCTCATCAACATTGAGCATTTGCTTGATGTATTCTAGAGAAAAAATCCTCATCGAGAGGAATTTTAGCAATTTGTAAGGAGAAATTTAACACCCATATATCCTTAGCTCTATGTAATTTTGGTAAAGATACCAATCTCCTGTCTAGACTTGGTCTGATAACTACAAAATCTTGATTTTTTCACTGATTCTTGGCTCTGACTTGCTGCTTAGGAGATTGAATGATGGATGTACAAACATTTCTATGAATTGTTTGTCTGAATATTCTTTTTGCTCCTTCATTACTAGTGTAGTCTAGAAGATAACTGATTGTTGATTTCCTTCGTCATCTAAATTTTGTAATGCAAGCTTGAGGTTGTATCCCTGAAAATACAAAAAATATGTACTAACACAGAAGCACATTTAAATACTTCCTCAGTTTGGAATTTGACAAATTGTTCATGGATGGGATCTACAAGGAATTGGCTAAAGTTGAACAAGATGGAAGGCTTGGAATCTGTAGAGAAAATAGAAAGGAAACCTATAATAGCCTCATCTACCCACTGATCTGAGTAATAACCAAGGAGGTAGGAAGTGATAGTAATGATCTACTTGACTCTCTTAGGGAAAATGGAGGATGAATAGGGGATTTTTCTTGGGTAATGGGGCATCTTCAGTCAAGAAAAGATCAAGGGTTTTGGCTCTTTTTGCAAAGTCCAATTTTTGATATAATTCAGTGAGTGCTTCATGAGAGAAAGGAGTGGCATTCTCTGTTATAGGAGCTTGCACCATTTGGTCTATATCTAGGGGAGTTATGGTGAATAAAATTTCTCTAGTAGGGGAAATAACAACTCTTTGGCTAGGTGGATAACAAGCATGACATTTTCTAACGAATTCAGGGGTACTGTGGGTACGTGGAAAGATATAATGGGGAAAATTGGATTCCCACAGTCCAATATCATCAGACTTATAAATGAACTTGTCTTCTAGCCAACAGTACATTTCGAATAAATCAAACTCACACAGGGTTTCATGGATTTTGTGATCTCTGTCTGCCAAAGGAAAATGATGAAAATCAATTGGAGGGTGGATCATAGGGCTTACAGGTTCTTCCTGTCCCTTATCTTTAGGAGGCATGATTGGATAAGGCTAAGAACATTGATGGAATCTTGATTATGCAGGTTCACAGGGTAGAGAGATGAACTCAGAGATGAAAACAGAGGGACTGGTTTAAAAGGCAATAAGCTGGTATGATCTTTGCCTGGGTCAAACTGTTACAATTCGAAATGGAAAACCTGTCATATAAAGATAGTATTAGCAAAGTGTGGTATCGGTAAATTGTGAATGGGGGAAAGAAAGGGACTTTATAGTTTTCCGGCTTTTCCGTTGATGATGGCGCGGGTCTGTTACATTAACGGTTAAGTAATTAAATTTCTTAACGAGTTGATTTGGAGGGAGGGGATGTGATTGGCGGAAGCAATAGATAGATGAGGTGGTGAGAAGGGATTGGCAGGAGTGTAACAGATGGGGGAGTGGTTTCGTGTTACGGAGAAAACCATTTTAGAGGGGGGCGGAGGTGGTTAATGGTTTCGGCCAAGGGGGGTGCAAAAGCACAAGAATGCGACACGGTGCTGTGGGTACGAGCTTTAATACCGCCCATTTCGGACCCCCCCGATGGTAAAGTTCAAATGGTGAGGGGGGCTGAAACATAATATCGGTCGTCGGATATCAAATGTGGAGTTCAGATGAGGGGAAATGTGGCGTCATGTTATCATGATGTAATGGGCATATGGTGGGGTAGGGAAATGAATTTAATGGGATATGATTGAATGAGTGGTGAGGGAGGCGAATGAATGAAATATAAGTGGATGAGTGATTTGGGGTGGTGAAACTTAGGAATAGTGGGATAATGTACCAAATATCATTTGATATACTGAACCTTAGAACAAAACCTTTATCCCTTTGCTTTTCTCCTGCGCATGAAAATAATATTTAACATTTGACTTGGGATAAAATTTTCATTCTTTTCCTCTAATCGCCATTGTGTTTCTACCTACCCTCTCATTTCAATTATTTTTCTAAGCTAACATTTCTTTCTTCTTACTTTGCAGGGTGCATTTAAACTAGCAAACCCATATCACTTATTTTATGAAAATCTACCCTATTCTATCACTTATTTCACTATTGATTTAGATTGAAATGTTGAATCAATTTTATTTCTATCTAGCCACTAATTTCCCAAGATTAAATTGTTTGGTAAATCTTTATTCACTAACCTATTCAACAGAAATTTAAATGTGTTCAATCATGATTAAACTGTATGATTTGAACAAAACTTTAGTCATTGTGGCATTCAAAAGAAATTTTCACAGAACCTTATTTGATAATAAACTAAAAAGAACTAACTTATTAGTAGTGACATTTAGACTTGCAACACTTTTCGTATTATTTTCTATTTTTTCTTTTGTGGGGTTTTCCTTTTTTTTTTTTTTTTTTAACATACCCTCTTTTCATTTTCTATTTTTTATTATTATATATTTTTGGAAATCATCTGAATAATGAAATTTATGTACAATATGAAATTACAAATACAAAATACTCAATCACCTTGAGATCCTATAATTTATAGGACCCTAACAGTGGCTCCAGCTGGGGATGGCACTTATCCTAGTGAAGTGTCAAGAACATATTATCAGTAGCCTTGAGTACTCCATGTCTGTAATGTCTTCATCTGATTTCTTTGCTGTTTTAAGATGCTTTTGGTAGCTCATCAATTTAGGCTTAGGGCCTTCACTGTGGGCTTCAACCTTTGTTAATAATTTACCCAATCAAAACCATAAAGACTATGATATTTACAATGATGTAAGAAAAATCTATAGGCTAAGAAAAGTAGTGCTTCAACATCCTGCCATTGATAGGACCTTTAGGTATCTCAGCTCAATCTAGATATTTAAGGAAGAATGCATTATTTCCTGTGAAAGGATGAACAATATATGGTCCTTTCCAAAGATTATCAAACTTGCCATGTTTTCCTTTGTCCTATCTCATAGAATCCCATCTCAAAACTTGGTCCCCAATGTTAAAGTCATAAGCTTTTGTTCTTTTGTCAAAGATCTTTTTAATGTTTTCCTGAATAACTTGGGTCCTGTTGTATACTTCCTCCCTAGATTTTTGCAACTGGATAGTTTGGTTGATCCTTCTCTTTAGATCATTGGGTTCAGCTTGCATGTCTTGAATGATCTTCATGACTAGAACTCCTAAAGATGATGGAAAAACTGCATCCATTCCATAGACCAATTGGTATGGTGACATGGCAATTGATTTTTTAGTAGTGAGTCTGTCAACCCAAAGTGCATTGACCAACTTGTTATGCCAAGATTTTTTGTTGTCTTCTAACAACTTTTTGATGATGTTCACCAAAATTTTATTTGAGGACTCAGCCAACCCATTACCCTGAGGGTAATAAGCGGTTGAATGTCCCAAAGTAATGTGGTATTTATGGCAGAATTCAACCATCTTCTTAGATTTGAAGGCTGCAACATTATCAATGATGAGTTTTCTAGGGCAACAAAATCTGGAGAGGATATTAGTCTCAAGGAGTTTAAAAGTGACAACATCAGTGGTTGCTCGGGAAGGGGTGGCCTCTAACCATTTGGTAAAGTAGTCAGTGGCTGTAAGAATCCACTTATGTTGGGCAGAGGAAGAGGGATGAATTTCACCAATGAAATCCAATCCCCATTGCTAGAAGGGGTTTTCAACAGAGATATAATTTAATGGCAGGGGCAAAAATTTTCGCTTTCCTTCAAAAAATTGGCATTTATGGCATGAGGTAATGTGTTTATGAATGTCAGGGAAAAGAGTAGGCAAGTAGAAACCAGCTCTAAGGATTTTATTGGTAGTAATTTTCCAATAAAGATGTCCACTGTAATCAATTTCATGGAATTCCTGCATGAATTTTTCTGCATCATCCTTTAACAAGCATTTAAGTAAAATACGCCCAACATCTTTCCAATGCAAAACATTATCTATAATGCAAAATTTAACTGATTTTAACTTCAGAATCTTGCCTTTGTTTTTGTCAAACCAGGAGGAGAATTTAAATTAAATAAAACATAAAGCAAGTTTGCATACCAAGGTGAGTTCATAAATGTCTCATCAATTTGTGGAGTCACCTGTTCCTCTTGATTATCTTTGATTAACTTGGTGGGCTTGATTTCTAAGTCATATTCAGGAATGACAACAATCCATTTGCCTCATTTTCCATCAGGTCCAGTCTATGTTAAAATGTCTTTGACCACTGAATTAGGTACATAAGCAATAATGGGGGAATGCAAGATATATAGCCTAAAATATTTTATTGCTTTAACCAATGCAAATGCCTTCTTTTCTATAATGTTGTATTTCAAAGATGCATCTCTTAAAGCTTTGCTAAAGAATGCAATAGGCTGTTTAAAACCTTCATTGGTTTTCTATGGTAATACCACTGCAATAGTGTGTTCAAAAGCAAAAGAGAAGATTATGAAATCCTTTGTAAAATCTGGGCTAATCAACACTGGTGCTTTGGTCAAAGCCTGTGTAACTAAGTCAAAGGATTGCTTAGCCTCAATATTCCACTTGATTTCTCAATCCTTTTAAAGCATGTTTGTTATGTTCCTAAGAAGTTCTACAAGGTTAGGAATGAATCTCCTTAGGAAATTTATTTTTCCAATAAAAGATTGAAGCTCATTGATATTTCTTGGATGACTGATTTTTAATATTGCTTCAATTCTACTGGGATCAATCCTAATCCCATCCTTGGAAATAATGTGACTAAGAAGTTTCCCTTCCTCAATGCCAAACATTGTCTACTTAGGATTTAGTGAGGGTCCAAACTTTCTACATTTTTCAAATACTCTTCTCAGATGTGCTAAATGTTCCTCATCAATTTTATAATAGACAATAATGTCATCTAGATAAATCACAATAAAATGGCCAATTTCATCAGCAAATGCAATATCCATTCCTCTTTGGAAAGTGGCTCCAGCATTCATTAACCCAAAGGGCATTTTCACATACATGAAAGTTCCCCATGGAGTGGTGAAGGCAGTTTATCTTGACCATTAGGATGCACTAAGACTTGGTTATAACCTAAGAAACCATCTAATAAGGAAATTATACTAGACCCTACTACCCTTTGCAATATATGATCCATTTTAGGTAATGGGTAGTTGTCCTTAAGGGATACCTTATTAAGATTTCTAAAATCAATACACAATCTGATTTCTTCGGTTTTCTTTCTGGTGGGCACAATGTTAGACACCCATTTAGAGTATTTAAGAGGAAGTATGATTTTAGCATCATACATCTTTCAGTTCTTTCTCCACCAAAGGTATCATGACAGGATTTATCCTATGAAGGTTTTGTTTAAATGGTTTTTGATTGTCCTTGATTGGGATTTTATGTTGTATGATACTAGTGTCGTATGCTTTTAAATCCTCATAAATCTAGGCAAAGACATGTATGAACTCTTTGAAAAGAGCTATATATCATTGTTTTGTGACAATGGGGAGTGATTTCGAGAGTTTTATCATTTTGGGATTCTGCTCACTACCTATATTTCATTCTTCTATGTTTGCTCCTGTGGGTTCCATTTTTGGCTTTTTTGCTACATCATTAAAATAAAAAATTTCTTCTAATGGAACTGCACCCCTAGCCAGAACATTATCCTTAAGCTGAAGTACTTCAACTATATATATGTATATATATATATATATATATATATATATATATATATATATATATATATATATATTCTTCTGGATCTATTTCATGCAATTCTAATTTATGTACATCTTTACTGACTGAAATATTTACATCAAAATCATCAAACTGTTTATCTACACTAACATATTCAACAATCTGATTTTCTACTTCACGCTCTAAATCTATGCTATTGTCTTCATACTCATCCTTGGATTGCAAAATTTTTTCAAGCTGCTTATCACTCTCAAATACTTGCCAACATCTCATATTATCGGGTAAAACTGGACAATGTTTAACTTCCACTGTATATTGTCTGTTGGGGTGAGGCATTTTGCATGTGCTAGCTGAAAAAGATAAACCATTAGCCAAGACATTCTGATTTATTTGAAAGCCAACAAGATCATATTCTACAAAATTTCCTAGAAAGTCGAGCACAACATTTCTGTAGGCTCTCAACCTAGGATGTTTTGCAACATATTCTCCTTTGATTTGCCTTAGAATTAATTCAGAATCTCCCTGAACTGAAATTCTTTTAGCACCTAACCTTTTCAATAATTGCAATTATGAGAGAAGTGCCTCATATTATGCTATATTATTGGTGCAATGAAAGTTGAGTTTGTAGGAACGACCTTCTTCATGGTTGTACCCTGAATTGGACACCCAAACACCTGCTGCTGAACCTGCTTTGCTACAAGAACCATCAAAGCTCATGTTCCAAAAAGGTTCAGTTTCAGTGCTTTGTTGCACAATTTGTGTTTGATTTTCATGTTTTTCATCATTGTATTTTTCTGCTTTGGTATCTTGTGCATCAATGTCTCTGTCATTATAAATAATGAAAGAGTCTAGGTTAGAATGAACAGAGTAAAGAGGATAGTTATGTGGTTTCTCTTGACTACTGACCATATACTTCATTAAAGTTTCCCTATACAGTCTTCTCTGTTGACCAAACACTAGTATAGTGGCATAAGTCATGTCCATTTGTAGGGTTCCTTGTAATTTTGCTCCCCATGAGCATGAAAACAACATGCCATACTTAGGGGGAATGTCTGCAACCACTATATCCATCACTAGACTTTTAGCAAGGATTTGGGCTAAAGTAACACATAGGTCTTTGATAAGACCTAGGCATCTAACTTTGCTAGAATCAAAGGAATACAAATCTTTGTATTGTCTAGTAATGTCAAGTCCTAGTTTTTCCATGATAGCTTTGGGCATTAAATTATGGGATGCACCTGAATCTAGCATAGCATTATGGATAATTTTATCATGAATATTCAAACTGACATAAAATGGAGGGACCCCTCCTTGTAGTTTGCCTTCAACTTCTGGCCCAAATAAGAGTTTAGGTTGATCATCATTAAAATTTACATTGTTAGTTTTCTCTCGAATGTTTAATGCTTTAATGACTTGAGTCCTGTATGTATTTTTGTTCATCAATTTCGTTAAGGGGATAGAAATTTTGAGCTTGGCAAGTTCATTTTCTATAATGAATGGTGTTTGATTCTTAAGCATATTTGAAAAATTAGACCTATCAACAATTATTTTTGTGGCCAGTTTTGTTTGTTGATTGGTAGAAGTGAGATCAATTTGAGTAGTGGTCTTTTTCGTAGTAGTTTCTGCTGACTTCTTTCCAAGATTTTCAATGGGTTTCTTAGGAAGATTTTTTGCTGTTTTCTTGGAATTAGAATCAAAGACCTTTTTAATAGAATTTTCAGGATTCTTTTTATTGGCAGTGTCTTGATTTTTCTTACTTCTAAGATTATACTGCCTATGGACTTACATTATGGAATTTTCAAATCCTTGTTTGTATTCATCTGACTCTTCAGAATCCATTTCAGTCTGGGCTATAAGAAAAAGTTCTTGCTCTTCTTGAGTGAGGAAAACTGTTTGATTATCACTTACCCCAAACAAATTTATTTGATTATCATCCAAATCTTCCACAATATTCCCCTCATCATCTGTGTAATTTTCCTCAAAAGGAGGCCGGACTTGGTGGTGTGGACCCTTTTGTTCTCTTTGTTTACTTTGGGGAACATTCCTTCTAAAGTTTTGGTTTCTAGTTGGAGGGACATTTTGGTTTTCTCTTGCTTGAGTCTGATCATTAATGTTCACTCTTTGCATCATTTGATTCACTACTCTGACTAAGTTATCAATCTTATGGTCAACATCAGAAGTAGAAGGTTCTTCTTTTATGGTTACTTTATGTTCAGACTTTTGTTTGGATTTTTTGGCCAGGATGTTGGTTTCAACTTTAATTGCATTTGCCTGCATTTCTTTCAAAGTTGCTAGGTCTCTCTCTAAGTTGATATTCCATGTCTACACTTACAACTTCTAGCTCCAAGCATGACATTGCTTATGTTTCCTAGGAATTGTAGGTAAACCAGCAACACCATTTTTCTTCAATAAGTAGAGACTGTCATAGTTTAAATGTCCAAATCTAGCATGCCATAATAAAATTGATGGAAGTGTACCTTCTTCATGATGAGAAATATATGAGAAATGTTGTGCATGAGCAGAGGTTCCTTGCAGTTTGAGAAGCCTTTCTTCTTCTATTCCCCTCATGACAAGTGAGTGGTCAGATGCTTTTCTTACCTCAAGCTTGCCATCAAACATATGAATGGAGTGACCTTGCTGGTGGATGCAGACCAAGGACAACAAGTTTCTCTTGAGCTGTGGGAGATATAGAACATGATCCAGAAGAAAGTCTGGAAGACCAGGCAGTTTAAGCCTGATTGTGCCAAGCCCTGATGGCTTGATTTTTGATTGATCTGCAAAATATACTGCTCCATCAACATTGTCAGTGAAATCTTCAGAAAAATATTTTCTATGAGTCATGTGACAGGTTGCTCTTAAATCAAGCACCAATCATTTTTCCATGAAGCAAGTGAAGCATTAAACAAATCTTCATTTACTCCAATGTTACATTGTGCCTCAACATAGTGAGTGGATTCAGGTGCTTTACCTTTGTCTGTATCATCAATTTTACCTTTCTGTTGGTTTCTTTTCTACTCAATTTTGTCCCATGGTAGCTTGCATGTAGAGGCATCATGTGATCCATTTATTTTGCAGCGAATACAATGTAAATCTGCCTTTTCTCCTTGAGAATGTCTGCCTCCCCTACCTCCGAAATATCTTCCTCTTCCTCTTCGTCCACCTCTTCCTCTTGTAGAATCTTGAGCAGGATGATTTTCTTTATGAGCAAGGCACACAGTCTCTTCAGATGATTCAGGGGTTGTCTTCTTTCCGAAAGCTTTCTCTCTTTCAACAAACTTTTTCACAAGAGAGTCAAAGGTTATATCTTTAAGATTTCCATTTGCTTGCAATGACTCAAGATAATTGGAGTAAGTAGGATAAAGTGCCTTGAGAAAAGCAATAAGAGGAATATCCAATTCAACCTTAGTGGATTTGATATCATGCATTATAGACTTTACTTCAGATGCAAGAGCAAGAGGATCATTATTTTGCAGTTCAAGAGTGAAGAGTTTAATCATGAGTTGGACAAATTCAAGTGCAGAATGTGAGTCATAGAGCTCTTTCAGCTTTTGTAGGGCTTCAAAAGCAGTTGAATATGATGAAATATGGCGACTCACCTCTTCATTTACAGATGCTGCGATTAATGAATAAGCTTTGCTGTTCTTGTTTTCCCAAATGACGAGTTCTTTGTCTGAGGTAGGCTGTACTGGGTCATTGTCTCCTTCTCCGACACACACTCCTTTCCACAACTCATTGAAGATGAGGGTGTGTTTTATCATCCGGGACCATTCAGGATAGTTCTCCTTGCTAGTGAGAACTATTCCTACCATGGAGATGATTGAATGCATTCTGTAAAAAAAAAACTTTTGCTGATAGAAAAGAATACTTCTGCCAATGTACTCAAAAAGGCATTCTCAAAAGATTTCAAATCCACAGTGTGACCCATATAA
This sequence comes from Pinus tabuliformis, assembly GCA_031772625.1. Lineage (NCBI taxonomy): Eukaryota > Viridiplantae > Streptophyta > Pinopsida > Pinales > Pinaceae > Pinus > Pinus tabuliformis. Next base: position 49,640,985 of record CM062816.1, on the reverse strand, counting down.
ATCCATCATTGTATAAATTCACCTCACATAAACCTCATATAAGTTTCATAGAAGTCCATCATATAACTCTCATAAAACTTCACCTTATAAATCTTATATAAATACCATGGTCATGCGCATTCTTTGAACTGTAATTTACAGTGGTCAACCTCGGCAAAGCATCAAACCAAGTTATGGGTGAACCAAGTTATGGAGGCCAGTGCTCAAAACTTATTTGAAATTCGAACTATTCAAAGCAGCAAATGGAATTCGAACTATTCAAAGCAGCATTCGAACTATTCACGTATGGAGGTATGGGTGAACCAAGTTATATGGAGGCCAGCGCTCAAAACTTATTTGAAATTCGAACTATTCAAAGCAGCAAATGGAATTCGAACTATTCAAAGCAGCATTCGAACTATTCAAAATGTATTTGAAACCATTCACCATACCATTGGATCATATACCATTCAGGCATGTCAAACCTCATTCGAACTTATTTAAAAACAACAGCTTCAAAACGTATTTCAGGCAGTATTAAAACATTTGTGATACCGCTTCCGCTCATCACGCTTTCAGGCAGCATTTAAAACAGTTGTGATACCGTTGCGCTCACAATCACGCTTCCGCTGCTGGGCTCATCACGCTTCAACAACATTAATGGTGGTATGTCGACGGAGGGTAGTATAACAGTTCACCGAAAAGCAGCAAACATATATGAAACAACAACAAACGTATATGAAACAACGTTCATATACCATGTCAGGCAGCATTCGAACCGACAACAGCAAACGTATATGAAACAACGTTCAATTCAAGCATTCAATGTAACACCGCAATGATACACAGTCAATTCAAGTGTTAACCAAGCAACAAGGAGGAGCGGTCAGGCGTCAAGGCAATGAATCACAATGAAATGGCATTCAAAACGTTCATAACCAGCGTTTCACAATTTTCATAACCAACGTATGTCAATTCAACAGCGTAACGCCACAACATGCCATCAACATGATTTCCATTTCAATCCAGCACAGTTAAACGCATCATCATAGAGGACAGAGGACAAAGGCATTGAGGACAATGCTCACTTCAGAAACGCATACAATAATACAGTTAAATGCATACCAATTCACTGAAAAAAAACACAGAGGACAGAGGCGTTGAGGACAGAAGCGTCAGAACAGTGCTCAGGTCAGAACCACAGAGAACAGCACTCAGTGGACAGTGCTCAGACTAGTGTACAACCCACAGTAGCAAAAATGAAGGGGGTTACAACTTATTTTGAGGACTAGCTCTCATACCATGTCAGGCCAGGCAGTAACTCTCCAATAGGCAGTAAAACTAATTCGATTGATTTCATTAGGTATGCTATTGTTATATACAAAAGGGTGTGACTGTTCAGTTCATCTCCTGATGACTGTTCACATTCCTAATTTAACTATTTACATAAATTCACCCAATCGTGAGGATTAGGTTTCAACAATCGAAACCATTTGGAAAATCAATAAGAGCTAGTCAAGGGGAGGCCTTGTTGTCTTGTGGAATGGCATTGTAAACAGTATTGAATCATTCACAATATTCTTCCACAGTTTGCTTGGGTTTTCTTTTCAACCTTTTATATTCATTTAGGAGTTGAAGTGGATTATTCTTGATCTCCCATCTAGCTAAAAAAGTTTGATGGAAAGCATCAAGGTTGGCTATACTTCCTGCAGGTAAACCCCTAAACCATTTCTTGACATCACCTCCTAATCTTTGGGCAAACAATCTCATTTTAACATTAGCTTCATCTACTTCTTGGGGATCAAACACATCATTCATCCTATCCACATGCTGCTAGATAGTATTAGCACCAGTATTATCAAATGTCACAATTTTGGATGGATAATCTCCAGGCATAGAATTAGCTGGCCTAGTAACACCAAGGGTGCATACCTTCCTGCCATAACTGTCTTGGTAGATTGAATTGAGGATGGACCTAATGGAGGTGCAATTTTGATAACTACAGGGATAGTATGGATAATGGTTTGAGAGATCACAGGTAGGGAAGTTGAAACTATGGAATGAGTAGGACTGGGAGGTTGTAGATGTACAAACTGGGAAGAATGGCTAGACAAGGAGGCTGCTGCAATAGTTAAAGTAGAGAATTCAACAGATTGCTGAATAAAATCTTCTTCAATAGCTTGGTCCAACACTGAAACTAGACCTTGTAATTTGTCAAATTGTTGTAAAGATTCAAGATCAGGGTCTGTTTCAAGGACTTGGGTTTGGGGTATATATGGTTGTTGTATGGTTTTTTCTATGACAATTTGATCTACAAAAGCCTTAGACTTTGATCTAAACAAAGTTTGCTAGAAAGGCAAATCAAATTATATATGTTGTAAAGTTTCAAATTTCTCTGGGAGAGAATTAGACCTTGACAAAGGAATATTCTCAGGGAGAGAATTGAATCTAGACAGAGGACTATTACTACCTTGACTCTCGGTAAAGATTCTCTTTCTCACCAGTTTCTCAGGGTCATCTATAATTTCAGCAGGGTTGGGATTAGGATGAGATCTAGTGTAAATTATTTTGGGAGCAAGGGCTTTGAAAAATCATCACACAAAAATCAAAATCAAAATCAATGATACATCATACATCTACAAAATAACAACCTCAAATTAGGTATTTCATAATGATACAACAATTGCTTATTTGAAATACTGATTTTAAACCAGGGAATAATAATGTTTTGGATTAAAATGTATTCTTCCCCAGTATGGTCTCCACTATGTTATCGTTATGTGCTTTTGACGTTGAGGGAGTAAATACATTGGACAACATCAAAACATTTTGAAGATGGGATCTAGCCCTACCGACTTCAGAGAGGGATCTCTCCTTATAATTTAACTTTGTTTTTTAATATGATCTTAGGCTAGTTATAATTATGTTTGGTTGTTTGTTTGGATTTGGTTGATTGGTTGATCTAATCAAATTATTTTCTTTCCATTGGGCTATGTAGTCAAATAAAGTTGGATATTGCATCAATATGTTTAAAAGAGTAATCACATGGCAAGATAGTTTCTTTTACTGGATCTTTAAACTGAATAATGAAATGAGGAAGAGGTATTTTCAGTAATGATCGAAAAGAATTTAAGATTTTTTCAATCAGACTTCAGAAGAAAAACATAAAAATTGTAAAAACAGTCCAAATAAGGTGTTCAATTAACAAATCTTATTTTTCACACTTCCTGTTTTACAATTAGATTTTCAGATGATTATAATGCAGAGAAAAACAATGGGAACAACTATTACAATATGAAAAACATCACCAGTAAATTGCAACACAAGAATCCTGTGAAAATCTTTGTATTATTGACGCTCCAGTAACGTGGAAAAATTACAATGCTCAATAAGAAAAATTACAATGATCAGGAACCGACCCCCAATACTTCGAATGAATGAAGTTTTTAAACAAAATTTCCAAAAAGATTACAATGAATTCCGCATCGACATGGCATTCTATTATTAACTTCAAACTAACATAATTGAGTAATGTGACCAAAAGAGGTGAATTTGGTGAAGTGATCTCGACATCTTGCACTATTATGGTGGAGAACAATTGTTGAGTTTCCACGATTTGGGTGTTGCACTGGTGTAGTTGATCTCTTTCTTTACTCTTGGAATTCACATAATTTATCCCACTGCTCTTCATCTGGGATGGTGATTTTTGTTTCCTTGCGGTAGATCTCATCTACCTCGGTATATAAATAAAATGTGGGCTTTACAAAGAAAATATGCTTTATCTCACGCTGAATGAAAATAATGTTGCTGATAGCTTCGAAAAAAGATCTCCCTGTCATAGCACCTTTAATGTGGGAAGATTTAGCTGTATTCTTTGAAATGTCTTTAAGCTTCTTTAAATAATCCTCCTAGTCATTAGTTTGTCATTAATTACAAATAAAGAAGGCAAGCCCCTCTTTGTTAATGCTTCTATTTTGGTGAAAAATATGTTGAATGCTATTTCCAAACGGTGACATTTTTTTGTAAGCTGCACAATCAAATTTTTCTTTGTAAGAACTTTATTTACTTCTAAAATTGTCCCTGTCCTGTCATCTACTTCCAAATCATCCAACTCATATATGTTTTTGGATTTGAGAAACTTGATGATGTTTTTGGCTGTGGCAGGAATATTTCCTAACTCATTGTTAATAGTGGAAATGGCCTGATTGGCTCTCTCAATCAACTGTTTCTGTTCAAATATAATCTGAATACATGGTCAGATTTCATCCATGGCATCAATAATATTGTCTCATATAATTTCCTTAACTTGAGCCAGTGTGTGGCCAATGGAGGATTCAGTTGCAGATTTTTGCCATGCTTCTATCTGGTTTTGAGCTCTCTATAGCTCTGCTACATGGAAAGTTTCAGCCTTTGCCTTTTGGTCCTGCAGAACATTAACTTGAGTCTGCAATATTTTAATTTATTCTATTTGGAGAGACATATTCTCCACTACATTTGCCAACTGGTCTGCAACATTCCCTATGTTTGTTGTAGAAGATTTAGATGTAGGAATTTTTGTAAGAGGTACAACTTCCAAATGGGCAATAGACATTCTAGCAGCTTGCTCCTTCTCTTTGATTATTTTTTCCATCTCTATTTCCATTTGTTTCAACTGTACATTTTGCCTTCTGTGACTCTATTTCTTCAATGTATTTGGTCAGAGGATCTTCCGTGGCTAGTAATTTCAACTGTTTTCTCAATGCTGCTATGTTGATATTCTTCTTCTTATGATCTCTTCTGTTGCATTGATGTTTGAAGGATCATATCCTATCTTGATTACTAGGTCCTCCAAAGTTTTGATTCTTGTGTCTTTGGCAAGTGAAGAGACTTTCTCCATCTTCAATTGTGACTGAACGTTAGCTAAAGTAACCTGCAATTTAGACAAACTCATAACAGTGTTAGTGAGTGTGGATTAAATCATTTGACCAGTTTGTTTGTGCATCTCCATTTGATCAATGGGATGTATGTCTTTTATATCAAATTCAAATGAATTCCTTTTGTAATCTGATGTTGCCTTTAGCTGTGGGATCTGTGCTTGGAGGAAGGCCATCTACATTTTTGCCTTTCTCAGAGTCAAAGGCTGACAGTCGTCTACTTTGAGAACTAGAAGTCTGCTTCTAGAACTGATTATATGTATTGATCTTCAAAGCTTCATTTCTCACTTTAATCTCCTTGAATATATCAAATATGCTCTTTTCTTTCTCCCTTGTGGTAGATGTACCGGTTTGCATAAATTGCTGTTGATCCTGTGAAGCTGTTGAGGTGGTAGGAGAAAGTGTGTTTTGATCACCTATTAGTGAGGAAACACGTGTCTCCTTGGTGGTGATAATATCCTCTTGATCTGTATCCTTTCTTAGGCTTAATTTGGCATTGAGCTTGGTCCTCTTCCTATACATGATTTTGAAGTCTTCGCTGGGAATATAAGTCACTGGAGGTGACTCTTCTTCTCTATTCCTTTTTCCTATTTTCTCCTATGTAACATGATTATGTAATGTTGAAGTTGGTACCAATTTCTCCTCTACCTCTTGTAGAGTGTTTTCAATCCATTCTAGTTGGTTCTTGTATCTCTCAATCTTTGGTCTGGATGTATGAAAATAAGTTGTAGATTTGTTATCTACCCTTAACTTGGAGATGACACCTAATGGATCATATGACCATGTAAAGTTGAGGCTGAATTGCATTTCTTTCAACAATTTGTCTGCTTCTTCCCCTACTGCCCTGCTGTTGTAGATGAAAGGTCCTATTTGTGTTTTGATCTTGAATTTAGATTTTTTCTCGGTAGATACAAAATGAATATCATCAACATTGAGCATTTGCCTGATGTATTCTAGAGAAAAAATCCTCATCGGGAGGAATTTTGGCAGTTTGTAAGGAGAAAGTTCACACCCATATATCCTTAGCTCTATGTAATTTTGGTAAAGATACCAATCTCCTGTTTGGACTTGGTTTGATAACTGCAAAATTTTCCTAATTTCTTCACTGATTCTTGGCTTTGACTTGCTGCTTAGGAGACTGAGTGCTAGATGTACAAACATTTCTATGAATTGTTTGTACGAATATTCTTTTTGCTCCTTCATTACTAGTGTATTCCAGAAGATGAATGATTGATGATTTCCTTCGTCATCTAACTTTTGTAATGAAAGCTTGAGGTTGTCTCCCTGAAAATACAAAAACATATATACTAACACAGAAGCACATTTAAATACTTCCTCAGTTTGGAATTTGAAAAATTGTTCATGGATGGAATCTGCAAGGAATTCGCTGAAGTTGAACAAGATGGAAGGCTTGGAATCTGTAGGGAAAATAGAAAGGAAACCTATAATAGCCTCATCTACCCACTGATCTGAGCAATAACCAAGGAGGTAGGAAGTGACAATAATGATCTTCTTGGCTCTCTCCAGGAAAATGGAGGATGGATAGGGAGGATTTTTCTTGGGTAATGGGGTATCTTCAGTCAAGAAAAGATCAAGGGTTTTGGCTCTTTTCGCAAAGTCCAATTTCTAATATAATTCAGTGAGTGCTTCATGAGAGAAATGAGTCGCATTCTTTGTTATAGGAGCTTGCATCATTTGGTTTATAGCTTGGGGAGTTATGGTGATTAAAATTTCTCCAGTAGGGGCAATAACAACTCTTCGACTATGTGGATAACAAGCATGACATTTTTTGACGAATTCAGGGGTACTGTGGGTACGGGGAAATATATAATGGGAAAATCGGATTCCCACAGTCCAATATCATCGGACTTATCAATGAACTTGTCTTCTAGCCAGAAATACATTTCGAATAAATCAAATGCACACAAGGTTTCATGGATTTTGTGATCTTTGTCCGCCAAAGGAATATGATGAAAATCAATTGGAGGGTGGATCAGAGGGCTTACAATTTGTTCCTGTCCCTTATCTTTAGGAGGCATGATTGGATAAGGCTAAGAACACTGATGGAATCTTGATTATGCAGGTTCACAGGGTAGAGAGATGAACTCAGATAGGAAAACAAAGGGACTAGTTTAAAAGGCTGTAAGCTGGTATTATACTCATCCGGGTCAAACTATTACAATTCAAAATGGAAAACCTGTCATAGAAAGATAGTATTAGCAAGGTGTGGTATCGGTAAACTGTGAATGGGGGAAAGAAAGGGACTTTATAGTTTTCAGGATTTTCCATTGATGATGTTATGGGTTTGTTACATTAATCAGTTAAGTAATTAAATTGCTTAACAGATTGATTTGGAGGGAGTGGATGTGATTGGTGAGAGTGTAACAGATAGGGGAGTGGTTTCGTGTAGCGGAGAAAATCATTTCGGAGGGGGGTAGAGGTGGTTAATGGTTTCGGCCAAGGGGGGTGAAAAATCATAAGAATGTGACACGTTGCTGTGGGTACATGCTTTAATACCGCCCATTACGGACCCCCCCCCCCCCCCCTTGACGGTAAAGTTCAGATGATGATGGGGGGTTCGAAACATAATATCAATCGTCGGATATCAAATGTGGAGTTCGGATGAGGGGAAATGTGGTGGCATGTTATCGTGATGTAATGGGCATATGGTGGGGTAGGGAAATGAATTTAATGGGATATGATTGAATGCATTATGAGGGACGCGAATGAATGAAATATAAGCGTAGGAGTGATTTGGGGTGGTGAAACTTAGGAATAATGGGATAATGTACAAAATATCATTTTATATACTGAACCTTAGAACAAAACCTTTATCCCTTTTCTTTTCTCATGCGCATGAAAATAATCTTTAACATTTGACTTGGGATAAAATTTTCATGATTTTCCTCTAATCACCATTGTGTTTCTACCTACGCTCTCATTTCAATTCTTTTTCTAAGCTAACATTTTTTTCTTCTTGCTTTGCAAGGTGAATTTAAACTAGCATACCCAGATCACATTTTTTTATGAAAATATACTCTATTCTATCACTTATTTCACCATTGATTCAGATTAAACCATTGAATCAATTTTATTTCTACCTAGCTATTGATTTACCAAGGTTAAATTGTTTGGTAAATATTTATTCACTAACCTATTCAACAAAAATTTAAATGTGTTCAATCATGATTAAATTGTATGATTTGAATAGAACTTAAGTCATTGTGGCATTCAAAAACAATTTGCACACAACCTTATTTGATAATAAACTAAAAAGAACTAACTTATCAGTGGTGGCATTTAGACTTGCAACACTTTCTGTATTATTTTCTATTTTTTCTTTTGTGGGATTCTTATTTCCTTTTTTATTTATTTATTTTTTTAACATACCCTCTTTTCATTTTCTATTTTTTATTATTGTGTATTTTTGGAAATCATCTGAATATTGAAATTTATGTACAATATGAAATTTCAAATACAAAATACTCAATCACCTTGAGATCCTATAATTTATAGGACCCTAACAGTGGCTCCAATTGGGGACGGCACTTCTCCAAGTGCAGTGTCAAGAACATATGATCAGTAGCTTTGAGTACTCCATGTTTGTAATGTCTTCATCTGATTTATTTGCTGTTTTAAGATGCTTTTGTTAGCTCATCAATCCAGGCTTAGGGCCTTCACTGCGGGCTTCAACCTTTGTTAATAATTTACCCAATCAAAACCATAAATACTATGATATTTACAATGATGTAAGAAAAATATGTAGGCTAAGGAAAGTAGTGCTTCAACATCCTGCCATTGACAGGACCTCTAGGTATCCCAGCTCCATCTAGCTCTTTAAGGAATAATGCATTATTTCCCTTGAAAGCATGAACAATATATGGCCCTTTCGAAAGATTATCAAACTTGCCAAGTTTGCCTTTTTCCTCTCTCCTAGAATCTCATCTCAAAACTTGGTCCCTAATGTTAAAGTCATCAGCTTTTGTTCTTCTGTCAAAGATCTTTTTAATGTTTTCTTGAATAACTTGGGTCCTGTTGTATACTTCCTCCCTGGATTGCTGTAACTGGATAGTTTGATTGATCCTTCTCTATACATCATTGGGTTCAGCTTGCACTTCTTGAATGATCTTCATGACTGGAACTCCTAAAGATGATGGAAAAACTACATCCATTCCATAGACCAATTGGTATGGTGACATGCCAATTGATTTTTTAATAGTGACTTTGTCAACCCAAAGTGCATTGACCAACTTGTTATGCCAAGATTTTTTGTTGTCTTCTAACAACTTTTTGATGATGTTCACCAAACTTTTATTTGAGGATTCAGCCAACCCATTACCCTAAGGGTAATAAGTTGTTGAATGTCCCAAAGTAATGTGGTATTTATGGCAGAATTCAACCATATTCTTAGATTTGAAGGTTGCAGCATTATCAGTGATGAGTTTTCTAGGACAACCAAATATGGAGAGGATATTAGTCTCAAGGAATTTAATAATGACAACATCAGTGGCAACTCTGGAAGGGGTGGCCTCTATCCATTTGGTAAAGTAGTCAGTGGCTGTAAGAATCCACTTATGTTGGGCAGAGGAAGAGGGATGAATTTCACCAATGAAATCCAATCCCCATTGCTGGAAGGGGTTTTCAACAGAGATAGGCTTTAATGGCAGGGGCAACAATTTTCGCTTTCCTTCAAAAATCTGGCATTTATGGCATGAGGTAACTTGTTTATGAATGTCAGGGAAAAGAGTAGGCCAATAGAAACCAGCTCTAAGGATTTTATTGGCAATGGTTTTCCAATAAAGATGTCCAATAGAATCACCTTCATGGAATTCTTGCATGAATTTTTTTACATCATCCTTTAACAAGCATTTAAGTAAAATACCCCCAACATCTTTCCAACACAAAACATTATCTATAATGCAAAATTGCATTGCTTTTAACTTCAAAAATCTTGCCTTTGTTTTTGTCAAACCAGGAGGAGCATTTAAATTAAATGAGCAGGTTACGATTCCATGGGAATGAGGGTTTCGTGCATATTTCAGTCTCAATTTTTTTTGTAGGAATTTTTTTGGGCGGCGACATTGCAGATCATATCTGAAACATTTGGTACAAAATTTACAAAAACAAATACCAAATATGGATTCCTCTCGAAAAATCATCCAATTTAAAAAAAATGGGTCGAATCGGAGTTCGGATGTGGGAGATATCGCTGATTTAAAATTAGTTATTTTGTCAGAATTTTTGTGACGTCGGAACTATTGCAGCGCGAATATGAGATCTTAGAGTGTCCAAATAAGGATTTCCAACTCATGGGAAGATGCAAAATGATCCTTCTGCTTCTAAAAACATGTTATAATAAATATTCTGAGTTATATTGGCCGAGTTATGCCCATTTTAATTCTGGAGCAGCATTCGGAGTGGGTTCCCATTGGAGACGTGCCCTCCCATCCCACTCTAGTAGGCACCTGCTTCAAATTCATCAGTTTCATTCGGCTTGGGTTATTTGGAGACGTGCCCTCCCACCCCAGGCTATGTAGGCACCTGCTACTTCATCAACAACCAACATCATGGTTATGGGTCAACCACATAAAATCCTTGTCATCGAAGTCCATTTGCTAGGCCACACACTGTTAGAATGACAGTTGGTCACAAGCATTACAGGGTATCTCTATCCTCAGATCTTCATTTATCAGGGTTTTGGGTTAACCACATAAAACCCTTATCTTTAGTGGCTCTTCATATTCCACAAAGGCTTCACAGAGGGAACTTTACGCAATGGGGACCATTACTTCTTAAGGAGGGAGGAATGATCCAAATGGAAAATGGAAAACCCGTGGTACTTATCCACCCATATTATTCATCGACCCATGGAATTTACCTATGGTATTGTAAATGGCATCCGCCCGTGGTATTGTAAAATCCACCCATGGTATTCATTCCCCCGTGGTATTGTAACGGAAAAATACTATAAGTAACAAGTCACATTTTGTAAAAGGACAGATTGTCCGCCACAATGTAGCCTTTATAGTTATTATCGGTTTTAATAAAAAGTTTCTTTGTGGTTTTGTTTATTGGGCATTCTCCTATTTTTTTTTCTTCTGGCATTTCAATTTTTTTCAGATCTTGGGGTCTTTCCCCAAGATCCATTTCAATCTTTTAGATCTTCGGGGCCTCCTCCCAAGATCCAGATCATCTGCATACTAGGGTGAGTTCAGAAATGCCTCATCAATTTGTGGAGTCACCTGTTCCTCTTGATTATCTTTGATTAACTTGGTGGCCTTGATTTCTAAGTCATATTCAAGAATGAAAACAATCCATTTGCCTCGTTTTCCATCAGGTCCATTCTGCATTAAAATGTCTTTGACCACTGAATTAGGTACATAAGCAATAATATGGGAATGCAAGATATATACTCTAAAATATTTTATTGCTTTAACCAATTAAAATGCATGCTTTTCCATAATGTTGTATTTCAAAGATGCATCTCTTAAAACTTTGCTAAAGAATGCAATAGGCTGTTCAAAAACTTCATTGTTTTTCTATAGTAATATCGCTACAATAGTGTGTTTAGAAGCAAAAGAGAATATTATGAAATCCTTTGTAAAATATGGGCTAATCAACACTAGTGCTTTGGTCAAAGTCTGTTTAACTAGGTCAAAGGATTTCTTAGCCTCAATATTCCACTTGATTTCTGAATCCTTTTTAAGCATGTTTGTTATGTTCCTAAGAAGTTATGCAAGGTTAGGAATGAATCTCCTTAGGAAATTTATTTTGCCAATAAAAGATTGAAGCTCTTTGATATTTCTTGGATGACTGATTTTTAATATTGTTTCAATTCTACTAGGATCAATCCTAATCCCATCCTTGGAAGTAATGTGACCAAGAAGTTTCCCTTCCTCAAGGCCAAACAATGTCTTCTTAGGATTAAGTGAGATGCCAAACATTCTACATTTTTCAAACACTCTTCTCAGATGTGCTAAATGTTCCTCATCAATTTTAGAATAGACAGTAATGTCATCTAGATAAATCACAATAAAATGGCCAATTTCATTAGCAAAGGCAATATCCATTGCTCTTTGGAAAGTGGCTCCAACATTCATTAACCCAAAGGGAATTTTCACATACATGAAAATTCCCCATGGAGTAGTGAAATCAGTTTTATCCTGATCATCAGGATGCACTAAGACTTGGTTATAACCTGAGAAACCATCTAATAAGGAAATTCTACTAGACCCTACTACCCTTTGCAATATATGATCCATTTTAGGTAAGGGGTAGTTGTCCTTAAGGGATACCTTATTAAGATTTCTGAAATCAATACACAATCTGATTTCTCTGGTTTTCTTTTTGGTGGGCACAATGTTAGACACCCATTTAGAGTATCTAAGAGGAAGTATAATTTTAGCATCATACATCCTTTTCACTTCTTTCTCCACCAAAGGTATCATGATAGGATTTATCCTATGAAGGTTTTGTTTAAATGGTTTTTGATTGTCCTTGATTGAGATTTTATGTTGTATGATACTAGTGTCATATGCTTTTAGATCATCATAACTCTAGGCAAAGACATCTATGAACTATTTGAAAAGAGCAATATATCGTTGTTTTGTGACAATGGGGAGTGATTTCGAGAGTTTTATCATTTTGGGATTCTGCTCACTACCTATATTGCATTCTTCTATGTTTGCTCCTATGGGTTCCATTTTTGGCTTTTTTGCTACATCATTAAAATCAAAAAGTTCTTCTCATAGAACTACACCCCTAGGCAGAACATTATCCTTAAGCTGAAGTACTTCATTTTTTTTTTATTTTTTATTTTTATTTATATTTATTTATTTATATTTTATTATTTATTTATTTTATTTTTGTTTTTTATTTTTATTATTCATTTATTTATTTATTTATTTATTTTATTATTATTATTATTATTATTTATTTATTTTATTTTATTTATTTTTTATTTTATTTTATTTTTTTTAATTTTTAATTTTTATTTAATTTTTTAATTAATTAATTAATTAATTTTATTTATTTTATTTTTATTTTTTATTTTATTTATTTATTTTATTTTTATTTTATTTTATTTTTTATTTTTATTTTTATTTTTTATTATTATTATTATTATTTATTTTATTTATTTATTTTTTTGGATCTATTTCATGCAATTCTAATTTATGTACATCTTTATTGACTGAAATATTTATGTCAGAATCATCAAACTGTTTATCTACACTAACATATTCAACAATCTGATTTTCTACTCCACACTCTGAATCTATGCTACTCTCTTCATACTCATCCTTGGGTTGCATAAAATTTTCAAGCTTCTTATCACTCCCAAATACCTGCCAATATCTCATATTATCGGGTACAATTGGACGGTGTTTAACTTGCACTGTATATTGTCTGTTGGGGTGAGGCATTTTGCATGCGCTAGCTGAAAAAGCTAAACCATTAGCCAGGAAATTCTGATTTATGGGAATGACAACAAAGATCATATTCTACAAAAGTTCCTAGAAAGTCGAGCACAACATTTCTGTAGGCTCTCAACCTAGGATGTTTTGCAGCATATTCTCCTTTGATATGTCTTAGAATTAATTCAAAATCTCTCTAAATTGAGATTCTTTTAGCACCTAACCTTTTCAATAATTGCAATCCTAAGAGAAGTGCCTCATATTCTGCTATATTATTGGTGCAATGAAAGTTGAGTTTGTAGGAACGACCTTCTGCATGATTGTTCCCTGAATTGGACAACCAAACACCTACCCCTAAACCTACTTTGCTACAAGAGCCATCAAAGCTCATGTTCCAAAAAGGTTCATTTTCTGTGTTTCATTGCACAATTTGTGTTCATTTTCATGTTTTTCATCAATGTATTTTTCTGCTTTGGTAACTTGTGCATCAATGTCTCCGTCATTATAAAGAATGAAAGAGTCCAGTTGAAATGAACAGAGTAAAGAGGATAGTTATGTGGTTTCTCTTGACTACTGACCATATACTTCATTAAAGTTTCCCTATACAGTCTTCTCTGTTGACCAAACACTGGTATGATGGCGTAAGTCATGTCCATTTGTAGGGTTCCTTGTAATTTTTCTCCCCATGAGCATGACAACAACATGCCATACTTAGGGGGAATGTCTGCAACCACTATATCCATCACTAGAATTTTAGTAGGGATTTGGGCTAAAGTAACACATAGGTCTTTGATCAGACCTAGGCATCTTACTTTGCTAAAATCAATGGAATACAAATATTTGTATTGTCTAGTAATGTCAAGTCATAGTTTTTCCATGACAGCTTTGGGTATTAAATTATGGGATGCACTTGAATCTAGCATAACTTTATGGAGAATTTTATTATGAATATTCAAACTGACATAAAATGGAGGGAACCCTCCTTCTTGTAGTTTGCCTTCAACTTCTGGCCCAAATAAGATTTTAGGCTGATCATCATTCAAATTTACATCGTCAGTTTTCTCCCCAATGTTTGATTCTTTCATGACCTGAGTCCTGTATGTATTTTTCTTCATAAATTCGGTTAAGGGGATAGAAATTTTGAGCTTGGCAAGTTCATTTTATATACTGAATGGTGTTTGATTCTTACGCAGATTTGAAAAATCAGACTTATCAACTACTTTTGTGGCTAGTTTTTTTTGTTGATTGGTAGAAGGGAGATCAGTTTGAGTAGTTCTAGAAGGAGCATCAATGGTCTTTCCCGTAGTAGCATCTATTGACTTCTTTCCAAGATTTCCAGTGGTTTTGTTTAGAAGATTTTTTGCTGTTTTCTTGGAATTAGAATCAGAGACATTTTTAACAAGATTTTCAGGATTCTTTTTATTGGCAGTATCTTGATTTTTCTTCCTTCTAATATTATACTGCCTATGGACTTCCATTATGGCGTTTTCAAATCCTTGTTTGTATTCATCTGACTCTTCAAAATCCATTTAAGCCTGGGCTATAAGAAAAAGTTCTTGCTCCTCTTGAGTGAGGAAAACTGTTTGATCATCACTCACCCCCAACAAATTATTTGATTATCATCCAAATCTTCCACAATATTCCCCTCATCATCTGTGTAATTTTCCTGAAAAAGAGGCCAGACCTGCTGGTGTGGACCCTTTTGTTCTCTTTGTTTAATTTGGGGAACATTCATTCTAAAGTTTTGGTTTCTAGTTTGAGGGGCATTTTGGTTTTCTCTTGCTTGAGTCTGGTCATTAATGTTCACTCTTTGCATCATTTGATTCACTACTCTGACTAAGTTATCAATCTTATGGTCAACAACAAAAGTAGAAGGCTCTTCTTGTATGGTTACTCTGCGTTCAGAACTTTTGTTTGTCTTTTTTGGCCAGGATGTTAGTTTCAACTTTAATTGCATTTGCTTGCATTTCCTCCAAAGTTGTCAGGTATCTCTCTCCAAGTTGATATTCCATGTCTACATCGAAACCATCTGGAAAATTCATTTGGTCTATATCTTGGGGAATTATGGTGAATAAAATTTCTCCAGTAAGCGCAATAACAACGCTTTGGCTAGGTGGATAACAAGCATGATATTTTTTGATGAATTTAGGGGTACTGTGGGTATGGGGAAAGATATAATGGGGAAAATTGGATTCCCACAGTCCAATATCATTAGAATTATCAATGAACTTTTCTTCCAGCTAGTAGTACATTTCGAATAAATCAAACTCACACAGGGTTTCATGGATTTTGTGATCTTTGTCTGCTAAAGGAATATGAAATAAAATCAATCGGAGGGTGGACCAGAGGGCTTACAACTTGTTCCTGTCCCTTATCTTTAGGAGGAATGATTGGATAAGGCTAAGAACACTGATGGAATCTTGATTATGCAAGTTCACAGGGTAGAGAGATGAACTCATACATGAAAACAAAGGGATTGGTTTAAAAGGCAGTAAGCTGTTATGATCCTCGCCCGGGTCAAACTGTTACAATGTGAAATGGAAAACCTGTCATAGAAAGATAGTATTAGCAAAGTGTGGTATCGGTAAACTGCGAATGGGGGAAAGAAAGGGAATTTATAGTTTTCGAGCTTTTCCGTTGATGATGGTGCGGGTTCGTTACATTAATGGTTAAGTAATTAAATTGCTTAACGGGTTGATTTGGAGGGAGTGGATGTGATTTGCGGGAGCAATGGATAGATGAGGTGGCGAGAAGGGATTGGCGGGAGTGTAATAGATAGGGGAGTGGTTTCGTGTGGTCGAGAAAACCATTTTGGAGGGGGGCAGAGATGGTTAATGGTTTCAGCCAAGGGGGGTGCGAAAGCACAAGAATGCGACACGTTGCTGTAGGTACAAGCTTTAATACCAGCCATTTCGGACCCCCCCTGAAGGTAAAGCTCGGATGGTGAGGGGGGCCGAAACATAATATCAGCCGTCAGATATCAGATGCCGAGTTAAAATGAGGGGAAATGTGGCGGCATGTTATCGTGATGTAATGGGTGTATGGTGGGGTAGGGAAATGAATTTAATGGGATATGATTGAATGCATGGCAGGGAGGCAAATGAATTAAATTTAAGCGGAGGAGTGATTTGGGGTGGTGAAACTTAGGAATAGTGGTATAATGTACCAAATATCATTTGATATACTGAACCTTAGAACAAAACCTTTATCCCTTTTCTTTTCTCTTGTGGATGAAAATAATCTTTAACATTTGACTTAGGATAATTTTTCATGCTTTTCCTCTAATCATCATTGTGTTTCTACCTACCCTCTCATTTCAATTCCTTTTCTAAGCTAACATTTTTTTCTTCTTGCTTTGCAGGGTGCATTTAAACTAGAGGACCCATATCACTTTTTTTTAATGAAAATCTACCCTATTCTATCACTTATTTCACCTTTGATTCATATTAAACTGTTGAATCAATTTTATTTCTACCTAGCTACTTATTTACCAAGATTAAACTATTTGGTAAATCTTTATTCACTAACCTATTCAACAATAATTTAAATGTGTTCAATCATGATTAAACTGTATGATTTGAACATAACTTTAGTCATTGTGGCATTCAAAAACAATTTACACACAACCTTATTTGATAATAAAATAAAAAGAACTAATTTATCAGTAGTGGCATTTAGACTTGCAACACTTTCTATATTATTTTCTATTTTTTCTTTTGTGGGGTTCTTATTTCCCTTTTCTTTTTTTTAAACATACCCTCTTTTCATTTTCTATATATATATATATATATATATATATATATTTTATATTTTTGGAAATCATTTGAATATTGAAATTTATGTACAATATGAAATTACAAATACAAATTACTCAATCACCTTGAGATCCTATAATTTATAGGACCCTAACACCACCTTCACTCTCTTTCTTAAGCATTCTTTTAACTAAGGAGAGGAGGATGCAAAAAGAGCATTAGTTGCATTGTAAACAAAGATTGCTAGCTTGAAGTGATTGAGCCCCATTCAAAGTTGGTTTTTCCATTTGGTTTTCTAGTGTAAATCATTGTTTGTCATGTGATTTTTAAGCATTGAATTGAAAAAAATAGTGGTTGATTTTCACACCTTGTGAAACTTATATCTCTTATCAAACAAGTTTATCATTCTTTCATTAAGAAACATAACTTGCGTATCTTGGAGAAGTTATATAAGAATGATAAGATTGTGGCATGAGTAGGATGGTTGAGAATAGTTTATGCACATATTTTTTTACCATTGTCATAATATACCCAATAGAAATACTTGGAGGAAAAATGCAAGTAACATTCATATATTTCACAGAAAGTAATTAGAATAGTGAACACAATGTTAACATAGCCAAAGTAGAATACCTTTATTATTAAGAGTGCATTGTTCACTTGTCTCTTTGAGGGGGAAACCTCCAACAGATTAGAGTTCAATTATAATAATTTTCAAGGCATCTTTTACAATGTGTTGTAACATGCTTTATTTTTGATATGTTAGTTTGTAATTATAAAAGAGGGTATGAAAAAAATAAAGGATAAAAATGAAAAAAAGAAAAAAAAAAGAAAGAAAGAAAAGAAAGAGATGAAATAAAACCCCATCAAAAGAAAATAAAGATTTGTATAAGTGTGCCTGTTTAAGTGCCACTTCATAGAAATAAGATTCCATTGTAATAAATTAAGGTTTTGTGTGCAATTTGTTTAAATGCCACAAACTTTTCTTCTGATTTGAATCATACTGTTTAATCATGATAAAATCATCTAAATTTTTGTTTTAGAATAGAGAATAAGTTCACCAAAATGTTTAATCTTGGTATAACATTACTAGACAGGATAGAATAGAATAAATATGGCCTAATATGCTCAAAATTTGACCAAAGATGTATTAGATTAGGATTACAAGTAAATTAAGAAAAATAATGGCTGCTAGTCTAAATGCGCCAAAACGTCAGATTAAGATTTGATTAGGATTTAATTACCTTTAATATATGATTATTTTTTATGTAAATAAACATTGCAAAGCTTTTTAGTCAAAGTCTGAGAATGAAAAAATTGTTTTGTTATGAAGCACTAAAGGTCAAACACAATTGGACGACTATCCACTTCCCCGCCCACATCAACAATGGGGAAGCCATTTCGCACCCCCTCACTACGTTATGCGATAACAACAGGGGGGGGTCTGAAAAGCACTTTCATTCCCACAGGCCCCTTGCTACATGTCACCTCCTCCGCACTTCGCACCCCCTCGCTCATTACCGCTTACCACCCCCCCTTTAAATCCTCTTATATTTTTCCCATGCCTTCCGATACCACGCCAACGGTAATATCCTTCTCTCGCCCTCCATTCCCAACCATTGCGTGTTGCATGTCCCTATCCTTAACCACTATCCATTTCCTCCTGTTACTGTTCTTTCCTCTACATTAATGCCAATCTTATCGATCAATAACGACTTTCTTATAACATTAACTTATCCCGATTATAAATAATTCCCTCGTCTCGTTACGCCATTTTCCCTAAACTGCTATTTAATTCTGATTTACTATTTGTTAAGTTCACTGCTCCTATTTTTATTGTACGCCACTGTTGAACTTACTACCAGAATGCATCACCTTGATGTATTTGTCTCCCTATTTTCTGTTATCCCTTCATTGCAATTCTATAATCATGGATCTTAAGAGAAAATATCAACCATATGCTAGTTCATCTTCATCGCAGGAAAACCAAAATGCCTCTTATGCTATAGACCTTGATCACATTCCATTGGTTGATCAGTTCTTCAAAATCACAGATATAGAGTGCGAATTCGACATGTTCGAATTGCACCATTGGCTAAAGCAGACCTATATTGATTCTGAAGATGAAATCAACCTATGGGAATCCTTACTGCAGCTGTATATGTTTCCTCGAACCCATTCTTTTCCTGATCTAGTCATGTGGTGCCAAGCTAAGTATAACCCTTTGCAAAGAACTGTGGTAGCTTAGACTGGAGACGTTCTGATATCTATCACTCTAGAAATTATCGACAAGATGCTTATGATCCTTGAAAATAATTCCCTTAGCTTTTTCTCCACTACTATTTTATTGGACCTATATCATAAGTTCACTTTCCCTCAAAGCACTCAGATCTTTGAGATTTTTCTCCTAGAAGATTATGGACTTCCTAAAAAGAAGCCTCCCTATCCAGAATCCATGTTCCCTGAGAGAGCTAAATACATCATTTCCCTAGTTTCTTGCTTATTAGGCTACCAATCAGATCAATGGCTAGATGAATCTATCTTAGGTTATCTATCCATTTTCTCTAAAGAAAACAAACTCGCCTTCATGTATAATTATAGTCAATTATTGGCTGAAACTAAGCATGAGCAATTGATGAAAATTAATCTTGACCTTTCACACTCCCAATCCGAACAACTGCTAAAAGTCCTTCCAGAGAATAAATAATCTTTTTATTGGGAGTATACCGATATGAAAGGAATCCCTACTGATTTATGTACTTACGATATATACATTAAAGAGGAATGTCGAAACTATTAGGCAACCATAAAGAAGAATGAATCCTGCCTTAAAAAACATTGTCAAAGATGAATTACAGAAGCTATTAGATGTGGGTTTTATTTATCCGATATTGAATAGTCAATGGGTTTCCCTGCTGGTCATTGTTCCTAAGAAGAATGGAAAATGGTGGATCTGCATTGATTACAGAGAAATAAACAAAGCAACTCATAAAGACCATTTTCCCTTACTCTTTATTGACCAAGTCATTGATACATTAGCCGGGAAGGAGTTTTTCTCCTTTTTGGATGGATTTATCAGATACAATCAGATACAAATAGCTCCTGAGGATTAGGACAAAACCACCTTCACATTCCCTTGGGGAACCTTTTCCTACTGAGTCCTTCCATTTGGCCTCTGTAACACACCTACTACCTTTCAAAGGGAAATATTAGGAATTTTCTTTGATCTAGTTAATGATAGTGTTGAGATTTACATGGATGACTTTACCCATATGGGGATTCCTTTACAAAAGCTTTGAAAAACTTAGAGAAAGTAATTGAAAGATGCAAGCAAACACATGTTTCTCTAAGTACAGTCAAATGTCATATGATGATGAAAGAAGGGATAGTGCTGGGACACTTGCTTTCAGCTGTAGGAATTCGGGTTGATCCTGCAAAGGTAGAGGTAATCTTAAAATTTCCTACGCCTAAGACATTGACACAGCTACACAATTTTATTAGTTATGCTAGCTATTATAGGCATTTCATAGATTTTTTTATAAAAATAGCATTCCCACTTTTTCAATTGTTACCTAAAGATGCAGAATTTGTGTGGACAGATGAATGTGAAGCAACTTTTGTAGAAATCAAAGAACTAGTCTACAAGGCTTCGATATTATGCGGTGCTGACTGGAAACTCCGATTTCACATCTCTACTGATGCTTCTCAAACAAAAATAAGGGCAGTTTTGGGGCAGCAGGAGGACAAGAAGCCGTATGCAATTTACTATGTCAACAAGAATTTGACCCTTGCTGAATTAAATTATACGGTAACTGAAAAGGAGTTCTTGGTTATCATTTATGTTGTTAATAAATCTCAACATTATATCACATGGTATCCTATTTTTGTGCACACTGATCATACAACTATCAGGTAGATTATGAACAAACCAATAACCCCTGGCCGCGTTACAAGATGGTTACTGTTAATTCAGGAGTTTGATATTACCATTGTAGACAAACCAGGGAAAGATAACGTAGTCGCATATTTCCTATCTAGGATGGATACTAGTGATGAAGGTACACCTGTAAAGGAAAATTTTCCATATGAACATCTTTTTGCAATTTCTACTCACACTCTGTGGTATGTAGATATTGCTAACTTTCTTGCTACATGAAAGGTGCCTCAACACTTGTCTTACAGAGAACAACGAAGGATTATCCATTGCTAAGCTCGTTATTCATGGATAAGGGGATATCTATTTTACATAGGATCTGATCAGCGAATTTAGCCCTGCATAAGTGGAGATGACATCTATAATGTCCTGAAAGCTGCTCATGATGGCCCCTGTGGGGGACATTTTGCAAATAAGCGGACAGGTCATAAGGTGTTACAAATGGGATAATATTGGCCTTCTATTTTTTGTGATGCAAAGAAATATGTTAGAGGGTGTGATAGTTTCCAGCGGATGGGTAATCCTGGTCGAGTAGATGAAATGTCGTTATAGTCCCAACTAGCTCTTGAGTCCTTTGAAAAATGGGTTATCGATTTTGTTGGGCCATTTAATCCGCCTTCACAGCAGAAAGTTCACATTCTAGTTTGCATAGATTACGTAACAAAGTGAGTAGAGGCAATGGTTGTTGTGAAAGCAACGAAATAGGTTTTCTTGGACTTTTTATTTGAAGAAATTATTGCATGGTACAAAGCTCCTAGAGAGATAGTTTCAGATGGAGGGGCACAATTTACATCACATCTGATAGCAGGACTCATGAAGAAATATGGAATCAAGCATAGGGTAACATCTCCATATCACCCTCAGGCGAATGGTCAATTCAAAAGAACAAACAAGGTACTAGAGAATATTCTTACAAAGATTGTAGCGAACCATCGCCGGAATTGGGTTGAAAAAATTCCTGAGGCACTGTGGGTGTATAGAACAACATGGAGAAACACAACAGGGTTTTCACCATATGAGCTTGTCTATGGGAAATCCCATTTGTTTCTAGTGGAATTCAAAATTAAGATGCTTAGGACAACCCTTGAAGTAGGTTTAGATATTTCATAAGCCTAGAAACATCGACTGGAACAGTTGAATGAGTTGGATGAAATTCATTTGGTAGCTATCTAGAATACTACTGCAATCCAGCAACAACGAACTAAATGGAATGATAAAATCATTAAGAAAAGGGTGTTTCAAAGAGGGGATTGGGCATTACTCTATGATTCTCAGTTCAAGGATTTTAAGAGAAAACTCTGCTCCAGGTGGATAGGACCATATTAAGTTGACACGGTGTTTGATAATGGGACTGTTAGACTTATCACAATTTACGAGGCACATACTCCTTTGATCATGAATGGACATCACCTCAGATTATATCACTGTCCAGTTTCAAGAGACTCCTTTATTAAATATCTCTTTGATAACTCTGGTTTTGAAGTTATTAGTGTAGGGAATTCCTCATTTACACCCCTGATTTCATTATATATATATATATATATATAATGAAATATTGTTACTATATCAATATTTTTCTTGCAGGTACCTCAATGGTGCTATTACTCCTCCGGTGCTGCTACTCCAATGATGATAATTTTGTCTAAGTACTTCACTGGTGCTGTTACTCCTCCGATGCTGTTAGTTTGATCAGGGTGATTTTGAGTAAGTACTTCACTAGTGCTGTTACTCCTCTGGTGATGTTACTCCATGGCGATGACGATTTCGTCTAAGTATTCCGGTGCTGTTACTCCTCCGATGTTGTTACTCCTTCGGTGTTGTTACTCCGCTGGTGCTGTTACTCCATTGAGATTTCGTCTAAGTATTCCGGTGCTGTTACTTCATCGGTGCTATTACTCCATCGCGATTTCATCTAAGTATTCCGGTGCTATTACACCATCGCAATTTCGTCTAAGCATTCCGGTGCTATTACTCCTCTGGTGCTGTTACTCCGCCGGTGCTGTTACTCTGTCGCGATTTCGACTAAGTGTTCAAGCGGTGCTCTTGCTCCTCGTGTGTAGTTACTCCCCCGATGTTATTACTCCTCTGCTGTTGTTACTCCATCAAAGTAAGTTGCCAAGTACGTCCCTGATTGACTTTGTGGATTTGATTAATAATTCATGTGATGCGACTCGATAGGATTGTGGACGGTCATCCCTTAGTTGGGGGGAGGTACTATAGTAAATGAAAAGATGCTATAATAATGACTTATTATTATTTTTATTAAACCTTGTGCTAAGCGCATTCACTCCATGATTTTCCACCATACTTCGCACGATACCCATATGCATCGGGACTTGAAGTTAGTACTGTTGTACTAATGAATGGTCCTTTCCAACGTTGCAAAGTAATTACCATTATTACCATCCATTATCATCCATTATCCGCCATGATTTTTCCATATTTCATCATTATCCTTCCGATTTTCACTCTCACTACACCCCATTGCTATCACATCTCTCACTGCAAATATACCTGCCAACACTCCTTCTCGATGGTCTGCTGTTACTCCAAAGTGCTATTACAGAGCCATTGCAGAATGGGTGGACAGGCTGTGAGACATGAACCAGAGAGTACAGAGCAGGTTCGATGTGATGCAAATGTCTATCAAGTGTTCTTGGATGTAGGGTGTCATGTGTATTTTGAGAGGCTACAAGGATTTGATGAAGCAATCATAGTGGAATTTGCATTAAAATTGGAAGGAAATCATTCTAGAGTCTGTGGGCTAGATATTTCTGTCACGGAGGAAGCTATTTCAATTGTCAGTGGATTACAACGAGGAGGTCAGAAATGGTTCTCTCGGAAGTCTCCTCTACTAGAGTTTCCAGAATTGTTTTTGCAGGCTGGGGAGACAGCGGTCCAGAAAGGAAGAGGGTATGATCGTAAATCTCTACCATATCCATGAGGTGAGGTGGCATATTTTGTTATGAGGTATGTTACTTGCGAAGGTTGTTTCTCTACATTGTTTAAGTATCATTTCAAACTCCTTGCATGCCTTCGGTTTCAACATATGTAGGTTCTTGCTTTAGACATGCCATACTTGCTATGGAGCAGCCTCCACTTAATGTCACAATCTACTAGATGGTCTCGACAACCATTAGCAGTTATTAGAAATCACGGGTTGGTTAGATTATTGGTGGTTCATGCTCTATCTCGAACCTCTATGGCTTGGCCATAATTCACCGAGCTAGAGGAGGAAGAACTTGTGGGTATGCTACCTGCAGGGGAAGAGGAAGAAGATCTAGCAGTGGAAGAAGAGGCCACAAATAATGTTGTTCCAAGGTTGCCTGTTGGCCCAACAGAGATAGATGCAATGGAGACAGAAGAGAGTGTAGTCGATGTTGCCCCACAAGAACCAACGTTGACTGCCCATCTAGGAGGAGAATCACCACCCTTGGATGCAGTTACAGGTGGTGATAACACACAAGAACCAACATCACCTGTCCAAACAATTGAAGAAATTTTGGTTGAGAATGTAGGTGGTGCTGTTACACAAGAACCAACACCACCTGTCCAAATAATTGAAGAACTCTTGGTTGAGAATGTACCTGGTGCTGTTACATAAGAAACAACACCACCTATCCAAGCAATTGAAGAACTTCTGGTCAGAAATGTAGGTGGTGCTGACACACAAGAACTAGCACTAGCTATTCAAACAATTGAAGAACATGTGGTTGAAAATGTAGGTGGTGCTATCACACAAGAACCAGCACCACCTGTTCAAATGAATGTGGAACCTTTGGGGGAAACAGGGGCAACAATCGACACCACTCCACAAGAGATGGTGTCGGTTGTTGGGAAAAATGACAACTTGGAAGAATCACAAGCAGGAAAGAAAAATGGAGCATAGAATAGTTGGTGGACATAGAAGAAGAGGAAGGAGGGCCTGCATCAATAGGCATTGAGAGAACGAAAATTGATGAAATTATTACTCATTCTCCTTTTCTTGCATCTTTTCCAAGAGGGGCAAGGAAAACCCATTCCTCTAGATGCATGGAGAAAGAAGAAGCTTCTCCCCCAATCCTAAAATTTGTTGGGAAAGCTAAGGGCACCATTATCAACACGATTATTCAAAAACTAGTGTCGATTGGTGAAATAATTGAGAAAATTGAAGGGTTGGAGGTTGACACTATCACACAAGAACCAGTGCTGACCGAAGGACAAAATGAAGAAGCTATGGATGGTATTACTTCTATAGAAACTATTCCTGAGCAGATGGGAGAGGATGTTGCTGATCAGACTAACCCGCAAGGGTTAGAAACTATTCCTGAGAAGATGGAGGAAGATGTTGCTGATCAGACTAACCCGCAAGGGTTAGAAACTACTCCTGAGCAGATGGAGGAGAATGTTGCAGATAAGACTAACCCGCAAGGGTTAGAAACCATTTGTTGGGATGGGGTCCCCTGGGTTAGTTTAGGGATAGATAACCCAAATTTTGGTACAATTTTGTAAATGATGTAAAGTCTCCACGAGTTGTGGATGCAAAGCATGTAGATTATTAGGAGTCAAAGAGGCTTAGCCCCTTGCTATGGATAAGTTTTGGGTCAGTTTTTGAGATTCACCCATGGTCTTTGGACCATGGAATTGCATGAAAAAAGTCTATAAATAGTGAGTCTTAGCGAAAGGAAGAGAAAACTAGAGGGGACTAAGATAGAGGATTGGGTTGATTGAAGAGTCTTGAGTAGGAGCAAAGGCAAGAAGGCTCTGCCTCCTGTGCTTAGATAGGGAAAGAAAGGCTCCGTAGATGAGTATATGGAAGCCTAGGTAGAATTCGAAGCTGAGTGCATGGACCCCTGTAGCTGTGTACGCAGGGTAGTTTGACTCTGTAATTTGTGAATTGAAGATCAATAAAAGATTGTTTTCAGAAGAATTATTGATTATTTTTGTTATACCTGTTAATGTTATATCTTGTTGATAAACGACTTTTTTTATGAAATACTTGTTGAATTCTACACGATTATCTTGATTCTATCTTAATAATGTATGCAATGCATGTTTAAACACTTCTGCGAAGACTCTGGTGATTTCTCTTATGTTTTCTAGCGAATTAAGTAGATCTGTGCGAACTCCAAGTTAGGATTTCTTTATGATGCGCATAAGTAGGTGAATCCTCTATTAATGGTCCATAAGGTCTGATCGCGGGCATTTGTGAAGACCTGAAGGCCGCTTTAATTAAGTTGTAGTAACAAGCCCTAGGATTTTATTGATCTGCGTGAAGGCAGATCTAAGGCATTGGAAGACATCACAATAGTCTCTGGATGCAAAAACTTGGTTCTTGCATCCCCCCATACTGCTTCGGATGAGATTGCAGCCTATGCTACGTGGGTTGTTGCTGAAAGGGCCAATAGTGTAGGGTTTTGTTGGTTGGCGCAACTAACTCTGAACTTGGGTTAGGACCCCCTAAGCCAACAAATGGTTCCGTTGTCGGGACCGAGATCTACTTGAAAGAGATGTTTGATGTTGCATCATTGGAATCCGACCAAGAAAGAAATTGAAAAGTGGTTGGATCGCAAGATTCACGAGTTCACAGTGCAAGAAAACAGGAATCCACGCCTGTCAAAGGAAGAGTGGTTGAACAGGTACCTGTATACAGAGATACACGAGATCTTCTTCTGCACCTTCCCCATTGAATTGTATGAGTGGTTAGCTAAATTAACAGACAATCAAGGAAGGTGGAAGCTCGATAGTCCTATAGTGTGAACTCTAGAATTAGTGCGACGACTAGAAGCCTCTGAAAACAAGATCACGTGGGCTGTCGATCATTGGCTCGATCGAATTATAGGAGGATTTTTTTATAGAATTTGTAGTTGATACCTCAGTTAGCTATAGCAAATATTCTTTAAGGGACTGCGAGGTAAGTATTTAAGATCATTGAATACTTGGATTAAAATGCTGTTATGTGAAAAATGGATGATGGCATTACCTTGACGTTCGGAGCTACGTGAAGTGGAATATTCTTTAGAAATCACGAAGGAGGAGGACCAGAGTATAGTCCCTTGATTGGACCTCCTTTAAGTGATGACGAATGGGTGGGGCAGACTACGTCACGCAACGCTGTTCAGCTAATCACTCAGGGGATTCATAGAACAAACCATCCATCCACCCCATCACCGTCTCCACCTCCACTGCATACACCTTCGCCCACACCTCCACCACATACACCTTCGCCCACACCTCCACCTCCACCACCACCTTTCAACATGGCGAACGCAATGAAAATGCCGATCTTCGAGGGAATGGGAAGTGAAGATC
This sequence comes from Pinus tabuliformis, assembly GCA_031772625.1. Taxonomy (NCBI): domain Eukaryota; kingdom Viridiplantae; phylum Streptophyta; class Pinopsida; order Pinales; family Pinaceae; genus Pinus; species Pinus tabuliformis. The sequence goes on along the minus strand of CM062816.1, from coordinate 49,613,699 downwards.
TTGAGTAGTTCTGGTTTGTTGCGAATGCTATATGGAGAACTCAACATATCACTGATGATAGTATAAATAAAGCATAGGTTGTAACCGCTTTGCAGGATTGTGCGCTAACTTGGTACATTAAGTATTGCTTTGATAATCCTCTTGCAACACTAGTAGAGACTAAGACGACTTTCAACAAAGAGTTTAGTAAACCTAAATCTGAGTCATAGTCACTGATTAGATTTAAATAGATCATGATGAGGGTCGAGGAGACACCTTGGGAATTTGATTAGAGGTTGAAGTGTTAGATCAGAGAGGCTAACATGCAGATCAAAGATAAGCAGCGTCGTGAATGGTTTATAGTGTCGTTTTTTCCCCAATTAAGAATTGCTTTATGACGATAAAAGATAGAAACATAGGCAGAAGCATTGGAGATCATGATAAGGTTGCATGCATCACCTATTCAGAATACTAACTTGGGAATACAACAGATCCACTCATAGTTAGAAATCTTACACTTAGAAATATAGAGTTTAAAGAAAGAAAAGGAAATTAAGCTTGAAGTACACGCGAAAGTTTGGTGTTTGAAGTGAAAGAGCCACAGGCACAATAAGGATCACTGTCCCATGTACGTGAATTATATTACAGGAGGGGGGCCAATTCCCCTGAAGCTAGAAGCCCCAGCAGGGCCGAGCATGGGGGCTGCGCTATGGTGCACCATTTGTCAAGTTACTGAGCGACATGCAACGGATAATTTCCATTTACTTCAGAAGTTCATTTAGACACCCCAACAGTTGTTCTATAATTTCTAAAATCCGTGGGCCACGATGAGCGCCACTGTCGAAACTATGAGTTGATGATGGAAAGAACCCCTATGTACCGTATGCAAGTATAAACTCGGCCTCTAGATCATGGCACCAGAAGAGCACGTGAAGGTTATTAGGGTCGAGGATAGGGCCTAGGAGGAGAAGGACGTGGTAGAGGTCACGGTCAGATTATCTGCTACAACTGCAGACAGCCAGGGTACTATGCATGAGACTGCCAAAATCCTATACACCTGTGATGTCACTACTACAAACAGTTATACCATACTATAGAAGAATGCCCGATGCTAATAGCTAAAATGCAAGAGAAGAAAATGCAGCTTCAGCAACCAATGCAAAATTTACAAATGATGAGAGCTAAGCCCCGCAAAGAAGATCAAAGTGTTAATATTGTGCTAAGAAGTGGAATGATGACTAGTGCTGATAAAGGTAAACAACCTGAAGAAGAAGGATGGGTCCACAAAGCGCAAGAGAAAGAAGCCACCTTTGAATTGGACCGCGCTAAGGAAACTTTTATGGAAGCCAAGAAGAGCTTCACAGAGGCCTCCACCTCAGGAAGGCAGGGCAAGATACAAGAACTCAACGCACCTGCAAATGTTGATCCTTATGTACTCACTACATTTTTGGAGACCTACATGAAACTGTTGCATGATAGTAAGGCTGTGGAAGGCCTGAAAGAACTAATAAATAAATGTGCCAGCAAAGACTAAGCCACTGATGGACACCGCGTGGTTAGAAATATTGTCAAGCATAAGGCACGAACAAGGCGAGAGATGAGGCTAACAACACAAACATGATTATGAGATGGACTAGGTCATTTTGGATCTGGGGTCTGATTCGAACGTATTACCGAAACAGAAATGGGAAATGACGGGGAGACCTTTGCTGCAATGGTCTCCGATTCATCTTAGGATGGTGAAACAACAGAAAATCATCCCCATGGGATGATTATATGGGGTAATGGTGGATATCGAAGGTGCAAGTGTGATGGCAGACTTTGAAGTTATAGAAATTGTCAATGACAGTAATCCTTACCCCGCACTCCTGGGAATCGATTGGGCTATTGATATGAATGGGGTCATCAATTTGAAGAAAAGAACGATGTCATTTGAAAGAAAGTAGCTTAGGTTATAGTGCCTCTGGACCCTGCAGAAGGGACATGCTATACTGAACCAGTTCACGATTATGAAGAAAGTGACGATGAAGTGGATTAGATTTACAAGGTAACAACATCAGATTAGGACTAGATCAATCCGATGATAGCTAGGCACATTGCATGGGACCGGGAGAGTTCCTACACCTCTGATTCAGTCGAAGAGTTAGAGCATTGGCAGACTTGCTTACATGAAGTTTCTACATTGCGATGCAATATGATGACAAAGTCGCTGTGCTGTGTTTCGTCGGAGATAAGAAAATTACCTTATTATGATGGTTTAACTGACGTAGATCTGTTTTTGGAGGAATTTGAGCATGAGGTCCCTGAGGACCACCGCTTCCAAGCATTAGAGTTGGCACTGCATGCTACACCTGCACGATGGTGGGGTACCCACAAGGATAGTTTTGCTGGATGACGAGATTACATAAGAATGATCAAGCTACGGTTTGGGTTTGCTAACACCAGAATTAATGAGAAGTATAATGGAAGGGACGATCCGCGCAATCAGCTAGTGAAGTGGACTAAAGCGTGGGGAATAGAACCATAGCCAAAATGGGTACACAAATTTTTTCATACTTTGGACACAATTCCCATGAATTGGTATTTGGAAACGGAGCTCCGCCATGGCACTGTGGAGTGGGATGTATTGAAGGAAGGGTTCTTACTGACTTTCAACTTTGAATATTTCTTTGCAAGCATCGATGAAGTGCTACAAGAGATTAAGGCGGTTATCTTTATAACTCTGAAGGAACCTATGGCATGGACCCAACCAAACTGGAGTAGCCATTTATGCCATGCATTATAATGCTATAATGTGACTGCTAAAGCGGGAGAAGAAAACCCAAGCCTACATCAATATTCTGGAGGTAGAAGGGCATCGTGAAGTCAAAGGACCACAAATAGAAAACCTAGAAATATCCGCACCTCTAAAAACAAAGCAAGTAAACATTGGCACTAAGGAAGAACTAAAGTTCGTGAAAACTGGAGATTGCTGGGACAATGCTACGATAGATAAAGTTGCTGAATTATTCCACGAATACTAGGATCTCTTTCTAACTAAGTTTTCAGATCTAAAGGGCATAATCGGTGATTTGGGCATTATGAAGATCACATTGAAGCCAGACACAAAGCTTATTAAATAGTGGCCTTACTGGCTTAATCCTAAGTATAAGGAAAAGGTTCGCTAGGAGCTAGATAAGATGCTAGAAGCAAGCATCATAGAACTTGTTGAAGACTTTGATTGGGTAAGTGTTACACATTATTTTGTCATGCCTCTTGCACTTCCCTATGACATACCCTAAAGTTCTTGAAACATGACCATTATAAAGTATACTCATCCATGTATACAACTCAGATCCCTCCTTTAACTTTGTTTGGAAAATATCTTGAGCTTTCCTTGAAGAAATGGCTCTTAAAACCATAAAATGAGGGTCATCACTCTTATGAAGCTAAAAACTGCGATGGTTGCATGTTGCACCGTGTTTGATTTGTGATGGCATCGCTTTGTTCCCTTGCATACTCATGATGATCCCAAAAAGGTAATTTTCCCAAAGAGGATGAGATGATTCGTGATCTAGAAGCTTCCAGAGCGGTGAGTTGGAGGTGGTTTCAGATAGATGAGGTCAAATTCTCCTAACTTGACCTCTTTGCCTTATCCATATGAGCTACCTCCTTGAGATGTGGGTCTAATCCTATCTTTGGAGGAGTCCTAACTCCCTCTCCCAGTCTATAAATTCCTCCTCTGCCATTCCCAAATGGTTGGTCTATATCCATTTGCACGCCTATGTTGAGCTTGTGCTTAGAGGCTATTCATCAGACTTGGAGAAGGAGTGTTTGGAGAGTTTCTTGGCTTGGACTTGGATTACCACTCAAGGGGAGCCTTTCAACATCAAGGCTATGTTTGTAAGCTTCCCTTTATTCTTTAAATAATATAAAACTGTTGGTTCATCTTCCCAAAATATATATGTTCATGTATGTATTAGATTGGCATTCCTTGATTAGTTAAGTAGGTTGTTATTGGATTTGCTATTAGTTTTGGCATGCTTTGTTGTCTGTTGATCACTTGTGTAGGTACATAAGCGTTGAGAGAAGTAGGAACAAGTTCGTGACACAAGCGGTTCGAGGTCCTTAACAAAGGAAATCAGAATAGCATCAGAATGAGGTAGGTTATCTCTTTTGTTCTACTTTTCAATTATAACCTAGGAATATGTCTAGTTGATTGTCACTTCAGTTGCTAGAACCACTCATTGGGATAGAGGGATCATCTCTGTCCGTAGAGAGGATTAAGCTTGTTAACAAAATGGCGACTCCGCTGGGGACCCTATGACCCTTTCCTCCCCTTTCTCGACCTTGTATTTTGACGAGTTTGAACAACCATTCATTTTTAGACTTCATTGTTTGTTTGTAGTCAATGTCACTTTCTGGAAGATGTCTGAAGGTTGTTAATTTGAGTTGTTCTTGAATATTTCGAGTTTATTTTTATTTTTTTATCGACCATCGCAGGTTTGACCCTGATAGTCGCAATGACATTGTAGTTTTGTTGATTATAGTAGAGATGATCACTACTTTCCTCTTAACAAGTGCGATGATTGTAGAAAATTAAGAAATTTAGGGTTTGTCTTCTCATTTTCGGTTCTGCTTACCTTATCCCAGTGATTTAATAGTGTGATTTTGGTTGACTCTATTATTTTCTAATTGCAATCACCTTTTAACTTGGTTTGAGTGTCCTTGAAGTTTGATTAGCCTTTTAGGGTTTCTAGGTCTTCTAGGTCAACCTTCATCCTCTCGTTGGTCTTTACATCAAAGATTAGAGATCAATTGCCTGTGTTAAAGAGTCTTTGTGTGTTCAAACATCCTTTGCAGATCACTTTTGGTTCTTGTGTCTTGAACTATTTTCATTAGTAGTTACTGTGGAAGTTTCTTAAGTTCTCTTTGACAAACGATAGATTACAAATCAATTGTCTCATTGGAATCAAAAGGAAGTGTTTTCTTTGAATTTTGTGTTTCGAAAAGTGAAAGTGAAAGTGTTATTCTTTTCATAGTTTTTGAAGCATTTTGAGTTGCATTCAAATCATTGATGTGAAAGAGATTTTCATATTTGTTGGCTTGCTTGCATTCTCTTTTACTTTTTCACTAGATTACATTAGTTGCATTTTGAAAAAGAGAAAAAATCATCGTTATATCTAATGGAATTTTTTCTTTAAGGTTTGTTTTGGCATTGCATTTGCTTATCATATGAAAGATTAGATTTCATATTTTGCCTTTAGCATTTGAAGATTGTGTTGGAAATAATACTGAGAGGGGGGGTGAATCAGTATTATCACATTAATAAAACTTTTTCATTTCCATAATCAGATTCATATATGCTACTTCCACAACTTCTTATGATTAAGTTAATTGATCTTCAATGAGTGCATTAGAACATTATCAACCATATTATCATATAACAGATGCCGTAATAGAGAATAGATCATCACACATGTTATCACTGACAAAATTTCAATGCTAAATGTCTGCAAATAAGCACATGAACCCTTTTAGCAGTTTCGCAGCGCGACATGTTTAGGTGGTTTCGTAGCGCGCTGCGAAATTGGGGATTCGCTGATCTGAAACATCTTCGCTGGCGGGCCCGATCTTAGCTTCTTCTTCTTGGTGTTTTTGTTCTTCTTCTTAGGGGGATTATTGTGTGTCCCGTGGATATCAGTATTGTCAAATTGGTGGGAATTCGACAGAGGACATTTGGCAAGCATTACTAGATGTTCGTGCATTAGTTCTTCCACCGACAAAGGACATAGACACATGGTTGAAATTTGCTTCTCTTTGCCGGAACAGTGGTAGTATTAGTCAAGGTCATCCCACCTTGATCAAACTGTTGTAGTATGATCCAGAATTTACGCCTCCAAATACAAGATTGTCAGCTCCGCTTCAAGTTATTTTTGCATATTTAAAGTATCAGTGGTCTCTTGGAGAAGATAGTAAACGGAAGGGAGCATTCCATCGGTTGCAAGATTTGTCTTTTGAGCTTGCTAAAGAGGCACATTTTTCGGGATCTATGTATTTCCAATCAAGAAATGGACTGATAAACGGCTTGGAGACTATCATACACACTTTCACGAGGGATCAAATATCATGGAAGGTATAGTCACAGCAGCAATGGTTTCTGGGAGACTCATAGCAGAAGAGTCTGATCAGACAGGGGTAGCGAGAATGACATCGACCTCAGAGATGGCTGCTGTTTCCAAACAGACAGAAGATTACATCTTGTCTTCCATCAAAGCTGTGTATGAAAGAGTATTGGTGGGCATAGATTCAAAGGAGGAGGCAGAACATGACCATCGTCTAGCAGTATTTGCCGAAGATATGAAGAGAATTGCCATAATGGATTCAAATGTTTTCAGTCCTGTTTTATCACCCTGGAATCCTATGTCTACTGCCATTTCTGCTTCATTACTTCATCAGCTTTATGGTAAAGAGCTGAAACCATTCCTTGATGGAGTGTCACATCTTACAGAGGATGTTGCATCTGTACTAACAGCAGCTGAGAGCCTTGATCAGCATTTGTTGAAACTTGTTTCATCTGTGTGTCAAGATGGCCAGGTGTATGATAACTACAAACAACAGATGATGCCCTACCAGGTTGAAACAATATCTGGTACGTTGATTATGCGGTGGATAAACATGCAACTTGCTAGAATCTCAGAATAGATTGAACGAACAATTCAGCAGGAGAAATGGGAGCCTTCATCATCTCAACATCGACATGGTAATTCTATTGTTGAAGTCTACAGAATTATGGAAGAGACAGTGGATCAGTTTTTCAGTTTACAACTGCCTATGAGGGTTCCGCAGCTGAATGGCCTCGTCAGTGGTCTTGACAATGCACTACAAGCCTACACTCAGAGGGTTGTTAGTCAGCTAGTGGATAAACAAGATCTTATACCACCTGTTCCAATTTTAACAAGATACAAGAAAGAAAGTGGTATGAAGGCATTTGCTAAGAAAAAGGTGGTCGACCCCAGATTGCCTGATGATAGACGTTCTAGCCAAATCAATGTCTTGTCAACATCCAAGCTTTGTGTTCACCTAAATTCTCTTCATTATGCCATTTTCCATCTGAATGTGCTGAAGGATAGCATTCGAGAACGCTGGGCACAAAAGAGACCTCAGGAAATGTTATGGCAGGGCGAAGCTCAGTCGACAGTGATCTCAAGCCAAGGCGTGTTACTGTTAACAGACCAATGGATGTACTTTCAACAGCTTTTGATGGCACCAGAAAAGCTGTTAATGCAGCCATTGATAGAATATGCGAGTTCACAGGCATAAAAATAATCTTTTGGGATATGAGGGAATCTTTTATCGATGGTTTGTACAAAAACAGTGTCTCACAAGCACGGATGGATATGGTGCTTCAAGGCCTTGATTCGGTGCTGGTAGAACTGTGTGATGTTATTGTGGATCCATTGAGAGATAGAGTTGTTAGTGCCCACATTGCAGCTTTTGACTTCTAGGTTTGTTCTGTTCTCCATTATGACAGTACATCTGCAAAACACTCACTGTCAATACCGTAATGTGCAAGTCCATGGTTAGATTGAAAACTGGATCTTTGAACTTATGCGCACAGGTGTTATGTGTAGAATGGATCAACATTCAGTACAACTGAGACATATTCTAATGGAGACATTGCTATATGATAACACGAGACATGATGTCCTTTTTCAGGTTCTATGCATAAAGAGCAGAGTCCCTGGAGGAATTATATCTTAACCGAATGCTTCATCCAAGAGAAAATGAGTGGCTGTTGAGAAAATAAAGCTCAAGACAGTCAGAGTTTAGTATTGAAGCTGTGATTTTTGGAAACAACTCAGCAGTTTCGTAGCGCGCTACAAAACTGCTGAAGCTGCATAATTAACGATCAGTGAACCAAATTTTGAAGACTTTCCTATCAGCATTAAAAAAGTTTTTGTGTCATCACACAGGTTCGTGAACAATGCTTACAGCACATCAAGGACGTGGCACTCCATCTTGAGTAATTAAAGGATAAAGAACATGGCTAATTACTTCCGAATATCTTTGAGGGAAGCAAAGGCATAAAAATAGGGACAGTTTCCTGTTTTTCAGCAGAGGTAAAAGGATACGATATTAAAGGGCAGCAAGCAGCGACAACATCCATCATAACCACCGCCAGAAGGGAAGCAGGTGTCAAAGAACGAAGTTCATTGTAATTAAAGCCATCAAAGCTACCGCTGTAGTAATCCACTTGGCAGAGAATGAATCTTGATTGTAATTAATGCTATGTCCAGCATGATGTAGGATTAGAATCCTAGTTGTTTTAGGTTTCTAGAGATGTCAATTAGTAGTAAGTGACTTTTATTAGTTAGTTTAAAAGTGAATAGGTGTCATGAGAAAAGGACTTCGAGTTCCCCTCAGATGAATCGGAGTCAGGTAGAAGAACTTTATAAATAGCTGAAACAGAGATAGACAAAGGGTTGGATGTTTTTGAAGAAACAGAGTTTATATTGGCTTATGTAAAGACTTGTTACAGTGATATAAAAGACTACTTTTTCTCCTCAGGATTCATACTTTGTTTAGATGCTCAAGATGTATGTGGCTTTGTTTTATCCTTTATGTTTTACAGCGTTATATATACACAATCACTCTGAATTCACCTAGCTACTCAGATTTCCTGTGTGTATTTATGAGTTGAGGTTCATTTGAGAAATGTTTTGAGTGTTTAAACATTACATGCCCTGACTTCCATGAATGAGTAGTTTTATGGTTTACTGAAATGGTGTTTGACTCCATGAGCCCAATGGAAGAAATCTTATGTTGTCTGTCCAACCAGCATGTTTATTAAGTCTTCATTTCAAGAGTTAGCCCTCTTAGTGTTAATCATAATCAATAGTTTGTTTTGAGAGAGCCCTCTCAGACTAGGGAGGCTAATCCTTAGTCAAGAGTCTGGTCTGAAATAGTTACATAGAGTCTAACTGATAGCAGCCATCAGTACATGATTTTGTGATAACAACACATAAGGCACACACATGAACACCATGATATAAGGTGGAAACCCAATGCGGGAGAAAAACCACCTGCTGCAAGTCATCTCAATCTTCTTCTTAATAAGAAAATCCTTTTACAATATTTGTACTGGTGCAGTCTTATACCAGTACGGGAGCTACAACCCCCTTTGCTCTTGTACTAGCCGATCCATTTACTAGTATGCAGGCTGCTACCTACTACAATGCTTCAAAGATCTCCCTTAGCTTTTGTACTAGCTTAGATACTAGTACATAGGCGCTGGCCTACAATCTTCTCTCCTCCAGGTACCACGTTTCATCAATTTTCAGACTGGATACACTGAAGCACAACACATAATCTGAAAGGCCACTTTTCATCCAATTTTCATATTGGACCCAACAACAACATTGAAGCTCATAATCAAACAACCTTCTGAATCACCCAATCACCAGATCCATACATATACAATGATATTATGAGAGTTATCAACCAGATCTAGTACATAAAGATAAGTCATTAATCATGCTGTTATCTGAACTCAATACCAGTAACCAAACATCAGTTATGCACCCAAAACCCTGTAGAATAGTCAAAGGCAGTTAAAACAAATTTTAAGCAGGGATCGCAACTTCACTGGTATAGATCTGTGGATATCTGTACTACCTCCGCACCTGCGCCTTTTGTGGTGCCGCGACCACCGCACCTGTGCCTTCTGTGGCACCTCCGCACTGCGCCTTCTGTGGCGCCTCTGCACTGCGCCTTATGTGGCGCCTCTGCACTGTGCCTTCTGTGGCGCCTCTGTGGAGTCTCCGCACTGAGTCTTCTGTGGCGCCTCCGCACTGCGCCTTCTGTGGCGCCTCTGTGGCGTCTCCGCATTGCGCCTTCTGTGGCGCCTCCGCACTGCGCCTTCTGTGGTGCCTCCGCACTGCGCCTTCTGTGGCGCCTCTGTGGCGTCTCCGCACTGCGCCTTCTGTGGCGCCTCCGCACTGCGCCTTCTGTGGCACCTCTGTGGCGTCTCCGCACTGCGCCTTCTGTGGCGCCTCCGCACTGCGCCTTCTGTGGCGCCTCTGTGGCGTCTCCGCACTGCGCCTTCTGTGGCGTCTCCGCACTACGCCTTCTGTGGCGCCTCCGCACTGCGCCTTCTGTGGCGCCTCCTCACTTCCGCAGCTGCAGCGCTCGAGAGATCACCCTTCACAGATTTGCTTTCAACTTCCCTTTCATAGATCAAACTTTTAAAACAATAACCCAATATTTCAGATCTTAAGATATTTGATTTGCAAGAATGAATTAGCCAAGTGATCTCCTTTTCTTTATATAGGCAAGCTTCTTCCTAAAATCATGGATCAATACCATAGATAACCAATACAAGGGGCCCAAAAACATGGGGCTCAATAATACCAAGGACTAACCACCATGGACCAAAGGTAAGTTCTCCAACATATACACACTTTTGACGAGGTACCATGGTCCAAAACCATAGGTTCAAATACCAAGGACTAACTACCATGGACCAAAGGTAAGTTCTCCAACATGAAAGTGCGTGAAATTTTTCTCTACATGAAATAAACTTTTCTCTACATGAAATAAAATTTTCTTTGCATAAAAGTGCGTGAACTTTTCTCTACATGAAATAAACTTTTCTCTGCATATAAGTGCGTGAACTTTTCTCTACATAGAATAAGCCTTTCTCTGCATATAAGTGTGTGAACTTTTCTGCACTATAATTTATCATCTGAGGTGAGTGGGTTGCCATCAAGTACAACATATGTATCATAAAGCCATACCAGAATCATAATGCCAACAATCTCCCCCTTTGGACTTGATGGCAACCTCAAAATCTTCAGCTCATTCTCCCCCTTTGACATCAAGGGCAAAGGGTTATGCTCCCCCTAAGAGCATGCCCCCCCTGAATATGAACCAGATCTGTAAAGAAGAAACATAATCCACCAAACACCATAAATGACCATGAAAGAGATAGATTGTAGCAATAATCAGACCAACATCCAAGATCTCCTTCTGTACGTCCTCCATAATGCCAACAATGCATTATAAGCTCCCCCTTTGTATATGTCATGGTGCACCAATCTGATCATGCTCTTTCTGAGAACAAGCTGAAATGTCTGCTCTGCTATATAGTGCTGTTCATGCTCAGGCTCCCCCTGACTGTAAGCAAGGTCTGCAAAAGGATGTTCTACATCACAAATGACCTTCCTAAAAGATTCAATACATACATCCATCACCCAACCAAGTGGGGATATATCAGAAAAATGAAAACCAAATACATTACATCTTCATCCCAGGCATAGTGGGGATTCTGGTATGGCTTTATGATACATATGTTTTACTTGATGGCAACCCACTCATCTCAGATGATAAATTATAGTGCAGAAAAGTTCACACACTTATATGCATAGAAAAGCTTATTCTATGTAGAGAAAAGTTCACGCACTTATATGCAGAGAAAAGTTTATTTCATGTAGAGAAAAGTTCACGCACTTTTATGCAGAGAAAAGTTTATTTCATGTAGAGAAAAGTTTATTTCATGTAGAGAAAAAGTTCACGCACTTTCATGTTGGAGAACTTACCTTTGGTCCATGGTAGTTAGTCCTTGGTATTTGAACCTATGGTTTTGGACCATGGTACCTCGTCAAAAGTGTGTATATGTTGGAGAAATTACCTTTGGTCCATGGTGGTTAGTCCTTGGTATTATTGAGCCCCATGTTTTTGGGCCCCTTGTATTGGTTATCTATGGTATTGATCCATGATTTTAGGAAGAAGCTTGCCTATATAAAGCAAAGGAGATCACTTGGCTAATTCATTCTTGCAAATCGAATATCTTAAGATCTGAAATATTGGGTTATTGTTTTAAAAGTTTGATCTATGAAAGGGAAGTTGAAAGTGAATCTGTGAAGGGTGATCTCTCGAGCGTTGCAGCTGCGGAAGTGCGGAGGCGCCACAGAAGGCGCAGTGCGGAGGCGCCACAGAAGGCGCAGTGCAGAGACGCCACAGAGGCGCCACAGAAGGCGCAGTGCGGAGATGCCACAGAGGCGCCACAGAAGGCGCAGTGCGGAGGCGCCACAGAAGGCACAGTGCGGAGATGCCACAGAGGCGCCACAGAAGGCGCAGTGCGGAGGCGCCACAGAAGGCGCAGTGCGGAGGCGCCACAGAAGGCGCAGTGCGGAGACGCCACAGAAGGCGCAGTGCGGAGGCGCCACAGAAGGTGCAGTGCGGAGGCGCCACAGAAGACGCAGTGCGGAGACGCCACAGAGGCGCCACAGAAGGCGCACTGCGGAGGCGCCATAGAAGGCGCAGTGCGGAGGCGCCACAGAAGGCGCAGTGCGGAGGCACCAAAGAAGGCGCAGGTGCGGTGGTCGCGGCGCCACATAAGGCGCAGGTGTGGAGGTAGTACAGATATCCACAGATCTATACCAGTGAAGTTGCGATCCCTGCTTAAAATTTGTTTTAACTGCCTTTGACTATTCTGCAGGGTTTTGGGTGCATAACTGATGTTTGGTTACTGGTATTGAGTTCAGATAACATCATGATTAATGACTTATCTTTATGTACTAGATCTGGTTGATAAGTCTCATAATATCATTTTTATATGTATGGATCTGGTGAGTGGGTGATTCACAAGGTTGTTTGATTATGAGCTTCAATGTTGTTGTTGGGTCCAGTATGAAAATTGGATGAAAAGTGGCCTTTCAGATTATGTGTTGTGCTTCAGTGTATCCAGTCTGAAAATTGATGAAACGTGGTACCTGGAGGAGAGAAGATTGTAGGCCAGCGCCTATGTACTAGTATCTAAGCTAGTACAAAAGCTAAGGGAGATCTTTGAAGCATTGTAGCAGGTATCAGCCTGCGTACTAGTAAATGGATCGGCTAGTACAAGAGCAAAGGGGGTTGTAGCTCCCGTACTGGTATAAGACTGCACTAGTACAAATATTGTAAAAGGATTTTCTTATTAAGAAGAAGATTGAGATGACTTGCAGCAGGTGGTTTTTCTCCCGCATTGGGTTTCCACCTTATATCATGGTGTTCATGTGTGTGCCTTATGTGTGATGATCTATTCTCTATTACAGCATCTGTTATCTGATAATATGGTTGATAATGTTCTAATGCACTCATTGAAGATCAATTAAATTAATCATAAGAAGTTGTGGAAGTAGCATATATGAATCTGATTATGGAAATGAAAAAGTTTTATTAATGTGATAATACTGATTCACCCCCCCCTCTCAGTATTATTTCCAACAATTGGTATCAGAGCAGGTCCTTCAGAGAAGCTTGATCGCTTGAAGGTAGATCATTCATCATGAGCAACTACGAGAGAGAAGCATCAATCAGGCCACCAATTTTTGATGGGACGAACTTCAATTATTGGAAGATAAGAGTTACTGCCTATCTTCAATCTCTTGGTACAGAAGTTTGGGATATCATAGAGACAGGCTACACTTTTCCTTCAGCTACTCCTACAGATTTGGCTGAGAAGAAGAAATATGAAACAAATGCGAAAGCAGTCAATACTCTAATGGGATGCTTATCCCAATCGGAATTCGTGAAGGTAATGCACTATAAATCCGTAAAAGAAATATGGGACAAAATTGTCACAAGCTATGAAGGAGACGAACAGGTAAAGCGTGCTAAACTTCAAACTTTCAGGATTCAGTATGAGAATCTCAGAATGTATAATGATGAAAGTGTGGCCAACTATTTCCTTAGGGTAGATGAAATTGTTAACTGCATGAAAAACTTGGGTGAAGAAATAAAAGAGGCTATTGTGGTTGAAAAAGTCCTAAGATCCTTGTCCCCCAAGTTTGAATATAAAGTGTCCGCTATAGAGGAAAAAGCAAATCTAAAAACTCTCACCATGTCTCAACTACATGGAATTCTAATTGCTTATGAAATGAGAAAGGGAGGTCCATCAGACAGAAGAGAAGCGGCTTTCAAGGCTTCAGGCAAAGGAGATTACTATGAAGCAAGTCACGTGCCAGAAGAAGAAGAAGAAGAATCAAATTTTGTCAGAAATCTTCAAAGGGGTTCTGGAAGGTTCAGAGGTAAGTTACCTTTTAAATGTTTTGCTTGTGGAAGAGTAGGTCATTATGCTGCAAAATGTCCTTATAAGGATAAAGGAAAGGAACCTGCTAGATGGAACAAGAAACAGGGTGCAAACAAGAAAAGTTACTACACTCATGAAGATAGTGATGGTCTATCGATTAGTGATGAAGATGAACAAGGTAATTGTCAGGCCAGGGTAACTCCAGAAATGAATGAGCGCAAGAAAAACTGATTGATTTATTCATTAGCTAACTATTAGTTATATACACAAATATGACGGATCAGTTCATCTTCTTGATGACTGTCCAGTTCACCCATCCGTTGAGGATTAGGTGTCAACATTCCCCCCCTTAATCTGAAGGGATGTTGGTGAGTCCAAGCATCGTTCTGAATCTTTCAAGATTTTCTCTTCCAAGCGCTTTGGTGAAGATGTCTGCAATTTTCTCGTTTGTGGAACAATGACGAAGATGGATTGTTTTGGCCTCAACATGATGTCGGATAAGATGATATTTAGTATTGATGTGCTTAGTACGATCATGGAACTTTGGGTTCTTGGCCAACTTTATTGCAGAGGTGTTATCAATCATGAGTGGAGTTGATTGTATTTGTTTTACCTGCAAATCTTCAAGAATTTTCCTGAGCCACACAATTTCTTTCGTTGCTTCAGCTGCTGCCACATATTCTGCTTCTGTTGTGGAATCTGCTGGTACTGATTGTTTGCGTGATCTCTAGGAGACATCTCCTGATCCAAGACTCATAGCATATCCTGAAGTAGATACCCCAGTTCCTTTGTCTCCATCGAAGTTTGAATCAGAGTATCCAATAAAGTTGAAGTCGTCCACCTGTGTATACTTGATTCCAAGGTCTTGAGTTCCCTTCAAGTACCTTAGAACTCTTTTTGCAGCAGACCAATGTCCCTCACAAGGCTTTTACATAAACCTGGAGAGGATTCCAACATCAAATGAAATGTATGGTCTGGTAGTAGTGAGGTAGATGAGACTTCCTACAAGCTGTCTACACTTTGTTGCATCCTCAAATTCCTTTCCTTCAAGAGATGTGAGCTTCAAGTTTTGTTCCATTGGAGTAGAAAGAGGATTACACTCTGTCATGCCAAATATTTTTTAAAAATCTCCAATGTATTTCTTTTGAGAAAGAAATATGGACTTTGAATGTTGGGTTACTTCAATGCCAAGATAGTAATGAACATAGCCCAAATCAGTCATTTCAAAATTTTTTCCTAATTCTTTCTTTATGGATGCAATATAGCTTTCATTGTTCCCTGTCATTAAAAGATCATCTACATATACCACAAGATATACAACTGTTTTTCCAACTTTCTTGACAAATAAATTTGCATCATCAAGATCAAAATGATTGAAGTTGAGTTTCAGAAGATGCTCAGTTAGTTTTTCATACCAGGCTCGTGGTGCTTGTTTGAGGCCATACAAGGACTTCACAAGTTTGCATACTTTATGTTCATGTCCTTTCACAGCAAATCCTTCAGGCTGGGACATAAAAACATTCTCTTTTAGATCTCCATTCAAGAATGCAGTTTTTACATCCATTTGATGGACTTTCCAACCGTTCTGAGCAGCTAGTGCAAAGAGTGTCCGGATGGTGGCCCATTTTGCTGTCGGGGAAAAAGTTTCCTCATAATCGACCCCTTCCTTCTGTGCAAAACCTTTTGCCACAAGCCTAGCTTTGTGCTTGTCAAGTGAGCCATCAGATTTGTACTTGTTCTTGTAGACCCACTTGCAGCCAATTGGTTTGGTTCCAAATGGAGGATCAACCAGCTTCCAAGTGCCATTCTTTATGAGGGAATCATACTCCTACATCGCTTCTTTCCATTCATCATGAGAAGCAGCTTCTTTGAAGGAAGTTGGTTCAAAATCTGTAGACAAGTTCAATTCACAATCATAAGTAACATCCATATCAACAGGTGAATTAGAGTTATCTACACCACCTCCATCTTGTCGGTTTGTATTTCTGGTTCCTGTTTTTCCAATTTCATCAGGATGAACACTTTCAAGTGTCTTTGTCAGCCACTTTGGGGGACCTTTCTGAGATGGTCCAGGCTGCTCTGTTGATTGAGTTGGGTCTGAATCAAGATTGATTCTCCCAATTCTATCAATTACATCACTTAAAGCATCATCTGTTGTTGGAGTGTCATGTAGGGGAGATTGTTCTTCAGAAGAAGATTCCACATGTTGATCTAGTATAGGAATCCCCCCTTCAAGATGTGGAATCTGATTATCAAACTCTTGAAATGATTTCGGTTTTGTGAATCTATCCAAGCGATCAAGTTGCCGCTCAACAACACTGTCATATTTGGATGTTTCAAGAAAAATGACATCTCTAGATAAAACAAACTTTTTATTTACTTCATCACAGAGGCGGTATGCTTTAGATGTATTTGAATACCCCAGGAAGATACACTTACGACTTCTAGCACCAAGTTTGTTTCTATGTACCTTTGGTATTAAAGCATAACAAGTGGAACCAAAGATCCTGAGATGTTTTACCGAAGGAACATGTCCATACCACAATTCATAAGGAGTCTTGTTTCTTATAGCATTAGATGGACATCTATTCTTTATATATGCAGCACATAGAACAGCATCAGCCCAAAACATTGTCTTTACATTTTTGAAGAAAAGCATGGATCGTACCATATTCAAAATTGTTCTGTTCATTCTTTCAGCTACACCATTCTGTTGGGGATTATAAGGCACAATTGTTTGATGTTTAATCCCATGTTGGCGAAGATAGTGTTCAAATTCATTTGATGTATATTCTTTTCCATTATCAGTGCGAATAGACCCAATATGAGATTGTGCATCATTTTCAATCCATTTATGAAAATTCTTGAATGTTTGAAAAGCATCAGATTTGTTCTTCAATAAATAAACCCAACACATTCTGGTGTAATCATCAATAAATGTCATGATATATTTATTTCCATTTGCAGAAGAAACAGGCATTGGACCACATAAATCTGAATGAATGAGTTCAAGCTTCCTATGTGCTATTGAATGTGAATCATGAAAAGACTGTTTGCTATGCTTTCCTAGAATGCAAGCATCACATTGCTTATGTTTTCTAGGAATTGTAGGCAAACCAACAACACCATTTTTCTTCAACAAGCGGAGACTATCATAGTTTAAATGTCCAAATCTAGCATGCCATAATAAACTTGACGGAAGTGTACCTTCTTCATGATGAGAAATATATGAGAAATGTTGTGCATGAGCAGAAGTTCCTTGCAGTTTAAGAAGTCTTTCTTCTTCTATACCCCTCATGACAAGTGAGTGGTCAGATGCCTTTCTTACCTCAAGCTTGCCATCAAACATATGAATGGAGTGACCTTGCTGGCGGATGTGGACCAGGGACAACAAGTTTCTCTTGAGCTGTGGGCGATATAGAACATGGTCCAGAAGAAAGTCTGGAAGACCAGGCAGTTTAAGCCTGATTGTGCCAAGCCCTGATGGCTTGATTTTTGACTGATCTGCAAAGTATACTGCTCCATCAACATTGTCAGTGAAATCTTCAAAAAAATCTTTCCTATGAGTCATATGACAGGTTGCTCCTGAATCAAGCAACCAGTCATTTTTCGAAGAAGCAAGTGAAGCATTAAACAAATCTTCATTTACTCCAATGTTACATTGTGCCTCAATGTAGTGAGCGGATTCAGGTGCTTTACCTTTGTCTGTGTCATCAGTTTTACCTTTCTGCTGATTTCTTCTCTGCTCAATTTTGTCCCATGGTAGCTTGCATGTAGAAGCATCATGTGATCCATTTCATTTGCAGCGAATGCAATGCAGATCTGCCTTTTCTGCTTGAGAATGTCTGCCCCCCCTGCCTCTGAAGTATCTTCCTCTTCCTCTTCGTCCACCTCTTCCTCTTGTAGAATCTTGAGCAGGATGCTTTTCTTTATGAGCAAGGCAAACAGTCTCTTCAGAAGATTCAGGGACTATTTTCTTTCCAAAGGCTTTCTCTCTTTCAGCAAACTTTTTCACAAGAGACTCAAAGGTTATGTATTTAAGATTTCCATTTGCTTGTAAAGACTCAAGATAATTAGAGTAGGTAGGATAGAGTGCTTTGAGAAAGGAAATAAGAGAGATATCCAACTCAACCTTAGTGGATTTAATATCATGCATTATAGACTTTATTTCAGATGCAAGAGCAAGGGGATCATTATTTTTCAGTTCAAGAGTGAAGAGTTTAATCATGAGCTGAACAACTTCAAGTGCCGAATGTGAATCATAGAGTTCTTTCAGCTTTTGTAAAGCTTCAAAGGCAGTGGAATAGGATGAAATATGACGACTTAATTCTTCATTTATAGATGTTGCGATAAATGCATAGGCTTTGTTGTTCTTGTTTTCCCAAATGACAAGTTCTTTATCTGATGTAGGCTGCACAGGGTCTTTGTCTTCTTCTCCGACACACACTCCCTTCCACAACTCATTGTAGATGAGGGTGTGTTTTACCATCCGGGACCATTCAGAATAGTTCTCCTTGCCAGTGAGAACTATTCCTACCATAGAAATGATTGAATGCATTCTGTAAAAAAATATTTCTGCTTGAAAAAAGAAAACTTCCTTACAGCCTTATGCACTATATTTTTTTTTACAAATCCCTCTAATGTGTGACAGAAGGCATCAGAATTTCATTGAAATATTATATCACTTTATGCTTCAATACAACATTATAAAAAACTGTGCAACTACCTACACTTTATGCTTCAATACAACATTATAAAAAACTGTGCAACTGCCTACACTTTATGCTTCAATACAACATTATAAAAAACTGTGCAACTGCCTATTTAAATGCGCTGCCTATTTAAATCCTCTGATACCATGTCCTGGCAGAGGCAGGAGTTACAACTATTTTAGGAACTGGGACCTGTGCTTTGATACCATGTCAGGCCAGGGTAACTCCAGAAATGAATGAGCGCAAGAAAAACTGATTGATTTATTCATTAGCTAACTATTAGTTATATACACAAATATGACGGATCAGTTCATCTTCTTGATGACTGTCCAGTTCACCCATCCGTTGACTATAAAATGTTAATGGCATTTGAAGATGATGATTATATGGATGCTATAGATGTGGATAGCCTTTTTGAAGAAATTACTAGACTCAAGAGATGTATAGAAGAAAAGAATATGATCATTGATACTCTACAATTTCAAATTGATGAAAAGGAAAAACATCTTGAAAAATTAGAAGGTGAAATTGTTGGTCTTAGAAAAGAGATTGAGAAAACAAAAGCTATTAATCTTAAGTTTGTCAAAGGATCTGAAACTTTGGATGAGATTATCAATGTACAGCGTTCTCCACTAAACAAGACAGGTCTGGGCTATAATGGAGAAACTTCTCAAGCAACCACTTCAAAAAGTTATCTTGATGTAGCAAGAAGGAATGAGCAAAAGCACAATGAAGACCATCAGTGAAGGCAGGGACGAATTGCAAACAAAGACTATCAAGGGCAATCCGTTTTAAGGGTGAACAAAAGCTACAACCAGCCACAGGTAAAATCTTCTCAATTTAGTTCAAGAATGGATGACAATAGAAATTACAATCATTTGGCCGGTAGATTTGATAACCGCAGAAATTTCTTCAATGGACAATGTTTCTCTTACCATAACTTTGGTCACAAAGCAGCTCAATGTGTTGCATATAAAACAATCATGACTAGAGAAGCTCAAAAACAAAGAAGTATGATCGGGATTACAAAAAGGACCTATAACAACTTTTCGGCTCTTGAAAATGAAGTTGAATGTTCTATTTGCAATAACTTTGGTAATGAAGATTCTGAATGCAGGAGCAGGTTTTAGCAGACAAAGGAACAAGCCTCAAACACCAAAACATGGAGAATAAAGGAACCACAAACAGAAAGATGTGGGATAGCATGCAGAGGGACAGGAAAATCTATGGTACATTGACAGTGGATGTTCGAAGCATATGACAGGTGATAAAGAAAAACTTGAGTCATATTCTGCTCTAGAAAAGGGAAAGAAAGTTTCTTTTGGAAATGATACTCCTGCAACTATAAAAGAAAAAGGCACTGCTCAGTTAAAAGAAAAGGTCAAGGCTGGAAATGTTTTGTATGTTGATGGATTGAAACATAATCTTCTAAGTGTCAGCCAGATGTGTGATCAAGGAACCGAGGTGATATTTAGAACAAATGGATGTCTTGTTCGTGATCTTGATACAGGTAAAACGGTGATCAAAGGTAAAAGAACTCCAAATAATCTATACGTATTTGAAGAAGGACAACAACAATGCTATCTAAGCAAGGATGATGAACACTGGCTATGGCATCGGAGGTTGGGGCATCTAAGCTTTTCACAAATAAGGAAAGCATGCAAATATCAGGCAGTTCGCGATCTTCCAGATATCAAAATTCCAGACAACACCATATGCAAATCATGTCAGTTTGGAAAGCAAACCAGAACTAATTTTCCAGAGAAGGAAGGATCAGCTAGCATGCCTCTTGAGCTAGTACATACAGATACATGTGGTCCATTCAGAAAAAGAACACCTCGAGGAGAAGAATACTTGATATTATTCATTGACGATTTCTCCAGGTTTGTCTAGTTAGGACTAATGAAGCACAAAGATGAAGCATTCGAAAAATTCAAATCCTTCAAAGCCTTGGTTGAAAATGAACCAAGATACAAAATTAAGTGCCTCAGATCTGACAGAGGTGGGGAGTTTACCTCGAATGAATTTTTCCATTTCTGTGAAGAACATGGGATAAGAAGAGAATTCTCTACAGCTAGAACTCCTCAGCAAAATGGAGTTGTGGAAAGAATGAATAGAACAGTCCAACAAATGGCTCGTGCTATGCTTGATGAGTCGGGTACTCCCACAACTTTCTGGGGTGAAGCTGCACATGCTGCGGTTGTTATTCTCAACAAAACAAATGTCCATGTTAACAACACTCAAACCCCTCATGAGCTCTGGTGTGGTGAGACTCCTTCGGTGAAGCACTTCAAAATCTTTGGGAGCAAATGTTATATTAAGAATACTGATGAGCAACTTGGCAAACCTGAACCTAGAGCAGATGAAGGCATTCTTCTTGGTTATTCTCCACATAGAAAAGCATATAAGTGCGTGAACTTTTCTCTACACTATAATTTATTATCTGAGATGAGTGGGTTGCCATCAAGTACAACATATATATCATAAAGCCATACCAGAATCATAATGCCAATAGATTGTCATGGATGCACTTTTGCATTTGGTTTGATGCATGATTTTAGTGATCTTCTTCCCTACATAGATAACTTTCATCGAATTGAAGGATTTCATTTCATCATCTAGTTTTCATTTTAGGAATAGGTAACATCGTTAAGGCCATGAAATTGAAACATAATTCCAAGATCAACTTTAAAATCTATCAATTAATATAAGGAGAATTTGAAACATTAACGTTCATATTTAGTGGTCTAGGCTAGAGATGTGTTTTGGTGTCTTTAAAACTTAGCAGTTTTTGTTCACTTCGACATTAGAAATCGCTAGCACGAACTCGTTCTCCTGTACTGTCGTGTATATAAAGGGAGACCCCCATAGGTTGCAAACCTTTATCCATAGGAAGCCGAGTCTGCTGCCCTGTAAACGTGATACACTGAACACAACATTTGGGGAGATTGCCTGCATGTACGTCAAGTTCTTGGTAAATTTATTTGTTGAGGTGTATATTGCAGTTCATGGTTAATTGGTACTCCTTTTAGCTAGATTCACCTGAGTAGTCATTTCGATCTTTTTTGACTCTTTAAATTTGAAAATATCATCGAGAAACTTGTCCTTTCAAGATCGCTAAACCATCGAAAGCGAATAGAGTCACCTTTTCGTCATTTCCTCGATTCTTAAAAGATGAAAAGGAAAATTTTTTGTTTCTAAAAAATAACTGCCCACGATAAACATGTCAAACCCAAGTAGTTGCTTCTTGGACCAAAATTGAGTAATTCCTTGTTAATTTCAAGATTGTTAAAAGCCCTAAACGAATCTCCTTTCCTTTTTTTCTATTGAGAGGAAGTCATCGTGGCTAAACCATTGAGTTCATCTCATAGTTCCCCTTCATTGTTTGATACTGAAGGGTCCTCCCAAGGAGTTCATCCAGAACTTCCTCAGTCACTTGAGGATCAAGGTTTTGAACTTGGAATTATTCTGAGCATCTAACCTTTATATTCTCATATGCTTCCATCATATTCCTGGTCATGTCAAGAATCTGATCTGGATTCCTCTGATATTCCTATTCAGACTCCTGAGAGTCCACAGAGGCTTGTTGTCTATTCGTCGAATCAATTGTTCAATCCTATTGTGATATCTCCTCAGCGGCCTTACAGTTCGTATGATCGACTTGGTATTCCTTTGGAGTTATCTCCTCATACATCTCAGGTTCATCGTCACCAATTGTTTCCATCTATGGAGTTAGAAGGTGAAATTCCAGTCTCCTCTCCTGGTCATTAAGAAGTTTCTGCTACCCATACTCCTCATGTGGATGATGAGCAAGGATATAAATTCCCTCCAGAAGGCTTTCCTTATGCAGGAAGAGTCCCATCTCTCACCTAAACCAGTGGATCCATGTTGCCACATTGCTATACCACTCTAGCTCAATTCGTTTCGGGTATTCCTAGTGCCTTTTCATTGTATCAAAACCCCATTTGGTCTTCCAATGCTATGCCTACATCAGGTCCGTTCATTCCAAACATGACCCCTCGAACTTCTGTACAAACTACAGTCACCTGAGTTCCTGTTCAACCTACCATTCCGTCACAACCTATCTTGTCATTTCAACCGACCCTTCTAGTTCAATAGACCATCTCAAGTAAGGTGTGGGTAAGTTCTTTTACCTTTCCATCAAGTGGAAAGAATTTTCCATTGCCTTGGGGGAAACATCTGAATATTCCTCTTGTGTTAGGCGAAACTAGTGTGAGTGGATTACAAACTCACATGGTTGGAGTTAATCAACCTTGTTATGGTGCTATTCCTAACCCTACTGGTCCATCGGGTCAGGTAACATCCAATATCAACAACCTTATATGGCTCAGGTTCCATTCCAACCGGCTTATGTCCCATATGGTTCGCAAGCCTTGGTTAATCTGCCTTACATTCCTCAATCTGCAGGTTATGTCTAGACTAGTCAATCCACTATTCCTGGTGGATATGGCCAGATTCAATTCGAGAACTATTAATACCCTCAGGGTACAACCCAAGGAACTATCCAGCTACCCTTGTAGTAACAAGGACAACCTTTTCAACAACAAGGGAAACCTTTGTAGCAGCAAGGGAAATGTTTGCAGCAACAAGGGCAAGCATTGCAACAGCAAGGGCAAGCATTGCAATAGAAAGGGAAAGCATTGCAACAGGAAGGGAGACTGCTACAACAAAAGGGGCAACGTTTGTTATAGTCGAAGCAACATTTGCAGCCGCAAACTCAGTTTGTTGAGCAATCCTCTCAACCTCTGTCCTCGCAAGGCCAACCTTTATAGCAACAAGGTTAACCTTTACAACAGCAAAGTCAGCCTTTGTAGCAACAAGGTTAGCTTTGGAGGCAGCAAACTTTATATGCGTATCAGCAAGGTCAGCCTTTGTAAGGCCAAGGTCAACCCCTGTAGCAACAAGGGCAATCTCCTTACATCTAGGGTCAACAGGTTCAACAACCTTATAACCCGTATGTTGCATACAATGCTTATTGGCGGCCTATGGTAGGACAATATCAAGCCTACTATGGACCAAATCCACCTTACGGTCAAGGGAACCCTCAGTGGGGACAAAATTAGGTTCCATATGGACAAAATACTCCACTGTGGGAGAAAAATTGTTACCAACAAGGTTGGACTCCGTAGTTTGGACCTCCTCAAAGACCCTATATGCCGTTTAACACGTAATTGCCTTTCTTGGTCCCGTTGGAGTTGCCCGATGTCTCAAGGCTCACGAATGATCCCATTCTTCATTTGCCTTACTGGCCTCTAGTTCCAACAAAAATTCCGAGCAATTTCCCCAAATTTGATGGAAAAGCTATGGAGGATCTACAAGCCCACGTGATGACATATCACCTCTGATGCTCCTCCAATTCGTATGTCAATGATTCTATCTGTCTTCGACTCCTTCAGAGAACTCTCACAGGTGATACCACTAAATGGTACATCGAGTTGCCTCGAGGTACCTACGGTGATTTTAACTCTCTTGCTATGGCTTTCCTCACTCATTTCCAATTGCTGGTTCAGTATGAAACTGACACTCATTTGCTTACGTTCCTTAAGAAATACACCACGACCCACATTTCCAATCATATCCATGAATGGAGATGTCAACGTCACCTCATCAATATTGAGATTGCTGATGAGTTGTTGATAGAATGGTTCAAAAAATCATTCATTAGAAAGATTTCTAAGGACATAGCTATGGGTGGATGTGTTACTGAAGAGAAAGCTATCGCCTGTGCCCAATATTTAGACTTGGTCTATTCGCAATTTGGCACATTGTACGAGATGTTACCTGATGCTCCGAGACCATCATCAAATTTGACAGCATCGAAGTCTTCGGATACACCACCTATTGATAGTGTGATTGGTTCTGTGTCTTCGACTTCCGCGAAAGCTTCTTCGAAGAAGAAATCTGTCTTGAACATTGGTTCCAATAATCCCTCCAAAAATTCATCCAGTCCTGGTAAAACCTCTGAGGTACATGCTGTCCAGTCTACCGCAACAGATAAGGCCTCTAAAGGTAAAAATAAGGGCAAAGGTAAGGCCAAAGCCAATGCCCTAAAACAAGACCCTCCTAAATCATCTGTTGATCATGCTTCTAGAAGAAAGCCGAAATATCCTTGCCTCATCTGTGAGGAGGATCATTACACTAAGGATTGTCCCTGATGATATAAAGTTAGTCACTTGCTGAAAGGGACTCCAGCTGTCTTAAAAGAACCCTTTCCATCACAACAGATGCAGTTGGTAGACCAACCATAGTACTCTGCTTCCTCAGGTTCTCAAGTGTTCATGATGCAAGGTTCATCACCTATCTCGATCACTACTCAAACTAAGGATTATCGAACCACGTCTAAGTAGATGATGGAGCGTTGACTTATATGGGCCTGAACCAGGTTCGGAAGAATTATTTAGCCAAAAAAATCTCGCAGCTACCAGCCCTTTCGGCAACAGCCCACGGAGCGTGGACTGAGGTCTCACTCGAGGTAGCAGGGAAGGGTGCTGGAACCAGGTTTCCTCACCCTAGGGATGTCTAGATGTGGTCTGGAGGTTTCGCACATCGGTCTACAGCTCCGCGCTTCTTAGTATTCGCACAGATCCAGATTGATTATACCTTTCTATTAGTCCGCTATTCTATTGAAGGGTGCCGTTATAAATCAAATCTGTTCAACAGGGTATTTAAGCAAACATTTAACCAACGTAATTGATTCGTGCATTTATAATGAACCCAAATTTACATACATTCATACAATAAGCATATTAATTAAACATAATTTATAAAATTCAGATTCGCGATAGCTCAGAAGGAACACAAAATTTCCAGAGAAACTTATCTTTATTTCCACTTATCCTCAATACATCCAGATCCGCCTTGTGCACTCAGCTGCAGGGGTCTGTGCACATAGCTGCAGACTTTCCAGGACTCTGTGCACACAACTGCAGAGCCTCTATCTACTTCCCCAACCCTCAACTCAAACTTACAGACGCTTTCAGACTATTTTCTCAAAAACCCATTATATTTCATATTCAAGATGAACCACCAAAACTTAGCTCTCTCTACCCATAGAGCCTCCCTCTATTTATACCCTTCCTTGGCCTGCGATCCCTAAGCGGGCCGACTCTGTTTACATTTCTTTACATTATTTTCGGGCGGACTACCCTTTGACTCAACCTATTATAATTCGTGCTCCATGCTTTCATCGAAGTCTTTACTCTATCTTTACCCAAAACTTCGGGCTTTGAGCCCCTAACCGTTGCGCGGGGCTTTCGCTACCTAACACTCTTCCAACACAATCATCATGACTCATCTCGAGTCACTCGGCTGGCGTGGTAATCTTCTCAAGTAGGGTGGTTAGCAGCCTCTGTGCTTCACTTGTACCAACAGCAAAGTCTTCTGTCATCCGTTGCATCATTTCCATGCGTGTGGCCGTCAACTCATTCTCGAGTGTCGCTGTCTCAATGGTGGCATACTCACTTTGCATATGGACTACCTTGTGCTCTATGGTGGTCAAAACTACAAATGCCTCATCTAGCCATGGTTAGAGATGGGCTTTAATCATGGCTACCTTCTGCTGGGCCGCGTCATCTTGGATCTTTAGGTCCTGGGCCTCCCTTATCTTAGCCAAGTGCTGTGTAATAACGACAGTCGACATGGTTCCTTTGATCGTATCATAGGCTTCATGAAGCTCCCGAGCTCTGGTTTCTAGTCACTAAAGGGTTGGATCCTATTGAAGGGCCATGAGCATGACAATCGACTGCATGAACAGGTCTGTACATTCCTTCATTGTCCTTGTAAGCATTTCGTAGGTGATGGTGATGATGTTCTTGCATTGCTCAATGATCGTAGGGGGTGTCGCTGGTGAGCTTGAAATTGTAACTCTACAATCTGCACACTAAGCTCCCGTTGGATCCACGCAGCCTCCTCCTTAGAGTTACGGAACCCAGTAGCCAGCTTCTGAATTTGGGTCTCAATAGGGAGATCAGCCCTAATATCTAGCTCAGGGGCACTTGAGCAAGCTTCTGCGACAATCTGCTGCACTTGATGGTTCTGTGTGATGGCTTCGTCCCATTAGAGGCACAATTGTTTGCAATTTATTTTTTGCTCCTGGAGTATTTTTTCGATACGGCCTTCCTGGGTGTAGAGCTCTATCATGGCGCTGTCCTGGAGCTGTTGCAAGCTTTTGTGTGGTAAAGCAGCTATGTTTAGTCCCAGTCCTGTAAGTCGTCCCAGCATAGCTCTGTCCTCCGTGTTGTCGATGATCAACGCGCCTGCTGGAATTGCGATAGAATAGGCAACTTGGGTCTTTAGTAATGGTTTTGTGGCTGACATACCGAAACCCCTTGTAGTAGTGCTGTCACTTGTTGGCGCGACGTGGATTCCTAGCATCTGTAGCTATGTACAGAGCTCCCCCAACACAATTTGCTGCTCAGACATGGCTTCGTCGACTGCTTCACGTGTGGCATCGTGAATGGCATTTTCGATGTCATTTAGGTCACCCTCGGTTAGGGTGGTCACTTCGTTGTCTATCTTAGACGCCTTTGCCTTCTTCCATGGCTTCGACTGCTCTGGTGTCGCTGAGTGCTTTAAAGGGGAACCCATAGTAGTGGATGGAGGATCTGTCACGACCGATTGAGTGGTTGCCTTCTGACTGCCTTTGTCCTTTGTCGATGTTTCCCCGCCTGGTTGTGTCTTGCCTGCTACTGCGAGTGCCGCCTCTCGAGTTGCTTTAACTTGCGCGAAAAATTGTTCATTTCACTTTTGTTGTGCGGCGTGCTTGGCTTCCTCTTTTTGTTTTCGAATGGTGGCCTTGTCACGCTCTACTGCCGCGGGTCCACGCCAAGCTACTAGCCAAGTATCCACAATCCCATCAATAACGTCATTAATGGAAATAAATCAGAGTGAGGTCCATGCCTAGGTCGGGTCCTTGCGTGCCCTGATGTAGATATGATGCATGTCTGCGTTAAATTCAGTAATGTGCTTCATGCTTTCATATATCCCATCAGTCAAGTGGGGTAACTCATTAATCCACTAACGTACAGTCGCATCCATCAATATCCAAAAGATTTTGATATTGCGAATTCGTCCCGCGTGCCTTGTCGCCCAAAGGGAAGCATATCGAGCGGCTTCAGGCCATTCTGGGTCCAAGATTGGGAACTGGCTTTCCTTGGGTAAGTCAGTGGTGACCAGCATGATGGACAGGAGTAGCCATGCATAATGGAATGTCTTGCACTCCTCCTGCACGTCGCGGCAATTGGTCTGAAACTATTCATAAAGAAACTACGACCAATTGAACCGTACGCTGGCTATGCATTCCTCAGCAAGGGAAATAACTACGGCGGGGACCTCAGTGCCACGACATTTCCTCATTACTTTCCCTACCAGCAATTGAGTGGCAACGTGGACTACATTATCTGAGATACTGTCAATGATGTACCCTTGTTATCCCTTGGCGAGCTGATACTTCTTTTTCTGTCACTCTATTATCACGACATTGTTACCTTTATCAATAATATCTCGAGGATCTTTTCTGTCATAGGGAAGGTGCGAAACCCAATGAACCAGTTCAGCTGTGATACTGACGAGTTTACCAACCCATAATATGTCCTCATGAACTAAACAGAGCAACTGCTTTATGACCAACATGGTGATAGGGGGCCGAAGAAAGTGAGGAATCGACAAGAGAGAGAGCAATCCAGCTTTGTCCACCTTCCATAGCCACTCCTTTGGCTGCAGGGTTGTCACTGTCCCTTCTACCTTCCGGTCCATTAGTGCGTCCATCGCCAAGTGGGGAAATTTTACTATATCTTCTAGGTCCCAATATTCAAACTTCATTGTTGCAACATGGCCAACCATCGAGTTTTCCACTGGAACAAATTTTGGTAGCAACGGGGTAATGATTATAGGGTCGACTTCATCCAGGTTTGTAGGAACCTTCACTTTCCCTTTGCTTGGCGGCACATACTTGGGTCGCTGTACTGGCTGTATGGGATCTTCTTCAGGGAGGGCTTCCTCAACGTATGTGGGAGGACCCTCATCTTCTTCGTCACTTTCAATTATAATAGTTTTAGCCTTCTCCTCCATCATGAATTTTCCAGATTGCAGGTGCCAGGGCAACCTTCTTACTGGATCTGGGCTCTGGGGATCCTTCTTAGCCCGCGGAATCCAGGGAGATTTGGGGAGCTCGGTGGTTTGCAGCGTGGCTGTTTGCGAGCTGTCTGCGGTAGGATTTTACGCCTTCAGGATTGCGTCTTGGTAATACTTGGGCAATTCCTGAAACCACGAACTATTTTCAAATTGCTCATCACTCATCATGCTTTTGGCACAACGCGGTTTTCTTGTGGGGTGGTAAGACACAGTGGTGTGACCCTGACTCTGATTATATACGGTTCGACATTCAAAATTGGCTACTTGCGCTTGTGGTAGCTCATAAATGCGATTTTGGCGGTTATGCTTTTGCCTTAATTTCCCACCGTCGGCTTCATAATGCTTTAAATGGGTCATCATATCATGAACAATACCTGCAACAGTCGCTTTCCATATTTCCTTCGTGGCAGCGAATCCCCAGGGACGCAGATGTGGTTTGCGTATGTGTGTGGTGGTCTTGTCGCGCAACTTCACAGCAGCCAGGTTTATCATCTCGTGCCCTCTTCCAACTGCATGGGGCACTGGGACTAGGCCTCCTATGGATAGTTAGGTGGGCAAACCCCTAGTGCGGGTCTTCCGTTTACCGACTAGCCTGGGTCGTGAGCACCCTATACATTCCATTGATTCTACCACTGTAGTATGGTTTGCACATCCCTGTTTTCTCGGGTGAAATCTCAACCATGCTAGCGGGGTCACTACTTGTAGCAGGGTAGGAGAGCCAACCACGTTGGTTTCCTTTGGGAATTTCTTTCCGTAATCCAGGTAGGCAACTTCTAACTGCAACTCTGTAATCGCTTCGTCCAGCTTCATACTTTGTGCGTGGAGTCGGGTCCCAGTTTCTTCTAACTCACCAAGTCGTAGTTTTCCATGCAGAAGGGTTGCCCAAAGCTGCTGAGCTTTGTCGTTGATGTCGTCACCGGTGGAGTGAGCTACACCTGTAGTGGTTGGTTGGGCCGTAGAGAGATGGTCCCCCCCGACTTTGTGACCTTGTGTTCTGCGCAGACCCGGTTGAGTTGTCAGTCATCCGATGTGCACCCGCATCTTTCGAACTACCACTTTATGCCATCGTGGCCGCCGCACACATCCTCTAATCTGGACTTGAAACCGCCACCTATATCTCAGCTTTTGCGGCTCCTCTTTAGGTGCATGCAACATATCTTTTGACCCACTGTGCTGCCCCTGTATTACGCATAATGTGCTAGGTGGGACAAGCTGCACTTCAGCTGTCACGCCACTCTTTTCTGGGCGTGGTCTTTCTTTTGTCATTACTTGCCATACTGACCAAGTCACCATATTACAGTTGAGTGTCATAACTTCTTGCAATCGATTCTGCCATCACTCTGCCTCCTCCTCGGAATCCATGGTGCAGATGCTATCACGTTCCCACGAGGTTCTTCTATTATCAGTGGAATGCATCCGATCTTGGTCTTGCGCTGTTATCTAATAAATGCAATCCAGTTTGTCGTCACTTTCCTCGTCGCGTACGGGTTTGGTGTAGCGTTCCCCTTCCACTGGGTCCAATGGAACTACTACCCGTAGTGACTTCTTTTCGAATGTCATCTTGCGTCTTTTTAAGTTAATGATCCCTTTCATGTCTGTGGCCCAATCAATTCCGAGCAATGCAGGGTAAGGATTGCTGTCATCAACAATCTCTATGACTTCGAAATCGGTCTGGGTACTTACACCGTCGATATCCACCGTCACTCCTTGCAATCGGCCCATTGGTAAGATCTTTTGTTGGTTGGCCATTCGTAATTGAATCGGGGACCATTGCAGTGTGGGCTTGCCCATACGCTCCCAAGTTTGTTTAGGCAGTACGTTTGCATCCGAGCCTAAATCCAGGATGACTTGATCCATTTCATAGTCACCAATTTGTGTTGTCAGTCTCATCTCCCGTCCGATGCGCAGAGCATGTCTTCCTATCTTCCAGACGACCTGGGGTTCGTTGGATCCGGCGCACCTGGTGATCAGCTCTTGTAACCCTTGAACAACCTTATGATCATGCAGAAATTTCATGCAGGTTTCAAGAAAGGTAGTAATCATGGAGGGGTCCACTCCTGACTCCATTTGATCCCTCCTACCTGGGGTAGAAGCTTCCGTGAAGCTCCACTGAGCTTCCCTTGGCCCCGTCCTCCCTTGTTCCGGCTCAGTGTTATGTTCCTTCATAGGTGTGTCACACCTCTTCCCGCCTTCATTCCCTCCTATAGTTGCGTCGCTTCTTAGTACCATATTTATACTAGGGTCCTCTTCGCGGGGTTCTGCACACATCATCTGGATATTCTGGGTTGGTGCAAATTGGAGTACTCTCTTTTTGCTCAATTGGGAAATTAAGGTTGGATAGTCTACCAATTCATGATCAAACTGCTCACAGTAGGGGCACGAGATCTTGGTTGGTTTAGTGCAGTCGCGAGCATAGTCTCTCGGTCCACCACAATTATAAAAAATTAACTATCTGCGGCCCCGTCTGGGCCCCAATCCTCTTCCCCCGCCTCATCCTTGAAATCCTCCCCGCACTTCAGTCTGCACCCGGTAGGCTGGGGTTCTCTCTATCATTAAGTCATAACTTCGACACGTTCGCTCATTGTGTCCCATCGATTGACAAAAGTTGCAATACAACTGCTGTGAGGTCTGGGTATACTTTTGTAATAGGTGGCAGTTATCTGTTGCATGCTTCCCTCCCACCTGGCAAATCGTGCACCAGAGCGTAGGTGTGGCACTCGGTCCTACTTGTACCTCCACTTTTAATGGCATCAGGCCTCCTCTCACTAGATAGTTCGCGAAGACAGGGCAATGGTCCTTTTCGTGCGCTTGGCTCTTACATTTAATACAACCTACCTCCGGACGTACCTCTAGTCGGGACATCCTTCCTTGCTTCAATATTTGCATTTCCAAACTCAAGTTTTGAAGTTGCACGTGGATTTGCTGAACTCCCAACCCTGGGTCTAGTATTGGGGTCGCGTGTAACCTCGTTGCTGTCTCCAGTTCCTCGGCTTGGGTTGAGATCCTTTGTTGTTATAAAGCCATCCTTAGATGGGGTGTCAATGATGCCACAAACCATGTGTAATGCTGCCCATCTGTCAAAGTCATGTTAGCTTCACGAATAGTACTCTTTAACCTTTGGTCCAGATCCCATGGAGTTTCGCCATGCAACATTGATATCTCTTTGAACCCAATGACTGACTGGGCTTCAGACTTTGGTCGGCCAAACTATTTATTTAGCGCATCTTGGATTTCTGCTATTCCCTCATTTGGATGGTTGGTTGAGTATTTTATGTACCATGTCAGCACGTGGTCCTGTAGTGCACTGACCACTGTAGCCTTTTTGATGGTTTCATCTGTTATGCCTTGTGCGTCCCATACAGATTTTATCACAAACCAGAACCGACTTGGCTCTTCATTTCCTACACCCCGAAATGTCAGTAACTTCACTACAGTTGCCATCCCAGCTTTTGGTGGTGGAGGGGGTGGAGGTGGTGTTGGTGTGGATGGACTCGACGTGGGTGAAGTGGGTGGTGGTGTAGACAGAGGTGGTATTAGTGGGAAGCTCTCTTTAATCAATTGGACCGCACTTCCTGGCGAGAACTTAGCGAGATCCTCCTTGTTCTCTCGTGAGATAGAAATCAGAGGGTTGTTCTCTACTCCTCCTGCTCCTCGATAACCCCTTTCGCTCCGCATTACTCCAGACATCAATATATGCGCAAAATCTGTTTTTCACACAGCAACATCTTAATCCAAGTATTCAATGATTTGATGTACTTACCCCATGGTCCTTGGAGAAATTTCCTTTCTGCTTCACTGTAACTTACAGTTGTATCTATCGCGAATTCAGTGATAAATCCCCCTATGATCTGATCTAACCAGTGGTCTACCGTGTGCACAAGTTTATCTTCGGTGGCTTCTAGCCTGCGCACCAGTTCTGGAGTCCACACTATCAGCTGGTCTAATCTGCACCTCCCCACGCTATCAGCTAACTTCGCAATCCACTCGTACAATTCTATCGGAAATGTTGCGAAGAAGATTTCGTGTATATCTGTGAATATATAACTATCCAACGACTTTTCCTCCGATATCTGCGAGTTTCTGTTTTCCTGAACCGCGAATTCATGAAGCTTCAGATCCCACCACTCTTAAAGTTATTTCTTTGTAGGATTCCAGTGTTCCCACATTAGACACCCTTTAGGTAGATCCTGGTCCCAGCAATGGAACCATTTGTTGGCTTATATGGCCCTGACCCAGGTTCGGAAGAATTATTTAGCTAAACAAATCCCGCAGCTACCAGCCCTTTCGGTAACACCCTGAGGAGCGCGGAATGAGGTCTCACCCAAGGTAGCAGGGAAGGGTGCTGGAACCAGGTTTTCGCACCCTAGGGATGTCTAGAGGTGGTCTAGAGGTTTCACGCACCGGTCTACAGCTCCACGCTGCTCGGTATTCACACAAATCCAGATTGATTATACCTTTCTATTAGTGCGCTATTCTATTGAAGGATGCGGTTATAAATTAGATCTGTTCAACAGGGTGTTTAAGCAAACATTTAACCAACGTAACCGATTTGCCCATTTAAAATGAACCCAAATTTACATACATTCATACAATAAGTAGATTAATTAAACAACATTTATAAAAGTCAGATTCGCGATAGCTTAGAAGGAACACAGAATTTCCAAAGAAACTTATCTTTATTTCCACTTATCCTCAATACATCTAGATCTTCCCTGCGCACTCAGCTGTAGACTTTCCAGGCCTCTGCGCACACAGCTGCAGAGCCTCTATCTACTTCCCCAAACCTCGACTCAGACTTACAGACGCTTTCAGACTATTTGCTCAAAACCTATTATATTTCATATTCAAGATCAACCACCAAAACTTAGCTCTCTCTACCCATAGAGCCTCGCTCTATTTATACCCTTCCTTGGCCCGCAATCCCTGAGCTGGCCAACTCTATTTACATTTCTTTACATTATTTTTAGGTGGACTACCCTTTGAGTCAACTTATTATAAATCGTGCTCCATGCTTTCATTAGAGTCTTTACCCTATCTTTACCCAAAACTTCGGGCTTCGAGCCCCCTAACCGTTGCGTAGGGCTTCCGCTACCCAACATGGAGAAAGAAGCTACTGATATTCCTTCTACTTATACTCTGTCTAGTTCTGGTCCGCTCCATATTGAGTGCCCTAAAAGTGAGTCTGTCATCTAACCACCTCCCAAAGGTGTTCTTCAGAAGTCATATTTTAATCTGAATGCTAGAGCTGCGCAACATTACAATATTGTTGAGGATTTAGCTCAGGAACCTTCAGAGATGTTTGCCTTGGAGGTTCTCCAATACTGTCCAACATAGTGGAAGTCACTGTTGTCTGCCATATGTGATATTCATCATTTTGATTCAAGTCTGATTACTTTCGATCTAGAAATCCATGCACTTCATCTTCCTCATCAGATTGCATTTCTAATAAAGGTCCTTATCAAAGGAAAAACGATTCATCAAACGGTTATTGATGGAGGTGCCTCTACATGCATCATGTCAGTTTCGTGTTGGAAAGACGTTGGCTCTCCTTCTCTTAATAGTCTCTGAACACCTTGGAAGCCTTTGAAGGCAAAGGTTCACATCCATACGGTATTCTCACAAACTTTCCGATTACATTAGAAGGATACTGTTGAATTAGAAGTAGAATTTGTAGATGCAAATCTCAACTACATCCTTCTTGTCGGTCGAAGCTGGACTCACGCCATGTTTTGTGTGGTGCCTTCTTTATTTCGCGTACTTCATTTTCCTCATGAAGGAAAAATTGTTACGGTTGATCAACTATCTTTTTTCTCTTTTGGTTCATCGAACGACAATGTTCCTTACGTGGGGAATACTGAGATTCCTTACGAGAGTGTGGGGGCAGGTCTCTTCAGAGACTCTGCTTTAATGGGTACTTTTTCTCTCCCACCTCCAAATGTTATTTTAGTCAATATGATCTCGGTCTCTACGGATCCTTGGATTATTCCTACCACAGATCAAATTTATTCATTTGGCGATGCTATTCCTTTAAGTCCGTTGGCGTTGAATTATCAAGAAATTGTCTTGGCTTTGATGGCCGCTTAAGACAGTCATACTGTTTTTAGTATGAACCTGGACACTATGTGCCATATCCCTAGCTTGGTTCTTGGGATTCTTCGGATCCTTTGAACGAGACATTCCCCATTGACGAGAGTATCGTTGAGGTCATTTCTCTAGATGAAACTCCATGGAACGACATCATCGTTCTTCTTTTCTTCCTAGCCTCGATGAGATGCCTTCCTGTCTTGAAGCGTCTGTTTCTCATTATCCTACACCTCCACTTGAGACACCTGTCTTGGTGCATGAGTCTTGTCGGAGGGTAATATGGGAGACATCACTATAGCCTTGGTTATTGAAATTTCAGTTCACCCTGAAATCGTCAAGATCTTTCAACTGGAGGCACCTTTTCCTCGTCACGAGATCAAGTTTTTCATGCCTCCTTTCATGGGATTTTTTCACCGAGTCTCTACCATTTGCCCATTATCGCAATGGGGTTTTCATCTTATGACTCATAACCCTCACACGCCCGGGGGGCATGGGGGCATAGCCTTTTATGAGTTTTACTCTATTGTTTGGCTGAGTCGATGCTTACACTTCATGTCAACAGGGAAACTCTGGTTTTATTCTCTGTTGATTGATTACCCGAGTCCAGAAATGGACTCCATCTAAAGTATTATGTGTGAAATTCATGTAATAACTTTTGTACATTAGTGTGTTAATTCATTAGTGTGCGTTTTTTAGTTTTGGTGTGTTTGTTTGCTTTGTAGACATGTGTTTTTCTACTTAAACTGTGTTCCACTCGGTTTGCAGATGTTGTCAAGCCATTATGTTGGTTTTTTTGACGGTGCTTGTCGTAGCACATGGAACCTTTCTTCCGTAGCATGGGTACTCTATGACCCTAATGGCAAGCTAATTAACTTACAAGGTATCTGCCTTGGTCGAACAACCAATAATATTGCTGAGTATAGTGTAGTTATTGAACTCTTGTCATAAGCAGTTGCTCTTGGAATTAGGGATTTAGTTGTCAAGTTGGATTCACAGCTCGTTGTGTTATAGTTGAACAATCATTACTCAGTGAGAAATCCACAAATATTGCATATGTATCTATGTGTTAGATTGCTGGAAAGGAATTTTGATTTCATTACATATCAACATATTCCATGTAATTTAAATACATTAACAAATGCATTAGCAAATTTTTTCTTGATAGGCATTTGTGTCATTTATAAAAATAATCATGATTATGGAAACATAAGTAGAAAATAAAACATGCATATATATATATATATATATATATCTATATATATATATATATATATATATAATATATATATATATATATATATATATATATATATATATATATATATATATCGCATCGGCCGGAGTGTTTACATCAAAATATCAAAAAATAGAGTGTTCTGGGATACTTGGCTTTCAACGCCTACAAAATGTGTAAAAGACCTAAATAAACTGTCATCCTGCATGGTGCTCATGATAGCACGAGACCACCCTAATCACTTGACCTAACAGCCGATGTAGTCTTGTAGAGACTCCCACTATGTGCCTTTGCCAATGCAATGGAACATCATTAGTAGTGGCATACTTTGGGACTCCACGAGTTATTGCCTTCACATTACGCTCCATCTTAGCTAAGGGGTCTGCCCCTTCCTCGTAGTCTACACCCACTACCTGATGTGCAACTTGCCGTGCTATTAGCGACATGCCTGGTGGTCTCTCTGGTGCCACATCTGCACATTTATCACAAGTTGAGTCTTAGTTAACACTTTTATAAAAATAAAAAAACTTGAAAAAATCCAAAAAACAAGTTTTTACTTGCATCGGTTGACTGTTCTCCTAGTGGCAGAGGCAGATATGGATCCCACCTGAAATCCATGCCAGCATAAGCATAGTCATCCACCATGAGTAGTTGGTGTTCTAGCCAAATGAAGAACTGTGGTGGATACTGCATATGTTGACCCATGCCTCCTCAAGGCAAGAGCTGACTCCATCACATGAGTCTAAGATCTTGGGGGTTAGGATGTAGTACCTCTATCCACTGATACCAGAACAGGATCACTCGCTCCAAAAATAAGGTCACCAATATAGAACCAAACCCAAATTTCTTTAGGTGTCCATGCTTCCCCTTGGTCAGTTGTCATTTCATGTTTTCCAAAAAGGCCTCCACACCAGTTGAAGATGGTGGGCGTCAAACATGAGATAGCATATTGGAACTAGGATTTTGAAGCCTCATGCAAGGCTTGCGTGCCAACTACACGTCCCATAGGGAAAAAAATCATTCTCAAGATGAGGTTGTTGTTCATTTTTGCTATCTTCATCTTACCTCCATTGGTTATTTCAATACTGGGACAATACCTCTGGACTAGACTCCTTGTACTCTCACCTCCAGGGAAAGATCCAAAGAGTTGGACAACTTCCCCTCGTCGGGACAATCCCGTGATGAAGTAGATATCCATCTCTCCCAGTTCTAGTTCCTGGTATTTTATGATGAATATCTCTCGATCCACATCCCAGAGACTGATCATATTGGGCATCAATTCCATCTAAGCCCTTAACCCTGTGGTCTTTAAGAATTTTAGCAGCTCGCAATTCCTCAGAGTGTTTATGCATTCAGGATCTTGAGCTTCTTGATGTTCTTCAGACTCATGACCTCTTTCTTTCCAGTCCAAGATCATATTCTCCTGCAAAACAACATTTAACACTTATTAATGCCTTTTCCATGGATAAAAAACATCAATTTTTTTTCTTCTTAAAAGAGAGTTTTATTTCTTCAAAATCTGCCCTTGGCACCATTGCGCCTGTTTTTAAAAATAGTGTGATGGCATTGCACAAGCCATTAGGCTTAAGTGTGACCATCGTGATTCCAATGACCATACCCGCGATGGTCGCCGACGCCCTAAATTTTTGAAATCCTCCTTTCTAGCATCAAAATTACCGTTTAAAATGCATACAAAAGTGATGAAATGCAAGAGTAGGGATGAGGCTCTTACCTGTCGCAGGAGGTTCGTGAAACGATACCCTGGATCTCCTACAACAGCCACTAGAAACTCAAGAGAATTAGAGCACGAAATGAACTTGCAGAACTCACTTTGGTAAAATGGTAAAAAATAAAATTACTTTTGCTTATTTATAAGTTTTGCAAGTCATTTTTATTGATATTTTCATAATATTTTAATATTTTCTCTCGATATCAGTGATGGGTGTGTTTCTTGTGCAGTTACATGTACCTTGAAAGTGAATAGTGATCATTATTGATTGATTCTTGCGAGTTTTATTTTATCTCTTTTTCAGACTCATTAAATAAACGAAAAAGGAACCCCCCTGGAGTCATCTTTTAGCTCTTTTCTGACTCTCAAAAACTAAAAAGATTGCCGAGTACTTGTCATTTTGAACTCGTTAAAGTAAATGAATTGACGTCACCTCAGTATACATTTACCCCTTTTTTGGGTTGAGATTGACTATTTATGAAAAAGGTACACCTTGGTCAACATGGTCAAGAGGTTCCCTCGGATATTGTTTTCTACCTTTTCGGGCTCAAGGGACGAATTACAAAAAGTGACATGTTGGAGTTTTCTTTTTCGTTTCCTTTTCAAACTCTCTAAACATGAAAAAGATACCGAGTTATTCTTAAGTCGAACTCGTTAAAAATTTACGACGAAAGACTCGTCACCATGATGAGAGTGAGCTTCTCCTTCATTGGGCTTGTAAAACTTACTAGGATGGATTCATTCAAAGAATGAACTTACATGACAAACATATACTATCCCCTTCAAGCTTGTGATAAAAATAATTGGGGTACTCGCTAGAAATAGCGGGGGGAAAATGAAGATGAGACATCCTTTGTATAGGCAGCATGTCACTCTTGAACATGACACTCTTCTGCTCTCGTGTCGGGTTTGGGATATCCTCACTCACTCACTTGTCCTCTCGGGTTTGGGTGATCCATGTTGCTTCTCATTTGACTATTCCATTTTGTCATCATGACCTTTGGTCCTAGGTCGAGACAAATGCTGTCGCACTCTAGAGTCGTGTTGCCAATGTCCAAGAGAAGTCCAATTTGCAGTTATTTACCTATACATTGTTTGAGTAATTGCTACAGTCCTAAATATTATTCCACTTTATTCCTTGTTTCATGTCGATGATGGGGGATTCATCATTTCCCTCCTTTGATAGGTCGCTTCCTGTCGACTTCAGCTCATTATCCAGGAAGATTCCCTAGAAACTCCCTTTCAGTACCTTAGAGTTGGCATGCCCTAATGTCTAGTTCTTTGCATCCAATGATAGTTCTTCATTATCGGCTTTCGATCGAGTGATTCCATGAGTGTTCGACCTCAGCTTCATTATCACATTCATGGATTGTACTGTTGTACCTTGAGTGCCATTCTCATTATTGGTGGTTTCTCTCGTACTTGTTAATGATCCACATCATTGGAAGGTAATCAAGTGGTTTTCTAGCATGTTCGACTTCAACACGTTTATTCGCATACCATGGCTGTGACCATACCATGAGACTTTATCTTTATGATGATCCTTGTTATCTGGATGGCTGCGCCCATACCATGGATCTTTTCGTATAATCTTCATCACCTGGATGGTTGTGTCCATGCCGTGGATTCAAGTTTTGATCTCAGGTATGTATATGTATATGCGTCTTTGATTTGTAGGTATTCTGACAATGTGTGTCCTCATCCCTGCCAAAAGCGCATCAAGCATCTTAGCCATCACTCCTCGTTCTGCCTTCATGCTTTAGGGGGGCATCTGTTACACAGTATTTTGTCACGCCTCCTACACTTCCCTGTGACATACCCTGAAGTGCCCAAAACATGACCATTACACAGTATACTCATCCATATCTACAACTCAGATCCCTTCTTTAATTTTGTTTGGAAAATATCTTGAGCTTTCCCTGAAGAAATAACTCTTAAAACCCTAAAATGAGGGTCATCGCTCTTATGAAGCTAAAAACCGCGATGGTCACCTGTTGCACCATGTTTGACCCATGATGGCTTCTATGTTCCCTTGCATACCTACGATGATCCCAAAAAGGTATTTTTCCCAAAGAGGATGAGAAGCTTCATGATCTAGAAGCTTCCAGAGCAATGAGCTGGAGGTGGTTTCAGATAGATGAGGTCGAATTCTCCTAACTTGACCTCTTTGCCTTATTCCTATGAGCTAACTCCTTGAGATGTGGGCCTAATCCTATCTTTGGAGGAGTCCTAACTCCCTCTCCCAGCCTATAAATGCCTCCTCTCCCATTCCCAAATGGTTGGTCTATATCCATTTGCACCCCTATGTTGAGCTTGTGCTTGGAGGCTATTCATTAGACTTGGAGAAGGCGTTTTTGGAGACTTTCTTGGCTTGGACTTGGATTACCACTTAAGGAGATCCTTTCAACATCAAGGCTATGGTTGTAAGTTTCCCTTTATTCTTTAAATAATATACAACTACTGGTTCATCTTCCCAAAGTATATATGTTCATGTATGTATTAGCTTGGCATTCCTTGATTAGTTAAGTAGGTTGATATTGAATTTTCTATTGCTTTTGGAATTATTTGTTGTCTCTTGATAACTTGTGTAGGTACATTAGTGTTGAGAGAAGCAGGAACAAGTTCGTGACACAAGAGGTTCGAGGCCCTCAACAAAGGAAATTAGAATAACATCATAATGAGGTAGGTTATCTCTTTCGTTCTACTTTTCAATTATAACCTAGGAAGATGTCTAGTTGATTGTCACTTCAGTTGCTAGACCCACTCATTGGGCTAGAGGGATCATCTCTGTTCGCGGAGAGGATTAACCTTGTCAACAATGAGCCCGATCATGGTTCAAGAAAAGAAACAAAAGGGTGAAATAAGGATCTCTGTAGATCTGTGGAAGCTTAACGATGCATGTGTCCATGATCCATTTCATACGTCGTTCACAGATGAAGTGCTAGAAAATGTTGGAGGGCAAGAGGCCTATTCCTTTACTGACAGGTTTTCAGGGTATCATCAAATCAAGATCACGCCAGAAGATAGAAGAAAAATGATCTTCACAATGGAGTGGGGTTGTTTCCAGTACACTGTGATGCCAATGGGACTAAAGACTACGCCTACGATATTTTCCCGGGTAGTCATAGCAACGTTCAAGGAGTTCATTCATAAGTTTCTGTAGGTATACTTTGATGACTGGACAATGTTTGGATTAGTGAAGCGCCATGTAGAAAGCCTACGCCTAATGCTGGATACATGGCACAGATACCAGATCACGGTGAATTTGGAAAAATGGATATTCTGTGTTCCTTTTGGGATCTTGCTAGGTCATGTTGTGTGCAAGCAAGGATTGTTGGTGGACCCTGTGAAGATTGCGGTAATTGTGAACATGGAGGCCCCTAGGAATGTCAAGAAGATGTGCGCGATGCTGGGACATACGGGATACTATAGAAAATTTATCAAATCTTATGCTCAAATTACTGTGCCCATAGAGAAACTGCTAACAAGGACGCCAAATTCTGTTGGGATGAAGAATGTCAGCTCAACTTAGATGTGTTGAAAGAAAAGATGGTCACTGCGCCGATATTGGTATTCCCCGATTGGAAAAATGAGTTTCATGTCCATGTGGATGCTTCTCCCATTGCACTAGGTGGAGTGCCAATGCAGGCCAGTGAAGGAGAAATGGACCATCCTATAGCCTTCACAAGTAGGAAATTAGCGAGGGCCGAGAAAAATTATTCAACGACTGAGCGCAAAGGGCTGGCCATGGTCTACGCGCTGCAAAATTTTAGGAATTATTTTTTAGGAGGGAATTTCAAGATGTATACCGATCATTCTGCCTTAAAGTACCCGGTAAGAAAGCCTATGTTGGGGGGAAATATATGAAGATGGTTGCTATTATTTTAGGAATATGACTTTGAAGTCATTGTGAAGCCAGGGAGGAGAGGAACGTAGTAATCTAGAGGAATGGTTCTAGATGCGCAACTCTTTGCGGTGCGTGTAGCGGATGACCATTTTGCAGAAATTATTCACTTCTTGACTACGGGGATGGCACCAGAAGGATATACAAGTCAGCAAAAGAAGGAATTAGTAGTGCGCATGACCAATTTTTCAATTATTGCGGGACATTTGTATAAAATGGGTTCGAATGAAATATTGTGAAGATATGTGCCAGACTTTGAGCGGGACAACATTCTCGCTGAAGCTCATGGTAGAGTTGTGGGAGGCCATTATGCAGGCAAGGAAATTGCGTAGAAGATTTTGTGTGCAGGTCTATGGTGGCCAACATTGTATACAGATTCCAAGGCATGCTGTAAAGCATGTGATGCCTATCAAAGAATTGGTAGACCTCACGGAGAGATGAAATATCACTACACCATCATGTATCTTTGCAA
This sequence comes from Pinus tabuliformis, assembly GCA_031772625.1. Lineage (NCBI taxonomy): Eukaryota > Viridiplantae > Streptophyta > Pinopsida > Pinales > Pinaceae > Pinus > Pinus tabuliformis. The sequence continues at coordinate 49,571,380 of CM062816.1, read as the reverse complement.
CCCTTTGAGAAGTGGGCGATTGATTTTGTGGGGCCAATTCAGCCCCCTGGAAAGAAAATGGGTGTGTGCTATATTATCACTGCGATGAAATATCTAACCAGATGGGTGGAAGGACAATTGGTTAAGGATTGTATAGGGGCTACAATAGCAAAATTCTTGTTTGAGTATGTCTTAACCAGATTTGGATGCCCAAAAGTATTGATGAGTGATAGGGGTACACACTTTCTGAACCAAATGATCAGCGCGTTGACGAAGGAGTTTCAAGTCTACCATCAGAAGAGTACACCATATCACCTGCAGGAAAATGGAACTGTTGAAGCCTTTAACAAGCTTTTGGAGACAACACCGATGAAGATCTGCAACGCATAGCAAAATGATTGGGATGTGCACGTACGTATAGTACTCTGGGCTTATAGGACTACTTGTAAGAATATGATAGGGAAAACATCATTCATATTAGTATATGGGGTCGAAGCTGTAATGCCGATGGAATACATTGTGCCTAGTCTGCGCATTGTAGCTTTGACGAATATGGAGGATCACGAGGCCTTGGAGAAACGGCTTGCATGGCTAATGGAGCTCAAAGAAGATTGATTTTTGGCAGGATTCCATCAACAAGTACAGAAGGAACGTGAAAAAGCATGGCATGATCGCCATATCAAGCTTCACACATTCAAGGTAAATGATCTTGTCCTGTTATATGATAGTAAAATCACTAAATTTCCGGGTAAATTCTAGATGCATTGGTTAGGGCTATATATTGTCAAAGAAACTATAGATGGAGGCATAGTTCAGCTCATGAAGCTGAATGGGGAACCCTTCTCGTCAAGAGTGAATGGGAGTAGATTGAAGTTGTATACAGGGGATCCTGCATAATGACTATATGGCAGCAGAATAGTCTCAATACTCCAGGCAGTTACAAGGGAGCGTGGGACTATAAACTACACTACATGGCTTGGTGGACAACGTAGCGAGCAGGTTACGTGGAGATTGGCGAAGATGCAACTAGTGAAGCTGCGCTAGAAGGGGAGGTACCGCGCAACCCAATAGGAAAATGACTGTTGGAGTTACTGTTCATGACTTGACGGCTAGAAAATGGTTAAGAGGAGCGAGGTGGTGACAATTATGGCAAAAATCTTTGAAGATCTGACGCCAAAACAACATCTATTATCAGAATTTGGGGGGAACGGTTGGATTTGAATTCAAAACCCCCTATAATTTACGCCTCATGGTCCAATAGAGAACACTTTGCACTCTAAGACCTGTTGCTGAATTTCGCTGTCTGTCGCTTATGAACCAAGAATTTTGGGAAGATTTAGTTGTGAGCCCAGTGTTTGCCAAATTTCCTAAGATAAACTGTAAACTTATCCTTGAGCAAATGTCTGAAACAAGCCCTGCTGAAACTGTTAGTGGTGATGATGCTGTCTCTGACGCAACAACCCCAAAATTTGTAAGTATGGATGCTCCAGCTATTGTGCCTACAACACCGAGGTCACCTAGGCCGAAGGACACCCCTACCAGAGAAAACCAACTAGCCAAGCCAAAACAATCCGTGAAGGAGAAGTAGAAGAAGGTGCCGGTGCGCGCGTCACCAAGGAAGCATACCAAAACATAGACAAAGTAGAAGAAAGATAAGCAGCCAGAAAGAGTAGTGGACCTGGAGGCGGAAGAATTCTAGGGAATGGAGGATATTGATGCCGAAGGGGTGGAACCCATGATGAGGCTGCCAAAGTATATCCCTCTGCGAAAGGGAAAAGAAAAGGTAAACTTCACTACCTGGCTTGGTGGACAATGCAACAATTAGGTTACGCGGAGATTGACGAAGATGCAACCAGTGAAGCTACACTAGAAGGGGAGGTACTGCACAACCCAACAGGAAAATCACCATTGGAGTTACTGTTCATGACTTGATGGCCAGAAAATGGTTAAGAGGAGCGAGGTGGTGGTAATTAAGGTAAAAATATTTGAAGATCTGCCGCCAAAACAACATCTATTATCAGAATTTGGGGGGAACGATCAGATTTGAATTCAAAACCCCCTATAAATTACGCCTCATGGTCCAATAGAGAACACTTTACACATTAAGACCTGTTGCTGAATTTCGCTTTCTGTCGCCTATGAACCAAGCATTTTGGGAAGATTTAGTTGTGAGCCCAGTGTTTGCCAAATTTCCTGAGATAAACCGTAAGCTTATCCTTGAGCAAATGTCTGAAACAAACATTGCTGAAACTGTTAGTGGTGATGATGCTGTCTCTAATGCAACAACCCCAAAAGTTGTAAGTATGGATGCTCCAGCTATTGTGCCTACAACACCGAGGTCACCTAGGTTGAAGCACACCCCTACCAGAGAAAACGAACTTGCCAAGCCAAAACAATCTGTGAAGGAGAAGCAGAAGAAGGTGCTGGTGCACGTGTTACCAAGGAAGCATACCCAAACATAAACAAAGTAGAAGAAAGATAAGCAACCAGAAAGAGTAGTGGACCTGGAGGCGGAAGAATTCCAGGGAATGGAGGATATTGATGTCGAAGGGGTGGAACCCATGACGAGGTTGCCAAAGTATATCCCTCTGTGAAAGGGAAAAGAAAAGGTAACGAAGGACCCTGATACTAGGAAGTTTACAGTATCCATGCCCTTGGTGCTTGAGCAGGTCCCCTTTGAAGGTCCTCGGCTCGCACGGATCCCGTTGTTAAAGATGGAGGATTGGGACCTCACGAACCAAACTAAGTTTCCACATTTGGTGATGGATAAATATATGTGAAAGATCTATTACGAAGAAACGAGTGTTACAACATTGGAGTCGATGGAATGGGTCCGCGGTGTTGAGCAATCAGGGTTGCTCAATCTACTGTTGGTGCCACATTATCACCGCACCCCCATTAATATGGTATGTGTGCACCAACTCCTCACGCTGGTGCCTGATGGGTGCTTATGGATAGGAGAGCCTATCCCCATCAAGGACATGTTAATTCCTAGAATCACGTTGCCGCCTTACAAAGGAGAAAACCCTACCAAGGAGTTTGGAGGGAAGATTGGGGAGAAAGAGCCTGTAGACAAGATGAAGAAGGAATACAGGCTCCTCAAGAAGTCACAAGGGTATTCCATTCTCTCTATTTCAGACCAGGCAGTTCAATTTTCTTCCTAGATTTTAGTAGGAAAGGCTATGAGAAAATGCCGTGTGGACGAAGTTCCAACACCAATAGTTTCACTTGTTGCGTAGTGTGTGAAAGGTGTACAACTTAATTGGGCCAAGTACCTTTGTCAGGATTTCTTAGCGAACTGCTGAGAAGCCTAGGAGGAAACCAATTCATTCCACTACACTTGGTTGCTACTATCAATTGTGCTCGTTGCGTGGAGATTGTCGGAGGATAGCCAATTTCCTCCTCTCAAGGAAGGATTGTCGGAGGTAGTGCAATTTGCCTCTTTATGGTCTACAAATGATGCTGCATGGATTACAGGAACAAAGATATGTTGGACTCTTATGGAAATGGATATCCATATGGTACTCAGTCACTGTCCAAGGTTTTCCCCAACCTTGTTCATGCAGCTTTCAGCCTACGTGGTGTTCAAGGTTGACTTCCACAGAGTCTATATCCAAGCATGGAAGGATCTAGAGTAGAAATGGCACCAGTTGCCCTATTTGGTGTCAGAAATAGACGTGCAGGAGATCGTAGGGTTATGGCCTATAGAGTGGTGCGCCCCGTCAGAGTTAGATGTTGGAACAAGCATGAGCATGGAAAGTTCTGTTTCACAGAAAAGAAAGGAGGCCACTAAGAAATTTGTGCATAACCTAGCAAAACAGAAAAAATAAGGAAGCTGCAAAAAAGGCCCACATAGAGCATGAACGCGCTGCTAAGGAGCAAGAAGAAAAAGAAAAATGTGAGTTGCAGAAAGGTGATAAGTCACCTTCACCAGAGATAGAGGGAGAAGATCTTTCAGGCCAAGGCGGAGGCAGTGATGAGGGGCAGAGAACCCCCTTTCTTTTGAAAAGACATGGTATGGAATAGAAGGGTGGAACATGGAAAAATAAGAAATCTAATATAACACAGGTTGATCCCATGGTATTGACAAAAAGCGATCTCAATGAGATTGGCGACAAAGTCAGGGATACAATGAAAAAAGTGTTGCAACAGTTTGAGCAACAATACATGCAGATACTGGGGAGCATCCAGAAGGATCTGCGTGAGTTGTATATCCAAACGAGCAAAATACAGGTTGGTGTTGGACAAGCGAGCCTGACACGCGGGACAAGCCAAGCAACAGAGCTAGTCAGTACCTTGGATCTTAGAACTATTCCATTGCCAGATGGGTCCATTCATGTAGAGCGAGTTGAGGATCTTATTGTACTTAGTACAGTCAAGGATATAGGACTGAATATAGCAGTGCTATCCCTCGAAACCCTCCATGTGCTGCATAAGGGGGTGACAGATGAGTTAAGAACCAGGGAGCAGCGTGCCCTCAACCTCATAAGCGAGTACAAAGTCAACAATGAACAAAAGTTCATTGAAAGGACACAGGCTCTGAAGGAAAAGGAGGAACTATAGGTGCATAGTTCAAGTCTATAGTCATCAGTAGCGGATGCATGTAAGAGAGTGCCTGAACTTCACATCTCGGAGGATGCACAACTTGAAGCCAAAATCAAAAAATTATCTGCTGGTGTGCATGAGGCTAGAGTAGAAGTTGGACGAGTAACTTTCAAATTCAACATGAAGATTGTAGAGCTGCAATTAAAGTTGTAGCCCACAACTCCACCTGAGGTCTGGGAGCAGCGTGAAATCGCAATTAAGGAGGGCATGGCTACCTTGGATACCATAGTCACTGACTGTGCGACACTATTTGATTAGGCTATGGAGCTATTGACCAATCTACAGGAGGATTCGAACCTGAAAACATTGAACACAGAGGTAAGGGAGATGTAGCACCAATATGATGAGGTCAGGGCGACTACATGCACCTTAGCACCAACGCAGTGCCTTGCCAAGTTACAGGAAGGAAAGCAGCTACTAGCACAGGTAGAGGAAGCGCAGAAGAAAGAGGCCTTGCTAAAGGCTAGGTTGCAGCCTTGGTTGGATGAGGCTTATTAGATCATGATCTCCATTCAAGATAAGATTAAGGGACTGCAGCAGATGTAGCAGACGATGAGGCTGGAAGTAGAAGGACCAAACACTGAAACATTTGTCGAGGAGGTTCGATAGGCAACAACACAGAGCGTTGTTGAAGTTGTTGTGATCCAGGTGGAGTTGGGGGATCTTCACAGTAAGATCACGACACCAGCAGAGTGACTCGAGGGTGAGTCACGATCTTTGTGTTGGGGGCCCATTGAGATGGGGTCCCTTGGGTTAGTTTGGGATTAGATAATCCAATTTTCGGTACAATTTTGTAAATGATGTAAATTCTCCATGATTTGTGAATGCGGAGTGCGTAGATGATTAGGAGTCAAAGGGGCTTATACCCTTGCTTTGGATAAGTTTTGAGTCGGTTTATGAGATTCACCCATGGTCTGTAGACCATGGCATTATATGAAAAAAATTCTATAAATAGTGAGTCTTAGAGGAAGGAAGAGAAAACTAGAGGGAACTAAGATAAAGGATTGGGTTGATTGAAGAGTATTGGGCAGGAGCTAAGGTAGGAAGGCTCTGCTTGTAGAAATTTTGAATAATTTAACACATATTCACATAGATTATCCTGATCATACAATTATAAGCGGAACATGTATAATACATAATATCCTCTACGTTGATCATCAATTTACAGAAGCAGAAACATTCACAGGCACACATAGAAGCATCAATCAAACTCATTAACACAATATGTATCCCGGGGAAAGCATCTCGCTAAAAACCCCACACTATCTGTATATTATATTGATTGAATCATGTAACATTACAAAGTACAATGCTTATCACAAGCAATCCAGTACCAGCTCCACCTGTTACACACAATACAACTAAGATATGATCTCCAAATCTATTCCATTGCTTGCCTGCCTCGACTGCTCAATACCTGCTCAAGAATGAATGAGAATGGTCTACCAAACTCGTATTTCACCTCCAAAGAATCACTCACAATGTGTAAGACATGAGCAGAAGCTACAAACTGGGCAAATACATGAGAAAACTCATTGGCATACTCAATCCCTTGATTGTGCAAGATCTGATGCACAACTATAGTCACAACTGATAGCAATCTGATTCTCTAACACCTGTCCCTGCTGAACTGAACATGCACTAACATGCAACTGAGTTAACTGATGTATTCTATAGTTGTATTATGAGTTAATAATTAGTTTAACAACTCATCATTAGTCTATTTGCAGTTAGACTAACTACAACTAGTTTAACCAAGTCAAACTGAACACAACTCCATCAACTCCACAATCAACTCCACTAAACTCAACTGATTGAGTTCTAACTAAAGTCATGCATGCAACAACTCAACTGACTCATAAGAAAAGCGTACTTCCTTCTGACAGCTGCATGGGCCACATCTGTAGCTCAAACTGAAGTGCTCCAAGAGAATAAGATCAAGTTTATAGTCCAAATATTATTATGAGACAATAATATTTGACTTTTCTATTTTTGATAGCCAGTCTAAAAATAGACTTTGATCACCCACACTGTGGTCACCCACACTTTGGTCACCCACATTGTGATCACTCACACTGTGGTCACCCACACTGTGATCAAAAATAGAACTTGCGCCATAATTTTCCTGCGGGCCCACTTAGTGAAGGCGACTCTTTTCACTAAGCTCCATCATCTTGTTGCAATCTCAACACTCCCTCTCGACAAGATATGGATTATCAACAACCCCTATCCTGCCTTGGTGGTACTCGAATTTTCTCCTAGTGAGAGCCTTCGTCAGAATATCAGCATCCTGATCCTCCGTTGGAATGTATGAAAGCAACATGATCCTTTGCTGCACACAATCTCTGATATGATGGTACCTGATGTCAATATGCTTAGATCTATCATGAAATACAGGATTAGCCGAGAGTTTAATGCAACTCTGGCTATCACTGTAAATCACAGTAGGATCCAAATGAGAACCGAACAAACCAACCAAGATCTTCCTCATCCATATAGCCTCGCATGCAGCCAAACTTGCTGCCATATACTCGGCCTCCACCGAACTGAGTGCCACGGATCTCTGCTTCCTACTGTACCAAGAAACTGCTGTCGATCCAATACTGAAGACCCCTCCTGTTGTGCTGTTTCTGTCCGTTGGGCTCCCTGCCCAATCTGCATCCGTGAAGCCACATAGCTTCACCTCATCCTCCTGTCTGTACCACAAACCATATCCCGATGTGCCTCTCAAGTAGCGCAATACATGCTTGCCCGCATTCCAAAAGAGCTTGGTAGGCTTAACCATAGCTTGTGAAAGTTGGTTAACTGCATAGCATATATCAAGTCGTGTATTGACCAAATACATCAGCGACCCTACCAACTGTCGATAAACAGTGGCATCCACTTCTTCTCCCGAAGTGGCATCCTCCTTCCTCCAACCTCCAGGAAGAGGAGTATCAACAGGCTTGCAGCCATGCATGTTGAACTTCTCCAGTATCTCCAGAGCATACTTTCCCTAAGAAACAAACAGTCCACCACTGCGCTGCCATATTTCCAATCCTAGGAAATAGTGAAGGAGGCCCAAGTCCTTCATCTCAAACTCTGTAGCAAGATCCTTCTTGCATGACAGTATCAACAGCTCATCACCCGTTAGAATCAAATCATCAACATTTAGTACAATGATAGGCAACTTACCCTCCACCACAATCTGGTATAGGTTAGGATCCGCCTCGCTCTTGGAGAATCCAAGTCCTGTGAAATAGCTGTCTATCCGTGTGTACCAAGCACGTGGTGCTTGATTCAACCCATACAACGCTCTCTTGAGCCTGCACACATGCGACTCACTGCTGAAGACCTCAAAGCCTTCAGGCTGCTCAATGTACACCTCATTCTTAATGACTCCATTGAGGAATGAAGTCTTCACATCCATCTGATGAATGTGCTATCCCATCTACGCTGAGAGAGCAAGAATCGTCCGTATGGAAGAATACCTTGCGACAGGTGCAAAGGTCTCCTCATAATCGATCCCCTCTATCTGTGAAAAGCCTCGGGCAAAAAATCTTGCCTTGTACTTCTCCACACTCCCATCAACTGCCTGCTTGACCTTGTAGATCCATCTCGAACCCACCACTGATTTCCCTTCCGGTCTAGGAACAATCTCCCATGCACTGTTTCTGACAATAGAATCATACTCTTCCACCATGGCGTCTACCCATGCGGGATCCTCCACAGCTTCCTCGAAAGAGGATGGCTCAGTCACAACACACTTGCTCATCAAAGCCATGTATCCAGTGTACTGATCAGGTGACTGTCTCTGCCTGCGTTGGGCTGTAGGTGGTCCTACAACTTTCTCTGCATCTTGAGCCAGTAGCTCAGCTTCTGTCAAGTGCTTTCGCCCTCTGATGGTTGGCGCTGCATGAGTGGTCTCTTCCACTCCATGAACCTCGTCCTGTGGCTGATCCACGTCCTGAAGCTCATCCTTAGGAACTAATAGCTCCTCATCTGCATGCAAGTGTAGCTCCCTCTCCAGCGACCACTTCATGGCTTTCTCCTCCTGAAATTTTATATCCCGTCACACAATAGTTTTACCACTGTCTGGCAAATACACACGATAGTTGTGGGGCGTATTAGTGTACCCCACAAATACCCCAACCTCTGCGGTCGGCTCCAACTTCTTCCTCGCATCCTTCGTCACATGCATGTAAACATTAGCACCAAAAATCCTCAAATGAGAAAGATCAGGCTTCTTACCAGAATAAGTCTTCTCAGGTGTACTCATGCCAAGTATCCTATGAGGACAACGGTTCTGCACATAAACTGCTGTATTGCATGCTTCCGCCCACAAGTTAAGGGGTAGGCCCTGATCATGCAACATTCGCCATGCAGCACCCACAATCGTTCTGTTCTGCCGCTTAGCTACCCCATTCTGATGTGGGTTATGGGGAGCTATGAGCTCTCTACGAATCCCTTCTGCCTTGCAGAAATCCTTGAACTCGTCCGAGATGTATTCACCACCATTATCGCTCCTAAGAGCCTTCACCTTCTTCCCCGACTCCTTCTCGACTAGTGCTTTGAATTCACAGAACTTTGAATATGTCTCGCTCTTCTTCTGCATGAAGAAGATCCAGCACTTACGAGAGAAATCATCAACAAAAATCACATAATACCTGTGTTTTGCTGTCGAAGCAACTGAGAAAGGTCCACACACGTCTGTGTGAATTCTCTCAAGGATCGTCGTGGCGTGACTATCCTTCTCGTGAAAGGTGGCTTTCACAAACTTCCCCAAAGTACACCCCTTGCACTGATCTGACTGCGCAAGTGTGCCTTTAGGAAGCGCTGTAGTGATCTGCTGCAGTATCTTCAAGGCTCCATGGTGAAGGTGACCCAATCTCCTGTGCCACAACTCGCCATCATCCCGGCTCACCAATCCTTCTGCCTTGCCCGCCATTGCTGCGCATCCATCTACATGCAACTGATAAAGGTTCCTCACTCGAACCCCTATCTTCCGGGTCTCACCAGTTGTCTTGCTGCGCAGGAAAGCCTTTCCCTCGCTGAAAAAAACATCATACCCCTTGTCTTCTAACATCGCCACTGAGATGAGATTCTTCGTCAATCCTGGAACATGCATGACTTCCTTCAATACGAAGGGTTTACCAGACTCCCTCTCAAAGGAAATGGTACCGACACCGGTCGCACTGTATCTACCATCATCGCCCATCTCGATGTGCACTCCAAGATCTTTGTCCTCCAGATCAGAGAACAAATCTCTATCTCCTGTCATGTGAAAAGATGCACCACTGTCCAAGAACCACACTGATCCCATCACACTTGAAACCAAGCATGCGATTAATGAAAAATCAAGCTCAAACTGTGAGGCTAGAGCCTCTCCTGCTGAAGATCCAGCAGCCTGCTTGTTCTTCTTCTTCTACGGACAATTAGTGGCATAGTGTCCATGCTGGTGTCAGTGAAAACACTTCACCTTGGACATGTCCTGCTTCTTGCCTTTCGCACCGGAATGAGAAGCTTTCTCGTTCTTCCCCTTCTTTGCTTTGGCAGCCAAAGCACAATTCTCTTCATCAGATACCTTTGATGAAGATCCATTCTCATCTTTATTGTATCTGAGTTTATCCTTGAGCGCCAGGTCGCTCTTGCTTTGGAATAACATTTGCAATCCGTTGAAAGAAATTTCAACAACACTGCTGCAAATTCGAATTCCACCAGCTCCAACTCAATTGCTTCCGATCTAGAATTCGTGAGAACAAAATATTTCTCGTACAGAGATTGACTGTATGGGCATTCACCGGATATCTCACCTTCCAAAGGAAGGATGAATCCAGAGGCTACCTGGCTCGATTACAGACTCTGCCTAAAGAAATAGAATGTAAACACTTCCTAAATAGTAGATCTGATGATCAACTGCTCCGATACCATGTAGAAACGTTTTCTACAATTATCTAGCTCACTTTGATACCATGTAGAAATTTTGAATAATTTAACACATATTCACAGAGATTATCATGATCATACAATTATAAGCGGAACATGTATAATACATAATCTCCTCTACGTTGATCATCAATTTACAGAAGCAGAAACATTCACAGGCACACATAGAAGCATCAAGCAAACTCATTAACACAGTATGTATCCCGGGGAAAGCATCTCGCTAAAAACCCCACACTATCTGTATATTATATTGATTGAATCATGTAACATTACAAAGTACAATGCTTATCACAAGAAATCCAGTACCAGCTCGACCTGTTACACACAATACAGCTAAGATATGATCTCCAAATCTATTCCACTGCTTGCCTGCCTCCACTGCTCAATACCTGCTCAAGAATGAATGAGAATGGTCTACCAAACTTGTATTTCACCTCCAAAGAATCACTCATAATGTGTAAGACGTGAGCAGAAGCTACAAAATGGGCAAATACATGAGCAAACTCATTGGCATACTCAATCCCTTGATTGTGCAAGATCTGATGCACAACTATAGTCACAACTGATAGCAATCTGATTCTCTAACACCTGTCCCTGCTGAACTGAACATGCACTGACATGCAACTGAGTTAAATGATGTATTCTATAGTTGTATTATGAGTTAATAATTAGTTTAACAACTCGTCATTAGTCTATTTGCAATTAGACTAACTACAACTAGTTTAACCAAGTCAAACTGAACACAACTCCATCAACTCCACAATCAACTCCACCAAACTCAACTGATTGAGTTCTAACTGAAGTCATGCATGCAACAACTCAACTGAATAATAAGAAAAGCGTACTTCCTTCTGACAGCTGCATGGGCCACATTCGTAGCTCAAACTGAAGTGCTCCAAGAGAATAAGATCAAGTTTATAGTCCAAATATTATTATAAGACAATAATATTTGACTTTTCTATTTTTGATAGCCAGTCTAAAAATAGACTTTGATCACCCACACTGTGGTCACCCACACTTTGGTCACCCACATTGTGATCACTCATACTGTGATCACTCACACTGTGGTCACCCACACTGTGATCATCCACACTGTGATCAAAAATAGAACTTGCGCCATAATTTGCCTGCGGGCCCACTTAGTGAAGGCGACTCTTTTCACTAAGCTCCATCATCTTGTTGCAATCTCAACACTGCTTCTTGCGCTTAGATAGGGAAAGAAAGGCTCCGCAGCTGAGTTCCCAGACCCCTGCAACTGTGTGCGCAGGGTAGTTTGAGTTTGTAATTTGTGAATTGAAGATCAATAAAATACTATTTTCAAAAGAATTATTGAGTATTTCTGTTATATCTATTAATGTTATATGTTGTTGATAAATGATTTGTTTTATGAAATACTGGTTGAATGCTATACAATTATCTTGATTCTATCTTAATAATGTACGCAATGCATGTTTAAACACTTCCGTGAAGACTCGGGTGATTTCTCTTATCTTTTCTAGCGAATTAAGTAGATCTGTGCAAACTCCAAGTTATGATTTCTTTCTGATGCATATAAGTAGGTGAATCGTCTATTAAAGGTCCGCAAGGGCTGATTGCGAGCCTTCACGAAGGCCTAAAGGCTGCTTTAACTAAGTTGCAGTAACAAGCCCTAGGAGTTTATCGATATGCGTGAAGGCAGATCTAAGGCATTGGAAGACATCACACTAGTCTCTGGATGCAGAAACTTGGTTCTTGCATCTCCCCATACTACTTCGGGTGAGGCTACAGCCTGCGATACACGAGTTGTTACTGAAAGGGCCAGGAGTGTAGGGTTTTGTTAGTTGGCGCAACTAACTCCGAACCTGGATCAAGACCCCCTAAGCCAACACCATTCTTGAGTAGATGGGAGAGGACACTACTGATCAGACTAACCCATAATGGTTAGAAACCATTCCCGAGAAAATGGAAGAGGATGTTGCTAACAAAACTAACCCACAAGGGCTAGGAACTATTCTTGTACAGGTGGAATAGGATGGTTGGGCAGCAGAGAAACTATAAGAGGAGGGTGTCAAAGACACTACCCCACAAGCCCCTGCAGTAAATCTAGAAGTGCAGAGGGAAGACATAGAGGTCTTGAGACCTGAAGAAGGAGATGGCGGGACTGTTCCCCGAGTTGAGGAACAAACAAAAGAAATCAGAGTAAAACAAGAACCGGTTGACGATTTTGTCAACGTCAACCCGCCAGGCCCTGGACCAGCTATGAGACTTGTGGAAGAAGTAGCTATGAAACAAGAGTTTATTAAGCAATGTGCAAGAAGGAGACCCCCTCTTAAGGAAAGATATCAGGCACAATTTAGAGAGAATATGCAGTTGAAAATAGAAATCATGAAATTGAGGAAACGATTGTGGTGCTTACAAAGAAAAGTGAGAAAGCACAAGAAAAACATTGTGAAGCCTCGAAATGAAATTGTTTTAGTGGAAACACAGACTCAAGATAGGCCAACAACTTTAGCATCTACACAAACAGAGTCGTTTTTGCATATGATCGAGGCACGGGATTTTGTCATGTCTGTAGAAATTTAGAAGTGGCAAGCTACAATAGCTCACTTTCAACAAGGGACCATTCCTTTAGAAGCACATCGGGAAGGAATAAGGCAAACTCATGAGCAAGATGCAAAAATAGTCTCCAGCTACATAGAATAGATAGAAAAGGAAAAGCGGAAGCAGGAGAAACAATAGAAGCGAATTGAGGGACTCGAAGAACATGTGAAACTATTAAAGGTTGATAAGGAAGATATGTTTACCTTGGCACAATAGGAAATGGATTGCCGCCCCCCTTCTCATAGCTATGACTTGTTCCTCCATGACCAACATCTATTCTTTTGTTTAGAAAAAGTCCACTAGGAGATCAATCATGATATGGAAGATTCAATGCAGTTTCTACACATCATGAGATGCCACAATATTTTGGATCAACATTTGATGTGCGAGTTGTACATGCATGACTACTTCCTGGGCAATGATCAATCATTTAACCCAGTTCCATATGTAGGAGAGATTCAACTGAGAGCCTTTACCTCCTACATAGTCAACCAGGTTAAATGGAAAAATTCTTTTGATATGTTTGAAGAAAATCAGGCAAATAGGTCACTTGTCATTCGGATGGAGAACTGTCAGTCTGTGAATGTTTACAACAAACACGAAACCCTCTTAGGGATTGAGGGATAGAAAGAACAGATGTTGGCAACTCAGCAGTGGTGTGTTAATATATGCACAAAACATATCTTCAGTTGTCAGGAGGAGGCCTGGGATAACTGCCAGAATGGCAGATGCTCTCATCATCAACTGTCAGGATACATGAGCATTTTGGGGCCCCCAATTTTTCTTGGGTTCTAAATAAGGTACCCCGGTGTATTACGTGCATGCGGCTTCGTGGGGTCCGATGGATGGGTTTTAGGTTTTGATTTCCCATTATCTGGCTGCTAGCTGGTCAGTACACTCCAGCTTATGAGGTAAGCGATGATTGGTGGAAAGACGTCATCCAAATAGATGGGTATAAGCCTTCGGGAACAAATGTGTCTGAAAAATATGATCTTGCACAACTTCACGTTGATCATCACAACTCTAACCCAGACTTGTGTAGGCGATGAATTGCATGAGGACATGCAATAAGGCCATTTGGGGGGAGATGTTGGTGGCTAAATTTGCATACTTTTACTCACCCTTTTACCCTGTTCGCTTTATCCATTTCACGCCAATAATGGTTAATCGATATCTTGAAATGCACTGGTATACCTCTCAATCATGTCTTTATGGATTATTGGTCAATGAAGCATAGTCATAGGGAATTATTACCTAAGTGGCTTGCTAATTCAATGACTAGGACCGTGATTCACTGAAAGATGCTATCAAAGATGGAAGCACTATCCTTGAATACTAGCTGCAACGGTGAATCAACCTTTCGATTGACACACTCATATCTTTTCACATTCTGTTCCGTTATGAAAACCACCATGTAATTAAGGGCAGACAATGTCGTAATTATAGGAGCTATATTATTGACAAATTGCATAAAGTAGAGTTGCAGGTTGTGAAAGCCATCACTGTTAAGAGTCGTTAATATTACAAGAGAAATACTCTAACTTTGAGTCTGTAATAGCATACTTGTAATATTTCTTTTATTAATGACAAATTGATCTTCTAAGCATATTGTGATTCATTAAGCTCGCCACAACCTTGATCATGGAGTTGGGCCCACTCTCCTGACTAGGTGCTGCGGGATTAGATGTGTGTTATGTTTATTTTTGTTAGTTTATTATTGCTTTGAATGTTTATCAATGTGTTGTTGTAAGTCCTTATTGCTGTTACTCTTATTGTTGTTACAATTATTACTTGTTGTTACTCTTATTTGTTGTTACAATATTGCTTGTTGTTACACATCGATGAATTTATAGTTAATGTTCAATGTTGGGTAGGGAAACTCTAGCCTACATATATAGTGCACGATAGCCTTGAAACAACTGGTAGAACCCCAGGTTGACAATTAAATGTGGATTGGGTGAATTGCATGATTCATACTTGGACACCAACACAACCAACAACCCAATTCGTAGGAAGCAAGAGCCATGTATTTAATTGCTAAAAGGGATAATGAAATGCTATCAAACATAGAATATTAATTTTAGATAATAGACATGACTTGCTATGGAAAAAATTGCATTATAAGAAGAATTCAAAATCCTTGGCAACACATTCTTCTTTTAATTCCCTTCATGTAAATTATCATACATAGTTTCCATGAAACTATTAACTCATTGTGGGTTATCTCAAAAAATAATTTCTAAATATTTCATAAATATTCATAATTTTGTAATAATTTAAAGTAGAAATAATAAATTTAAAATATCAACACTTTAAAACTAATAAGAAACAATAATTTCAAGAGAAATTATAGATATACTTGACAATGTGTACATATATAACTCGAAAAGTATGAGAGTATGCTTCAGCTCCAATGCCCTTACCAACTCATTGTGAACCATCCGGTTTTCCACCCAACCATATCTAGGGAGAAATTCTCCCCCTGGAACCCCTGAGCTGTAAGAGCTCCCAAGCAGTACCAAAATATAGCAATAGAGAGATATACAAGGAAAACTGAGGAAGATAAGTTTCACTTCCTCTCAATACCACTCATGGACAACTCCACTAGGTAGAACTACTTAGTAATTTAGTTTAGGAATTTCATATTCATTTCAACAAAGTTTGGATACTCTTCAAGACTCTCTCTCTCTCACTGTCCTCTTCAAGTATCTCCAACTCTTCGTATTAAAATGCACCTCCCCCCTCCTCAAGTTAGAATACATGAGACACATATATAGGAGGATCAACAAATCCTTGTCATAAAGTAGGAGTAATATGCATGATTTGTAGTCCATTTAGAGGAGTGTAACTCATGTCATTAAGGAGAGGTATGCATGCCTTAGTTAAAGAGAGTGTAACTTATGCATTAAAGAGAGCATAAGAGGAATACTTTACGACATGTCTTTAATGAGTGTAAGAGGAATATGACATTCTTTGACGAGTGCATAAAAGAGTGTAATGTATTATTAAAAGAGAGAGATATGTACATAGAGACATGAGAGTCATCAAGGAGAGGTGTGAAGTGATTGAAGAGATGAAGGTGATTTGTAATTCCCTTTTAATAATAATATCATAGTCTCATAAAAGATAATAATAATATTAATAATATTGAGGATTAAGTTGAGATTGAACTATTAGGATTGATTAATGATAAGTTAAGTGATTTTCCTTCAACTATACTTGATTACCCATTGGTTGAAGGTGATTTACTATTTTTGGAAAGTCATACTTCAGATGCTAGACATGACTTTCTATTTTTAGAAAGTCACTCCAGAATTGTCAGAAATGAGATTTAATTAAGTAAATTCATACCTAAGATTCCCATGAGTGGTATTTTTCTTCAGGAGAATAGGGATTCTGCATCCTTATTGCATACATCTTCTTGCTTTAGTAGATTGAGCACTGTGCGCCCTCATCTACTCCAAGGATCCAAGATTCAACACCTTAATATTTTAATTATTTAGGACTCCTCATCCAAATCCTTCTATCATAGATCTAAGACTCCACGTATCTATCTTTCATGGATTTAATACTCTGTACCCTAGTCCTTTTATTATAGATCCAAGACCTTCACACATCACAATCTCGTAGATCAAAGGAATCAAATGAATTTCATAATTAATTGATTCACATTTTACCAAATATTGTGCATGACTTCCATAGTCATTTTGGCTATGGGGAAATGATTTCTACATCCATTTATAGTTTGAACATCTTTGTTTGCAAATAACCACGTCCCTTGTCACATCCTGATCAATACAAGAATAAGCATATATAATCATAAAAATCATGTACCATGACTTCCCCAATCATTTATAATTTGAGCATCCTTGTTTACAAATGACCATGTCCCATGCCACATATTGCTCAATACAATATTAAGCATATATAATCATATATCATGAATTCCACAGTCATTAATAATTTGAGCATCCTTGTTTGCAAATAACAAGGACCCCTACCACGTCCTGTTTAGTACAATATTATGCATATATAATCATACAAATCATATATCATCCATAAACCAAAATTAACCATATGTTCCACATAACCATGATCATCCATGGATCTATGTATCTCAATCCTTGATCACCATCCATGTCATACACCTATGTCCAAACAAGGATACGAAAAGAGAAAACATCGATAATATGCTCTTAACCAAAATCAATTCTTATACACACAACCATAGATATTATCATAAGAACATATCAACCAGGTTACCCAAAATAGGTCTATAGCATATAACCATGTACATAATTTTGTCATGCATAATCTTATATCATTACATCAAAATCACACTCTCTAAGTGTCACAAAACAAACCTTTCCAAGGTGGTACAATACATTGAATTACTTAGAGAATATCTCTGCAAATATAGCAAACCAAGATGAATAAGCTTGACCATATGTTCACCCCAATGTTTCCTCAATGTCGTTCATGTTTCATGATCTAAATCCTCATAGACAAAAAGCTATGGAAAAGATTCCAAACTAACATGTTTGAGATAGAATTTCATAGCATTAAAAAACCCTAACTTCCTTGGAGCATATCTCCCAAAATATAGAAAACAAAGGTTTGAAACTTGAACCAAAGATTGCTTGTATTCTAAATATTCACTAGCTTTCACCATCTGTAACCTCTTAGAAAAAAATTATAGTGAAAATTTCACGATGACTTGTTTGAAATAGCAAAACCTAGGATCAAGAGCTTTGATACCATATGTTATGATCCTTGCACCTTAAAAATGATAAGAAACCAAGAATTACAATCCATTTCAAGGGGAAAACTTATTTTTTACAATAAATACGATGAACGAGACAATATTTGATGACCTAATACTAGGTATCCTTAGTATATATATGGGATACAAAGGATACAATTATAATAGAATGGGACCATGAGGTGTTCTATCCTACATAAAAATATAACAATAGAAATGTAATCACTCAATAATAAGGTGTTTTTAGGTTAACATGGGAATTATATATGGCTTAAATTTTTTATAATTATCAAGCTAAAATAATTTTGTTGTATATTATTTGGGTGAACCTTTTTTTGGGCAAAAATTGTGAAAAATTATCCCATTTGTGAAATTTAGCCCATACATTTTTCTCTACATAGTACATCATTCATTAACCTCATAAATGTAGTTGGTGAATTACATAGGCCAATTTACATTACAAACCACTCATAAAAACCTTTCTTGGTTTTGAAGGTGGTCTTCCAAGTATCCTCTTCTCTAACTCAAACCTTGTGATCTAGAGTTTAAGTCTGACTAGGTGAAGTATTTCTGTTGCCACAAATGATCTAATAGATCAAATATCTTAGATAGGGGGTAATTTTTCTTAACCATAATATTTTTTAACACCTTGTAATATATACACATTTTCTAAATCCCATCCTTGTTCAACACAATGATCATGGGTGACCCAATGGTGATGTACTCAATCGTATGACACACTGTTCTAGTAGCTACAACAATTGCTTCTTCACCTCAATTTATTCTATAATAGACTACATATACATCCTAATGTTTTTCTATGGGGAGTATTGCAATGGTTGGATCTCATTATCCACTTACCTCTTGTAGGATATCCCTTTAGGATTCTAGAACACATCCCTGTATTCCTGTAGCAACTCTTCCAGTTGTTGTTTCTGTTTCTTAGTACACCCATCTTGGGATGAATATTTTCTCATTGAATCTTCTACATACTAATTTTATCTTTAAAATAGTAAAACAAACTTCTTTTAGTAAATCATTAGTTTCTTGGCTTAATTAGCACTTACAAGCAAAATGTTTGATATTCCCTTATGCATGTTGATGGTGAGGGATTTTCCATCCTCAATGAAGTGGTACTAGTTGGATCTCCACATGAAGATTTCATCCCACATATACATATAGGGACTTCCAAACTCCATTATGCATATACAAATGAGAACTACATCTAGTTCTACTTCATCATTAAAGCCAACAATGATAGAAAATATAATATTGCACTATTTAGTTAGCTTTATTTCCTCATCCTTATTTACCCATCCCAATTGATATGGGCTTGGATCATCATGAATTTCCAATCCCAATTTTTTGACCATCTTCTTTGCAACAAAATTCACCTATGGTATTGAGTCGAACATAGCATCAATCTTTGTCTTCTTAACTTCTATCTTTATATGGACAAATCTAGTCTTTTCATTATCTTCCTATTGTTGAAGGGTACTTAGATTCACCTCCTTCTACACTAAATTATAAATGATCTTCTCTTCCATGTCTAAGTTTATTTCAACTTGGTTACTTAAGTTAGTGGCCATGTGGTCTCTTTTCATCTTTCTTTCTATTTTTTGGGCTAAGCTCAGGATGCAACTTCCATAAATTCTCCTTCATATGAATTTCAATGTTACATTGGTTTCAATAGTTATTGGGATACTTGCATTGGTGTGTTGTGGCTATCATATTTTATATTTTCTCTCTTCCAATTCTTCTTCCCCTGCTTCGAAGCCTACTAGTGCTCCTTCTACTTCAACCCACTTGATTTCCCTTTCTTCTAGCGTATGTTCTCTATGTATTGTTCTTATACACAAGTCTTATCCAATAATATAGTTCGAATAACATCACTTGCTTCTGCAAATGGTTTTGTAGACCCTCTATATACTTTATGAGTACATCTAGGTTCTTTGGGGAGACACCTAACATTATTTTTGTCTTTCTAAATTTGGTGGTGTACTCCAATACGCTCTTCCCCTGCTTTTGCATAAAGTAATGTCATTAGATCCACTAGTCCTCTACATACTTGATTAGGGTAAGATTGTGATTTTATGAGGATTTTGAAATCCTATGACTTAGTCACTAGAGGATTTCCATTCAACCTCAAGTTCTTCTTGTGGATTTCCCACCAGGTCAAGGAATGGACCTATAATTTTAGTCAAGTAAATTAAATCTTCTATCCTTCCTTTATATGATGAACACTAAAATAAACTTCTAATTTATGCAAATAGTGATTTAACTTCAAAGTGACAATCTCACCTTGATACAATTTGATGTAAACCTTCACTTCCATTTTAAATAGCGGCTATAAAAATTTCACAACACTTGATCTAGGCGTATCTCTTTCAAGTTATCTCTTCGGATCCTTCTACATTTATTCTCTACCTTTGATCTCTCTTTTGATTGGACCTTTGCATTAGAACCCCCATCTTCTATAAATATATTAAAATTATCAGTTAGGGCCTCCATAAGGAGACTCACATTACAATTTATATTTGCAACTTATGCTACCGACCATGCAAACCACTCCTTTGCAGGATTATGAGGCCTATTCACTTGTTGACCATGAATGGGGTTTTTTGACTTTTGTCTTAGTTGATATGGATTTGTTGCAAATCTGCACAATATACCCAGAGAAATCTTATTTTCTACCAATATGATCCACAAACTATCATGAATATTCCACTAGACAATTTGTCACAATGGATCTGATAAAATTATGTTTAAAATCCAAACTCTATACTATGAGGGTTATTTTCTCCTCTAATTTTTGGGTTTGTTATTTATTGTGTTATGATTATGCATGCAATATATAAAATGAGGAAAATAGAGAAAAATAAAATAAAACTCAAAAACCACAAATTAACACAAGATATAACCTGGGAAACCCTTTTAGGAGAAAACCCAATTGTAAAGTGAGACCACTTTGCTTCCTTTATTTGAAAGAAAAATGGATGAAAGTAAAAAGCAATGAGGCCTATGGTCTGTGGGATACTACAATACACATTTTATCTCTCACTACCCACTCTTGGCTACTCTTCTTATTTATGGAACAAAATGCACTCGAATAGAAAGGGACCCCTTTTCCTCCTAGAGGCCTAATACTTATAACACAAGTCGGTAACCTACGTATGGTTAAGTTAAAATCCTTCAACTCTTCGCTATAGTCACAATATTCTCCCTTGTAGATTATTATTCATCATTTTCATGTTTCTATCCCATTTTCCATGAATAAGGCGGGTCAACATGACATCCTATTGAATTATGGTAGTCAAAATAGGAAGGTCAACTATCAAGTAGTATAAAATTTCCATATATACTTTAATTGACGAATTTTTTGTGTTACTGGAAAGGTATTTATGTCTAGAATAATAAAAAAGGTGACTTAATTAGGAAACAAATTTATCCCCGAAAAATGTTGTTTAATGCCTCAAACTAGTCCTTGAAGGTTTGAGACCCTAATTTTCCAAACTAGTTCCCGTTGGTAAAATGGTCTTGTGAGTTGATTCCTTGACTCTTTCCACTTTAAGAGAATCAATATGGATGAAAAGAAATATAATGATCTAATTTATATCATTCAAGGTGATAATGTTTTCATTAGTTCACTCTGGAAAGGATCCAAGCTAGGGCTTTGTATTCTTTAGGTGGTGGTTTTTCTAGTTGACCATTAACCATCTGGAAACATGTGGTTTATGGTTTACCACTAACCATTTTGCTTTGATTAATACGGTGGTTTCTATATGATCACTAACCAATATACTTTAAATAATGTGTTTGTTTCTAGATTAACACTAATTATTTTCACTTCATCAATTTACTCCCCCTCTTAAGGGTGTAGGATAGTTTATTTTATCATTGTATTCCCCCCATTTAGGTGCAAAGAGTACCATATTTCACTATTTTTTTTGTGTATTTACCTCTATTTTGATTAGGTGGTAATTATGATGTAGTTTCTTCACTTATTGATTCCATCTCTAGGAATTTATCCTTCCATAATTAAGTATATTGTTAAGTTATTTTTTCTTTTGACATTTTTTTGAGAAGTGGCTTATCTTCCCACAATGAAGGCAAGAATGGAGATCAAAACATTGACTCTCCATGTGACCATTTCTTTGATAATGTTGGGGAACTTTATAAATACTCTTATATTAGTCTTTAATACCATGTTACGAATTAGGATGAGAGAGACAATACAAGAAATGCGGTGGAAAAGGCCTCAATACATTCTCATACCTTTATATTGATCCCAAGATATGAATTTAAAATACATCAATTTGAGCTTCTAGATATTCTAGATAAAGATATAGATATATATCTCACTAAAAAACCATCAGTGGATCATGATAATACCTCATCAAGATAAGGATTACTGCTCATGACAATATGGTCTCTATCTTTCTTATTGTCTATTGACTCATAGTCTAACAACGTTCTATAAGTTCATTCATGAGAAGATTCCAAAACTAACAAGCCTTGGGAGAAGAAAACATGGTGATTGTAGAATCATAAAGAAAACCTAGTGAAGGTAGAAGTGGAAAGAAAACCTTCAAAAAGAAAACCTATTGAAGGAAAAGTTGTCTAATAGACTTGATTAAGGTAGAAGTAGTAAGAAGACCTGACATAAGCAATAAGCAGAGTTGGT
Source organism: Pinus tabuliformis (assembly GCA_031772625.1). Classification (NCBI taxonomy): domain Eukaryota; kingdom Viridiplantae; phylum Streptophyta; class Pinopsida; order Pinales; family Pinaceae; genus Pinus; species Pinus tabuliformis. The sequence continues at coordinate 49,548,845 of CM062816.1, read as the reverse complement.
GAAAGCATAAGAGACCAACAAACCTAATGAAGGAAGAAGTGGTAAGTGGACCAAGTAGGTTGGTTCCTTCGAATATTTGCAGTGATGAAAATTGATGTCTCCTTTAGGTTTGTCCTTACAAATCTTACAACAAAGGGTATTGGTGTATCCTATAGTTTAGTGCCTACACATATTGTAGTAGAGGGGATTGGTGTCTCATATAGGTTAGTTCCTAGAAATCTTGCAGCAAAGTTGTTATAGACATTTTTGTGCCTTGCAGCATTGAGCATGAAATGTCCATAATCTAAGGGATCCAAAGTCCCTAAACATGTTGTTCCTACCCCTAGAGGAACAAGGCTAACAAACCACAGCAATTCACAAAAGTTCTCCACCTGAAACTGCTCAGAAACAAGTCAATTTAGGATCATTTCAGTGGCTACACTAGCTGTCTGCGCTGAATGTCAAAGCCAACACTGGCTACCTGCGTTGAATGTCAACTGGAACAAAGGCTACCTGCCCTGAACGAGAGTGGACAAGTGGCAGGCTCATTTCTCAAGGTGTCAAGACCCAGGAAGCTTCCAAAATGACACTTGCCTCAGGGAATTCGACTGGTGATGAGTAAGAGGTTCCAAATCTCCAAGTGGAAGCGAGAACCTCCAAGTGGACTCAAGAACTGATAGAGGGAGAGGACACTAGTCAGATCTCAAGCTGACTCATCCTCTCTCCAAACATCTATATATGGATCTCTCCTCCATGAGATCTAGGGGCTGGAATTTTATTATTGCAAAGAATTGCTGTTGGTTTGAGACTGGAATCATTGGGTGCTTAATGCTTTGAAGGGGCTAAAGATAGGAATTCCATTTGCTGGGAAGGAGATGCTGGATTGGAGCCCTCTGGGTTGTATCTCTTCCTGAACCTTGTTATTCATCAATAAAGCTATCTTGGTTTCTCCTATATGTTGATGTATTTTGATGTATGAATGTATTAGTGTATTTGGTTTATTTCTAATCCTAAATCAGTTATGAATGTGAATATCTGTCTTTGTGTAGTGTTCTTCTCTTGTCTCAAGCAGCTGTTCTCTTGTCGCAAGTAGCTGTCCTCTTGTGATCTTGCAGGAAGTTGTAGCTGGATAAGAAAGAAGGCAAGTAGCTGTGAACACCCAAAGAGAAGGGAGATTGGATCGAGGGACAAACGGAAGACACCGGTAAGTCTATTGATCTCTCTTCTTTCACATTTCATAAAGGAAGAAACCAGTATAGCTGTACTCGTTTGTTGCTAAGGCACTGTCGCACCTTAGGTGGATAGGATCGTCCTGCATAGGCATTTTTCCCCACAACAAAAGTGGATTGGTTTCTCTTGTAGGTTGGTGCCTATGACTCTTATAATAGAGGGGATTGATGTCTCTTATAGTATGGTTCCTACAAATCATCCAGAAGGAGGGATTGGTGTCTATGCATACAAAGTTTGTATTGGTAAGTTGGTGCTTACAAATATTTGTTATAAAGAAGTTTTCATTTAAATCTTATGTTCCATATGTGAGATTTTTTGGTTATGACTCATGAATGTTTAACTAAGTAAGAAATTTTATCATATTGATTCACCCCCCCCTCTTACTATAAGTGTGAATCAGACATTCTTAAAATTTTCATGCATTATTGTGAGTAAATATTTTTTCCTAATACATATTGTTTACCTCCAAGAGAATAGATCAATGATCGTAGGAGGATCTTAGCATTAGGTATGGGTATTGGGGTTTTTGACATGGTAAAGGAAGGAATTTGGGACTTATTCCTTAAAGGATTATTCTATGTATCAAGGCCCAAAACAAACACCTCAAACCACTATACGTGAAATCCCAATGATATCCTTAGCATATAGAAATGGGGAAAATGGTGATATTAGATACAATAAGTATGATTCTTAGGGTCATAAACATGAATTTTTGAGAAATCCCAAGACATAGGTTATAAAGTAAGAATCTAACCATATAGGGTGAAGAATAATTACTCAAACTACCACATAGGACATCCCAAGATAATCCTTGTCTTCCATGGGATATGGACATCATTAAATCATTTTGAGAAATAGTTATGAGTCTTGAGACCCTTTATATGGTCATGAGAGGAAACAAAATGATTGAAACGTATCATAATCTTTTATGGAAAACCTCTCATGGTTATCCTCACCTTTGTGTAGGGATACATGTGACATTAGTATATTTTTGATACTAAGAACAAGACTCTATGATCCCTAAACATTGTTGAAGGAGGAAACATAGGCTTTGCACCATGAAAGAATCTTTTGAGCATCTTGAAGAATAAAAACTTCATACAGGTTTCTGCATGAAGTTGGGTTACACTTTTTGGCAAGAAAGGGTATGTTTTGGGTGAAAAATAACAACTCGATCGACCCATTTTAAACAATCAATCAAGAAATATTTCAACCCTTGATTGAGTTGTTTAAGGGCCTAAATATATCTCAATCGAGTGTTAAAACAAACCCTTGATCAAGATCTTGTGTAACTCGAGGTTCTCTAGGAGCTCCATCGAGCGAGTGGATTGATTGAGCGATAGCCTCAAGCGAGCCATGTTTTTTAAGCTTCCCGCTAATACATCCTAGGTGCAAAATTAAAAAAAGTGGCTTGCTCAAGCATATGGGCTCGATCAACCCTTAAGGCTAGATCGAGCTATAGGTTAGATCAAGCCCTAGAGTTAGATCAAGTATTTGTTTAACCAAGTAAGGGATCAATGGAGGGTTTCTTAAAATCTCGATTAAGCTATTTGAATTTTATTATTCAAGCGCTTGATTGAACGTTTTAAGGGCTCGATTGAGCTCCTAAGGCCCTAAAACACAATTTTAGCACCCCTTCTGTAAATTTATATGCAACACCATTTTGCACCCTCACGAACTTAGGGAAATTTGTTTCCTTAAGCGGTGGAGTTGATCATGATGGATTTGTGAAGGAATCCTCTATCCAATGGCATATGAGTTTGACATTTTCAAATTAATATGATATTTTTCATGTAATTTCTGTTAAACATAATGTTTGAAATCATTTTGGATAGTTTCAAAGGGGTTGAATTAAAAATCAATAACATAAAATATACATAATGAAAAATTTCAAAAATATCAATATCTTCGTTTACGAGTCCTGTTCAAAAGGGTACTCTTTGTTTTTCAATTTATTTAAATAGTTGAAAAAAAACTTGCGTGAACACATGTCTACAAAATGCAATTGAAATATTACTTCGCCAACTTCGAAAAATAATAAAAAAATATAATTTTGCATTAAAAAAAATAATATGAAAAACTTAGTTCTCTTTGTGTATATCATGCTCTGATATATATATATATATATATATATATATATATATATATATATATATATATATATATATATATATATATTAAAAATTACACATTTTAGAGTAAGTTATGCTACGTAAACACACACATACCTCTTAAGATGTGTGAAAATTTGCAAGGACAAGCATTTCATTTAATGGAAAATTGACAGATTATACGACACTAAATATTTTGCATAAAATATCATTAGGACAACAACATAATTCTCCACAAATTGTATTTTTACTTCGAATCAAATTCACAGTGCTTATATGAATTTTGAAGGCTTCAATTCGATAAAAGAGTAAAATTTTGAAATTTCATAGCCGCGTTTTACCCAAACGTGTAACGCATCTTAATTCTTTCATGCATACACCATACATGACCTCTTAAGCATATATTTTCCCTCCAATTCTTGAGTGCAATTATTGAGGATATTGGGAAGTTTTGAGAACTTGTTATGGGTCTTGAGGTCTTGGATGTGTTTGGGATTGTGGGGAGGGACTGAGATCTTAGTTTATAAATTAATACTATGGGAATTAATTCCTAATAAAAACACATGACCTTTAAATAGTATATTTAGCTTCCTCGTGGAGCCCTAGTGGAGATATGTGAATTATTATAATTTTCAAGTGCAAGTTGTGGGCGAAGAGGTCCTCAACATGTTAATGAGAGAAAAACTATGATTTAGCCCATAAGGAAGATTTTATTAACCTAGGAACAAGAAGAACACCTTAAACACACCCTATTATAAACCATGCACTTTAAAAATGATAAGAATTCAATGAATACAATCGACTTGGAGGGTGGAACATCCTTTTATAGTGACTATAATACAAGAAAATATATGATGAGCAAACAACTAGGTATCCTTTGTCTATATATAGGAGACACGAATATTGAAAGCGTACAATGAAAGTTACTAACTTATATAACAATATAACAATAGAAATTCTAGGGTTAACATGATGCTTACCTAGGGCTTAATGTTACAGGGAAAAGTGTCTATATAGAACTGCTCTATCCCACTAAGGTGTGACAGCTGCCTTAGAAACAAATAGAGAAAAGCTACTTTCGTTTTTCCTTTATGAATTACAAATAGAGAAGTACAAGAAGACCAACCTCTGTCTTGCGCTAATCTCCTGATTTGATTCCTCTCTTCTTTGATAGTCTTTCGCTACCTGCTCCCTTGCACGCCGAGCTTCACAAAGTACCTGTAAGATCACAGTAGCATAGCACTATACAAAGACATGGATCTATAATCATAAACAATCTAGGATCAGATGTAAATTGACCATACAAATGCAGCAAACATCAATGACACAAGAGCATGGAGGAAAACTTGAATAACTTTTATTGATAAACAAGAAAGAGCCAAGAGGAGTTACAACCAGTTGTTTTGACCCAGCATCAACCTCTCAGTATGGAAGCCCCTCTTCACCTCATACAAAGCTTAGATCACCCAACAATCTGATGTTTGTCTCAAGAAACCAACATCAATTCCTTACAATATGAAAAATTCTAGCCTGTGGATCTCTGGGATGAGGGATCCATATATAGATATCTGTAATGGAGATGAGTAAGCTTATGATTTGATTAGTGTCTTCCCATTGATAGTTCTTGCTTCCACTTGGAGATTGATGATCTCTTACTCATCCTTGGTTGAATTCAGAGAGGCAAGTGTCATAGGAGAAGTTTCTGGAAGCTTCCATTGCCTCTCCACCTCGCGGAATGACACTGCCATTTGTCATTTCTCGCCCATCGCACCCCATAGAAGGGATTTTTGAAATGCAACACACCCACACAATGTATTTAGGTGAGATGCAACGCACTTGGCCAGTGGAGCAGCTGAAATGATCCTGTTTTTACCAATTCTGAGCAGTTTTTCATGGATAACTTCTGGGAGAAGCTGTAATCTGTTGACCTTGTTCCTTTAGGGGTTAGAACAACACTTTTAGGGACTTAGGAGCCCTTGGTTTATGGAAATTTCATGCTTGGGGTTGTAGTGCCCAAAAATGTCTATAACAGTTTCCCTTAAAGCATGAGGTCGTTAATCTTTTGATGTCGGGTGAAATGCTTTATTATGAGGATCCAAAGTTCTTTCAAGCTGGGAGGAGACCTGTAATAAGATACAATACAATACATTATCTTCATAATATTTTCATGATCTAGCTGAGGCGGGCATTCCCATGCTCAACTTTATAAATTCATTTTCATGTACATAGGACAGACAATCGTCTGAGTGTAGACTGATGATTTTGATAGAGCCATCATCCTTTTGATTGGATGATTATCTGTGCAGCAATGATGTACATTTGATGTCTTTATTTCCCTGAATATATATCGCAGCCCGGATGGATGAAGCTAGATCCAGGGTCTTCAATCTCATTCGATCTTCACTCGAAGTACAAGTCGATCCATGTGAAAGCTGTTCTGGAGTCGAACATGGAAAGACATCGCCTGATTACCAGCCAATGATGTAAGCTGTTAACAGGCGCGAGAGGAATCACCGATAATGATAATGACCCTCAAGGTACTGCAGTACAATTCACGTGGTGTGAATAAAGGACTTGGTGTCGAACACCACGCAAAATCTTTCGGTCGAAGGCCATTGATGTAAACCTATCGCCGGAAGTGAGAAACTTGCCATTGAGGCATGCAAGCTTCAAAGTACTGAATGAGGTGTTCCTAGATCAACTTCTTGGATAATGAGCTGATGTCGACAAGAAGCGATCCGTCACAGGAGGGCCTTAATGAATCCCACATCAATGACACGGAACGGAGCAAATGATTTTAATGGAGGTGAAAACGATCTGGTGATATAAGGTTCAGGGTGGCGGTCATGAAAGAATGGAGTATAAATGTATGGTAGTGGGTGAGACACAGGTGAATTCTCTGAATGACTTCTCTTGAACATATCGACGACACTGATGTGATGGATTGGTAGCATTAACCCCAAATGTGGATGGTATGATGGGACCATGGTGATGTGACCGGTGAATGAAACAACCCAACCCGACTTGGACGCGGAGTGGAAGTGTCATGTTCAAGAGCGACTTGCTACCAACAAAGTTTCTTCAAGTTTTCTTCCCAATTTTCCCCAGTCATTGCTGACCAGTACCTCTTTATTTTTGTCAAGCTTGAGGAGGATAACATATGCTTGTTCTATAATTTGCCCTCCGGGCAAACCCATCGCTATGTTTTAACGAGCCTAGCGATAGTGAAACTCGTTCTCATCTATAGACAAGTTTGCCGCTATTAAACTTTTAACGAGTTTAACGACAAAGATAACTCTATCCTTTTCAGTTTTAGAGAGTCTGAAAAGGAACGTAAAGGTAACTCCAAAATTCCTTTTTCGTCATCTAATCCCTTAAGTCCGAAAAAGTATAAAACGATACAGAAGGGATGAATTTTCGATACTTTTAATGAGCCGAACAAAACAAGCGCTCGATCTTTTTGTGTAATAATCTCTCAGGTCCAAAAAGATTAAAATTTAGAGGAGAGATAGCACTTCCGGTCCCTTTAACAAGCTGGAGAAGCCAATGGCTCGACAATCTTTTCATATTTTACGAGTCAGTTGAAAAGAGCTTAAAGGAGACTCGTCTTTTGAGGAACGAGTGATAAAATGGGTAGCAACTGATTCCAGGTAAGGTTTGGAATTTTCCAATCATGGCAGTGTTATAAGGATGGCTAGTGAAATCACTCTTCGCAGCTGTTCCTCAAAATGGGTAAAAAATCAAATGGAGGTGAATGATCGGCCAATGGAAAAGTGGAGGTGATGGTGCAAACACGACCAAGGCTTTAATGGCTGAAGTACTACATTCACGATGGTTATTTACCGGTGAATAGTTCATTTTTTAATGAGCTTAAACGCGGGGGGAAACATTTGCTCATGTCTTATGTTTATTTTTTAACGAGCTTGAACTATGTGCTAAAACTGCTCGATTAATCCAGTCGTGTGATAAGAATGTCTCATATATAAAAACGGAAATTTTTAGAGTTTTGCCCCACATCCTTTCTTTATGCAAGTTAGGAAACGACCAATCCTACGAGTTTAAAGGGTTAGAGGACCTACAAATTTTAAAAATAAATAGTCGCTCTTCGCTTGCACACCAAAAGGCTTGCATGCCCCCAGGTATAAAACAGAATTTCAAGGTTACCCCTTCTTCTTTCCGTTAAAACATTTGTTTTACCGGGAGAGGCCTACCTCTTACAGGTTACCCAAAGATTGTTTTATTCACAGCGCAAACAAAACACTTCTTCGGCGATGTTTACCGAAATAGACAAAGGTGAGTGAAGGAGGCTACTCCACTCACGTAACTTTGACAAGAGAATCTTGTTCTAGAATAACCCCCTCTTCCAATCACAGATGAGAGTACAGACTAGTCATATTCTCTCGCGGAAACCTACCCTATACCCGAAGTTTTCCTGTCGAAGCAAACCAGGGTGCATGCCCCCTGGGTTTCAGTCATGTCCCCCGAATCACTCGCGCTCATCAGGCGGGCGGACTGGAGATTGAGACATTTCTTGCGTGAAAAGACCATTCAGGGATGGTATATGACTATTTGATCTGTATGATCCGGGAAATGAAAGCTGGTCTACGAGCTTGACCACTCTTCCTTCATGCGGAAAACACATTACTCTAAAGAGTGAGGAGACAATTGCTCCCATGCAATAAATATAGTCTCGTCCAAGGAGTAGATTATAATCTAGGGGTCCTTGAACTACCATTACGTTCATGTGAACGGTTTTCCCCCTCAATGTTATGGGCACATTGGGAAGGATCCCTAACGGTCGACTGGTTCCTTTATCAAAGCCTGTTAGATTTCTCATCTCAGGCAAAAGCGATGGCGAACCAAGCGCTTTCCAAGCAGTCGAGGAAAGGATACTCACAGAAGCCCCCTCATCTATGATGGTACCAGCCATAACCATTCTATATATTTGAACAATGATTCGGAATGGTACACTAGCTGGTAAACGAGGTCTGCCTAGTTGACTCCAGTCGAAGGAGACAACTAGGTTGCTTGGAGGTGGGACCGAATAGACGGCCGGGTATGACTCTGACGAACTTCCTTCCTGCGGTAAAGGAATGGGTAAATTTCCCCCATGTTCATTGGAGTCTGTGCTTATGAAAAGAATTTGGACGGTGTTATCCTTATTCTCTTCAGTGACTGTATCATCTGAAGATGGAACCTCTGAAGGCAAGACCGGGTCAACTGCCGCCTCGATCTTTTGACTTTCATCTGGTATGGGTTCAGATGGTTTGTCTTCAATGATAGATGCTTCAGCCGACTACTTGAGTGGGCCAGCTGGATTTTCAACTAGTGATGGACTCGGCAAGAGTTTTTTATATCCAGGAGGAAGTCATAGCGGTGAAACTGGACGATCATCCAAAACTCTTTTAGCCTCGTCTAAGAAGGGACAACGGTGGACGGCATGATTGCCTTCACACAGTTTACAAGGAAATCTATATTTTCCTTTTTGTCCTGGGGCTTCACTTCCACTAGTCGACAGTGTGTTTTCAACATGATCATCAGAGGTTGACGACACCGGGTTGTGCAAACTAGGAGACCAGTCCCTTAAGATCCGAGGGATGCAAGGACAATATCTATGATAGTGGTCTCCTTTGCAAATGACACATGGCGATTTAGGCCTGGTCAGTGCAGTGTGTGGATTTTCGCTAGACGATGCTCATTTGCCCCTATTCGCTTTTGGCTCCTTCTTCTTCTTCTCTTTCTTCTTCTTTTCCTTCTTCTTCTCGGGTACTTGACTTTTTGCTTTACCAGCCCCATCAAGCGAAGAGGAAGGAGGAGAGGAAGAATTAGAGGAAGTAGAAGGTTGGTGGGTAACTCTGGACTCGTCTAGTTGCTGATTCGATTGTTTAGGAATTGCGGTGTTTTGAACGACAGAGGTTGAGAAGAGCCATACAGGCAAGCCGATTGTTAGTCCTGGAAGCGACAATGTGGCCATATGGGGTGCACCAACATCTCCCCAAGAGGAGAAGGGACTAGGATTTCCTCCAAGGGGAATTCCTTGGTTGGTGGATTCCATTTTCTCAACCCAAGATCAATGTAGGAAAGGGTAATGAGTATTCTGTTTAAAATAAAATTTAGACGCTTTGACAGAACTTGTTTTTTCAATTTTTAAGAGTCAAGAAAAAACAAAAGATGACTCTAGTCTCCTTCGATTTTTAATGAGCCTGAAGTGACAAGTGCTCAGATGGACCTTTTCTGTTAAGGAGTCTGAAAAGGAATGAAAGGGACTGCTCTGGAAATCTAGGTAGAGGGATTACCAAACCAATCGCAAAACTGCAGAATACTTTTTACGGTACGACAATCAATCTTCCCGAATGTTGTGTTCAGTGCATTGCGATCGATAGGGCAGCAGACACGGCTTCCTATGGATAAAGGATTAAGCCTATTGGGGTCTCCAAAAATATACTCGACGGTACGTGGGAGCACAAATCCATACTGGCACTTATCGCCTCAAAGTGGAGGAATCACCCAACCATCTGTGAGAACAACAGTTACCAGGCTTTACGATGCCGGAATACGTCTCTAGCCTAGACTTCTAAATGTTGTGCGTTAAGTTCCAAAGCGTTGTTAGATTCATTGAATTTATTTTATAGTTGATCTTGTTTATGAAGTTTGCCTTTCAGGTTCACCGCGAGATGTAGATGTAATTCCTAAAATGCAATCTAAGATGATAAACAAACTTTTTATCTTCTTTGTGCAATGAAAATCCTAGCTACTAAGGAAAGAAAGACAGAATCTTTTCACAAAGAGCAAAGAGCACACTCTAAATGCACTTTCCTAAATCAAACCAATTAGACTGTCTATATGAAAATGCACATGCATGTATTTGTTTTCGACTTTCTTAGTATATGAATGCTAAAAAGAAAGTTGATGCACAAATCTGAATTTCTTTTCAAGCGACAAATATCAACAAGTTTCCTTTCGAAATAAAAAATGGAGACGATCACAACACCTTCCGATTTTGAAATGAATACTTGTTCTTGACATTAGAAAATTACAAATTTAGACCAAAAACAATAGTAACAGGATAATCAACCATCAACAGCAATCAAACTCTTTCCTACGATTGAAATCGACACTTGCGACAGTTTCAAATCAAAGGACGACAGTACGATTATGCTACTTTTGCAAAGGAGAACTGAAAATGACTCAACAAACACACAAAAACATCTACAGTTCTTTTGTACAAAGGAGGCAGAATAACAACAAGGAAAAGGGGTTTCAAACAGACATATACTGATCACAGGCAGCAAAATTCAAGAATAGAACTGGAAAGAATGAATCACAGAAACCAAAACTGCACAGAGCCTAGTCTGATCAGCGCACCTGTAACACAGATAATTTGAAATGCAGCGCACCTTCTCCACTCGGGAAGTGCGCTGAAGTTCAGATTCTCTGAACAGTACCTGCGCTGGGCCAGAAACGAGATTATGTTTGGGTTCCGGGTCACAGTTTGCAGTTCAGTTCTTGGGTTTTGGCCAAGCAAAAAGCAATCAGTAATGCAACAATCAGGGGTAGATCTAAGGAGGATCTAAGAGCTATCACAAGGGCAATCAGATAGTTTGTGAATCAGTTGTTTAAATCATAAACAGATCCAGTAGATGGATTGAAGTAGCATTTATCTACTTTGCATTTGTTATTGCAAATGCAGTTCGAATGCTACCTGAAAGTTTATGAAACAAACAACAAAGAATGATAAACAAACAAACTAATTATTCCCTAGCGGAGTCGCCATTTTGTTACAGGGAAAAGTGTCTATATAGAACTGCTCTATCCCACTAAGGTGTGACAGATGCCTTAGAAACAAACAGAGAAAAGCTACTTTCATTTTTCCTTTATGAATTACAAATAGAGAAGAACAAGAAGACCAACCTCTGTCTTGCGCTAATCTCCTGATTTGATTCCTCTCTTCTTTGATAGTCTTTCGCTACCTGCTCCCTTGCACGCCTAGCTTCACAAAGTACCTGTAAGATCACAGTAGCATAGCACTATACAAAGACATGGATCTATAATCATAAACAATCTAGGATCAGATGTAAATTGACCATACAAATGCAGCAAACATAAATGACACAAGAGCATGGAGGAAAACTTGAATAGCTTTTATTGATAAACAAGAAAGAGCCAAGAGGAGTTACAACCAGTTGTTCTGACCCAGCATCAACCTCTTAGCAAGGAAGCCCCTCTTCACCTCATACAAAGCTTAGATCACCCAACAATCTGATGTTTGTCTCAAGAAACCAACAACAATTCCTTACAATATGCAAAATTCCAGCCTGTGGATCTCTGGGATGAGGGATCCATATATAGATATCTGTAATGGAGATGAGTCAGCTTATGATTTGATTAGTGTCTTCCCTCTGATAGTTCTTGCTTCCACTTGGAGATTGATGATCTCTTACTCATCCTTGGTCGAATTCAGAGAGGCAAGTGTCACAGGAGAAGTTTCTGGAAGCTTCCATTGCCTCTCCACCTCGCGGAATGACACTGCCATTTGTCATTTCTCGCCCATCGCACCCCATAGAAGGGCTTTTTGAAATGCAACGCACCCACACAGTGTATTTAGGTGAGATGCAACGCACTTGGCCAGTGGAGCAGCTGAAATGATCCTGTTTTGACCAATTCTGAGCAGTTTTTCATGGATAACTTCTGGGAGAAGCTGTAATCTGTTGACCTTGTTCCTTTAGGGGTTAGAACAACACTTTTAGGGACTTAGGAGCCCTTGGTTTATGGACATTTCATGCTTGGGGTTGTAGTGCCCAAAAATGTCTATAACACTTAACATGAAATTTCACCTCAAACATGTCTTCTCTTCAACACTTGACTAACTACATGTGTTTCTACGTGAAGGGTTCATCTTAGGATGTCTCGTTTTCCACTTTTAGGTGTATCAATTTGATGAGTTACTATGTAATTTCTCAATTTCATAGTTTCGTATACCTTTCAAGGATTTTTTCTATTTGTAGTATGCTTTTCGCTTCTTCATTAATCTTTGGTAAAATAGTTTGGACTGGGGCCTTGTCATCCATTGCCTTCTTTAAGAAAAAAAATGGAAGAATGGATGTACACATGATGATGTAGCCATTTCCAATTTGTAATCCATACTTCTATTCCCATACAATGCCTTGTAGGGGTCATAATACTTGGTTTCTAATTCATTATCCTTGTTTTATTGCTAAAGGGGAATTTGTTTATATGGTTGTAGCCTTAAGAAAACCCCACCCCCCACTTCAAATTCCCTTCACTACGATGTTCATAGACTTGTTCTTCATCTTATTTTTTGCTATAACCAAGTTGTCATTCAAAAGCTTCAGAACCTCTTGTTGGTGCCTTATGTGGTCCTCCTCTACTTTACCTTTGTAGTCCCTTTCAAAGGTGATATAATAGATGGTCCTTGGCTCCTCCATTTTTATCAAAAAATGTTTATTAAAATATTTCCAATGCCAAATTTGTAACCAATACACTATTTGTTATATTTCAATAGACTTTATCTAGAAAAAGAATCCTTACACAATGAATATGCATATCTAATTTTTTTAATTTTTTTTTTTATTTTTTTTTTCCATAAAACCCTTCAGTTGAATTTGTAGATCATTTTCTTTTAACTAAAACATTTTTTTCCCAAAACTAAAATATCTCTACTCCCAAAAATAAAAAAACTTTAAATTAATTTAGGAAAAGCAAGAGCATGTCTTGGTAAAATTTGAAAAAAAAAATTGAACCTAGGTTAATAGATCCCTTGCCAATTTTGGAATCTATTAGAGAAGGGTTGCTTTTGTTTTGAGATCGCATGATGAAAAAGACTTTGTTTTCTTGAAACAAATTCACAATCCCCCAAAGCATTGATGATGTAAACCATAAGATTATTGCAAGCCTCTTGTCTCTTTAGTCCAAAATTCTTATTTTCCACATCTAGCTAGAGGATTACATTTTCTTATAGGAAATTATAGAGCATGCCCAAGAATTTGAGAAGAATGCTCAAATTTATGATCACAACCAGGTGAATTTTCATATAGTAAGGGACACTCATTCTCAACCTACCTAGGCCCAACACAATGGGGTTCAAGATTGAGAGACTACCATAAGAAGCAATACAACTTGTTGGGTTGTGTTATATTCTTTCCACGACTAGCTCCCCTAGTTAAACCAGGGGGTTAGAGGGGGGGCAGAGCGCCCCCTTCGTTGCACCAACTATGTAGCAGTGGGGTGGTAACCCCCCTTGTATGGGGGGTTTGAGGGGGGTGGTTAGCCCCCCTCTACGGGGTCCAGGGCAACACCCCGGCGAATTTTTTTTTTTGGACCCTATATTAGGTGGGCGGACCTACTTATGGTTTTGTGCATGGTTTTCGCAAATGGTTTTGGGCACGATGGTTTTCGATCCATGGTATTGGATTCTTCAGCATGTATATATATTTGTATTGTAACATTGAAAGGAACATAATGAAAAACAATTTGGTAGTCCCGGTTTTGGGATCCATGGGAAAATCTTTGTGTATATTTGTTTTATGTGTTATGCTCTCGCTATTGTTTATTTTATGTGTTTTAAAATTCGTATGTAGGTAATTTCTGTACGGAGTTAAAACCTACATTTGGTATCATAGTTGTTTTGGCTTCAAGGGGACGCCTTTGTTGTTGAGGGGTTTCACTCAGGCCTGTGGTAGACCCTGTTCAGTGGGAGATCTGCGGGATCGATTCTGGTGGTGAAAGAAGATGGCGAGCAGTTGAAAGATAGATCAAGAAATTTAATGGTCAGAGTTTTGAGTTGTGGAAACTCAAGATGGATGATCTGTTGGTGGATAAAGATCAGTGGATCACGGTAGATCTGGGTAGTAAACCAACGAGAGTGTCTAATGAAGAAGGGAAGAAGTTGGATCGAAAGGCAAAGAGCACAATACGATTGTGTGTCTCAGATTCAGTATTGCTGAATGTATTAGGGGAAGCTACGATGAAGGCTTTGTGGGACAAGTTAGGGACTTTGTACCAATCTAAGTCTTTGGTGAATAAACTGTTCCTATGGAAAAAGCTGTATAACATGAGGATGAAAGATGGAGACTCATTGACAGAGCATCTGAACACATTTAATACTGTGGTAAGTCAGTTATTATCTATTGATATTAAAATTTCACATGAAGATAAGTGCATCAGTTTGTTGTGTTCTCTACCAGATTCGTGGGATAGTTTGGTTATTATAATAGGTAGCAATGCAGCTGCCTTGAAATTTGATGAAATAGTCTCATCCTTGCTGACGGGGAGATGAGATAGAAAAATATGGAGAGCCGAATGGTGATGCCTTGTCTGTACAAGGAAGGTCCCAGAACAAAAACAAAAATAAGTCATCGAGTGGGAGATATAAATCTAGAGGGAGATCTAAATCTCCAGGAAAACCTGTAAAGGTGTGCTAGAAATGTGGAAAGGAAGGGCACTACAAAAGGGACTGTAAATCTAAAGCTCCTGACAAAGGAAAGGGATCTGATGATGCTCATTCTGCAGAGGTGAAAACCACCTTAGATGAAGGTGGGGATGTGTACTTGGCTTCTTCAAGTACACATGTAGATCATGAGGCATGGTTGATTGACTCAGGTGCATCCTTTCACTTCACTCCCCATAGAGAGTGGTTCTATGAGTATGAGAAATATGATGGTGTTGATGTCTTCTTGGGGGATGAAAAAAAGGCTAAAATCATTGGTTGTGGAAAAGTTATGTTGAATTTGCAAGGTGGAAGGATTAGAACACTTCTAGGTGTTCTGCATATTCCTGCATTGGCCAGAAATCTGATTCTGTAAGCAAGCTAGATGACGCAGGTGTAAAAATAGTGTTCGAGAAGGATACTTGCAAGGTGGTTTGGGGAGCACTGGTATTGATGCGGGGAGTTAGGTTGGAACTCTGTACAAGCTGTAAGGTAGCACTGTTGTTGATGGGTGCAATAGTTCTATGGTTCCTGAAAGTGGAGCAGAAAATCTAGTGGTCTCTAGAGAAAAGACCATGCTATGGCATCAAAGGCTTGGACATATTGGAGAGAAGGGCCTTCAAATACTTCATGGTAAAGGTATGGTAGAAGGTATGACTAATAGCTCTCTGGATTTTGATTTCGGTGAAAATTTTGTATATGGGAAGCTGAATCAGGTGAGTTTCCTCTTTGGTGGTAAGAGGGCGAACAAATATTAGAGCTTGTACACAGTGATGTGTTTGGACCTATGAAGGTTCCATCACTTGGTAAGTCTGTGTACTATGTATCATTTATAGATGACTTCTCAAGGAAGACATGGATATATTTCCTTAAGAAGAAATCTGAAGTCTTTGACAGGTTTAAAGAATTTAAGGCTCTGGTGGAAAACTAGACAGAGAAGAAGATAAAGGTGATGAGGATAGATAATGGTGGAGAGTTTTGTAAGAAGGAATTTGAAGAATTTTGTAAGAAGTGTGGTATAGCACAGCAAAAGACTACTCCATACACACCTGAGCAAAATGGAGTTACAGAAATAATGAACAAGACGTTGATGGAAAGGGCAAGAAGCATGTTCAGTGGTGTTGGGTTAGGACAAGAATTCTAGGGAGAGGCAGTGGAGACTACATGTTACCTGGTGACCAGATCACCTTCATTAGCATTGGAGGATAAGACTCCACAAGAGGTATGGACTAGTAATAAACCCTCTATTTCACATCTGAGGGTATTTGGATGTGATGCATATGTGCATGTTCCAAAGGAGAAAAGAAAAAAGTTGGATAGTAAATCTGAAAAGTGCATCTTTATTGGGTATAAGGATGGTTTAAAGGGTTATAAAATTTGGAACCTAGTAACAAGGAAGGTTGTGTACAGTCAAGATGTGGTGTTTAGAGAGGTGAAATATGTTATTAAACATGAATTCCAACCAAAGGAACTTGAGAAAATAGAGTTTGAGCTAAAGGAGGAAGAATAAGACACTACAGTAGAAGAGGAATCAGAAGATGAAGAGCCACAAACTCTGGTTGTGATAAGATCAGCTTGAGAAAGAAGGAAACCAGAAAGATATAATCCATATGGTTTCTATTCAAATTTTTCTTTATCTATTACTGATGATGATCCCAGAACTGTGAAGGAAGTAGTAGATGTTGGAAATAATACTATGAGGGGGGGTGAATCAGTATTATCAGATCAATAATTTTATTTCTCAAACATATTTATATACGCTACTTCAGTGAAGTGAACTAGTGTGTACACACAACTGTGATTAGAGAAACTAGCGTATATACAGAGAACTTGTGATTTAGACTATTTATCATGTGTTGATATTAAACTAGTATATCAGTAACTTATTAGACAGTGCAGTTAAAACATAATAAAGCATCACACATAAGCAACACACATGAACACCAATATTTAAGGTGGAAACCCAATGTGGGTGAAAACCACTTGCTGCTGTCGTCTCCGTCTTCGTTTAATAATAAGAAAATCCATTTACAATCTTGTACTGGTGTAGAATCATACCAGTACGTAGGATTCTACCTGTAGAAGGTTACACCCTTCTCTCATTCTCCAGCTTCTACTGGAAGGGAGCTACAACCCCCTAGCTCTTCTACTAGCTAATATGTTTACTAGTACATAGGTGCCAGCCTACAGAACAACTCCACTGATCCACCAGGGACCACGTTTCATGAATTTTCAGACTGGATGCTCCTGGCACATATCAAGACATATGAAGACCTGGGCTCATCAATAACCCACCAGAAATTTAGAAACTCAAACTTCATTAACCAACATGCAGTTAACAATCAAATCACTATCACCAGAACACTGTGTTGAACCCATAAACTTGCATCATCATTCAGAACTAGCTGTAACCTTAGAAACCATGCATCAGACTGTATACACTACTTGGCTGAACCCAAACTATGTGTATACGCTACTTCCGTTAATCAAACTTGCGTATACCTCCAACGCTACTGCAAACATAAACTTTTGAATCAATTCTGTACCACCAACAATATACTCAACATCTATTGTCAACTTACAGAGCTTTACACAGGCAACAACAAAGATCACTTCTTTTTACTTATGCAATCAATCTATCAAATATCAAACTCCTAATTCATTCAGTTTTACATTCAGATCTAAGAAGACTTCATTGATAGACAACAATAAAACAGCAACACTGATATGATAGATCAGTCATCCTTGAACATCTAGCTTTTCTTTTGCATACGCTACTTGGAAGAGTCGAACCAGCATGTATACGCACCTTCACCAAAGCGAACCAGTGTACAGATCTGCAAATACTTACTTCATAACTCCACTGCACCTCCGGACTTCAGACATACCCAAATCAGAATATTTACAATGAAAAGCATGCGTGAGCATTTAGATATAAACTATCCATGATCAAACCATATAATAATAATTCGTTTTAGGTCTCATGATCCTGATCCATCATTAGATCTCATCCCCATCAACCGCTAAGTCTCATCCTTAGTTCAGATCAAAAAAGGCGCCATAAACCCATAACATGCATATTTGCTTTTGATCTCTCTCTTCATAAGATATTCATTACTTGCACACTTGGCCTAATGATCTTCTCCTTCTTATATAGTTTTAGGCCTTTCTCAATACCTTGGGCCAAAACCACTTAGGACCAATACCTTGGACCAAATACCTTAGACCAATACCTCAGACCAAATACCTTGGGCCATATACCTCGGACCAATACCTTGGACCAAAACCTTGATTTTCCATCCCATACGCACTTTTCCTTCTGTGAAAGTGCGTGTATATGCATACGCGCTTTTTGTTCTGTGGACCAGCGTGTATAAATTTTTTTGACTAAGTGGACTTGCGTATACTTCTTAAGCTGCTTTACATCAACCTTTTCCTTTACCTTCTTTATTATGATCAGTAGACCTTAGTTCCATCTTCTTGTTCTTCTGTACCAGTGCCCTGTTACCTCTGAATAGACTTGTTACACTGTAATTTTCCATATTACTTCTAAAATGATTCCTTTGAACTACCTTGCATTTTGTCACATCTGTAAACACATCTGCCATGCATTCTGTTACATCTGATATCTCTCATGTAGATTCATCTCATTACCATATACAAGTGAGTTGTTCTGCTACAATTGGGTTGCCATCAAGTATAACACATACATCATAATGCCAACAGTAGATTCAGAGGATGGAAAACTTTGGAAAGAGGCCATGGTTGATGAAATGGCATCTTTGCACAAAAATGAGGCTTGGGATATGGTGGAGTTGCCGGCTGGAAGGAAACCCATTGGAAACAAATGGGTGTTCAAGAAGACAAATGCAAAAGGAAAGGTGGAGAAATACAAAGCTCGTTTGGTAGCAAAAGGTTATTCTCAGGTGTCGGGAATTGATTGTGGTGATATTGTTTCTCCTATTGCCAAGGTAGCTTCTATTAGATTACTTTTATCTATTGCTGATGCTTTTGATTTTGAGGTAGAAAAGATGGATGTGAAGACAACATTTCTTCACGGGGATCTGGAAGAGGAACATGAAGTAACCTGAAGGATTTGTGGTGAAGGGAAAGAAAGAACTGGTATGCAAGTTAAAGAAGTCTTTGTATGGGTTAAAACAGTGACCGAGGATGTGGTATTAGAAATTTGATACATTTATACGGGGACTTGGCTTCACCAGAAGAAAAGCATATCACTATGTGTATTTTAAATTAATTGGTGACCGTGTTATTTATCTGGTCTTGTATGAGGATGATATGTTGCTGGTTGTAAATGACAAAGAAATTATCCAAGATTTGAAGACCCAATTTTCCTCCAAATTCGACATGAAAGATCTTGGTGCTGCAAACTATATTTTGGGCATGGAAACTAAAATAGATCAGGTAAAGAGGAAGCTCTGGTTAAACCAGAGGAAGTATGTTGAGGAAATACTGCAAAGATTTAATATGCATGATAGTAAACCAGTGAAGGTTGCTATTCATATAGGTGTAAAGTTATCTGTTGAACAGAAGACACAAGAAGAGGAAGGGGACATGTCTCGTGTTCCATATGCAAGTGTAGTCGGTAGCCTGATGTATGGGATGGTCTGTACTAGACCAGACATTGTACATGTAGTGGGAGTATTGAGTAGGTTTATGTCAAAACCAAGGAAGGAGAATTGGACAATAGTGAAGCAGGTTTTCAAGTATTTGTGTGGCACTAGTGATTATTATTTGTGCTACCAAGGAAGACTAGGATTGGACAGAGCTTTGAATATTCATGGCTTTTTTGATGCAGACTGGGTTGGAGATCTAGATCAAAGAAGATCTACAAGTGGGTATGTGTTTAACCTATTTGGAGGTGAAGTGAGTTGGATGAGTAAGAAACAATCTGTAGTGGCACTATCAACTACAGATGCAGAATACATGATAGATACTCATGCAAGCAAGGAATCAGTTTGGTTGCAGAGATTGTGTTCAAGTATGGGGTTAGTACAAGGAGCTATAAGAATAGATTGTGACAGCCAAAGTGCAATTTTCTTGGCAAAGAACCCTACTTATCATTCAAAGACAAAGCACATTGATGTTCATTATCACTTTGTAAGGGATATGATAGAAGACAAAAATGTGTTGCTAGTAAAGGTGGACACTTTGAAGAATACTGTAGATGCATTAACAAAATCTGTGAGCTCTGAGAAGTACTCTTGGTGTAGAGAAACTATGGGCATTACAGGGCTGGATAAATGACTAAGCTCTCCCATGGCCCCCTGTGGAAATAAAACAAGTGGGAGAATGTTGGGTTGTGTAATATTCTTTCCATAACTAGCTCCCATAGTGAAACCAGGGGGTTAGAGGGGGGCAAAGCCCCCCCTTCGTTGCATCGACTGCGCAACAGGGGGGGGGGGGTAGCTCCCCTTGTATGAGGGGTTTGGTTAGTCCTCGTCTACAGGGTCCGGGGTAGTGCCTCTGGGAAATTATTTTTTTGGACCCTATATTAGGTGGGTGGACCTACCTATGGTTTTGTGCATGGTTTTCGCACATGGTTTTGGGCGATGGTTTTTGGTCCATGGTATTGGATGCTTAGGCATTTATATATATGTATTGTAACATTGAAAGGAACATAATGAAAAATCAATCTGGTAGTCCCGATTTTGGGATCCACGGGAAAATCTCTGTGTATATTTGTTTTATGTGTTATGCTCTCGTTATTGTTTATTTTCTGTGTTTTAGAATTCATATGTAGGTAATTTTTGTACGGGGTTAAAACCTACATTGGTTATGTGCCCACCAAAAAAATTGAACCTAGGTTAATAGATCCCTTACCAATTTTGGAATCTATTAGAGAAGGGTTGCTTTTGTTGAGATCACATGGTGCAAAAGACTTTGTTTTCTTGAAACAAATTCACAATACCCAAAAAGCATTGATGTTGTAAACCATAAGATTATTGCAAGTCTCTTTTCTCGCTAGTCCAAAATGCTTATTTTCCACATCTTGCTAGAGGATTACATTTTCCCATAGGAAATTATAGAGCATGCCCAAGATTTTGAGAAGAATGCTCAAATTTATGATCACAACCAGGTGAATTTTCATATAGTAAGGGCTACTCATTCTCAACCTAGCTAGGCCCAACACAATGGGGTTCAATATTAAGAGACTACCATCAGAAAAAATACAACCAACATAAGCGAGGGTTGTTGCAAAAATGATCTCTAGAGTCTATCAATAATATAGAGGGTTTGTAACTTAGCCCAGATCCAAACCATAATCCACAATGGTTAATGTTATGAAACTAGCTCACAAAAAGATAGAAAAGAGATATCCACGCATTAGAATTCAGCCTCTTCGAGGGGGAAACCTCCTTTACATTACATAAATGAAGAATTCTTCGATGATACAAATGAAAAGACCTCCTTTCTATATATAGGAGTCTAAGGGGTTATAACATAATCAGAGCCGACATAACAATAATAATGTAAGGGCACAATGATAACAATAGTGGGCTTCTATGGGGCACAATAGAAACAATATGGGCACTACATGGGTACATCAATATAATGAGTGGGTTATACTAATAACAATAAGGGGTTACACTAGTAATATAGGGGCCTAACATGCCCCTCTCCTTCAAAAAGCGTTGTCCTCAATGCTTGAGTAGTTCTTGATGCTTCTGTATAAAATTCTTGTCCTCCCATGTGGAATATTCAGCGGGTAAGTTCTTCCACTTGATGAGATACTCTGAAATTGATCGATTTCGTAGCTGTCGGGTTCTTGTTTCTGTGACTGCTCTAGGTTCCAATATGATTTTTCCTTCCTCTTCAATTTCTGGCAATATTGCTTGAATTGGGATCTTTTGCAACTTTTGAATAAGTGGCCATACTTCTTCGTCCTTCTTCCATTCATCCCTTGCTTCGTTTATCCAATCTGGTTGGATAATATAAATAGCACAAAATAATGCTTCCACATCCTCATCCTTGAAGAGTCTTCCCATTCGGTAAGGTCGCCATTTTTTAAGTGCATGTAGTATTGCCAACATTTCCTTCTCATAAATAGCTTGCTTGAGATGTAGCAGTAAAAATACCCAATCACCTACATCAAAACATTTTTCACTACGATGTTGATCTACCTGTTGTTTCGTTTGATTTTGCACCGAAGTGGTGTTATCCTTTAAAACTTGGAGAAGTTGTTGTTGATGCTCGATGTGATCTTTCTCTGCTTGAACCTTTTTCTTCTTGATATGTCCTTCTATCTTTTTAGGAGTGGTAATTTCTTCCAGTCCTTTACAAGATATGGTCGGATTCATTTCTTGATGCTCGATGTGATCTTTCACTTCTTGAACATTTTTCTTATTGATGTGTCCTTCTATCTTGATAGTTTGAGGAGTGGTAATTTCGTCCATTGAATTACAAGATATGGTTGGATTCATTTCTTCTTTCTCGATGTGATCTTTCACTTCTTGCACCTTTTTCTTCTTGATATGTCCTTCTATCTTGAGAGTTTGAGGAGTGGTAATTCTTGCCAATGCTTTACAAGATATGGTCTGATTCATTTCTTCTTTCTCTGGGGTGGTGTCCTGGCGTATATCCTCTTCTTTTGATATTTCTTGATCCTTTTCTTCCTCCTCTTCATATTCTATGTAAAATAATTTCTTCTCAGCACACCTATGACCTTTAGTGCATTTGCTATCACAATTGTAACAAAGCCCTTTTTCTCTTTTTTCTTCCAATTGCTGTGGTGTAACCCTTGTAGGTTGTGGAAGGCTGGGAGAAACAACACTTGCATCTTTATAGTTGTGAGGGGTATGCTTCCTGGTTTCCATAATTTTTCTTTCCATTATGTCACAAAGCCCTTTTACTCTTTCCACTTGTTGTGGTGTTTCTCTAAAGAAGGTGTTGCTCTTTGTATCCTCATAATGTGCTATCATTTCCTCCGTGAAAATTGACCACGTAACAAGTTTTTTACGAGAACAAAGCCCTTCATACCATAATAATTGATCTGGTTCTAAATATGAAGATGCAATACATACCTTTTGTAATAGTTGTACACCATGTAGATCAAAATATTGCTCCATCTGAAGTATCCAATTTACCAGATCCTTGCCATCAAACTTCCTCATCTTTCTTTTTCTTGATTTTCGGAGCTCGACCTTGAAACGACTGTAACTTTGTACTTTCAGATCTTTAAGTTCTGAAATTGTGAACTGTAGTAGCCCTCTGTGTCCTCTTTCCAATGCCACCAGTCTTATTCAAATTGGATTCACTAAGAAAGAGTTATGCACAATCTCCCAAGATGACCTGATTATAGACCTTTCCAGAAGAGCGAAATTATACGAAGTGCCACGTGTCACTGTTTCAACCTTTGGATCTAAAAAATGCATACAAGAAACTAAAGTCCATCCTCTTTCTGTACCTTCTTACGAAATTTCAATCCGATCCCCAGAGAGAAAGTTATGATGATTTTCCCCAGGTCACCTGTTTTGAATGTAATTCAAGAGTCTGCAAAAGACCAACTTCCTTAGATCATATCTCCGCAAATATCACGTGAAAAGCTCTGAAATTCGGACCCAAGGTTTAGCGCGATTTCTTCTAAAATGGGTTTTTTTTGCAACTTCTGAAACGTCACAGAAAAAAGTTATAGCGAAAATGCCACGATGACCTGTTTGGAGCAGCGAAACCCTAGAATCCAAAGCTCTGATACCAAATGTTATGAAACTAGCTCACAAAAAGATAGAAAAGAGAGATCCACACATTAGAATTCAGCCTCTTCGAGGGGGCAACCTCCTTTACATTACATAAATGAAGAATTCTTCGATGATACAAATGAAAAGACCTCCTTTCTATATATAGGAGTCTAAGGGGTTATAACATAATCAGAGCCGACATAACAATAATAATGTAAGGGCACAATAATAACAATAGTGGGCTTCTATGGGGCACAATAGTAACAATATGGGCACTACATGGGTACATCAATATAATAAGTGGGTTATACTAATAACAATAAGGGGTTACACTAGTAGTATAGGGGCCTAACAGTTAAACTAATATCATTGTAACCATTGATCTAGGTAATTGGTGAATTGGAAAGATTCCTTCGATCCCATGTAATAGAAGGTGTTGGGAAAACTCAGATCACTAAAAAACTTTAACCATGGATCTAGATACACTAGTGAATTTGTGCCATTGATTTTATTGAAAGATGTAAAAAAACCAAGATCTAGTGCCACTTAGATTAGTGTAAGATATGGAAAGGCTTTTATAGATGATCAATAATGAAAAACTCAACCCTTCATGCATAGTTTCAAGAAAACGCCAAGGAGAATACAACCTAAATGCATGACCTAGAATCTTTTGGGAAGAGGCTTGAAATAATAGATACACCAATACCTCAACATTCACATTGAATTCTCCTAAAAACAATGAGATTTTTTAGAAACTTTCTTCCTACTAACTCTAAGAAATAGAACTATAAATTGCTCACAAATATCTTAAAAAAAAGAGAAACAAGAGGCTTGTTTATTTTCTCTAATACCATCTAGATGTATTAAAAACACCAAGGATCACTCTACCAAATGAAAATGCATCTCATTCTTAAGTAGATATAATATTGAAGAAAATGAATAAAGGTATTTTCATCGATTATAAATTTACAATACATCAATCCTATTTATAATAGATAAGTGGTTCCCAATGTGAATAAAGAAATAAGTTACAACTAGGCAAATGAAATTCCTACATAAGAGTACATGTCCCAATGTTATTTAACATTGCAACTCTAATATATTGAAGGGAGGAGGGCCCTCCATCCACATGCCATGCCTATCCACATGTCATGCCTCATGAATGAGATGGACTAGAAGGGAAAAATTCATATGTCTAATCATCCTCATCATTATATGTAATACCTTAATTCAAAGGATATCTCTAGTCAATCATCCTACCTAGAATCTTTGTCAACCTTTTACAAGTTTAAATTTTGTTCCATTTATCATGGAAATATCTAAATGAGTCTAGGTAAACTAGCTTGAATGATAGCTTGTAGAGCACTCATCCTTGAATTTAGCCACCAAAATAAATCTTTATGTAATTTTTGAAAGGTTTCACGTGACTTTCGTCTTCAACATTAACTTCCTTATGTGACCCACAAGGTTTGTAGGACCTTATAATAAATCTTAGATGGACAATGGAGGAGGAAAAATGACACATAACTACTATTGCATTCTTAGGGAAGCATGAAGATTTAGGCATGAATTTTGCTAGTCAAAAGGGAAATTGAGGAAACTTGGACATGGTCACTAGCAAGGCATTCTAGTGGAATAATTATAAGGTCATTAAACATAATATTGTTATCAACAATTGGCAAAGCACTATACGCATGCATTGGAGATAGAAAAGCACCTCCTTAATATCAAACACTACAAGAAGGTGTTGTCTATTTTCAACTTAGTCACCGGAGAATCCACAGTAAGAACCATTTTCTGCCAACGTTTCGAATCCCAACCGGGATCCATCATCAGGACAACATGAATGCTTGATAGAAGAAGAGCAGACTATTAGGGTTTAAATAGAAATGAGGAGGGAAAAGAGGGGAAGGTCGGCTCTCAATTTTTTTGAGAAGTCGGCTACCCCATTTATTTATTTGTTTGTTTATTTATTTATTTATTTATTTTTTATTTTTTGAAATGATTATTATAACTTTATAATAAAGGTGTTGTCTAACTATTCTACATTTTATTCTTTTGGTTGGATTCCATCAATATAGTTATGGGTGAGATTTTTTTTTATTTTTTAATTGTTTAAAATGCATTTTTGACCACATAAATTTATTAAGCACCCTAAACTTGGAGAGCTCCCAGATTTCAGAGATACACAACTCAAACTTTTACTCTAACAAACCATCTAAAAAAATTATAAAAACACAAACCATCTCAAGTAAAAGCAACTGAAATTGTCCATGTTGGTCACATTCATGTATATAACAATAGCTACCTAATGAAATACACACATCAGTTTTTCTGCCAAGTCTGGAGTTACTCTTGGCCTGACATGGTATCAGAGCACAGGTCCCAGGTTCTAAAAATAGTCGTAACTCCCTCTGTCGTGAGCACCGCCACTGCCTCTGTCCTGAAATAGTTTGCCTCTGCCTCTGTGCTGAGTGCTACTCTGCCTCTGTCCATTGCCTCACCAGACATATCGCTGCTCTGCCTCAGTCCATGGCAGACATGGTATGCATTGGTGCCTGTAACGTAATCCTATCGAAAAGACTACGCGAGAGGAAGGTCTGTTTCCTGCATTTCTGCGGCGTGAACTCGGCCTGAAGCTTGCGAGCCATTCCGTAAGCGTGAAATTGCTTGCATTTTCCACCGAAGAGGTCTCTGCTTGAAGACATTACTCCTCCCTACACTCAAATTATTTCATTGAATGCAACAACCAGACGTTTCGGAGACGGATTTGCCAAAAAAAAGAAGAAGGCATGTTATCCAACGTTTCTCTATTTTTTTTCTGGCATTTAGATGGCAACTCTAATGCATAACTTCTCCAAAGGTATCCAGAAGAATTCCCTTCTCTGATACCCATTTCCCATACAGCCGTAGGGGGTATTATAATTTGGAATAAACCCTACAGTTCAAGAGCTCTTTTCCCTTTTAGTAGGTTGTGAACTGGCCTGTATAATTTACTGTATATTTGCAAAATTTGGACTGTATATTGTGCATAAAATGCTCCATTTTGGACTGAATATTGTGCATAAACTTATGGCCCACGAATGAAGCCTGAAAACTTCTTTTACCTTTGAATGACCGAAGCTGGGACTCCACTGCGTGGGAATGTGAAAAGATTGATGCGCTGTTTTTGCTGATGCGTTGAAACATGGCTATCGTGCGGTGCTCCTCTTTGCTAAGATAATGGTGCTTGATTGATGCGCTGTTTTTGCTGATGCGTTGAAACATGGCTATCGTGCGGTGCTCCTCTTTGCTAAGATAATGGTGCTTGATTGATGCGTTGAAACATGGCTATTGTGCGGTGTTTTTTTTATTTGAGATAGAGTGCTGAATTAATGCGTGTTGCTGTGGCTATATTAAAGCAGTGATTTATATGTGCGCTAAAGCTGTGTGCTATATTGATCAGTATATATATATGTGCATTGTGGTTATATTAACTAGTCTATATATATATATATATATATATATATATATATATATATATATATATATATTATGGTTTTCATTTGAATGAGTTATGAACTGAGTTTGTAGATATGGAATATAGTGGATACATTATCCTCGGAGGGATTTGAAGAAACAGTACATAAAAGTGTTTGAATTTTTTTTTTGCCCTTTTGAGTACAATTTCACTGTATATCAGCAGTAGAAGTATTTTTTTTACAGAATGCATTCAATCATCTCTATGGTAGGAATAGTTCTCACTGGCAAGGAGAACTATCCTGAATGGTCCCGGATGATAAAACACACCCTCATCTTCAATGAGTTGTGGAAGGGAGTGTGTGTCGAAGAAGGAGACAATGACCTAGTACAACCTACATCAGACAAAGAGCTCGTAATTTGGGAAAACAAGAACAGCAAAGCCTATGCATTAATCGCAACATCTGTAAATGAAGAAGTAAGTCGCCATATTTCATCATATTCAACTGCCTTTGAAGCTTTACAAAAGCTGAAAGAACTTTATGACTCACATTCTGCACTTGAAGTTGTTCAGCTCATGATTAAACTCTTCACTCTTGAACTAAAAAATAATGATCCTCTTGCTCTTGCATCTGAAGTAAAATCCATAATGCATGATATCAAATCCACTAAGGTTGAACTGAATATCCCTCTTATTACTTTTCTCAAGGCACTCTATCCTACTTACTCCAATTATCTTGAGTCTTTACAAGCAAATGGAAATCTTAAAGATATAACCTTTGACTCTCTTGTGAAAAAGTTTGCTGAAAGAGAGAAAGCCTTTGGAAAGAAGACAGTCCCTGAATCTTCTGAAGAGACTGTGTGCCTTGCTCATAAAGAAAAGCATCCTGCTCAAGACTCTACAAGAGGAAGAGGTGGACGAAGAGGAAGAGGAAGATATTTAAGAGGCAGGGGGGGCAGACATTCTCAAGGAGAAAAGGCATATCTGCATTGCATTCGCTGCAAACGAAATGGATCACATGATGCTTCTACATGCAAGCTACCATGGGACAAAATTGAGCAGAAAAGAAACCAGCAGAAAGGTAAAACTGATGATACAGACAAAGGTAAAGCACCTGAATCCGCTCACTATATTGAGGCACAATGTAACATTGGAGTAAATGAAAATTTGTTTAATGCTTCACTTGCTTCTTCGAAAAATGATTGGTTGCTTGATTCAGGAGCAACCTGTCATATGACTCATAGGAAAGATTTTTTTGAAGATTTCACTGACAATGTTGATGGAGCAGTATACTTTGCAGATCAGTCAAAAATCAAGCCATCAGGGCTTGGCACAATCAGGCTTAAACTGCCTGGTCTTCCAGACTTTCTTCTGGATCATGTTCTATATCTCCCACAACTCAAGAGAAACTTGCTGTCCTTGGTCCACATCCGCCAGCAAGGTCACTCCATTCATATGTTTGATGGCAAGCTTGAGGTAAGAAAAGCATCTGACCACTCACTTGTCATGAGGGGAATAGAAGAAGAAAGGCTTCTCAAACTGCAAGGAACCTTTGCTCATGCACAACATTTCTCATATATTTCTCATCATGAAGAAGGTACACTTCCATCAAGTTTATTATGGCATGCTAGATTTGGACATTTAAACTATGATAGTCTCCGCTTATTGAAGAAAAATGGTGTTGCTAGTTTGCCTACAATTCCTAGGAAACATAAGCAATGTGATGCTTGCATTCTAGGAAAGCATAGCAAACAGTCTTTTCATGATTCACATTCAAGAGCACATAGGAAGCTTGAACTCATTCATTCAGATTTATGTGGTCCAATGCTTGTTCCTTTTGCAAATGGAAATAAATATATCATGACATTTATTGATGATTACACCAGAATGTGTTGGGTTTATTTATTGAAGAACAAATCTGATGCTTTTCAAACATTCAAGAATTTTCATAAATGGATTGAAAATGATGCACAATCTCATATTGGGTCTATTCGCACTGATAATGGAAAAGAATATACATCAAATGAATTTGAAAACTATCTCCGCCAACATGGGATCAAACATCAAACAACTGTACCTTATAATCCCCAACAGAATGGTGTAGCTGAAAGAATGAATAGAACAATCTTGAATATGGTACGATCCATGCTTTTCTTCAAAAATGTAAAGATAATGTTTTGGGCTGATGTTGTTCTATGTGCTGCATATATAAAGAATAGATGTCCATCTAATGCTATAAGAAACAAGACTCCTTATGAATTGTGGTATGGACATGTTCCTTCGGTAAAACATCTCAGGATCTTTGGTTCCACCTGTTATGCTTTGATACCAAAGGTACATAGAAACAAACTTGGTGCTAGAAGTCGTAAGTGTATCTTCCTGGGGTATTCAAAAACCTCTAAAGCATACCGCCTCTATGATGAAGTAAATAAAAAGTTTGTTGTATCTAGAGATGTCATTTTTCTTGAATCATCCAAATCTGACAATGTTGTTGAGCGGAAACTTGATTGCTTGGATAGATTCGCAAAAACGAAATCATTTCAAGAATTTGATAATCAGATTCCACATCTTGAAGGGGGGATTCCTATACTAGATCAACATGTGGAATCTTCTTCTGAAACACAATCTCCCCTGCATGAAACTCCAACAACGGATGATGCTTTAAGTGATGTAATTGATAGAATTGGGAGACTCAATCTTGATTCAGTCCCAACTCAATCAACAGAGCAGCCTGGACCATCTCAGAAAGGTCCCCCAAAGTGGCTGACAAAGACACTTGAAAGTGTTCATCCTGATGAAATTGGAAAAACAGGAACCAGAAATTCAAACCGACAAAATGGAGGTGATGTAGATGACTCTAATTCACCTGTTGATATGGATGTTACTTATGATTGTGAATTGAACTTGTCTATAGATTTTGAACCAACTTCCTTCAAAGAAGCTGCTTCTCATGATGAATGGAAAGAAGCGATGCAAAAGGAGTATGATGCTCTCATAAAGAATGGCACTTGGAAGCTGGTTGACCCTCCATTTGGAACCAAACCAATTGGCTGCAAGTGGGTCTACAAGAACAAGTACAAAGCTGATGGGTCACTTGACAAGAACAAAGCTAGGCTTGTGGCAAAAGGTTTTGCACAGAAGGAAGGGGTCGATTATGAGGAAACTTTTTCCCCCATAGCAAAATGGGCCACCATCTGGACACTCTTTGCACTAGCAGCTCAGAACGGTTGGAAAGTCCATCAAATGGATGTAAAGACTGCATTCTTGAATGGAGATCTAAAAGAGAATGTTTTTATGTCCCAGCCTGAAGGATTTGCTGTGAAAGGACATGAACAAAAAGTATGCAAACTTGTGAAGTCCTTGTATGGCCTCAAACAAGCACCGTGAGCCTAGTATGAAAAACTAACTGAGCATCTTATGAAACTCAACTTCAATCATTTTGATCTTGATGATGCAACTTTATTTGTCAAGAAAGTTGGCAAAACAGTTGTATATCTTGTGGTATATGTAGATGATCTTTTACTGACAGGGAACAATGAAAGCTATATTGCATCCATAAAGAAAGAATTAGGAAAAAGTTTTGAAATGATTGATTTGGGCTATGTTCATTACTATCTTGGCATTGAAGTAACCCAACATCCAAAATCCATATTTCTTTCTCAAAAGAAATACATTGGAGATTTTTTAAACAGATTTGGCATGACAGAGTGCAATCCTCTTTCTACTCCAATGGAACAAAACTTAAAGCTCACATCTATTGAAGGAAAGGAATTTGAGGATGCAACAAAGTATAGACAGCTTATAGGAAGTCTCATCTACCTCACTACTACTAGACCAAACATTTCATTTACTGTTGGAATCCTCTCCAGGTTTATGCAAAAGCCTTGTGAGGGACATTGGTCTGCTGCAAAAAGAGTTCTAAGGTACTTGAAGGGAACTCAAGACCTTGGAATCAAGTATACACAGGTGGACGACTTCAGCTTGATTAGATACTCTGATTCAGACTTCGATGGAGACAAAGAAACTGGAGTATCTACTTCAGGATATGCTATGAGTCTTGGATCAGGAGCTGTCTCTTGGAGATCACGCAAACAATCAGTTCCAGCAGATTCCACAACAGAAGCAGAATACGTGCCAGCAGCTGAAGCAACGAAAGAAATTGTGTGGCTCAGGAAAATTCTTGAAGATTTGTAGGTAAAACAAGTACAATCAACTCCACTCATGATTGACAACACCTCTGCAATAAAGTTGGCCAAGAACCCAAAGTTCCATGATCGTACAAAGCACATCAATACTAAATATCACCTGATCCGACATGATGTTGAGGCCAAAACAATCCATCTTTGTCATTGTTCCACAAATGAGCAAATTGCAGACATCTTCACCAAAGCGCTTGGAAGAGAAAAACTTGAAAGATTCAGAACGATGCTTGGACTCACCAACATCCCTTCAGATTAAGGGGGGGAATGTTGACACCTAATCCTTTGCGATTGGGTGAATGTGGAATGTGAACAATCATCAAGAAGATGAACTGATCAGTCACATTCATGTATATAACAATAGCTACCTAATGAAATAAACACATCAGTTTTTCTGCCAAGTCTGGAGTTACTCCTGGCCTGACAGGCCCCTATACTACTAGTGTAACCCCTTATTGTTATTAGTACAACCCCCTTGTTATATTGTCGTACCCATGTAGTCCCCATATTGTTATTATTGTGCCCTTACATTATTATTGTTATGTCGGCTCTGATTATATTATGACCACTTAGACTCCTATATATAAAAAGGAGGTCTCGTCATTTGTATCATCGAAGAATTGTTCATTTGTGTAATGTAAAGGAGGTTGCCCCTCGAAGAGGCTTATTTATAAGGCGTTCATATATCTTTTCTATATTTTTGTGAGCTGGTTTCATAACATTTGGTATCAGAGCTTTGGATTCTAGGGTTTCGCTGCTCCAAACAAGTCATCATGACATTTTCGCTATAACATTTTTTCTGTGACGTTTCAGAAGCTAACAAAAAAAACCCATTTGAGACGAAATCGTACTGAACCTCGGTTCCAAATTTCAAATCTTGTCTCGCTATATTTTCAGAGATATGATATGAGGAAGTTAGGGTTTTTGCAAGCCCCAAAATTTCATCTCAAACAGGTCATCGTGGAATTTTAGCTATAATTTCTTTTCTATGAAGGTTCAGACTCTGAAATTAAAACCCATTTGAGCCAAAAACTTGTTGAATCTCAGGCTCTAATTTTAGATCTTGTTTCGCTATATTTGTGGAGATACAGTCCAAGAAATTTAGGGTTTCTGCAGGCTCCTGAATTACATCCCAAACAGGTGACCTTGGGAAAATCGTCATAACTTTCTGTCTGAGAATCAGATTGCAGTTTCGTAAGAAGTTACAGAAAGAGGACTTCCTGTAGATTTCTTTGTATCAATTTCAGGTCCATAGGTAGAAAAAGTGACACATGGAACTTTGTACAAGTTCTCTCTTCTGAAAAGGTATATAATCAGGTTATCTTGGGAGATTGTGCATAAATATTTATTGGAGAATCCAATTTCGATCAGACGGGTGGCATTGGAAAGAGGACGCAGAGGGCTACCATAGGTCGTAATTTCAGAACTTAAAGAGCCAAAAGTACAGAGTTACAATCATTTCAAGATCAAGCTCCTAAAATCAAGAAAAAGCGAGATGAGGAAGTTTGATGGCAAGGATCTGGTAAATTGGATACTACAGTGGAGAAATAATTTGATCTACATGGTGTACCACTGTTACAAAAGGTATGTATTGCATCTAATTATTTAGAACGGAATCAATTTTTATGGTATAAAGGGCTTTGTTCTTGTAAATCACTTGTCACGTGGTCAATTTTCATGGAGGAAATGATAGCACATTATGAGGATACAATGAGGAACACCTTATTTAGCCAATTGATAAATCTCAAACAAAAGGGTTCAATGGTAGAGTAGATTGAGGACTTCCAAAAGTTGAATATAAGGGTAAATGATATTCGAGAGAAGAAAATGGTTGATGTCTTCATAGGGACTTTAAAGGATAACATTCATCATGAGGTTTGTCTTTGGGAACCTGATTCATTGGAGAAGGAATTTAGGTTGGCAAGAAAAATTGAAAGCGAAATTATGGAAACAAGGAATCCCATCACTCACAACTATAATTATGGAAGTGTTTATTCTCCTAGCCTTCTACAACCTACAAGGTTTACACCATAACAATTGGAAGAAAAAAGAGAAAAAGGGCTTTGTTACAATTGTGATAGAAAATGCACTAAAGGTCATAAATGTGTTGAGAAGAAATTATTTTACATAGATTATGAAGAGGAGGAAGAAAAAGATCAATAAACATCAAAAGAAGAGGATATACACCAGGAACCAACCCCAGAGAAAGAAGAAATGAATCTGACCATATCTTGTAAAGCATTGGCAAGAATTACCACTCCTCAAACTCTCAAGATAGAAGGACATATCAAGAAGAAAAAGGTTCAAGAAGTGAAAGATCACATCGAGAAAGAAGAAATGAATCCAACTATATCTTGTAATGCATTGGTTGGAATTACCACTCCTTAAACTATCAAGATAGAAGGACATATCAAGAAGAAAAATGTTCAAGAAGTAAAAGATCACATCGAGCATAAAGAAATGAATCCGACCATATCTTGTAAGAAAAAGATATGTAACTTATCAATCTAAATACTTTGACCAAGTTAAAGTGGTGATCCTTTTGCATTATTCCTAAAAAGTAGCTTCCATGGTTCAAGATCCATCAATGAGTCCTCAAACTAACACAAATGACCTCTCTATGGGATACTTGTCTTCCAAGTTTCAATATGGATGTCATTAGAACATTTTTAGAACCAAGTATCCATTGTGGTGAATTATACATGGTTGAGGGAGGAAAATCTAGCCTTGAGATATAAAGTAAGCTTCCATGCATCAAACTGCAAGAAAAACACCTCAAATCACCACACCTAATGTGTAGCATCCCCGTTTTGGTTCCCTGCTAATATTGTAATTAAATTATACTAATGTTTCTTATATGGGAATGTAAATATGGAATGGGTTAAAGCTAGAACAATAGGTATTGTATTTACTTTAATGAAAATGGCAAACAAGGTGAGCATTGACATGAAAAATGAGCCATAAGTGGGAACTAGAAAAGGTGAAAGGTCACAAATGTTTTCCTATTGAAATAACTTATGCCAAGAATGATTTTTCAGCTAAAAAATTGTAAACCCAATTTCCAAGAAACCAATTAATAAGGCGATTGGTAGTTATACTACCAACTTCCCACAAGTATGAGAGTAGTTGGATTTATACCCAAATGTCCCAAATCTATGGAAAAGGTATTAATATGGAAGTGTTTGATATTGAAAAATGAATTTGTGGATATGACCAATGAAATCCCATACTCAAGAGTAAAGAACAAAGAAATTGGGCATGTTGAGCATGTTGAATACACATGAATAGGTCTAGGCACCAAATGTAGATGAAAATCAATGATAGAAATGTTTTTGATTAATGGAAACATAGTGAGGGATCCTTAGATCCATTTTTTGGTTAAGAAAATTTAGCAAAAGTGTCCCAAATATGAGTTTCATGTAATACTCCTAATTTTGTAATGTATTTATAAATATTGGTTATATGGGATAGAAATATTGATGATATAGCCAAGGGACAATATATATAAGGTAATTGACGTAACTTATATTATTAATAAAATACACAACTAGCTACATGACAAAGGAATGGAAAAGAGTATGGGCGAATATGACTCCATAATAATGCAATACAACCCAATATAATTATACCTCAAATTATGTAAAGGAGATCCACTTCGGGATTTGTGCCAAGTAATTGGGAAGTGGTTAAGAGAGTGTCATGTGTCAATATGAATTCATGAACATAAAAGTGTGGACATTTGCTGAGTTAAGGGCTTATTTTGGCATATTCTATCATTCCTTCTTCCCTACCAAGATACCAAATTCATATGGCCATCCAAATGGAGTAAGAGAAACATGAAAAAGAGATGAGTGGCATGTTTAACTAGCGTAATTTTTTCATAGAAAACATCCATGGTGTCCTAGATAATGATTTACCTATCTAGTCTACACTAGAGCCCTGGTAAAGGGAGTCAACCTAAGGGACTATAATGATAGAGAAGGGGGATACCCTCTCAAGTTATGTGTGCTAAAGGGGTGTGGGGGGGGGGGGGGAAGAACATGTGATTGGGATGGCTAGTTTGGTGAGAAACCTAAGTGTTAATGGGTTTTGGGATGAGAATATGGAAATTTTTTTCCTTGTACTACCATAGCCATAGCTCAAGGTTGTCTCGCTATTAAAATACCTAGACCACCAGTGCCTAAACTTGGGTGGAATGTCCTTACTCCATAGCTAGTTTGCGCTTTTGTAAAAGGTAAATGGCTACTCTTTTGCATGATTTAATGTCACTAATTATACACATGCATTCTATTTTAATTTTTTTTCTTATTATAATTTGAATTATTGTATCTAATTTTAAAAATTTATTTAATTGAAAAGGCCTATAAATTGGCCAAATTTCAATTGAAGAATATTTTTGGTGTGAAATTGGGCAAATGCCCCAGTTTTTGGGTGAATTCCTAAATAAATAATTTGCATGGTAAGAGTTAAAATAACCACTTTTAGAGGTCAATTTGGATGAATTGGGAGGAATTTCAAAATTTCCACAACGAAATTGGTCAAATTATCAAAAAACTAGAAAACTTCCCAATTTTTGGGTGCAAGGGTGAGATAAAATGGTGAAATTTGGAAGCACACTAGTGGAATTTCCTATGTGCAAGATCAATTTGGCCAAGGGAAGCTTGATTTCATTTTTCCATGGCATTCGAAGGAAAATATCAAAACTAGGCATTTTTGGAATTTTTGAAAAAAAAGGGGAAATTTTTTATTTGATGACCTAAAGGCCACATGTCAAATGACATGGAAGTTCCATAGTGTTAGGTGGTAAGGAATATGTGGAAACAATGATGAGAAATTAAAGGCCCATTCCATGGGGTAGAAGGCCCATATAGTGATGTCAATGGTCATCGAGTTAAACAATGTGGCACAAACCAAAGTTTTTTTTAGGTGCACTGAAAATGTTTTTGGAAAAGTTAAAAACTAACAGAAACCAATGGCTAATATCTGCATGGATAGAGAGAGGTATCAAATTTTTAGGACCTCATGGAAGATTAAAATTCTTACTCATTGAACATCTGAGGACCATTATAATTTAGCATTAGTTATATGCTAAATTCATTCAAGTGTGACTTATATCAAACTAAAACCCATTACTTTCATGTGATTTCCAAATAAGGGATCATAGTAGATATAGAAAATATAAATGTGATCATGGATTGGACCGTTGTGATGAATGTAATGGAGGTAAGATCATTTATGGATTAGTAGGATAACCTAAGAGATTCATTAAAGGATTCTCCAAGATTAATTATTTGATCACTTCATTATAAAAAATAGTAAAATTTGTATGCTTAGACAAATGTGAAGAAATATTCTAGAAATTAAAACATCTCATTACTAACACACCAATCTTGAAGGTTATATAGCCAAAGTAATATTTTTTGGTATGCATATATTCTTTCAAGATATAGTGGACTTCAAAATCATGATGGACATGTAATAATCCATAAGCGTAGGAAGATCAACGATCACTAGAGAAAGTATGTTATGTATGACATGGATCTTGTAGCTCTAGTTCATGCCTTAAATATTTGGTGGCATTGATTTCTTATCCAATAATGATCACGTCACAACTTTTACCCTAAAAAAACACAATTTTGATGTTAATTTGACACAAAACATAACCACTACAATGTTAAGAAGATTATAATACAATGCAAATGAGTAATGAAGATGCGGATATAACACCAATATAATCCATGAGTGATGCAATATGACACCAATATTGATCTGTAAATTTTCATGGATATTCCACTAGATAGTTTTTCATAACAAATCTAATAAAATTATGCCTAAAATTGGAAATCTACACAATAAGGGCTACTTTTTCCTTATATTTATGGATTCATCAATTATTGTGTTATACTTATGCATGTCGTAGATAAAATATGGAAAATAGAGAACATTGAAATAAAACTCATGACCTCAATGAACACAATATATGATCCAGGAAAACCTTATGGCATAAAACCCAACTAGAAGGTGAGGTTGCCTTTCTCTCTCTTTCTCTGAATGGTAATGGGTGAAAAGTACAAAATAGTGAGACTTGTGGCACATGTGGTACTATAGTGCACAAACTCTCTTTGTTCACTCTCACTCTCTAGCTTTTCTCATCTACTCTACTAATTTATGGAACAAAATGCACTCAAATAGTGTGGAACCCCTTTTCCTCCTACTAGCCTTGTTGCAGCACAACTCAATAACATACTAGTGATTAAGTTTGATTGCTTTAACCCCTAGATAGATTTACAATATTGAGTCTTCTATAGTATCCTTCATCATGATGATGTGGATAGCCTTTTTCTCAAGAATAAAGAGGGTTGACATGGCATCCTCTCGAATCATGGTGGTCATAATAAGAAGGTGAATATCTAGGTAGCATAACATTTTCATATGAACTCCAATTGAGGTAATTATTGCATCATTGGAAATATATCCGTGTGTATAATACTGCTAGGGGGTGTGGTGCTTAAGATGTCACTACATAGTTGGTATTGATTTCGAAGGTGTTTTGATTTTTCGGCCATTAGAATAATAGAATAATGTAACCAATGTAACCAATGTGACCGAATTGTATCAATCATAGGTAAATTTTTAAGGAATACTCATAAAGTAATGGCTACACCATTGTTTTCTTAATGAAATATTTTCCTAACAAACCATTGCGTATTATACAAGTATATACATTTGAAGTAACTTAGAAAACAAATATTAAATATGAACCCATCTATGTGATACATTGGCTATACACATCAAACACAGGCCATGATACCATATATAGACTTTAACTCAACAATGAGAAATGAGGTCTTATTTGTCACCTAGCAAATAATTTTTATATCTGTTTTCATTTTGGTGGGTATTGAAAAACAAGGGGTACTGTGTCTAGCGTGAACCCAAAATTTGATTTCTTTCTCAAGCTTGAGGTAGCTGTAATTCATAAATGTCACTTGATTCAATGACTCATAAATGACCTTCAATGTTCAACATATATGTTGGAATATGACCAATTTGCCTTGTCACTTGCCCTGTAACTTTGCAACTATATCTTCACATATGGAGAACCCTTATGCATTCCTCCTAAATACCCAACTAGGAGATGGTTGGGTTCAACCTGTGAAACTAGTCCATGATCACATAATTAGATATGGAAAGACTGTTAGCATGTATCCTATTTTTAGGCTTTAAATTGGTAATATATAGTATATGAAAACCCTTGAGTAGTGATTAATTGAGTGTGACATTAGAATGATATGTCTAGAAAGCAATATGTGTCATCAATGTCCAATGAATGACAAAGGGTGCATGGAAGAGGATTTTCAAAAGGCTTGTTCTGCACATTTTGGCAACTATAACCATTAAGGTTCTTTGCCTAGTGATGAAGATATATTAGTAACATAGATTTGTTTTCATCAATCTATAGTCTAATTATTTAGGGAATGGACCCACTTAGTTGGGGATCATGACAAGGTATAGTTACAAGTTTTCAATGCACATATATAGAAGAGTGCTCCACATTATGAAGGTTAGAATTATGTTTGTGGTAGAAGGAGTCCTCCATTTGTAGTAACTCATTTAGACAGTTGAGAATAATTCCAAGGCACTTGATGTTAAAAATGATAATCTATAAGAAATAATGGAAGTAGTGAAACAAAAGTATGATTAGAAGTATGCTTGGACATATGTTTATATTTGGCTTGAAGCAAGTTTTAGTCTTCTTCAATTGATTAACAAACACAATTTCATCATGGACAACTTGCATTTGCAACTCAGATTGGAGTGAGAAATTAGCGTCGCAGTGCATATTATCAATGTGTAATCAACTTCCATGTCCTGTAGCATGGATAAATAACAACATGGGCCTTGGCTTATTCAATCATTGGAGTTAGCTTATGTGACATTATTTTTTGAATATTTTGAGGTCCATTTGTTTTGAATTGATCTTTAAAAATTTGGAGGAATGTGAAACAAATGGTTGGACCACTGAATCACTTCAAATACCTGCATTGGAATATAGAAAGATAGTTAGTTATGTATAGAAAAAGATGTATTTCTGAATGACAGAGTTGCTAGTGAATTGAATTTTGTGAGAACTAGTTCATGAATTACCTTGCAAGGAGAGAAAGAGGAAGATGATAAAATGTGAAATAGAATTGAGGAAGAGGATCAAAGGAGATAAAAAAATACAAAGGGGAAAAATATAGAGTACAAATTAGAGACATAGAAAAATAAAAATAAGAACTCATAATTCAAAGAACAAGTAAACCATCAAAGTAAATTTGTAATCTTTTCAGGGGATTTGTGTTTCCTTTCAGGTAATAACTTGAAAAAGAACAAGTTGGAGCTTGTAACAAGATGGAGTGGGTGCTTGTCTTTACATCACAAAAAAATTCATGGTTTTGTCCCTTTATGGGTTCCCAATTATATCTGGTTTCTACATGTGTTGCATGTGTTTTTTGTGTGTTTGCTTTTGAAATCTTGGTTAATTATTGAAAACCTACTTAAATCTGCTAATTGTTAAAGAAAAGGTTAAAAGGCTCTTAAAATAATTTGAAATTGGTCATTTAAAAGACACAATTACTGATTCACACCCCCTCTTAGTAATTGCGTAGTTTCCAACAATTGGTATTAGAACATGTTACTTCTATATAAGCTTAACAACTAGAAGGAAGATATAAGTCATAGAAATGCCCACTCGAGAAGGGTGTTAAACAAACAAAGCTCCTTTCTCTAATGGTACTATTTATACATTTTGTAAAGCTTTAATGAAGACATAATTAATGCCCCTTGGAGTAGATGTTTGGCATGTAGTTGAACATGGTTGAAATAAACCAACTGCCATTATTAATAAAAATGATAAACTAATTTTTTCGTTCAATTCCGAAGCCATGAATTCTATCCTTAGTGGCTAGCTGAATAAGAATCTGTAAAATTAATGCATTGTGAAATTGCAAAGGAAATGTGGGATAAGTTAAATAATGTTCGTGAAGGTGATAGCAAAGTAGAAATGGCTAAATTACAAGTTTACACAATGTAGTTTGAGTCTTTGAGAATGAGTTATGATGAAGATATAGAAAAATTATTTCTTCTAGTTGATGAAATAGTAAATGTTATGAGAGGTGTTGATGAAAACATTAATGAATCCACCATAGTGCAAAAAGTGTTGAGGTCGCTTCCTGGCTAGTTTAATCCTATTGTATCATCTATTGAAGAAATATTTAACATTGTAACTCTAACAATGGATCAATTTCTGGGTTGTCTAACATCATATGAAATGAGAATTAAAAAAGGAAATTCTACGAAAATAGATGCAACTTTTAGAGAAAATAAGAAACCAACAAAAGATCAAGAGTGCTCATGCTTAGACTCAAATGAAGAAGAAGAAACATTTATGGCAAGACTGAAGAAAGGGGGTGGTAAGTATAAAAAAACTTCCTTTTAAGTGATAATTTTGGAAGAGCAGGGCATTATGCCTCAAAATGTCCATTTAAAATGGAAGAGAATAAATCAATAGGTAAGGAAAATAACAAATGTAACATAGTGAATAATGAAAAAAATTGAAAATCTTTTATACACAAGAAGATAATCGCTCCTTTGAAGACACATGTGAGTCTCAATCTAAAAAACTTAGTGAGGGTGAGTGTTGGGTATATTAATTGTATTTTTAATTAGAAAACCAATCCTACTCACGCATAAATATTCAATCCAAGTTGACATTTTTTATTTCAAGTATATTGTGAAAAATATATGTAAGAATAAATAGAAACTAATGCTAATCAAAGTCTCAAAACATTTTTTTGTAAATATCACTCACATCACTTCAAACACACTTTATATTACACTTCAAATATTGCTCAAAATTTTAGAAGAAAATACACTCATTGTAGAATAAATCACACTTTGTCACTTGATCACTCTTATTCAAAAGAAACAACACTCTTGGTAACCATTCAACACTCACACAATGAAATAACAATTTATATAACAACCATCCAATAAGTTAAACATACCAAGAACTATAAGTAATCAAACAACCACCACACCTAATGAATATACTGGTCCAAGACCTACTCTATTACACAATGATAGAGGCTATAATATTGCAACTTTTGAATACATGAACAAGATCTGTAACAAAAACAATAAATTACACATAACACACAATTGAGAGGAAATAAATATATAGATACAATACCTCTCTAACTAGTGATCTATGTTAAGAAGGAGGGCCCTTCCTCCTTACCAATTAGGGATGGTGATTTACATAACAGGAAAGTTAATCAAGAAAGAGATATGAAGCCACGAACAGTAAAGATTTGCATTGATGACTATTGCAATAC
The DNA here is from genome assembly GCA_031772625.1 of Pinus tabuliformis. Classification (NCBI taxonomy): domain Eukaryota; kingdom Viridiplantae; phylum Streptophyta; class Pinopsida; order Pinales; family Pinaceae; genus Pinus; species Pinus tabuliformis. The sequence continues at coordinate 49,507,345 of CM062816.1, read as the reverse complement.
ATGATTGTTTACAATGATGGTGCTCTTCCTCTAACTATCTCTATCTATGCATGCCCTAGGGGAAAGGAATACACTCTTTTACAGTTTCAAATTACATTCCTTTTTCAAAAAGTACGATCATCATGATAATCTATCGATTCTCATGTGATCCTAATCGAGATTATATAAAATTGTCTTATAAAAAATTTCCTTAATTGAAATAGAGTTGTAACAACTTTCTAAGTTACAATAATTTAACATTTGGAAATCTCAGTTCCTCCAAATAAGTTGGTTGTGTTGTTCATGAATGTATCACTTCAAATATCAAGTTGACTTTAATCATGTGTATGCTTGTATCATTATTCGTTACTAATCATGGAAGAACAAAGCATCCAAAATAGGCATTGGTGTTGTAGAAAGAACATCAACATGGTCTTTGTTCCATCTTTAGCAAAGAAAAACTAGGGAGATATCGTCGTGTAACAAAATCTCAACAAGCCATACTGTTAAACTCACATGGAATGTAAACAATGAAATAGAAAGATAAGCATTAGATTTCATATATTATTGACATGATATACATTTATAGTACATGGTGTGACCCTTGGATTCATATTCCAAGTGGTCTCTTGGACTGCGGTGACTGTTCACATTCCACACCAACCCATATAGGATTAGGTGTCCAACATTCCCCCCCTTAATCCAAAGGAGTATGTATGAGTAAGAAGAGAGCTGTAATACAAAATGTGCAAAAAATGCATGGAAGCACTAGGCTGAATGTGCTCTCTGAAATGTTGGTATAAGGGGGGTGGTTTAAGGATGACCATCAACACTGGAATGCTTAGTACAATTCCTGGAACTCTTCCAAATATGACATGAAGCTGAGGTCTTCTACTAGAGGAAGTGCTCCTAATGTTTTGAAGAGGGAAACCTTCAACCTTGAAAAAAGGGAGGTCTCAACCTGTGATGGTTTAAGGATGACCACCAACTCTGAAATGCTTAATGCAATTCCTGGAACTCTTCCAAAAATGGTAAGAGGCTGAAGTCTTATTCTAGAGGAAGTGTCCTCAATTGTTTGAAGATATGTATCAACCCGCATAAATGCTTTAAGGATGATCATCAACCGAAGGCATGCTTAGGGGGATCTTTGTCTCTAGTTACAACTCTGAATTTGGTATGGCAGGTTGTGGCTGAAGCTCGCTTGTTGTGGCTTTGAACCTTATATATGACCATCATTCCCCCCTGTCAGATACAAGGTGAGAAGATGGAAAAAAACTCAATTGCAAGACTTTTCAATATTCGAGAACAAATCTTGTTGTATGAGTGAAATATCTTCTTAGCTGTTGAAGCCCATTGCTAAGAAGCGATCCATCTAAGATGAATCTTTGTTCTTGCAGGAGGCTTTTTTTTTAAGCATCTGTGTGAAGAATGAGTATGATGACCACAATTCTTCCACGGATGAAGATAAAAATAGTGATCTTTCATATGGCCAAGTCAGTCACAGTGTTGGCATTTAACAACTTTTGGTTGTGAATGTGGAGGAGTGGAATTTGGAACAGGTGAAGGTGAACTGCCATGAAGGAATCCAACAATTTGAAACTGGATGGGATTTGAGTAATATAGAATATGAAAGGACACATATTTGTCATATCCAAGACCACTTTTGTGCTTTTTATGGACAAGCTCTTCCCAAGGTTTGATGATCGACTTGGGAAATGCAGGCTGAATTTCTACATCTGCAAGTAATTCTGCTGCTTCATTGGGTAATGGATTTGAATCAACCTCAATCTTACTAATTTCATCACTTGCTCATTGTTGATGGGTGTCTTTTTTAACCTTGAACAAAGGATTTTTTTGAGTAGAAAACAATTTAGAATGACAATTATGTTGAAGCTCATCTTGCTGGAACTGAGATTCTAGATGCAAAAAATCAATATTTTCCTATGAATTATGCAGGTAGGTTTGAATGTCGCAGAGACCGTATTTGTTTATGTTTAATTTCCCATCAATAGTGGAAAGTATTAGGGTGTTCAGTAGCTCTAATATATCATCAAATTCAGCCATTATGTTAACAAAAATAAACTCCTCTCAATGATCTCTTCTTTAAATTGATGGATTCAAAAATTTACACCATTATATATACAACCTTTATGGAATTCAATGTATACAATCAAAATATAATAAATAGTGACCATGCTCACGGTATTCACATAATTTTCAATAGAGATCCAATGATATCTTCAGTATTCAATTAGACCGACCAAAGCACACACTTAGCACATATGCACAACAACAATGACCAGTTTCACACTAGTTAAAGGATCATTCCACACATTCAACACAAGTATCAGCACACATAAATGAATGCACCATACACTGCTACTGGATGGAGGAAGATCAAAAGGAAGAGAACTCACTTCATCGAAGATGGCCATAAACACTAGACAACGAAGCAAATCATGGTACTGAAGGACAAACTAATATTACGAACTCGCTGCTAGAGATGTTGCAATTTCCCCAAACCATGGAATCGGTGCACTATCATACACATGAGAGGAATTACACCACACGTTACATTCCACGAGGAGTAAGGTACCGTTCTTCCTTCCTTTCGTCCACAGAACATGTTTCATCGGGCTTTTAAAATTCTGCCTATCACAGAAGGATGAAATCACCAGAGCAACTGAAAATGACCCAACAGAGGCAACATATATTCTTCTTCCCCCAGCAAATGATCTACGAGTAACTTGTATTTTATTATCAGGTGCAACAAGCTATCCTTCTCGCTATCAAGGATTCTCTTCATGCAAATTTGTCGATTTAAACTCATTCTTCAGTTTTTATTTCACCCATTTGGCTTTATGTTTTAACAACAAAGAAATTGGATTATTCTCTTAATATCTCCATTGAATGGTTTTTAACTGTTCGATCTGGTCTTATAGTAGATCATTAGCAGAAAACCATGTTAAATTGATCAGGAGCTCAGGACCAGGTGTCGTAAAATGGTCAAAAATGAAAGTGCTTAGAACTGGTCTGAACCTAAACGACCAGATAGAGCTCGTCCTCCCGATATCGGTGCCATGAACGGTTCGAAAAACGGTCTTCGTATGAGAAAGTTATGCCAAAAACAAAATCGCCCAATAACCCTTAATTTTTGAATATTTTTCAAAAAAAATATTAAGAAAAGAATATTTCGCAAAATATTCTTTGGAATATTCCATTTGGGTAGCCAATCACAGGTTGCCACGTGGTAGGCCCGGAGGCCACCATGTGTCCCAAGGTGACATCAGCAACTATGGGCGCATATGTTTAAAATTTTGGTCAGGTTGAGATTTGAACACGCGACCTACCTTGTAACACTCCCACGCCTTACCATTAGGCTATATGGTTGGGACTTTTTAGGATGGCGGCGGAAATTCTATATGGGTTTTAACCTTGAATGGGAGGGCCTGAAGGGGGCCAGCCCCCATACCACGTGACCTCACGCCAAGAACCGGGTGCCATGCTTAAACCGCCAGTAGAACAGTTAATGTCAACGGTTATAAACACGTGGTCACATATCTCATTAAGCACGGGTTAACAAACAGTTCCCACTCCTCGTTTTGCACGCTATTCAATGCATAACTGCCGACTGTTCACATGTGCCATTAAAAAAATCCGTTAACCGGCGGTCAGACTGGCGGAGGTTTTGGCGGAGTGCTCCAAAAATGGCGGAATTGCCATCTTTGTCGGGGTTATCTGGAAGTTAGCCAGTTTTATCTGGAGTTTTTCTAGGGTAGACTGGAGAAACTTTAATGAGCCATAAGTTAGCCAGTTTTATCTGGAGTGTATAGCTCACATTTGCAATTATGGGAAATGCATACCTTGCACCCTTAAACAAGTACATTCCATTTTCAGATCAGATGGTATCAGAGCACTAGGTTTGCTTGACTAACATCACTAGCTTGATTGTGTAGCTTGAAAGGTGTCTTAAGCAGTGTTGAAGATTGACTGCTTTATTGTTCTGCAAACTACTTGTTGTTTGAGTTTGTTGAATCTCTTTTGTTCATTTTTATAATGACAACTTCCATAAGTGAGTTCTCAAAATCGTCCTCCTTCACAAGATTCTTTGATGAGGGCTTGAAGCAAGAATTTTTCATCATGATGAATATGGTGAGAGAAATGTATGAGGATGAAAGAAAGAGCTCTAGACTTCAAGAGCAGTTGAATTCCATGAGGGAAGAGAAGCAGTTGCTTTCTGACCAATTGCAGGAAATGAAAGGCCAACTTCATATTGCAAACATGAATCTGGAAAGGATGCATGAGTTGGAGACACAACTCCTTGTTGCCAAAGAAGCCTTAGCCAAGTATCAACTTGAAGAAGAGGTAAAAAATTCTAGTTTGTCTTAAAATTCTTATAAGAATGTTTATGTTGGTTCTTTTGAGAAACATACCAGAGGCATAGGGTCCAAGTTGATGTCCAAAATGGGATATGAAGGAAAAGGATTGGGCAAACATGCATAGGGTATGTTTGAGCCAATAATGGTTGAGGTAAGGCCTAAGAATTTGGGTCTTGGCTATGGACAATCTTATGGAGAAAGTTCCAAAGCAGCCACGAAGGCAATTGAAACAGTTCCTAGAAGGAGTTTCATTTCAGGTTCTCTATCTCAAGGTTGTAAAGGTTGTATCCTTGAGGAATGCAATAGTTTGAATTATACCTTGCAAGAAGAAGGTGTGCATAAGAATGCACTTGAACAAGAAAGTGGTGAAAGCTCTAAAACCATTGAAGGGATTGATGGTGTTCCAAAAGGAGCTTCTTCTTCATTTGATTCACCTCCTCATGAAGGTAATGAAGGTGAAAGAGAAAGGTATAAATCTGATTTCAATCATATTTCCTTTGATCATGTAAAGCATGGAAAATTTCCACACAAGCATTGGAAAAGAATTGCCTGTTCTTTTTGTGGTTTGGTTAACCATAGTGTTTCTAGATGTTGGAAAAGAATGGCAAGTTACAGGAAACTTTTGAAGGAAAGAAGGCAAGAAGCCAAAGTTCCATTGAACAATGCAAATCATGCTGTCAAGAAGATGAACATGTGTTGCACTTTTTGCCATAAGCATGGACATACTATTGAAAGGTGTTGGGCTCTTAATCCAACAATGCTTCCACGAAAATTACAGAAAGTGGAGAAAGAGTATGGCAAGAATGGGAAGGAAGTTTCCATCATTGATATGTGTCAGGATGATACACATGTTGATATCGAAGTGCAGTTAAAGGAAGCGCCTTTGAAATGGATTGGTAAGAAATGGTTAGAATTCTTATCCAATTAAAGTTGCATGTCTTTTGATTGAATGCATTTCTTTGTTAAGGGAATGCAAGTTGCAAGATGGAAAAAGCTGAGTATGAGACTCACTCTATTTCAGCTCTTGTCACCCACATGTGTTTTTATTGGGTTGATGTACCTGTTGGTCTTAGAAAGAAGAGTTGAAGTTGCACCTATACATAGATGTTGTAGGTGTGTTTATCGAACTATATATAGTTCATTGTTTTTATACATACATGTGTTTGTAAATGTATCTTGTTGACAGTCGACTAGTGTCGCTTGTGAGCACACTTTTACATTGTCGATTGTGCCACTTATGTTGTCGACTTGTGTCGATTGTGGTGCACATGTTTTGTCGACTTGTGTCGGTTGTGTACACACTTGTTATGTTGATGGTTGAGTCCATTATTCAGCATATTTTAGGACAAATTGTTGTTGATGATTGTCTTGTTGCACAAGATACCTTTTGGTGTCATTTAGTGCAGGGAAGGAAATTGGTGCAAAGCAATGCACAATCCCATGAGCTGAAAAAGTATGCATGCAAAGAGAGCTCAAATTTCAGCAGGGGTCTCTACTTATTTTGAGAAGTTTTTGCAGCAAGTATCCCAAGAGTTTGGGATGAGAATTTGCAGTACATTCAGCATGCTATAGCCGGTAAAAGCCTTCTCATTTGGGAGGCAAATCTTCTTCTGGAGCAGAGGTGCCATGGATGGTCATCGTGACAGTTGATAAGGCAGGACATTTTGGCATCAGTATGATCTTTTGGCTGATCAGAAGAGGATATTTCTGTTCCTCAAGTGCTGTATAGTTCAGTTCAGAGATTCAGTAAGCTTTTGGGGACCAAAAGCCTTCTCATTTGGGAGGTGTGATCAGGAGCTCAGGACAAAGTGTCGTAAAATGGTCAAAAATGAAAGTGCTCAGAACTGGTCCAAACCTAAATGACCAGATAGAGCTTGTCCTCCCGATATCGGTGTTGCGAACGGTTCGAAAAACGATCTCCATATGAGAAAGTTATGCCAAAAACAAAATCGCCCAATAACCCTTAATTTTTGAATATTTTTCAAAAAAATATTAAAAAAAGAATATTTCACAGAATATTCTTTGGAATATTCCATTTGGGCAGCCAATCACAGGTTCCCATGGGGCAGGCCCGGAGGCCGCCACGTGGCCCAAGGTGACATCAGCAACTATGGGTGCATATGGTTAAAATTTTGGTCTGGTTGAGATTTGAACACGTGACCTACCTTGTAACACTCCCACGCCTTACCGTTAGGCTATATGGTTGGGACTTGTTAGGATGGTGGCGGAAATTCTATATGGGTTTTAACCTTGAATGGGCGGGGCCCGAAGGGGGCCAGCCCCCATACCACGTGACCTCACGCCAAGAACCGGGTGCCATGCTTAAACCGCCAGCAGAACAGTTAATGTCAACGGTTATAAACACGTGGTCACATATCCCATTAAGCGCGGGTTAACAAACAGTTCCCACTCCCCGTTTTGCACGCTATTCAATGCATAACCGCCGACTATTCACATGTGCCATTAAAAAAATCCATTAACCGATGGTCAGACTGGCGGAGTTTTTGGCGGAGCGCTCCAAAAATGGCGGAATTTCCATATTTGTCGGGGTTATCTGGAAGTTAGCCAGTTTTATCTGGAGTTTTTCTAGGGCAGACTGGAGAAACTTTAATGAGCCATAACTTTGGCTAGGAAAGTCCTTTTTGGACGATTTTTTTTTTTGATTTTGGGTCTCTTCGACCTTCTGAAGCCATTGGCACAGGTTTCACAACCATCTGAGGTCATTTGCAGGTGATTTTGCTTCGTGGAAGTTCCAGGAGCCACTAGGGCCAAATCAATTTGGGAGCTGCATTGGGAATTGTGCAGCCATTGAATGTGGAACGAAGGTCATTCCTGAAGGTTTTCAGAATTATGAATCTATTTCTACAGCTCGTTTTTCCTGTTGAGGCATTCTTCTCACTGTTTAGCTTCAGGGAAGCTTTCAGGGCCACTAGGGCCATTTCAGTGCTTGAGCTGTTTGGGGCTGTGTTCATCCATTTTTGGTGATTCAAAAGCCTATGTCTGCTATTTTCAACCTTCTGAGTCTAATGGCAGAGGTTTCAAAACCAATTGAGGTCATCTTCACCTCGAAATTCTCCATGCAAGTTTAAAGGGCCACTAGGGCCAATTGGGAAAAGTACTGTATAAGGTACAATTTCACAGTTTAGTGTTTGGGAAAGAGCATTTTTAGCTAATTCCTATCTTATGATTCTTTATTTACAGTCAGATCTGTCTTTTGAGACACTCATATTCTTGTATTAGCCTTTGTAGAATTTTTAATACAAGAGGACAAGCCTAGTTTGAGAGGCTTGGTCCAGCAGATGTAGCCCAGAAGGGGTGAACTGCTTTATCATTTTGATATCTTTATTTGCTGAAGATGATATGCTAAACAAAACTGATATAAATTGTTAAAAAACAAATATACATAACTTGCATACGCAAATAATCACCTATTCAGCTGCAGAAAGTTATTTGTCTTATTCCGCAAGACATCAAATTTCAAGTATGTGTATGTCAAAGACTTCTAAGTGTTTACTTCGTTATTTCTTTAGGCAGAGCCTGTAGAGGGCCAGGTAGCCTCTGGAACTCATCCTCTCTTTAGAGGTGACGTGTCAGGTGAATGCCCCTATAGTCTATCTCTGTATAAGGAATAAGAAGTTTTCACACTTTCAGAGGTCACTTGGAGTGTATAGCTCATATTTGCAATTATGGGAAATGGATACCTTGCACCCTTAAACAAGTACATTTCATTTTCAGATCATAAATTTAGTCTAGGAAGAGGGTCAACACATGACTGGTGTGCCAATGGAGGGTATAAATAGTGGTATATGGAAACCGGTGTGAGCATTTTGGATGGGAGGTATGGAGGACCGGTGTGAGTTTTATTACCGTTAAAAGAGGTATTGTAACTAGAGGAGTGGTATGGTATGGAGTAGGAGATGTATGGTAGAGTTGTATGGTGTAGCATAGAGGAACATTGTGATAGCATGTTGTAGGAGCATCAAACGAGATAAATTACCTTGGACCTGATCGGTCAAGATTATTTACTAAAGAGGGTTGGACCTCATAAATTTTCTTACTTATTATTTGTTTGTAAAATTTGTTGGAGTGCCTAGATTAGGAGTGAAGTGATTGATTTTGTTAGCTTAGGTGTGTGTTAGGCCAATTAATTAGGGATTAGCTTGTTTGAGAAATTCGAATTTAGAGAGGAGCATTAAAAGAGAGGAAAAACACATTTTTGTGGAGAAGGTTAAATGTAGATCAGGGCTTTAAGGACCATAATAATTTTTGTGTTGTGGTTTTTAATTTTCATAATTGATTCAGTGGAGTTTCATGGTGTATCTATCATCATCCTATGTCAAGGAATTGTTTGCTTCAATCGATGAAAATCATTTTGCTGTAGTGTAATGGCAGAATCCTATAGATTGATATCCAATAAATTGCGTATTTGTGGGAATTTTGCATCCAAACGAGATTGATCTATAGATCTCCTCAATGATGTGAGTATTTTATCCTAATTGTATATTTTCTCAATGATAGATCTAAAGAAATCTTGAATTTCTACTTTTTTTTGCTTGAAATCGCTCAAAAAAACCATTAGTCGTAGAAGGGTTGCACCAGTTCAGAGTTGTTTTTGATCGACTTTTAGGAGTCCATTTTGAACTTTGGAATTGGGTCAACTATCCCCACATTTTTACTTTCTATTGAGTCATCAAACTCGACAAAATACCCAGGGGAAGGCCTCCAAAATTTGAGTTTTCCATCATCACTTAGAAGCGCTTCACCTGGTCAAAAAAAATTGAGACAGAAGTTCGCGAAACATAGTGTTGACCATCAAAATTGCCATCATTTTGTATCAGAGCAAGGAATAGAGTATTGTTCTTAGAATTTCAACAAATATGCTACCCAAGAGAGGAGGTGTTGGCTTAGTGGGGCCTGACCCAGGTTCTGAAGTGATTTAGCCAAACAAATCTTGGTACTACTGGCCCTTTTGGCAACAATTCACGAAGCGTTGACTAAGGTCTCACTCGAAGTAGTATGGGAGGGTGCTGGAACTAGGTTTCCACACCCTAGGGATGTGTTGATGAGGTTCCTAGAGGTTTACGGTCCGAACCTGCGCGCTTGCGCTACTCCGCGCAGCTGTTTATCCTTCACGACCTGTGCCACTATCTCCGCACACCTCTGTAAGGGCATGAAGAAAGTACTACCCTGATCTCTATTCTTACTGTGCTATTATATTAGTGCTTAACTTAACTTGTGAGGGCCCAATATTCTTATTACTTCATTCAACATTCAGGTAAGTGCACGTAATCATCAATAGTATAAATGCATAAGGATAAATAGAAACATAGATGCACAATGTTCCGAATCAAACTTATCTTTATTAGTATTCCTTCTCAAGTATAATCCCACTTACAGACCCGACTCCGCCCTGTGCACTCAGCCGCAGGGGTCCTTGCACTCAGTTGCTCTACTAGGCCTCTACGCACTCAGCTGCAGAGACTCTTCCTACTACTATGACCCAATACACCTCAACTTTCCCCTTATGCTCTAATCATGCCTTCACATATATTTATTACTTTCTTGCCAAAAACTACTATATTTACACTTAGAGCCTCACTCTATTTATACAATCCCATGGTCCGCGGACCATGGGTAGGCCGACACAACTTTACATTATTTTACAATTCTTAGGGCGGACAACCTTATGACTCATCGTAGACTTTCGCACTCCGTGCCCGCACTTTGCAGAGTCTTACAATACAACTAAAAAAAACTCGGGCTTTAAGCCCCAAAACTTGCTATGAGGGATCCCATGCCCAACAGGCCCCCAACACAATCATCGTGACTTGTCCCGAGTCACTCTGCTGGTGTGGCGATCTTGGCATGGAGCCCCTCCAAGTGTGCCTATGCTACGCGAAGGTCCATAGTGCACTGTTCTACCGTCTACTGAATCTGCTCCATTCCTGCTTCTAAATCATCTGCATATGACTCGTGCCTCTTCTTTGGTACTGGCTTCTAGTGCTTGTGTTTATAGTCTCGCACCCTTGTTCGGCTTCTCGGGTTGCAAAGACTGTGCTTTGATCGGTTAGTCAGATAGCCAGCCCACTCATGTAGGGCTTCAGGCGACTACCATTTACTTTTCCTGGGAAGAGTTCTCCATTAAGTTTAATTAGCTAGACCGTGCCTCCATTTGTGACCTCTTTTACCATGTATGGTCCCAACCAGTGCATTCTGAATTTTCCAGGAAATTTTTTGAACTTGCTGTCATACAACAGCACTAAATCATTTACCTTGAAGGTGCACAACTTGATATGGCAGTCGTGCTAGGCTTTCTCACGCTGCTTTTGTACCTGCTGGTGAAATCCAGCCAAAAATCGTTCTTCCTCGAGTTCTTCTAATTGCGCGAGCCTTTCTTCTAGAGTTTCGTGGTTCTTCATGCCTATGAGTGTTGCTATTTGTAGACTAGGTATGATGTATTCCATCGGCATGACTGCTTCCGTACCATAGACCAACCAGAATGGTGTCTGTCCCATCAATTTCTTGGACGTTGTCCTGTATGCCCATAACACAGCGGGTACGTGCAGGTCCCAGTCGTTTCGCTGCGCATTACATATTTTGGTCGGGAACAAGTCTTAGTAACTCAGTGATCTTATCTACTGTAGCATCGTCCCAATAGTCCCCAAGCATCACATACTTTGGCTCCGCTTCTGTGCTAATGTTTAACTGCTTTGTTTTTAGCAGCGCGGTGATGTTAGGATCCTCAATTGATGGTCCTCGAACCTCGCGACGGCCTTCGATTTCTGGAATATCAATATTTCGGGGGTCATCATCCTCCTCCTCCACCTATACGTTATAACACTCCAATGCGCTACTTAATTGTACCGCCCATTCTGGCTGAAGTGCTTCCATTGGCTGTTGTGGTATTTTAAAGATAGCGGCTTTCACTACTTGTAGCACATCTTCAACAGTATCCGACCACTGGTCTTCAAATGTGAATGTTAACAAGAATCCCTCTCGCAAGAAATCCCATTTTCCCATACCATGTCGAAGTTTTGTCTCAGTATACCAATTCATGGGTATTATATCCAAGGTATGGTAGAATAAGTATACCCATTCAGGCTGTGGTTCTTCCCCATAGACCTTGGTCCATTTCGTGAGGTGCGTACGTGGGTCATCTCGTCCATCATATTTGTCTTCTAACCACAGCTGTGGCTTCCCAAATTGTGTGTGCATCATCCTTTTGCATCCGCACCAATCCTCAAAATTTCCTTGATGTATACCCCACCATCGTGCAGGAGTTATGCACAGTGCCCACTTCAACGCATCGAACCACTGCTATTCTGGTATTGCGCTTTCAAATTTGTTCAAGAATTCATCCACCTATGTCAATCCATCATATGTTGGCATCTCTCTTGCCTCTGTTGTTACACAACGTAGTGATCTAACCATCATGTTGCAATTCAACGTTGTCACTTCATGTAACCGATTCTGCCAGTGCTCTACTTCTTCATCTGAATCTGAAGTGCAGGAGCTTTCACGCTCCCACGAGATCCTCCCATCCGTAGTCAGATTCGCCCAATCCTGATCTCGAGCAGTTATCTTGTAAATACAATCAAGATCATCATCGCTTTCATCGTCACACACTGGTTCAGTGTAGCGTGCTCCTTCGGCTTGGTCCAGTGGGACTACTACGCGTAGCGACTTTTTCTCGAAGATCATTTTGTGCTTCTTCAGATTGATGACTCCATTCATCTCGGTGGCCCAATCTATTCCTAACAACATGGGATAGGGATTGCTGTCATCGACAATCTCTATCACTTAAAAATCCGTCTGTGTGCTTGCACCTTCAATATCAACTGTTACCCCTTGCAACCTTACCATGGGCAAAATATTCTGTTGGTTCGCCATTCATAATTGAATAGGGGACCACTGTAACATGGGCTTGCCCATACGTTCCCATGTTTGCTTCGTTAATACATTCACGTCCAAACCCAGATCTAGGATTACCTGATCCATTTCATATTCCCCAATCTGTGCTGTCAACCTCATTTCTCTTCCAGTGTACAACGCATGCTTCCCCAATTTCTGGACGACTCATGGTTCCCCTGACCTCGTGCACCTGGTGATCAGTTCATGAAGTCCTTTAACCACCTTGTTGTTGCGCAACAATTTCATGCATGTCTCCAGTAAGGTAGTAAGCATTAAAGGATCCATTCCTGGCTCTGGTTGATCCTTACTACCTGAAGTGGAGGCCTCCATGAAGCTCTTCTTAGCTTCCATGAATGTCTCCTTTATGCGTTCTAAGTCAAACTCGTGTTCTTTTGTAGGAGCCTTATGAACCCATATACTTTCCTCTGGCTGCTTTGCCTTATCCTCTCCCATGGTCGCACCAATTCTGAGCATCATGTTTACATTCGGGTCCTCTTCACGTGGTTCAGACCTCATCATTTGTATATTTTGAGTCAGGGGAGGCTGGAATACCCCTTTTTCATGCATCTTTGTGATCAACATAGGACAATCTATTGTTTCATGATCAAACTGAGCACAATACGTATAAGATATCTTCATCAAGTTGGTATAGTCGCAGGCATAGTGCCTTGGTCCTCCACAATTGTAACAAATTAACTATCCACGGCCCCTGCCTGGTCCCATTCCTCCTCGTCCTCGACCTCGCCCCTGAAATCTAGTGCACGCCATCCCCGCATCTGGGTCGAGGGCTCGCATTTCGGTATGCATCCTATAGGCTGGGGTCCGATCCATATTTAGCTCATAACTACGGTAAGTGCACTCATCGTGGCCTACCGACCTGCAGAAGTTACAAAACAATTGCTGGGGTTTCTGTGTATATTTATACAGAAAATGACAATTGTCCATCATGTGTTTCCCTCTTATCTGATAGATCACGTACCATAAAGCGGGTGTCATGCTCGGCCCTGCCTGCGCCTCCACTCTCAACGACATTGGCTCTCCTCCTGCCAAGTAGACTGGACAATGATCCTTGTCATGACCCTGGCCTTTGCATTTTATGCACCATACTTCCTTGTGCACCTCTGGTCAGGATGCCCTATCCTACTTCAAGCTTTGCATTTCCAAACATAGATTCTGTAGTTGCGTGTGGATTTGCTAAACTCCCAACCCAGGGTCCTATATCGAGGTCTCATGTAATCTCATCGCCATATCCAACACTTTGGCCTGGGTATAAAGTTTCTGTTGTGACAGCACCATCCTCAAGTGTGGTGTCAGAGATGCTACAAACCATGCGCGATGCTGTGCATCCGTTAGTGTCATATTGGCCTCGTGGATCGTACTCTTCAGTCTTTGGTCCAGATTCCAGGGAGTCTCGCTTGGAAGCATCACGATTTCTTTAAACCCAATGATTGACTGTGTTTTTGATTTTGGCCTGCTAAATTCTCTGTTCAACACATTTTGGATCTCTGCTATCTCTGCATTTGGGTGGTTGTTAAAGTGTTTGATGTACCACGTTAATGCGCGATCCTGCAGTGTGCTCACCAATGTAGCCTTCTTAATGTTGTCATCTGTGACACCTTGTGCTTCCCATACTACTCTTACCATGAACCAAAATTGGTCCGGATCCTCATTCCCTACTCCTCTGAATACTGGTAGTTTGATCGTGCTCGCCATACTGAACTGTGGAGGTGGTGGAGGTGGAGTGGGTGGAGATGGAGGTGAAGGAGGTGAAGTGGGTGGCAGTGTGGGTGGTAACCACGGAATCCGCTACCTTATCAAACTGACCATGCTTCTCGGAGAAACTTTCACGAGCTCATCCTCGCTCTCCCACGAGGGTGAAATTAAGGGATTGTTTTCTAATTCTTCACTACTTCCGCTTCTGTAGATTCTTCCACTCCACGTAGTCCCAAACATTAATTTATTCGCATAACCTGCTTTTCACATAACAACATCTTAATCCAGGTATTCAAAGATTTAATATACTTACCTTGCGTTCCCTTGAGAAAATGTCGCTCTGCCTCACTATAACTGACGGTTGTGTCCACCGCGAACTCAGTGATAAATCCTCCTATTATTCGGTTGAGCCAGTGGTCCATAGCTCGCGCTATCTTATCTTCTGAGGCTTCCAGTCTGCGCACTAATTCTGGAGTCCACACTATCGGTTGGTCGAGCCTACACCTTCCCTGGCTGTCGGCTAACCTCGCGATCCACTCATACAACTTAGATGGAAAGGACACAAAGAAAATCTCGTGGATTTCTGTATACACGTAGTGATCCAACCACCTTTTCTCAGATACTTGTGGAGTTTTGTTTTCCTGTGTCGTGAACTCATGAATCTTCTTATCCAACCACTCTTCAATTTTCTTCCTTGTTGGGTTCCAGTGGCACGACATCAGAGATTCCTTATGAAAATCCCGGTCCCAGCAACGGAACCATTTGTTGGCTTAGTGGGGCTTGACCTAGGTTCAGAAGTGATTTAGCCAAGAAAATCTTGGTACTACTGGCCCTTTCGACAATAGTTTGCGGAGCGTGGACTGAGGTCTCACTCGAAGTAGTATGGGAGGGTGCTGGAACCAGGTTTCCACACCCTAGGGATGTCTTGATGAGGTTCCTAGAGGTTCACAGTTCGAACCTACGTGCTTGCGCTACTCAGTGTAGCTGTCTATCCTTCTCGACCTATGCCACTATCTCCACGCACCTCTGTAAGAGCATGAAGAAAGTACTACCCTGATCTCTATTCTTACTGTGCTATTATATTAGTGCTTAACTTAATTTGTGAGGGCCCAATATTCTTATTACTTCATCCAACATTCAGGTAAGTGCGCGTAATCATAAACATTATAAATGCATAAGGATAAATAGAAACATAGATGCACAATGTTTCGAATCAAACTTATCTTTATTAGTATTCCTTTTCAAGTATAATCCCACTTACAGAACCAACTTCGCCCTGTGAACTTAGCTACAGGGATCCATGCACTCAGATGCAGACTCTACTAGGCCTCTGTGCACTCAGCTGCAAAGCCTCTTCCTACTACTACGACCCAATACACTTCAACTTTCCCCCTATGCTCTAATCATGCCTTTGATTACTTGCTTTCCAAAAAATACTATATTTACACTTAGAGCCTCACTCTATTTATGCAATTCCATGGTCTGCGGACCATGGGTAGGCCGACACAACTATACATTATTTTACAATTCTTAGGGTAGACAACCCTATGACTCATCTTAGACTTTTGCGCTCCGCGCCCGCACTTTGTGGAGTCTTACAATACAATTGACGAAAACTCGGGCTTTAAGCCCCAAAACCTACTGCGAGGGATCTGATGCCCAACAGGAGGAGCTGGCATAGGTCGGGGAAGACATGTGGCCAATGCAGTACTACTTGAAGAAATTAGACATCTTCACACAAGAATGGAGGAGATGGAAACTGTTCAGAGGAGAGTCCCTGATGAGGGAGATGCCAGTGTTGAAGAAGAATCTTCTGAGGAAGAAGAAGAGGAAGAAAGTGAAGCAGCCAAAGTTCTCAAGATGTTGGCAAAATCAAGTGGAAGACCGAAGGTAGAAATACCTCTATATGAAGGAAACCTTAATGTGGAAGAGATGATGGATTGGATCAGTGCATTAGATAAGTATTTCAACTATGAAGAGGTCTAAGATAAGAAAAAGGTGAAATTTGCAGCCACTAGATTGAAGGGACATGTAGCCATCTCGTGGGATGAGCTACAAGTATCCAGAGAAAGGAAGGGAAGACCCAAGATCAAGCAGTGGGATAAAATGGTGAGCAAATTGAAAAGTAAATTTATGCCCAAGGATTACCAGTTAAACCTTTTCAGACAATTACAAAACTTAAGATAGAAAGGGATGACTATTAGAGAGTACACAGAGGAGTTTTATAAGTTGAGCATTAGATCAGGACATGCTGAAGATGACATAGAAAAGGTAGGAATATATATCAATGGATTGAGATATGATATACAAGATGAAATCAGTCTACTAAGTCTGAAGACAATTGAAGGTTCCTATCAAGAAGCTTTGAAGGCAGAGGAGAAATTGTTGAGAAAGAAAAGTAAGAGAAATAGAGGTAAAAATCTGGCAAGAGGAAGAGGAGCTTCCAGACCAAGATTCCAGAACTCTCATAATGAAGTAGGAGGTTCCAGTAATCGACCACCATAGAGAGGTGACTTTAGTAGAGGAAGATTTGGACCTAGAGGTAGAAGTCGAGGAAGGGAAATTCAGGTTTATACATGTGGAGAATTAGGACATGGGTCATGGGGAAAGGAGAGCCACTTGAGGTGGGAGAGTCTTTATTGTTAAAAATAGTGTTGCTTAAGGCAGAAAAATAAGCCAATGAACCAGCTCAAAGGAAAAGTATATTCAGGATACAAGGCTGTGATTGATAGTGGGAGCACTGAAAATATTGTCTCCACTGAGATGGTAGATAAACTGGGTTTCGTCAAGATGGTACACCCTGTTAACCCTGTTGGCATATGGCCCAAAATGGATCCAAATATTCTCTCTAAGTCTTCAAAAGCTAGTAAAATCATGCCAAAGATCAAAACCATCACAGGAAAAGAACCCTTAGAATGGCGGAAAAACACTATCGGGAGGTAAAAACACAAGAAAACAGTGAAATAAGGCTTAGCAGAGGCTTACAACAACTTGGCACAATAGCTGTCTGATCTGGCCAATCAACGGTCCAGATCTGATCAACGAATTGTAATAGGCAAACAATGATAGAGCACTTACAACAACCCGGGGTTATCGCGATATGCGATCAGATCGCATCGCTATATCACATCGAAGAAACACCATGGAGTGGGGCCTATGCACATGTAGATGTGCAATGTGATTAGCCGAACCCGATAACATTATAAAGCATATTCGATATGATTTGAGTTCTGGGAAACAACAATCTCCTTTGTATTTGTGTATTTTGTTTATCAAACAAAATACAAAGGATAAAGCGTTGATGCGATAAACTGAATCCGAAAGGGTTCCGTAAGGCTATTGTATGTCATTTCAAACCCACCCATATGCGCCCTTTGCACATTTCTCGAGGACATCCCGTACCTTCGCGTCCCTCACTGTCGATCTTCCCACTGATCGGACGGTCCACACTTCACCCGACTGATGTTACATGTTCGATAAATCATCGCCGTTAGATCATTCCCGCCAGATCTAACGATTGTCATGCATTTCACTCGAGCAACAAGTGAGAAGGATACCTACCCGATAAAGGCGGTTTCCTCTCTCTCCTTCGCTGCCACGTGGTGCCCAATGAATGGCATCGGGTGGGCTCCGACCTTTACTGCTTACTGCCTAATAGAAACCGTTCCCGCTCAAATGAAACCACTCCTGGGCATTATCTTTCAAACACTTCTATCGCCTGATAGCCATTTTATCCTCTCATCTGAGATCTGACGGCTCAGACTTATTCCGCTCCCGCCACAACTTCAGGCCTCCTGCGTTTGATCTCCTCTGTCCATTTCTCTCGATCCAACGGCCCTCGTTCACCATCATCGTAGTTCACCCTCCGCCACCTGACCACCATCCTAATCGTCGATCCATCCCATCCAATGGCCCATATGCCCCTGTACACCGCTTCCCATCAGTCACCTGGGGAGGAAAGTTGTTGGCTCTGTCAGTGTTTGTGACAGTCAGATGGTTGAACCGAAATAATAGAATCCATGGCCGAAATGGGAGAAAACAACAGCACGATGCAGCCGGATTAACAGAAATGATCATGGAACATCACAACACATGTGAGCCACCTGACAACGTGGCGAAATGATGAGAATTGGGCCATTGTGTTTATTAGAAATAGAGCCCCTGTTCTCATGCTTGTCTAATTATGACATCAAGTAGTTAGAAGCCAGAGCGGATTGATTAAGACATCTTGAGCCTTAGAGGGCCCGAGAGCATTGTAAAAAGCCTATAAATGGATGAAAGTTAGAAGGAACAAGGGTTCAACTTTTGGAGACTGTGGATACTCTGTTCCTTGCATCGTCTCATCTTCATTCTAGTAATACAAGCTTCTTTTGGTGTTACATGTTCAATTCCCATTTTCTCCTCTGTCTTAAGCTTGCACTTGGATAGGCTATTCATGCTTTCTTCTATGTCTAATGCCATATAATTTTCATCTTATCTCTGCATTCATAAATTAGATTTGCAATTGAATAGGTTATTCATTTTTTATTTTGTGTCTAATGCCAGATAACTGTCATCTTATCTCTGCGTTGATAAATTAGATTTGCAAGCTTCATTTACTTCTTATACCTAGCCATTCATATATGTTTATGTATGCATCTGCCAGTACAGTCAGTATTCTCCATCTATCCATTGAATCTATAAACTATTGAGCATTAGTGGTCTAAAGCCTTGTCAAGCTGAGGGTGTTCATGCATGTCTAGAGTGAAAACAGAGTTGAAACAGTTATCTAACTTGATCCAAACCTTCATCCATTCCAATAGTTCCGAGAATGATATTGAAGATTTATGTGTTACCAGGTATCTCCGAGCTACAACCTAGGAGAGTTTCCTGGAGTGCTAACACACCCTACTCCGTACAAAGTGTCCTGGTTGTAGAAAGGACATCAGCTCTTGGTGACAGAACAATGCAAGGTAGAGATACAGATTGGTACATATAAAGATGTGGTATTAAGTGATGTAATGCCAATGGATGTGGGCCATATATTGCTGGGGAGACCTTGGCAGTTTTATATGAAAGTTGTTCATGATGGTAGGAAGAACACATATACATTATAGAAGGATGTAAAGAAGTACACATTGTTACCTTTGAATGATGAAGTAGACAAAGGAACAACTGGGAAAAATGTTTTGATGATCATTGGAAAAAAGTTGCTACGTGAAGTCAAAAAGGAGGAAGAAATACATTTTGATGTTGTGGGTAAACCCAAGGTAATTTTGAATTCTACTAATTTAGATAATCTTCATGTGGAAATTAAAAATCTGCTAAATGATTATGTCGATATTATTGTTGATGAATTTCCAAGTGCATTGCCACCAATTAGAAGTATCAGGCATCACATAGATTTAATACCTGGTGCGAGCTTACCAAAAAAAGAAGAATATAGGCTAACTCCTCAGGAAAATGAAGAAGTTGGGAGACAGGTGCAAGGGTTGTTGGATAAAGGACTGATAAAGGAGAGCCTAAGTCCATGTATAGTACCAGCAGTGCTCAGTCCAAAGAAGGATGGTGAATGGCGCATGTGCATCGATTCTAGAGCAATAAATAAGATTAATATTAGGTATATATTTCCTTTACCACGTATGGATGATTTGATGGATTGCTTGAGTGGGTCAACATATTTTTCTAAGATAGATTTGAAGAGTGGATACAATCAACTAAGGATTATAGAGGGGGATGAATGGAAGACTGCGTTCAAGACTAAAAGTGGGTTGTATGAATGGTTATTGATGCCTTTTGGACTCACTAATGCACCAAGTACATTTATGAGACTGATGAATGAGGTCTTAAAAGAATATGCTGGAAAATTCGTGATAGTTTATCTTGATGATATTCTAATTTTCAGTCAGAATAAAGAAGAGCATTTGGAGCATCTTAAGTTGGTTTTAAATACTTTACAAAAAGAGAAGCTGTTGATAAATTTGAAGAAGTGCAGTTTCATGAAGAAAGAGCTTGTTTACCTGGGATTTGTAGTCTCAAAAGAAGGTTTGAAGATGGACCCAAAAAAGATACAAGCAATTTTGAATTAGCCAACTCTAAGGAGTGTATTTGAGGTAAGAAGTTTTCATGGTCTTGCAAGTTTTTATAGAAAGTTTATAAGAAGCTTTAGTCAGATCTGTGCACTGATAGTTGAAACAATAAAGGAAAACAAACAACCATTTAAGTGGACAAAGGTAGCATACCGAAACTTCAAACTATTAAAAAAGAAGATTATTGAAAAACTTGTTTTAGCCCTACCAAGATTTGATAAAAATTTCCAAGTTGAGATTGATGCTAGTGGGGTAGCAATTGGAGCTATACTGAGTCATGAGCAAAGACCTATAGCTTATTTCAGTGAAAAGTTGAATGAGGCCAAGTGGAAGTACTCATCCTATGATAAAGAATTCTATGCTATTATTCAAGCTTTAAAGAAATGGAGGCATTACTTGTTGCCCAAAGAATTTATTTTGTATTTTGGTAATCATGCACTGTAGTTCATAAATAATCAGCCAAAGTTGAGCCAAAAGCACGCTAAGTGGGTGAATTACTTAAAGAGTTTTACCTTTGTTATTAAGCACATAAGCGGTAAGTCAAATAAAGTTGTTGATGCTTTGAGCTGAGTGAATTTGGTTGTGTAGGAGCTGAAGATTGGCATTTTGGGATTTGAAGAAATGATTGACATGTATAAGGAAGATACAGATTTTAATGAAATAAATGCAGATGTTTAGAATCCCATGATTCATAATAGAAGCCAATGGTTAGATGATGCAGGGATAACCTGCAATACCCACAGTATGCATATAAAATGCATAATATTGTCTTTCCCAAGAATTTCAATGACCTACTTGGTCAAATCTTCATTACTTAAGGATTAAGGCCCCCTTTATTAAATCTTTGTGGAATGATTTGTTAACTAACCCAAACTACCCTTAATTAATCCTTTCATCGGGACTTTGTTCAACCTCATAAACCTTTGTTAATCCTTAATGCCGCACATATAACCAATCCCCACTCTTTACTTTGGTTATAGACAAACTTACCCATAAACCTTCTATCGACGCTTTATTTCTATTATAATTCTTCGTATAATAGAAATCTTTTGCAAAGCATACATAACTTACCTTTTCATGTTTCTTCGCCTTTTCCTTAGTCTCTACACATTACCCGATGCTTTCTTTTATCGCAATTGCAATCGCAGGGTTTCAAAAGGACTCTTCAGAATCTAACATTCGGAAATTCTGATCAACAGGATGCGATCATGCATTCCACCATTGATTTCGTCTACCAGATCAACGGTTGTCGCAATCTCGCATCGTACCAACTTGTGACTTCATTGCCTCTCGCATGTGATATGTGATAACACAACCGAACTTCAAATGGAATAAAACCGCACCTATAACCTTCTCGGGTCCACTCTCCACAAATCGTATTGCTCAATCTCCACCATTGATCTTACCTTTAATCCGACGGTTGATATCCTTTTCGATCAACATAGTTTCTCGATGATTCTGCGCCGTAGATCAAAACCCATTTGATCCGACGGTCTATAATGATATTGCATTGGAAAATTGCACGACATTTAACCGCCTCATGGAGCTAATACAAATCATAAGTCCTCGGTCTATAAAACTTCGGGTCGGTTCAGAGATTGTTATCCAATCGTCTTTATGGCTAATATCTGTTGGATGACGGAAGCCAATAAATCCTATGATCTGCGTCCCTCCAACTAGCACGTGGGTTAACTATAGGTTTAATGCCGTAGTGGACTATGACATAAGCATTAGCTTTTGTGATTAATGGCTAATAACAATTGTGGGCCTTCAACCACGATCAAGGCATCCCGTACTCTCTACCCCCGCTCAGTTTTTGATCACAGTCGATCTAACAGATCTGTCGATTTGATGGTCTAGATCGATTCCTACCTTTCTCCTTCCGCAAATACTTAGATTGAATCTTCGCTGTTCATTTCTTGGTTCCATTCTGTGCGACTTAATCCTGGCCGCTTATCACAAACAAATCTCGTCTATTGATCATATAGATCCAACAACTCCTGTGCGTCGACACTTCACTTCTTCACTCTTCTCTTCACTTGGGATTTTACGCTAGTTCTTCAATGTTCTGTCGTGGTTTCAAATTACTTCAGGGTTTCTGATTCTTTCACTATTTTGCCACGCAACTCCTCCTGAGCTTAACTTTCATCATTCAATCGGATTCAACGATCCATACGATCCTCTGTATCATTCTTCTTCTCTATGTTCTGCCCGTATCCACTTGCATACAATTACTATGTAGAACCTCTAAATCACACACAATTTATCCTTCAATACTCAAACCACACATAACTCAGAATTGAGTTGTTTGTATTAATAAACATATATTTACACAATTTCTTCTCTCAGGCCTGATTTCCAATATCAGTGGCCTCTGTTTCACAATCTGCCCGTAGGCTTACAATTGAAACCTACAACTACTAACTTGACTTGCCTAACTAGCTAACCAACCCCTCATTATGACTTTAGGCTTACATTTATACAAAATGGATTCTACAACCAATTCCTGGTTTAGATCCATAATCTTCTCAACAAAATCCTAAAATCTCTTCCTTATCTCTAAGGATCCTCTCTAATCCACAAAATCATGAATTAGCTCCTAATCTAAGATTTACAATTAATTATCAAATCTCTCAACTATCTTAATTCTCTTATGTTCTCCTACATTCGAGAATATTTACCAATATGCCTCACTATACTCAATTAAATCCATATTCTAGCTTTTCTCATTAAAATCACTTAAAACATTAATAATTACATTAATTCAAAACATAGGAAACCAACTTCCTTGAAAATACAAGACTCCCCTGTTGGAATTATCATGCATGTGTTGTACTTGATGGCAGCCCACTTGTAGCAGAGTGACTAGATGAATCTACAGAAGAGATATCAGATGTGACAGAATGCATGGCAGTAGTATTTATAGATGTGATGAAATGCATGGCAGCTTCAAGGAATCAATTTAGAAGGAAACTCACTTAGATGACAGAGCACAGTTCAGCAGGTTAACAACACAGAATTACATATCAGACCTCACAGAATGAAGAAAGAGAGGTATACGCAAGTTCACCATTGGCCAAGTCGCGTATACACGCGGGTTCACTATGTACAAGTCACGTATACGTACACACGAACTTCACAAAAGGAAAAGCGCGTATAACTTGGAAAACTAAGTGTTTGGTCCATGGTATTTTGATCCATGGTATTGGTCCAAGGTATCGGGTCCGAGGTATTGACCCCAGGTATTTGGTCCAAGGTATTGGTCCTAAAAGGTTTTGGTCCATGGTATTGAGAAAGGCCTAAAACTATAAAAGAAGGAGAAGATCATTAGGCCAAAGAGTGTGCAAGTATCGAATATCTGATGAAGTGTGAGATCTAATATGCAGGTTACTGGGTTATGGTGCATTTCTAGATCTAAACCAAGGAGGAACCTTAGCAGATGATGAGGAACTAGATCTAATGATGGATCATGATCTTAAGGCGTAAAATGAACTATCATTATGTGTTTTTGCTCATGAATATTCTAGATCTGAATACTGACGCATATATTATTATGTAAATGATATGATCTGGGTATGACTGAAGTCTGGAATGTTTAAATCATCATTTATATATCTGTATGCAGGTTCACTTCAGAAAAACGGCATATACATGCTGGTTCTGAATATCAAAGCAGCGTATACGCGGGTTCGCTTTGAGGAAAGCGCGTATGCATGTAGGTTCGAAACATGGATGTAGCGTATACCTTATAAAATATGTTTTAGTTTCTTCTGTTTGCTGTTGTAGTGTTCTGGGTTATTGCTTGGGTTTTGGTTACTGTATTCTGGTGACAACATTCTGAATGATTAGATTGATAGAATGATTGATTGATTCGATTGTGGTTGGTTCTAAAGGAGATTGGTTGATGCAAATATATTTGATGATTGAATGAGGTTGTTGATGGATTTAGTCTAAAAATTTATGAAATGTGGTCCTTGGAAGAAAAGAGAAGCCTTCTGTAGGCCGACACCTACGTACTAGTAAACATATCAGCGAGTACAAGAGCTAGGGGGTTGTAGCCCCATTCCAATAGAAGCTGGAGAACAACAGAAGGTTGTAGCCTTCTGCAGGTAGAAGCTTGTGTATTGGTATAATACTGCTCCAGTACAAAAATTGTAAACAGAATATTCTTATTATTAAAAGAAGACAGAGACGATTGCAGCAGGTGGTTTTCACCCACATTGGGTTTCCACCTTATATCTTGTTGTTCATGTGTGTTTCTTATGTGTGATGACCTGTTCTGTTTTTCTTGCACCTGGTTACTGTTTATATGGTTAATGAAGTTCTGATGCACTTATTAAAGATCCACATATGATGAATTAACTGAATCTTAAGTTTGTTGGACATACGCTAGTTTCATTAAACACAGTTGCATGTACACATGAGTTCCCTTAACTAAAGTAACGTATATGAATCTTATTATGGAAATGAAAAATTTATTTATTTGCTAATACTGATTCACCCCCCCTCTTAGTATTATTTCCAACAATTAGAATTAGAGCAGGTCCTTCAGAAGAAGCTTGAAGGAAGATCCATCATCATGAGTAATCAAGAAAGCGGGGGATCCATCAGACCGCCAATCTTTGATGGGAGCAACTTTGTTTATTGGAAGGTAAGAACCACAACCTATCTTCAATCTCTTGGAACAGATGTTTGGGAAATTGTGTAAGGAGGATATACATTTCCATTAGCAATTCCTACAGATACAACAGGTAAAAAGCAATATGAAACCAATGCCAAGGCTGTTAATACATTATTGGGAAGTCTGTCACAATTAGGGTTTGTCAAAGTTATGCAGCTCAAATCAGCCAAAGAAATATGGGACAAAATCGTTCTAAGCTACAAAGGAGATTCTCGGGTAAAACGTGCTAAACTGCAAACTCTCAGAATTCAATATGAAACTCTCAAGATGCACAATGATGAAAGTATAACTAGTTACTTCTTACATATAGATGAGATTGTTAATTGAATGAGGAATCTGGGGGAAGAGATAATGGAAGTTACCTTAGTTGAAAAAGTTTTAAGATCCCTATCTCCTAAATTTGAATCAAAAGTATCTGCCATAGAAGAAAAGCAGGATCTATAGACTATTACTATGACACAGCTTCACGGAATCTTAATTGCCTTTGAGATGAGAAAAGGAGGTCCATCAGATATGAGAGAAGCCGCATTTAAAGCTTCAGCAAAAGGAAAAGAAGAACTCAATGAATCAGGACATATTTTAGAAGAAGAAGAGGAAGCGAACTTTGTCAAGAAACTTCAATGGGGTTCTAGAAGATTCAGAGGTAGGCTACCTTTCAAATGTTTTGCCTGTGGTATAGTCAGTCATTATGCTACCAAATGTTCTCATAAAGATAAATATGATAAAGGGAAGGAATCTGTAAAATGGAATAGAAAACAAAGTGTAAGTAAAAAGAGCTACTATACTCATGAAGATAGTGATGGTTTATCAAATAGTGATGAAGATGAAAATAGTAATGATTATAGACTTCTGATGGCTTATGAAGATGATGATTTTTTAGATGCTTTATATGAAGATGACCTTTATGAAGAAATCTCTAAACTCAAAACCCGTTTAGAAGAAAAGAATATGATTATAGATACCTTGACATACCAACTAGCTGAAAGAGAAAAACACACGGAAAAAATAGAATGTGAAATTATGGGTCTAAGAAAGGATCTTGAGAAAACAAAAGCTCTCAATCTTAGATTTGTTAAAGGATCAGAAACCTTAAATGAAATTATCAAAGTGCAGCGCTCTCCTCTGATAAAGACAGGTCTTGGATACATTGAAGAAACATCTCAGTCACAGAAGCCATCAACTTCCACTAAAATCTATCTTGATGTAGCAAAGAGCAATGAACAGTGCGACAATCGTCAACAAAGGCTAAAGAAGATCACCACATAAATCAGGCTCAATATGAATGGAAGCCATAATCAACCTCAGGTAAATCGTACTCAATTTGCTTCAAAGAATATCAATAGAAACTACAATCAACAGGTCAGTAGATTCGATAATCGTAGGAACTTCTTAAATGGTCAATGTTTCTCATGTCATAATTTTGGACACAAAGCTACTCAATGTGTTGCTTACAAAACTATCATGACTAGAGAAGCACGAAATCAAAGGAATGTGATAGGGATCAAGAAAATTTCCTATAATAGCTTTTATCTTCTTGAAAATGAAATAGAATGCTCAATATGTAACAACTTTGTCCATGAAGAATTTGAATGCAGGAGTAAATAGCAAATAGCTCAAAAGGAGCAAACTCCATTAAATCCCAAAATATGGAGAAAGAAGGATCCGCAAACAAAAAGATGTGGTATAGCCTTGTATGCAAAAGGACAAGAAAACTAGTGGTATTGATGAGCCTCATAAATGGGTAATTATATGGGCTCATTTTACCTCCTAAACCATTCTCTTAGCTTATTGTATGATTTTCTATTTATATTTATGCTTATAGGGTGAGTTCAGTTAGTTATTATGCCATGTGGTCTAACATGTATTTAATGCAGATTATTGATGGATTTCAAGGTTAAAATCAAGGATCTAGTGGTCAAACTGCAACAATAACTCAAAGTAGACAGAGGAGAGGACTTATAGGAGGGAATCCCCCTCATATATTTCTCCTCACTTCGAATTCCCATTCATTCAACTCGAAGTACAAGCAGCCGAATCATGCACTAGAAGGTAGCTGAGCAAGTGGAAGATGATTGATAGTTATCTTGAGTTTTGGAAGCCAAGCCTCCCTAATTTTAAGGAATCTGTTGGTATCTTCAGATGTATAAGTAGAGAGGCCTAGGGCCTCACTAGGGTCAACTTTTTTCTTGTGTAAACTCTGCTCAAATTTCGAGCTTACTATTTTATGACAGTTTTATGTAATCTTGCTATTTTTTGATAATGAATATGGAATCCTTTTTGAGCTAGCATTGAGTTACCTTAGAGGGCTGAAGCTCTTGGTTTAGGGCCCAATCCAAGTAGCCAAGCTTTTCTTTACTTGTATTTATATGCTTTACTTCAGTTTGTAGATTAGTTTGATGTTAGATGTATTTCTCTTATGGTTAAGAATAGGTTGCTTTTGATGATTTAGTAGTTTGCTTCCATTTGTGATTTCTGTAGCAGGTTAATCAATGATCAGAGAAGATTCAAAAGGCTAGAAATAGTGCCTTGGCCTCTCTTCCTCCCTCTGGGACCATGATTTTACGCAAAGACTCTCTTGCTGCCCAAAAAACACAAATTTTCCTCATTCCTAGGACTTCTAGTGTTTGCAGCTCTCTAGTAGGTTGATAGTCCATATTTTCTTTGCTTTTGTTTATCATGTTCACTTCCTGATTTTCAATAGTCCTTTTGCATGCTTTCCTTTCTTATAGCATCTCCCAGCATTTCCTTCTATACATCATAGTTTAGGCCATTTTAATGCAAAACTCTGTTTTTCCTAGGATGCACTCATATCATTGGTTGCTTGATTTTATTGGTTGACTGTCAGTTTATATGCAACAGATCTCTTCTAGAAATAGGCCATCTTACCAACAATCACACCCTCCATCTAATCCATTCACTATAGGTCTCCCAAACCTCACCTCAATTCTACCCTAGTTTCCTTCATTTTTCATAGAACTTCTTCCTCTCTCCTTGAGCAATCCCAATCATGTTTCTCTCTCTTGGTGATTCATGGTAGACCTTATGTGCCCTAACAACTCATTCCAACCTTCATCCACCTTTTCCACCCACTCTCACACCCTCAAAACAACGAAAATTTATCTCGGCCTCCTCCTGTAGGCCTCCTGTAGTTTCCCTGTTTTCCTCCTGTAGTTTTCCTGTGTCCTCCTGTAATTTTTCCTGTAGGCTTTCTTTTGAAGGCTGAGTGTGGGAAAAGCCTCCAGAAGGCCACCTAAGATCTCCTAGGACCCATCCGCACCATCCTACATCCTCCCAAGCTTCGAAACCGCCCTCTAATGCCACTTGTTCGCTGCCACACACACACACAATAAATTAGATGCATGTTAAATTCGCATAAAAACACATAAAAATCCAAAAATATGTTTTTTTGCATATTTACTTCTAGAAATAGCATGGTTAGATGTTGTTTACTTCCTTGAGTAGGTAATGGCATTTCTTTCATGGTTTTCATAGTGTTTCTGGCAAAAGTAGAGTTAGCTTGTTAATTAGGGTTTACTAGGTTTTGCTTTACATTCCAAACTTTCTCCTTTCTGCAATTAGAATAACATATATAGAGTAATCTTTATTTCCTTTCATCACACATAGAGCTTCTTCTGAAATCTATAGAAGTTGGCTTGAGCTCCTAGTGATCTCGCACCGGCTGACGAAGTGACAACCTGTAGTGAGAACTAGTACTTGTGCATATAGCATCGACGCTTCCAAGTTTGTTACAAACTACCGGGTTGATAAAAGTAAAGTTGACAGCCCAGGAATTGCAGAATTCTTGCTGCAATACTGCACTCACCACTTTTTGTTGCGGTTGCCGGGGAAGAATTAGAGTATTCTGTGATTACTGCTTTCTTCTATTTCCTATTGCAACATTCTGCTAATAGTTTATTTTAGCAAAAGTAGACTAGTCATTTCTTTTCTTTCAGTTCTGCATTTCCTTGCTTTCCTTTTCAATTTTGCAAATTTCCATTCAACAAGTTTATTTCAGCTAGTTGTAATTTGTTTTCTTCAATCACAATTTCAGTTTCTGCAGGTACTTTCAGTGTGGGGAAAAAGAAACAAAAACCAACCAAAAAGATTTCCTTTCATGCCTCGTAGGAATAGAGATAACTGAGGAAATTTTTTTCCCAACACCCCCACTGCTTCACATAGCCAACCTTCTCTCTTCTTCGGTGGCTACAATCAATAAGAAACCTTAGGTGAATAACCAGACATATTTGAGGAACCTATTGGGGTAGAAGAAGAAGAAAACATTACTCTGGAGCCAATGGCTGAAAACAGAAATGCTAGGGGAAATGGAGAGAGAATAGAGGGTACCTTTCCCATTCGAGAGACCAATGGGGACACCAAAATGAAGAATATAATTCCTTCAATCCTACCTCACTTCCATGGTCTGACTACAGAAGGTCCTGACACCTTCTTGTTCGAGTTTGCTATCATCTGTCGAACTTATGACTATGTAGAAGACGAGCAAAAGTTGAAAATGTTCCCTTCTACTCTCAAGGACGTAGCACTGTGCTAGTTCATGGGATTACCTGGAAATAGCATCAAAACTTGGGCACAGATGCAATAGACCTTTAATGACAAGTATCGAGACTATTGTAGGTCAAAATATACTAAAGAAGAAATCTTCCTAATGATCATAGGAAGTGATGAGTCCCTGGAAGACTATGAAGAGAGGTTCTAGCTCAGTTGCAAAAGGGCCAGGTGTACACTTGACCCTGAGTCTTTGAAGTTGGTCCTGCTCAGGGGAATTCGGGAATACCTTTTAGACACCCTCCATTTACTAGCTGGGGGAGACATCTACCAACTATCCTATGAGGACATAAAGACTGTTTTTAGAAACCATTCTAGAGCATCCAGAAAGAAAGTGTTATAGCTCCAAATCTCACTCTTATGGTTTGTGATGCTGTACTCATGGCCTAGGGCAACCCCTCCTTCCAGACCTAGTCCTAAAATTTAAAAAACAGTGTTTTATCCCTTATACGCGACATTGCCCTGAGTTAAACGCGTGTATACGCGGGTATGTGCATAGCCAACCCGTGTGTATGTATTAAAACACTTAAAAAAATATAGCACTCCTTATTTTCGGGCGGAGATCGCAGGTTTTACCTGCTGATCACCTGTTAGTGCCCGTGGCCCAACTGTTCCCAACCAACTCCTAACTAAAAAACTACTTTGGAGATGGTATAAAAAGACATCAAAGGGAAGGCCTAAGGTAGGAGAGAAGAGAGAGAAAGGTTATGCTGAGATTTTTCCCTTGACCAGGTCTGAAGTCCCTTGTGCCTTCTGCACTTCCCCCATTTTGTACAGGAAACCTTTGTTTCCTTGTGTGTTGATGTTCATCCACCATTTATGACATCATGGAGAGAGTCATGGAAGGATTTTTTTAGAGGCTTGAGGCTGGAACGGATCCGGAAGGAAGCTTTGCTTGGAGCCTGCTGAAGGTGACTCAGGTGAAAATGTTCCTTTTTATGTACTTTATTTGTCTATAATAAAAGAAACACATGTCTTGGTTCCCGAAATGAATCTTCTTTATGTTAATGATATTCATGTTTAGAATTCATATATAAAAGGTTGTTTGGATTTCATAACTAACTACCTTTCTTTGTAACATGAAGATGATTTCTTTATAAGTTTTTGTCCATATACTACTGTGTTCTTTGAATTGGTTGTTTTGCAGGACAAAAGAGAAGAAGGGAACTCCAAGAAGGGTTTGGACCCTAAAGGCCTTCTCAAACGTAGGACCAAAGGTACGTACCCTTATCATATAATTTGCTTATAATAGCATAATGGCTGTATGAATGCATGTTTCTTTGAATAGATAACTTTCATTCTGCTAGGGTTTCAACCCAAAAAGCCCTAGGGGAGTAATTCCCTCTATCAGAATTGGCGACTCCACTGGGGACAACACTCTTGTTGTTCCTAGTTTGGGTGTTTTTCAAGCCAATCAGGGCTCAGCTGCCTTGTCTGCTTGCTGTTACTGTCTGGTCTATTCTTGAACTTTAAGCTTTGCCAGTTTCTTCAGTTTGTTTTTAATTTTTCTTGAAGATTTTCATACACGCTGTTTTTCTTAGATACAGAAGCGTATATACGCTTGTTTCTTTGAGTGAACCCGTGTATACGCATGTTTCCTCAAACACAGTCACGTATACATGCAATCTGTACTTAAGTACAGTCGCGTATATATTGCAATTTTCAAGATTTATAAATCTTTTAGTCTCTGAAGGTTTGTCTGGTGGTTTGAGTCAGTCTGAAACAATCATTTTCCAGTATCAGTTATTTGTTTTACAGCGAGCATCTCGTTCTGAATTCTCTCTGATTATAAGGAGTATTGGTCTTGTTTTTTGTTGATTGCAAGCGTCATCGTTTTTTGCTAAAGCACGCAAGATTTCTTGCTAGGAATCTTGGCTACTCTGATTCATCGGAGTAGGGAGATTGATCACAATCTTTGTGTTAATCTTGCTTTTGGTGACTTTTTGTTTGCTTGACAAGATCGCTTTTTGTGACCATCCACTTCTTTGTTTCATGAAAGTTGTTGTTTGACACTTTCTTGGAATTTGTCTTTTTGATCTTTTTGGTTTTCATTGCCAAGGCTTTCATTGCTGCTTTTGATTGTTAAGAGCGATTTCAAACACATTTATTTTTGTTGGGTTTTCATCCATTGAGTGGTGTTGATTCGCAAAAGTGTTTAATTGCCTATTCTTCAATCACAAGTTTCAGTGTTGTTGAGAGCATTTTTTGAAAAGACTTTTTTGTTTGTTGCATTGAAGAAAATCTTTTGAAAATATTAGTTTTGCTTTCTTGAACTTTCTTTCCATTTGGTTTCCTTTTAGTGAAGTGAAAGTGCTTTACATTTGTCTTAGAACTTGTTTTTAGTGTTTAGACGAAATGAATGGTAACATCTCATATTCCATCTAGGCATTGTAAGTGGCAAGATAAAGATTGATAAGCAAGAAACTTTCATTTTTGTTTTCAGAGTAGTTTTAGATCTTGCATCCACATATAGTTATTGCATGAGGATAGATTTGCATCCCCTTTTTAGGCATATATAGCTTTGTTAGCTTTTGTGAGTGTGAAGTGTGCATTAACAAAAAGAAAAGGAAAATTTGTTTTATTAGAAGTACCTCTGAACCCTATAGAAATTGCTCTTCATCGAAAAACAAAAAAGTGCATGTGCATGTAGTTAAGTTTTTATTAATTTCTTTTGCGTCAAAAAACACCACTAGTTTCACTTCCGTTACCTTGTGACTTAAAGAACAGCCTAATAAAATCAAGCACTAACTAAAATTCACTAGAACTTTTTGTTTTAGTCAAGTTACACCAACAAGATTAGGATTTTTAGGGCCTTGGATTAGGCGAGTGGAGAGTTAACTCTCCAAGGCCATATAAACGTCAAACGTAGGAGTCTGAATAACGAGAGAAAATCCAATAGCGTTAGGAAGACCAGGAAAGCTCCGGATCTGGGAGTTAAGCACGAGGGTCTGTGAAGACAGGGAAGATAGATAACCCCTCTCCTACTTGTCCGAACTTACCTCACGACTGTTCCGCCTGGCTTCTGCGACGAGTTGGTATCCATAGTTGCTGCTCCTAGGGAACTACACAGGTGGCTGCGGAGGGGAATCCCATGGCACCTGAGGTTGACGTTGCATCACTCTCGACAGTACTACTGGAGGGCACCCTTGCGAAGCTTGGGGGCTTGCACCGGTGCAGGCTGTTGTTAGGAGGTCAGCGTAACTTCCTCTGATACCTTCGCTGATAAGACTGGGCCCTCATCATCCAAGACTATCTTCGGAAGGCCCCTTATTTCACTTTCTCGTATTTTGGTGTCTGGTCTTAATCACCCGGAGCGGAAATACTTGGAAGTTGTTTGACTGGCTGTATCTTTAGGGACTTTATAGTGTGTGCTCTGTGCTCTTAGTTGGCCTAGCTTTCAATTTTTTGAGTCTTTAGTTAGATCATAACAAAAAATTCAAAGTGGCTGACCGATCTCCAAGATGGTCTCGAAGACTTCGTGGTCTCTCACCACCAAGTTTAGAGCCTTCTCCTAGAAGGCGCAGAGGCAATACTACCGGTGGGTTCTGTCCCACGCTGGTTGACGCATCGGGGATTGATCCTCCTCTCAGGGGCATTAGCGGCCAAGCAAGGCCTGACACTTCTAAACAAGAGAGGGACACTCCAGTCCTTTCTCGAGTTCTCTTTCAAGCGGAGAATAACATAGAGGTAGAAGAACTTTCAGAGTCGTTAGCGGCTCCAAATTCTCCTCTACCATCTAGTCATCCAGACGTATTGCAATACGTTGGGACTCTGACGCATAGACCGTCAAGTCCAGGTTACGCTATGCACTTACCATCGATGACCACTACTGGAAGCATGGCTTCTATGAGTGCTACGATTATGCAAACCCCAACATTGGTGCAAGGGGGAGGAACCATTTCCATCTCCTCTGCTTCCTTGTTTGGATCTTTTGCTAGCACATCTTTAGTTGGGTCTACCTCCATTCCGTCCACGAGTGGAAATGCCCAAACCAATGCTTTTGGTACTGGATTCTTCCCATTTGGCACCCACTCACAAGGTATTCCATCGGTTCCATTTAGCGCCGCTACGTCCATGATGGGAGGATCGGCTTCATTCCCGGGTTTTCCTTTTGGAAGTGGTCATATACCACATTCCAACCCAACGGTAGGATCCATGCCCTTTTCTTCTATAGGACAAAGCAGCAATCCTTTCCAAGGTTGGAATAACCCTGGGGTTAGTAGCGCAGGAACTGGGAATCCGTTTATCGGCCAACAAGGGAATAGTCCGTACTCCACGGTTAGCTCGTTTCAAACTATTCCTCCTCTAGCTTCGGCTTGGAATCCGTATTAGGGGTTATCAACTCCTTACAATCCTTTAGGAGGAAACTTTGCTGGTTATGGAAGTTATACAGCCGGAGTTGGTCAAAATCCGAATTTTGCTGGACCACAAGGCTTGCCTTTTGGTTCAGCCGGTTCTACTGGTTACTTTGGGCAACCTGGTGCCTCTCAAATTCCAAGACAATCTTTTCAGAGCTTTGGAAGTTCTGCCCAGTCCGGGTGGAACCCCCAAGGTCCACCTAGGCTTCCGTTTCTGGCAATGTTGAACTTGCCAGATCTCACTAAGTTAACAAATGACCCAATCAAGTACAATCCACCTGGCCTCCGGTCCCAACCAAACTCCCTTCGGACATTCCAAAATTCGAAGGGAAGAGTGGTGAAGACCCAGGCGACCATGTAACCACATTCCATTTGTGGTGCTCATCTAACTCCCTTATCGATGACTCGATTATGTTGAGACTCTTTCAGCGCACCTTGATTGGTAATGCGGCCAAATGGTATATAGAGTTGCCAGTGGGCAGCTTTACATCGTTCGCTGACTTAGCCAATATCTTCTTAAATCATTTTCAGTTGCCTGTCCGCTATGATGCCGGAACTAAACTTCTGGCCACCTTTCGTCAGGATAAGGCAACCCACATTTCTGACCATATTCAGGAATGGAGACGGAGAAAGAGGCTCATTAAAGCCGAAATCCCTCCAGAGTACGTCTTGAGTGGTTTTTGAAGTCTTTACAACCCGAGATCTCCAAGGATGTCTCCATGTCTGGAGCCTATTCTGAGGAGCAAGCCATTTTTAGGGCCCAACAATTAGAATTGATCTACTCTCAGTCTGGGATCCTACAAAAGTACTTGCCAGATGCTCCTGGATCTAAGGTTGATGTAGCTAAGTCGAAGCCAGGTCTGCACGTGGATGGTATCGTCGGGTCAGTAGACACAACTACCGTGAACTTGTTGAATCAATTGCAGCAGTTGTCCTTGCAAGCTGCTTCTAACAACCAAGTCACATCGTCTAATCCCCCTGCTTCCCAAACTTCTTCAATAAATGCCGTCCAATCTGATAACCCCAAAGGAAATCAAAATTAAAATGGGAAAAAGAAAGGACGAGGTAAGAAAAAGAACCAGGATGGGAAGCCTGATGCAAATAAATCCAGCAACAACGCTGCTGGTGGTAGAAATGAGTCAAGAAAGAAAGTTAAGTTTCCATGCAAATTGTGCAGTGGAGACCATCTAACTCATCTCTGCCCTAAGATTGAAGACGCTCAGCGCTTGTTAGGACAGCAAGGGACTTCTAGTTCTCAAGCTGTGTTAACCAACCCTTTCCCCCAAGGGCAGCAACTTTTTGTTGGCGCGAATTCAAATCCTGGTACCTCCGCAGGGGGCAACCAGGAAGGGGACAAGTCATCAAATGTGTTCATGATGGGTGCTCACGCTAATGTGACCACACAGTCACGCGATTATGGTGAAGGTGAAAATTCCAAGGGTAAATTAGTTCCCGAAACTAACAACCCACTTCATATTGAGCGACCTTCTGTCGAGACTATACCTCGGGTACCGAAAGGTTCCGTAAAACGCGCGACTATCAACCCTAATACTAGGGCAGCCCAAAATTACTCCATTTTCGAGGATCTGGCCCAGAGTCCATGTGCTATGTCCACGTTAGAGGTTCTCCAGCCGTGTCCTGCTCAACGAAGTGCCTTGATATCGGCAATGGGGGCAGTGGATCCAAGTAATTCCTTAGCTCTCACTTTTGATATGAGTAATGTCAAAAAGAGACTCCCTCATCATATGGCTTTCTAGATAAAGTCTACCTACCAGAAAACGAATATTTTTCGAACGGTTGTAGATGAGGGAGCTTCCACGTGTGTCATGTCTATGTCATGCTGGAAGGCCATTGGATCACCATCGGTTGTTCCTTCACCTACCCTATTGACAACGTTTGATGGTCATTCTCATAGGCCATACGGGATTATCCCGGCCTTTCCTATATGTGTTGGAGGAAAGGTCGTTAATATTGAAGTAGAGGTCATAGATGCTAACCTAGACTATAATCTCCTCTTAGGAAGGAACTGGGTATACGAGATGGATGCCGTCGTTTCGACTCTGTTTCGTGTCATTTGCTTTCCTCATGAGGGGAAAATCGTTAAGGTCGATCAATTGGACTATTGCCCAGTTGATCCTCAAGCAAACTCTGACTCTACTATTCCTTTAGTGGGTAACCCCCGTCCACCTACTGAGAGTCTAGGAGTCGGGATGTACTCTTCATTGATGGGTACGTTTAATCTTCCCCCTCCTACAGCTGGTATAGATACAATTTCATCCTCCAGGGATCCTTTACGGAGAGAGTTTGTTCAAACTCCTTATTCTTCGAAACCTGGAACCTTAGCTTCATCTGTGACCACATCAGGTGACGACAAGGTGGGTGGAATAGAATCTCTTATATCTGCAGTGGAGCTTAGATGCGAGTCTATCGATAACCCTGTAGATGACCATTCTACTTCTTCCTCTAGGAAGGAGATAGATGGTGATGTGGCTCATTTTCAGACCCTTGATTCCACCTCTGCATCGGATTGCTCGGATATTTTTTTCCATCGGACGAAGCGATATTCGAAGCAATGACGGCTGTAGATCGACCTTTGGAAGATTTACATCGTCGGCTACACTTTCATTCCCCTGTGCATGAAGTCAAATCTCGGTCCTCCAGTTCGACTAGTGATGTTTGTACGGTCCTTTTGGCTCCAACACATTCATTTGCCGAAGGAAGTATATTGATTGGTTCGATCATCGTACCTATAAACATCCCTAGGAGTAAGTTGGTGGAGCCCCCTAACGGGCTCTACCTAAAGAAGTACTTTGCTTAGTTTTGACCAGGCAATGGCTTCTTTGTATTTTATGTATATTTGTACATATATCATCGAGAGTTTTCTGATATCAGCACTTTTTGGTCTGCTGTGGCAGGTGTTGATGGATGATTTGGTCTATTTTGGGTTCGCCGATGGTGCTAGTCGGCACACTCGGAATCTTGCTTCCGCAGCTTGGGTACTCTATTATCCAACTAGTCAATTGATGGCATCAAGAGGCATGTGCATCGGTCCTTCTTCAAATAATATGGCCGAGTATATTGCTGTTATTAATTTATTATCCGAGGCAACCTCTCATGGGATCAACTCGTTGGTAGTATATCTTGATTCTCAATTGATAGTGTCTCAATTAAATAACATTTATCGGGCACGTGATCCATCTTTATATCGCCAGTATTTAAGGGTGAGGTTGTTGCAAAGATCATTTACTTATATTAATTATTTGCATATTCCAAGATCTCATAATTGGTTAACTGATTCTATCGCTAATCAAGCATTAGACTGGCATATCAATCATTCATCACAATAAAATCAAGCATCAAAAAGTCAAACTGTATATATATATATATATATATATATATATATCGTAAAACGTCTCGAGTGTACATATGTGTGTCCAAAAAATATACAAAAATGGGACTCAAATGCCCATAATCATGACCGGCATATCTAATGCCTCGGCTCAAGATAAGCATCTAAGTATGTCACTATAGCATTGGCCACACGCCGAAAAATGCGAACCCAGTCACATGGCATGCCAACCACATGACGCTGCATATCCTCAGGAAGGTCCTCTATGACGGCCATCGGTACTCGGCAGCTTAGTCTTTCCAAGTGTCGCTGGATGTTGTTCAGAGTCCGTTCTGTATCAGCAGCCGCCTCTTCGGCTCCTCGGCCGCACCGTCCATGCCGCGGGAATCCATCTGGTCATACCGGCCCGACGTCTGGAACATGATCATCATATCAGTCATTTGAATCTCATCAAAAATATTTTTCAAAATTCATCATATTTTAAAAATCCAAAAAATAATAAAAACAAAAAATCTTACCAATCTCGCCCCATGCTGCATTCGGTGGTAACGCTAGATCAGGATATCCTCCGAAATCTAGCCCAGCATAGGGATAGTCATCCACGGCGATGATCTGCTGATCCCACCAGGTGAAGAAGTCATCGTCAAAGGCAGTCCTTGGGACCTCCCCACCCCCCAGACGTTTCATCAGATCAGCCCACTGGCCCATGCGTGGATTGCATGGGGTGCTGATGGAAACTGCTACCTTGGGGCGGAGTGCGGGAACCTTCTTGAAAAAGAAAGTACACAAGATGCTCCCATATCCAAAGTTTTTAGTCTGACCCCTCCTGATAGAAGTGAGCTGGCCCTTCATGATGGCCAGAACAAGAGTACACCAGTCGAACACAGTAGTGAGACAGTCAACTGCCACGCTCATGTTTTGTCGTGATGCCTGATGCAGAGAGGATGATCCGTTCACTCGAGCCATGATAAACAGGATTATCCTAAGTGATAAACTCACCACACGTGTGATGGAAATCTGGCTCCCAACCTTCTTGGGATGTCCCGGGCAGTATATCTGTACATAGTCCTCTATTGAAAGGGCATTTTGTGTCCTGCCCCGGGACTGTACTATCTCTCCCCTTCAGGAAAGGCCCATGATAAAATAGATATCCTCCACTTCTACCCTGAGCGGCATCTGATCGATCATAAAAGCTTCCTCATCGACATCCCAATAATCAATGAGCATCTCCAGCAAATGCGTGTTCGCTTTCATATTTGGCAATTTGAAAAATTTAAGCAAACCGCATCCTCGGAGTGCATCTAATGCTTCTGGACTGTTCATAACTTCATTGTCTACCGCTGCATGTTCTCTTTCACGCCACGTGATAGGCATCTTGAGAAAAAATTGAGTTTAAACCGTTAGTTTTTGTTTAAAATGATTCGCGGCGTATACGCGGGTCCCTATGCACACAGTCGTGTATAGGGCCCGCGTGTACGCGGGTTCAATATTACCAACCTACGTATACGCCGCGAGCGAATTTTTGACAAAAGTTCAACGGTGAAACATCAATCAAATATCTTAAAACCAGTCACAATCAATTGCAAGTTAAGTATAAGGGTTACCTGGAGGTATTCGATGAATTTGAACGGTTGAATCTGGCTGTGGGAAGTTTGCTCCTTTTGCTCCAAATCTTTTGCTCTCAAACTCAAATGGTAAAAATGGTGAGTCCAAAATGCTTTTTATAAGTTTTGAAAATGCAAAATTTTTTCAAAATTTTATTTTGTTTGGCCTCATGTGACTTTTAACTTGGGAGCTTGGAATGTCGAGATTGGTTTATTTTTTCAGGACATTTTGGACGTTTTTCGACAGTTCGAGACGGTTCCATGACTGCTGACCCGTCATGGCAGGTATTGTGTTCTCACTGGCATATAGGTTAGGGACACCCTTTTTCCGTTGCATTATGCATACTAGCCTCCATTTGACCGATACATCTGCCATAGGGTCGATCCCATCGTGTTATGGTTCGTAAGCCATCTTCACTCGCCGATTCTTTAAATCATGACACGATGGTAGAGCCATCCTTTACATGGGCATCCTAGTTAGCACCTCACTGACATTTTTTGCCCATGCTGCTCCATTTTGAGTAGGCTCGGGAGTCCTCTGTAGTCCCGCCATGACTTATGCGTTGAAGACTCATTCCTCTTAGCTTCTCCGCTTTGTTCTGGCCATATACCCTAGAGGCTCCTTTGTGTTGAGTTGTACTACTGCATTGCATGTTGACCACTTGCACCTTTTGGCCTAGAGCCGGCTTCACTTGGACTTGTGTTTAAGCCAAATTTTGACCATGACATTTGCAAAATCAACCTTGCATACCTTTGACTTCTGTAGCTTGACACACCTTGACCCGTGGAAGGAACATACCTTTGAGTGTCACTGACCAGTTTTCACCTCCCTGCATTGAGCATAGGAATGTTCCTTTCCCAGGAACTAGATCATATGTTTCACCGACACTCGTTCTTTCCACTGTACCATAGCATTCTTTTATTCTTTTTCCGGCTTAACAGAAAAAGACAAAAAAATTAAATATTCCAAAAAGAGTGGGAATGAGACATTATTTCCATTTATTGTTGGCAGCTAGAGTCAGTCGTGTCGCCCTTGAACAAATCACTCAAAACAAAGTCTCCTCCATATGGGTGGGATTTAGTTTGACTTAGGTACGCCATAACCTTGTTATTGAGTCAGTTCTCCACCGATTGGTTATCTCTTCCAATCATATGGAGGGTTTGTTCGTGCCTCCTGCATAGCGAACTTATACAGAGTCATCATATGCTGCCACATAGTCACATTGAGTCATGCTTTTGTTCAAGGAAAGTTAGCCTGAGTCGGCCTCTCTGCGGTGTCTCTTGACTCATTTTTCAGTCGGCCATCCCTGTTTGTCAGTGTCATGTCTATCATCACATCAGTTATATTGGTCCTTTACTCGTGTCGGTTTGAGAAGATCCCCATTGACTTCTTGCTGGCGGGTCTTGTCCTTATCGACGACGACATCTTGCTCTGGGGACAGGCCTAGAGCCGCACCCTGGCCCTATTTTCATTATTGATAGGTTACCTTGTGCTCAACATCGATCAGTATCATGGGTCTTTGACTGAGTGGTTTCCCTTGTGTTCGACATCAGCTTACATTATCACACATTAGGATTCGTGCAGTAACTTGGTTTCCATTTGACCCTATTGGTGGATACCTCGCCTCTGTGTCAGCTTTCATTATTGGTTGGTTCAGAGGGTTTCTGCCGTGCACTAGCCACATCTTGTGTACATCAGAAACGTACTTCGGTTGGGTTACTACATCTTTTTCGTCCGATTCCTTCCACATTATTGGCCTACGGGTTACACACGCGCTAGATTGATGAAGGATGCCTTAATGCCTTCCTTCTAGCGGATCTTTCCCTATCGACTCCGACTCATTGCTCTGGGGCAAAGATCTAGAGTCCATTTGGCAGTACCTTGGGGTTTGCAGTCATTAGTGGCAGATCCTTCACTATCGACAGTGGGAAACCATCATTGTCTCCTAATCGATAGATTCTTATAGGTGTTCGACTCCAGCTCATCTATTCACACTTGTTAGATTGTACTGGGTACCTTGACGCTCATTATTATTATCGGTGAGTAGTCTCGCGTTTGTTAACGGTATACATCAATGACCGGTAATCAAACGATTTCTCACATGGTCGACTTCAGATCATTTATTCCCATGGTGTAGAAATGTACCACGGCGGTTGGTGAAGACCTCAGGTTGTAGCAGCATTCGTTGGTTCACTTGACAGTTGCTCCTGTTGTTGCTAGTTGATATCACTCCACTTTATATGTTGCAGTCAGTCATGGCGACATTCTATATGCTGGCACCTGAGTTTGTAGTGTAGTACCATCCTATTCCATTATGTTCAGTTGGTACCTTTTAGGGATCAGTCTTTGATATCAGTGATCCGTTGCATCTTTCAGCACCATTGACAGTCTTATATGTGATGTTCAGACATGTACTTGTTCATTATGATTAGATGATCCATTATGTATCTTTCAGTCATTTATACTTGTATACTTAGTGGATCCACTTGTACTTGATATGCGGACATGCTTTACTTTGTCTGAGCATGGGTATGCCCGCCTCAGACAGTGTTTCTTTCTGATCTCCTTTGGTGGCTTGGCAGGCTGAATTCTGGTGAAGTCCTCCTTGGTTTTTGACAGACTTCCTTTCCATATACTCGCATAATATATTTCGGCCATCATGTACCCCTTCTGACCTCATATATTAGGGGGCATCTGTTATAGCTCCAAATCTCACTCTTATGGTTTGTGATGCTGTACTCATGGCCTAGGGCAACCCCTCCTTCCAGACCTGGTCCTAAAATTTAAAAAATAGTGTTTTATCCCTTATACGCGACATTGCCCTAAGTTAAACGCGTGTATACATGGGTATGTGTATAGCCAACCTGCGTGTATGTATTAAAACACTTAAAAAAATATAACACTCCTTATTTTCGGGTGGAGATCGCGGGTTTTACCTGTTGATCACCTGTTAGTGCCCGTGGCCCAACTGTTCCCCCAACTCCTAACTAAAAAACTACTTTGGAGATGGTATAAAAAGACCTCAAAGGGAAGGCCTAAGGTAGGAGAGAAGAGAGAGAAAGGTTATGCTGAGATTTTTCCCTTGACCAGGTCTGAAGTCCCTTGTGCCTTCTGCACTTCCCCCATTTTGTACAGGAAACCTTTGTTTCCTTGTGTGTTGATGTTCATCCACCATTTATGACATCATGGAGAGAGTCATGGAAGGAGTTTGTTAGAGGCTTGAGGCTGGAATGGATCCGGAAGGAAGCTTTGCTTGGAGCCTGCTGAAGGTGACTCAGGTGAAAATATTTCTTTTTATGTACTTTATTTGTCTATAATAAAAGAAACACATGTCTTGGTTCCCGAAATGAATCTTCTTTATGTTAATGATATTCATGTTTAGAATTCATATATAAAACGTTGTTTGGATTTCATAACTAACTACCTTTGTTTGTAACATGAAGATGATTTATTTATAAGTTTTTGTCCATATACTACTGTGTTCTTTGAATTGGTTGTTTTGCAGGACAAAAGAGAAGAAGGGAACTCCAAGAAGGGTTTGGACCCTAAAGGCCTTCTCAAACATAGGACCAAAGGTACGTACCCTTATCATAGAATTTGCTTATAATAGCATAATGGCTGTATGAATGCATGTTTCTTTGAATAGATAACTTTCATTCTGCTAGGGTTTCAACCCAAAAATCCTTAGGGGAGTAATTCCCTCTATCAGAAAGGTAGGGGGAGTTAACCCATAGCCAGTACCTCTTCTTCCAATTCATCCATTAAAGGTGAAATTGGAAACATGCTGGAATACTTCAAGAGTGAGATGCTACAGACTCTCACCATGCAAATGGATACCTTACATATCAAAAGAAAATAGGGGGAAGCAGAGAGAGATTTGGCCATTTTTTGCCCTTGATGAACTAGGAGGCATCCTAGGAATGAATGCCCAATGAACTCTATAGAGGTTTGTTTAGTCTATGAAGAAGATCATTATACAGATAAGTGCCCTTCCTTGCCTGGACTTAAAGCTGTATACCAAGGGGCTGAAGGAGTCACTGAATAGATCTATTACATAAACCAATGAAAGTCGCATGGACCTAGACCATACTAGTAGGGGATGCAAGGTACATCTCAGGCATATTACAACCCCAACCAAGTCACCTCCATACCTTCTTGGGGCCCCCCTTCTCATCTTTCCTAGTCCACACCTCCTCCTTGGTCTTTCACATCTCCATATCATG
This sequence comes from Pinus tabuliformis, assembly GCA_031772625.1. Lineage (NCBI taxonomy): Eukaryota > Viridiplantae > Streptophyta > Pinopsida > Pinales > Pinaceae > Pinus > Pinus tabuliformis. The sequence goes on along the minus strand of CM062816.1, from coordinate 49,464,516 downwards.
ACCAACTAGCCACCCATTCATTTCAATCCTATGCTTAGCCGCAACCTCAGTGAAATGTATCTCATCAGGGGTGGAGGCGCCAATACAACTCTCTTCCCACTCTTCTACCTCCACCACCTAGAATATGTGATGGTCTCCATTGATTCATGGGAGTACCTTATTGATTTCTTAGTTCTCCAGCCAAAGCAAAAGCTCATTGGGTATCCTCTCATTTTGGGAAGACCCTAGTTGGCTACAGCTGATGCCTACATTAGCTGCCGAGCTGGGAACATGACCACAAAGAACGAGCACATGTCCAAGTAGTTAATCCTATATCCTCCTGCCCAACCCTTGCTATAACATGATCTACCTCTCTGGTTGGAGGAGGAGGATGAGGATGAAGTTTCTTCTACACCACTTTGTACATTAGAAATCACCATGGGGGAAAACCGCAAGATGAGGATGATATGATTGAAAATTTGATTCGGAATCCACCTCCCAGTGTATCACCATTAGAAGACATAGTAAGAGAAACCAAAAACAACCCCTCAACTGGTATTTGTGTGGCCGACCTCACTTCTCTCTGTGTTAAAAATATAGAGTTCAGCCCAGAAAGAACATTGAAAATCAATCCATCCTTATCTACTTCCCAAGAGAAGGAGCTATGCAGCATACTGAGAAAACATCTAGATGCCTTCACCTGGAGTTATAAGGAGATGAAGGAGTGCACCCTTTAGTACGTACTCATCATATATACATCAAGGAAGATTGCAAGCTAGTCAGGCAGCCTCAAAGGAGGATGAACCCAACACTTAAAGATATTTGTTTAGATAATCTTCGGCAAAATCACATAACCAATCTTTTGTCGACGCATTTCGAACCAACCAGTGTGGTTCATCGTCAGGACAAGTTGAAGAACCAATCCGGCTTATGCTTGATTAAATAGAGTGTGCAGAGACTCCAACAGCTATAATGCTAACGGCTAATTTTGACCTAATGATCCTGGTCAAACCACTAAATTAGTTAATTAATATTTCTAGAAATAGTTAAAATAGGTAAATAAGGGAATTCAATTGTTAAAAATAAATATATATATTATTATTATTATTTCAAATATTAAGAGAATCCATAGTATAATATTAGTATTTTAATTATAATGGTCATTATATATTAAATAATCAATATTCATTATTATTCCAATATTATTTAAATACAAGGATTGGTAATAAATCCCTATTATTTTTATAATCTAGTTACACTAGGTAATCGTGTAATAATCATTAATGGTCCATTGGTAAGTTAGATCTTCACTATTTAGTTAATTAAAATATATCATAATTATTATTTAAATATAATGGTTTATTAAAATAATAAGTTATATAAAAAATAATATATATGTTTATTAAATAATCTATATCTATTTAATAATTTAATTATATGTATAATATTAGTATTTTAATTATAATGGTCATTATATATTAAATAATCAATATTCATTATTATTCCAATATTATTTAAATACAAGGATTGGTGATAAATCCCTATTATTTTTATAATTTAGTTACACTAGGTAATTGTGTAATAATTATTAATGGTCCATTGATAAGTTAGATCTTCACTATTTAGTTAATTAAAATATATCATATTTATTATTTAAATATAATGGTTTATTAAAATAATAAGTTATATAAAAAATAATATATGTTTATTAAATAATATATATCTATTTAATAATTTATAATTCCAAATAAATTGTTAAACATTATTATTCCTAGAATTTAGTTATATTAGGTAAATACCATAATATAGGGTAAAGTCCAATAGTATAACTAATATTCTGGTACATCATAATTTATCTTTTAAACCTAATGGTCAAATAACTAATATTCATTCAATATTTTTTATTCCAATAAAAATATTAAAGGTAACTAAGCCCTTAGGTAAATATATTAAAATCTATAGGGTTGATAAAGTCCATGTTTCTTACTAGTAGTAAAACTAATATTACCTAATGGTCAAATTTCTATTAATAATCAATCTTATTCAATATTTATTTATTACAAAAAATATTAAAGTTAACTAATTAGTTAAAGGGAAACTCAATTCTAAGGTTAAAATAGAAATAATTATAAAAGTATATGAAAATATGGAAGAAATTTAATTATAACATGCCCAATAGTATCGTAAACAGGTAAAGGATAATACAATAATTAGCCCGAAACTAAAATACTACATAATAATCGGACAAATCTGCCAAAAGAAAAATAAAGGAGGGGGAAGACAGAAACCCTAAGACAAAACAAAAAGGGGAAGGAGGAGGCTAGGAAGATAAGGCTGGGACCCAGCAACTGCTAATCTTCCAGCCATCATCCCTATTAAGATTGTTCAGCCTTTTCTCGATCTCCAGGGCCTCTCTAAATTTGCGATGGTGAAACTGCGCAATTTTGGCAATGACTTGAGCCTCTTCTATACATACATGATGCATAGTCTTCCCCGCATGCTCAGCCAGGGCCGAGGACTTGGTCCTACCAAGTCTTAAGTCAGCTGAATGCTCGCTAATCCGTTGGTTGATAGAGCGACCAGTCTCACCAATATAAGGGGTCCCACAGGAACAAGGAATGACATAGACGCCCTTCATGTCCTTAGGGTCAATCGGGTCTTTCACAGACCTGAGGGAGCCACAGATAGTCCTCAGGTTTGTGAAAGACCCGATTGAACCTAAGGACATGAAGGGCGTCTATGTCATTCCCTGTTCCTGTGGGACCCCTTATATTGGTGAGACTGGTCGCTCTATCAACCAACGGTTTAGCGAGCATTCAGCTGACTTAAGACTTGGTAGGACCAAGTCCTCGGCCCTGGCTGAGCATGCGGGGAAGACTATGCATCATGTATGTATAGAAGAGGCTCAAGTCATTGCCAAAATTGCGCAGTTTCACCATCGCAAATTTAGAGAGGCCCTGGAGATCGAGAAAAGGCCGAACAATCTTAATAGGGATGATGGCTGGAAGATTAGCAGTTGCTGGGTCCCAGCCTTATCTTCCTAGCCTCCTCCTTCCCCTTTTTGTTTTGTCTTAGGGTTTCTGTCTTCCCCCTCCTTTATTTTTCTTTTGGCAGATTTGTCTGATTATTATGTAGTATTTTAGTTTCGGGCTAATTATTGTATTATCCTTTACTTGTTTACGATACTATTGGGCATGTTATAATTAAATTTCTTCCATATTTTCATATACTTTTATAATTATTTCTATTTTAACCTTAGAATTGAGTTTCCCTTTAACTAATTAGTTAACTTTAATATTTTTTGTAATAAATAAATATTGAATAAGATTGATTATTAATAGAAATTTGACCGTTAGGTAATATTAGTTTTACTACTAGTAAGAAACATGGACTTTATCAACCCTATAGATTTTAATATATTTACCTAAGGGCTTAGTTACCTTTAATATTTTTATTGGAATAAAAAATATTGAATGAATATTAGTTATTTGACCATTAGGTTTAAAAGATAAATTATGATGTACCAGAATATTAGTTATACTATTGGACTTTACCCTATATTATGGTATTTGCCTAATATAACTAAATTCTAGGAATAATAATGTTTAACAATTTGTTTGGAATTATAAATTATTAAATAGATATATATTATTTAATAAACATATATTATTTTTTATATAACTTATTATTTTAATAAACCATTATATTTAAATAATAAATATGATATATTTTAATTAACTAAATAGTGAAGATCTAACTTACCAATGGACCATTAATAATTATTACACAATTACCTAGTGTAACTAAATTATAAAAATAATAGGGATTTATCACCAATCCTTGTATTTAAATAATATTGGAATAATAATGAATATTGATTATTTAATATATAATGACCATTATAATTAAAATACTAATATTATACATATAATTAAATTATTAAATAGATATAGATTATTTAATAAACATATATATTATTTTTTATATAACTTATTATTTTAATAAACCATTATATTTAAATAATAATTATGATATATTTTAATTAACTAAATAGTGAAGATCTAACTTACCAATGGACCATTAATGATTATTACACGATTACCTAGTGTAACTAGATTATAAAAATAATAGGGATTTATTACCAATCCTTGTATTTAAATAATATTGGAATAATAATGAATATTGATTATTTAATATATAATGACCATTATAATTAAAATACTAATATTATACTATGGATTCTCTTAATATTTGAAATAATAATAATAATATATCTATTTATTTTTAACAATTGAATTCCCTTATTTACCTATTTTAGCTATTTCTAGAAATATTAATTAACTAATTTAGTGGTTTGACCAGGATCATTAGGTCAAAATTAGTCGTTAGCATTATAGCTGTTGGAGTCTCTGCACACTCTATTTAATCAAGCATAAGCCAGATTGGTTCTTCAACTTGTCCTGACGATGAACCACACTGGTTGGTTCGAAACGCGTCGACAAAAGATTGGTTATGTGATTTTGCTGAAGATTATCTAAACAATGTTATGGATCACAGAAGTCTAAATTCCATAATACTTAAAGATATTGTTAAGGAAGAATTGCAGAAATTGCTTGAGGCAAGATTCATCTATCCCATCTCTGACAGTGAATGGGTCTCTCCTTTGGTGCTAGTGCCAAAGAAAAATGGTAAGTGGAGAATCTGTGTCGACTATTGGGAATTGAACAAAGCCACTAAAAAGGACCATTTTCCTTTACCTTTCATAGATCAAGTGTTAGACGGTCTGGCAAGGAATTTTTTTCTCCTTCCTAGATGGATTTAGCGGGTACAATCGGATTCAGATTAGCCCGGAAGACCAAGATAATGTTATATACCTAGGGGGGATAATATGGGGTACCAAGGGAGGTACCCAAGGTAATAATGTAATAATGGGATGGGCCATAGTAATAAATAAGTTGGTTAACCCATATCATGTAAGGGACCACAAGTAGTTAATAATAATGTAATGGGTCCATGGTATTAGTTGATGGTATGAGGGAACCATGGTAATGATCCATGGTATTGTATGTATGAGGCCTATATAGAGGCTAGAGACTCCAAGTCAAGGAATATAGTGAAGGATTATTGTATGAACAAGCATATGGCTTGTGGACTGTTTTCCTTCCTTAAGGAGTGAATGTATGGTGTTGCCCTACCTTAAGGGTTTTGATCAATAAAGAAGAATTTCTATCTATTTCTATCTTATTGTTTCTGGGTTTCTTTGCATTATCTTACATTTTCATATAAGATCTATAGTATTTTGGATTAGATCTATAACAAGTGGTATCAGAGCTACAACAAGTGGTATCAGAGCACTTTCTTGGGCACAAAAGTGGAGAATTTTTTTTAATTTTTTGCAGGATTTCAGGGCCGACGAGTTTGCAGATCATATCTGTAAATTTTGGTGAAAGATATGCTAAATATAATTGTATATTTGGATTATTGGTGAAAAGATAGCCGATTTCAAAAAAAAATCGGTTGAATCGGAGTCCGGATGGAGGAAATATCGCTGATCTAAAAATCAGATGGGTTGCAGACAATTTTCAGGGCGTTGATTTTGCGGCGCATATCTAGACGTCCTGGTACAAGATCTGAAAAATATAATTGCAGATCTGAATTCTATGTGAAAAAATACCCGATTTCAAAAAAAAAATCGGTCGAATCGGAGTCCGAATGAGAGAGATATCGCTGATTTAAAATCAGAGATTTTTGCAAAAATTTTGGTGACGACGGGAAAGTTGCAGCGCAGATCTGAAATTTTAAGTGCCGGGATCAAGATTCCTATCACATGGGTAGATGCAGAATGATTGTTCTATTTCTGAAAACAGGTCATAATAGGGATTCTGAGCAATATTGACTAAACTGTGACAATTTCCAATTTTCGCCAAGTAAGTGAATTTTTTTCAAAACTCTCTTCATAGCTTCTAGCAAGGTTCTATATTTTACAGGAAAAGATGATGGTCCTACTATTGAAGAATTCATACAAAGATGCAAGTCCACACATGGGACATATTGGAAGCTTCCAATGGTGCTTAATATGAGAGATGAGGCTCAAAAGTGGAATTCATCACTTGACTTAATGCAATTGATCAAACTTTCAGATGCAGAATTAAAAAAAATCTTTTTGGACAAATGGTCTCGGGCTAGAAAAAAGGAGAATGAGACACATAATGGGTTAATTGCTACGGGTGTCTTCTTACTGCATGTTCATGGATTGATTTAGAAAGAGATGATCATTGTTTCTATAAATCCTAGTTGCAAGCATAATTTCATCCATGTTAAATTGGCAAAAAAATTGCAAGTTCCTGCAAAAAACATTAAAACGCACAGGTAGAGGATGAGGATGTTCAAGTGTATAAGGATTTGAAGATTTCTATGGATACGTATGTGTTGCATGGTGATTTTTATACTTCAGAGATGGATAATATGGATGTTTTTTTGGGATATCCTTGGATGGAATCTGTGGGTACTAGCAATATTAATGTGCAAAAGAAATTCCTGAAGCTCTGGTATAAAAAGAAGAAAATTACATTACAGGATATTTCCATCAATAAAGAGGTAGAGTCCACGGAGGTTGACGCAGAAGATGTTCTAGGGACTGACATATCAGATGATGAGCGGTTGATGGTCGACAATCAAACACAAACAGAGGCTGAAGCTGAAAAGGTAACAGGTGCTGACACATCTGATGAGGGTTAAGTGGTTGAAGTCATATTGGAAAAGAAGACACCACAACAGGCACCACAGCAGGGTGAATTAAAGAAAAAGACATAGTGGGTTAAAACTTCAACATATCATCACCCACATCACCCTGCAAGACAACCATCAAGATGGAAACCAAGTAGTCACAAGGACAACAAACCCCGTATGACGGATAGCGAGGAGAGAAGATCCACCTACTACACATCAACACAGAAGAGCTGCCACGGTCAACTTCCATCTCAAGCAAGCGAGGCACCAGCGAGATCGGGGGTTCACCTTTCTCTTGGATGGCTAGATGCACGTGCATGGTATCAGTGGACTACTCTTTTGAGTAGATCTTATTATTTGTGTTCTTCCCATGTTTCGGGGACGAAACATGCAAAGGGGGGTGGAATGTTATATACCTAGGGGGGATAATATGGGGTACCAAGGGAGGTACCCAAGGTAATAATGTAATAATGGGATGGGCCATAGTAATAAATAAGGTGGTTAACTCATATCATGTAAGGGACCACAAGTAGTTAATAATAATGTAATGGGCCCATGGTATTAGTCGATGGTATGAGGGAACCATGGTAATGATCCATGGTATTGTATGTATGAGGCCTATATAGAGGCTAGAGACTCCAAGTCAAGGAATATAGTGAAGGATTATTGTATGAACATGCATATGGCTTGTGGAGTGTTCTCCTTCCTTAAGGAGTGAATGTATGGTGTTGCCCTACCTTAAGGGTTTTGATCAATAAAGAAGAATTTCTATCTATTTTTATATTATTGTTTCTGGGTTTCTTTTCATTATCTTACATTTTCATATCAAATTTATATTATTTTGGGTTAGATCTATAACAAGTGGTATCAGAGCTACAACAGATAAGATCACTTTCACTTGTCCTTGGGGTACCTTTTCATATCGGGTCCTTCCTTTTGGGTTGTTCAACACTCCAACCACTTTCCAAAGAGTGGTATTGAGTATATTTTTTGAGCTGGTTCATGATGCAGTAGATATATACATGGATGATTTCACCCCTTATGGCTCTGACTTTCAGGAAGCTTTATCTAACCTAGGAAAATTTCTAGATAAGTGTAATGAGATGAACCTATCCCCAAATCTAGAGAAATGTGAATTTTTGATGACTGAAGGGACCGTGCTAGGTCATGCGATATCTCAACAAGGACTGTAGGTGGACCCCAAAAAAATTGCCATCATCCAAAGGTTCCCACCTCCTCAAAAGGTGAGAGATGTCAGAAGCTTCCTAGGCTTAGCTGGATATTATAGGAGATTCATTAAAGACTTCAACGAGATAGCCTATCCTTTGTTTGGCCTCCTAGGCAAAGATGTTGAGTTCATATGGTCGGAAAACTATCAGGAAGCCCTAGATACCTTGAAGAGAAAGCTAGTGACTACCCCAATTTTCAGAGGCCCAAACTGGGCCCTACCCTTTCACATTCACAGAGATTCCTCGAACAAAGCAATAGGAGCAACCTTAGGAAAAATTAATGAAAAGTTACCTTATGCCATATAGTTTATAAGCAAAAACTTGTCAAAGGAAAAGTTAAACTATACAGTGACCGAGAAGGAACTCCTAGCTGTCGTGCATTCCTTAAACAAATTCAGACATTATATCACATGCTATCAAACCTTTGTGCACACTGATCATGTTGCAATTAGATATTTAATAAAAAACTATATGTAAATGCTCGCATTATTATATGGTTTCTTTTACTACAGCAGTTTGACTTGACCATTATTGATAAGACTGGTAAAGAGAATGTTGTTGCTGAATTTTTGTCTAGAGTAAATTTGCCTACAGGTGAAGAAGGAATGGTGGATGACCAAATGCCAGATGAACACCTATTTTCTATATCAGTACTCTCTCCATGGTCTGCTGACATAGCAAACTACTTGGTTTCAACACAGTTCCCACCACACCTATCCTCAAAAGAGAAGAGCGAGATAGTAAGGAAAAGCGCCCCTTTCACCTGGATTGGAGGTAATCTCTTCAAACTTGGCCCAGATCAGATCTTGAGAAGATGTGTCAGGGAAGAGGAAGTCTTTGAAATCCTCTTGACGTGTCATGATGGGCCTTGTGGAAGTCATTTTGTAGCAAAAAGAACTACCTTCAAGATATTGCAAGCAGGCTACTACTGGCCCACTCTTCATCAGGATGTGAAGAGATACACGAGCCAGTGTGATCGGTGTTAGAGGATGGGAAATCCACTCCAAAGGATGAGATGCCCATGCAACCTCAAGTGACCTTTGAGCCATTTGAGAAGTGGGGCATGGACTTTGTGGGGCCTATCAACCCCCCTTCAAAGCAGAAGTAGTACATCATTGTGTGCACCGACTACCTGACAAAGTGGGCGGAGACAAAAGCAATCAAAGCAGCGACAAAGGAAAAAGTAGCTGAGTTTTTGAGGGAAAACATATTCTATAAGTTCGGGTATCTGAGAGAGTTGGTCACAGACCAAGGCAGTCAGTTCACTTCCAACCTGATTGAAGACCTACTCACACATCATAAGATCAAGCACAGGACTTCCACCCCTTACCATCCACAAGCCAATGGGCAAGTGGAGGTCACTAATAGAGCATTAGAAGGGATCCTAACCAAGGTAGTGAGCATCAGTAGAAAAAACTGGGTGGATAGATTAGTTGAGGCCACTTGGGCCTACAACACAACATGGAAGACCACCACTGGGTTCACACCCTATGAACTGGTCTATGGGAAGAAGGCTTTGTTGTCAATAGAGTTTGAATTCAATACCCTAAGGATGGTAGCTCAGTTGGACCTAGACCTCAGCCATGCACAGAAGGAGAGATTACTTTAGCTCAATGGATTGGATGAATACAGATTGCAAGCCCTTCTACATACAGAGTTAGTTCAGCTTTAGAGAAAGATATGGTATGACAAAAATATCAGGGAGAAGCAATTCCAAGAGGGAGATTGGGCACTACTCTATGATTCAAGATACAAGGATTTCAAAGGCAAGCTGAGGACAAGATGGCTGGGACCCTACACTATGGAGAAATGCAATGACAATGGTTCAGTTCTGATCAGAATCATTGATGATGAAGCCATCCCCATGCTTGTTAATGGACATCGATTGAAAGTCTACAAGAAACCCCTCTCCAAGTGAGAATTTATTGAAGATTTGAATAAAATAGTGATGGTAGTGGAGCATGTCTTAGCTTCCGCTTCATCCACTCACTGAAGAAAGAAGAAAAAAGAAAAAATAAGGACTCAAGTGAAAAACTCCATGAGGTGCTTGAGTCCCATCATTGGGTTGAAAACCTCTTCTGAGGTGGCCCAGTGATATCAAAAAAAATAAAAAAAGGAAAAAAGGAAAAGAATAAGATTCCTGGGTGAAAACCTCCCTTCGAGGCACCCAGGGCAGGCAATTAAGGTGGAAACCTCTCTGAGGTGCCCTAGTTGTTTAAAAAAATAAAAGAGAAGAAAAAAAAAGAATTTTTATTGCATTGCAGGTTTGCAAGAGGACTACAGTGAGCAGAAGAAGGTGCCAAGGGGACCCTGACATTCATACTAGCATCCATCTCATCTTCTCCACACCTTCCTCCATCATCTTTGGTATCTCTTTCACCCGACTGTACCTCTTCTTCCAAAACTGTGTTTTCTACGAGAGGCTCTGTGTTTTCTACAGGAGGCTCCTGTAGGAATTACAGAGAGGCCAAAGTGTCTACAGGAGGCAGTTTGAGGGACAAGAAAAGCTTCATGAGGAACCTACAATCCCTCTTACCATATTCAAACCTCCTTGCCATCATTTCCAAGCCTGCATCACGCTCCAAGCATCATTATTTTTTTTTTCCCTTTCCAAGAAAAAACACAGAAAAACAATTTTTCAGTTTTGAAAAAAAAACAAAAATAAAAAGGAGGAAAAGGCACCATAAACTTCACCTGAAGCTTACCTACTATCCCTCCATCATTTATCTCCACCTTTGGCATCATTCTCGAGCTCTAAGCACAGGGAAATAACTGAAGTTTCAAGGGGAGAAGCAGCTATTCGAGCTCCTGTAGGAATTCCTGTAGCAGTTGATCCCATAGAAGTCCAGCACTATCAACAAGGGGCAGCACATTTGAAGGTTGAAAAGGCACATGCAGCTTAGCTCCAACAAAACCTGCAAAAACACACAACAACACATCAGCAAGCAGAGACAACATGCATGAAGGAAAATGAAGGCATGCAACAGAGAAAGTCATAGCACCTCACAATCGATGGCAATAAATACACTTGGATTACAAGTAAGTAACTAAATCACTCTTCTATCTGCATTTGTGTAATTAGGAATCATACGAAGGCAATGAGATGGTTGAAATCGAAAGAGGGAAAGATGGCTAGTTAACTTGGCCACCTTCATTTAGTTGATTCCACTTAACCGAGATATCACCCACACGTGCGCACAGTCAACTCAAGAAAAAGATGCCAAGGACAGGTAGTGGGAGGAAGAGTTAACTCCGATGCAATAATGAGGGATGATTACGAGGAGGGGTCATGATGACCAAGCAGGTGGGGACCAACGGTCCTAATTTGGGCAACATACACCTTGCCAGCTCAGCACCCATAACCGAAAAAAGCCATAAAAGGTAATGAGCACTCCTCCCCGCACCTTCTCACCACCTTTTCTTTAGTACCTCCTCGTAAATCAACCACACAATAGTCTTCTTATGCCCCCACAACCTCATAACCACCATCCTCCATCAATTTCCTCCATATTTTTGCTCTCGGCATTTTCTACAGGAGCACCTACATGAAATCTACAGGAGGGACAATGAGCTTCTACAGGAGGGGCAGTGAGTCATTTTGAAGGAAGTAAACATGATTTTTGGCATAAATTGTTGTCTGAAGAGGTAGGGTTCATGAATGCCCTCTGTTGAATATCAAAATGTGAAAGAGTTGGTCTCAAATTGAAGATAAAATGAGTCTTTAAGAGGGTAGAAAATACATAAAAAAAATTTCTGTTTGTTTAAAAAAAAACACACTCCCCTCTGTTTTTCTATTTCACTCAAAATTCTTTGTCTCCACCTCCATATCTAGTTTTTCAAAAAGAAGTACAGGTAGTATGACAGGGGGTTTATGAGAAAAGAGCCCACTAACTCAACTAGGCTCCATGCACACCCTCAAGTGGTGGAAATATTTACAAGGGAAAACTGGATGAATTTCTTTGAGAAGTTTAGAGGGTTTGATAATTGCCCATGAATTAGCTCTCTCTCTGGTCCCTCACACAAGAACTCATGCTACTATAATAATTAGAGGCCTCTCCATTGAAATAACCCTTGAATTCATCAGTAGGGTCACTACCCTTCCTCTTGGGCTGCCTTGGAGTAAGGATGAGAAACCAATTGGCCAGGCTGCCAAGAGGAAATTTTTCCAAGCTAATGAAACCCCTATTGAAGAAAAAAATGGAATTAGGAGGGCTAGTGCACCATATTCCTGGGATGAGGTTAGCTACCAAGTGATCAAATACATTTATTGTGAGGGGAGGCACAACATTGTTTATGGATATCATTTCAAAATCCTCCAAGAATTGAGATATGGCATGGATACCCCAGCACATCAAAAGCTCAGTGTCCCTTACTTTCTCCTTCAGTCTCTCATTGATTCTAGCACCAAGGTACAAGAAGGAAATTCACAGCAGCTAGCTCACCATGGCCTAATCAAGATCTTAGTAGAAGAAGCCCTCCATACCCTTACACTCCCTATAACATGGGAAGTTTTCAAAAATATGACAGTTTAGGATGACATCAAGGCATTAACCTATGATGTCAGTCCTGCTGTCAGTGAGGAGGGAGAACAATAAGGAGGAGAAGATGAAGCTAGTGGTGACTTAGTAGAGCAAGAGAGGAAGGAGGTAGAAAAAGAGACAGAGCAGGAGGAAAAAGAGACAGAAGAGGGAGAAAAGGAGGCAGAGGGGGCAGAGCAAAGAGAAGAGTCCCCTGAAACTTTGGAAAGAGAAGTAGCAGCTTCCCTCACTGCCCTCAGTACACCAGGCAAGCAGAAGCAGAAGAGGAAAAGAAAAACCTCCATGTATTTCAGGGCAAGGAAGAGTACCAGAATTAAAACAGGCAAACCTTAGACCTCATCAACGACTCCCATTCACATTGAAGATTCATCATCTGCCAAGGTGAAAGAATCTCCTTCCAAGACACCCATAACCTATGAAAGGGGGACTACAAGATCTTCCACATGGAAGGGGAAGGCAATTCTACAGGACCCCAAACCAAACCTACAGGAGGCTAAAAAAATTTACAGGAGACACTGTCCAAACTATAGGAGACACAAAAACTTGAGGAAAGGATAGGAGGACAACTAGAGGCGAAAGAGGAAGCACAAGAGCTACAAGAACCTGACCCCCAGCCTAATCTTGACTTTTATTACAGACTGCTTGAGGGAGGCAAGATAATCCCATAGAAATTTGCAATTCCACTGTTTTTCGAATTGGAAAAAGAGAGTGAGAACGCATAGGTGGATGCAGATAGCCAAGTCCAAAGGAGTTGAGGATATTGGCCACATGGAAAACAAACTCAGGGAAATGAGCAAGGAATTGAGTGCTCTCAGAGACAGAGAAGCCATTACAAGAAGCCACCTTGAGAATGAGAATGAACTACTAAGGAGGTAGCTGCAGGAGAAAGAGACTCATTTGGCATACATGGCTAGCTTATCCATAAAAGCATTACAATGTAGAACGCTAGCCAAATCTTATGGCCTCTACATAAAGGATCAATGGCTTCAATTCCAAATAAAAACTTTGGCACAAAGAGGCACAATGCCTTTCCAAGACTACAGGTAGTTCAGGGATTTGTGTGACCAAAGCACCTCTAAGGACAAATTAAAGATGGCAAAGTTCTATCTACACAACATGGCCCTCACAGACCTAAATGTGTGGGACCTCAATGCCAAACTAGGGGATCTACAATTAATGGCCATGGCGTCATGGATGAACCATGAAGAATTGAGGGTAGCAGAAATGAAAAGATTGTTAATAAAAGAGCAGAATGAACCACTGATGATAAGAGCTGAGCCATCAGATCCTATGGCACTCATCAACACACACAACCTACTTGTCAATGACCCTCAGATTGCCCCTAAATATCTAGCCAATCACGAAAAAGCCATTTCACACTTTGAAGATATGCTTAGGCTACTTGGGGATGATTGTGTGCATGCATGCATGAGAAGATGGAAACCCCTACCCCACAACTTGCAAATCAGAGAATACCATTCCCCCATAAGGCTGAATGAGGCATTGAAAAGAGTGCCAATGTTCAAGCACTCCATGCAAAGGCTAAAGGTCAACTGGATTGGCCTCAAACTAAATCCTCCACTCATATTAGGCATGCTGGAAGGAAAAAGAGAAGAAGAAGAGAAGGAGAAGTGGAAGGACATAGACAGAAAGGCAGGATTTTATGGAGAACATGAGAAGACCACATTAGAAGCATGGAATGCTAGGGAGGCCACCAGGGCCATAAAAGATGAAGAGATTGACTAGGTTGCTCAGAGGATGAGCAACACCTTCAGTAGGGGGTGATGATGAGCCTCATAAATGGGTAATTATATGGGCTCATTTTACCTCCTAACCTAGTCAAATCGACCATTCTCTTAGCTTATTGTATGATTTTTTGATTATATTTATGCTTATAGGGTGAGTTGAGTTAGTTATTATGCCATGTGGTCTAACATGTATTTAATGCAGATTATTGATGGATTTCGAGGTCAAAATCAAGGATCTAGTGGTCAAAATACAACAATAACTCGAAGTAGATAGAGGAGAGGACTTATAGGATGGAATCCCCCTCATTTATTGCTCCTCACTTTGAATTCCCCTTCATTCAGCTTGGAGTACAAGCAGCCGAATCATGCACTAGAAGGTAGCCGAGCAAGTGGAAGATGATTGATAGTTATCTCGAGTTTTGGGAGCCAAGCCTCCCTGATTTTAAGGAAGATGTTGGTAGCTTCAAATTTATAATTAGAGAGGCCTAGGGCCTCACTAGGGTCAACTTTTTTCTTGTGTAAACTCTGCTCAAATTTTGAGCTTACTATTTTATGACAGTTTTATGTAATCTTGCTATTTTTTGATAATGAAGATGGAATCCTTTTTGAGCTAGCATTGAGTTACCTTAGAGGCTGAAGCTCTTGGGTTAGGGCCCAATCCAAGTAGCCAATATTCTCTTTACTTGTATTTGTGTGCTTTACTTTAGCTTGTAGATTAGTTTGCTGTTAGATGTATTTCTCTTATGGTTAAGAATAGGTTGCTTTTGATGATTTAGTAGTTTGCTTCTATTTGTGCTTTCTGTAGCAGGTTAAGCAATGATTAGAGAAGATTCAAAAGGTTAGCAATAGTGCCTTGGCCTCTCTTCCTCCCTCTGGGACCATGATTTGAGGCAAAGACTCTCTTGCTGCCCCAAAAACACAGATTTTCCTCATTCCTAGGACTTCTAGTGTTTGCAGCTCTCTAGTAGGTTGATAGTCCAATTTTTCTTTACTTTAGATATTCATTATCATGTTCACTTCTTGATTTTCAATATTCCTTTTGCATGCTTTCCTTTCTTACATCATTTCCCAACATTTCCTTCTATACATCATAGTTTAGGCCATTTTAATGCAAAAATCTGTTTTTCCTAGGATGCACTCATGTCATTGGTTGCTTGATTTTCTTGGTTGATTGTCAGTTTCTATGCAATAGATCTCTTCCAGAAGTAGGCCAGCTTACAAGCAATCACACCCTCCATCTGATCCATGCCCTATAGGTGTCCCAAACCTCACCTCAATTCTGCCCTAGTTTCCTTCATTTCTCGTAGAACTTCTTCCTCTCTCCTTGAGCAAACCCAGTCATCTTTCTCTCTCCTGGTGATTCATGGTATACCTTAGGTGCCCTAACACCTCATTCCAACCTTCATCCACCTTTTCCACCCACTCTCACACCCTCAAAACAACGAAAATTGCTCTCGGCCTCCTCTTGTAGTTTCCTTGTTTTCCTCCTGTAGTTTTCCTGTGTCCTCCTGTAGTTTTTCCTGTAGGCTTTCTTTTGAAGGTCGAGTGTGGGAAAAGCCTCCAGAAGGCCACCTAAAACCTTCTAGGACCCATCCAAACCATCCTACATCCTCCCAAGCTCCGAAACCGCCCTCTAACCTGTTCGCTGCCACACACACACACAAAATAAATTAGATGCATGTTAAATTCACATAAAAACACATAAAAATCCAAAAATATGTTCTTTTGCATATTTACTTTCAGAAATAGCATGGTTAGATGTTGTTTACTTCCTTGAGTAGGTAATGGCATTTCTTTCATGGTTTTCATAGCGTTTTTGGCAAAAGTAGAAATAGCTTGTAATTAGGGTTTACTAGGTTTTGCTTTACATTCCAGTCTTTCTCCTTTCTACAGTTAGAATAGCATATGTAGAGTAATCTTTCTTTCCTTTCATCACACATAGAGCTTCTTCCAAAATCTATAGTTGGCTTGAGCTCCTAGTGATCTCACGCCGGCTAACTAGGTGACAACCTGCAGTGAGAACTAGTACTTGTGCATATAGCACCAACGCTTCCAAGTTTGTTACGATCTACCAGGTTGATAAAAGTAAAGTTGGTAACCCAGGAGTTGCAACATTCTTGTTGCAATATTGGCACTCACTAGGTACATCAATAGTGGATGCTCATAACACATGACAGGTGACAAAGAAAAACTACACTCATATATTGCCTTAGAAAAGGAAAAGAGTGTCTCATTTGGAAACGACACTCTTGATGTCATAAAAGGTAAAGGCTCTATTTTCTTGAAAGAAAAAGTTAAAGCTAGGAATGCTATGTATGTTGATGGCTTAAAGCATAATCTGTTGAGTGTGAGTCAAATGTGTGATCAAGGAAATGAAGTAGTGTTTCGATCAAATGGATGTGTTGTTCGTGAGCTTGATACAGGAGAAACTGTGATTAAAGGGACAAGAACTCCAAACAACCTATACATAATCAAGGGAGGACAAAAACAGTGCTATCTAAGAAAAAATGATGAAAAATGGCTAGGGCACAGAAGATTGGGACATTTAAGCTTTTCTCAAATAAGAAAAGCATGCAGATTCCAGGTTGTTCGTGATCTTCCAGATATCAACATTCCTGAAAATACTATATGAAAATCATGTCAATTTGGTAAGCAAACAAAATCTCAATTCATCAAAAAGGAAGGGTCAGTTAGTAAGCCTCTTGAACTTGTTCATACTGATTTATGTGGTCCATCAAGAAAAAAGTCACCTCATGGAGAAGAATACTTTATATTTTTCATTGATGATTTTTCTAGAATGTGTTGGATAGGTCTTCTAAAGCATAAAGATGAAGCGTTTGAAAAGTTCAAAGCCTTCAAAACTTTGGTTGAAAATGAATCCGATCGCAAAATCAAATGCCTCAGATCTGATCGAGGAGGGGATTTTACCTCGGATGAATTCTTTGACTTTTGTGAACAACATGGAATGAAAAGGTAGTTCTCCACCGTAAGGACTCCTCAACAAAATGGAGTGGTAGAAAGGATGAACAGAACTATTGAACAAATGGCTCGTGCTATGCTAGATGAATCTAGAACTCCTGCAACCTTCTGGGGTGAAGCTACATTCGCTACTATCACTATTCTCAACCAAGCAAATGTTCGGGTAAACAATGCTCAAACTCCACATGAACTTTGGTATGGTAAGACTCCTACTATAAAATACTTCAAAGTTTTTGGAAGAAAATGTTACATCAAAAGGACTAATGAAAAACTTGGTAAGTTTGAACCCAGAGAAAATGAAGGTATTCTTCTTGGTTACTCTTCCCGAAGTAAAGGATATAAATGTTACAATAAAAGACTTGGGAAAATTATTGAAAGTATTGATGTTGTGGTTGATGAAGCATGCAAAAATCCAAAACAGATAAAAATCAAAGATTATGACAATGAAGAAGATGAGGAACATTTTCCCACATCAAATCACACTAATTCTGAAGAAGAAACCAATGAAGCACCAGAAGAAGAGATAACGATAGAAGAAAAGACTCTGTCCAGGTATGTTCAGAAAAATCATCCAGAAACTCAAATATTAGGAGAAAAAGGGGCAGGTGTGCAGGATAAAAGAACCATTGCTGAAGCTTCAAGCTATCTAGCATTACTATCTTTCGCTGAACCTTAAAATGTAAATGAAGTGTGCATAGATGAATGTTGGGTCATGGCAATGAATGAAGAACTTGAATAAATTGAAAAGAATAATACTTGGCAATTAGTTCCTAGACCTCATGATAATAATATCATAGGAACTAAATGGATATTCAAAAACAAGCTGAACAAAAATGGAGAAGTTATTAGAAACAAGGCCAGACTTGTTTGTAAAGGATATGCTCAACAAGAAGGTATAGATTTTGAAGAAACTTTTGCACCTATTGCTAGACTTGAAGCCATCAGAATGTTTCTTGCTCTTTCTAGTTTTTAGAAATTCAAAGTATACCAAATGGATGTAAAATCTGCCTTTCTTAATGGATACTTAGAAGAAGAAGTCTATATTGAACAACCATAAGGATTCATTCTTGGAAATGATGAAAATATTGTATGCAAACTTAGAAAAGCTCTCTGTGGTCTAAAATAGGCTCCAAGGGCATGGTATTACCATCTTGACAAATATATCCACCAACAGGGTTTTTCAAAGGGTTCAGCAGATAGCAATCTATATACAAATATGGGCATTGATAAATTGCTAGTAATTGTTGTGTATGTTGATGATATCATTTTTGGCAGTAATGAAGAATCCATGAGTCAGAATTTTGCTTCAGTAATGTAGCAAGAATTTGAAATGTCCTTGGTGAGCTTACCTACTTTTTTGGTCTACAAATTCAGCAAAATAAAGATGGTATTTTTCTCTCACAAACCAAATATCTCAAATAGATCTTGAAAAAGTATGGCATGGAAGATTCTAAACCAATATGTACTCCAATAGTAACAGGATGTAGTCTTAGCTCAAATGATGAATCAACAACGGTACATCAACCAACTTACAGATCCATGATTGGCAGTCTGCTTTATCTAACAGGTACCTGACCTGACATCATGCGTGCAATAGGAATAGTTGGAAGATTCCAAGAAAATCCAAAGGAATCACACCTTTAGGCAGTCAAAAGGATTTTCAAATATCTTCAAGGAACATAGAACTTTGGTTTATGGTATCCTAGAGATACAGATCTTACACTTCATGCATATACAAATGCAGATTGGGCAAGAAGTGTTGATGACAGAAAAAGCATTAGTGGTGCTGCATTCTATATGGGTTCCAAGTTGGTGTCTTGGTTCAGCAAGAAACAAAGCTCAATTGCATTATCTACAGCGAGAGCAGAATACGTGGTTGCTGCATCTTGTTGCACACAATTACTTTGGATGATGCAAACCTTGCAAGATAATTAGATTACATGTACTCCACCCATCTCCATTCTATGTGATAATACAAGTGCCATCAGTATTTCAAAGAATCCTGTCATGCACTCCAAGACCAAGCACATACCCATCAAATATCATTTCCTACATGAACAAGTTCTTGAACAAAAGGTCAAATTGGAGTATGTCCCTACAAAGAATAGGTTGCTGATATATTCAATAAACCACTGCCTAGAGAGACATTTGAATATCTTAGACAAAAGCTGGGAGTAGTTTCTGCATCATCCTGCTATTAAATCCTATTTTTCAAATAAAGGTGGTTATACGCGAGTCTCATGAAGTGTAGTCGCGTACATACATGAGTTTATGTGGACAAAGTTGCGTATATGTTTGTCTAATGAAAATCAGTGGAAAAAGGGGTCTGGTATGGTTCTGTCAATTATCTGCTCTATTTGATGCTGATTTCAATCTGTTGATATATTGGTCCTCATAGTGTTGTTGATCACTTAATGTATATCTGATTAATGATGATGCTTTGATATCTCTTACTAACATTAGCAATGATCAAATCTGACAGAGAATAGGTGGAATAGGTTCAAGGGGAGAACATGGTTGATGATATTGTGGGAATTAATGATGGACATATACAGGTTGTTGGTCTAGATGCTGTTGACAGGTGCTGCTGATGATAGTTGTTGATGACTATCATGATCTTCTTTAAGACATTTGGTCTTTGTTATATATGTCATGTATATCTTTTCATGTAACGGTCATAAAAATACCTAATTTGTAACCCCACTATGCATGGGATGGATGATGTAATTTTTCTTGTTTTTGACATGTATAAACAATTGATATATCCCCACTTGGTTTGGGAGATGAATGCATGTATGAGTCATTGGTGATAGGAAGGTTATTTGTGATGTATGTATAGAGTCATGTTCTTCTTTTAGAACATCTTTTTGCAAATTTTTCTTATGCTCAGGGGGAGCATGGACTTGATCAAGGGAGCTCAATCAACACTTCAGCATATCAGAGAATTCAACATGCACTTAGGGGGAGCATGATCCTTTGCCCTTGATGTCAAAGGGGGAGAGTGACTTGGTGTTGTTGTTGCCATCAAGTCCAAAGGGGGATATTGTTGGAATTATGATGCATGTGTTGCACTTGATGGCAGCCCACTTGTAGCAGAGTGACTAGATGAATCTATATAAGAGATATTAGATGTGACAGAATGCATGGTAGTAGTATTTATAGATGTGATGAAATGCAAGGTAGCTTCAAGGAATCAGTTCAGAAGGCAACTCACTTAGATGATAGAGCACAGTTCATCAGGTTAACAACATAGAGTTACAGATCAGACCTCACAGAATGAAGAAAGAGAGGTATACACAGGTTCACCATTGGCCAAGTCACTTATACCCATGGGTTCACTATGTACAAGTCGCATATACGTACACACGCACTTTCACAAAAGGAAAAGTGCGTATACCTTGGAGAACTAAGTGTTTGGTCCAAAGTATTTGGTCCATGGTATTTTGATCCATGGTATTGTTCCAAGGTATCGGGTTCGAGGTATTGACCCCAGGTATTTGGTCCAAGGTATTGGTCCTAAAAGGTTTTGGTCTATGGTATTGAGAAATGCCTAAAACTATAAAAGGAGGAGATCATTAGGCCAAAGAGTGTGCAAGTATCGAATATTTGATGAAGTGTGAGATCTAGTATGCAGGTTACTGGGTTATGGTGCATTGCTGGATCTGAACCAAGGAAGAACCTTAGCAGATGATGAGGAACTAGATCTAATGATGGATCAGGATCTTAAGGCATAAAATGAACTATCATTATGTGTTTTTGCTCATGAATATTCTAGATTTGAATATTGGCGCATATACTATTCTGTAAATGATATGATCTGGGTATGACTGAAGTATGGAATGTTTAAATAATCATTTACAGATCTGTACGCAGGTTCACTTTAGAAAAGCGGCGTATACACACTGGTTATGAATATCAAAAAAACGTTTACGCAGGTTCGCTTTGAGGAAAACACGTATGCACGTAGGTTCGACACATGGAAGTAACATATACCTTATAAAATATGTTTCAGTTGCTTCTATTTGTTGTTGCAATGTTTTGGGTTATTGCTTGGGTTCTGGTTATTGTATTTTGGTGACAACATTTTGAATGATCAAATTGATGGAATGATTGATTGATTCGGTTGTGGTAGGTTCAAAAGGAGATTGGTTGATGCAGATATATTTGATGATTGAATGAGGTTGTTGATGGATCCAGTCTAAAAATTTATGAAACGTGGTCCTTGGAAGAAAAGAGAAGCCCTCTATAGGCTGGCACCTACGTACTAGTAAACATATTAGCTAGTACAAGAGCTAGGGGGTTGTAGCCCCCTTACAGTAGAAGCTGGAGAATGAGAGAAGGTTGTAGCCTTCTGTAGGTAGAAGCCTGCGTACTGGTATAACACTGCACCAGTACAAAAATTGTAAATAGAATATTCTTATTATTAAAAGAAGATAGAGATGATTACAGCAAGCAGTTTTCACCCACATTGGGTTTCCAGATTATATCTTGGTGTTCATGTGTGTTTCTTATGTGTGATGATCTATTCTGTTTTTACTGCACCTGGTTACTGTTTATATGGTTAATGAAGTTCTGATGCACTGATTAAAGATCCACATATGATGAATTAACTGAATCTTAAGTTTGCTTGATATACGCTAGTTTCATTAAACACAATTGTGTGTACACATGAGTTCCCTTAACTGAAGTAGTGTATATAAATCTGATTATGGAAATGAAAAATTAATTGATTTTCTAATATTGATTCATCCCCCCTCTCAGTATTATTTCCAACACCCCCTATATGTAGTATGATACAATGATATTGTTGAGCTGAATGCTCCTGCATCGGACTTTGAAGGTTGAAAATAATCATGATCTCCTGATCATGTGCTTCTGATCTGTGTCCTTCTGGATCCCATACTTTGTTCTTTAGTCTGTCCTTGGTTGTTGTTGTTGTTTGTTGTTGTTCTCTAAGTCTCCACACTTTATGCTGCATTGCCCCACTAGCTATTCTTTCACAGTCTGTTGCTGTCTTTTTCTTGTTGCTTCTTTGCTTTCTTTCTGTTGTCTCCTTTCTTTGAGACTCTTTTCTCATCAAATCTATCATCAGTTCAATTTCTATGTCCAACTCACTTCTTTGTTGGACTCTTTCCTCTTCTTCTCTTGCATATCCTTTGCAATCTTCATGAGGTTCTTTCTTCCCTACTGGTGCTTTCAACCATTTCTCCAATAGATCCAATTCTATATCCCATTCAATGATCCTTTGATGAGAGTTTAGTCCTTCAACTTTATCGACTGCCTCAACAGCTTATCATCATGATGGAATGATGATCCTTTACTATGTTTTCAGCTAACATAGTCTCTTCTTTAAATTTTCCTTTAATCTTCTGCTGGTTACCTTCACTTTGTAGTTGTTGGTTCCTTACTGCCACCCTTACATCCTTACCCTCTTGTTGCTTCTGAACTTCCATTTCATTTCCAAATAACTTCTGTTCAATTTCTTCGATCACAACATCACACTCATTCATTCTATTCTTTGTTCCTGCAAACAAACTACTGGTTTGTAAATTAAAACACTCTTCTGTCTCCATGTCTTTTAAAGACCCTCTGCTACTGTTAAGTACTGCTGTAACCACTTCTTTTCTATTGCCATTTCCTCCTAGAAACTTCTCCAACAATTCAATTTCCTCCTTACATTTAGCAAGTGTCTTATCATAATGCTCTTCATTTCCAACTTTATCCTTCACATAGTCGCTATCGTCCAACGATTCAATCGGTCTGCCTTCCTTAGACAATTCTATCTCATTCGTCTCCATAGAAATAAGTTCATGTTCAACACTTATAATCCCTGTATTCACACAACAATTATTAGTTTGAAAAATGCATTGCTCAATAGCCTCAACTAACGTTTCACATATCAGCTTTTCAGACTGATCTTCATCTCCTTTTCCCACAAGGAATTGTCCTTGTTTTGTAACAGTTCCAAATATTAGTTCATCAACAATTTCTTTCTGTTGCAACTATTCAATATTTTCCTCATTCAAGAGGCATTTGTCATCATACTCTGCTCTAGAATACTTATCCTTTGAAAGGTACTCTTCATCCTCTGTCTATACATTAGTATGCTGATCCAAGTTCTCCTCCGAACTTTGGTAATTTTTATCAAGTTTTATGACAACTTCATAAGGCTGCCAATCCTCTCCAAAACCTGAACTCATAAAACAATCATTATAATTAAAAACATAAGACCTCAATGTCTCTTCTTCCTTTGGCAACACTTCAGTATGCTGCTCTGAACTATCCCAATAACTCACTGATCTCCATTTTTCATCTTCACCCAGAATTTCACCTTGTTCTGGTTTACAAATGGAAACTTCCATTTCTAACTCTGCTTCTCTAAGTTTTCCCATCAGCCACTTTACTTGCCTCTGCTATAGCCTTCTCTATAGTTTATGCCACCTTACTGGCTTCTTCTTTAATACCCAACCTAATCTCTGGTTTTCCTCAAGTATCATCATTAATGCATCGAGTTGTTCTTTCATCTCTGCAATTTCCTTGTCAAATTCCTCTTGACTCATTCTCTTTCCATTTGCCTTGGAATCCTCCTTCTTCACTTTTCTTTTGTTGTGGTCTTCCTCAGAACCTATGCTACGAATATCAGTAGTCATTTTCTCCTCCATCTCTATGAGTTCCTCACTCACTCACTATGAGTTGCATTAAAGCCTTTGCAACATCAAGTCCTCCCTGCTGCCACTTACCTCACCAAGCTTTCCTCGATACTTGGTCTTTTGGAAAGCCCTTGGTTCTCTATCTCTGGAACCTCCTTTGAGCACTTATCTCTACTCCTTCTAGGCTTCAACTCATCTACACTTTCTAAGAACACAACTGTCCTCTTATATTTCAATCACAATGAAATACTTGGTTCTGACCACCTCTTCTTTCACTTAGAAACTCTTACTAGCTTCTTTTATCCCTTAGCAATTCTACCCACATCCTTTTATAGAATTTCCTTTGTGATTTGTGACAATGCCTATGCAGTAACAAGTATCCTTCTTGCTACATATGCCTCACTAAGCTTCTCTCCTATGAGCTCAGTCCTCTAGCATCTCTCTGGTTCTTTCCTCTGGAACCAATTGAGCACTCCTTGCTCTAGGTTGTTGCAATCTTTTCATCTTCTTTTGTTGTTACCTATGTATCAATATAAAGACCACACACTCTCAAATATTCAAATCAAATCAAAATAAAAACATACCATCTCACCTTCAAGACTTCTGCACGATATTGTTCTACCATTCACCTGTACTTTGAATGGGTTGTCCTCTGTTTCTTTGCATCTGCAATTCTCCCAA
Source organism: Pinus tabuliformis (assembly GCA_031772625.1). NCBI lineage: Eukaryota > Viridiplantae > Streptophyta > Pinopsida > Pinales > Pinaceae > Pinus > Pinus tabuliformis. The sequence continues at coordinate 49,439,983 of CM062816.1, read as the reverse complement.
TATTCTGTTGTACTTTATCTCTGTGTGCTTACTGTTTGTCATATTAGAATCTGATCTCCTCTTTCCTGCTTTCATCACCATTCACCTGTATACACACCTCCAAAACATAACTTTGTTCTAAATTCTTTTCAAAGAAATTTTCACACAGAATTTCTTTGTGTTGCTTTAATATCAAATGTTTTAGTCACAATTCTGCTCTGATACCATATGACGCAGGGATAATCTGCAATACCCACAATATGCATATAAAATGCATAATCTCATCTTTCCCAGGAATTTCATGACCTGCCTGGTCAAATCTTCGTTACTTAAGGTCTAAGGCCCCCTTTATTAAATCTCCGCGGAATGATTTGTTAACTAACCCAGACTACCCTTAATCAATCCTTTCATTGGGACTTTGTTCAACCTCATAAACCTTCGATAATCCTTAATGCCACACATATAACCAATCCCCACTCTTTACTTTGGTTATATACAGACTTACCCATAAACCTTCTATCGGTGCTTTATTTCTATTATAATTCTTCGTATAATAGAAATCTTTCACAAAGCATACGTAACTTACCTTTTCGCGTTTCGTCACCTTTTCCTTGGTCTCTGCACATTACCTGATACTTTCCTTTATCGCAATCGCAATCGCAATCACATGGTTTCAAAAGGACTCTTTAGAATCTAGCATTCAGAACTTTTGATCTGTGGTATGCGATCACGCTTTCCACAGTTGATTTCATCCACTAGATCAACGACTATCGCAATCTTGTATTGTACCAACTTGTGACTTCGTCGCCTCTCGCATGCGATATGTGATAACACAACTGGACTTCAAATGGAATAAAACCGCACCTATAACCTTCTCGGGTCCGCTCTCCACAAATCTTATTGCTCAATCTCCACTGTCAATCTTACCTTTAATCCAACGGTTGATATCCTTTCCGATCAACAGATTTTCTTAGTGATTCTGCACTGTAGATCAAAACCCATTTGATCCAACGGTCTATAATGATATCACATTGGAAACTTGCACGATGTTTAACTGCCTCACAGAGCCGATACAAATTATAAGTCCTCGGTCTATAAAACTTCGGGTTCGTTAAGAGATTATCATTCGATCATCTTTATGGCCGATATCTGTTGGATGACGGAAGCCAACAAATCCTATGGTCTGCGGCCCTCCAACTAGCACGTGGGTTAACTACAGGTTTAATGTCGTAGTGGACTGTGACGTAAGCATTAACTTTTGCGATCGATGGCTAATAACAATTGCGGGCCTTCAATCGTGATCAAGGCATCCCATACTCTCTACCCCCACTCAGTTGTTGATCACTGTCGATCTAACAGATCTATCAATCTGACGGTCTAGATTGATTCCCGCCTTTCTCCTTCCGCAAATACTTAGATTGAATCTTTGCCATTCATTTCTTGGTTCCATTCTGTGCAACTTAATCCTAGCCGCTTATCACGAACAAATCTCGTCCGTTGATCATATAGATCCAATGACTCTTGTGCATCAACACTTCACTTCTTCGCTCTTCTCTTCACTTGGGCTTTTACGCCAGTTCTTCAATGTTCTGTTGTGGTTTTAGATTACTTCAGGGTTTCTGGTTCTTTCCCTGTTTTGTTGCGCAACTCCTCCTAAGCTTAACTTTGATCATTCAATCAGATTCAATGATCCATATGATCCTCCGTATCATTCTTCTTCTTTGTGTTCTACCCGTATCCACCTGCATATAATTACTATGCAGAACCTCTAAATCACACACAATTTATCCTTCAATACTCAAACCAAACATAACTCAGAATTGAGTTGTTTGTATTAATAAACATGTATTTACACAGTTTCTTCTCTCATGCCTAATTTCCAATATCAGTGGCCTCTGTTTCACAATCTTCCTGTAGGCTTACAATTCAAACCTCTAACTACTAACTTGACTTACCTAACTAGCTAACCAATGTTGGGCGTGGAGCATGATTATTTATACGTCTTTGTTTCAGTCGGATGTATACCCCAGGAATATTGTACACCCCTCCACGCAGGGGGGTGTGGGGGGACTTGTCCCCCCCGTCGGGGTTTGGGGGGGCCGATCCCCCCTGGCTGGGGGGTCTGGGGACTAGTGGTCCCCCAGTGGGGGTTGCGAGGGTAGCGCCCCTGAAGCAGAAAACAAATGTAAAATTTCCTTATAAAAGTATAGTAGTTTCTAGTCAATCTGGGCCATTCATTAGGCAGATGATCTGACGGTAGAACTTATGTTTAGTTTTGCGTTTTTTGCCCTAGAAGGCAACCCCTCTCTTTGTATGAGGGTATTGTATTGAGGCTATGTAATAGATGTGTATTCTCAGAGCGAGAAACAGAGAGGCGAGATTGTGAGAGAAAACAGAGGATATTACAACAAATCTGTTGTAGGTTGTGTCTCTTCATTTTGCTAGATAATAGAAAGGAAGGACTGGTTGTTCAGGGTGGACATAGCCCAAACTGGGTGAATCACGTATATCTGTGTCTCTCTTGTTTTATGCATTTTCTGTGTTTATATTTCTGCAATAATTTATGTGTTCCACTGCTTTATAATATATGATTTTCTAACAACCAACCCCTGACTATGCCTTTTAGGCTTACATTTATAAAAAATGGATTCTACAACCAATTCCTAGTTTAGATCCATAATCTTCTCAAAAAAATCCTAATCTCTTCCTTATCTCTAAGGATCCTCTCTAATCCACAAAATCATGAATTGGCTCCTAATCTAAGATTTACAGTTAATTCTCAAATCTCTCAACTATCCTGATTCTCTCATGTTCTCCTACATTCGAGAATATTTACGAATATGCCTCACTATACTCAATTAAATCCCTATTCTAGCTTTTCTCATTAAAATCACTCAAAACATTAATAATTACATTAATTCAAAACATAGGAAACCAACTTCCTTGAAAATACAAGACCCCCTATGTCTACTAAGATACGATGATATTGTTGAGCTGAATGCTCCTGCATCATTAGACTACCCAATTCAAGGAGGTTTGCTTTTCAAAAACAATAAACTATGTATTCCTAAATGTTCCATGAGGGAAAATCTGATTAAAGAAAAGTATATTGAAAGATTGTCTGGACACTTTGGACAGGACAAGACATTCGCTCAAGTGAATGCTTTTTATTATTGGCCAAAAATGCAAACTAATGTCAAAAATTTTATTGAGAAATGTAGGATTTGTCAACATGCCAAAGGGAGGAGCCAAAACAATGGGTTATATCATCCATTGCCAATACCAAACAGGCCTTGGGATGCGGTCAACATGGATTTTGTTTTGGATTTGCGAAAGACTCAAAGAGGATATGATTCTATCTATGTTGTTGTAGATAGATTTTCGAAAATGGCTCATTTCGTTGCTTGTAGGGAAACTAGTGATGCAACTCATATTGCTAATTTGTTTTTCTCAGAAATTGTAAGGTTACATGGGCTACCTATAAGTATTGTTTCAGATAGATACTAAGTTCATGGGACACTTTTGGAGGACTCTATGGAAGAATTTAGGTACAAAACTCAGTTTTAGTTCAACCTATCACCCTCAGACAGATGGGAAAACTGAAGTGGTGAATAGGAGCTTGGGAAACATATTAAGAAGCTTGGTTTACAAACATCCAAAACAATGGGATTTAGTGCTTTCTCAAGATGAATTTGCTTACAATGATACTCCTAACAGGAGTACATGAATGAGCCCATTTCAGATTGTTTTTGGAATGCACCCTAGAGGAGTATATGAGCTTAGATATTTGGGAAAGCAAGAGATAAGGAGTGAAAATGCTGAAGAATTTGTAGAACACATGCATAAATTGTAGGAAGATGTCAAGAAAAGGTTACAGGAAAGCAACAAGAAGTATAAACAGAGGGCTGATGTGAAGAGAAGAGAAAAGGAGTTCCAAGTGGGTGATTTAGTTATGGTTTACCTGAGGAAAGAAATATTTCTTGTAGGGACTTATAAAAAATTAAAAATGAAAAAGATAGGACCATGCAGAATTTTGAGGAAGTTTTCCTCCAATGCTTATGAGATTGAACTGTCGGAAGGAATTGGAATATCTCCTATCTTTAATGTTGCAGATTTGTACCCATACAAGGAAACAGAGGCAGAATCACAAGATGAACCTGCAGATGAGGAAGTTCAAACTCTAAATTGGGAGGAACAGATGCCAAGGACAACAAAGAGAGAAGTGGAAGCAATCTTGGAGAAGCGAGTAACAAAGAAGACTAGAGGAAAAACATATTATCAGTATCTAATCAAATGGAAGGGACGACCAATTGAAGATGCTAGTTGGATGACAATAACAGAGTTAAAGAAATATCAAGTGAATCCTGAAGATTTGATGGAACCTTCTTTTCTTCCCCAGGAGTCTGATGCAGGAGCATCAAACGAGATAAATTACCTTGGACCTGACCAGTCAAAATTATTTACTAAAGAGGGTTGGACCTCTTAAATTTTCTTACTTATTATTTGTTTGTAAAAGTTGTTGGAGTGCCCAGATTAGGAGTGAAGTGATTGAGTTTGTTAGCTTAGGTGTGTGTTAGGCCAATTAATTAGGGATTAGGTTGTTTGAGAAATTCGAATTTAGAGAGGAGCATTAAAAAAGAGGAAAAACACATTTTTGTGGAGAAGGTTGAATGTAGATCAGGCTAGTAAGGGCCAGAATAATTTTTGTGTTATGGTTTTTCTTTTTCATAATTGATTCAAGGGAGTTTCATGGTGTATCTGTCATCATCCTATGTCAAGGAATTGTTTGCTTCAATCGATGAAAATCATTTTGCTGTAGTGTAATGGTGGAACCCTATAGACTGATATCCAATAAATTCTGTATCTGAGGGAATTTTGTATCCAAACAAGATTGATCTATAGATCTCCTCAATGATGTGAGTATTTTATCCCAATTTCATATTTTCTTAATGATAGATCTAAATAAATCTCGAATTTCTACTTTTTTTTTGCTTGAAATCACTATAAAAAACCATCAGTTGCAGAAGGGTTGCACCAGTTCAGAGTTGTTTTTGATCGAATTTTAGGAGTCCATTTTGAAATTTGGAACTAGCATCGTGCCTGGTTAAAAAATTTAAGACAAAAGTTTGAGAAATAGAGTATTGGCGGTCAAAACTTCCATCATAGCATCAGGAGAGGAGTTGAATGGTATGGTCCAAGGAGGTATTACCACAGTGGGCACCACGATACAGTCACTGTCGATTGAAGAGGATTCATATGAGTGGTATGGTGGAAGCCATAAACAGTGGTATTAACATGAAGGTTGACTCTGTAATACCGTTGTGCAGAGGTCAAATGTGTAATAGAGGTCAAGGGTGACTGTGTGTATGCATATGGAGTATATAATATCACAAGAAACCAATGATGCATTGGGTGACCCGGTGTGGTATTGTCGAGTGGTATTAAAACACCACTACGTAGTGCTAATGGGAGCGGTATGAATCAGAGTTTAATAAGTAGACCAGAGTTGTATTACCACTGGACAAGCAAGAGTATCAATAGGGAACATGGTTCAATACTGTGATACCACCAACTGTTTGAACGCAACTGTATGGAAGGAGAATGCAATTGTATGGAAGGAGAAACCTCACAGGTTTTTTTTTATAATTAATACGGTGCCAACAACATAATCATCATAATCACAATCACATGATACTTTAACATAATGCTTCATAGTTTAAAACAAATTTAACATAGTAAATTCCAACCGCCATACAAACGATCCTCATACCTCAACGCTAGACATGTTTCTACCTCCATAGAGAATGCACATTCGAGTAGGGAGTACTAGAGAGCAACACCCAGTGACAGTGAATTCAATTGACACCTCTTCCATCACTGCATTCTCCACGTTAAGAAAAATAGGCAGAACAAAGGCAGGTGCAATTTTTCTATTTGAGACAACGGATAGAGAACCTAACATGACTCTAGCTGAGAGAGGTCAGTTGGACAGTGTGCAACCTGAAATAGGTATGCACACAATAATGACAGTTCTACCACCAGGAATGCAGAATTGATATGGACAGAGAGGCCACAACTAGTGGCTCAAATTTGAGTAGGGTAGAAATTTGCTTGCAGCTCTGATGCCATGTTAAACTCACATGGAATGGAAACAATGGAATAGAAAGATAAGCATTAGCTTGCATATATTCTTGACATGATATACATTTATAGTACATGGTGTGACCCTTAGATTTATATTCCAAGTTGTCTCTTGGACTCCAATGGCTGTTCACATTCCATGCCAACCCATAGAGGATTAGGTGTCCAACACATACCACTCGAAAAAATTCCTTCATCAATTTCAATAGTACAACAACCTGATGTAGTTAGCTTTTGTATAAAATTATAAGAGAAACTGAATAATAAAGGTGATATGCAAAAGGAATGTACTTTGGCCAATAATGGCTAACAGAGTGACAAAGCATGTATATTTAAGGTCAAAATGGTATGAAAAGATAGAAAAAATAGGTACAAAAAGGATGACAATCCTACATCCCAACATCATCCCCCAACTTAAGAATTTGCATGTCCTCTTGTAGACCTTTGTAATCAGTTTTTGACATGCTATGAATGAAACTCTCAGAAATTATATGCTTCTAATTTTTCTTTCATTGGTGCTTTATATCCCCAAGAGACAAGTAGTTCTATTTCCCAAATCCCATCATCTAACTGATACAGGTGTTGGTACTTATAGGAAGGAAGCCAAATGAGTAGAAACCTAGACCTAAGTCCATGGTAACCAAGCCCACATTTCCTTATACATTCCACAAACTTAGGTACCGTAGAAAGTGCATGTACACATTTTGGAAAATAGTAGGGATCTTCATTCATCAATTCTTCTCTACATACTTCCTTCCAATGCATCCTGTTTCAGCATAATGATACTCCTATAACAATACTCCATGGCCTTGTTTCTAAATCCCATCAACAATTCTTTTGTTACTTGAAATTGCCAAATTTTGTTATATGCCATGAATACTATTTTTGCAGGCCCTAGTTCATTTCAAATGATCAATTCCATAGCCTCCTCATTCTTTGTTACAATGTTACAAGTGGCTTTCCAACCAACTTGATTATGTACAAATGAAGTGAAGGCCCTCACTTGAACATATCCCACAAAGGGTAAGATATTAAAAGTCCTTTCTCTAAAAACAAGCACCATCATGCAAATACAACTCACATAATAAACATTTTTTCTGAAAAATTAGCCTTGTAAAAAGTATTTAGAAAAGCTTGAACATCCCTTACCACATGCGAACTTGCTCTTTTAATTTTGTCAGTTGGAAAATGAAAAGTTTTTCTTGTAAATATAGAGGATAAGAAGGAGAAGGGGTTCTAGAACTTAGCATATTTTCTACTAAATCATACATTTTCTCCTTCTCTTCCTATAACAACTTTACCTTTTTTTTTTAATTCTTCTACCTACAACATTGCTTGTTTTCTTTCCTCAATCTTTTCTCAATCCCGAATCAACAATTTTTTAGTCCAAAATATTTTAAGATTACTAACAATCTCCTTATGTTTGCTTGGAAAGATGACCTCCCATTCCGATGAGACTGCTAACATTGTTCATCTGTCCAATTCCTTAGGAAAAAAAATGATTTCAAGGGTCCTCCAAGTCTCAATTATGCTACATATGTTGCTATTACAGTGGCAAGTTTAACAATTTCCTACAATCCATCTTTCTTTTTCTCATGTTGCACTATCTTAATTGTCGATTGGTGTGTCAATAATAATAATAATAATTACACAATAAATAAATAAAAACACCAACAATAATATAATTATTATAAATTAAATTTATTTTAAAAATAAAAATATTTAATTTTTATATTCTAAATAAATTTTAATAATTTTATATTTATGAAATAATCCATCATAAAATATAAAGAAAAATGAACATCTCCCAACCGTTGCAATTGGAAAATAACCCATAAAATACAAAAAAATAACTCATCCTAGACCGTAATATATAAAACGTATTATTTAAAAAGTTTATAAATAGTATTATTTAATAAGTTTAAAGTAATCGTAAAGGAAATTTTGGTTAAGTGATTAAAATCACTTTGTGAATATATAAATGGTTCCAGCCCATTAAAGTGGCATTCAATTTGAGCGAAAATCAACCCAACGTCATTCTTCGTCTACTGCATCATTTATAGTAAAAAACTGGCAAGTCCAAATGCATTGACTGCATCTTTCAAATGCATCAACTGATCTTTCACACTGCAGGGGATCAAAGAGAAATGAGAACATCGTTTGAATTAGAAATATATAAATGCCCAAATGGGTTGTCACAAGGGAGTCCTCTATCTTAGATCGTCAAAAGTAGTTGGTATGGATAAAAAATTCAAAGAATCTTGTAGAGATAGTGTTTAAATCGTGTTTTTATGGTGAAAATGGATTCAGCACTATCGAAAACGTTTAGGACACCTAAAATTTTGAAGTTTAACAATTATAACTTGGATTTACAAAAAATTTGCCCGATTTTCTATAATATGACCTTTGCCCGATTTTCTATAATATGACCGAAATTTCCATAGCTTTCTCTACAATTCTTTAAGCTAGGTTAGACTAAAGCACCCACAAGTGAACGGTCTTGCAGTGTGACCAAAATCTCACAACGTAGACTACACATGTGAATGGTTCTCAATTCGTGGTAGCAGATAAACTGTGATTCTCAGATTCCTAGATCACTTCGACTGTTACAGAATCAATGATGACAGTGTAGCTCGGACCTAAGTTCTATTTTGAGCGCATATGTGTGTTGGAATAAGAGCAGACTTGAACCATAATTAGGATCACTATTTGAGCTCCCTTTTGGATGCTTAGTTTTTGTGCTTAGTTTTTGAAGTAGTCTCTCTTGTATTCTTTGGAACAGAGTTGAAGACTTTGAAACCATCATTGGAGCATCTTTAGAGGACTTGTTGTACAGGATTTTCGTTGGACTATCCTTGGAGCATTATTGAAGATATCTTAAGGCATTGTTGGAGTATTGCTAGAGTATTGTTGAAGGCAGTTTTGTAGCACTACAGAAGATATTTTGAGGAATTGTTGGAAGCATTTTTTGAAGTAATGATTGAAGTATTCCGGAAAACCATAACTCATGTTCATAAGATTTTTTTAATTAACTAATTTAATTAAAACCTTAGAAATCACATCCTCTTAATATTTGATCTATGGCTCCATTCATTTAATAATTATTGAAAATTAAATTAAAATCCTAAAAACTTTATTTCAAAATAGACACACTTATTGCTATTGATATGATTAAAGAAATATAAAATAATAATAAAAAAAAATATCTCAATGATTGCCAGCCATAAATAAAATACTTCAATGTCCAAAATTAATTTCCATTTTTATCCATAAATGTTTTATACTTTGAAAAATGTATAATTCCATATGTAATTTAAAAATTACATATAAAATGATAATGACATTAATATTAAAATCCACTATTAAAACGACCTGAAATTCCTTACATGTTCAACATAGAGATAAAATGTGGCATTTAAAAAAAATATAAATAACAAAATAAGTTTTGAAAATCATAAATAATTTCAAGAAACATAATTTATCTCAACTTTATACTTTATATGAAGAGAGATAATTTATCTCAACTTTATACGAATTCTATCATCTTTTGACTAGGCCGAGGGACAAATACTACTTTTTGCAATATGCCGTTAGGTTTGGAATAAATTCTCAATTCGATTCCCAGCCTTCCCTTCTCCCTTATGCAATTTAAGTATCCTGGAGAGTACTAAATTTCACTTGTGGACCCAAGTTGACTAAAAGTAACATGGTGATAACGGTCACCATGTTACTTTTAACCTATTAATAATTATAACGGCTTTCTATTAATTTATTTTTAATTTTATTCAAAATCCTAATGGGTTATGTTAACCTGATTAACTTCAGCCGGTAACTTTTAAGTTATTCAAAACTATAACTGATTTATATTGCTTTATTATGAACAATCAAATTTGATAATGTTAACGAGTAATTTTAATCAAAGTGTTTTATTTACAAAGTAAATTAGGGCAGATTGATTTTTTATTTTATTTTAAAAATTGATGCTCAAATTACTTGAATCTTACCATTTTTTCTTAAAAAAATTCATGTTAAAAGTGTTTGAATCTTATTTTTGATAGTGGAAATGGATTTAGCACTATAAAAAACCCTAATTACATCCTAAATCTTAAATTTTAAATTGCATCTCTTGCTAGAAAATTAATGGTCAAGACCAATTTATTAATTTTAAAATTAGTAATTTTGATTTATTTAAATTATAAATAGCTTCATTCACACTAATTTATTATGAATAAAACAATTTTAATAATGCTAACTTTTAATTTTTAATAATTAATAAACTAATAAAAATAACTTTTGAACTCATAACCAATTTATCATTTTTAAAATTAGTAATTTTAATTTATTTTAATTATAAATAGCTTCATTCATACTAATTTATTAGGAAAAAAACAATTTTAATAATGATAATTTATAATTTATAATAATTAATAAACTAATAAAAATAACTTTTGAACCTAGGACCAATTTATCATTTTTAAAATTAGTACTTTTGATTTATTTAAATTATAAATAGCTTTATTCATACTCATGATGTTGATGATGATGGTTCACGTCCACTGAGACCAAACTTTGGTCTATCAGACCTAAAGAAACAAATTATTTAGTTTGATTTAAGATTTTATTCCTATGCTCAAAAAGCTTGGAGAGAAGCCTGTTACACAAAAATATCGTCACTATGATTATTTACAGTCAGTATGGGTCTATCATCAGTTGTACTGTCCTCCTAAGCAAGTCTAAGACCTTAGCTCTTCAAATCAAGCTTTGGAAGTGGGAGAAAGACATTAAAAATCAATGTAACTCTGGTTCCGCACTTTCTCTCATAGTCACCTGCGGTCCCGCACCTTCTGTGTACAAAAGCTGCATACCTACCCGCTCTGTCCCTAACGGTGTAGGTGCAGACCCCTGTGAAAGTCAAAAGGCGCAAGTTTTATCTTTAAAAACTCACTTTGGGTTAATTCTAGAGTTTTCTAGAAGGAATTTTGACGTGGATTGTTCACTCTGAGGTGGTTCATGCATCCCAAAAGAGAAGGAGCTAATCCCTTGACTAAAGGAGCTATCCCTTTGAAGGAGGGCTTTATCCCTTTGAAGGAGGACCTATTAACTTCCCTCCATTGCACTATAAATACAAGCATTGGGGTGAGGACTAGAGAGGTTAGAAGCTGAACATTTTGAGGGTAAATGCTGGTGAAATTAAGACTTCCTAGTTGAGCTTAAGAGGAGAGATCACATACCTTTTTGGCTTCATTGGGGAGTGAGTGAAACTTGTCAAAGTAGAGGAGACTTCTTGTTGGACCATGGGAGGAGCTTGTACAGCGTCAAGGCAAAGGTTGTAAAGTTCTTCTTCTTTTGAATTAATACAATCAAACTCATTTTTCTCAACAAGTATCTTATGTTATTTGTTTCATGGACTCCTTGACTTTCATGTTAAATATGTTTTATGCAATTGGTTTTTCAGGTGCTATTTAATTTGTTTGCCTTGTTTGTGCTTGCATATTCGCGAAAAGGAGCTCATTTGGATCAAAGGAGCGAGGGCATCCACAAGCTTGCGTTGGACCAAAGGTAGGCCCTAAAAACACTTCTTTGCTATTGTTTATTAAAGCATATTTAGAGAAAGATAGTGTCTGGTTGGTTTGTTTGTCATTAGGTCTTCTTTAGATTCTAGGAAGGTCTATCTTGTCCGCAAGATCGACTCATTCCGTGCGACAAAATGACGACCATACTGGGGACTTGATTGTTTTCCTTGTTTATACTTTGACCTGAGAAACAGTATTTTCTGTTTCTGTTTTTGACTTGATGGTTGTGGGATTGGGTGAATTTAGTTAATTTTGAGTCAGTTTTTATTTTTCATAGTTTTGGGGGAGGTACGCACCCTCTGAGTTAAGCATAGTGCGTACCTGTACGCACTTTTCCTTTGTACACAGAGCGTAAACGCACCTGTGTAAACAGGTTGCCTGCGTACCCTTTCAAAAATTTGAAAAATTTTAAATTTTTCTCTTTTTTATCAGTTTAGAATTTGTTTATAGGTTTTAGCCATTGCCCAGACCTGCTTGTTCCTTGTCAAAAACTTTCCTTGGTTTAATTTCATTAGTGTTAGGGTTTTAGGTGGAATTCCTAGGAATTTTGCTTGTTGGGTTTGTTTTTCATTTTTGGTTGTGTAGTGGCTCTGAGCTTAGAAGCCGTAGGGACCTCAGATTACCTTGGTGTCTACCAGTCTTCTTATGAGTCTGACCATTTATGAAATCTCCCCTTGTTGAGGAATCCTCTTTGTGTTTTCTCATTTCAAAATTTCGAAAAACTTGTATTTGAAAGTTGGAATTTTCATTTTTTAAAAAGAAAAACGAAAGATTGGTTGTTTTTTGACTAATTGTGATTCTGCATAAATTAGTCCTTAGCTCACATTTAGCTAAGTAAAACATCCTCAAAAAGACTTTTAGTAGGCTTTGACTTCAAGTAGCTTTTTATAGTTTGTAGCGCTCAAAGTTAGTCATTTTCATTAGTTTTGAGTGTTTTATTTACAAAATATAAAAAATCTCTTTTGGAAAAAGTTTGGTTTTGTAGTGATTGAGTGCTTTGAAAAGAAAAGGGAAATTTTTGTGAAATAACTAGTTGTCTCGTTTTGAGTGCTTTGGAAAGGAAAAAGCTCTTCTTTAAATTTGTTTAATTGAGAAAGATTTGTGTTTACAAAGTATTTGCATTCTCAAACTCTTTCTTAGTGTAGAAGTTCATCGAAGAGAAAAGATTGTTTAAATCATTTTAGGTGCATCTTTTTAGTGATTTCTAGTCGAGTCTTTACACCACGAGTTTCATCTCCGCCATCTCTTGACTTAAACAACAACCACTAAAATTAACGCTTAAAGTAAAATTCACCTAGTAACATTTTATTTCTAGGGCTCTGATACACCAACTTAGCTTAGGCTAGTGTCTTAGAGTAGGAGAGTAATCAACTCTCCAAGACAGTAAAAACAAACAAGTAGCTCTATCTTGTGGTAGGAAGAAATCCAATTGTTGCATTTATGCTCTGGGAAAGCTCCTCTTAAAGGAGAAGCACGAGATAGTGTCCGAACCAGTGTGGGAATCAATCCTTCCTCATTGGGAACGACGCCAGATATTCACATATTAAAAACGGTAAACCTCGGATTAACCATTGTCGAGGAGCCTGCGGTCACTTGTTGGTAAACCTTGGATTATGTCAAGGAGCCTTCAAGGGGATTGAGCTTGCTACTCTGCCCTTGCGTGCGTATCGGATCGTAGACTTTTCCCTAGGTGTATTTGTCTCAGTTGGTAACCTTAGTGGCCATATTCTTTAGGATTCTTCCTAAGGTGACAGTGGTGGGAAGATCCCACTGTAGCTGGAGCAGACGTCGGCTAGACTCACTTGGATTTCTCGGGGGTTCACTTCACTCGAGACAGTTAAGTGGAGGAACTTGGTCCAGTCTATTCATTAAGCAGGTTGCCGGGGTAACTGTTCCAACCGCCATTTCTGTACTGAATTCTGCGACGTTGGATTTCATCACCAACTAGTGTTTTCGGTCCGGAAAGTTACTGTTTGTATGTGTTTGATCTCTAGATTCTTTAGGCATGTGATTCAAATTTGTTTGGTTCTTTAGAGGCTTTAGGCGTTTTTCATTGAGATTTTACTTTGTTTGCGTGTGAAGTAGTTAAAAGTTTTTAACTGTGGCTGAATTACCAAGACAGTCCGTAGACGTCGGGGCCAGTCTCCTGAGTTTGTAACCGTGGCTGATTTATTGAGGAAGTCCCGTAGACTTTGGGACCAACCTCCTGAAGAAGTCCCGAGCCAGCTTGAATGCTTGAAAGTCCTCATAACTCCTAGTGGTAGTAAGGTTGGGTCACCTGAAGAAGGAGAGTCTTCATTGGTTGTACATCCTGATTACCAAACTCTAGTAACAGGTTACGATCCGCAATCGATTTCAGTTTCCGAACTTGCTGGTAGTTTTTCATCTACTAGTGATATAGGTGAAGAACCTGAGATATCTAAACCTATTACTCCAACATCGGGATTTGTCTCTCCAACTTCTAGTGGTCCTGATTCACCTAGGGTAGAAAGAGTAATTACCCAAGATCTTCCTTCTGGACTTATTGCTATTGAAGAACTTTCTCCGGAAGAAGAAGTAGGCATCCCTATCCCTGAAAATCAACCTGTTCTTGATCTAAGGGAGCATGAATCAATTTTTTACAGTCCGCCTAGGAGTACTACTTGGTATCTTTCTTTGACTAATTATTTGGAAAACCCAGGGTTAAGTTTTTCACCACCTCGTGCTCCTTATCATCCTAGAGGTTTTTATACTCCCGTAAATATGTCAGGTCAGTCATCCATGTTTACTCAATCGCCTGAATCTTTTTTGTACAGCGGTCCTTCTGTTCCCTCTGGGTATCAGTCACTTTCTGGTACTTTTTCGGGAGCATCTCCTCAACCCATTGAGCAAGGGTTATTAACTGGAAACAATAGTACAAAGCCGTTGAGCGTAGAAGACATTCTTATGATGTCAGGTTCTATTCCCAATTCTCAACCTCAAGGTGGCCAGTTACCGCCTGGGGGGCAGCCTCAATTAACGCCTGGGGGGCAACCTCAAGGTACACAATTTGCATCTGGGGGGCAACCTCAAGGAAAGTACGTACCTACGATACAATACGTTCCTCAAGGTCAACCCCAGACTCAATATGTACCCCAAGGTCAACCCCAGTATCAATTTATACCTCAAGGTCAACCCCAGTATTAGTACGTGCCTCAAGGGTATCTACCCCAAGGTCAGTACTCGAACCAAGGTTTCCAACCACCCCAAGGTCAATCTTATGTTCAAGGAACAGGAAATGTACCTTTCAATTATCAATCCTACCCTCAACCCGGTTATGGTCCTCAATATTCTCAACCTGTTATGGGTCAGTACCCCGGAATGAACATAGTGTGGGATCCATCGCAAACCCAACAGGTGTTGCAGCCAAGTGTACAGTTGTCATCTCAAACTGGACAACCCTTAGTTTCTGGTACACCCCAGGAACCAGTCCAGTCTAATATTCAAACTTTTGTACCTTCGGTAGTTTCTCAGTCTGGGCCTACTGCACCTCGTACTCCATCTCAAACAACTGCTGCAACTGCCACAACATCTGTTCAATCTACCCCACCTACTTCTAGAGTATCGACAGCTCCGGTTTCTACTGTTCCTGTATCTACTCCTCAGACATCTTTACCACCATCTGGATCCACGATTCAAACCACGGTTCAGATGCCTGTAGGACAACCTGGTTTAAGTACGGTTGTCACAAGTCAACCACAATTCACCTATCAACCGTACCAGGGACAGTACCAATTCGGTCCTGCTGTCCAGCAGCCAGTTTATCAGTATCAACCATATCCTGGGTACACTTATCAACAACCTCAACAACCCCAGTACGGTCCGGTTAATCCTGGTTTTTCGGGAGGATACAATATCCCGAACGCGATTCCTATTCCTAGTTATCTTGGATATCCTCCTCCTGGGGCTGGTCTCATGACTCAGAGTTTTAGGGATCCTAATCGGCAGTTACCGTTTATCGCAACTTTGGACTTACCAGACTTGTCGCGCCTAACGAACGATCCGATTAAATATCTTCCGTTTTTGCCGCCAATGCCGAATAAGTTGCCCAGTGACATTCCCAAGTTCGAAGGTAAATCAGGAGAGGACCCGTCGAACCATGTGATGACTTACCACCTCTGGTGTGCGTCTAACTCCATCACAGATGATTCGATCCATCTTAGACTTTTCCAGCGCACTCTAATTGGTCTCGCGGCCAAGTGGTACATTGAGTTACCGCGAGGCACTTTTTATAATTTTAGTCAGTTAGCCACCTCGTTTTTAACTCATTTCCAGTTGCCAGTCCGATATGACAATGGCACGGAATTGTTAACTTCGCTAAAACAGTCAACATCCACGTACATTTCAGATCATATTCATGAGTGGAGACGTCGACGTCGTTTAGTGAAGGTATTTATTCCGGATCAAATCTTGGCCGAGTGGTTTGTAAAATCTTTGTTGCCAAAGATCACTAAAGATGTTGCTAAAGCCGGAGTGGTTATTGAGGAGAAAGTCATTGCTCAAGCACAGTACCTTGACTTGGTTTATACTCAGTCAGGTACGTTACACGAAAAGATCCCCGATCTTCCCAAGTCAAATCAAATCGCTGCAGCTCCTTCGGGATCTCATGTCGCTGACGGTATGATTGGCACGGTTAACACTAAAGGCAAGAAGAAATCCTCCAAGAATTCTTCTCCTATTATAACCTTGCTTGATTCCCCAACAGGAGATTCTTCTGCAGAGATTTCTGCCGATATTCACGTTGTAGAGTCATCTACAGCTAAATCAAAATCCGGTGGGAAGAAGAAAGGAAAGAAGAAGAATAAAACGGACAAAAGTTCAAAGGAGAAACCAGAAAAGGCGGAATCCAATGATGAAAAGCACAAACCTCATTATCCATGTCTCATTTGTGACGAAGAACATTTTACAAGAGACTGCCCTCATCGTGCAGAGGTTGTGAAGATCGTCAAAGGTTCCCAAACTCCTGCTGTTTTGAAGGATCCATTTACAAGTCAAGACAGCAAGATGATAGGTTCTTCCTCGAGTGCCAATGAAGAACCCATATTGATGATGTCCCATGTAAGGATTGCGACTCGATCGCAAGATTATGGCAGTAAAAGTCCTGTTGATGGTAAAGAAGCAGAATCTTCTCATTCTAATCCATCAACCTCAGCTCCCGGTTCCGATCCGCTACAGATCGAGAAACCTAATCCAGACTTGGTAATCAAACCGCCTGCTAAGGGTATACTTCAAAAGTCAGCTTTCAATCCACATGCGAGAGCGGCTCAGAACTATAACATTGTTGAGGATTTGGCTGTTTCACCCTCAGCAATGTTGGCTTTGGAAGTGCTGCAATCATGTCCAACACAGCGTAAATTACTTTTGTCGGCTATAGGAGCTGTTGACGTTCAGGACCCAAACCTAATAATTTTTGATCTAGAAAATAGTACACCGCGTCTCCCTCATCAAATGGCTTTCCAGATCCCAGTGATAGTAAAAAACAGGCCTATTCATCAGACTGTAATTGATTAGGGAGCCTCAACGTGCATTATGTCGATACAGTGTTGGAGATTGCTTGGTTCTCCTTCACTAAATCAATCCCCGACAATTCTTAAGGCCTTTGATGGCCGTGGGTTTCATCCTTTTGGCATTCTTCAGGATTTTCCTATAGGGGTTGAAGGAAAAACCGTTAGTCTAGATGTGGAGGTGGTTGATGCCCCTCTAGACTACAACCTTCTCTTGGGTCGAAGTTGGTCTTACGCTATGACAGCGGTCGTTTCATCGGTCTTTCGAGTAATAAAGTTTCCACATAATGGAAAGATCGTAACAATAGACCAGCTGGCTTACTTTTCATCCGACCCAGCCTCTTCGGAGAGTATTCAGCATGTTGGTAAAACGACTATCCCATATAAGGATGTTGGAGTAGGATTAGTTAAAGATGCCGGTTTACTGGGAACTTTCCCTTTTCCTCCAATCAACGCATCATCTTCATTTACAACTATTCATATGATTACATCAGACACCATTATTTATGATGATCCTTGGATCATCCCTTCTGAATCTGAGATAGACTCATTTGGTAATTCCATGCCTTTGAGTCCATATGAAATGGCCTATGAAGCCGTGCAGTCTTTTGCCGACCTGTGTTCAATCGAAATTGACTTAATGAGTGTGGTCCGTGAGGAATCACTTTTCACATCAACCTCAGATTTAACTACGTTTTCTGAACCTGTTCACTCTGATGAGCAAATTCGTGAAATCCTATGTGTAGATGATTTACCATGGGAAGATCTCCATCACAGATCTTCGTTTTTACCCGAGAATGATCATTTTGAAAATGATTTCTCATCAATTTTTACAACTGAATATGTCAAGGAACCTTAGAATCCAATGAAACATCCCGATTCAGAGTTAAATTTGTGAAACATCTCTCGAACTATTCCTATTGACATTTCGGTTAAGCCCGGAATTGTTGAAAATATTCATATAGGTGCCTCGTGTATAGACGACGAAATTCAATTATATAAGGCCCTATTTCAAGAATTCCGCGATGTGTTTGCCTGGTCCTATGAGGAAATTCCAGGAATTGATCCCGCAATTGTTGTTCATGAGATCAAGACTTACCCGGACACTAAACCCGTCCGGCAACGTTTGCGTCAGATTCACCCACGAAAAGCTGCTGCAATTAAAGCAGAAGTTGAAAAACTGTTGAAAGCAGGTTTCATTTATCCGATCCCGTTAATGGATTGGGTATCGAATATTGTTCTGGTTAACAAAAAACAGGGAACAATAAGAATATGCATCGATTATAGGGACATTAATCGAGCCTGTCCAAAGGACAATTACCCAACTCCCTATATCGATCAAATCATTGATGATTGTGCCGGCTGCAAAATATTTTCCTTTATGGATGGTTTTTCCGGATACAATCAAATCAACATTCTACCTGCCAATCAACCAAAAACGGCTTTCATTTGTCCATGGGGGACATTTGCTTATTGCAAATTGCCTTTTGGGCTTAAGAATGCTGGAGTAACTTTTCAAAGGGCGATGTCTTATGCGTTTCATGACATCAAACACATTGTGCAACCATATCTCGATGATTTGCCTGCCCATTCATTACATCGAGCTGATCACCTCGTCCATTTACGAGCAATCTTTATGAGGTGTAGGCATTATTGTATTCGGTTGAACCCACACAAATGTGTCTTCTATATAGAAACGGGTCGATTGTTGGGATTTGTAGTTTCGAAAGCCGGCATTTGCGTTGATCCCTCAAAGGTCGAAGCTATCATTAAATTGCCTCCTCCTTCGAGTCTTCGCCAACTCCAAAGTTTGCAGGGGAAAGCAAAATTTTTACGACGATTCATTCCTAACTACGCCGAGGTTACAGAGGGTTTTACCCGGTTGTTGAAACAAAACACTCAATTCTCTTGGGATGAGATAGCTCAAAAATATTTTGATGCACTCAAACACGCGTTGACCCATGCGCCGTTGTTGCATCTCCCAACTACAACCAAGATTACTTCTTGTATCTCGCCGCCTCCCATTCCACCATTGGAATGGTCTTAGTTCAGGAAGATGAATTCGGAATGGAACATGTGATATATTACCTTAGTCGAACGTTAAATCCAACTGAGCTAAAATACTCACATGTGGAGAAATTGGCATTGGCAGCCGTTCAAGCTGTCCAACGTTTTCGTCACTACATTTTACTACGTAAAACTACGGTAATTTCGGATTGCAACCCTATGATCTACATTTTGACCAAACAATTGCTAGGGGGCAAGTACTCTAAATGGATCGTTATCCTGCAGGAGTTTGACTTGGAGTTTAAGAAATCTAAGTCTAAGAAATCTTTAGTTTTTGTAGAGTTAATGTGTGACTTCCTGCGTGTTGACACGGAAACTGTGGCAGAGGAGCCCATTGCGGACGAATCTTTGTTTCTAATCAGCACTATAGATCCGTGGTATGGGGATATCATCGTATATCTCCAGACCCAATCCTTTCGGCCAGAAATTTCAAGGTCGGAACGTCGGAAAATTCGATTCCAGTCTCAACAATTCAAAATTATTGGAGATACTCTTTATCGCCGTGGGGTCGACTCTATTTTTCGACGTTGCTTAACTCACGAAGAGGCTGAAAGGGTTCTAAATGACTGTCACTCTGGAGCATGTGGCGGTCATATGTCTGGGTATGCCACAGCCCAAAAGATATTGCGTGCTGGCTATTTCTGGCCGTCCTTGTTTAAAGATTGTATTACGGTGGTCCGAAAATGCCACAACTGCCAGATTTTTGATCGTAAGATGCGCGCTACACCTGATCCTCTCCACCCTATAATTGTCGTTGGTCCTTTTGCCAAATGAGGTATCGATTTTATTACATGTAACCCTCACTCGGTCGGGGGGCATGCGTATATCATCCTTGCGGTAGATTATTTTACTAAGTGGGCCAAGGCGATGCCTACATTCGAGGCAGATGGCAAAACAACTGCAATTTTCGTGTTCAATCATATAATTGCTAGGTTTGGTGTCCCACAAGCGATAATGACTGATCATGGGCGTCATTTTCGAAATGTTATGATGACCGAACTTACAGGCCAGCTTGGTTTACGTCACGATAGTTCAACCCCTTATTATCCACAAGCGAATGGTCTGGTTGAATCCATCAACAAAGTTTTAGTTATCATGATCCAACGAATCATTGGGATTCATCGGTCGAATTGGCACAACATGCTATTTTCAGCGCTTTGGGCATACCGAACCTCAGTAAAAACATCAACAGGGTTCACTCCTTTCCAACTAGTCTATGGTTTGGAAGCCGTGTTACCCATTGAATGCGAAATCCCGTCACTGCGAATGGCCATCGAGTTACTTCCAGCCACTTCCGAAGAGGAAAAGCGTTTGTTATACTTGGCTCAATTAGATGAGAATCGACGTGATGCTGCATTGGCGATCGAAACTCATGCAAAACGAATGAAAGCTCAGTATGATCGAAATGTGACCCCTCGAAATGTTTCAGAAGGGGATCTACTCTTAGTTTATGATCAAGCTAATGATAAATTAGGCGCTGGAAAATTCATTCCAATGTGGCATGGTCCCTATGTTGTCAAGCGAAAGCTAGCCAAAGGGGCTTATGAGTTGGTAGACTTTGATGGGGACTCTTTGGGTAAACCCAGAAATGGCCTTTACTTGAAGAGGTATTATGCTTAAAAGAATGGGGTATGGAGATTTTTTAGGATAGTTTTTCTTTCTAGCTTGTGTGTTTTAGTTTAAAAAGTGTGCTTAGCTTAGAGAGTGTTTTTCCTTCATTATTCATGCTTATCTTGGTTTTACTCTTGATATTGCAGATGTCGATGCCTCTCCAAACATATATTGGATTTGCTGATGGTGCTTGTCGTAATACACAGAACATCTCTTCCGCAGCTTGGGTTATCTATTCACCCTCTAACGAGTTAGTTTCTATGCATGGGGTAAGCCTCGGTCAAACAACAAACAACATTGCAGAGTATAGTGTAGTGATTGAGTTATTATCTGAATCTATTTCATTTGGGATTCGGAGTTTGATAGTGAGGTTAGATTCTGAACTCGTTGTATTACAACTTAATAGAGTGTATGCCATTAGAAATCCAGTGTTATTAATATTATTTTTGAGAGTGCGTCTCTTGGAACGTGAGTTTGATTATATTTAATATCAGCATATTCCAAGGTCTTTAAATACATTAGCAGATGCGATTGCTTCTCGAATGTTAAATAGACATTTGAAATAATCATACATGTAAATTTAAAACCATTCCATAACATGATTTACAAGATAAGCCGGTAATAGTGATATATATATAGAAGTGTGTCAAAAAATACATCGTCTTCGATCATAGGTTGAAAAACACCTTATGATCGGCAAAAATGATAAGTACAAAAAAAGCAAAAATGTCACATGTGCCCACAATAGGCGATCATCCTATCACTGGTGATGATCTCTATAAGAAACCACTGCCCGGGCCACCTTGCAAAGGAACCTCCTAAAAGGTCCCGGGACTCCAATCACATAGCGTTGAAGTCGACGAGGAATGTCGTCTATAGTGGTCTCAGGAATATCCCCTATCAAGCGCTCAAGATGACCCTCCAACTCGGCCAAAACCTCTGCTGATTCGTCCTGTGGGGCTGGCGCGGGTGCAACTGGTTGCCTCCTCTTGAAAGGCCGGAGAGCGGCTGGTCGCTGTGGACCCACATCTGCATTTGAAATTTTTACTATCAGTTTTGAGACGATGGAAAAATAAAAAAATCAAAATAGGAAAAGTTGAAAAGGATTTTACCTGACTCGTCCCACTGCTCTCCTGGTGGAAGAGCCATGTCTGGGTCACCACGAAAATCTATCCCAGTGTAAGGGAAGTCCTGAATGGAAAAGACCTGGTTTTCCAACCATTGGAAATACTCAGGTTTGAACCGAGCAACTTCTGTCCTCTCGTCCGGGTGACGGGCCATGACTGCGACCCATCGCATCAGTTTGGGCTCTCGAGGAAGCCCAGCTCCAACAGTAAGGTACTGTGGGATCAGCATGGGAACCCTCTCCAGGCCAAAACTCACGACCAAAGCCCCATAACCAAAGGTCTTTAGTCATCTGCTCTTGGCCCTGGTCAGTTGGCCTTTCACATTGGCCAGCACAACATTGCACCAGTTGAAGATGGTGCCTCGAAAGCAATCAACTGCCATACGCATCTGGGATCCGGTGGCAATATGTAATGTGGCAGCTCCGCAAAGTCTGGTGACAGTAAACGCAATCACCATGAGCTCAGGAAGGGATATGGTTTTTATGTCTATCCCTTTGTCTCTAGCCTGGCTGTTGCAGTACTCTAGTCGGAGGCTATCGACAGACTGGCCACCTGGCCTAGTCCCGTGCAGAGTCAAGTCTTCGCCTCTCTTAGGCAAACCAGTCAAGAAATAAATGTCCGCCGGCTCGATTTCGAGCCGGTGGCCGCCAATGAAAAAGCACTGGTCCTGTATGCTCCATCTGTCAACCAGCCATTGTAAGAAATCCACCTGAGCCCTCATGCCAGGAATGGTCCAGAATTTGTACAGTCCGCATGCCCTCAAAGCATCAAGTGAAGGCTGATGATTCCATGTGGCAGTATCCACGTCCTCATGCTCTCGTTCACGCCAATCTAGCATGATGTACTCTCTGCATCAAGTATAAAGATTAATTAAATTGCTAGAAAACATTTTGATTGGTCCATTTTTGAGAATTTTTGGGTTCAAAACCCTTGCGGCGGGGTATGCACCCTCCGAGTTAGACACAGTGCATGGGTCCGCACTTTGTCTACACGGAAGGTGCGGACCCCGAGCTTTTTCCCAATGGAGAAAAAGTTGGGGTCCGCGGGGGCGCGGGTTTTGCGCCTAAAAACCCTCCCAAAAAATGAAATGAAGGACTAAATCAAAAAACTAAACGGTTGAAAATGAAGAGTAGGATGATGTGGATTACTTGGAGAAGACGGCGCTCGATTCCGACGGTTGGATTTTCCACAATCTTCACGGGAAGTTTTCTAAGCAAAAGCACTATTTTCTCACCCAAACTCAAATGGTAAAAATGAATCGACAAAGGCCCTTTTTATAAGTTTTTTGAGTAAATAAATCGCAAATTTGTTTATGTTTCACTTTGAAAAGGTATTTTGCGACGCTTTTATCCATTTCAAACAGGTATGAGTAATGTTTGTGTTTTTGTGCAGAATAAAGGATTATTCAGGCGAAGTCTATCATTTTCGACAGAAACATATGTAGAGTCATCTTTAAGCTCTTTTCTGACTCCTAAAACATGAAAAGATTGCTGAGTGTTTCTTTTAAACTCGTTAAAACGGAATTAAAAGACGGTACACTTACAGCTCTTTTCCGACCGTAAAAACATGAAAAGATTGCCAGATTTTTGTCGTTTTGAATTCGATATTGGTTATAAAATGATGTGCCATTGATCGCTTTTTTACTTTTTCAGGTCAAAGGCACTAATAACGAAAAGTACTCCTTGGTCGTAAAAGATCAAGCGGTTCTCTCAAGTATTATTTTATACTTTTTCAGGCTTGGGAGACACAAATTTACGAAAAAGGTCAACCCTAGAGTCTACTTAAGTTTTTTCAGACTCTCTAAAATTGAAAAATGCCGAGTTTCTCCTATACTGGACTCGTTAAAATTTCACAGTAAAGGACCTATTCAATTACAAACAGGAATGAACCACTCCTTCTTAGGGTTTGAATTTAAACTAAGTTGGACTCATCCGAAGGATGAGCTTATAATCAAGCAAATGTTATCCTCCTCAAGCTTGTCAAAAATAAAGAGTTACTTGCCAGAAATGGTGGGGGAAAAGAGAGGAAAATGAGTCTGTTTGTCATACTTTGTAACCACTCCTGAACACAACACTTTTATTCACCTGGGTTGGGAAATCCTTTGCCTAACAGTTGATCAAACCACATTGAAAGTCTTCAGCCAGTTTCTGGGTATTAACTTTGGGTCAATTGTCACCAAGCCATCTGTTGTGTCGTTATGTGTTTAAGAGGTCACTGCCAATAAGCCATTCATGTGTAAAATATCTGTCATCCATCTTGACTATCCCTGAGTCAGCCCTTGAAACTAAATTTCTTCAACTTGATCTATGATTTCGTGTTGTGGGCTTGCCTACGACGGATCGCTTTCTATCGACATCAGCTCATTATCTAGAAAGATGATCTAGGAATCGTCAGTACCTTGAGATCTGCGTGCCTCAATGGCAGGTTTCTCGCCTTTGATGACAGTTTACATCATTGACTTTCGAGCAAAGGATTCCATGATATGCTCGACATCAACACATTTATTCACATCTCATGGATTGTACTGGGTACTTTGAGAGCCATTGACATCACTGGTGGTTTCTCTCACACTTGTTAACAGTTTACAACATTGACTCGTAATCAAGTGGTTTCTACCATGTTCGACATCAACACATTTCGCATGGATAGAATCGTACTATTTCGGGAAGTAGAAATGAAGACCCTGGATCTAGTTTCCACCATCCAAGCTGTGAGGAATTTTGTATTCATTACATTGTGGACTATTCATAGACAGATGGCTGTGTCCATACTGTGGTCACATGAGTCTATACTTGTGATGTTTTACAAGATCATTCCTATATCAGAGCAGTAGATAGTTTTCTAGTTAGTTTTGATCTGAGTATGGGAATGCCTACCTCAACGATGATATGATCTCATATATATATCTTGCATTGAATGTTTTTACAGGTTCCGACCGGGCTCTCCACAAGATGATCCTCGAAATGATAAAGTACTTCACTCTTCCTATATGATAAATGAAATCCTCATCTACTACAGACTTCGCACTTTAGGGGGCAATCTGTTACACAAAAATATCATCACTATGATTATTTACAGTTAGTATGGGTCTATCATCACTTGTACTGTCCTCCTAAGCAAGTCTAAGACCTTAGCTCTTCAAATCAAGCTTTGGAAGTGGGAGAAAGACATTAAAAATCAATGTAACTCTAGTTCCGCACTTTCTCTCATGGTCACCTACGGTCCCGCACCTTCTGTGTACAAAATCTGCGTACCTACCCGCTCTGTCCCTAACAGTGTAGGTGCGGACCCCTGTGAAAATCAAAAGGGGCAAGTTTTATCTTAAAAAACTCAATTTGGGTTAATTCTAGAGTTTTCTAGAAGGAATTTTGACGTGGATTGTTCGCTCTGAGGTGGTTCATGCATCCCAAAAGAGAAGGAGCTAATCCCTTGACTAAAGGAGCTATCCCTTTGAAGGAGGGATTTATCCCTTTGAAGGAGGACCTAGTAACTTCCCTCCATTGCACTATAAATATAGGCATTGGGGTGAGGACTAGAGAGGTTAGAAGTTGAACATTTTGAGGGTAAATGCTGGTGAAATTAAGACTTCCTAGTTGAGCTTAAGAGGAGAGATCACATACCTTTTTGGCTTCATTGGGGAGTGAGTGAAACTTGTCAAAGTAGAGGAGACTTCTTGTTGGACCCTGGGAGGAGCTTGTACAACATCAAGGCAAAGGTTGTAAATTTCTTCTTCTTTTGAATTAATACAATCAAACTCATTTTTCTCAACAAGTATCTTATGTTATTTGTTTCATGGACTCCTTGACTTTCATGTTAAATATGTTTTATGCAATTGGTTTTTCAGGTGCTATTTAATTTGTTTTCCTTGTTTGTGTTTGCAGATTCGCGAAAAGGAGCTCATTTGGATCAAAGGAGCGAGGGCATCCACAAGCTTGCATTGGACCAAAGGTAGGCCCTAAAAACACTTGTTTGCTATTGTTTATTAAAGCATATTTAGAGAAAGATAGTGTCTGGTTGGTTTGCTTGTCATTAGGTCTTCTTTAGATTCTAGGAAGGTCTATCTTGTCCGCAAGATCGACTCATTCCGTGCGACAAAGCCTCCTGAGCTCACTATAATTTTGACATGGTAAAAGGCTAGGAAGGTCAGTGTTGCAACAAGGATTTTGAAACTGAGATCTAATGTGGTTATACATGGGGCACTCTAAGAGGAAGTGATTTTCATCCTCAATGTTCGTATTCTCACAGAGATGGCAGAACCTTTCCATCCATGGTGTTTTAGGAACTGCCCAACGACCTGTTTCACTATGGAGCTCATGAGAGTTTGTTCTAATCTTGGCTATATTAATTTTCTTCTTTGAGCTAGTTAAAACAAAGAGATACTTTTGATCTTCTAGGGTGGGGTTGATGACCTCCTTATAATATCTTAATTTTCTTTTAGCTGCTAAATCTTTCTCACACCACATTTTTTCTTTGAACTTAGAAGTAACAATATTTTTAACGTTATTAATGTTTTGCAATGCAACATTCTCATCGATCTCCCAATGGTTTAACCAGGCCCTGGTGTCTTTATACCAACCTCGTTTGAGC
Source organism: Pinus tabuliformis (assembly GCA_031772625.1). Classification (NCBI taxonomy): domain Eukaryota; kingdom Viridiplantae; phylum Streptophyta; class Pinopsida; order Pinales; family Pinaceae; genus Pinus; species Pinus tabuliformis. Next base: position 49,413,376 of record CM062816.1, on the reverse strand, counting down.
CTTAGGTGGTTTTGTCTGGAATTTAAAGCTAGGTTAGGAAGTCTATGGCCTCCTATGTTATTGAGTTTGTGCTTGTATAACAGAAGCCTAGTCATAGCTAGGCTCTTGATAGGGGAAAGACCTACTTCTATAAGGAGAATAGGATAGGGCGTGTTGCTTTCAATTTTGAGGTTATACATTATAAAACGCTTCTGGATTTGCTCAATCTTTCTCCAAGATTCTCTAGAGATGCTACAACCCCAAACCTCAAATCCATATAAGATAACTAGAGTGACTAAAGTTTCAAAGAGGAACTTCTTTCTATCACACATTACAAGGTTTTCCAATTTACAATTATTTTCAAGACCAAAATAAGCTTTCCATCCCCCATTAATCCTTTTCTTAATGCTATAGTTCCAGTTGAGCTTGCGATGAATATCAATTTCTAGGTACTTGTAGGAAGACACTTCCTCCAAGTTACTATTGTCATACATAAAATTAGCGTAAGTGTCCTTCTTGGATTTGATAATCATAACTTTTGTTTTGTCAGTGTTAACAATCATACCCATGGTAGAGCAGAAATCCTTAAGAAGTCTAAGTTGCTTATCAAGATCAGATGGGCACCTTGCAAGAAGAACAATATCGTCAGCGTAGAGAAGAAGGATGATGATTATCCCAGCTAAGATCGTGCTAGCACATCCTGCTTCCTCTAAACAACCTTCTAGCTTGTCGATGTAAACTCCAAATAGGGTAGGGGAGAGGGGGCAACCTTGTTTAACTCCGATATTACACTTAATATCTTTTGAACACCCTTCTTTGCTCTTTAACTTGGCAATTACATTCTCGTATAACCTTATAGCGGCAACTCTCAACTCAAAAGGAACCTTTAGCTCTTCTAATGTGTTCCAAAGGTTGTTTCTAGGAACCGCATTGAAAGCCTTTCTAAAGTCCACAAAGCAACAAAAGGGATTGGATTTATCATTGTGACATTCCTCCACAATGATCCTAAGCGTAACGAGGTGGTCTGTTGTTGAGTGCTTCTTTCTAAAACCCACTTGGCCTTTAGCCCGCTTACCTTCACTTTCAAACCATATGCTTTACTTCCTTTCGAAAATAATACCATATAACTTGGTTAGGAGAGGGCTGATCATAATTGTCCGATAATTAGAGGGGTTATTTGTATCCCCACTTTTAAAAATAGGGATAATGAGGCTTTGAGTCAATGCTTTAGGGAACCCTTGCTTGACCGCTTGATTGAAAAGCTTGTGAATGTGGGGGGTGAGGACAGGACCTCCAATTTTTAATATTTTTGCCTGGTAACCTTCAATGTCCTTAGCTTTCCCATTAGCCAAGCAATTAACCCAAAATCAATGTCTTCTAATGAGAAAACTTATTTCGTTGTCAGTAGGGTTTCAAAGTTATCCATGACATTTGGAGATTCATAAAGTTTTTTAAGATAGGAATTCCAGTCGTGTAAAGCAATTTTATTATTATCTTTAATTTTCCTAGTTAGAATCCACCTCCAGAATTTCTTAGGAGCTACCTTAGAGAGGTGTAAGAGATTCTCTTGTCTTTTACGAATATACTACCTTTTTTTCCTTTTAGTTAGGGCTTTGTATATTTTTATCCTTCCAATTTTAAGAGATTCATCAACAACTTCCTTAATTGCTCTCCTTGCACTTTTACAATATTTGTCATACCACGGGTTGGTTTTGATATTTCTTTTATTACTTGAAACTTCAATTGAGAACTTGTTAACAGAATATGAGAGGGTTGTAGTCAAATTATGTTAGAGATCTTCTATGTTGTCTATACTAGATAAATGAAGCAAATTAGTTTTTAATTCATTTAGAAAGAGATTTTTATTTATTTATTTATTTATTTATTTCTATCAAAGATTAATGTCTTTTGGCTATAAGGATTATCTTCTATGGGATCTCTATGCATGACAAAATTGAGAGTTATAAGTAAAGGCCTATGATGAGAGTGAGGCTCGTGGTCGTTTAAGATGTCAAAATTTGTTATTTCGGAGATAACATAGTCTACCACGTTGCTACCAAGCCCATGAATGTAGGTCATCTGGCTAGAACTGGCCACTTCTTTAGACCGTTGCAAATTATGAGATCTTGAGCACTACAGAGCTTGACTAGCTTCGACCCAAACAAATTCTCCCCGAGATCTTCAGAGCACGTTTTGTACCTTCTAGCAAGAGGAAGGTCTTCGTCTAACCAAAGAGGATTAGGGTTGGAATGATTGCTTAGAAGAATAGGTTGGTTGTTGAAGTTTGAGCATTAAAGTCACCCATTAATTTAATTTCAACCAAATCACTTCAAATCCTTCTATTGCCTCTCAAAAGGAACAAGAAGATGAAATTAAGAAAATGGAAGATGTTGTTATTCCAGGTAAGAAAGAAAAAAGGCATGAAACAATGAAAAAAGATCATGATGTTATGGAATAGGTGACATCTATGGAAATTGATAAAGAGAAGAAAGAAAGTGCAGTAACAATAAAAGAAGGAGGAAAGGAAAAAATATTTGAATAATAAATTATCTTAATTAATTCCCCTGAGGAGACAAAATAGAAGAAACCCAAAACTATAGCAAGTGAAGAAATGGAAGTTGACGAGAAAAACGAAAAAGAAAATATCTGATGAAACTCCCACCAAGAAGAATAAAGACGCAACAGAATCACATAAAAATATGGCTATTGTTTCCATTACATTGTCTAAGACCTCAGTGACAACCATTTCTACCAATATTCCTTAGCAATCCTTTTTTTCCAAACTATTTTCTGAGTTAGAGGCAGTTCCATATACAATTCATTCTTTGACATATTACAATTTCTATTCTCAAACAAAGTCACATGTGAGGAGAAAAAAAGAAAAGGAAACACAGTTCTTTAGAGACTATGTCTAAATTTAGGTAGCAAGCTCAAGGGATGTAAAATAAAAAGCCCAAGAATCCTTCCATGCATTAGGATATTTTGTTAATTATAATAAATATCATTTAAATGAGCTTGCAACCTCATATGATAACAATATACAAAAAATTAAAGTTTTAGAGAAACAAATAAAGAAAAATGAATTGTTTAATGAAGAAACTAGCATAAGTATTCTGCAACTATGATTCAAGGTTTCACTATAGAGAGGGAAAATCTACAGAAATAATTGAAAGAGTTAACTTCAAGACATGTGCGACATATTCAGGAGTTAAGGAAAACTCATGAAGCTCAAACTCTCATTTTGAAGAAACAAGCTGAAATAAATTCTGAAATCATGACTACAACTTTAAAAGAACAAATCAATTCTCTTCAGAGTCAACATATTTAGAATCAAGAAGCCACATAGAGTCTGGGAATTTCTAGAGAGAAATATTTACAGATTTTTCTGATTTTAAGGAAAAATCAATCAAGTTTTTATAAAAAGATGGATAAAATGTCAAGATTTTATGAAGAAATTACAAACATAAATCAAAGGATTGATTCTTTATTAGAACATGAAAAATATATTAAGTTTTTGTTCTATTCTTGACAAGGAGAAGGAATTTCAATCTCATGAGATTCCAAAACTTTAAAAAATAGATAAAATATTGGTGCTTGCATCTTTGAGCAACACAAAAGATGAAGCCAAAGAAATTAGAAAATTGATACAAATGACACAAGGGAAATTCTTGAAAATTTGGGAGAAAGGGACAAAAGTTATATAAGAATTGAATTTTCCAAGTTCCAAGCCACTGAAGGAAACTGATCGAGGTGAATTAAAACAACTAACATAAGACCTTCTCACCAAAGGTCAGGTAGAAATCAAAAGGATTAACATATGAAAGCAACAAACTTTCTAGAAATTTTTGCAACTGCCTTTTGATCAAATCAATCTTATTGCTAAATTTGAAATCAAGTATTCAAAAAGAAAGAAGAAAGTCGAAGGTTTTCTTGCTAGCTACCAAATCAACATCAATCAATTTCCTTCTATTCACTTCTTCATTGTTTCCAATGTGTATTCACAGTGGGAAAAGCATATAATGTTATGAAACCAGCTCAAAAAAAGATAGAAAAGAGAGATCAACGCCTTAGAATTCAGCCTCTTCGAGGGGGCAACCTCATTTACATTACACAAATGAATGATTCTTTGATGATTCAAATGAAAAAACCTCCTTTCTATATATAGGAGTCTAAGGAGTCACAATATAACCCAGCTGACCAAATAATAATAATATAAAGGCACAAAACAATAGAGGGATTCTATGGGGCACAATAATAACAATATGGGAACAATAGGGGCACAAAAATATTAACAAGGGATACAACTACAATAGTAATGGGATAATAACTAGTATTATAGGGACCTAACATGCTCCTCTCCTTCAAAAACGTGTTGTCCTCAATGCTTGAGTAGTTCTGGTTGCTTCTGTATAAAATTCTCATCCTCCCATGTGGAGCCTTCAACGGATAAGTTCTTCCACTTGATGAGATACTTTGAAATTGATCGATTTCATAGCTGTCGAGTCCTTGTTTCTATGACTGCTTCCGATTCCAATATAATTTTTCCTTCCTCGTCAAGTTCTAGCAATATTGTTTAAACTGGGAGCTTGTCGCCTATAACCTTCTTTAAACATGAAACATGGAAAACTGGGTTCACTCGAGAAGCTGCAGGAAGCTCCAATTTGTATGCCATATTACTAATCTTTTGCAACACCTTTACAGACCATAATACTTTGGTGATAATTTATTATCCTTCTTAACTTGCTTGAGGGACATTTGTTTATATGGTTGTAGACATAGGAATACCCAATCACCTACATCAAAACTTCTTTCTCTGCGATGTTGATCTTCCTATTGTTTCATTCTATTCTGCGCCAACACGAGGTTATCCTTTAAGAGTTGGAGGACTTGTTGTTGATGCTCGATGTGATGTTCCACTGCTTGAACCTTAGAATTTTCTCTTAAATATGATGTGATGGATGGTGGCTGATATCCACAAAGTGCCATAAATGGGGTCATTTTTGTTGTTGTATGGAAGGAAGTGTTATACCACCATTCAGCTAGAGGCAACCATTTGACCCATTGTGTCTGTTTATCAGATACAAAGCAACAAATATATCCTTCCAAACATTTGTTTACTATCTCAGTTTTCCCATCCGATTGAGGATGATAAGATGAGCTATGAGCTAACTGAGTACAGAGATAAGAAAATAATTATGTCCAAAAATTTCTAGTGAAAATGGGATCTCTATCACTTACAATAATCTTTGGGTTTCCATGTAGCTTTTGAGTTGTTTCCATAAATGCAATAGAAACTATACTGGCTTTAAATGGATGTGATAATGCACAAAAGTGTGCATACTTGGTAAGTCTATCAACTACCACCATGATGACACTCTTTCCCTCAGACTTGGGTAAACCTGTGATGAAATCCATTGAAACCTCCTCCTAATGTTGGCTTGGAATGGATAAAGGTTGTAATAGACCCAGGGTCTTAATTGTTTCAACTTTATTTTGTTGGCAAACCAAACATTCCGCCACAAACTTTTGAATATCTGATTTAAGGCCATCCCAAAAAAATTCCTTCTTAACCATGTGGTAAGTTTTTAAAAATCTTGAGTGCCCTCCTAAGGGAGAAGTGTGAAATTCCATAAGAATCTTTTGTTTGAGTTGGGAATTATTATAGAGGTATAAGTGATCTTTGTACCATAATGAATCATTTTGCCAGCTAAATGTATCAGATGTACTGGAATCTTGTTGTAATTTTCAAATAAGTGCCCACACTTCTTCATCATTCTTCCATTCCTCCCTTGCTTTGTTTATCCAATCTGGTTGGATAATAGAAATGGCGCACAATAATGCTTCCACATCCTCATCCTTTCTTGAGAGTACATCTGCCACCACATTTTTCTTCCCTTTTTTGTAGATGATTTCAAAGTCATAACCCAACATATTTGTGACCCACTTTTGTTGCTCTTTAGAGGATAATCTTTGTTCTAAAAAGTATTTAAGGCTATCATGATTCATTTTTACCTTGAAGTGTCTTCCCATTAGGTAGGGTCGCCATTTCTTAAGTGCATGTAGTATTGCCAGCATTTCCTTCTCATAAATAGCTTTGTGTAAAAACTTTCCCTTGATTGGATGACTTTCAAAATCAATGGGTCTTTCATCTTGCATTAAAACGACACCAATTCCATTTCTTGAAGCATCACATTCCACAATAAAGGTTTTTGTGAAGTTCGGTGTAGCTAAGACCGGTGCTTGGCACATTGCCTCTTTAAGATGTTCAAAGGCCTTTGTTGCTTCTGGAGTCCATGAAAATGCATCTTTCTTCAATAATGTTGTTAGAGGTGCCACTATTCTCTCATAATTCTTAACAAACTTGTGATAATACCCTGTCAACTCGAGAAATCCTCACAAATGCTTTATGGATGTGGGGATTTTCCATTCCTTAATGGCTTTAATTTTTCTAGGCTCTACCTTAACTCCTTCATGAGATACAATATGACCCAGATATTCCACCTCTTGTACTCCAAAGAAACATTTGGATCTTTTTGCATATAATTTTTTCTCTTCCAATAGTTGTAGCACCCTATCAACATGTTCAACATGGTCCTTCCAAGACTTGTTGTAGATTAGTATATCATCAAAAAATACTAACACAAATTTTCTAAGGAAGGGTTTGGAAATATAATTCATCAAACCTTGAAATGTAGAAGGTGCATTGGTAAGGCCAAAATGCATGACCAAAAATTCATAATGACCCTCATGAGCTATAAATGTTGTTTTCAGAATGTCTTCAGTCTTCATTCTGATTTGATGATATCCTGAACGAAGATCCAACTTGGTGAAGTAAATTGATCTATACAATTCATCCAGTAATTCATCAATGACAGGAATGGGAAACTTATCTTTAATAGTGAGCTTGTTAAGCTCCCTATAATCTGGACACATGCACCATGATCCATCCTTCTTGTGCACCAATACTACTAGAACAGAGAGAGAACTTTGACTAGGTTGAATTATACCAACCTCTAGCATTTCTGCAACCATACGTTCAATTTCACTCTTTTGGGCATAGGGATATCTGTACGGCCTGATGTTTGGAGGAACACTTTCTGGAATCAGATGAATAGCATGATCATGATCACGAATAGGTGGGAAACCTTTGGGATTCTCAAATAACTTGGAATGATTGTCCAAGACTTTTTGGAGATCTGGAGAAATAGATGATTTCGATGTGGAAACATCTAACAGACATAATTGTGCAATTACACCTCTTTGTTCCTTTTTTAGAAGCTTTGAAATACTGTTAGAGCTAATTATCTTTCCTGGTTTCCCTGCAATACCCCTTAATTCAACTTCCTTTCCTTCTGAAAAAATTTTCTTGAAAATTAAAAGCTATTGTACCCAAGGATTGTAGCCATTGGACTCCTAGTACAACATTAGCACCTCCCATTGGAATGAAAAGCATTGGGCTAGTCAATACATATTCTCTCATAGATATCTAGATATTATGCCCCTTTCCAGAGAAATTTATTGTTCCTCCATTTGCAACCATCACTTGACACTCTGGTGCTGGATATAGGAAGCAATTCAATTCTTTTGCTACCTTACAATGTATAAAATTGTGGGTACTTCCTGAATCAATCAACACTATTACCTTTTTCTTCTTGATTTTTCCTTCTATATTTATGGTTTGAGGAGTGGTAATTCTAGCCAATGCATTACAAGATATGTTCGGATTCATTTCTTCTTTTTCTAGGCTTTGTTCCTAGTGTATATCCTCTTCTTTTGACCTTTCTTTCTCCTTTTCTTCTTCCTCTTCACAATCTATGTAGAATAATTTCTTCTCACCACACTTATGACCTTTAGTGTATTTGCTATCACAACTGTAACAAAGCCATTTTTCTCTTTTTTCTTCCAATTGTTGTGGTGTCAACCTTATAGCTTGTGGAAGACTAGGGGCAACAACACTTCCATCTTTATAGTTGTGAGTGGTATGCTTCCTGGTTACCATAATTTTGCTTTCCATTTTTCTTGCTAACCTAAATGCCTTCTCTAATGAATCAAGTTCCCAAAGGCGAACATCATGTTGGATATTATCCTTTAAAGTCCCTATGAACACATCAATCCTATGCTCCTCTGGAATATTTTTTACCCTTATGTTCAATTTTTGGAACTCAATGTGCTCCATTATTGAACCCTTTTGTTTGAGACTTATCAATTGGCTAAAAAACCTGTTTCTTTTTGTATCCTCATAATGTGCTATCAATTATTTCGTAAAAATTGCCCAAGTGATAATTTTTTTACGAGAGAAAAGCCATTGATACCATACAAACTAATTTTGTTCCAGATATAAAGTTGCAATATGTACCTTTTGTGTGTTTTGCACATTATTGAGATTGAAAAATTGCTCCATTTATAATATCCATGTTGTGGGATCCTTGCCATCAAACTTCCTTATATCAATTTTTGGAATATGGTGGGTCTTTGATCCAACATTAGAGTCTATGAAATCATGATTAACATTTCTTTTGTTCACATCATGAGATTCCTTTACTACCCTTTCACCATTAGTAAGTATTTCTTGTAGAAAATTTGTCAAATCTGTCTTCAAGTCTGCCATGCTTGCCTTCAAATCTGTCTTCAAATCTATCTTCAAATCATCCATCTTAGCTTCCACACCCTTTATCTTAGATTCCATGCCATTTATCTTAGCTTCTGTTAGGTTTTGTGAGAGTGACGTTTGTTGCACTTGGTCTTGTAATTTTGATATATCATGTAGCATTTCTTCCTCTTCTTCATGAGTCATGCTAGAGCTTTCACGTTGCTTACTAGGTGTTTTCATTTTCTTTCCTAGGGGCATCAGTTACCGATAATAATGCTCTACTATGCCCTTGGAATTCCTTCAAAATAATTTTTCAAACCAAGCTTAAGCAAAAATTTTAAAAAATCTACACACTCTTTTTCACTTTGTAGGAGCTCGATATTGCCTCTGATGTATCTTTGTAATTTTAAATCCCCCAGTTCTGAAATTGCGATTTGTAGTAGCCCTCTGTGTCCTCTTTATAATGCCACCAGTCTGTTCCAAATTGGATTCTCCAAGGAAGAGTTATGCCAAATCTCCCACAATGAATTGATTATAGACTAGTTCAGTAGAGCGAACTTGTATGACATGCCACATGTCCCTATTTCGACCTTTGGCCTTGAAAAATATATACAAGAAACTACAGCCCATCCTCTTTTTGTACCTTCTTACGAAATTTCAATCCGATGCTCCGAGAGAAAGTTATGACAATTTTCCCCAGGTCACCTGTTTGGAATGTAATTCAGGAGTCTGCAAAAGTACCAAATTCCTCACATCATATCTCCGCAAATATAGCGTGAAATCTCTAAAATTTGGACCCGAGGTTCAGTGTGATTTCATCTCAAATAGTTTTTTTTTTTGCTTCTGAAATGTCACAGAAAAAAAGTTATAGAAAAAATTCCACGATGACCTATTTGGAGTAGTGAAACCCTAGAATCCAAAGTTTTGATACCAAATGTTATGAAACCAGCTCACAAAAAGATAGAAAAGATAGATCAACACCTTAGAATTCAGCATCTTCGAGGGGGCAACCTCCTTTACATTACACAAATGAATGATTCTTTGATGATTCAAATGACAAAACCTCCTTTCTATATATAGGAGTCTAAGGAGTCAAAATATAACCCAACCAACCAAACAATAATAATATAAAGGCACAAAAATAACAATAGAGGGATTCTATGGGGCACAGTAATAACAATATGGGGACAATAGGGGCACAACAATATTAATAAGGGATACAACTACAATAGTAATGGGATAATCACTAGTATTATAGGGACCTAACATAGAAGTTCATGCACCCCATATATTGTTCAATCTTAACTATGAAGATTCTAAAGATGATGAGAGGTTACCTACTTCTCATGAAAATATCAATTAAACAGAGATAGGGTTTATATTTTTAGAATTAGGTATCTACTATCAGAAATTATGTTGATTTTCTTGTTTTGAGACTTATCTTATCCTGTTTTTTTAGTATTTATAGAACCTTTTGCATTAGTGAAAAGCATCAAGAATTGGTGAAGACTATAGACTTGTATTTTTGAATCATTTTTGAAGTATCAACTTTTTGAAGACCACTTTTAGTTTTAATGTGTGATAAGCTATGAGATTTATGTTTAGACGTCATTTTAATTATTTAATGGATGCCTCTAGTATTGCTCTACAACTTATGCTATTTAATTTTGAATGAATATTTGATTATTTTGTTAAACATTTCTTATAATGTGTTATAGTGTACAACCCTTTATCATAAAAAGTTAAAAACATTGTTAATTGTTTCAATACTACTTTACCATTGGCATATGATATTAAAAACATAGGATTTTTTTCTCTCGCTTTCAAGATAAAAGTTGTGATTGATTTCTTTTCGACTATAAATGCATATATATGTTTCAAAAAAATACCAAAAAAATTGTTTGAATAGGATGAAAACTTGAAAGTATAGTTTTGGAGGTCTTTTGCATAAAAACTTTCTCAAAGCTTATGTGTTTGGTTTTCCCGACTCAAAATCCAGTTAGGATTTTAAATCACATGATATTTCACATGCTATTATGTTCATTTGAATCCTTTCACCTCTGATGTTTAAATTGATCCTACCATACCAGTAGATTGTGTTTATATTTTGTATATACTTATAATCATTAGAATATGTCATATATTTTCCCTAGATTAATTATTGGTTTTTTAGTTTCACTTTTTTTTAGAAAATACAACCAATCATGCATTGTTCCAGATAATATATGTCCACCTAAACAAAAAAGCCTATAATTGGGACTCTAATCAAGAATTTTCTCACTAGTTACAGGATGAACTCTTGCGCATATTAACAAGAAGTTAGATTCTATTAGATTACTTTTATCTCTTGATGTTGCTTTTGATTTTCAGGTAGAACAAATGGATGTGAAGACAACATTCCTCTATGGGGATCTTGAAGAAAAGATCTCCATGAGGAAGCCAAAAGGATTTCTAGTGAAGGGTAAGAAATAATTGGTATGTAGGTTTTAAAAGTGTACATATGGATTAAGGAAATCACCAATGATGCAGTATAAAAATTTTATACATATCTGTAGGGACTTGCCTTGACATGGATCAAAGTGGATCACTGTGTGTATTTTGAATTAGTTGATCGTGTTATTTATTTGGTTAAACTTTATTTTGGTCATGGAAATTAAAATAGGTTGGGAAAAGAGGAAAATCTATTTAAATTAGAGGAAGTATGTTGAGAGAGTATTGCAGACATTTAATATGTAGGATATTAAACTGGTAACGTTTCTTATCCATGTAGGTGTAATGTTGTAGCCCTGATACCACTTGTTGTAGATCTGACCCAAGAATATTATAGATCTGATATGAAAATATAAGAGAATACAAATATACCCAGAACAAGATAGAAATAGATAGAATGCTTCTTTATTATCAAAACCCTTAAGGTAGGGCAACACCATACATTCACTCCTTAAGGAAGGAGAACACTCCACAAGCCATATGCCTGTTCATACAATAATCCTTCACTTCATCTCCTCCATGTGGAGTCTCTAGCCTCTATATAGGCCTCATACATACAATACCATGCATCATTACCATGGTTCCCTCATACCATCAACTAATACCATGGGCCCATTATATTATTATTAACTACTTGTGGTCCCTTACATGACATGGGTTAACCACCTTATTTATTACTATGGCCCATTGTTGTAGCTCTGATACCACTTGTTGTAGATCTTACCCAAGAATATTATAGATCTGATATGAAAATACAAGAGAATACAAATATACCCAGAACAAGATAGAAATAGATAGAATGCTTCTTTATTATCAAAACCCTTAAGGTAGGGCAACACCATACATTCACTCCTTAAGGAAGGAGAACACTCCACAAGCCATATGCATGTTCATACAATAATCCTTCACTTCATCTCCTCCATGTGGAGTCTCTAGCCTCTATATAGGCCTCATACATACAATACCATGCATCATTACCATGGTTCCCTCATACCATCAACCAATACCATGGGCCCATTACATTATTATTAACTACTTGTGGTCCCTTACATGACATGGGTTAACCACCTTATTTATTACTATGGCCCATCCCATTATTACATTATTACCTTGGGTACCTCCCTTGGTACCCCATATTATCCCTCCTAGGTATATAACATCCTATATATAGAAAGAATTTTTTTTCATTTGAATCATCCAAGAATTTTTCATTTGTGTAATATAACGGAGGTTTCCCCCTCGAAGAGGCTAATTTTTAAGTCGTTGATCTATCTCTTCTTTTATTTTGTGAGTTGGTTGCATAAATTTTGGTATCAGAGCTTTGGATTATAGTGTTTCACTTCTTCAGACAATACATCTTAGAATTTTCTTCATAAATGTTTTTCTACGAGGCTTCAGAAGTTGAAATTTTTATGACGTGGAGCCAAAATCATAGAGAATTTTTTGTAAACTCTTCAAATCTTGGATCGCTATATTTTCAAAGAGATGCTATGAGGAAATTAGGGTTTTTTTAGGCTCTAGAATTCTATCTCAAATAGGTGACCTACGGAAAATCGTGATAACTTTGTTTCTACAAGGCTTCAAAAGGTGAAAATTTTATAATGTAGAGCCTAAATCACAGAGAACATCATGTCAAAATTTCATATCTTGGTTCGATATGTTTTTGGAGATAGACTACGCGGAAGTTAGGGTTTTGTTGGGCTCCAAAATTTTGTCTGAAATAGGTGACCTAGGGAAAATTGTCATAACTTTTGTTTCAGCCATCAGATTTGAATTATATAAATAGTGGAAGAAAACACACAAAATTTAGTTTTTCATGCAACAATTTGAGGGCTGGGGGTTCAAACAGTGACACGTAGTATCCCATACAACTTTTCTCTATTGAATTAATCCATAATCAGGACATCGTGGGAGATTTGGCATTATGTTTTTTTGAAGAATCCAATCTGGGTGAGGCTTGTGGGGTTGGAAAAAGGACTCATAGCGCTAGCCTCTGTTTTTATAATTTCACTTACTCCCTCATGATTGACTCTTTGAATCTTAATTCAACCATTTCTTCAACAATTTTCTTCATCTTTTCTTCCATGAGGCCCACATCTTCAACTTTCTTCGACTTAGCAATATGCATCGACGGATGTGTCCGACCTCTCCCCTTTTCTAGCACAAGCAGGATGGGGATTGCAAATTTTTCAAGTATGATTAGTTCTTGTTCATAAAAATTGTAGTAGGACCAAAGATCAAGCTATCGATTAGGCCCTTGAAGTTATTGTGGTCCTTTTCCTCCTCCTTGAGGTACTACTTCTCCTTCGTGCAACAATGTCTCCCTACCATGTAGTATTTTTTCCCTTCCTAAAGCAGCTATATTTCTTCATGTACCTTGGAGTTTCTTCTTGTAATTGCTTATTTCTAGCTGCCCTAGTGGTTGGCCTTCTTATGTATATGCAAGGTTGCTTTCCCTTGGTTTTGAGGGAGGTGAATCCTCAATTTTCCCCTTGCCTTGTCCCAATTCTCCTTCTCGGTGGCTCATAGATTATTAACCTTCAATATGGATCATAGAAGTCTAAATTTAGTGATACCTCAATTGCAATTGGGTCTGGTGAGGGAGGTTAAGGCTTCCCTTATTTTATCATAATGCTTTTCTTTCTTTTGAAATATAATGGGCCTAGCTTGGGTTGTCTCCTTTCGATTTGGATAGGTGTGCTAATGAGCTCTGCATTCAAATGGATGGAAATTCCTCTTATAAATAGTGGTGGTTGTGTCTTCCCCATGAGAGTGGAGGGCCATGGAAAATTCAAGGGTTATTTCATCATCATACCCCTTTAGCTTCTCAAAGAACCCCATCCATTGTTGTCTTATGAATATATTTGTGACAGGAGGATGTTAGTGGATTATTTTATTGTGAGTGGGCTCCATTCTATTGAACCAACCACACACCCCCCCCACCCCCACCCCCCCCCACCATGTTTTCTACTGTTTCTTCCTCAAGTTTCCTCAAAGAAGGGAAACGAGACTTGCACTTGCTAGGAATAGGAACACATAAGAATATGACTACATTATTCCATCATGTGTTGCCTTAACAAAATTTTGTTGATAAGGCTAACAAACAAATAATATCTGTTTAAATTGATATTGATATTTGAGTTAGTAGTAATAATAGTTTGATAATGGTTTTGAGCACAAATACATAAAAACCCTTAGGTTTATTATAACTTTCAATATATTTATTTTTAGCATTATTTTTATATAAAACATATAAATTCTTAATTAATAAAATTAAACATTCATATAAATTTCTTAAACACTTAGTAAATTCATTACCTTGAGTTAAATTAATCCTTGAGCTCACTTTGAGAGAAGTTTCAAATAATTTTTTTTAAATCACCATGATAAAATGTTAATTAAGTTACAAAAGAAACTTTGGGCTAGTTTTCGAGTTAATTTTAGTGACAAAAATATTAAGGACAAAGGACATGGATTCAAGGAAGATGAAGAGCATTAAGAAGTTGGGTGATATTCTGTGCCTCAATATGACTATGATCCCAATGGAATTATTAACATCCATTATATAACATTTAGTTTTATGAAAATCTTTACTCATTGGGAACCTCCCGAGTTCCTTTCATAAGATTTTCGGAGATATTGATGATTTTCAATAGGCTATTGAAAGAGGAAAAATCCTATATATTGAAACAAGAGACTGATTACAAAATTTTAGAGAAAGTCTGTTTGAAAATTTCTTAAAAGAAAAATGTGTTTTTCTAAATATTTCTTTTGGGGAGTTAAAAGCCTCTGAATTGTTTCAATTTGATTTCAACCAAATCACTTCAAATCATTTTATTTCCTCTCGAAAGGAACAAGAAGATGAAATTAAGAAAGCGGAAGATGTTGTTGTCATAGGTGAGGAGGCAAAAATCCATGGAAGAATGAAAAAAGATCAGGATGTTATAGCAAAGTTCACAGCTATGGAAATTCATAAAGAGAAGCAAGAAAGTGCAGTAACAACAGAAGCAATGGAAAAGGAAAAAATATTTGAATAAGGAATTATCCTAATTAATTCCCCTCAAGAGACAAAATAGAAGAAACCAAAAACTATAGCAAGTGAAGAAATGGAAGTTGACAAGGAAAGCGAGAAGAAAATATCTCATGAAACTGCCACCATGAAGAATAAAGAGGCAATGGAATCACATAAAAGGATGGATATTGTTTCCATTACATCGTTTAAGAGCTCAGTGACACCCATTTATAACAAGATTCCTTGGGAATCCTTTTTTCAAACCATTTTTTTGAGTTAGAGGCAATTCCAGATACAATTCATTCTTTGACATATTACAATTTCTATTCTTAAACAAAGTCACTTGTGAGGAGAAAAAAGAAAAGGAAACATGATTCACTAGAGTTTATGTCTGAATTCAGTTGGCAAGCTCAAGGGATGTAAAATAAAAAGGCCAAGAATCCTTCCACACCTTACAATATTTCATTAATTATATCCAATATCATTTAAATGAGCTTGCAACCTCACATGATAATAGTCTACAAAAATTTAAAGTTTTAGAGAAACAAATAGAGAAAAAATGAATTGTTTAATGAAGAAAATTGGCATCAGTATTGTACAACTATGATTCAAGGTTTCTCTATAGAGAGGGAAAATCTATAGAAAAAATTGAAAGAGTTAAATTCAAGACATGAGAAACATATTCAGGAGTTAAGGAAAACGCATGAAGATCAAACTCTCATTTTGAAGAAAGAATCTGAAACAAATTCTAAAATCATGACTACAACTTTAAAATAACGAATCAATTCTCTTCAAAGTCAACTTAATTAGAATGAAGAAGCCACGTAGAGTCTGGGAATTTCTAGAGAGCAAGCTTTACATATTTGTCTGATTCTAAGGAACAATCAATCAATTTTCTATAGAAAGATGCATAAAATGTCAAGATTTTATCAAGAAATTACAAACTTAAATCAAAGGATTGATTCTTGAATAGAAGACGACAAATCTATTAATTTTTTTTCTATTCTTGACAAGGAGAAGGAATTTCAATCTGATGAAATTCAAAATTTCTAAAACAGATAAACAATTGGTGCTTGCATCTTCGAGCCACAGGGAAGATGAAGCCAAAGAAATTATAAAATTGACACAAATGGCACAAGGGAGTTCTTGAAACTTTGGGCGAAAGGGACAAACCTTATACAAGATTTGAATCTGCCATGTTCCAAGCCACTAAAGGAAACTAATCGAGGGAATTAAAACAACCAATAGAAGACCTTGTCACCAAAGATCAGGTGGGAATCAAAAGGATTAGAATCTGGAACCAAAAAACTCTCTATAAATTTCTACAACTAACTTTTGAGAAAATCAAGATTATTGCTAAACTTGAAATCAAGTATCTCAAAAGAAAGAAGAAAATCCAAGGTTTGATTGCTAGCTGTCAAATCAACATTAATTGATTTCCTTCTATTCACTTCTTCGTTATTTCCCAAGTGTATTCACAGGGGGAAAAGCATATAGAAGTTCATGCACCCCGTATATTGTTCAATCTTAACTACGAAGATTCTAAAGATGATGAGAAGTTACCTAATTCTTAGGAAGATATCAATTGAACAAAGATAGAGTTTATATTTTTAAAATTAGACATCTACTTTCAGAAAATATGTTGATTTTCTTGTTTCAAGACTCATCTTATCTTTTTTTTTAAAGTATTTTATAGAAAATTTTGCATTAGTGAAAAGTGTTGAGAATTGGTGAAAACTACAAACTTGTAATTTTGAATCATTTTTTATGTGTCAACTTTTTGAATACCAATTTTAGTTTTAATGTGTGATAAGCTATGAAACAGAATGAAGAACTGTTTAAAATCAGGGAGGAGTTGAAGAAATTGGAGAGCATTGAGGAGGATGGTTATTTCTCGCAGGCCTCAAAGGATAGAATCCTTCACCTGGAGAAGCTTCAAAACAAAATTCTCTTAGACAAGGAAGAAGAATGGAGGCTCAAGAGTAGGGCAATATGGTTAAAATCAGGAGATGAAAATACTAGTTTTTTTCACAACTATGCAAAAGGAAGAAAATCTGTAAATACCATTTGGAGCCTTAAAGATGAAGAAGGAAGGGAGGCCAGTTCTTTTTCAGACCTCTCGGGTTTAGGAAAGAGACATTTTCAGAGAATTTTCTCAGATCCGGGAGAGGCCACCATAGCAGAAGTCATTAGGACAGCTCAATGTTTTCCGAGATTTGTAGAGGAGGAAGAAGCAGAAGAGCTATCAATACCTGTTTCCAAGGAGGAGGTTGAAGCAGCGATGAAAATAATGGCCAAAGACAAAAGTCCTGGTCCTGATGGTTGGACCATCGAACTCTTCCTCTATTTCTTTGACCTTATAGGCTCTGAAATCACTGATGTAGTAGAAGAATCAAGACAGAAAGGAGAAGTCTACAGGCCTTTTAATTCAACCTTTATAGCTCTCATTCCAAAGAAGGATGATCCGGAGAACTTTGAAGATTTTAGACCGATCTCCCTGTGTAATTGTATTTACAAAATCATCGCCAAGGTGATAGCTATCAGAATTGTTCCTATCTTGTCAAGAAACATATCAATGGAACAATTCGGTTTTCTAGATGGAAGACAAATTCATGAAGCCATTGGAGTAGCTCAGGAGGTAATTCACAGTGTCAGACAAAAGAAAAAGAAGGGTGCGGTTCTAAAAATAGACCTATCCAAAGCATATGACCGAATCAACTGGCTTTATCTCCGGATGCTGCTAACTCATTTGGGCTTTAACTATTCTTTCACCAGCTGGATTATGGGATGTATTACAAATGTCAGCTTTGCTGTTCTGATCAATGGAGCAGCCTCCCCTTTTTTCAATAGCCAAAGAGGCCTTAGGCAGGGCTGCCCTTTATCTCCTCTCCTGTTCCTGCTAGTGGCAGAAGGTCTGAGCAGATTGATTCACAAAGCCAGAAGAGAGGAGAAGGTAAAAGGTATAGAGGTAGCAATAAACCTTTTCATCACTCATCTGCTTTTTGTCGATGACATTTTGATTTTCTCAAATGGATCATCTAACGAAATTAAGGAGTTTAAAAGCATTTTTGATCTCTTTTTGAAAGCTACTGGAATGCAGATAAACTCTAGGAAATCTCAAGTTTGTGTGGCAGATCTTGACAGAAGAGAAAGAGCCAGAATGACCAATCTTTTTTCTTTCCCTCTTCAGCCTCTGGACACCCCTTTCAAATACTTGGGTTTCTGGCTAAAGCCAGTAGCATACAAGAAAGAGGATTGGAACTGGCTCATAGCAAAGATAGAAGCCAGAATCAATCATTGGAGTTTCAGGTGGCTTTCCAGAGCAGGCAGATTGACCCTCATCAAATCAGTCTTGTTAGCCATCCCAGTATACTGGGCAGCTTTAACTTGGGTCCCCAAAGGAGTGTTGGAGAAAATCAGAAGGATTTGTTGCAGATTTTTATGGGCAGGTTCAAAAGAAAATTCTGTTCTTCCCTGGGTGGCATGGGATAAGCTGGCTAGGCCAAAAGAATGGGGAGGGTGGGGAATTAAAAGACTCCCTGAGTTTAGTCTATCCCTGGCAGCTAAATCCGGCTGGAGACTAATCTCGATGGAGAATCTTTGGACAAAGGTGGTTAAAAGAAAGTATATAGACCCAGTTCCTTTGGAAGACTGGATTCGGAGCCAGGAAAAGAAAAAGAAGAATATCTCAGTCATTTGGAAGGCCACGTTGGAGGCATTCTCTGTGATAGAACAAGGTCTGGCTTGGAAAGTGGGAGATGGAAGTCATATTAGAATCGGCAGGGACCCCTGGGTAGGTTGTAATGAAGCTTTTGCCTTGTCACCTGGTTTTCTCAGACATCTTGACAGCAAAGGAATTTTTACACTAAACCAGGTGGAGAAAGTAGGCCATTCTACCATATGGGGACAGGCTTGGAAAAATGATGAAGATTTAGGTATAAATATCAGATGGAAGAACGAATGGGCTTCTTTCACTCAAGAGCTCCATCGTTCTCATGTCAGGCTTAAAAACGAACCTGACCTGCTGATCTGGGCGCAGGGGAAAACTGGAGAATACTCCCCAAAAGATGGATACACTTACTTAATGAAACAGAAAGGCTGGGGAATTCCCGAGTGGTGGTC